>OX345690.1:7090000-8417070 GCA_947044815.1 Apomyelois bistriatella
TACTACACTATACTACACTATACTACACTATACTACACTATACTACACTATACTACACTATACTACACTATACTACACTATACTACACTATACTACACTATACTACACTATACTACACTATACTACACTATACTACACTATACTACACTATACTACACTATACTACACTATACTACACTATACTACACTATACTATACGAAAAAGCTAAACTTATAACTCGAGAACTACTTGGTTGGAATTAAAAAATATTTCTGCATATGATAGTCTGATTAGTGGAGACATATCGTGTGAATGTTTGTCTATGGTGTGTACCAGGGCGAGTGATATAGTGGGGGACCCAAGCAATTAGAAATTCGGCTAAAAGACAAGCATATAGAGGAGGCTTTTAGTATTTAGTGGGGATTTGCGAAGGTAACAGTATTCCAAGGAGGGTCTAGCCAGACGTCACTGGCAAGCAGGCAAAATACTAAAAAATATTATTATTTTATTTTCAGATATTACTAAAGTAGTATTTGAATAAATTGATCACAGAGGTATGTAATTAGATATGTTGTATGTATATTTATGTATAGTTATGATGAAGGAGTTATTTTTCGAAAAAAAAAAAAATAGTTATTTGGCGGTCTCAAATTATGTAGAATGAATATATACAAAACGGTTCAAATTATAAGACAGTTCATAATATCCTTTCAGCTATAATCAAATCACGCGATGTCCAATAAAATAGTTTTAAGAAACGGTTACCGTTTTCGTTTTCTATGCTTGAAGTGTCCATAAGCGTTCGGGTTAATTGTTTTCTTAAATTCCTTTAATGTTGGTGTACAGTCATGCACATTATTAGAAAACTCCTGTATTATAAAAGTGCGTGATTAGCGTGACAGCGAAGAGTGGCCTAGAAAGTTCTTACTTTCGACGGCCGGCGCCCGCGTCGCATTCACAGTGGAACGTTGATTTGTTAAAAAATCCGGTTCACTTTTTGTGGCGCCATAATTCTTTATGATTTATAAATTTCACAACCGTATTTGACTTGTATTTTCAATCAATGACAAATTCAAGTTTATTGATTCACATTAATTTCAGTCATTTTCTCACAGATCATGTTTTCATTTTTGTGAAAAAAATTCACTTGGCATAGAATCTGTAGTGATATCACTCACGTATTATATTATATGTCACTGGTAAAAAGATCTGAAGAAATATATGCGTGTCCAACAAATACAGCAGGCTTAGCCATGTCAGCCTAGTGTCAAACACTTAGAAGCGATTCTCATTTACTCGTCGCTAAAGCTTCGGTCGGGGGTTAGCGAATACTAGCAAAATAGCGAAGACATCTTTGAATTTGCGCACCAATAGACTGTCAAAAACGTTCGCTTTGAACTTGCTGTGTATGACAGGCAGGCAGCAAATTGTTGCTGCGAATAATAGTCGCTATGTAGTGTGACCGAACCTTCAGAAAAGCGTAAATTAGAATCGCTTTTGAGCAAAGAATTTCGAATCGCGCGCGGTCTCAAATTTTTTTTAAATCATTGCTTTTGAGCGTTTGACATTGACATTTGGCTAAGCAACTATAACTGATGTATTTTATTTATACTGGTACTTTATTTCCATTACCACATTACTCATATACTCCACCAATACCTAAGATTTATTTTATTTATACCTATCTCTACTTCTCTAGCAGTATCTACTTCCAGATTCTATCTATCAGTGTTTTTTTTCCTTTTGCCTTTCTTTTTTATACCATAACCAGCTTTCGCCTCCATTAATTTCCCTTAGGAACAGTGCTTTTTCCAGGAATAAAAGATACCCTATGTCCTTCTCACGACCCCTAGCTATGTGTATGCGAAATTTCAGAAAGATTGGTTCGGTAGATAGAGCGTGAAGAGGTAACAAACAAATATACAAACTTACTTTCGCATTTGTAATATTAGTTGTGATGGGATTGAGTAACAGGTTTGTGTATAAACTTTTGTATTAAGGTGGCAGTAGGCAGAGGGTTCACAAAAATTGGCGCGCGGTCTTGCAATATTTACGATCGGACTAACAAAAGTTACAATTCGTTTAGGTAAGTAAGAATATGCTATACCACACCTAATTTACAAGCACCAAGTAGAGTGAAAATATATATTCATTAAATTATGCATTTATTTCTTTCCACATAGAAATGCAGCCTAAATTTGTTAAGGGCCAGTGCTCTATGAGTAAGAGAAATTAATGTTATATCATAAAAAAATATACATCCGCTTTCAATAATAAATGTGGTGGTGCCTCTTTTGCACGACTTCATACTAAAATGATTATTTATGCAATCTATCTTTACTTTTCTGTTTTAAAAAAGCAAGTTCCACTTTATTAGTATGTAAAGAAAGGAGGTAATGGATACGTGACGTGCTAAGCAGCACGGCAAATGTTCAGCGCGGTGCATCCGAAAAGAAATGAATGAAAATGAAAGTGACCTAGTTCCCCCTTCTCCCGCTCGCCGCGCGCTTTCTCATGTATTTTTTTATCTAATCTGTTGGTCACACACAGTTTGTATGGATATTACTTCCGGAAACTTTTAGACCAATACAAGCAAGCAGCTTTCTTTACGTCACTATATTTTTTAAGCCTAAATATTCGACTTTGATCGATTTTACTTAAAATTTCTACTAAATTAAACAATTCACATTTGTTTAAAAAACGCTAGAATTAAAAAAAAAAATTAAGCAGGAAACATAGAAGAGAAGTATGAAATATGTATTAATTATAATTATTTTTGCGTAAATATATTACGCATGTAATAAATAAGATAACCTATGCTATTGATTCTTTTACTTTCTATTGTCCTTGAAATGTTATTTACAACAAACATTCAGCGCAAGCAAACAAACGATATTAATTTCTAGACTATTAACGCCAAGTCTCTGTAATGCTATTGCTATAGATTAACAGAAATGAAACAGATTTGTTAGCGTTCAATCCAATAGAAAGCAGGCGAACGCGCTGAGCGTCTATGAGAAAGTTAGGCTCTTTTATTTTCCAAATGGCATGATTAATGACCTGCTCTGGTAATGGCACCAACTTTTCTTTACTACAAAAGAAACTCCGCGACTAAAAATAGAACACAGTGATATTTGGCTGGTACGTTATTGTGACACATATTTTTGACTGGGTACCAAATCTCGGAGGTATTATGATTATTTTTTTATGTATCAGATGTTTGATTATTTTTTTAATAGTGTGTAAGTAGGATTTTCGCACGAAAATTTTCGCGCCAGCAATTTGAAATAAATTTTTGAATGTGTATTTATACCTACTATGTCCAATGGTCCATGTTGTGAAGTAAAAACTAGCTCAATTCAGACGCAATGGCAATTCGTCATACACGTGAGTGAGTTTATTGAAGTTCATAATTCATTTTATGATGATTGTACTCCCATGCTGGTCTAGGAGAAAAAGAAAAACATAGAATGTACCAGCTGCTTCTCTTCCCGCGCAAGCCGTAAAAGTCGTCTGAGGGAATCGCCGAATGGGGAAATCATGACATAGGCGATGCGGCTAGCAACCCATCACTAATTGATTTCCTGTTTCAATTACTACCATATGCTAAACGTGGCCTAAGGTCTTATGATCCTAGGCTGTCTACCCCGCATGGGATAAAGACGTGATTATATGTATGTATGTATGTATGATTGTACTCATATGTTTATAAAAAAAATAACAATTCGGATAAGCATTGACATTTACAAAATAAGTTTGTTGTCACTGAGGGGTACTAACTGAACGATAGCTATCCTATAATGAATACTATGTACCTACCTACATTGTAACGTACATATCTATACTTATATAAATAAAAATTCCAGACTGACGGTAAACAATACGAAAAGATAAATAAATAAAGTAAACATGATATGTATTAGTATTATCCCACCAAAAACATAAATGTAAAAAACGAGAGCCAAGTTCAATACAAAAATTATGCTTGGCGGTGAGCTTTGCCGCAAAAAGAATGGCGATCTAAATGAGTGCCAAGTTCTATGCAAAATCGAAATATGTTTTTATAGGAACAAAATAACATTATGAACAAGTATTAAACTCTATTTCTTTGCTTTATTAGATACCTATAACAATTGCTGTTATTTAAAAATGTGAGATCTTGAAGTAGGTCAGATTTGACTTGGCCAGTTTTCATTACATAAGTCATTTTATAAAGTTATTCAACATTTTAATTGTGTTAAAAACTGGCCAAGTCAAATCTGACCTACTTCAAGATCTCACATTTTTAAATAACAGCAATTGTTATAGGTATCTAATAAAGCAAAGAAATAGAGTTTAATACTTGTTCATAATGTTATTTTGTTCCTTTAAAAACATATTTCGATTTTGCATAGAACTTGGCACTCATTTAGATCGCCATTCTTTTTGCAAAGCTTTTGGCAAAGCTCACCGCCAAGCATAATTTTTGTATTGAACTTGGCTCTCGTTTTTTACATTTATGTTTTTGGTGGGATATCATTACTTTTTGTAAAGTTTCAATTACACGTGAATCTTACTCCTACGGTCCTACCTAATAAACAAATGACAAATTAACCTAAAAGAGCTACAAACAAATGAGGTTTTGAAAGAAACGATTTACGTAATATTAAATAACACACAAATGCCGTTAAAGTACAATACTAAAAAGGAATAATTTATATCTGGACTATTCCAGCTATAACTCAAATAAATTTAGTCGAACGACGCAGCATTAAACGCAATCTAATAGGTGGGTTTCCGCTAAACAACCGGGCATAACGAGGACGCTGGCGCGAATGAGCGCCGCTAAGAGCATACTTTGGTTCGTTCGCATTTTAAGTCGTATAGCGCTGTGAGCCGCGCACAAGTGCAAGGCGCGAGCGAGTTCAAGCAGCATTCTTAGACTAGTCAATACATACATATATCGGTACCAATAAGACTTCGCTATTGCCTTGACCTTGGTATACATACACGTTGGAGTTTCTTTTAGGGTACAAAGAGTTCGAACTAACAAATTTATACCTTAAAATATTATTTCTTATTTTCAAAAGAAATCAGAGAAACGAACCTTGGGCACTGATCTTTGTTAATTTAGTGAGCCGTGGACTATAAGATAACTACTATGCAGGTATAAACCAACCGACCCGCTAAATTTTAAGTAAATCGCTACCGCTTATAATTTTGTACCATAAGTCAGAGCGTGACGCTGATTGGCTGGTGTGCTGCCGCGCGCCGCTGACGACACACCGTTGTTGGCCGGTTGTTTAGCGCGTAGGTATTACAAGTTTTTTGTATGGGGACACCACTTATGTTTTGACTTTTTTTTTATTTTTTGATTTTTTCCTACGCTTACACACAATTTCCGAGCTGGATTCCAAATTTCATCCTTCTAGGTCATCTGGAAGTAGGTTAGGTTTAGGTACTATAAGTCAGTCAGTCAGTGCTAAAATTTACAACTTTTTGACCTTCATATCTTTATAACCGTTTGAGCTAGCTTCATGAAATTTGGGCTTCTACATGTCCTGATGGATCTTATTAAACACACGTAGTTTTATGTGTTTACATTAAAGAGGTTTCGAGTTATAGAAGGGTCAAAAGTGGCACCAAGTGGTTCGTGTAATATTACACTCGGCGCTGGCAAGCCTGTTCCTTTGCTTGAACTTGGCTTGACACGCTGCCGCGTGTCTAGATATGTTTAGTCTGGCTATCGCAATGACCATACTGAGACCGATCGATTTATTTAAAGTACATCCTGTCCTGTAAATAAAAAGATATGACCGCACTAGAAATTTGACATAACCACTCACTGGTTTTTTCTGGTACTATGCTGTCTCTGGCTCACTATTGAGTAGTTTAGACAGGAAAAATTAACACAAGTCAGTCTCCACATGTATAAAATTTATCACAATGGCTGAACCATTTAATAAAAAAGCATTATATATAGATTTACACAACAATTACAGTTACGAGTAGATGGGAGGACTAGCTGTGTCGAGAATGTTTTATCATACATAGACATTATATTTATAATATCTAAGATCTGAACTTTTTGAAGTTCAGATAAAAACATTATTTGATGGCAAGAGATGCTAAAAACTAAGTGTGAGTAGCATTTCCCCGAACAAGTTATTTTTTTGTAGTATTAGGAATATATTCTGAGGCGGAGGTATAATTATTACCCATATCTATTAAAATCAATTCAATAACTATTGATCTTTGTAACCTTTTTCTTTTAAATGTACATTTTAGGTTAAAATTGACCACCATACTATAAATATACTTCATTTATTCATAATACTTGTTCGGTGACCAAAGGACGCCGAAAGACAATCTCATTCTTCCATATCATGATTGAGGACTAAGACCAGAGCTAATATATAGTATATAGGTGTGTCCTTATGGAATCAGAATCAGAATCAGAATCAGAATCTTTATTTGCATAAAATACGGTACAAAAGGTGTTATAAAAGTTTGTTACTTGCGCACATATTTTACCAAATTAGGCATGCAAATGTTACATAATAAAATTAATTACAAAATGTCATAAAATTTAAAATAACAAACACATTTTTTAATTTTTTTTTTATAAATTTCTCAAGCAAATAATTCCTGGACTGAATAATAATTTTTATCTTTTAGCCATTTCGTAAGTCTACGTTTAAATAAATTGTTCGACAAAGATTTAATGTCACTAGGAATGCTATTATAAATTTTTACACACATAAAATTACATTGTCTTAAATAAAGAGTTAATTTTGGGTTGTTAACATGAACAAGTTTATGGGGATCTCTTCTACTTCTAGAATTTCCTTCTGATGCCTTAATGAAGAGGTTAATGTTAAATTTAACAAAACAGGAAACTTCTAGGATGTACATGCATGGCAAAGGCAAAATACCCAAACTTTTAAACAAAGGCTTACATGATGTTTGTGGTGCTTTACCACATATGGCACGTACAATTTTTTTCTGCACAATAAATAATTTCTTAGCATCCACTGAGTTACCCCAAAGAATTAGTCCGTAATTAAGATTTGATGCAACATAGCCATAATACGCTGCTAAAAGAGTTGATATTGCCGATGTGTTTCGCAACCTTCTCAAGACGTACAGATATTTATTCAATTTATCACATAATTGCTTAATATGCTCTTTCCAATTCAAATTTTCGTCAACAGTGACACCTAGGAATTTTGTCGAGGTTACTTCATCAACATTGTCGTCATTATAACTAATACCTAAGCGAAGTTTATTTTGCCTGCAAGAACCAAATTGTATATATTTAGTCTTATTAATATTAACAGTTAAATTATTATGTTTAAGCCAAATAATTATAGATACAATAGTGTTATTAATGTCAAATTCATAATTTAAAATGTCAGTATTAGAATAAGGGATTATTACAGAAATGTCATCAGCAAACATTATACATTGATGTGCAACTACTTCCGGGAGGTCATTAATATATAGTATAAATAAAAGAGGTCCCAACACACTGCCTTGAGGAACACCGCACGGATTGACTTTAAATTTTGATCTATGTGTAACCATATTATTATGTTTATCGACACTCTTTATTTCAACTACTTGTTTTCTACCACAGAGGTAAGATTTCATCCAATCATATGCCAGTCCCCTAATCCCATAATTATATAATTTTTTTAGCAATGCCTCGTGAGATACAAAATCAAATGCACTTTTCATATCAAAAAATACAACGGTAGTTGGTACTTTATCATTTATATTATTCGTCACGGCCCTAACAAGGTGATACATAGCCAGAGATGTAGATTTTCCACTTTGGAAACCAAATTGTTCGTTTCGTATAAGATTATATTTAGAGCAAAACTGTAGCAAACGAAATTTCATAGCCATTTCAAATATTTTTGAAAACACTGCAGGTAAAGCAATTGGTCTAAAGTTGCCCATGTCGTTCTTAGGGCCCTTTTTATGTAACGGAATTACAACTGATAACTTAAGCATCTCAGGAAATTTACCACATTCAAAAGAAAGGTTTACCAGATAAGTGAGCGGTACAATAATTTCATCAATACAATGCTTTATGGTTTTAGTATTGATATCATCATATCCCGTGGCATTAGTATTTTTTAATGAATTAACTATTCTTTTTATTTCCTCAGTAGTAAAAGGCTCAACAAAAATTGAATTTTGTATTACTGTCTTGCTAGTGTTTATGCATTTATCTACTTTTTTATTCGTGAGATAGTTATTATTATGGACATAATTTATTTGTGAAACATCAAATTAGCCAATGTGCCTACCTTCAAACTGAATGAACCGTATTATATCCCGTTCTGTACAGTGCAGGTAGGTAGGTACATTGAGTTGAGATACAAAACGGGGTCGACGACCCCGGCCACGTTGAATGACACGATTTTTGTAACCAATTTAGACACGAAGCATTTGTTTTCATAACAAAGAAAATAGTCATCTATATGTTCGTGAGCTTGTGGTCTGTATTGCAATCAGATTTTGTTTGAAAAAAGCTTGAATTAAATTAAGCTATAAATTTCATCATCTAAGCGTTTTCCTGGTTACATTTTAAGCCAAGTCTTCGAAACAAGGAATCTTTTTCAAAATATTGTCTTAATTTTTCCTTACATTCACATGTTATTTATACCCACGGGTTTATCCCCTTAGAAGATCCACGAGAAATAAGGGTCCGTTTTATTGGCCCATGAAGGTTCTGTAACCATTTATATTATGACGAGGCTAATAACTTCATGGAATAGAATAACTATTGACCAATGTAAGTACAGTGGTTCATTTGTATTTATTGATTTATTGCTATCCTAGTATTTATTTACGTATTTTGTAAAATAAATGTATGAATAAATAAATAAAGTTGTTATGATATGTAAACTTATATAAATGCTCATACTTTGGACCCCAAATGTACACTGAAATTATTTTGGAATGAACTTGTAATGGTGTTGCCCCACTATTACTACGGTAACCGTTTGCCTTCAGGGGGCCCGTACGCCTGATTTCTTTGTTAACATTGTAAAGTAAATATCACATTGTATATTAAACAACGTTGCCTAACGATTTGTTTAAATTTTGTCAACATAAGTGTTTGCATGAAATAACTACAAAAAATATTTAGTAATGCCACAGGCTGTGGTATTATAGGCTGTGGCGCACAGCATAGATAAGTGTTTATGCACCATACCGACGTTTATAAATAAGTACCTATATGATTACAACAATTTCATTATAAAATAAACCCAAATTAGTCTTGGTTGTCGCCGTATGTTTATTGCGGACGCCCCGTTGATGTAGTGTGTAGAGTGCGTAATTATGCGCGTGCGACTAGCGCTATCTCTAGCGCGGGTCAATGACCGCTGCGAGGCCGACGCCCCCTGACGTAACGTTACGCGAATTCCGACCGTACCCTCCTCGCCCCGCGCCGTCATCGCCCCGCTACGACCCAATTCCTTCGAAGCCACTTCGTTTGTGCATCGCTAATTATAAAGAGACGTTGCAACGCCCTGCCAAACTTGTTCTATTTCTAATTAATCGATAGCTATTTTCGGAGCCGGTACATAATGGGGTTGTAGACTCGGTGATTCATACATAAAAACCCAACACTTACTAGGTTTTCACGGAAACGATATTTTTATCATAAACAGTTTGTGTTACCAAACAAAAAACTATGTTGTTAACTTTAATGCTGAAATTGCAATATAACCCTATTACTGCAAATTAACAATTTGTATTTTGTATTTATGTAAATTTAAAGTCTAAAAACTATAAACTGTAAAGTCGACAAAAATACAAATGTGGCTTCAAGTTATCGCTGTTTTGAATACTAGGCTACTGGAATTGAATAAAAATTAAATAAATTTATTAATAAACAAAATATCTAAAGAACAACAATTTAGCCAGAATCGTGACCGATAATAACGAAACACACCACACTACGCACTCTTCATTGGTAATGTTCCCGATATATAAAAGATTAATTATAGATTAAAGTCTGCTAAATATAATATATATATATATATATATGAAACATTATAATGGAAATGGACTACAAGCTTTGTCATTCACTTGAGTACGTTGGTATTGGTCTACCTATCTACATTTTGATCTACAGAAAAATAAATAAGATTTTGCCGAAATCAAAGAATTTGGAAATCGCGCGCAGGCAAATTTTTTTTAATCTATGGCGGAAAGCTACTTGCTTGATGGGAACACTTCTGCCAAAATGAACATGTTAAGATTATTTTTATTTATTTTATTTTAATTTATTTTCAAATTCATGCACACAGAAAAATATACAAGAAAAAACATAGAATATTAGTACAAGGGTGCTGCTTATTTCTAAAGAATTCTCTTCCAGCAGACCCAAGAGGAAACGAGAAGATAGGGTAATAGGTGTGTACTAGAATATTATGATGTAATAAAAATAAATATACATACATAAGTTTATTTTAGTTTTTGAGGACTTTTGTTCAGATAAAATTATTATGTACTAATTCAATTTTGTTACTTAAGGTTATTATTTCATTTTCAATTAAGTATTATTTTATTTATTTTCATCACGAAATAAATATTCTTACAGAAGATATTTTTATTATGTATGTATTTATTTCTTTTTAAATAAAAAATACAAACTACACATAAAGTTGAATATATTGTGCAAAATAATACTTTATTTTCAAGATTCATACAAACACAAACATGGTTTGATTATGATGCAAATAAATTGCATCAAGGTTACTGCGCCGCAAAAAATATGAAGCCATCGTACTTTGTAATGTGATATGTCACATTGCAAATGACCTACTAAGGTATTTTTGAACCTGATTAGATAATTAAAAAAAAAATAGTACTACATATATCGCATTTATTTTACCTCTTTAGGTCGTGTGACTATCTTGTACCTATTCGAGCGGCAAGTACGTAGTCACCAATCAAGAAATTTTCCTTTACCTAATCAGCCTACTCGCTAGCCGATTGGCCAATATTGACTTAATATTTTTTTTTCTTTAGAAATAAGCAGCATCCTTGTACTAATGTTCTGTATTTTAAGTTTTTCTTGTATATATTTCTGTGTAAATGAATTAAGTATAAATAAATAATTAAATATACAAAACTTTAACAAACTCTGCCACACCAGAGGTTCCGGCTTCAATCTTTGGTCAGGGCAAGGTGGAAAATGACTTTTTTCAGATCGGCCTGGATCTTGAATGTTTATAAAATATGTAATTATTAAAAATATAGTATCTTTAAGTCGATATCCCAGAACACATACAAGTATACAAGTCTTACTTTCTCTGGGCCGCTCAACCTGTGTAAAATGTCCGTATATATTTAATTTTTAACGGAGAGTTGACCAATTATGAAAACTAAAAATCTTTACCTCTATGCTAAACCGTCACAAGCACTTATTTTTCTTATCATGATTTGTCTTAAAATGTTAATAATCAGAGGATAATAATTAAAAAAAAACCTACTTCATATAATGCTTGTTATGAAAATAAGAAAAATTTAAAATTGTTGTTTATTAAATTTGCTTCGTTATCATACATTTGAATAAATATGAAGTCTGAGCCATTGTGCCAAATTTCGTAATTCTATCAATTACGTACGAGTTTAAGGTATACGGCTACGAGTTCTACGACCTAGCTACGACGTAGCAGGTTGAGATCGCGTGTGTTCGTAGCGCGCCTGCAGTGTACCTACGTAGATGCGTAGCACGCACGCTTTGGGATAAATCCCTCTTTCGGCTGATCTCATCATCTCAAGTTAAGTGGCTGGCTATTTCATAGCGGCTGCCTGACTGGATATCGTGCCTACTTTGATCTCACGACCCCTATAATCTCTCATTAACGGTTATCCTTAAGAGTCTACCCTTTTGTAAAGTACAAATAATAAATATTGTGCGATTCGCTGAAACCTGGATTTATCTTCTCTCCTCACACATACCTTAAGTAATTAGTAAATTCAACCTACGTTATATGATCTATCTATCCCATGTGTAAGTGTGGGTTTTTCTCAAGCGTCAGTTGACGAATAACTCCCGTGGTAGTTTTAAGATATCTATAAATTTTGATGCATAAATTCATGGTCTTTTTATAAGACTGGATTATACTTTATTTAAATAAATTAAATATTAATAAAATGAAGTTATGATTAATGATCATTGATATAATAATTACTATTACTTACGATTGTTTATTGTAATTCACTAACAATATATGATATTGATGAATGGGTGTAAATAAATGTTTTGTTATTCTCGCCTTTTAATCAGCAGTAACCATACTTCGCACCTTTTATGTGTTCATTGACGCAAGACGCATGCATGATTAATATGCCACAAATTAGGCAAGTTCATTCATTACATAATAATATCGCCATTTTGTCATGTTAACATTCTTGTTAATGAGTACACATTACAAAACGACTAAAAAAACGAAAAATAGTTAATTTTCAGAAATCTAAGATATTGTATACTATGATATTATATTAATATAAACATATAATAAAAATATTAATAAACATTCACCAACATATTAATTTCTCTAGTGACCTAACAAAAACAATCTGACGAACTGAATCACTGCGCACCTGCTCGGGACACTGTGGTAGGTGATAGTAGGATCTTTCAACGATCGTATTACAAAATTTTCTTAGAATGCTCTTTATGAAATTGTTGATCTTGCTTTTGTATTATTATTATAAGTACTTATGTTACTTTATTATCAATTCTCTCGTCCAGTACCTAGGCATCGTATTTAAGTTACATAAACCGATAAAATAGCATGCAGAAGTTTTATTATGGCAAATAATGCCATGATAAAATTTCTACCTACAGCAAAATTAAAAAAAAAACAACTACTTACCTCTAAGAGTAAATTAGCATGAGGCGCTTGTAAGAGCTTTATATATACAGATCAGTCATTCTTCATAATGAATGAACGAACCATCTTGTTGTTTCTTTGGTATTCGCATTTCATAGATAACTAACAAGCACAGATTCATATTGTTTTTGATTTCCCTTGTTGTAGTGATAGTGATTATAACGACATTATAATAATTAATAATAACTTTTGAATGACATTGATTGACTTACCTGGAGTAGGTGAAACCGCAGTAACAATCAAAATAATTTTGCCTGTAATACTAATACATAGGCATAGATCAGTGAAGCAGCCTGCGTCAGTACGTCAAGCGTTTGTAAAAACTCAGCGGTCGACCAATGTCACCCCCCTTTCCGGCAGGGACGCGGCGCCCGCGCCTGCTTCGGTCACATTCAACAGCGACAGAATATAAATTGATGCGACGACCTACCGTTTAAACTTTTTCGAGACGAGTAAACATAATGGTAGGTAATCAAAGTGTTTCACGTGGCAGAAATGATACCTATTTTTCTAGCAAAACATATTGGAACGTCGGCACAATCTAGTAATGAATAATTTTCACAAACTGGGCCTCTATACATGTATTTATAACTAATTGGTATACATATTTGAAGACGAATTATATAGTTGCTACGCTGGCCAGTGCGTGTTTGCGAGTTAGCTTTCTGACAGGTTTGCCTGAGCTAAATAATAAATGGTGTGAAAACTACTTATGAAATTGTTTAAATCAGTATACCAGGAGGCTACTGAGGAGATGGGAACTCTGGATTGGTACATTTATAGCTACAATAGTCCAGAACACAAAATGTGATTCTGGTCATCCTCCGATAATATGATAATAAGAGTATATACATAGAATTAGGAAATCGCGCACGGTTTAACGCCAGGCAATTTTTTTTAATCTATGAGTAAGCATGACAATTTTGTAATAACTGTGTCATAACATGTATAACTGTTTCCTCTTTCAAGTCATGTTCCTCATAGCTGAGGGTCGTGACTACCATAACTGTTTACTATATTCTTTTTATTTTTATTTTTTTATTAGTTGGCAAAACAAAGATAGATACGTACGATATACGAACAAAAGTACTCAAACCGTATGGATCCTTCAATTTTTTTTTATCCTGTGCTTATTCATATGTCCCTATTCGTATCACTTTTAACTTACCTTCGCTTGCGGTTTAACTACAATTTTAACATAGACCCCGTATCAGGACTCTCGCTTTGGATTAACTACAGCTCTTCGTATCAATATCCTATATTAATAAAAAAAAGGAATCTGCTGATACATCTATGGATATCTGAATACATGCAGCGTCGGACACCCACCGACCAGATGGTCAGAGGACCTGAAGAGAGTCGCAGCCAGACGCTGGATGTAAGCAGCTTCCAACCGGTCGTTCTGGAAATCCTTGGGGAAGGCCTATGTCTAGCGTGGACAACCTGCGGCTGAAATGATGATGATGATTTGAATACAAACAAAAAATATGTATATGAGTTACATAATTTTCTAGCATAATTTTATGACGCACTGTCTGTAAACCTAAAGTTTATTGTTCGTCTATGTACTAATGTTTGGAACAATATGCCAAGTACACGTGTAAAATTTATTGCAGTGCAGGGCGAAGGCGCACGCGCGACCTTCAGCGGGCGGAGCGACGACGACGGCCTGCGTTCGCGGAGAAATGCGCAGACGCAGAGGTGACGCACTCCTTATCAACGGATGCAGCTTATCGCAGTCGCGGCCACGTGTCTCACATTGACCAGTTTATAGCGGCATTGAGTAACAATTAAAACAGCTCGTTTAAAATCCAGCGGAAAACTGTAAAAGAAAATTAGTTCGCATATGTTTATTTTTGTTTTTCATTGAATTATTTGACTAACAAACTCCAATCTCAACTCAACAGTACTTACTAACAAGTAAATTTTTTGATAAAATGTAAAGACATTTTACAATCTTTTACATTCTACCTCTACATCTTCTTCATGTTCATGTATGTAGAGTTTAGAAGAAGATTGAATTAAAAACCGTACTCAGAATTATTGCAATTCTTAATTAAGTCCGGTTCAGCTAATTTTGGTTTTGTCGTTGACATGGTGGATTTTGTGCAAGAGAGCCTATGATGGCATGGCCACGTCTTCCAGAAAACTGCTAAGCAAAACTGCGATGGAACTCGGGTCGATAGTCTCACAACTAAAGATGCTGAATTGCCGAGCGAAGTAGACAAGCATATGCGGTAAAGCACCTGGGCTTTGTGGAGGGGTATTGTAGGTCAAGTTAAATGCATATAAATTTCATGATTTTGTATCAATTTATTTACGACGCCTACAAAGTCGGTCATCTATTCGACAAGGGTAGATATAGATCTGACCTTAAATATGACAAGTTTGTTATAATCAATTAATTAATTATTAATTTCTTAATGGTCGGCAACGCGTACGTGACACTCCTGGTGTTTCAGGGGTCCATAGGCTACGGTAACCGCTTCTTATCAGGTGGCCCGTAAGCCTGTTTGCCTACTATATGATATATAAAAAATCTCTCTTCATAAAAGAAAATATCACTACGAGCCTCGGCCGATACATTGCATTTTCTTCCAATTGCTCGGAAATAGCTGCATAAAAATAAAACCGGCCATGTGCCAGTTGGACTCGTGCAGAAAAGGTTCCGAACCTAATCTATTCTAAACGGCAAAAAAAATCACGTTTACACACGTACACATTTGTTGTTATAGCGGCAATAGAAACACATTATCTAAAAATTTCAACTGTTTAGCTAGCTAGCTGTCTAGGTCCTGGGTTTGATCCCCAATTAGATCAAAATGGAAAATTAATACTTTTCTGATTGAACTGGGTCTTGGATGTTTATCTATATATACAATGTACTTATTGCAAAATATAGTATGATTGTGTTTGTATCCCATAATACAAGTCTCGAACTTACTTTCGTGATTAGTCAGTATATTCTACTCATACATTAATATTCAATACTGTCAGAATTTTTAGACTACCTAAAGGCATTTGACTCACCTAACGACTGCTATCTAGCGATTACCGATAGGACCATTGATTTAACTTTCAAAGCACGGAGGAGCTCAAGATAAAAATATCATACTAGTGGCGACCAATCCAATCAAGGCCACGCTCGCCATCACTAGACACGAGCTATCGTTATGAGCACGCATGAGTCGCTGGCTAGCTATCGAGCTCCTGGCGATCCGTGCAAACTTCTCTAAAGTTGTTGTTATTGTTGTCGTTGTTGTAGGTTCACTTCATTATCCTAGTATTTTTCCAGTTGCGTCTGTTTAAGCTACCGCTGAAACGCTTAAAATCTTCCGTTGTTTCCTCCATTAGGTATTATTAATTTAGGTAATATATATAAAGACCGGCTGCCTGTTTAATGTCAACCGTCTTCTCATTAATATATCTGTATATTACTATAGGTCACCTTTTACAACATTCACTAGAAGCACGGAATAGGCATAAATATTATCTAATATCACACCTTGAGACTATATGATCTCAGTATCACGCACACTTGAATCCTAAACTTCTGTACCTATGTATGATCTTTTTTTTAATATTATCTATCTATACATATAATAAAACAGTAAAAATATTTTGTCTGTACATTTAGTAATTTTGATTAAAAGAAAGCAAAAAAAAAAAATTTTAATTTTTTTTCTGTCTGTGTGTATGATCACGCTTTACTTCGAAAGTACTGAACCGATTTGCTTAAAACTATCATCTAAAGTTTGTTTCATCAAAATCGGTTCATTAAAAAAAGTTATTGTCATTTGAATGAACTCAAGGCATATTTGCCTGCAAATATATAGCAATTTCGATCGAATGCACCAAATTGGATAATTCTTTTTTTGTGTTGATTATTGTCATCAAATCACAAACCGAGATTGCCGGGAAATTTCCGCGGGAAATACGGAAACAATTCGCGCGGAAATATCCCGGGCATCCCCGTTTTCTTTTATAAAAAGTGTCGAATAGTTGCGAATTTCGGGAACAATTCCCAAAATTCCCACAAGAGCAAGAGCGAAGTCCACGCGCACGAAGTCGCGGGCTACAGCTAGTAATTTGATAAGGTGAAATAAATCTATATTATATAATGCCTATACATTTTTTGGTTTTCAGCCTAAGAAATTGAACTATTTTTGACTATTCAAAACTTGAGAAAAAAAAATCTTGATTTTGTCTCCACCATGGTCGTTACTAAAGGACCCATCTGATAGTGATCTAACATGGTTTCATGCTCAAATTATTTTAAAAGGCATACCTAACAATACATCCGAACCGATGAGAAATCATTAAACTTGATGACTTGACGTGTCGGTCCCTAATCGGGATCATTATGCTGTTGTTATAATAAAAGCGAAACCTGGACTCTGCAGATAAGCTGAGGTCGTAACTATATAAATTCAATGTTTGTGGCCAAGCCCTTATCCTATATCTTGCATACATTGTTTAGCACATAACATACTCTAGCTAGTGAATCTTCTAGTTGAGTGACTGGGTTTGATGGGCAGTTACCATGATTATAGTTAGAGACCGGTAGGTGTCGTTTGTTCGCGTCGCCGCGAGGGCGGGCGCTCAGTCGCGGTCGTCTCAAGATCAAGGTCGCGCGGCAGACGCGCAGCAAGGTCACCCGCCTCGTCCTCCCCGCGCTCCCCGCACCAACACCGCATTCGCCTCACGCGCGCAAATATTTGCGACCGTCTGTCCTCCACGACCGATACGACGAGGTCAGGCCGTCAGCAGACCTTGAAGTAATATTATCCGACCTCTCCTGCCTGCTATTAAAGACAAGTCTATGATTACACTCACGTGGCTTTATCGGTCACATTGATAAAAAAATGTATTGACAAATAATACACCTGAATCATCAACAAATAAAATAAAACTTTAAAATTCAATAACAAATTCGTACTTACATACATGATAAATGAAAATACCTACGTAATGTATAAAAATCGTCTAGGCTGAAGTGGGACTTGGAAAGTCAAAACTGCAGCATACTTGACGGGTATATAATAGAAAACAAGGAAGGCATAAAACGTGATATAAAAATCACCTTCATTCAATAGGTAGAGTTTGCCCTACTACTAAATAAAAATAAACAAATATCAAAATCATTATATAGCAAAGTACATAAATGCACTTACTCTTTCAATTTTTTTTATAATTGACCGTAGATTTAAAATTTCTTGCCATTATTTAAAAAATTTGTCAGTCGTATTTCGTAATTCTATGTGACATATACCTTCATCGAATTGAGAGGAATTACTTACCATCATAATACTATTAATTTATTTTAAGAACTCTGTTCAAAAACTAGTTCGTTAATAATTGAATACCACCAAAAACATTGTGTTAAAAACTAGCCAAGTCTCGATTGAGCTGCTTTTTTATCTCTAAAAAGTAATGAAATCTAGACAAAGTCGTGCCAAGTCTAAGGTTCGTTACTGCGATTTGTTTATTATATAATTAATGTTGTGTGACTTGGCTATTGA
Source organism: Apomyelois bistriatella (assembly GCA_947044815.1). NCBI lineage: Eukaryota > Metazoa > Arthropoda > Insecta > Lepidoptera > Pyralidae > Apomyelois > Apomyelois bistriatella. The sequence goes on from OX345690.1 coordinate 7,108,411, forward strand.
ATGGTACACAAGGGTACAAAACCAAGTGCTCCATGACAACATTGCACCAATCTGTCGCCAGAACCACTACCCATTGACGATGGGAAATTGCCACTTGGAATTATATGCACTTATCAGACTCTACATGAAACCTGTCTACGCACTAATCGCGCCTGCGTAGTACGACCACCGCGTCGGCCGTCTCTGACTTGCTTGCCATTGTCATCAAGATTGCACACGTTTTGCTTATAAGAGAATAATAAACCAGCTAGTATAATTTAAAGGATTTTATTTTAGATAAGGTCCAAACAAAACCCACTATAAAACTACAAAATGGAGTAAAAAATGTACTTTTATTAACGAGTAAATAAGACTCAAATACTTCTTAACCTGAGTTGAAATTTAGCGTGGGCAAGTCAGTAGCCAGGTGGTAGGACCGGCTGACATGCACTTGCTTCTTGACTGGCTTCGGAGCCTTAGACCTAGGATCTACATTGGGATGATAATGATAAAACTCATAGACGATCCTATTTTCAACTCGTGTCATTTAAGCAAAAGTTGCATGTTAGTAAGTTGATTTAATTTTTGATTAATGATGACTTTAGCATACTTTCATTTAAACAAAAACAAGTTTACAAAAGTTTCAGAGTGCTAAATGGATTCTTTGACTTTGGTTCTTTGTTTATACAAATGTTCACTTGTACAAGAACGCCACTCATTATTCACAAGGATTTTGAATAAGACAACAATAAGTGTCCATACATATTTAAAGGTCATTTCAGGAAATTGAATGCATTGACTAAGTAGCCTTGATCTAATAAAGTACTTTATATCCAGCATATTTTTTAAATGTAGATACGGTTATAGAACTGCGAAAATATAGAGTCCTCTTACGCTAGCCAACTTCAATTCACTTTTTCGAGTATTATAAAACTATTTTATATAATAAGTGAATGACATACCTACTCAAATTTAATTTTGATAATTTCGCCTCAAGAAAAACTCAACACCTTTTACTATCGTAGGTACATGCAGCTACTTGATACTGAGTTAATTTCTTTAATATCCAATTTTTCGTTCCAATGTTTCCATTCCAATTTGAATTTTGGGAAAACCTTTTCAGCCGCTATCTCCTGACTATGAAGTACCTACCTGGAACTTCAAGGATTTGTGTTATTCATATGCGGTCTTTTACTTTTAGCATAAGATGTATAGATAGAAAAGTCATAGCGGCGAGTCTGGAAAGTAAAGTGAAATCTGGGTGAAATTGGGAAGCCGCGGGCGCGTGGCGGAGTTGCTCGCACGCAGCATCGGGGCCAAGGTCTCCATGAATTATGGAGTATATGGTATTATTCGGCCAGCCGGAGTAGGTATGTAAACGCTCCGTTTTCGCGGCCGAAGCGTTAATAATAGCTGGTGAAGGTCCTATTTGACAGCGGGAGGTCATATTTTCGTTTCCGGGTGTTTCTGCTAAATTTATTTTATTTTGTAATAACTTTTGCATGGTAGCACAAACCCTAAGCTAGTGGGACTACAAGACCGGTGGGACATTATTGGTGGGACCACTAGTCAAAAGTTTAGATTTCGCCAGACAAGTGTGAATTTTATTCGCGTATATAAAGAGTACCATACTATTAGATTCTTGATATTCTTAGAGTTAATTTTGCCGTGAGTGTTCTAGTACGTTGGTACTATTATCTATTCTGATCTTACAGTACACAGATAGGTAGAAAGCGAAATCGAAATCAGTAGAGCCTCTCACAATTCACCAAGTTAACCAGTGTATTTGGCAATTTTCCATACTGCATTTTCGGTAAGTTTATTAAATAAACCCCCTCTTAAAATATCAGCTTTCAAAGTATCTATTATATTACCGTTATCGACGTAACAGTATAATCATATTTAAACCTATATAAGTATCATCAGATTTGATCTTCTACCAAGAAATGAGAGCAACATGACCTATATTGAATTTTCTTTTGTTCTTTTCACTTTCTAACACGACAAATAAGTTATGACGGCAGTAATGTGGGTTAACTTTAAAGTGAAATTGAAGAAAGTAACATACTACGTTTACAAGCAACTTTTAATTCTATGTATGACATGACAACGCGACTGCCTGTAACTAATGATATATCAGTGGTTTACTTTACAATATTTACGTGTGTGAAAAGTGAATCTGAAATTTATATTCGCTTTTCTGACTTTAATTCTCTTTGAGAAAGAGTACAAGGAAAGGTGACTACGAGTATTCATCCATTATCTTTCTCTTACGATATCAATGTCGAAATCCAGTTTTTTAATAGAAAAAAAAAACATTCCGACGAATTAAGAAACTCCTTCTTTTTTTGAAGTCGGTTAATAATTAAATATGAAGATAAAACTTCAAGTTATCATTATAATCCTTAGTGTCATCAAGATTTGATGACGCTATGGGCCTGACGTCAACCCTTCTTGGGAATGATGTTGTTGTTCACAACCAGACAGCCAGGTAGAGGGACAAGAAAATCTACTCCATTCGTGCCTTAATAGCATTTTACGACATCCATCCAAGACTTAATTATTTTGCTTTGAAAATACATACAGTATACAGTTTTTGTGATCTTGACAAAAAATAGGTTTGATATTCACTTTAGTAACATGATTTTTAATAATAACACTATAAAAGACAATAATATTACTTTATCAATGCTACAACAAAGCGCAATTATGTTATGGAATATGTCACTGTGTAAGTAATTAGAAAAACATTAAAATTTCAAAATACTAAGATTCAATTTAAAAAAAAAAACAGAGTATTAACTTAAAAAAATGTTGCTTCTCACGGCTTTTATCGAATTAATGCTTCAGTGGTGTTCAACTATAAGTATATCAGTTTAGAGAATTTGTAATCTAGGACATGTTCGTATGAAAGGCGAGCGCGCCGCGGCTGCCGGCAGCGGCTGCCGTTCCCAAATGAGGTCAGTGGAACGCGAAGCATTACACTTGACCTCTTTTTGCCGAGTCCTTACCTCCGCCAGACCTTCACACATTTTACAACGCTTTTACGAGCTAGGTCGGGCCAATTAAGTTTTGTCGGACGCCTGTAACAATGACGCCCCCGCTAGAGGCAGATGCAGTGCGCACTGAGTACTGTCCTACACGCAGCATACACTTGACACACATTCGTGGTTCAATGTCTATTAATATTTGTTTTTCGTTAATGACCGACAAATATGAATGCCTTTTGAATCGGGTCAGCGTTCATTATGTGCTATATAATAAATATATATACAAATGAATAACCTGCTTAGTGGTATAAGAAACGATAAGTAAACCTTATATTAATAAACGAGTTGATCTTTAGAATTTATATTTTATTTGAAAGTATATAAAAACTATTAAAATTAATATTGTACTGCCTGAAATAATGTTACGCCAATTATAAAATCTTTATAATCTTTTGTTAAATAAGCCATTTGGGTATCATGAGAACACAAGTACAGGTAACGATATGCGTTATATAGGTAGAGTTCGAATCACGATTGACTGTGTATTTGCCTTCGTCGCAGCCGTAGAATGTAGTGAATGTAGAGTGGCAGTATTACTCAAGTATTGTGTATGCAAATGCGCCAAAAATTCTAATTTTAATCTATCCAGTAATACACGCGCAATAAAAACTAATCTAACGACATGAAATTTACCAAAATCGAATAAGCCGTTTTAGTTACAAGGATAAAGGATGTATATACATACAAACTTTTACATATGCTTACACATAACCCTCCCATTTTGGCTTCGCCTCGGGTTAAGTTCATTTACAGCGAACGGAATTTCCGGCGTTAGGTAAGCTCATTTGTCTCACGTTCCTCTCAACGCAAGACGTAAATAAAAGAACGTCGATGGTAATTATAAATACTTACTTATTAACTGACACATCGGTTCCTAGTAAACAAGGTCGCGGTGACCCTGACGGCACGTATTTTTATTGTTGTTTTCGCAGCAATGAGAGCACAAAGACAAACAAGGAAGTCGTCGACTTCGACGCGATTACTTCAACTATGTAGATTGCACTGCTGTGTTTAATCATGCTCTGAGTATGCTCATGGCCAATATGCCATACTAAGGACTCGTTCTTATTTATCTGAAGAATGGTTATGTATATTGATATAAACTTTGCCCACTAAGACTAGTTTGTCATTGACCTCTTGTTGATATTCTAAAGTCAGATATTTATTTATCCTTAAAGGAAAGTCCCGCAGTTTTGACGAAAAACTCTTAATAGTTAATCTTGATTCTTTTAAACCATGCTCATGTTGTTCAGCATTTTTTTTTTCACACGCACAGCAAAAAAAATTACTTAATATAAATTACATGGGAAGGAAATAAAATGTTTACCAGGCTAAACAGTATATTTATAAAGTTTTATTTTTGACCACGAAAAAAAACATGTTAGTAGCTTAAATATTCTACAATATAAATAAAATATAACTTGTGTAGTGTATGTATAAAAAAGAAGTAAAGTATATGCTTTTGATTGGATAGCTTCATAAAAAAACCACAAATTCACATAATGGTTTAGAAAAATGAGGAGTTGAGGAACTGAAAACAGTGTTCACGTCATCCACTATAGCTTTAGTGATTCAGTATCAGGCAAGTTGATATTATGATACACATGCCCTGTATCGCATAGATCTGAATCATACCTCATATACTATAAATCAGTTTCAAGCAGATGTTTCACTTTAAAACACCATGATCTTTATAAATAATACAAACAAATAAACAAATCTTTCCTCTTTATAATATACTAGACTAAAATATTTATAAAGAGTTATATTACTAGCGACCCGCTCCGGTTTCGCATGGGCATAGGGACAGAGAAAGCGACTTTGTTTCATACTATGTACTGATGATTAGTATCCAGGGTTTGCCCGGGGTTCATTTCTTGGGAAGTTCGGGTACAAAAATAGTATATTAGTTTAATTAAGGTCATACCTCTACCGGTGCATCAAATTCCAGCCATTTACTTACAGAGGTAACTCATTTCCACCGTTTTAATACTTAATAATATATTTACTACATTACTATTATACAATACTTCTAATAAACTATACATTACTGTTATACTTAATACTTACTTAATAACACTCGTAGTTAATTTACTGTATATTTTAAAATAAATAAAAAATAAAATACAATAAGTAGGTAGTAATATAGTAGTAGTCTCAAAATTTGCTTTTATTATATGACGTAGTAACTAGAATTAGTAACTACGTCGGTTTCGCACTCCCTAATTCTATGGTAGAGAGAAAAATGTCATTGGAAGGGAATTTATTTATTTATTAAAACCATTTATTGTTCCATAATATATATATATGTTCCTTAAATCATAGCAATCTTCTGATTAACGTTATATACCGATCACACAATGCCGTCAATTTCATGATTATATCCCTCTAGTAGATTAGTCCAACCTGAAAATGAAAAATAAACAAGTTTCAGATGAAGAAGAAGAAGATTAGAGGGTCTCATGTAGTCAATCTTAGTAGGTAGTCAAAGTAAGTAGCACATTTTAAATTTAATCTAGAAGTAAGCACTAAAATTTATAAATATAAAATATAAATTTAATATAAAATAATTGACGAAAAAATTTATCCAACAGTGTTTTCTCATGTAATAACTCGTATCCCCAAGCCTACGACCATGTAGGCGTACGTACCCAGGCCTCTGAAGCATTAGCTGAAAACGCAACTGGAAAACGAAATACACTATTACATGTTACTTTTATTAGTTGCCAGGTGTTGCCGCGGCTCCGCCCGCGTGGGATTCGGTTATATCGACTACTACGACACTATCAAAAAGTCATGTGTCTCGGCTTCAAAAATGGCGAAGATTCATTCGAACTTGCAACCCCTTTTTCACTATTGGGGTATTTTTTTCAAAATCTAATAAATTCATTATTGTTTTCTACCAACTGCTAAAATAAATTAAATATTCCATGTATCTTACTTTATTTATTACGAAGTTTTATACAAACTGGCAACACCTATTTCACCCAATTAGGTATGAAATTTCATAAAATCCTTTCTTATCGGACGTCTCCTAATCACAATCTATCTTTCTGCCAAATTACATCTTCATTGGCTAGTAATTTTCGAGATTTCGTAATGAGTGTGGGTGATTTTCGTTTATTTACAAGTATATACCTATAGTGTGATAGGAACTCTGCCCAGAAGTCTTATTTTAGATTATTTTTAGTTTTTAAGTATTTTGTTTAGATTTACTTTTTAATTTAATTTTAATAAGGCTATTAGTTTAACACCATATTGACTCTATTTAATTTTATATAAATAAATTTGATTAGATAGATTATATTTTTTATTTTATATGTTGGTTTTAAAGGTTTTATATTCGTATTTATGGACCTATATTCTTATGATTGTTAAGTTGATAAATCTGAAATAAATAAATAAAACAATACAGAAAGGATCATGTACTTGTAGTTAATGTATTCCGATCTAGTTTTATATGGATCATAACACCAGAAACTGACATTTCAGTAGAGTCGACTATTTTTTTACTGATATTCGTTTTTCTATATGGCTAAAGCAAATATAATTCAATTTTATCTAAGTAGGTTAGATATACAGTTTTCATGAAATATGGGTCAAACGAGTAATTCAAGTTCCAAGTACTTATATTTCGGGACATGTTTATTTACAAATCACTTGTGTTGCTTAATAAAAATGCTGTATTTAGAATGCAAACACTATTTGGCGCCGATGTCTACAAAGGGGTATTTATTTGCGCTATCACTGGGTGGGTTGCAGCAGGCTAGTCAACATATAAAAAGAATCGAAATACTTTAAAAATATAGATAAACTGTGGGCGGTTGCAATTGTCGCACAGTTTCTGGGAACAACATGTTTGTGCACAGTACAACAAACGAGGGTTTTGTAGTCTCTTGCTTGTTATTTATTTACCACGCCGTGTTATGTTCCCGGTAATCGCGATTTTCTTTATGGTTATCATAAGTAAACTATGGGGAAACAGAATAACAAAAGTAAATACTAAGCGATTCTTGATCCATTTATGAAGTGTCTTTTATGTAAAACTAATAACAGCTGCAATAGGTAGCTATTAAAAATATATGTATTTGTAATGTGACATAGGTATATTTGTTTAACCTTTATTTTTAGTGATATTTGCGTCAGTAAAGTAAGAACAAAATCATAGCAGCCAGTGGACGCGTGTTGTAAACAAGTTGAAAGAAAGGCAACAAGTGTCTGATAAGCGGGCCGCTGCTCCCCGCACTATCGTTCAAGATTAAGGTCGTTCGATCCAGCAGCGGCGTCGTCGTGTCCTTAGGTCATTTGGCTCTTGTTTATCAAAAAACAAACTATGCTTTAATTAGAATGATGATGCTGTTCTACTGAGGATAGACATAATGTTGAGTAACAGCTATGTATTGTTTGGAAAAAACCAGGACGAGGCCGGTGGTTGCGAGTGTGGGTGGTTGTGGCCATCTTGGAGAACTTTTTAGACAATATAATGATAAATTTTAATGTCAAATTTAACCTCTAAGGGGTTCCACATTAAGATTTTTATCTAATACTGTAATATCTGCATTATCGGGCCCTCGACTGATTAAGATATAAGAAATCGGGAAAAGGACATAAAGAAGTAGTCACTGACTGACAAATTCAGTTATACGAGTTAATTTATTTATTATTTTTTATAGTAGCCATATACACATCGCCAGGTTCACGGGGTTAATGAAACGATCAGACTTTATTCAATTTGAGTACTATTTTATTTGAATTGAAGGTAACTTGTTATTACAACAAAATTTTAATAATTTTTCGCCAAACTACTCTTCTGATGTACTTAGCCTAAGTAAATCTAGATGTTATCTTGCTATGACTTGGAAGTTATGAGATATTTCTCCCGATTTTATGTTACTAGCTGTTCCCCGCGGCTTCACCCCGCGTGGGACTCGGTTATATCGCGCCCAAAAGTAGCCTATGTTTGACCTCAGGTCGTTAACTACATCCCTACCAAATTTCATCACAATCGGTCCAGCCGATTAGCCGTGAAGAGGTGACAGACAGACAGACAGACAGACTTTCGCATTTATAATATAAGTATGGATTTAAAAAAAATCATATACTTTGTATATAAGACGTTAGAACTCTTAAACGGGAGAAGTTTGATAGACGTTAGGGTTTCAGAAATTTTCCAATTTCCACAGCTATTGTCTTTATTTTTCCCTACGTAAGAACCTTCTGCAAAGTAAAGGATAGATAAAATCGGTGAAGTTTAAATTAGAATTAGACTCATTATTTTTGGGTTCCATACACAGAGTGTACAATCTCTATTGCTTATCGTTTGCCCGCTGTCCCGTTGTCCGGCCATCTGTCTGTCATGTCGTGAACCGTAGGTAATATTCATTTTTTTACAGATTATGTATGTCTATGGTTTATCAACAAATATCTACTAAAATAAATTTAAAAATCCCCATGAAAAAAAAAACAGTAACTATCTGGTTACACAGAATACGAATGCCAATGCCTATTTTATCATATATTTACTAAAATATGGTATAAAGCTGGGAAAGGGGTAAGAAAGCGAGTAACGAATCAAATAGTGTTTTGCCTCAGTTTTCTGTAGGTAAGCACCCACCTAATTACCTATCTCGTGTCACTTCGTACTCGGTGGTGTTGTTGACATACCAAGCGACAACAGTCGGGGTACAATAATGTTTGTGCAAACAGAGTTGCGCAAGGAGAGGAGAACAATGGCTCGCGGAGGAATGTTGCCATAACATCGAGCGACAATCGACCCGGCCGGTGACGTCACCGCACGGGCAACCATTGCGCAAAGAATTCATTGTGAGAACACGAGAAGGAAATCTATCCCATGCTAATATTGGAAGGACATTATGCTGCTATTGCTGAATTATTTAGCAGAATATGCTATAACTCCTACTACTCCGTTCTTTTTTTTTTAAGAAATTCAAATATGTCACAGTCAGGTATACAGAATAGCGTGCTTCTTTGTCTAAGTTCTTGATTTTCTTTCTTGATGCAAAAATTAATAAATAAACTTATGTCAATCTAGGTAAGGTTCCAGAAATTTGATATATGTTTTGGATGCTTGTCTTTGCTTCGTCTTTTTACCGGTACCTCACCCTCTCACTATCAACCCAGACACTTTTATATCTTCTGATTGGTCTGAACTTGTAGCAAATACAATACTTACTGTATGACCCCAAAAACTAAAGGATCACAAAAATGATGCATTTATTATACCTATATTATACTAGGGCGTGTCTAACATAAGACCTTCTAATGTCATATTTTCCGAATAAACTCGTGTTGACAGAAGGAATTTAGCAGAAGTTGTAGCGTCATATAGTGTTGATTAGATAAATGAAGTATTTGCCTGCTCAAACGATGAATCAAATATTATGTGGTAGAACATTCTGTGAACCTACCTTTTTAGAATAATATTGTATATTGTAAGTATAGCAATCTCGAATAATATTATGATAAACAAAATATACGTAGATACGAAAAAAAAATCATCGTTTTAGATACATCATATATATATAATTAAAATTTTACATTAAACGAAGTGGCGGATGACAAATGAAAGAAAACTATCTAATGGTACTCGTATAGGTATATAGAGTAGAGTGTGTAAATAGAGCAGTCAAAGCGAAATATAAAAGTATATAATAGAATATAGCCGTTTAAGGATCGTTTTGTAGGCGGTGAGGAGAGAGGAGGGTCCATGCCTCGTTGGTGAATAATTTTGGCAAGGTCGAGGTCGAATCATTTGACTTCCTAGATCGCAGGGCGGCCCCGCGGTCACCTCTAGCTGCCTGCACCCGCCCGATCACAAAACGTGTATAACGCCTCTTTACTGTGCTATGGAATACTTTTTCATAATTAAATAGACATATTATAAAATAATACTATTTGTTATAAAGCTTATTATAAAATAAACTTTTGAGGTTCTTCCGCTGGGAGATCGATCCAATGCGTAGAGGATCTTTAGAGAAGTTGATCTTTAGATGCGGTTGATATGTGGTGCTCCTACCAAAGTTCTCTGCTATGTAATAAAAGATATAAGAAGAACTATCCATTCCATACTAATATTATAAATGCGAAAGTGTATGTAACGCATTCACGGCATAAACATCTAATTTTTGTATTGTTATAGAAAATCAGACAATTCATTATTATTTTCCTTTGTAGGTCCATATTTATTATTAGGTAACTCTTGACATCAGGGTACGCATGGTCGATTGACCGTGTCACCTACACAAAATGACGATGACTTTTCATCACATGGTCAAGTATTCGTATGTGAAGTAAAATATCTTTAAGTAAATGCCTACATATTTTCAACTAATAGAGACGTTATGTAAAAATACATCTGGTTTTATCTCTATTTTATCTACATTGTAGGTATGATGTTATCAATTTAATACTGCGTATCTGTTCATGTTCGCGAAAAATGCGGATAAAAATATCCAGGGTCAGGCTCAAGGTTTTATGCTTTTCTGATTAGAAATATAATGATAAGGGCGGCTGTTGGAAACTGAACTTTAAGCATTACAAACAAAGACATTATTTTATTTTAGCAAAAATCTCAAACAAATATTAGTAATTTTGCTTATTTGTTACTTCCGCAAGGTCAAAGGATTTATGTAAAATTTTTAATACAGACAAATATTTTAATTAAATACCTACTTTATATTTATATTAAGATAAAGGTGCAGCATAAATAATAAGGAGCAAATGTAATTTTGTATGATGTAATGAAATATAAAAAAAATTAAGTACTAGGTATATATATATAAAACAAAGACGGGTTTGTTACAACACTTATAACTCGAGATCTGCTAAACCAATTTTCATGGTTATTCATTCGTTGGATTTGTCTCCGCCCCGAATAGCAGAATACATCTTAAAAACATTGGAAAAAGATAAAAAAAATAAAAATAAAAGAAAACATTTTTATACATAATGTCCGTGGGCTGTAACTAGGGTTTACACACTAGTTACAGCCCACGGTAGGTGTAAGGTAGGGTAGGTGTACGGTAGGTGTACGGTAGGTGTACGGTAGGTGTACGGTAGGTGTGCGGCAGGTGTAGGGTAGATGTAGGGTAGGTGTGGGTAGGTGTGAGGTAGGTGTTGGGTAGGGTAGAGGTAGAAAAAAGGGCAGGACTACGTCTGCCGGGTCAGCTAGTATATTCTAAAAGTAAACTTGCGGCAAAGTGGGTGACTATTTAAATCTTATTTACATTTTGTAAGATGTACCGAAATTATAAATATTGGATATTATGATGGCTCCCATCTTGGAGGTGGAGGGTAGATGGATGACGGATGGGTAAGGAGAGAGCAGCGGGGGGAGCGGGGCGGGATGTGACCTTGTGGTATGACATTGGCGCGCATGGACGCTTCCTGTTATCTTACTTACGATAACGTACTCCGAGACACCGAAATTGCCGAGAGTATAGAAGTGTAGTTCATGTGCACATACCGGTGATACATACACAACCACGAGTAAAATTAGTATAGTACTTTAAAGGTATAATTTCATTTTTTTTCCTGATTTTGATCTCCAATAAGACAGAAGGATATACTAAGAAATTTTTAGGTCGTCAAATTTTTCAAAAGTATTATAAATAAACTAGGGAACCCTAAAAATTCATCATTCAGTTAGTGACAATGTAATTTGTTTTTTAAGTATGGGCTGTACCTTGAATTATATATAGGCTTGTGTGATCAATTTGTATTATGTTTAATTTGCGGCAACACTCGCGAGCAGCATTAATCATTATTGAAACAAAGAATGTCCACTCGCGGTAATTGTAATTAACACGCGTTGGCCTTGATTTCACAAAATAAGGAACGTACCAAAATGGCGCATCACTAAATATTATCAAACATGCATAATAATATTTGTATGGTCAAGGCAGACGAAAAAAAAAGTATTTAATTATGCCAGTAGTAAGAAAGCTTAAGCCATGAGACAGAGATTGGTCTACCTTTATTTCACCTCGTTACTGTATGTCGTGCACTCATTATCTGTGGATCGTGGTCACCATAGAGCGACGTCACAAAGGATTTTATTAAATGTGTACAGGAGCAGGAATGTTTTCCTTGATCATTGTATTTGCTATTTATGAGAATATGCGTATTAATCGGTGAACCAGGAAGCAGTCGTGTCATATTTCTGAATAAAAACCGAGTACAAGCATGATTTACTCTACGAGTATTATTTTATTTTCTATATTATTTTGATTTTCATGCAAATATTCATAAGTATGAATTGACATAATATTAGCATAAATCTTTATTATCAGCCCTTTACTATTTTGCCTTAGGATGTATATATAGATTTACAGACCTCTCTGGTTTGACACACACTAATAATAACTACGTAGACTCCAAAAATGTTTGTACATTTAGAAATGATACCATTCAAGGTTTTGATTACAACAACTAATATCCCACCATGTGTTATAACGGAAAAAACCTGAAGTAAATAGGTACATATAAAACAATGTATGAGCACGTCACGGCAACGAGTGCGCAGCGGGCGCCCAGTGCGCAAACATGTTTACTGAACCGCCTCCAAAGTTCAAGGTTCTCCTAATGATGGAATAGCGCACTTTCCACGAGGAGACACCTCGAGGACACATGGAAACCGCCCTTCTAACCTCCATACATTGTCAATATAAGGTGTCTTACCGCTAGTAATACACACTCGAATACTGAACATGCGGGGGAATTGTCATAAATCAATTATTTCTCTCTCCTTATAGCGCTTATAAAATATATAAAAATATAGTTTATCTTATCTTAATGTGTATGTTGTAAAATGTGACAAAAGGACGCAAAGAGTTCAATGTCCATGTAGCAGATTCAGAACATGGGGTGGGCAGGGCAGTTAGTAGGTTGAGCAAAAGAGAAAAGAACGAAGAAAAAACAGTATAGATGACCGTGTTGTGGTCAGGCGCAATCTAACTAATAATGCAAAAAGTTTGCCTGGTACCCTAAGTCTTAAAATTGCATCATTTCTAGGACTGGCCTCCAATCTCACGTCGACCATTCGAGGGAATGCTGTCCTTGGTAGAATTGAATTGCTGTTCTTGGAGTTGTATCCAACTGATTGGCGGATTCTAGTAAATTGGGACCTCTGTTATTCCTTTAGTCATAGTGTAACTCAATGTCTGTCAAATTGTCTCTACATATTTATTTGATTCGATATATTTATCGCGCCTTACTTTCAATTTCCTTTCCTAAAGTTTAAACCATTAATGATCTAAGTTTAAGCCATGCTAATTACTTTTAAGCTAAGATCTTTGCATTACCCAAAAGTTAACTCGGAGAAAAAGCCCTGGGATTAGCGCACTTACTTAAGTAAGTGCGCTAATCCCAGGGCTTTTTTACTTAAGTAAAAGTGTTATTTACATTTTTAAGAGTATTATTATCATGATGTGTTCTGTCGGGATTGTATCGAGGTCATACGAGCAGCATGTGCGCAGTGGTTTTCCGAGCGTGAGCATGCACTGCACATGTCATATGGTGTAAGGAGCCAGGTGTGTGCTGATTCGAGCACCTGCAAGCGACTTTCAACTCGAATCGCCAATCGGGTAGCTTCAATCAACGGACTCCAGGTGTCGTTGCAGGAATCTGAAACTAAAAGCAATTGATACAAATGATAATACTTAACTCGATTTTGGAAAGTAGAGTAGTAGCAGTAGAGTTTAGAAACAACAAGTACTGAATCACTTAGTTATCGATCATTGTGCAGCAGCGTAACTGTAAGGTATAAAAATTCTGTCGATCTGATATGGGATCCATACAAATTGGTCTTGTAAAACATTACCAAAAAAATATACTTAATATTTTTGTTAAAGATCAGACCACGGTTTGGTAGGTCAATTTGTAAGTCATTTGAGTTGACATAATAAGCTTCAACATAAAGACGAGTTGATATGAAAACGATTTTATTAGTTAACTATCGACTCGCTCCGGCTTCGCATAAAAACCTTCCTCTTGAATCACTCTATCTATTAAGAAAAACCGCATCAAAATCCGTTGCGTAGTTTTAAAGATTTAAGCATACAAAGGAAAATAGGGACAGAAAAAGCGACTTTGTTTGACACTATTGGTTAAGGTGTCTATATTATAAGAAGGTTCTTACCTGATTGCTTCGCTAAAACTTCACAACTGTTATAACTTCAACAATAGGTACTTAATATTTAGGAATCATTCGAAGGTCGTTCCTCATTAACATTGGCCTTAGTTTCATTTACAGACTCCTAGAGGTGGTCTCGGTCGCGACTTTCATACGACTTATTTATCTGAATTACAATGGTTTTGTGATGCAAAACGTCTTCATCTGAATCAATAAAAAATGTATCCGAATTCAGGGTTCAACATTAAAATGGTTCCAAATTCGTACATTCGTTGTTATTTGTTAGCTCAGCAGCGAGCTAAGAGGCTGATGGCTTTACATGCCACGAAGCATACTTTGTATAATTTGTTTCTAGTCTGCCTAAGGAAATAGTAAGCTTCAATTAAATACTACTATATAACTCTACAGTAGTTTCTACAGTATTTGCTTGAATGATCTGGTTGTCCAATAGGAACGATATTCTCGCCACCCGGAAGGCATGTTAAACCGTTGGTCCCGCTTGCCATCTGGTCGTCCTTAAATACACCACATCAGAGGCCGAAAGTCAGTTTTACAAAAGAACTAGCGACCCGCCCCGGCTTTGCATGGGCATAAAAACCTTCCTCTTGAATCACTCATCTATTTAAAAAACCCGCATCAAAATCCGTTGCGAAGTTTTAAAGATTTAAGCATACAAATGGACATAGGGACAGAGAAAGCGACTTTGCTTTATACTGTAGTAATAGTGTTATGTGATACAAGAGTGCACAGAATCAATTAACTTAGTTAACTTAACGATATAAGTGAATTAATATTTACAAGATTTCGTATGAAACTTAAACAGACTAACCTCCTACATTGTTAACTCCAAAGGTCGTAAAGATGGATGCATATGCGGCGGATGTATGGAATAATCCCGGGAAAACAGGGTGACCCTGTCCGTAAAGAAGTTATTAGTTTAAAGAAAGAATATTTGAACTTTCAAACCTAGTTAGCCACCAATATTTCGGTTTCTAAACATAGTATTTAAATTGCCAACACTATTTTGGATATAGGTACGTACCACGAAAAACCAAGTATGAATTTTAGTTAACATAGATAGAGTATACTATATAATACAGCTAAGTATACTGTTTAGAGTATACTTATAGAAATTTGATGAAATTCCCATGATAGTAGAGCCCATGGCTACTGTTAAACAATAATTGGTTTGATGATTTCAAAAAGTAGAGTTAAAATGTTAAATCAGCTCCTGACATTGTATGGCTTCCTGTCTATTTACATCTGTATAGATTGCCTTCACACAAGCGGGTTGAGGCCACCTGAGCACAAGAACATCGGCATTGCCACCGTCTATTGTATAATAATATTCACTGGAGGCCCTGACTCTTCTTGAAATGTATGTGTTACTAAGTGAGTATGTATTTCATAGTATTTTTGTATTGTACAATTATTTGCATATTATTATCATTACCTACTTGTTAATATAAGGAACATAGTATACAATTTTTGAATAACCACGTTATTATGTACTACCGATAGTTTGAAGAACAAATAAATACATTTATGTACTTACTGACTTCATGTGAATGTAAAAAAAATGTAAAAAAACCTCTGATTGAAAACAATCTCAAAAATATATTCCTAATTGATTTAACCTGAAATCAATTAGGTATATATTTTTGAGATTGGTTTCATTCAGAGGTTTCAATTTACCTAAATAGTTTCACGGCACATTGTAAAATATAGTTTTTAGCGCATGCCCCAATTTATTTTGGTAGTATTCGGTTATAAAATAATGCTATATTGATAGTATTTTGTATTTTAAAGTTACTGTTCTAACATATTCTTTGAAACACAAAATATAAATAATGTGTCTATATTTGACATTTCTTTTAAAGAGAGAAATAGGCGCCACACCCTTACCTATTATATTAGATGGCCATGGAAAAAACATTTAATAGAGCGATTAATAGAAACAATTGGGGGTGAAGGGAGTGGCGTCACCTTACCGTAACTCGACACCGCTGCGTCACGGAGCGGCGGCGGTGACGGTCGGCGTGACCCTGACTCTTGAAATAGTCTTCCGCGTTAATGTTGCGAGCAAAAATATCGCATGATGCTGCTACAAGGTCACCGCGGCACTCCAATACTCCACCCCCGCTGCACAACCGCCTTATAAGGACTAAATAGACGCTATAATTTTGAAAAATGCCGGAATTAATTTCAGGGTCAGACCTTTCAAGAGTAGCTCTTTACATTTTAATTTACTTAATATGAGTTGGTTGACATGTGGAATTTCAGTATTTAACGGCGAAGTGCAAGTCGGACTCGCGTCCTTAGGGTTTCGTACCACCACACAATAACTAAAAGACAACAGGTAATTTAAAGATATTCGCTCTTCTTTATTTTGTTTGTAAAAAAATAATTATCTTTATTAATTAATTTTCTTTTAATTAATTTTCTTTTAATAACAAATATTCAATTTTTAGATTTACTCCTAATTACGAAATTTCGTGATTCTAGTTCAACGGGAAGCACTCCATAGGTTTTGATTTATATATGATATCGCAAAATTTGCAACATTCAGTCATATCTTTTGATCGTGTTGACGTATAATTTTGATTAGGTATTTTATAGCCGAAAGAGACCAGACGCCTGTTATGGATGTTAAAAATTTCAACGTTCATGCGTTCCTTAAAAAAGGTAATAGGTTTGACAGACGGACAATAAAATGATCTTATAAGGGTTCCGTTTTCGTAGTTCATCTTTTGAGGTACGGAACCCTAAAAATTAATTATAACCGAAATGATGTATTTGTTATTTTTGACAAAGAATAATATTAAATTTGCCAATTGATAACTATGTGATCACTACAACGTAAGTTGATAAGCATATGTTCGATAATGACCTCTATTTATGAAATGATAAGAGCATATATTTTTGCACTGTTGCTGTGTATGTAGAGACATTGGTTTTAATCGAATTCGTGTAAACTTGTTTTTCTAAGCAACATACCCGAGGAATGGAATGTAATATGACAAAATTTCACAGAAGTGTCATTAAGTATTAATCAATGGTATACCTCACTAGGACAAAGGATGCAACCTAAAGGATGTGATAGGGAAAAAGTAAGAAAGAATGTTTGTAAGAGACTTATTTTGACTAGATAAAAAATGTTCTTAGTAAAAAAATGTTATTGCAAAAACTTCCTGAAACGAATCACCTTGAATAAAAATTAAATTACAATTTGGTGTGGTGTGTACACGAAGCTGTAAATCATGCCGGATCGCGGTAAACAGTCGGCCCACACTTCGCAAAAAACCTAACGTTCAAAAATGCACCTTGAAAAACTAACAACCTTGTTGAAAATAAAGATTGGGAGTTTCAGTGCCAAAGTCAAGACGAGAATGCATGAGAGATGAACCTAGCTATACTTTTCCTAGATGTAACAATATTATATTGTTTGCTATCAAACGCAATATACTATCCGTGTCCATTGCTTAAAAGTAGCACGTCATTTTCCAAGGCCCAAACTACCTTTTAATACCTTTCTAAACTTCACTAAAACAGATAAGTAATGACAATATTTCGCATTTCATAACATTTATTTAAGGTAAAATATTTAAGTAAAGCATACTAGCTGTCCCTCGTGATTTACCTGCCTTAACTTGATAATAGTTCCCATCCCTTGGAAACATTTTTAATATCATCAAATGATATGAATATATCACATCAATCTTTACATTAATGAAATCATACGAAAAATGAACATACAACACACCATTTAAAATCGATATGGAACAAATATATGGATTTTTAAGAAATGCAAAATAAACGGAAAAAAATTATTTATTTTATGTAAGTATCACTTATTTGGGTAGATTGTACATTGTACAGTATATCATAGAATTAAAAAGTACTTCTCGTTACGCACGCAGTTCCTAATTTTATTCTATTTGTAACAAAGACACGTATTTCTTTCGAAGATATATAAAAATTATTTATTTAAAAAACCTTTTTATTTTACAAATTTAATACTTTTTTATTTTGCTCGTTGTTCATCTATAGTTAAAATTACATTATATAAAGCATATTGTCAATCTTTTTACACGAGCAGCCTATGGGTTAGCTATACTCAGAGGGCATACAATGCCCTGCGTGTTCAATATAATAATATATTCAGAATGCTGTTGCGTCTGCCACGTTTCTGTAGTGCATCTGCCATGTTCTCTGAGGCTGTTGTGGATGGCTTCTATGCCATCAGGCGCAAACGCATAGCGTCCCTGATGGGCAGATTAAGTGGCAGCAGCAACGGTATTCTGAAGGTACTTATTTCTAAGTTTGATAGCCCCATGCTGGCTTCTTGGAGCAAAATGCTTGTGGGGGCTATTAAATAATTATACTTAATTAATGGGTATATTAAGTATGTTGCTGTTTTCTTTTTCTTAATATTGTTTCTAACATAGCTTTTTTAAGGAAATTGTTACTAACAAAAATGGATCCTGGTCATCTGAATAAAAGATTTATTATTATTACTTATTAAAATTTTACTAGTTTTACAAGAAATAACCGTATTAATATATGTTTTATGCCCAAAATATATATTTGGGAGGTATGTTTTATGTGTTCCTATCCTGGTGGTGTATGTACAATTTTAGCTTTATTTCTCGTTTCCACCGTAATCTCGAAGCATGTTTATGAATGTGACGCATGACGCTATTCTTATTTGCCACACATGACCTTGCTTTACTAATGTTTCGACAATGAAAACAGTCCTCATATATATATTATAATAATATGTATCTCTTTTTCTCTCAGAATTCAACTGAGCATATCAAAAAGGACAAAAAAGAAATAAATTTGGGGACTAAATTTATTGGACATCCATTACAAAGAAGTCTAGTGGTCCAATTTAAAATTACATAATTTAATGGTAAAATTCTACCATACGTTGCTTAGTGGCTCTAAAATCTAGTTATGCTTTACCTGGTTTCAATTTTTGTGTTTTTTTTTTCAGGCATAGCTTAGTTTCCTTGTTTTTTTAATCAAAAACAATAAAGAAACATGAACTCTGTACGCTTTAATTTTTTATTTTATTTAATACCTCATTTCTTGAGAAAACTTACAAGAATCATTCACATCTGGGGCAGGCAAAACCACTACAGCTAGTCTAGTAGTAAATTTTGTGCAAAAGGAGAATTGTATGTGTAGTAGAGTTGCTAATCCTATCACGTTATTGTGAAGTGGCGCGGGCACGCTGCCCGCCACGTGGCCAACGATAACCGTACGCTTCTACGCCGTAACAACTCTACACGCCTCGCTCTACAAACGATGTCTTTGCACTCACCATTAGTGTATGCATTTATAAATACTCGCCAGATTAATCTCTCCAGGCTTCACTTCGCCTGCCTATTACACAGTTATAGTATCTTATCAAGCCGTTATTTTTTTTTAAAGTAAAATAATACGATTAATTAGGCATCTACCAGCAGGCAGTTAAGCCCTCTTTCTTATTTGTTGCTGTTGTCTTAATTTATTTTATCGTATCTCTACATATACAATTCTTATTTATGTATTTAATACTTTACGGACGAAAACGTTTAAAACATTTAGTTTAAGCGGTTCTCAGTTTATCTAAATCAAATTGTTTTTATTCAAGTAGGCTAAATTATTATGTTATGCCCCTATCAGTCGTCGTAATATGTTAATTGATTCGTTGCCTTTTACTACTTTCGTATGAGAAGTGAAGTGTTCTTATCCTAAAGCTAAATGTCAGAATGTTAGATAATTCTTTGTATTTCGTACCAAAAAGGTGAAAAATGCCTACTTTTATTAAAATAGTTTTTAGGACTTCGCTGGCGTCTAACATCAATTTTTGAGATAAACATTTGGTACATAAACAAAACACCCAAAATCATATAATTATATTGTGTAGTTATTATGGTGCAATCAGGAATTCTTACTTTTATAGGAATTGACATGTAAAGATCGGGTAAGATATCATATGTGCGTTCAAATAAAATCGCTCTTTTTAACTAAACTATTTTAACATCTTATTATACCTCTATAATCCTAAATTTGTAAATATTCCACGTTGAGACGGTCATTGAGCTCCTTTTTCTTTACGTCCCATTTGTCACTTTATCAAAAGAAAAAAAGAAAGCCCAAAGTAAATGGCAGTAAATTGGAAAAAGACGGAGTATCGACAAACAAGCAAGAAATGCAGGTCAGCGACCGCACAAAAAACACCTCAGTGAGTTTCATATTGCGCTGAAATACAACAATTTGAGCACTTTGTTACACGTAGAGCGTAAATAAGGCCATGAAAGTGTGCCGCAAGTACAGCGAAACATGTAGTCTATTCCATTTACATTTATTTTCACTATATGAATTGTAAAATTTACTATTTAACTCAGCAGCAGTTCATTCATGTATATTGACTTATGTGTTTACGATCAAAACATTGTCATAGTAGATACTTTTAGTGCGTTTATAGCTAAGAGTTAGAAGTGGGCGCACGCGGGCAGCGGCGCGTGGCTGTGCGGCCCACTGCCCTGACCCACATCTCTGATGATTGTATGTAGATTTTGTAAGCCATAAGTCAAGCGAAGCTCGAGAGTGCGATGACAGCATCATACGTTTTCTCCGCCCATTGTGATGCGCAGGCGATGTCTCCTGGTTGAGTCTGCGGCCCGCTCGTGCCGCGCCCTCGCATATCGCGTCAGAGAAATTGAGGTGATATCACTTATAACGATCATATGAGCGTACTTACTGCCCTAGTGGCCAACAAAGATGTTACAACAGATGTAAGGTGAAGTCTGCTCTCACTGCCTCATCAGGAAAAGTTTAAAATGTGGAATAGTACTTCCGTGCCTTAAACGTTTCCCTATTTCTAACAGGTTTCTTCTAGAAATATTTTTTACTAGCAAGCGCTTACCAAATTACTTTGCGTGTTTCCGCCACCAGTTAGTAGTTACTACTTGCTGGCCGGCGCCTACCCACTACTGTTAGTCCCAGCATTCCCGCCACCATGAGTTTGCACACACTTCCCTTGCGACACGTGTTTCACCTCTATGCGAGGCGTCCTCAGGCACCAAGGCACGCAAAGTAATTTAGTAAGTGCTTGTAACTTTGAGTTTCGCAAAGTAACACCTGAATTTATTAAATATTTCTACTTGCAATTAAATCTGTGACCCGAGGAGCTTATTAAAGTCTTCATCCGTATCTCGCATTTCACATTTATAATGATAAATAAATGTGTGTGGTTGTCATGGCTTTATCTTATGTAAATCTGAATATTGAACAATTTTTGACGATTAATATAATAAAGTTAATGATTTATCCACATGAAAGTCGTACTATATACTCACTCAATCTGTGGTCGTTTGTCTGGCCTTAGTAGTATGTGTGAACTGCTTTGTTCTGTAAGGACGAGGTCCTACATCTCGGCTCGCCCACCAGTTTCGGTCATGCTTCTTAAGATTTCTCTCGCGGGCGGTATTTAGATTCAGGTCATGTTCGCCTCAGCCGAACTCAGTCTGGTTTACTTGTATAAGGGAAAGTACTAAGTACCGACGACTAGTTAGATGTTACAGCAACTAATAGAAACGAGAAACAGATTATTTTATTAGAAATCTGGGCTGCGATAACTGTTTTTCATCTAATGTGCTTTAAAGTTATTTATTTCTTAAGTTTGTGTGGAGCTTGAGTGTTAAATGATTTTATTAATAATAGATAAGTGTTCACAATAATATTTTTTAATAGCCTAGTATTTAATGCATGCTGTTTGATCTTTAAAATTTCATTATTCCATTAGTTTGACAATGTTCTACAATCAAAAAATATAACGTGTTTTTAAAAATTATTATATAGTTGTTGTCGTGAAACTTATAAGAAAAATCAAAAATATTGTAAGTAATAGGTATACAGTTACATTTGAAACTGCCATATAAAACACCAAGGTTGATAGTTATGTTTGTAATATAAGCGCAGTATAAATTGGCAATTTCAGCATTTTGCGCACGCGCACGTGTACACACATGCACGAGTATATAATTTCTTATCGGACCTATTTCTCATGTTGGATTTGAAAGAAGAAAGAAATTACAAGGCCCTTTTGATTGCATGTTTTCCAAGATTTTCTTTTGGTTTAGAACAAAAGTATTAGCTGAATACAAGCACTTCATTAAAACATATAAAGGGAATCTGATGATGAAAACATTATTTGTATTTAAAGAAGAGAAAGCTCTAGGATTTACAAATATTAAAACTTAAAATGAAAGCGTGATTTTGTAAATGGAGATGGAAGTCTTTACGAGCATTAACTTTTTGGTTTGTTTTGTGCATAGTTAAAATATGTTTTTAATATATTTTTTGCAAAACCAGTTTAAATACATGCTTTATTATGCATTATTTTAATAACCTAAAAAAGTTGTAAGCACCTATTTGAATATAGAATGTGAGACAGAAATATATCAATAATATTATAATGTAGAATAAGTACACGTTTTTTTTTTTTTTTTTTTGAATAGTTTATACGGCCATGGAATCTAGTCCTTTAAGGCCTTTCTTGAATTTATTAATCTTCTTCAGTCCTACTTAAGTCAGTCGAGTCAAAAATTCAAGTCAATAGTCAAGTCCAGTCAAGTAAGTAAGTCTACTCTGAGTCAGATGGCTAAGTGAAGCGATGGAAAAATTTCACTTAGCTATATCATGGAGATTATGGCGACAAAGATAAAAAGTCACGTAATCGACACTGTATCACTTCCGAACACTCACGCTTGTTCACGAACACTTTGCGAATAATAATCCACCAATATTATGCACAAACACTCGATAAAACCTAAGTTTTGGAAATTAAATACAGCGCGGACATAGCGACAGTTTACTTTCCCTCCAAAAACTCATAAGTACACGTAAGTGCAAATCACAGACTAGGGAGGAGATACTATATTAGTGTGCAAATCATCATCATTTCGTGTAGGTGACACCGTCTACAGACCATGCATAACCTGGTGTCAGAGTTTTTCAATTAATAAATGAGTGCATATAACATATGCGTACGTGTTTATGCGAATATAGTATACGTAGTGCGGACGTGCTTTATCTATTTGAATTCGGCCCTAGTATAGTATCTCCTCCTTAGTCTGTGATTCGGCCTCGAGGTGCGAGGCGTGGTCAATGTTAACCACAGCTTCCTGGTTAGCAACTCAAAGATCGGGAACTCGTTTGAATGTCATGTTGATATTTTTGCACGGCCATGAACACACAAGGTCGGCACAATTTACGGCCGGCAGCGATAAGCATGTAGAAAGTGATTCGATCGAAGTTTATGCTTGGCTATGGTCCAACAAGATTTGCTGGGACAATAATCGTTGCTATTTGCGTTATTTTAGGCATTGAATTTTTTTTACGAAAATTTCTTTATTGATATATTTTTAGCATTCCATTATACGAGTCTAATATATTTGTTCGTTTCTCTTCCTTGCAGGTGCTGGTTCTGACTCACAATTGACATAAGTAGCAGGCGGCCAGTAATAAAAATGCTAAATCTTGTTAAATGTCATAAATATCTGATAGAGAAAATATAGAGTGAATGGAGTAACAACAGACTCAGCTCCTCGATTTAAAATAGCTTAGGACGCAACCGGAAAAACTCTATTATGAGAGAGCCAGACTGTATTGAAATCATTGACATGTTTTTAATTAATAGGAGTATTGTTGGCCTTTGCAGTGCAGTGGGAAAGTCCTTGCCTCTGAATCACAAGGTCCCGGGCTTGATCCCCGGTCGGGTCAAGAATAAAATGATATTTTTCCTGGTTGACCTCGGTATCTAAATATTGAACATAATATCGTTTTAAATGATTTTTCATACAAGAAAACTTCTTCGGGGTTTTATTAAGCTCATCTTGACGAATTAAAAAAAAATGTATGTACAACTTTAAGTAAAAAAATATATTTTTTTAAACTAAATTTGTTTATGAAGCTTTAGGATGGATGCATAATTATAAATAAGACAATCCATACCATAAACCATAAGCTAGCCACCAATCAATTAGTAGTGTTTTTAAAGGAAAAAACAAATCCTAAAATACAAAATAAATAAAAAAAAATAAAACATCCCGACGAATTGAGAACCTCCTCCTTTTTTTTGAAGTCGGTTAAAAAGATTTCATTCATGATTTAAAGTAATGAAAAACGCAAGGTAAAATAATACAATAATAATAATTATCTTTATTTCGGACAGAGTCCATCCATAGTCAATGCGGAACCGCGACCAACAGCTAGTCATACATATGTAGGAAGGTAAATACCATTATATACATAACATGATTACTGATATGATGACAACTATTCATGTTTACTTATCAAAATTTTCCGTTAAAACATAGTTGAACGATACCTCAGAAATTGAAATAGAGAATGCTCGTTCAAATTAAAGCAGAATATGTTTGAAATTAAAATTCAGGCATCACATGGCTGTTTATACAGGCACAGCAGTCGTGGTACAGTAAATAATGAAGTTGCGGAAATGGTATGCTACCGCGAACAGTGACGAGCGGCTCATGCGCGGGCGCTACGCTATCGGTCGCCATCAGTATCTGGCCGCGTTATCTCGCGGCCACGTCGCGAAGGTCATGCGCTTACGTCACGCTGATAACGATTTGCGCGCTGACCTTGTCTCGCGAGCCGAATCTCAAGGTTGCCGCTATTTGTACAGTCAGATAGAGACCGCCCGCGCCCGCGCCGCTCAGGCTATCTGCGTCACCCGGACTTGCCAATTTATTGATTATTATTTGCGGAGGCCACCCGGTTCACTATCCATTCGTTTTGTACCTGACTGCCTACCGGTATTGCCTCTTGCCCATTATTCGATGTCATCTCAATTCAGACAATAACAAAGTAAAAAAATAATTTGAGTATATATATATATATTATAATAGAAACTGCTATTTATACCCATTTAACTTTAATGGGCCTTATCATTAAGGTAAAATCTATTTTCTAAGATATCTGTTTTCTAATATATTGATATCTGTTTTATAAATTATTGATACAGAATTGTTTTATTTAACTGCCGATTATTATTCTTATATCTGGTACCTGTATATTTCAGCTATATGCATAATGGATTAAGTAATTTTGTGATGTGATTTTTTAAATATTCATCTATTTTTCTTTGCAACCTACAGCGCTGGATGCCATTTTCCATATTATACTTAGTAGATTTAATCCATATCCGAGTACAACACATCCTGAGCGGTCAAGTTGGTACCTATAAGGAATAATATAGAGGCTATGAGACTATGCTGTGCAGACTAGGACACGTTAAGTGATCGCACAATAAAGATCGTTAATTGCTTATTGTCATCGCGGAACAAATGCGATGGGGCCAGTCTCGTGGTCAGCTCACAAATTAATAAAAGTGCGGATAGGTTTGCTCCAATCAGCCGACATGTCGCCGCCGCCGCCGCGCCGCCGGTAGAAAGTGTTCAGGCGCATCTCGTCTGAAATGCTTATGCTGTTGCGGTGATCATTCGGTAGTAATTAGTAATCAATATGGTAAAAGATACAACAATAAATAAATAAGTTGATGTATGTGTAGTACGAGTACTCTATTAAATTGGTTATCAATAAAAATAAATTAAATATTTTTTATTTATAAAAAATTATAAACAATAATCCATATATAATAGTTACACGTGCTTGTTACATTTCTGTGCTGGAAGTATTGTATCACGGTCGTTGTAATAAAATATTGTTCTTACCCGGCGACCTTGCGACAAGTCGCGGAAGCTACCGTTTGCAAATTAGTATGTCATGTACAAGGACGTCGAACATAAAATCTGATATGGGTGATGCCGGTCTACATACTTTTAAAGTTTTAATCCTATTTGTGGAACTGGTGTTGCGTCACGTTTTGCAATGAGGAACTCGAATAATGTGTGTTTAGCTTCAACAGGAAGATAATCGTTATCATAAAAATAAATATTTAATTTGATGGTTTTGGTAATACTATTTAAATAAAGTAAAAAGATTTGTTTTGAAGAAGAACTATTTTACTTACGAGTACTTTAGTAACATAGTTCCGTGTTTCTTTAAATACGTTTATAAATAGTATTTCCTATTAGTTTGGTACGAAGTAAAATATATCGAACTATGAAGTGTCACCAGCACAATAGATGGTTGTCGTAAGACATCTTAGGGAATATTAAATTTTTACTAATCTATCTAATTATAGATATAATATATCTAATTGTTATTAAAAACTTATGTTTTCATACTCCTCTAATACATATGGGAGATACCAGAAGTAGTCAGTTAAAGTACGAGTAATCCATCATGTCGTGGCGGCGAGGGGCAAGCGACTCATCGTGGCCGACGACGCCGGCCAATGTCAATGTCATGATCAAAATCAAAACACGTCACTCGTGAGAGGATCGCGATCCAATTGTGAATAGGACTGCTAGATAAGAAATAAAAATATTAAAGCCTTTTGATATTTAGAAGAAAAAGGATCAGAAGTGAAACGATAGAAGTACTCACTACAATGTTGTTTATATAAAGAACGTGATAATATTAGCGCATAATATACATGAAATGTCCGCCCTTAAACTGAGAGATATTTGTGCCCTGTGGTGTGTGGTGCGCTGCAGTTCTCTCAAATAGAAACATGCAAGTTTTAATTATCTTCTTTTAAACAAATAAATACTTCGTTTTAATTGTATTGTGATGTGCATTTTACCCATACACAATATTTACGTTAGGTGATTGACGGAACAACGTCGCAAGATGGATGAATCTCAAGGTGCCAAAGTAGTTATCCTGACAAAAAATTTGAGTTGCTTTTTGTAAGACAATTTTGTGAGACATGCACAGAATATTTGTAAAAATATTTTACGTAATTTCTTTATAATTCTTTTTCTTAGAAATACCTACCTGTATGTTCCGATGAATAATTGGTGCTTTTATGCCTTAGAAGTAAACTAACTGTTTTATAATTGGGAAAAGCCGCGCGCAGAATGAATATAGAGTTACATATGATGCATGGGGTCGCCGCTGTCGGTTTGATTGGCCTGATGGGTCAATTTTCAGATCGGTGTGTCAGGCACGGACGTCGTATAAATTTATCTTTGAAAGATAAATTGGTGTGCTCACGCGGTTGTGGATGTGAACCGGGCGCGGTCGCGGCGTGGAGCGGGCAAGTTACGTAACCCGTGAGCCGCCGCGTGAAGTGTGAAGTTCAATGTCACACACACTCACACAGGCCTTCTATAAGCACCCACACCTCGACGAGTAGATACTTCAACTAGTGTGCGTATTGTGATATCTGAATAATCGCAGCCAACCCGTTATTCGCCTCTATCGGCAGTTCCCGGAATATTTCGCGAAAACACTATTTTCCTTTGTACACCACACCAGCAGCGCTAACGCTGATGTCGATAGATGTATTTTTGAGCAAGGTCATGGTAAAGTCATGCTGCTATTTCCAGAACGTTATATACATTTTATGTTTTGATTCGTAACATATCAAATAATTACATCACTAGTTGTTCTCCTAACAATCAAATCGTTTATTATCAATATAGAAGTTTCTTATTACTTATTGACGTCAATTATTCCTTATTTTCAGTTTACAACCACTTTCAAAGCGCAAGTGGAGTAGAAGCGACGCCGCGTATATGGAAACCCTTCCAGTATTCAGAACTCCCGTATTTCTGAGATGCGGGATGGTTTACTAGAATGAATACACAAAAAGTCTCCTTAAACCATTCCACTATTCAGAGTTGCAACCGATCTGGGTTCAGGTATTATTTCTGTTGTAGTATTCAAGACTTCGAATTAAAAATACTTCCACTACTCAGATCCCTAGAAAGCATTAAGTAGGTACTTTGGTTAGGTGCGATCTGACGCGCGGGAGGAATTTCTGCGCTACGCTCCCCGATCTCAGATCGCAAGAGTGCCGAGAGAGAGCAATATCATGCTCGCGCGCGTGTTGTTTGTTTTTATTCAAATTAGTTCTGTGCCCCTAGTATGAGATTTTCTTAACGCAGACGCTAGCGACTGCGTTAGGATTTTGTATGGAATTTCTTAGTTGCCTTACTATCCGCCAGAGGCGCTGTACAGGTTTGCCATACTAAATCGCTAACGCAGTCGTTAGCGTCTGCGTTAAGAAAAACTCATACTAGGGGCACTGTTATCAATTTGTCACGCAAACAATTGCTTGCACATTTTTAATTATATTTAGCGTAATTATTGTGTTAATTATAGAAAACTATTGTTAATTCGCATACTGTTGTGAGTGAATTGTGTTTGAGACTGATTATTGAAGAAAATTAGTTATGTCTTGTAGAAAAGAAAGACTGGAACAATTTTTAAGCTGATTAAAAACATAAACAAAAATGTGCCAAATGCTCGATAGCCTTGTTTTGTTTTTAAAAAGTTATTAAATATAAACTTATGCATAATTTGAGTTGCATAATTTTATGCAACTCAAATTATTTTTATTTTTTACTATAGTACTTATCTATATGATATTTATCATTGTTCCTTATGGCTCGCTACTAGCTACTTATGACTTAGAACCATTAAGTGATCGTTAACACGCAACTATTAAGTTAAAATTTGGTTAAAATTAACTCAACCACTTAATCACTTAATGCGTGTAAACGAGCCATTAATCTGTGTATTTATATATACTTCTTCACCCGTTTACCTATACTAAAGTCCTTACCGAGCTTAGGTAGGAATTCACATCATTAACGTAACCATTGTATGTGCCTCCCGCATTACAGAATTAAAAACAAGTTAGGCTAACCTGAGTAACTAGTGGTAGGAATTTCTATCCATAACGCTAATATTGCGTCGATAAAGCCTCCCGCATTACAGAACTAAAAGCAGGGTAGCATTTTATCTCTAAAATTGCCCCGTTCAATCTAGTAAAGGCTCCCGCATCTCAGAAGTATTGGAGTTCTGTATACTGGAAGGGTTTCCATATACGCAGCGACGCCACATACTCCACTGCAGCATTTTCTTTAAAAACGGCAATTTACAAAATTTGACACGAAACAATCGAGTTTACATTTTGTGAAATATTTTTAAAATGACATTTAGTTAATTATTGAATTAATTATTTGTCAAATAAAAATATATGATAAAAGATCAGAAGCTTTATAAAAAAAATAAAATTATAATAATAAAATACCGAGTGTACACACCATTATTCGTATATTTTTCATATAGGTAGTACAAATAGCCGCTTTTAACAATTTGATTGGTTTTCGATAAGTGTGTATTAAAATTTCCATATTTATTATAACACATACATATTTTTATTTTTATTATCGTAGACTTATAATTATTTCAGGTTTATTACCATCATTCATCATCTCGTAGTAAATTTTACAGACAGATTGTACCTGTAAATTGACATAGGATGCTTTTACCGCAATAAAACAGAGTTCAATGCGACTAAAGATTACGACAATATTCAATGATTATATTATAGCTCTATTAAATAGCTTAAGCCTAGTGAACGCGGGAGAAAGTTTACAAGTACATGGCCTGAATAAGTTTGTGTGCCCTTGTCTAGCGTTATTTGGCAGAGTCGAGTGGCGGGCGCCGTGAAAGGCGCGGCGCCTCCCTAGGTCAAGGGCAACCTCACTGACCTACATCCTCACTAATGTGCCCTTAAAAGGTCACCCGTCGGTTTGACAGCCCTTAAACTATTCAACCGAATGAGTTTTATGTTTAGATTAAGCATACAGGTGCTTCGTACCTACTATTTTATATAACACATGGGATCAGGTAATTTTTTTACTACTACTTGCTTACCCTGAGAGAGAGAGCGAGAGAGAGAGAAGAGAATAGGTAGAGATCTTTTAGGGAAATCAATATTTTTTTGATATCATGCTCTAATTACTGAACGGAATCAGCTGGAAATTGGTACTCGGCTAAGGCACAGAACATATACTCAATAGAATAAAGTAGCTATACTGTACTATAGCATCTAAACAGAGTTAGCTAGCTCTGTGCTTAACTTCTTTGAGTAGGTTTTTACGAGTTTGCATTATTTTAGGATCAGCCGGTCAGCCGGCGACATTCCTTTTTTGTAAAGCTACCTATGGAATAAGCCAGTCGGAGAGGTACTCGTACAAAGTAAAAGAAGTCTCTGTTTGTCTCTTTTCTTTTACGACTTCTACGGAAAGAGAGGAAGTGGTTTTTTCCAAACCGGAAACACGGTCGAGCTTTATCAATACATATTCGTACGAGTAGTAAGGATATGTTTGTGTAGTATGAAATATTGGAATACTAGTGACCCGCCCCGGCTTCGCTTCTATTAAAAAAACCGCATCTAAATCCATTACGTAGTTTTAAAGATTTAAGCATACAATGGGACATAGGGACAGAAGAAACGACTTTGTTTTATACTATGTTGTGATTAACTTCGCTGTAGCAGCTCTACGCCGTTATCGTCTACGGCGTAGATAACGTCGTAGCTGCTACGTCTATCGTAGATATCGTTTTCTTCACCATACAAAACAGTAATTTATGAAAATTCAGAAACGAAAATTTGTTACTATTGTTACTTTTGTGATGAAACTGGTATTCTCAAACTACAGTATTTAGTATTTTAACCACTCGGTTAAAATACTAAATACTGTAGTTTAAATGTAATGTAATACTGTAATTCGAAGTCTCAATTTACCCTTCCTTTTGGCTTCGCCGTAGTCGGGTAAAAAAGGAGGTTCTCAATTTGTGGAAATGTTTAGTTTTTTATTTATGTTACTCGATTACTCGAAGATGCCTGGACCGTTTTGTTTGAAAGTATATACTTTCTAATTAGTCCCATATTCATTAGATCAGGATCTGATGATGAGATCATGAAGAAATCGATGGAACTCTTCAAGTTTTATTGTGATTTGGGTATTTTTTATTTATTCTATGTCAATAAGGTAACACGACACTGAACCGTTGGACCGATATTAAAATACAATTCAATGTATTTAAAAAAAATAATTGTAATGTATCTTGCTTGCTCGATTACTCGGAAGACGCCTGGGCCGATTTGATAAAATATTTTTTTGTTAGATAGTATTTTTCAGTAATTTCATCAAATCAGGTCAAGATCTGGTGATGGAATCTTGAAGAAATCAAGAAAACTCATCATTCAACTGGATTTTAGGTATTTAAAAAAAAAAACAATCCTATCCTATTCTAAAATGGCTCTAAAAATTTCTTTGAAATTTTAAACATAAGTCTTACATAGTCAAAAAAATAATCTAGCTAGGTTGCATGGCTGGGAAAATTAATTTTATCCATATTTTCACGCAAAATGATTTTCTGTATAAAACGATACCAGGTACCTATTTAGGTATTATATGTGTTAGGAGCATGTGTTTATTATTTTCCTGTATACTGTGTGGAAGTAATTTCACAAAGAGGAACAGAAGTGTGTAACTTAATCTAGTAAAGTGCGTTTTATTTGTTTTGACCAAATAGTAATTAGATTTGACAGTCAAATACTAACCACCAATTTTTCGAAACGGTGAGACGGTTTTAAATGAAATTTTGCAAGCCAAACCTTGAACCATGAACCATAACCGACATCCACGCGGACGAAAACGCGGGCATTCGTTTAAGATTTGAAGTCTTTTATTAAAAAAATACTAATGTTACAGTTTCCAATATGTTTGTATATTAATATAGGTATGTAGTACATATACGAAGTACCACATTTATATTATATTTTGCGTTATCATTATAATACGACACTCACTGGAATTGCGTCATGACTTTATTCAAGGTGATTTTGAGTACAAATAAATGTACAATATTATATGCGTCACATACATGCGAATGGAATTACTGATATCAAATTGCGTAACATATATTTATTATTTTCTCATGTGGGTTCCAACCATATACACCCCATACCTAAATGTGGATGTTTTCAAAAAATGTGAGTACCTACAGGAAAAACCCCTTAGTCCCATTTCGTAGCAGATGCCAATTTACTTGTACATAGGCTCGTGTGGGGTAGGCGGTAATACCTAATATTAGTTTAGCTTATAAGACCTAATGGATAGAAAGCCATAAGACATTGTAGTTGAGCGAGAGAATGACTTCCAATAACGGCTTCTTTATGATTACAGGCTTGAAAGCTCGGGGTTCAAACTGCTGAATCGTATGTCTAAATATATTCTCTCAATATTACCTTAAGTCTAAGTCTAATGAGCTATCTTTCAAAATGCTGTAGCGTTGACCACCAATGAGAGAGGCGCGAGGAAATTTGTACTTCTTACTTACTGTAAATCCAAATACGCCTATGATAATATAATCATGGATACAGATGTAGTTGTTTGTTTAAAGAATATGTAATAATATATCTATAGCATCGTTATAGACTGCTTTTAAAATTATGATTGACAGTGGTGGTTGGGGAAGTGACGCGCGACCTCGAGTCGACATTATGAACCCCTGTTCGAGTTTACCCCACAGCGCAAACGAGGTGTCATACGGGGCTGCAACCTTGAAACAGTGGCGGTTAATTTTTTTTATTTATACTAACCCTTGCCCGCGGCTTTGACGGCGTGGAACTCGGTTATATCGCACCTAAAATACTGGTCCTTAACTATATCCATATAAAATTGTATCAAATCAGTAAGCATATTAGCCGTGATGCATAACAAACAGACAGACAGAAGCTTTCACATTGGAGAAATACTTGTCAGCCAAAATTAAAACTTTGTACAAATGTTATCTCACATGACATTACGGAACACAATCTTATTTTAAAATGTATCCATAATAACCATTGATTAAGCATAAATCAAAGGATATTCATAATAAACAGTAGTATAACAGTAGTAAACGCCAGTAGTATATAACAAATGTATGATCTTTAAAATCACAATCAAGACTTGATTAAAGATTGATTACGAATCTATCATCTTTCATCATCATTGTTGCGGGCGGAAGAGGTAAGACTACTCTTCGTTGATCCCCTCCTGGGGTCCCGATACCGTTCCAGTAATTGTCAGCACCTCTAGGTATTCCACAGATGCTGACACGGCAATGAGGTCAACACATAACCCTCTGGTGTTATTCATATGGGTCATCAACTCAGTCGGATGCTAGATGCTGTTTGAAGACGAAGACGAAGACGTTGCTACTAACACTTCAATAAATTTCTAAAACTTGAGTTCACTTTTATTTCAATAGCGTACATACCAATAGGAGTTCATACTTGTGAACAGCTGACCGAAGGTGCTCGATGGAACAGCTGACTTTTGATGGCAAAAGGTCAATGACCTTTGACCTTTCACTGCACTTCTTTTAACATTGTTTCCAGTTACGCACTGGAGAAACACTTGCTTATAAACTTGTAGACGTTTTTCACTGATTCTAGGTATAGATTTAAACACTGAAGCTATATACTTATACTTGGCAAGCACTGGCTTTAGGTAAAGGTTCAAACACTGAAGCTATATACTTATACTTTGCGAGCACTGACTCTAGGTAAAGGTTCAAACACTGAAGCTATATACTTATACTTTGCAAGCACTGACTCTAAGTAAAGGTTCAAACACAGAAGTTATATACTTATACTTTGCGAGCACTGACTCTAAGTAAAGGTTCAAACACTGAAGCTATATACTATACTTTGCGAGCACTGACTCTAGGTGAAGGTTCAAACACTGAAGCTATATACTTATACTTTGCAAGCACTGACTCTAGGTAAAAGTTCAAACACTGAAGTTATGTACTTGTATTTTGCAAACACTGAGCACTATTTATTTTTAGCTTAAATTTAAATGAATATTTCGGAGAAAATTAAAAACAATTTAAAATTGAAATAATACCTGAATTATCACTGAAACTACTTTCTAGGCAATTCACTACTGGGCACTTCGAACTGGGATCTTCTCACTATTATTCTTGATTTATTTTCTTGATTTATGAACTACTTTTCGATTGTTATGCAATGGCCTTTAGTCCTTGCTTCTACTATAACGAGAACCGCGTATTTTTAATACTTTGGCCCTTGATATTTTCAGTGACAATTTTGAGTATTCTCGTATATTTTTAAATCATTTCAGCACTTTACATTTGTTATTTCTTATGCTTAGATAAGTGTAAGTGACAGTTTTGCATATTAACATTAGTTTCACTGATAAAAGCTACATTAAGCTGAGTTATTCCAACAATTATCTAAATATTTTACGTTTTCATGAAAATTTAAGTTACAAATCTAATTATTGTTGGCTTCCTTTAAAAGTAAACATTAAAGTATTATTGTGATTACATTCCCCTTTTTACCTACTCTTGGGTATATGAGGTTCCAAACAATTATTCTCATTGATTATTACAAAAAACGAATTAAGATTAACATTATCATAAAACGTTCAAAATCAGGTAATTTTAGTTACAAAAAATGCAGGATGCATAGATGTCGCTGTTGTATTTCGTCGTATTTTTTTCATGGTATCCTTGGGATTAAAATAAAATAAAAATGAATTAAGATGAAATAAAATGAGTCGCTAACAATCATCTTATCACATCCAATTTCGTATTTAATTTTTGGTTGTCCTCCACGTAAGTTTTATCTGTCGTCTGCTATCTAGGTCAATTCGTTCCATTTGGATGAAGTCTGTTTTGTCCTCGATACTTACGCCTCCGCCCGACCTAGATTCGCGCCCAAATACCTATACCAAGGCCATTGCGGGAGGGATGCTCGCTGACTTAATTAATATAACACACACAGACGTACAAGAAAGCTAAATAATCAAGAAATTGATGTCAGGGCCGGTTTATACAAGTAGAAAATTCTAGTTACGTCGATAAAGGATCAAAAAATTTGGTGTTTGACAATCAATAGTTTTTTTTTGGGATTTGGGAGTCAAGTTGAAGTTTTGTTTGTTTTCATAATTTTTTGTTTATTTGTCAGACGAATCCATTGTATCTCGAAATATAGTTTACTTTTAATATTAAAAATTAATAATTTAAATTTATATATTTGAAAAATATATTGGCCCCTAATTTTTACTAAAATATAAAAATGTTAAAAGCTTTTGCCTTTTTATCTCCAGTTTTGTAAGCTAACTAGCCCAGGTACACACGGGTGTGCTAATAGCAAACTTGCGTCAAACCCATATTTTGATAAAAACAAACTTAAGATTATTTTAGTAAAACTTGTTTGTTATGCTTTGATTATTTGTATTATGAAGTCTCTGAATTTAACTTGAGTTTCTGTATCGTCCTGAAATTTATACCAATGTTAATTTATAATTTCGCAGAAATGAACTTCTTTATGTTTCCAAAAATTATGTCATAGATAATTAGGTATGTTAGTTTCGTATTACCTTATTTGTACTGACAATTTATTAACAATAAGTTTACAATAGAAAAACGTTTATATTTTGCGGAAATCCTTGCATAGTATTTACGATTAACATTGACGCGCTAAAATCGAGGTCATCTGTATAATAAATAGCTATTTATATATACACACATACATACCATCATAACATCATGAATGTACGATTATATAACAATTAATCGTACATTGTAATGAAAAAATATAATAAAGTAAAAATTTTGAAATACATTATCGTTGACCTAGAATCATGAAATTTTGTAATAAGGAATTTCAGCCAGCACGTATTCATTTATAAATCTGAAAACTAAATAAAAAGTTTTGCACGTTATACAACTAAAAAAAATATGCTAATTAATTTTAGTGAACAAATTTAATAAAAACCTATGAAAATATAATAACCTAGAAAATCTATCAGTATTGTTTGGTGATACGGAACCGTCACTGCGCAAGTCCGACTCGCACTTGGTGATTTTTTTTGCTGTGACAAGAAAATCTTGACACGTTACCTGTACAGGAGTTGGATAGTCATTTTAAATAACAAAAACAATTGCTATTAGGTAGTTTGGCGGTCAAGCATACGGCTCGCATAAGATACAGTAGCGCCATAGTGTCTCTACGCTGTTTACTCGTGGATCTTTTGTCACAATATAGGACTAAGGGAATCTTATCAATACTTTGAAATGTTTAAATAGTACTCAGTGATATACAGGTAAATTAAATTTTATAAAGGCATATCCACTTATTTACCGTAACATCGTTTTACTAACGTTTAATCTATGTTAGATTTAAAAAAAGAGAGACCGCGCGCGATTCGAACTTCTTTGTTTTACAAAAACATTTTCGTACAAAGAATGTTACAAAAACGTGAGAGTACTTTTCACGATCTTTTGGCTTGTTGAATCCAGACACAATAGAAAACCTACTATTAAGTGAAAATTGTATTCGCTAGCTAAACGAGAGTATTGTTTGAACCAATTTTACAGACTTAGATTGTACCTTGGAAAACTAAAGGGAAGAGCAGCGGGTGCAGCCGCAGGCAACATCTACCAAAATATTAACAGAACATTAATGTATATAATTACATATAATTTTATTTAATGTTCTGAATGTATTAGTACGTAATATTAAAAAAAATTAAAATAAGACGAAGCGTGTTGAGGAAAACTAGAGGTACCTACTTATAATTAGTATCTTTTTATACCGTTTTTTATTTATTTACAAAAAATTGGTGTCGAAATTAGGTATATCTATAAAAAAGGAAGTGCAAGTTTGTTTGTAAGAGGTAATTTTCGAAATCTCTAAACAGATTTCAAAAATATTCCTGCATATGATAGCCTGATTCTTTGGAAAGGTTATGGGCTAGTACATCCGTATATACACAAAACAGGCATGTAAATCCTCGGAGAATAGCTAATGTGTTAAAAGGAAAAAAGTTTTCTAATTTGAAAGCAATCACTGTTTCGACGTGATTGTACGTAATGTTTGCGCTATAGAATAGTAGGTACGCAGAATGGTTGCACGTGTACGCTGAAGGTCAGGAGGTGAGGCAGGGGGCTCCTGTAGGCGAAACTCCCGGGAAATTCACTTGTCATAGCTGACACCACTCACGTGCTACAATGACAGCTATAAGTTAAACAATACAGTTACCAATTCCAGTTTATGGCTTACACATACATAGTAGGATATGTATGTATAAGCCATAAACTTGAATACAAAGTATTTAGTTGAATACAAATGCGAGAGTGACTAGGTAACAGATGTGTCTTTCTGCTTGCAGCACGCTAAAACGCCAAAGGACTTTTTGGATAATAGAAACATAGAAGTACGGATCCATAAACTGCAAAAAATAACCGCAAAACGGAGGATTATAAAAATGAATTGACAATAAAATTGTTTTGTATCTTGTTTTTCATCCACATTTCCAAGACTAATGTTTAAGCGGTAGTCTTTCTGTCTATCCGTTAATCTGTTACGCTTTCACGGCAAAACCGCTGGACCAATTTTGATGAAATTTGGTATGAGTTTAGTTAAAGTCCGGGTGTACTCATATGCTACTTAGTGCGGTATAACCGAAAACTACGCAGGCGGAGCCCCAGACAACAACTAGTAAATAATAAAACTAATACATATTTTTTCATTAAGTAAGTGCCATTTTTTTGCTTTTTGAATAGACTAATTATTAAGAAAAAACCCAATATTTTTTTAGATAATAATCATGCATTTAATTTTATCTCTAATATACTAAAAAAATCGCATACCTACTTCAAATTATTTCCTGTAGGTATAAATAAAAAGTTGAATTATACCTATTAAAGAATCTTATATTAAAATCTGATTTTGATTCTGAAGGAAGTGACGCGCATAGAGTGAAGTCAAATTAAGAATGTTCGTCATTGCAGGAAAACAAAACAAAAAAATTTTTGGTGGCGAATAACAAATAAAGTTATAACATTGACTTAACTTCCTAGAGCTGTGACGTCACGACGCTATTTTTAAATCTTATTTTTTGCCTCCATATAAAAACTTACCTAAAATTATAAAAATATTTTTTCGAAGTCTAGGAGCCAAAATAAAAAAATATCATTTCCAATGTGGAAATTATATTTTTTGTCGGGTTGTCTATTTTAGTCAATCCCACCTTCTTGTTAGTACTAGTAAACAAGTAAAGATAAAGCGTGGGCTTCGCGGCAACCAGCTCAGGATGCAACCGGAAAAGAACTAAAATGAGAGAGAGAGAGAGAGAGAGAGGTAAAGATTCAGTCTAAGAAATAATAAAACTAGAATGAATGGATGGATGAATGTTGATGATAATTTGCAATACTTACTTATGAAAGAGGTAGAAAACAAAAGACCTCGGTTCTTCCTTTGGTCGAAATTTCGGACGGACGAGAGGATGGTCTATTGTTAATATTGGAAACTTCATTCACAAAATTCATTTCACAAAAGTTATTTACCTATTACGGGAAAAAGTGCACTATATACCTCGAGTTTAACAAACTACTCTCTCATTGGTTAACAATGTGCGAAACAGTATTTTGTACCCATAGTAAGATATGACTCTGATGATGACAACCTACCTGAGTTTATCTAAGTACTTCCTGAAAACGGAGTCATTACCTATTGCGTTGTATATAGGTTAGTTATAGGCTGAAAAAAAAAACATTAGGTATTCATACAATTGTTCCCGAGAAGCGTGGATAAAGGTCACCTCCCACGCAAAACTAGGGTGTTATCGGGTGTGAGGGGCGAGGGTGCGAGGGCGGGGGCGGGCACGCGCGGGCACGCCGACCTTGCCCGGCTGTGACTCTGCGACCTTGGAGCCGACCGTCCTCGCCCCGCACTCCCCCTCAACCGCCCCGCGCTCACCCTGTGACACCAGCGCCCGCACGCCTACGCTCTCCCAACCCCCATCTACCCATGCCCTGAAACCTCGTGCAAAATTTAATACCGGTGTACATGTACGGAACTGAAACACCAAACGTTGACCGACAGCGACTGGGGTGACGACCAATTCGATTATATACCTACTATATGAATTTTCAGGTTTTCTCGCCCACATTATGGAGGCAGTGACAAAGGGACTGACAATCTTCTTGCCACACAGTTGTTACATGTTTTGGATTTCCACCTTGGCCTAAGGTATCAGTCTCCACTAAGACCCATAGATACTGTTTGAATTTTCAAAATGGCGGCGGCAAATCTTCTGGTTCTTCTTATGTCGTATCGACGTTCACCTCATTCCTTTGCAGCAGCCTTATACTTACAAATTGACGCATGCAGGTGTCGGGGCACGCCAAATATCAAGTACCTAGGAGTCTCCAAATCTGGGTACATCACTAATTCAAACTATGAAGTCAGGAACCTAAAACCTAAAAGGACTTTTTGTCACTTGTTTTTCAATAGCCAATTAATTAAACAATAAAAAAATTAATACCTCTTATCGAGCCATCCTGTTTTTGAGGCAGCCTCGGACGTGACCTCGCTGATGCA
Organism: Apomyelois bistriatella; assembly: GCA_947044815.1. Taxonomy (NCBI): domain Eukaryota; kingdom Metazoa; phylum Arthropoda; class Insecta; order Lepidoptera; family Pyralidae; genus Apomyelois; species Apomyelois bistriatella. Next base: position 7,147,946 of record OX345690.1, read on the forward strand.
AGGTCGTGAGCAGTTCGGGGCTTTCCGCATGTCGCCTGAAGGTCTTCGACACTGGCTAAAGGGCCCGAGAAATACAGTCTGGGTCAGGATAAGAACTTACATTTAATGCTTAGCTTGACATTAAATATGCTTATTTAATATCGTTTTATGCGCTGTGACTACCCATATATTGTAAGAGCATAGTCTCGTATGCATATTGCCAATTTTTTTATTGCCATTTTTTATTGTATTTGAAGAATTCTGAGCGTAGGTGTTACGTTTAATTCCATGGAACCGTAGACTCGGACTGTGATAACTATCCCAAGTGACTAACTTATAGCGTAGTGTGAGATATCGGTCTCAAAATACGGTTCAGTGGTTGCTTCATTTATTTATATGCTAGGCTATATTAATTTAAAAAAAAAACCCCTGCAGAAATTGAATGAATCCACGATTTTAGTTTTCAGTTTGATTAAAAATGCATGGTAGTTAGTGGGATATACCTGCTTAATTAAACTGCACGTGTCACTTCCTCCTTCCCTTTTTTATGTTCTCAAGTTGCCTCTAGATGGTGTTCGAAACCAAGTTAGCTGTTAGCTTTAGTATGTTAGTTGACTATGTTATTAATGAAGTTTCTTTGCGTTCGTTTTATTAATATTATTATGGAGCAAGGTCCTGTCTATGTGGCTTGGTTCTAAGCATAATATAGTTGGTAACAATAAGCTTCTTTATTTACGCGACTCATTATAGGAGTGACATAATGGGAACAGTTTCAAGGATGAGGCTGATAATGAGAACAGTAGTTGTTCATTGCAAGAGGATAAAAGATCCATTGTCTAAATGTGACCCTTTTTATTCCAACTAGTGATGTATAGTTAGAATAAAATCCATTAGGATACCGTTTGATGATCTTTCGCTTTATTACTTAACTTTTGATAAGAGGCGCTCCTTCAAACCCTGTTTTCGGATACTCATCATCCTTATTTCGTATACTTAGGTGACACAGATCAATCGACCATGTACACCCTGGTGTCAAAATTATTCGGATATTTGATATATCAACGGCTGATATTATTTTATAGATCTCGACAGTAGGAGGATACAGTTATGTATTGTCAACCAAACAAAATTGATTTCTTATTCATTTCTTGTTGAACTTGTTATTCTCTACCCCTTGTCAAAGTAAAAATCTTTAACCCATCTTAAATACTTAATAACAAAAAATATATATTTGTTTATCTACCGATTGTATAGACTTGACTTACACCAGTTGAACTTTTGAACTATCAAATCACCTTGCGGAATTCACGGACATATTTTGGTGCCATTATTATACGCAGGAAGCAAACGCGGAAGGCAAATTACGTATCTCATAAATAATATATAAGTAAATATAGGTAGTTATAAAAGTACTTACATAATTTAATATTGTGTAAAGTATCATAAAAAAAATCACCCTGATAACAAAGATGATGTCGCAAATATTGCACAGATTAAATACGACTCAGTACTAAAGAAAAAGAAATTAAAAGTTTTATTAATCGTAAAAGGTATCATGTAGTGGACACATGTGGGACGATAATTCTTGGCATTGGTTAGTAAACGCAGCCCGGAATTTAGTCTAGATAGATTTGCAGACACAAATGAGATCACTGAGCATTTGTCGTGCTTCTCAGAATGTCGTGTGACTGGCAAGCAGGAAGTGATGATCATAAGTACCAAGTTATGTGTATGATAGTTTACTTATTTATATGTTATTAATTTAATCAAACGTTGGACCTCTTTAAGATATTAATATTTACTTCTATCAACATGTTTCCTTTTTTCTATTTGATCAATTGATAAATATTTATTTTTCCTCCTATTCTATTTTGAACTCAAAACAAATAACAAATGAAGTGTTATTTAACCTACGCAAACACAACATTTCAAATCCCTTTAGCATTTTTATTTTTAAGCAAATAAAGGAGAAAGTGAATGTAGTGTCGTAACGTATCAAGCAAGAAATATAGGATCGTTTAATGGATAGGCACAAATGAAAGGAACTTCACTGACAAGAGCCTAGTTTATAATAAGAATATGATGATGAGAATGTAAATCACCATTGAACGAATTTTTCTTCTTCATACCTGTACATTACTAACAACAGCTTTTTATATATTGAGTTTAAGTATTTGTATTATTAATTTTAAATGAAATTAATATGTTTTATTATTGACGGTACATATTTTAAAATTATAAACACATGCGAACGTTTCAATACAAAAAAGCCGCCAAATGTAAATTGGACTTGCGTTGAGAGGCTTTCGTACATTGAATCTACCACCTTTGGTTAACAGACATATGTTTTACCAAAATTCAAATTAATCGATCCAGTAGATTCGGATAAAATAGCTGTAACAGAAAGAAATAAAAGTATAATTATATATAGGGAAACTACTCAAGATGGTACTAAATGTTGGCAAACCGAAAATGGTAAATGTAGACGATTCGTATCTGGCTAAATTTTTATTTATATACCTCCTATACTATTTCGATATGTCAGGAATTATATCTCTTAACACCGTATACGAGAATACACTATTTATAATTATATCCTGGTTCACAAAAACACATTACCTGCTTGATAAAATACGTTTATAAAATATACAATGAACCGGGAAAATTTCTCAGGGAACGTGTAAAGGTCACATTTTATTATTTTACCAGGACAAGATGGCGCGGCGAGAGGTTTAATGCTTTAAGTAGCTCTTAGATAGGTGGTGTGGAGGCTGTTCGGATCGGGTGACAGATGTGGAGAGTGAGGAAGGGAGGCTGGCGCGTGGCGGTGCACGGGCGGGCAATGCACCGAGCGAGTCAAGTGCAGGGCCGGCCGCACTGCGCCGCTGCATCCCACCCGACATGCGCTCACACTCCGGTCAATAACATTTGCTCTTCGCGGGCATCCTCTGAAGCCTACAACGCAATTAATAAACGTCGTAGATATCTTAAATACCTCAAAATCAATATATTTAAAAATAACAAATACTGTTTTGTTGTTAAGTACACATTTTTAAAAGTTTCGAAAAATCTTCAATCGCTGGAGTAGAGGTCCTGATAAAATGGCAGATCCTATTTAAAGCTAGCTTTCTCCTTTGAATAACATTGATCCAATGCATGTATTATCGAACTGACTTTTATGAGCAAGAGTGGTACTTATTTGTCATTTTAAATTGTTCAAATACAATAAACACTAATTATTGATACGCAATGAATTAGTCTAATTTCAGGAAATAATTTCATCAGGAAATGGTTTACATAACAGTAAGATAAACTGTGCGTAATACACATGTTTATCAGTTTGTTTAGAGATAAGCAGAAATAAGTCTTATTTACTTCCTAATGGAACATTCGATGTACGTCACAGCTGGTGGATTTTATCACTGTTAACGGAATACGAGATCGTGTCAATTGTTAATTTAGATAGCTACTCATAAGTGTGTAAAAAGATTGAAGTTATTTTTGAACATACTTTTTTTTTCTGAACCTTTATTCAATAGTTAAAATTGGTATCTTTCGTATATAAGAATGATCCAGGAGAATTATAATAGCTGTCGCTAGCGACTGCATTAGGATTTCGCAATCCGCTTTATTGATTTGGCATACAAAAATGTTAGCAATTTAAAATATCTAATGGTACCTAGATAGCATTGTATGTGAGAAAAACTAATATTGTTATTTGACGACATTTTTGGCGTAATGATTTGTTAATCATTACGCCAAAAATGCCTGGCCGCTAATTAAAAGGTCCCGGGTTCGATCCTCGGTCAGGTCAAGAAGAATTGTGTTTTTGATTGGTTTGGATCTTGGATGTTTATCTATAATGTATGAATAGTGTGTGTTATGAAATATAATATCGTTGAGGTTGTATCCCATAACACAAGTCTCGATCTTACTTAGGGGCTAGCTCTATATATTAACTTCAGTGGGCTAGCTCAATCTGTCTATATTCGCAGCTTTAGGTAGTCTTTGTATGTATTCTTCTGAACATACCTTATTTTTGTTGTGACTGTTTTACTTACCAGTTTATTCAGAAATACCTGTACACTTTTTGTGTATATTTGAACGAGCATTTTTATGAAATTTTTCGCTTTGTTTAAATTTATTAACTATAAGTAAGATTCCCGTATAAAATGAAGCAACGCTGCGTCTCGTGGTCTTGACCTTTTGGCCGTGGTTTTGTGGTTATTTGACATTTGTATTTTTGTACAATAAACGTCAAATAAATAAATAAATGCAAAAAATATATGAATATGCTTAAATTTTGAATAAAAACATGTATATTCAAGTAACAAGACTCATTTTTTGTCATTATTTTTCAACTATAAAAAGTATTATTCAAATTCGAATGGTTTATTCTCAATATAGGACATTCTTATCACATATTGTCGTCAATTAGTAAATATCGCCCGATTTACTAAGATCTAGGGACTTCATTCTGTATGATTACAACAGTCATTGATAGAGATGGAATATTAGTTTTCTAGTTGAAGCTCTACTTATGACTCAGAACACGCACATTTTAGTAATGGAACGATCAAAAGACATTTTATTACATCCTACTTACCATATGTAACATATAATAAAAACTCCTTTTGGCACCACTGGGTGGTAAGAATTTAAGTCCGCCATTACGTATATCAATATCTATGCCATTATGTGAAGTTTGCACAAAATCGGTCGAGCATTTTTCGTAGCGAAGCACGTACCGGGCCGCTAGTTTCTGTATGTAATGAAGTTCTTTTTGGTCACTGAGTCATAGTAGTTAAATAAATAAATAAAACTACTTCCTAGATAATTTCCACAAAAGCATAATTAAAAAATTAATTACTAAAAAGAAGGTGTAAAAACGCTTATTATTTCAACCGGGTTATTTTATCACAAACCTTGGTCAGGCATTGAATGGAAGTGCTATTGAGAACACGGAACTAACTTGGGGGAGCTGGAAGCGGCAGCGCAGAGCGGAAGCCGGCCCGCCTTGGCCATCGGCCGTAGGTCGTCGACCGCATCGCCCTTCTTGCTTAGATGCTGTTTGTAAAGAAAGATCTGGTTTTGCCACTACTCTTCCGAGCTTAGTTTTTATTCTGGGTAAGTACTGGGCGACTTTATTAACAAGAACCAAATTTTTGCCATGTTTTCAGTTCGTAAAACTAGAGTATTTTCTAAAGAAAATTTTGGCGACCTATCTAACCTATTCAGCTGATCTTTGATCTGAGCTGATTTGTATGTAGAGAATAAGTAGATTTTCTTAGTACATTGTAAAAAATCTGGTTGGTGTTCAAAAAGCCAACCTTATGCAGGGGTTGGCTTTTTGAGTGGTTTGGGTTTAAAGAGTCTGTTAGTTCGTCGCTACACTAGCTTCTTTGTTATATATAATATGTTTTTATTTATTAGGAACTGTAGTCTATATCAAACAATGTGTTGCTCTGTAAAACAAAGGTTTTATTTTAGCTCATGCACATACTTATAAATAAATTAAACTAATAGCTGAAATAAAATACAATTTACCTGTAAAACAAAGAAACGACATTTAAAGATATTTAATTGAGCTACAATTCCTTTTTATATTATATTTTAATTATTTTCATTGTGAACCATTTATAAGTCCCATTGACATATATCGTCAAAAATTCTAGTATGGGAAAAGAGATCGGTATCGACCATTGTAGCTCTACATAGTTTGAATCAAAGAAGTTTGAATTAAATGCCGTTTCTTTACATATATATATATATATAAATGTTGTCTTTATACTCATAAGGCTTCATTATACATAGGCATCAAAATCAATATATATTTTTGTTTGTTCTAAAACAAAAAAACGCACGTCTAGATGCAATGTTTACTCTCTAGGAACTACTACTCTAACCGGATGGTGTGGTCTGGTTATATTATACTTTTTGAAGACAGCAGTCTGTTTGTAATATATCTAAGATTTCTATTAGATTCAGGCGATTCCTTACAAAGAAAATATTTTCTTTATTAGTAATCCAATGATTCAGGTAAAATTAGAATGTCATATATTTCAGAAGGTGACTTTCAACAAACATCTAGTACTTTCAGTTCAGTAGTCTACGACGTAATATTATCGAGAATACTCGTAGCCATTTTTATTAATGAGATTTTGCCTGATTTATATCGGCATTAAGGATAGGAAACTGTCGAATCTCAAAATTTATTTTTGTGTTTGGGTAAATTTAATACTTAGACCATACTTACTATATTTATGACAGATTTCACCTGCAGTTTCGCTTTCTTGACAGCAATCACAGGTTTTCGGAGCTCGTGTTCGAATATTTCCAATGTGTTTAATAGTACTTTTTTAACAATTCTGGTAGGTATTATTAAAAATTTTCCTTTTTTTGACATGCTTACACAAAGTTGATATACCTACTAATACGTTTAAAGTAAGTTATTGCCATCTCTCTACCTTATTTAGAGAATGTACTTAAAGTTATTGAAGCTTATGGCCTTTTAACAATTTAAGGTAATCAGATTTTCGTGTCATATAGGTAGGTAGGTATAGCATTTTTTCTTTGGTCTAAGGTGTAAGTTACATGTATGTGCAAGGAAGACAGAGTTTAAATTGAATTCACTTGTTACTAGTGATATAGATGCAAAAATAAATATTATTGTCCTTCATAATAATTCAAATTAAAAATGTATGTTTTTAAAATTTTAAGAATATTTTTAGTTCTATAGTTGATATGAGTTAAATTTGAATGTTTTCCAGATTTTTAAAAAAAATGTTATTATATATTTTTCGTGTTTGGACTCATTTGTGTAAGCATCTATTGTAGCAAAACATAAAATCTGTATCTGCAGGAATAAAAGTTTTAGGTCATTTTATTTTAGTATCTTAATTATTTACTTTGAGTGTGTATATAATAAGAAGGATATAGGAATAAAATACATATTTAAATTTTTACAAGTCTGTTTTATTTTAATTCGACAACCTGTCATATTAACAAACAAATGACTGAGCACGCTCACATACGCACGTACAATACACACACAAACACACCGCGACCGGCGCTGCATTGCATATAAATTACACTTATATAGTCTTAAATTATTTTTCAGTCTATTGCGCTCTCCTCGTCCGGCGCCGGCCACACACGCACGCGTCCTAAACGAATTATCACATATAATATATTAAAACGATCTGCGAACGATTATCAATATCTAGTTTTTTTCATTAATTTAAAGTAGGTCTGGGTGGGGTGGCGGAGACGTGCGGCTCCGCGGGCCGGCCTCACGCCGGCAACATGGGCGGCATGTAGGAGCGTGGCGGCGGAGGAGGCGGCGACGGGGAGGGGGACTTCTTGGAGAGATTGAGGGGCTGCGGCGCGTCGGCCTCGGCCACGTCCACCTGCAGCGCCAGCACGGACGGCGGCGCCGGCGACGAGCCCCGGTAGCAGGTCAGCAAGCCGCCGGCGCGCAGCGGGCAGCCTTCGGCAGCAGCGGACTCGCCGCGCCGCATGTATTGCTGGATAATGTCCGTGCGTTTTAGCTGCTCCGGAGTCATCCTTGGGCCCTCCATTAGACTCTTAGCAAGAACAGAATGCGTTGATGACAGAGATGCTCGCATTGGTCGCGGCGAATGCGCTGGGTGTACAGGACTAGCAGGGTGCGGATGTTGGGGTGGCTGCGGCGATGGCGTCGGCCTGACGGGCCGCGCCTCGGCTTCACCTGTATCACGTCGCATCGCGCGGAATTTCTTGTGTGGTTTGTAAGCTTCGTCCATTAATAAGCCAGCATCATACAGAGGTGGCGCTTGGAGTACGCGCTTGAGCACAGGCATATCATCTGCAGATGCGACCTGCCGCCTGTCTTCAGAGTGTTCCTCGAGGGATGACCGGGGGCTTGAGCAACCAGAGCCGGGCCCGACTATTCTTTCATGCTTCTCATTGCCAGACTCGATTCCGGAATCTGTAGGAGAATCGAGCTTGCGATAACGTGGCGGAGGACGCACTGGTGTTACTGTGAGTCCATTGTGAGCGAGATGAGCCACACCTAGCGCTTCTTCATCGACGGAACCACGAGAGTCGAGCCGTCGTCTGCCTGCTAAAGTAGCGGCCAATAATGGAGTGCCGCAATCTCCAGCTGTTTCTCCAGATTCACTGCTGGATACTGATCCAATAGGGCTTCGTGCAGATTCATCTGCACCAGAGTCTACCCATGATACACCTTCTTCTTCACCCCACATTTGTTGCCGTAACAGCTCTTTGTGCTCTGTTCGGAACACGACCAATTTTTCTGTATGGAGTGTACTAAGAGTTCTTAAATCAGGTAAAGTATCCATCAGTTCCCGAAGGAATCCAGGCCTGTCAGATCTGTTCTGTGCGATGACAGTCTGTAGACATGCCTTGAGTCGAGAATGCATTCTCTCAACTAACTCGATATTCCTCAATCCTGGCCTGTCTGGTGTGATGAGCACGATAGCACAGAATAAGCCGATTTCTGCGTCTGTTAAGTTCATAGAATTCATGCGCTCGGCAAATTTGAATGTTGAGTCCACGAGGAACCTCGCGTTGGCACCGCTCTGAATAGAGTCTCGTTTCATTAGCTGACCGTTTAGACAGATTATGCTATTAAGCGGCGCATCAAACATGCATATGAGTCGAACAAATAGCGCATCAAAGAGACCACTCTTGAGCAACGTGAATTTGTCATCCTGCGTGAGTAGTTGGAAGCCGGGAATGAGGCCGGCAAAGTCGATCACACCACGGATTACGTGTGCAAATCTTTGTGAAAATTCTTTTTCTGACTGCAACTCTGGCGCCGGGTTTAGTGGGCACGCCTATAACAAAAGAAAATTGATATGAGCATATTTACACAAGACAAATAGAAGATTAATTTAAGTGAATTTGGTTTTGTTTATATCAAAGTATTGATACTAGTCAACTTACCAAAGTTGGTTGTGAATAGGTGGGACAATCGCGAGCACGCTTGCGCATCGCGGCAACGCGCTCTCTTGTGAACTCGCAGGTGTCGAGGTGGGCGCGCACCACTCGGGCCAGCAGCCGCGGGCCATCATCCAGCTCCGCGGCCGCCAGCGCCTCGTGGGCTCGCGTCGTCGACGACTGCTGCATTGCAGCAAGAATTCGCGCTTTCTCGCGCTTTGGCACGCGTCCGAATCGGACGGCTGCAACAAAAGAGAACACAGTTTAGAATATGCTAATTTAGTTTGTTAGTATTAAAAATAAAAATATGCAAATTCACCAGACGGATGTATTCAGATAAAAAAGCAGGAGCTAACAAGAGAAACATTGCGCAAGGTCGTGGCTAAATATACGAGTAGGTCGGGTAGCAGCTGTCTCGATGTACGCTTGTATGCGGGCACACATTGAGCCATGTGCATATGCAGCTGACGGCACGAGGGTAGAGTTCATCGCCCGTCGCCGGCCACCCTTATCGAAAATCCGCAGGCTCGAGAGGTGAAATGAACTAGTTTGAATGATGAGTGACAAAGCGAACCGCGAGGTCATGTTAAAAGTGTTACGACTTTCTCGCTCTAGACTGCTGCGAGCCGAAAGGTAGTATGCGGTGGGGGCGGGCGCGGCGTTTGTGGCGTACTCGTGCGCCCGCGCCGGTGAAAGTGTTGGATCGCGGCTCGCAGTTGAAAACGAAAGCGGAGCCCTCTCGCCATTTCTCCCGACTTTCGCTGCGCGATGTGGGACGCAGCCGCAGTTGCGCCAGATGCACTGCCTATTGTTTGCTCGATCTCATTTAGCGCTGTTTAAAGTACTTATTCATTGATACTATCATATGTAGCATTCATTTATGTTAAGGTATGGTTTTACAAGAAAGCGTATGCCGATTAAAATATTCAATATAAGTATTTTTTTTTTATTTTGGTAAAAGTTACAGTTCTATTAATATATTTATAAGAACTACAAATTAATCCCAAAAAAATATTATAATTGGTGTATAAAGATTTTAAAAAAGCTTACTATTGATTAGTTATTATTATTTATGATACGAATACTAATGTCCATTTATAAACTGGAGTCGATAATAAGCATGTTAATAATATAAAAAGAAAGAAATCATGAGGTAATAATATTTAAAATAAAATATTTAAAAAAATGAAGGCATAAAACTTAAAATGTCTTTCTTTATACTGCTACGAACTTTGTAGCACGCGCTACGAAACTTAAAATGAATTGTTATTAATGGGTTTGATGTACAAAACGTAATTGGAAAATAAAAATAATACATACGAGCATTGTGATATTTGACGACTCCGTTAAGGATGCCTTTAAGGATTGGCAAATCTTCTCCCATGTCTGACACCATATCAGTTTTTCACTAAAACTACTTCACAGCCAATGGCCACAGTTAACTATAAGTTGGTAACTACTTGTTAGTTTATGACTAATTTTAATTAAACACTAAGTTGAATGTCACATAGCACTCGTATAATATTTTTAATATCAGCACAGACACTGTAATCCCAAATCGTAGTAATCCAAAGTAGAGTTCAGTTGGAGCGCCAATCACTGGAGCAGTCACGATGAGCGATGGTCGCGTACTCGAGCCCGACTGTGGAGCAGTGTACTGACATAGCGATAGCAAAGAGGGCTGACGACCGGTGCGCGGGCCGGACTCCCTCACACTGCGCCGCGGCGCGCGCCGCGCCAACCTTGAACTTGATGCGGGGGGGAGAGAGGGGGGGAGCCGTCAATAAACTCCGCGCAGGCCCCTGCCCCCGCGAATTCCCCCTCCCCGCTCACCCCTCTACCAGCACGCGCTCTACCTACCACTTGAACCTTGACGATTTATCAAGACATTCGAATGATGGAAGTCATGTCCAAATTTAGAATAGATCTTTTAGAAAATCGCGACGAAAACAGATCATTAATATCAAAATTTTAGCAAACACGTGTCGCAAAATGTGCGTAGCTCGTAGCGCTACGATCACCTACGAGACTTCTACGGCGCTACGAGTGCTACAACATGACTTTGAACATTGTTATTTTGACTGTCGCAAGTTTGATGGTGATATGGTTTTATTTCTTACTACTTTAGATTATGAAAAATTTATCACCTCCGTTTTCTCAAATTAAAAATTATAAATCAAATAAGTAGTTTTAACAAAAAATAAAACAGTAACTAATAAGTTAATTAGTCATTATTAAAAAAAATCACATCAAACGTTTTCGTTGCATGGGTACAATATTAACATGCAAAGCCGTATTCAGTAATATTGTTGTTACGAATTCTTAGTTCAGGAAAATGCCGCGTATTTAGTAGTGGCGCTGCAGTGGTCAGCGCCATCTATCGTCGAGCGGCGGAACTAATTGAAAAACTTAGGGATTCGTTTATAAATGGTTTGGAAAACATTTGATATAACTTAATTAAGTCGAAAGTATTAAATTAATAAATTCATAACAAAAATCGGATTGCATGACCACTAATAAATTTATATTTTATTTAAATTACCTATTTATTCTTGTGTGTGAAAATTAAATAAATATATTTACTACTACAGCAAATGATTGTATGATGAATTATAAGATTGGAATAGTAAATCAAATAAAGTGGGACTAATAATGTATGTATTCCAATTCTATTCATATCACCAATTTTGGTTGCAAACATTGCATTGTAAAATGACGATGACTTGCACGGAGAGCAACGAACTTTATTACGAAAGTGAAAATATAAATTTCACTCTCACGCTTACGAAATGCGCCTTTCTCCGCTTTCACCGCGGTTTAGCTGGTATAGGCGGCGAGTGTCGCAACAAGCCGAGCGGCTACGCGGCGTGTACGGCCGTCGACCCGCTTAGCGTGCGCTCACCCGCGCTTGCATAACACCGACCTCCCACACGATGCGCCCCCCTACGATACACGAAATAGGATCTGTCCGCGGGCCGCGCTGCAGAGCACGCGCCTTGCGCTCGTCCCACTTGGCGCATTGAGATCGGGCGCGAACGTCCTTGTCGTGCTAATTGCGTGTGCGCTCTCTGACTCAAATATGCATATGCGTGCATACTGTGACTAGTGCGATAACACTCACTACACGGAGGGTTATACTATTTCACTATCTCAAATGATTACATGACCTATTTTATTTAGATTTATAACTTTTATGGCGTGAACGTTTCTTATTTAACCTATATTATTTTATTTAGCTTCATAAAATTTATGGCGCGAATGTTTCTCATAATTTGTTTGTTACAAAATAAAAAAGAAAATTTTTTGGAAGCAATATAACAAATAAATTGAAAATACCGAATGAAATATTATAAAGTTAAGTTAGTATAACACACATATTTTTTATCATTTTTATTTTATCATTAAAAAATTTAATTTATTATTATTGAAATGTATGTTTGTGAAAAAAATCATTCGGTATTTTTTAAACACACAGAAAATTGTTTGTTCAACTCACCATCTCTGCTCATGCCAACAGCGATGCATTTTTTCAATCGGCAATACTGGCACCGATTTCTGTTGATTCTAAGGATGGAGCACTGTTGGTTTTTCGTGCAGGGCCTGTACTGGATCTTCTGTTGTATGGAGCGCCGAAAGAAGCCCTGGGGATCACAGCGACATTTAGAATTTCGTTCAACGTCCGAGCTCTCGTCGCTTGAACAGCCGGAGTCCGAAGACTCCCGACGCGCCTCCAGCATGCTCACTAGCACCGAGTGTCGCTCGCGCAGTTCAGCGCCGCACGACATGGCACGCACCATTCACTATCACACACTCGCCACAAGCACCACCACTCTCCTAGCTCACTGTGACGTGACTGTACTCTGCAATAGGTTTTCGAGTGCACCGACACGGTTGGCGACTGACAGCGTACTGTGCGGCGCTGCGTAGCTCGGCGCACAGTTACCCGCGCGACCTACTTGTCGGCCGCCGACCCAACCGAGAAAGTGAGAGTGCCCCCGGCCCCCGCGCGTTCCCTCCGTTCGCGCTCCTAACGGTCCACGCCGCTCTAGAATGCGCTGCTGCCGCTGCACCGGTGCGCCGGATATAGGCCGGGCGCATCCCGGCGGCGTCGCGGCGCGCGGGCGTTCACCCCGGGTCGTCGACCGTTCGATTGCACAACCACCGCCCCTCCCCTCCGCACCCCTATGGCCCGGGAGCTAGGGCGCAGCCCGCACAGGTCGTCGACCGGCTTTACGCCCGATGACGTCAAACACGCGTCACGGCCTACCTCAATGCGCGCGCGCCCATATCTAGGGGCTGCAATGATCTAATTAACTATCACAACTGATATAACTTTAATTGTATCAATGTAGTTTTTTATTGTACACGAAAGATTTTAAACAGAATAATATGGGACACAAGAAAAGGCAGACGTAAAGTGATTATTATTTACTTTCTTTATAAATATATTGAATATGTATACGGTATATTTATCCTACTTGAATTCACCTAGGTGCAGTATCTGGGAAATAAGCTTTTATTACCCAAAGCAAAGCAGGTGCTTATCTGCTATGTAAACGTGCAATAAAAATATAAATGGTAATAGTTTTAATTAATAATACAAGTTCCGCACTGTTATTATGGCGATATAGTATCCACATAGGATAATGGTTATTTATTTACGCAATCTTATCTACTAATTACAAGAATCCGTGAGTACGGTACGGAGAGCGGAGGCTGCGCGGTAGTAGTAAAAGGGCGGGCGGGCGGCGCGAGAGGCGTTCGGGTCATTGACCCAATTTCGCGTTGCCATCGATCCATTGTGCTGAGCGAGTGGCCCATAATTGGTCGCAGCGCGGGCAGTGACCGACCGAGCGGTCGTCGACCTGATGCCGCGAAAACAAAACCTTCCCGCCCGTCCCTCACCTCCTCACTTATGACTATGATAGATATCAGGCAAATATATTTCGCGTGTGGACTCTACATTACAAATGAATAATATACATGTACGTGTACAATGTTTTGATTAAGGCTAATTTTAATACATTACTATTACCAATTTTATTACAAATAAATCCATTCACACATCTAACTTCAGTAGGTCTCATTTCAATTAAGTAACCTCGATATTTCAACGACCGCTAACTAATTAACACGGTGACTTCGTTTCAAGTCCTAAAAAATAATTCTATTTGTATCCGGTGCTTACTGAATTCCGGTAATTGTAAATGTTACATTTAGTTTAGGTCATTTTGGTTTATTTATATATTTTTATCTCGACGAAAAGTCACTGGTATTACTTTACAAAATTAATTTAGTATGTTTTGCATGCATTGCAACTCTACATAATTATTTTAGTAGAATTATTATAATTTACATATATTATTATTTATTATATATTTACATATTTACCGTTTTTATATTTCTTTGAAATTGTGGTTTAAATGTGCTTCAGAAATTTGTACTATACTGGTAGTTTTATTGATTTATGTAAGTAATTATACAATAAATATAACATAGATCTGAGTAAATTACATTTAAAAGAGAAATCAAATTAATATCCATATCAACTTGAAAATTGGCTATGTGTATCAAATATATGTCTGTGATTATTTGCAAATTTAATAAGATTGCTCACAAAAGTATGCGCTATACATTGAGTCATAGTCACGGAGGGTCATAGCATACGAGACATTAAAGTAGAACACAAATAGATATAGCGTTATTATAAAGAAGGTTTCGTCAGTCGTATGTAGGTCGAGTCGCCATCCATCTATGCTTTTCGACATAGCGGCTGCTGGCCGTGTGCTGGCGCTGGCCGCCGCCGCCGCCGCCGCCGCCACCGCCGCCGCGATAAGCGATCGCCCATTTTTTTGGTCGTTAACGTTACATTGACACAGTTTGCTTTGGATTATTGCTAACTGTAGTGTAGAGTATTTTGATGGTAAACTATTGCGTTTACTAAACTAATTTATTACAATTGCATATGTAAGTATTGTAATGTTTTAATAAACTGGCCAGGAGAGCTATCGGATATCAATTTCGAAAAACCTTCGAAAAAAGTATTAGGTATAAAATGCTTATTACCGATATTTCTATTCATGTGTCAAGACAACATAAATATTCAGAGAAATAGCAGTGTTTGAGAATAAATTATACTTGATACAAAAGGTTTTAATGAATAGAGAACATAGTGGTGTTGTTCGTGATCTCGGGTGACGTCAGCTCATTCAGCAGGTAACGGCGCAGGCGCAGGGGCAACGACTTTGGCAGCGCAGCTTGCTGACGCATCAGTTTCTGAGGAAGCGACCTCACGGATAACAGTCCCCTACGTGCCTGTCGAACCAGATGTTTGTTTGATAACGCTTGCCCTGCTTGACTCATACTGATAGGTATTACTGATTCATATCCTGCTCACGATTCATGAAATTATTTTAAAGCTAAGCACGATATCTTTTTTTCTAAAGATATTTAATTTAGAACAATGGCGACAATTTTTCCGTTATGTGCTATTGTTTACTGTTGTATTCTATCAATGTAATTTTTTTTGTTTTTATTTTTTATTTTATTAAAACCTAATTATTACATTACGAATTCTATGTAAGCCTAGGTCTATCTAAGCATATTATGTTGTATAAAGATATAACATATTTTTTTATGTCTGATTTTCAGTATTATATAATTTATTTAAAATTGATCGCTACAGAATTTTTACATAAACGCCATTGCATCAAGACTGCCTTGTGTCGAAAATTAATATAAAAATACGTATTGTAATTATTTATGAACTAATAATAATAATGGGATTATTATCTATAAGAACACAAAATATTTAAATAAACAATTATAAAAAAATAAATGCTACAACAAACTACAGTCAAGTTCACTAAATAATAATACAACTAACACATATATTTCGAACAGGAAATCATAAATGCAAGCCCGACAGCGCGCGATGCTCCCAATAAATATGACTGCTCAGAGATCAATGAACTTTTAAGCTGACAGTTCAAAAATAATGTGGGTTACGTTAACGTTGCGCGTACATTCGTTGTCCGTAAAAGTTGTTTACGGGCGGGTAAGTGAGTGAAGCGAACGCGGTGTTAGCGGGGTCGACGTCCGCCCTGCACCGGAATTGGTGCCGAAAAATGAGCGACCCACAACATTCGGAAATAAGTCGGTCACTGAAGAACAAAGAAAACCTTTAACTTTATCACGCCAAATGTAACTGATGTTTAGCCGTATATTGCTATGCACCATTGTTTGTGTACCTTCAATGTAATTAGAGTGTAAATTGGATACCTATAAGATATTAAATTACAGTTCATTGTAATACTTAATTTGATTTTGAAGTAAATTCTTAATGTTTTCCATTTTTAAAGATTGGCTTTAATATATAAATAAAAATCTATAGCAGTAAGAATAATAATAAATGTAGTATCAAAATATAATGTAGAGACAACGCACTATGAGATAAACAAATATCTTCTATCTCTACATATGTACAAAAGATATTGAATTGAAACCGCAAATAGTTTTTTTTATTTACTATAATTTTTAAATAATGTATCAGGAAATTGTATTATAAACTTCTCAAGTTGGACTCTATAAAATTCAGTCCACACAACTCAGTGGCAGCACTGGCGCTAGAGTAAACACAGCGCCATCTATCGTGTAGTAGCAGAACTTTTGAATTGGGAGTTTTACATTGTTGCCGCTAGTTCGCGCTTATCGTTGAAATTACATTTTTACTAATATTTGTTGCTCGGGCAACGCTTTATTATTTATTTTAAAAAGAAAGCTACACAACTTTTTTTTTTACTATTTGTCCATGGGTTAGTATTTTTACCATATTGTATCTTATAAAGGTGTAATCGAACTATGTAACAGAAAGGTTACAAGTACTACCCCTAGTATGAGTTTTATTTTGTATGGAATTTCTTAGTTGCCTTACTATCCACCAGAGGCGCTGTACAGGTTTGCCATACAAAATCGTTTCTGTGATTTTATCGAAGTGACTTAAATTCGAGACAATAAATTTAGGTTTATGATGCAAACTATTACGATCTTTACTTTCTTTACTAACTAGCATTTATCGTCAATCTGGCCAGGAATCGTCTGCAGCCGCAGCCGGCGATCGTGGCTATTATCGTCTGAAAGTCGTCTCGTCGCGTTCATCGCTGCACAATGCACCAGACGGCCGCGGGCTGAAGGACATACATTGTCCCGTCGAGCTCCGAACAAACTTGTACCGCTTATACCAGTTTACTGTACACTTGCACTTCTATATTATTACCCGTCTGCTTGCTCGCATTGCTTTCACGCTCATGAATACGACCTTTGTCGGGCGGTTACTGACTCTAATGCAAATTGAATTAAACGGAGACATCAAATTCACCAAGTTTTATGAGGGTTTGATTAAAATGCAGCAATTGTATAGATTTATATTAAATGATATCATCAGATCACAATTAAAATATATTTTTATTATCAAAAGAAATAAACAAAGACTTTAGGTAAGTTATGCGCTTATCAGAAAGGTATCTTAAGCCAATGACGTACATGCGATATCATTTAAATCTTGAACTGGCGATAATTTCTTTTGTTTTACATATTTGGGGGTTGTAAAGCAGTCTTGGCAAATATTCTCAAGAGTATTTATAATGTTTTCCGTTTCTTGACATTGGTTGGCAGCTCGCGTCTGTCGGGGACGGCAGAAACTGGCCAGAACCCACGACCTTGGCGCGTCATCTTTTATTTGGGAATGAGATGCTCGACCTGTTTGGGTTTTATATTTTCATTTCTCCGCTGCACTTTTGTAAACTTATTTTTTATTAATGTCTCGAAAGCAACGGCTTCTCATCAAGATATTTTATTATCATTAACGTTTCCTCATTGTATTGAAATTGTGTAGAGTAGTTGTATACAAAAACAGTAAGTATGCCGGCATCTTCCCTGTTATTGGATATCTCAAATGTCATGGTGTCCTTATATCTATCTCTGTCTCGGTCCGTGACCTGCCTAATACCAGGAACATGTCATGTGCCGCATACATAAACAGTGGCCGAAACTAATAGGGGAAGTAATAAATATTGTACAGCGAGGGTCTCTATTCTAGACGACGGCGTTTAACCTCGTTATTTAAGTTGACCTCGTCCTATGCACTTTTAAAAAATGTGTTAAAGCTAAAACGCCGCTCGTTCCCGTGTGATTGTGATTGTTCCGGGACAGGTATCGATACAAAATGAAATAGAATTGGGGCGCAGGGCAGGGGCTGACCACGCAGGTAGTACCTATTCACCTTACTCGTCGTCCTGAGAATTAAAACCGCTTTTGAAAATATAAATGTCAATAAACAAGTTCACAAGATTATTTATTGGTGTATTAAGTATAAATGCAATATTCTACTTGCAAAGGCCACTAAGTAAAAAAATATGTTTGTTTATTTAGATAGGTACGCTACGTATACGATCTGTTTGTCTTTACTAAGGTCGTCTGGTCAGGCTTTGTTCACTGTATGCACGGAGATTGTCTTCCGCGTGCCTCAGCCTTGATATTGCTGCACTACAGGCAAGAGACAAGATAGTACTGAGGGGGAGAGGCGGGACGCGGGGACGGCCCGCAGCCAGCATCCTCACTTCCTACTTCACGACACAATCAATCGCGATAGAGGCAACCTGCAGGCCGTACGTATGATTCAATTTAACAACTTGTGAGTTCATTTTGATATATAGAGTAGTTCATATCTGTCACAGTAAGATATACGAGAGTGATGGTGTAAACGATTTATAATCAATTCGGTGCTAGTAAGCATTTATGTGGACGATGGGCTCGTATTCGTTAACATCAAATTCTTAACAGTAAAACAAAAGATGGTTTCAATATTTACCTTGCAGCCTTCACAGGAATGGACACCGTAATGGAAACCACTAGCTTTGTCGCCACAAACCCGGCATAGAACTGTGGTCCCGTCGAATTCTGCAACAATACAAATAATTAGGTTTACATGTGTCCATATTTTATTCCAAATTCCATTATATCGTCTACTAAAGTTAAAGGGAATTAAGAGTACCAAGCGCAATATTAAAAAGTTTTAATTATTTAACTTTGTTTCAGCAACGAATATCAAAAGGAGAAAGGTAGCCCGCAGATTATATTTGTTCAGCAGATCGACATAAATTTAATAAAACTGGAAATCCTTGCGATATGTATATCCTTCATGATGAAAGAAGCATAGTTTTTTCATCATGAAAAGGATCTAATGAGACCGAAACTTATCAGCCCGTCTGGTGAAATCGCACATGTATGACCCGTTTCATAATAAACATGTACGAGTAATATGCTCTTGTTTATAGCATTGTAAAGATTACGTTTTCAGCTGAGTTTGGTCAAACATCCTGGCATATGAGCCGAGCTTGTATAACAAACATTTGCACACTAACACACGTGATTTAACCGATAAGTCTGTGACCTTGCTAACTTGTGCTCATAATAAATTAGAAGCAATCAATTAAAGAAGCAACCGGGAGAGCGCTATGATGAGAGAGATAGAGAAAGAGAGTGAGAGTCCTCTCCACTTGTTATAATAACGATTCATCTTCCAAAAAATGATAAATATACATTTTACAAAAAATTGAGAGTTTTATTCTTATAAATAAAATGCATTTTCATATTCTTAAACGCCGTTTAATGCCAGCTTTCTTAAACAGCATCAAAAATTTGCAATGCAACAATTTCACGATCAACTCTAATTAGTACTTTTAGGAAAGCAGGCTAAAATAAGAGTAACTAAGCTACGTTATCAGGCGCACGTGTTTGGTAGGTCGCGTGATTTACATGTTTTATAACTGTTAGCTAATAATGCTGCCCATAACTGCCTTTGCCAGCAAAAGAATGAAACCTTTACGTAGTAGGTAATCTATCTGAAATTAAAATTTTTAGGAAATAAAACTCAGTCCAATTAACGAAACAATGACGCAACACCATCACGTTGCGTGCGTCAAGTGACACTGAATAGTTAATTTAGAAAGTGCCGAGTCTCTATTCAAGTCGGACAAAGTCAATGACCCTTCGTAGCTACATAACAATGTTGTTTATGATTATGTCTTGAAATACATATTCCTGTAGTGTTGTTGATATTTTACTAACGTAGTATCGAGTCGGGCGAGTCATTATTATCTAATAGTTAATAATAATAATTGATAACAAAATGAGTGTGTCATCACTAACGAAGTAAAATTCGGCGAAGCCGTTAACGAGGGAAGCCATTTCGTTAGTAGGTCAGTGATAGATACGTCCCGAAACAGGTGCTTTAAATGACGCCGACCGAGGGCTCCGGGGCGAGCAGAAAGGCACCAACAGAACTGGTTCAAGCGTTCTTGCCGCTCTCACTTTCCTGATCCCGTAGTTTGTTTGTTAAAGGACCACAGGCCTTTTCGAAGGAACTTTCTATTTCTGGCGTACACAACTCGCCGCGGGTCGACGTTCGATGCCGTCGCTTTCTATAATGTTACTTTCTTTTTTCTAGAGGCGGTAAGGCCGCTATCATCGTGGCAATTTCGGTCTCATCTCGAGCAGCACTTTCCTCAGTGCGTACATTGTGAGGTGGGGATCACAATAAGCAGGGAAAGCCGCGTGGGACGTAACTGGTGCAGTTGCAACAGCTAGAGTCAGTAGCGTGCAGCCATTTCTCCTCGTGTGATGCAACTCGCGCGTTTTTCTTTGAAGCGTGTGTGAGAGTCGTTCGTTCGTTACGTCAATTAAGAGGCGAGGAAAGCGCGCGAGAAAGTGCTGCGACTGCGGCCACGTAACGTGGCCCGCTCGACCGTGCGAGCCACTGATGCAGCGCTTGTGACCGCCTGGCGCCTGAACTGTGTCAGGGCGATATTTGTTTGTTTATAATTACTCTAGCATAATCAATGCAACGTCTCATACACTCTTTTAAGTGTAAACGAACATGTCGGACATGATTTTACTAAATGATTCAATACTAATAAATGTACGGTACGGTTCTTCAGCAAATGCTCATGATAATTATTAGATAGTTTGCATGAGTAATAGTATTTGTTGGAGATCAATAATGTGGTAAACATTATAGGTATAAAATTCCCATTTGCCCTTATTACAATAATATGACACGCGGACAGTAGCTACGAATAATTTCACTAGCTAATAGCATGTCTTTACCTCGATGATGTGCTAGCTAGCGAGCGTGATGACGGCGGACGGCGTAAGAGAAAAGTAAAAGTGGTGTGACCAGGCAGCTGTCGCCGACCGAACCTGCTCGTGACGTTTATTTACTTTTCACAATTCCTTACATCATTTGTTATTATTGCTTAGCTGTATTTGATCGTTGAAATATGATCATTAACAAAAATGTTTTCTGTAAGCCTAGCAACGGTTAACTCTTTGTAAAATAAGTATAAAAAAATATTGGCAAATCGTCGTGAAAGTAATCGATTATCGATAAGATCATTAGTAATCCAAAGTAAGTACAAGGACTCCCTGCAGTCACGGTTCGTTTTGAACCCGATCATTCGGAGCAGGGGCTAAAACGTCATTATTTGACGAGTGCAAAAGTTTTGCACAATGCTGATAATTGTTTTCCATGTAGCCCTACCATGCGGAAATGATCTGATGATTAATCAAATATTAGTTCTGCGAATGAATCTTGCCAAATACATTAAACCTTTTTACCCATAACTCTTTAATTTCTATTGATATAGAAATCTTTAATCAAATAGGTAAAACAACATTGTATAGTTTTTGTTGAATTCAGATTTTTTAAAAGTATTTAGTAAATACCTTAAGTAAATGTTCAGTACAATGAGCAATAAATATTAAGTGGTCATTATCTATTGATGCATACAGAAGAAAATGCACACAAAAGTAAATAACGTAAGGTCGATTGATCATCCAGTGCAAAAAAGCTATGGGATTGGTAATTTAATATTTCCGTATAAATTACAATTCTTTAATATATTTTTCCTACTTGATACGGTTCTACATTAGGATCTAATCAGACCATTATATTTATGCACACTTGAAATGAAATGAATAGCTTCAATTTGCACAATTTTTTCCCTTTTTTATTGATAGGGCAGTGCTTGAACTTTTTAAAAACTTCCCTTTACATTAATTGTTAGAGATCATTGGTAGAGACAGAGCTCTACCATTGACTTCATTTCAAAAAGTATCAACTACATAAGAAAATACAAGTAATTAAAATAAATATGATAATCATAATGAAATGCGATAATATTACAACTTTTATTTTGGAATAATAAAAAAAACAACATAAATCGTAGAAATTCGTAAAAAAGTCCATTAATGAAATTAAACAAATTGAAAACGATAAATAAATATTAGGTAGGTAATTCCAACAAATTTCTAGATTAAGCGAAACTTTTGTGCCCAAACTTTTGTAAACAAAGTTTATTATTGTTTATGTTCCCTACCTATATGTAGTTCTGGTTCCCGCTCCTTATGCACTGGACTCATCATTCTGTTGTCCGTTGGCGTAGGCGCATCGTAGCGCCCGTAGCTACTGTCAGGAGACATCACTAAAGTCATATGTACTTAAAACTACTTAATGTCTTTTCTCACTACACTACACGTAAGCCACATCCGAGCCTGCTGGCTCCTGAAGTCACAAACTTCCTCCCCGATCTATCTCCTAATATAGGACAGGAGTGCATGGGCCGAGGCGCGCGGCCGGCACGTCACGAGTCGTGAGGGATGAAGGTCGCTCGGCTCGCGATTCTGCCGCTGCACGCGCCGCGTGCGTCTCACTCGAGCTCGATCGACGAACTGAACGAGGGCCGCGCGCGCTCCTGTTTCAAGCCGCGCGAGAATTCCATAAGAGTGAAAGTCTGCAAAAAGATCAGCGCTCCGTGCGATACAATCGGTTCGACAACGAGGCGCTACTTGCCAAGCGAAATCAACCTTTACAGGCCGCCGAAGCCTGCCGGTCTGCGCTTCGAAGCGAGGATCGGCGCGCTTCGAACTCCGGTCTCCGAGGTCATTGCCGCGCCTCGCGCGGACCAATCGCTAGCGCGCACAGGCGAGCGCGGCGAGCGATTGGAGGGCTGCGGGCCCCGGTCCCCGCGGCCCGCTCCGCGCGCTCGAGTTCGAAGACCCGAACCTTGCGGCGCACCGCGGCCAAGGTCGCGCGAGAGCGGCACCGACGGAGACTCCACCGAACGTTCGAGTGGGATGCCACCTCTGCTGGTTGCGTCACACTACAAAAATATTTCTGGTGATGGAACGCGACTGAACTTGAACACGAAATTGAGCTAATGGATGGCAAGCGCTGTGTAGGTCGCCGCGTGACGGAGTGACCCGCTGCCGGCACGGCCTGCTTGCCTGCTACCCTCCTAGCAGCGTACGAGTTCCACTTCCGGGATTCAATTAACACGTTTAACCAATAATACAAATTGTTAAACCTAGAGACTTTATCATCACAAATAAGACAAATTAATAGTCAACACCCTGTTAATATATACATATAAATAGAGATAAAATTTTTGAAGAAGTCACAAAATTAACTATGACTTTGCTCTACATAGAATTAGGAAATGCGTCCTGTCCCGTCCCAAACGCAGTTCCTACCTATGGTGCTCTACATATTTAAGGTAATTTACTGTTTTTATTAAAATTAAATATTTATTCCTTCAATTATTTACATACCTAAGTAATGTAATCACATCTCAGAAATAAGTAGTTATTTATTGGCCAATGTAAATTGCAAGCTGTAAAATATATAGAGTTCATTATTAAATAAGCTCCTAAGTTCCAGTCAATCGAAATATGTTGTTGTGTAAACGTTGTTGTATCCATTTTCAAGATGCTCACGTTTGATAAGATGAACACGTAACAAGGTGCTTTTATAAGTTCAAAAATTATTACGCACCTACAGCCTATTCCTATCAACAATGGATACATAAACACTGCTTTATATAACAGCGTGTCACGACGATATTTTTTATATTGTACCTTATGTTGAGCCAAGTAGAGTGTTGTTTCGCTGGGCTGAGAGTTGTTATTTATGCGAGATTAAGCGAGCGGTGGTGGGCGGCGCGGTGGGTGAATGACCTGGAAATTTTGGCGCAGCCCGGTCAAGGCCAGCGGCGCGCGGAGCGCTCTTACAACATTAGCACACTTGTTGGGAATGTATTGCTCTTCTTTTATTATTTACTAGCTCTCGTACCAGACTCTACATTAATGAGAATTTTGAGGTGAACAGGTCCTATATTTACCGAGGTGAGAATTTGGTGCTTAAATAGCGTACTCTACCCACATATTTTTTTACATTTTAATTACAATAGAGGTTATTATTATATAAATGACGATTTATTATTTACCAAACTTTATAAACATTTTTAACAGTGTGCAGGTTTTAAGTGTTGTAAAGTTTTCAGTACTGTAATTGATATTACCTTAAAAATGGGAATAAATCATCCAATGATCATTATTTATAGGAAAGTACTTGCCTGTTAAAAAAATATACAAATTAATTTTAAGATAATGAATAACATAAGCTACGACTGTGGTATGATGACGCTACGGAATTCTCGTAGGCATAAAGTTTGGAGTAGAAAACGAAATTGGCATTTTATATTTTAACCTCTATTTTTATTATTATTTGTGGGTAGTTTTATTATATGTGTAGTTCGGTTTTATTATGTGTAACACAGAGCGAAAACACACAGAGCAGACTACTAACACATTTTGGGGGAGTCAATTTATGACGAATGAAGAAAGGCATAAAAAAGCATTTTCGCCGCTTATGTCAATTTAAATAGTTCAATGCTATTTATTATATTAACTTTTAATTCGAAATACAGTTACAGTTGTGATACAATGTGGAATTTAGGGCAGTGTGTAGGTATTCTTTAGATCTTGAGTCACCTGCGCATCGATTTGTCATCTGTCTGTTTATACATTTTATCATACACAACTTAAAAATAAGAATTTATTTAATCAAAATAATGCTAGCTTATAAGGTCATTGCTCAAATTAAACACTGTGAATTTTTTTTTTTTTAATTAAATACATTATGTTGCCAGATGTGCATTTGTACCATAAAAAATGGCAGCAGTTTATGAAATTTTATAAAAGGGTTGGTAATCCATACATCAGCAACTCGCGCTGCATGTCACAGAAAGATGTTCACCCATTTGGCCGTATTTACATTTTTTGCCGCAATTATTTCGCTTCAATACTTTCCCTTTTGCACAAAAGGAAGCTTTTTTAAAAGGTTTCGCAAATATCCTTCCACCTGCATTCGATCCCTAACTCTTTCATAAAAACATTGATAAAAAATAGGGGAAGAAACGTTTTTCAACTATTAAGCTTTTATTATAATAATGTAAGACATTTGATGCTGACTGGCTAAGGATGTTTGGTCTGTGATAAATTAATTTAATAATTACAAGATTATTTATTAAAACATTTTATTTATAATTCACCCAGTGTTTTGGTTTCAAATGCCGATACTATAATCCTGATTTAAATAAAACAAAGGAGTACGAAGTTTTATTTCCCCAGAAGTCAAGATCACTTGACCTCCCAATACACAATGAAGTGGATAATAAGAACCAAAAAAAATGCAGCATATGTGCATAGCGATTAATGTGAAAGTGAATAGGAACCCAGTTTTTTACTTCCTTCCGCTGCCCTCACTTTTTAATATCGGGGTGCGAATATCAAATTTCGGAGCAAAGTCTTACCCAATAGTTGTACAGTAAAATAAGCCATATGCATTGCAGTTAAGAATAGTTTTAGCTTGTTACTTGTGGTTATAAAAAGTTGGAGGCGAGTGCCGTCAGTCGGTAGCCACATGTAAGGTTTGCATTGTTTGCTGTGACCACAGCCAGGCAGCCAGGAGACGCACTCGCTTTTAAGGATCACGATTGATCAGAACAGATGATTTTTTACTTAATTGTAAAAAGTCGATGCCATATTGTTTGCAATTTATGGCTTCTGTTTTTTGTACTTCCGGATTATTTTGTCGTATAATATTCCTATTATAAAAGTTATTATGTATAAAATTTACTACTAAAATTTTGTGTGATGTAGGGCTTGGCATATCATAGTAAGATAATTTAGTCAGTCATCACTACATTCATGGGTTATGAGTAAATATTCCTTTTATAAATGTTTACAATGAATAAATAATACAAATAGTTACTTGTCCAAGGATGAAGGGTGCGAGTGGCGGACCAGCTCCTCATGACAGGCAAAGGACACGGGGACAATGGTAGAGCGTGCCCACTGAATGGCTTAACGGGACTCCGTACTTGTATTTAATGTCCCGCTCGTAAATTAGTTTTACAACTTTTCTGCTCAAAGAATGTGGTTAAGGATCCCTTTTATGATCCACAACCGCAATGGCCTCGGGGAGTAACGTGCGATGTCTTATTTGCAGAGGGCAAACAGGATCAACTATTTTTTTTAATAACAAATATAATAAATTAAGTATGTAGGTATATATAGCAAGTAATATTAAAAATTCAAAAGTGAGTTTTTATATATTTGTTTGTTTGTTACCTCTTCACGCCCTATCTACTGAATCAATCTTCCTGTAATTTCGTATACACATAGCAAGGATTCTTGAGAAGGACTGAGGGTACCTTTCGTCCCGGTAAAAAGCACTGTTGTGATAAACAAACAATGCACTGAAAAACATTCATGCGGGCGAAGTAAAACCTAGTTTTTCATAAATTAATTACAGAAATATACGACTACAAATACTATTACGCCTTAAAACATAAATTAGATATGTGTTTATTTTTAAAGGTATGCTCAAAGTTAATGGACTAATTGACGAACGAGAGAACGTGATAGTTTTGCCCATCGTGACTAAAAGAACTATAGGAACAAGCAGGCAGTGTCCTTGATGGAATAAACTAGGTCGAGGTTACCCTGAAAGTCTCAAATTCATAGCATACATGATTCTTGCAATATTATATAAATTTGCACGTGTTTAATAAATAAACAAAAGAAGCGCAATAACATGCAATTGAATGCTGGTGTTTGAGTCGGCTGGAAATTTCTGTGAAATCACGAGGAGCTTCGTCGGCACTTTGTCACGGGGCGAAGCCCGAATGTTTGTTGGCGGCGCGGTCAAGGTCTCGCTGAGGCGGCGACGTCGGTGCGAAACATGATCGTCAACGGTTGATACTTCGCCATATTTGATCACAATGTTTTGAGATCGCGCTTTAGATCGGCAAAATACTAAGCAAGAATAATACTTTGCCCCTTTTGTTGTGTTTATGTTGTATTATCAATGTTGTACAATAAAGTTTTTACATACATACATACATACATGCTTTTGTTCATGTATGTGGATTACACACAAAAATAAGTATTTACAGTAAATTATACTTAAAAAATATTTGAAATATAAGTATTGGTTTGGATTGAAATTTGATGCAGGAGTTAAGAGTTAACAAACGAATGAATGAATAAATATGTAAATTAATGTTAAAATTTACACACGAAAATCAACGTAGGTACAATCTAATATTCTCATCGACTAGATAGTGACTAGATACGAAATCTTTAGCGGTTTTTCCGAAGTTTTAAACAACTCAAATGACGATGTTCTATTAATTACATATCTTGTTTATAGAATGATGCGAAAAATTGGTGTTGAATGTCAATTCCTACCTACCATATTTTAAAATAAGTGCGTTTTGGCAATTTGATAAGTTTGGAGTGAAGGTGTGCGACGAATAGGCCGAGGCTCTCCGAGTTTTTCCGAGGCAGCGCGAGGTCAGTACAAGTCAATTACCCCGTTGTTGGTTGCGAAGCTTAACTCCGCCCTCCATCAACCTACCGATTTTCCCCGTTCGCCTTCAAACTGCACATATTTGTTGCATAGTTTTTAGAGTTTTTGTTAGTTTTACTCATCAAACTTTATCATATTAAAACACTTACATCCTGTAACCAGGGTGTGCATGGTCGAATTACCATGAAACTTATACGGAATGAGAATGTATAAAAGTAAGGAACTATGGTTGTATGACAAACTAGTTGCCTGCACACGCTGGGACGTGTACGCAAACTGTCAAAGGCCCCATTTTTTTTTGTCCTGGATGCCTCGTTATTTTAACCGACTTCAAAATAAAGGAGGAGTTTTCACAATTCGATCGTACAAAATATGTAAATGACGGGTGACAACAACAGAAATAAATTAAAATTCGCACACTTTTTCAAAACGTTTATACTCTGTGTTCATAGAATTTCAAATAAGCAGAGAACCCTTTTTAGCGTGGTTACGTGGAAAAAATCATTTGAAGTCAAGTGTGAGTAAATGAATCAGTTTTTGTTAAATTGCGGTAATCCCCTTTAATATATGTAAGTAACACTATATAATTTCGTTGTTTGTGGGTGTTGTGTTTATTGATCTCAATAGCACTACAACATACAGACCGTGTGTCCGGACGCGCTCAATCGTGGCTTGGACGACCTCGGCTGATTCGGCAACCCGAGCCAAGGTTAAGGTCAACTCGTCGAGTGTGCTCAATTAATAGCTCAAAGCATGGGGCCCGACTACCGTGCCACCTGCTTTTGCTGTGACATACTTAAATATGAACCATCGACTCTACATGCATAATTTTAGAAAGAAGTTAAAAATTTTAAATATATAAGTAGGGATGCATGGCGTAGACAGTGGGAGGCTTTTTCCCAGCAGTAGGTTGTAGACAGCTGATGATGATAATAAATTTTATAACAAATACAAAAGCTATTATTATAAATAGTGATCATTATTTAAATTTTAAATACCCGTCCATTATGGACTCATATAGGTGCTTAAAATGGACGGGTACTGGTGATGGCTTTAACTTTAATTATGCTTGCATGTTCCTTTTTGTAATTATTAGATTTATATAAAATAATATGTCTCACTTTTGGTAAACTATTTTGGAAAGCTCTCAGTTCAGTCTCTACATATACAATTTTAAAAGAAAATTTATGTATTCTTAAAAAAAATAGAGAATATTTAAGATTTACTAATAAAGAAGGATGAAGAATAAATGTAAAAATGGGTTAAAATAAAATATCTAAATATTGAGAAAAACGTCTATGCAGAAAATAGATGTAGTTGACACAATTGCTTGGGACCTTAAACAAAGCATTTATTTATATGTACAGACGGAACCGTTTATTGTCATTATTGTTTTTATATATTTTATATCCTTCAGTTTGTAACCATGAAGTTGCAATAAAAGGATGCATTCGCAGCTTTTGCCCTTCGAATGTATAACGTATTTATTTAATATTATAATTTATGAATACGGTAAAGTAACGCGGAAACCATTTATTCAGAAGTCGGTTGATGATAAATAGCACTATGCAAAACGTGTGCGACCCTGTCGAAAAATAAGCTAGGATCGTTTCCTTGTTCAAATATCGGAACATGTCAATGTCGGCGTACCGAATTAGCCGCAATGTCGCGCTCAAGGTGATGTGACATGACATGAGGAAACCGCACTCCTCGTCTAACGTCATTATCAACACACCAATTTGGTCGAGGTTGTATGATAAAGAGTGAACTCTAAATATTGCAAAAAAAAAATAGAACACTTCGGTTGATTAGAAAAATTGGTTTATCAATAGAAGGTATCCTGATTCGATAATTAAAAACAATAACTCTGTCTATGCTTTATCATAATAATATACCAATGTTAATAAAAGTGTAGGTATGATGGTCGTGTCACAGCTAATAAATCATAAATATTTCCTTTCGCTACATACATACCGATTAGGCATGTCTATTTCTGTTATAATACTTATATAATTGAAATCGTAATACCAGGGACATATGTAGAGGTAGATGTGTTTTTAGCAAACTTAGCGGTCGGTATTTTTCCAGTTTGTATTGTTCCCATTCGTTATATAATCTACATAAAATGGTGAATTATTACAATATCGTAGCAGCTATTGATGAATAAACCTCCTTCCTACCTATATGCCTTTCTCTGCCTGATCACCTCGCCTTGATAATAAGAAACTTCCTGCTCCGTACACAGACAAAGCACTAAAAAGTGCAGTGCATTTAAATAGCATTAAGAAACAAAATGAAGCAGACTAGTTCAGTCTGCACAAATGAACGCGAACGTGCCAATTAGAGCATTGAAATCGGCTATTGGTCCAAGACTCCAGAGCTTTGAGCATGTTTAATTGTACGTAACAATAACGCAATAAGTCGACATGAGAAGAATTTTGTTGCGCCTGCGCAGTGGCTTCTTGGTTCTCGCGTAATCAGAGCATCGCGGCGCGGCGGCGGCGGTCCAGGCGCGGGGGAGTACGGCGCATCAGCGCGTTGTATAATCTCCACACGGGGTGCGCGGCGCGCGCGCAACTCTACATTACGTTGCGTTGCATTACACTACTTACCTACACAACACACTGCGCGCAAGAATGAGGAAGTGCATTCTCATTTCCTTGTGTTACATTTAACTCGACCTCATTAATGACAGATAACTATATATTCCATCACATTTTCTGAAACCTTAATTTGCATTTGCTCATAATCACATATGAATATAAAGTTACATAATAGATATATTAAACACATGTTCATCATTATCCTCTTCCTTATTTGCTAACGGTTAGCAAAAGGTCTAAAAAAATACACAGAATGGGTAGGTGTAATTTGTTTTAAATGAGATTACATCTCATTGAAAATAAATTCATGGAATACGACCACGTTTAGTATGCAGTTTTGTTCCAAATTTCTTCAAGCGAGAAAAAAAATCAATATTTGATGAACACCTATCCACTGGAACTCGCGCCAAATACATTTTTATGAGCTTCCAAAACAAGGGTGGCTGCAAAGTAAATTAGAAGAAATGTGAACTTGACATTTTTTTTATTTTTGTATTGCTAGAGACGTGATATCTGTCACTACTACGAATATTATCAAAGGAATATTATAATGATTGGCAGAGGAGCGGCAGATAGCGTTAGGAGAGGTGCGGGGAGGGTCGGGGGCTCCGGCAGGCCGCGGCCGGAATATTGCGCAGCATTCGCTCCTGAAAACGTGTCCGAAGAAAGTTCACGGCCGCGCGTTGACGTTACCACCTGCCGCGCCCCGCGCCCGCTCCTCTCCGCTCGCCCGTGCTTCCGCCACCCGCCCAGCCTTCCGATCATCTCGCCTCACCATACGCCCACACTGATTACGCTCTACTACAAAATGATTTAGAGTACAGAAAATAAGTAGTACGTAACTAATATTGTATCCCCTGGAAACTGAAAACATTTGCTATGTTATGTTTACTCAGTTTGGTAATTCCAAATTATTTTTTTTAAATTTACTTGCACTGCGATACTCTGTATGTGACTTGTGTATACAGTGTTACATTGTTGCCTTTTATTATTTGTGACTGCTTTCAACGCTCTATATTAAATTTATGGCAGGTAAGATAAAATAGCCTGAATTACATTTTCTGTTACAGTTTAGTACTTAGTACGGTACAGTACTACTGCTGCAGCATGTACGTAATATTATGAATAAATGTACTAATGTACGTAATATCGTTCGTCTCTATTTCCTCTACTATACTATTTATCACTTTTCGGCTTTAGATCACATGGACAGCTAAATCATCAATCATTATTGAAATATATAAAGTTTTATATCAGGATTGAATACTATTTGTTGCAAACTTATTTATTTTATGAATTTATAGGTATTAATAACAGACATCATCTTTTACTGGATAGGTACTTAATAACTTAATTTTATTTATTTAAGATTTTCCAAATCTGGATGGATTCAGGCAATGTCTGCCATCATCATCCAATAAATATATTTTCCATTGACATAGGAACGGGGTATTCCACTAACAAATTTTCCATTGACATGACTCTATAGTGATCCATATTTAAAGAATTAAATAAATTTATAATTTTCAATTTCCTCAAGTGTTGGAAAGTGCGTTTGGCGGGGTTTGCGGGCGCCGGGCGAGGAGCCGCGTTGGCCTTGGCTCGTTCGTTGGCCGCGGTGGCGGGCGGCGGGCTGCGCGTGTACCGCCCGCGATAATTTCGGCAGTTGCGCGCCTCCTCGAGTCTACTGACCCCGCAGTTGTTTGCGACGCAAATGATCCCCTTGACTTTATTTAAATCATCAACTCCGTGGGTATACTTCGCGATAATATTAGGTTCAAATGATGCCTTAAAATAAGTATATAGATTTGTAGCAATGTTTATATTTTAGTGATTTATGACTGGATGCAAATATCATATAGTAAATAGGAAAAAGATAAGAAGGATGATTACCAATTTAGTAAGGTAGAATAAAATGTAACCAGGTAACTTAAAAAAAAAGAAATAACGTTTTGCATACAATGCAAAGGTTCCATCCATATGCTTTAGTTTTTCTGATTACGTATCATTTCTTAGGTAATAAAATAATGGCAGAATAGAAAATGCGTGTGCCAACTTCACACGTTTTTAAGGCAGTTGTATTTATTGATTCTTGTTACACTTTCAATAGAGATTATATCACAAAATAAAAAAGTTTTCTGTATTTGATTGTCATCAAACATACTACAGAAAACGATCGAACGAACGAGAAAACGAACTTTAAGAATTTAAATTAAAATAACATAAGATGATGAGTTCTAAAAGAAATTATTATGCGTATTGAGTTGTAGCTATAAAAAGATATAATCTTATATGTTGTTTAGAAATGCGAGCGCAATATACGGAGAAAGTGCTGTGCATTACCTATAACCAACTTTCATTTGATCATAAGACCGGTTCCAATCACCTTTTTACCATGTGGTAGTACCATGATTTACTTATGCAGTTGAAAAAGGAGTCATTTTCTTTAACTAAGTCAATAATATTGTAGATTGAGACAAAGCATCATAATGATAGTCCTACGTAATTTTACAGTTGTTTCAGAGGAAGTGTACTATATTATGGTTCAACAAACTGATTGTCATGTCATTATATGCCTTTTAGTGTAGGCAGAGATCTCTATATTTGGAATAATGTAATTACAAAACTACAAGCGCGCCTGACAAAATCATATGCTCGAAAGAAGAGCTAGTACAAGTGACCTGAACAGCAATAAAAAAATATGTAATCTTAGCGATAAAAAATAAAGACATAAAGGAGACGTTCAACTTGGTATAAAATATTATTGAGCTGCATTCTAATAAATAAAATATACAGGCGGTGTTATTAGCTTCGTGGTTTCGATTTTGGCAATCGGTAATTTGTGCCTCGTGTATTGTGTATGAGTTTACTTCCTCGTTAGTCAGCTGGCGGTGAAATGCAGCACCGCGTTGCACCATGTTATTAGTAAAAAGTGGATTTGCCGAAATTTCGCCATTTACATAGCCGTGTCTTTTGTGGTGCTGTTTTTTATAAGGAAGAAGGCGGTACTGCACACTTATGGTGTGTCGTGCACACGCCATACTCACGTCAAGCCGCGTGCCTATACACCGCATATGTCAGAGCAATAAGGTAGCAGATTCAAATTTATTTTTTTCTTAAATATAGAAATCGAAATAACATATGCGTTGACAATGAAAACTACTTTTTATGTAATATTTTTGTATGTTTCTGATGGTTCTTGTTTATAATAAAATACGAAGTTTCTAATTTACCAGGACTTTTTTTCAAACTTTATTCACAAGCATAAAATTTAAAGCTACATATGTGTGTTTTACTATGAAAGTGGAAATAAATTATAATAAGTAAGTGCTGTCATTGGATGAGGTCTTAAGGAATGGAGAAGTCGGCGACCGCATGGCCGTGCACTCAACTCGTGAGTATGTAACGGTGTACCACATTTTGCTCAAAACTTTAATATATTTAAGTATGTATTAAAATATGTAATGTATGCTATGCGAATATATAGTATGCGCATCGACTTACAACATATCATATCTTATGATTACTCAGCAGATATAAAAAAATGTAAGTTTGAAGTTGCAAATCCTATATCCATACTTCCATATCCATACTTCCATATCCATACTTCCATATCCATACTTCCATATCCATACTTCCATATCCATACTTCCATATCCATACTTCCATATCCATACTTCCATATCCATACTTCCATATCCATACTTCCATATCCATACTTCCATATCCATACTTCCATATCCATACTAATATTATAAATGCGAAAGTCTGTCTGTCTGTCTGTCTGTCTGTCTGTCTGTCTGTCTGTCTGTCTGTCACCTCTTCACGGCTAAACTGCTGGACCGATTGTGATGAAATTTGGTAGAGATGTTGTTAACGACCTGAGGTCAAACATAGGCTACTTTTGGGCGCGACATAACCGAGTCCCGCGCGGGGCGAAGCCGCGGGGAACAGCTAGTGAAAAATATATATATGCACACAATTCATCCATACTTCCATATCCATACTAATATTATAAATGCGAAAGTCTGTCTGTCTGTCTATCTGTCTATCTGTCTGTCTGTCTGTCTGTCTGTCTGTCACCTCTTCACGGCTAAACTGCTGGACCGATTGTGATGAAATTTGGTAGGGATGTAGTTAACGACCTGAGGTCAAACATAGGCTACATAGGCTAGGCTAGGGCGCGATATAACCGAGTCCCACGCGGGGTGAAGCCGCGGGGAACAGCTAGTTTCTCCATAAATAAATTAATGAAGCCTTAGCATTTCATTACTAGGCAAGAATTTTTTTAATAATTCTGAATAAGTATATGTATGTATAATTGTATATATTAACTATCCCTTGATTTCAACTTTGCCGAAAGATTAATTGTATTTAACTGTTAATATGTACACGTTAAAACAACAATTGTTGTCATTGTGTTCAAGATTTATTAGGGATGTTATGAATAATAATTTCTCTTTTAACTTCTTCGGACACTTTCTTTGTTTTCTTAGGAACAATACATGTCCCATTTTTTCTTCGATTGTCAAGGGTGGCTGGCTATTCACTACTTTGGTTCAAGTTTCAACAAAAATGAACATAAATTAGAGAAAGGAACTTTCTGTCCGGCGTGATTTGGGTTAAGGTTAAGAATCTGAGAGCCCGACGGTTGTGACCTATATTATCGCAGATCAGAGAGCAACGAGCAAATTTAACACCATCTGCTACCCAAACAATAGCACCATAGAAATCTGCTAACCCTTAAGCTGACTTCCTTTTTAATTTCGATTTTAAGGATTTTAAATTTTTGCTTTTCTACGAAAAAAGTGCAGGTAAAATCAAACTAGCTTATTGTTAAAAAATCTAAGATGCGATTCGACCTACCCTTTCTTTTGATATCGAGTTTCAACAACAGGTAACGTCCAAGTTTTTGCCGAATGGGATATCTTTGTGCAAATCCACGATATCTAACTCTTCTGTGAAGTTGTGAAAAAGTCCCCGAATTATTGTTTAATCGAAACCTTTTGGGGCAAAAAATGTAGAAATTGAGCTTTTTTAAGAATAGTTTTTTAACTTCCTTTTGTTGTATGAATTCGTAACCGACATTCCCAGATAGTTGATGTATTGTGTCATCGCTAAACGATATCGCGATCGGGGGATGCTTTAGAATATAAGTCTTAATGTTAAAATACCAGCGGGATGCCGCAAAATATTTATTATATATTACAACATTGTACTGTCATAATTTTGGTATTTGTTCTGATTTTGACGTTAAATATGATATTTACACGTAAGACGGATGGGTCTAATAAATTATTAAGTAACTTGCGAAGTGTATCAGCACTTCTTATACATAATATTTCTTATAAATATATACCTATAAGAGCTACTTATTTTCGAGAGCGTAATGCATAAATTAGTGAATTTGGTTTTTTTGTTTATAAAATTATATTGAATTCGTCAAAAAAATAATACGGAGCATAACGAAACAATAGAATTGGGACAAAAGTTTGGTCACTGTAACTAAGTCGTGGTGGGATAATACAGTGAAGTTTAAACGTAAATGAATGCGGTGGTGTTTATGGCATCGACAATGGGGGCCTGTATAATGTGTATTTTGTTACATTTGCGTAAAAAGCACGGCGGGAGGCTCGGACATCATCACCGTGGTTAATGGTGCAGTGTTACTTGGACAATTGAAGTGAAAAGTTTGAATCGAATTTTAAAGCTCCTCTATTGATCGTGAATAGGCGTGGCTGTGACCGCCAAATAGACCGGAATGTCCATATTATGTATGCGTTAGAAGTCCAGTTGCAGTTGCATTAGTAAGCGCGATTGCACGACAATTGCAGCGTGATGACGGCAGTTCGCCGCGCGGGCATAGGGCGAGCCCCGTTAGGACGGGGTGACTGACTCCACCACTGCAGCCTGGTGCATTGTGCTCTAACGAGAACACAGCATTACGTGCAATCATAAACGAGCCAACAAACTTTACCGCTGTGGCCTCTACACCATGTCCACGCCAACTTACCTGCAACAAGAAAATAAAACACATAAATATTTTGTTCACTTTTCAATTCATTGGACCAGACACGGTGACTCAATTTATTTGTACCCTTAAGTAGTTACGTGCTACCTAACAATACGTAATTGTATAAGCAGTGAGGACATTCACACATCACCAAATCATTTTATATGCTAACGTGTTCATTGTGTCTAAGTCAAAGTCGATTAAATATCACGCATACATTAGTATTTAAATAGGAATTTTAACCAATCTATTGAATGTGGCTTCAGTTGGCACAGGAAACGGGTAGGGTCAACGTTCGAAATGGTGTCATTCACTGCCGAAGGTAGCTACTGAACCCGAGCTGGATGTCCTTGAAACAGCCACAAAATTGCCAATCTCCAACACAGACGCAGTGTTTTGTGTATCACACAATGTTAAAAGAGCACACACGCGCAGTTCTATATAGCTCAAGAAAGTTCACCCACACAAGAACTGGGTAAAGAAACGTCGAATTCTTTTACCACCACAAGCAAGCGTGAAGTCAACGGACCGCACGAACCATGAAAACTGAACCAAACAACGGCGCTAATCAATCTTAGTCATATTCACACATACATAAGGCATAATGATATAAACAGTCATCGCAAAAACTCAATATATTGTACAATACCATTACAGTCATTATGGGAAATGATGTAATCTTAGATTTGTCAGTTGTGCGACTAGTTTACACAAATTACAAATGTGTTATGTATAAACAACATTAGTTTATAATAAAAACTAGCTGTTGCCCGCGGCTTCGCCCCGCGTGGGACTCGGTTATATCGCGCCCAAAAGTAGCCTATGTTTGACCTCAGGTTGTTAACTACATCCCTACCAAATTTCATTACAAACGGTCCAGCAGTTTAGCCGTGAAGAGGTGACAGACAGATAGACAGACAGACAGACTTTCGCATTTATAATATTAGTATGGATAAACAAATATTGTGATACCAAGATCATGGCTCAACAAAAATAGAATTTTGTATTCCATAATGTCCGTTCCCGTATCTCAATACGAATACACATTATTGTATTTAGCCGAGTGACTAATTTCCGGTTAAATTTTGTCTATTTGCGAGGTTGTGTGTAATAATAAGATATAGCGAGGTCTCGGGCCAGTGACCGCTGCCGAATTTCAAGGCCTGCGCGGCTGCGCACATCGGGTAAACAAGTGCCGCTCACCGTCGACGCGTAGATAATTCCACCTATCTGCAAACGTGACTTATCTAGAGGCACTCATTTTTCAAAACGTTTTGATTTATTATTTAAACTCCGATCATGATGATGATTGAAAATCATGCATTTCACCTGGATTACCCAGGCCCATTTTCTGGATAAGACTTAAAAATCACTTGTTATTTTATTGCTTGCAAATAAGGGTAGCAAATTCAACCGACCCTGTAAACCGACTCACAGGCATTAAAATAATTCACGTGTCAATATTTGACTCGTTTTTTCTTAACACTTTCGCTGACAGTAACACCTCTCGACGTAGATCACAATTAACTGTTATTGTTATCTCGTTAACTGTCCGCGAAAGTGTTAAGTTTAGGACAAAATCGATATATTTTTCAATCTGACGTTATTTTTAATTAAATCTTAAGGATACTTTCCAATCAATCAAATATTTCAACAGACATTAAATTTCTGTACAAAGATAAATATTTAACTCGTAAATATATATACAAAATACTACGCAATAGACAAAAATTGCTAAAAATCCTTGAATTGAGAATAGAATTGGATGATCGCAAGTTCGATATCGCTTGTAAATCGAGTCGGAATCCATGCTTAATTTATGAGCCGTTTGACAAAACAGTAGTAATGAATGCTTTAAAGTGTTTGTAATTTGACAAACACATTTGAAATTTAAACATTACATATTTTTTATTGAAGGGCGTTGAGCACGCAGTTTCTATAACTTTTGTGTCTAACAGATAAATTAGGGATATTTAGAATGATTTTCATAATTTCATTGTCATAAATCAGGTTTAAGATATTATTGAATTTGTACGAAAATAAAGGCGGTCATTACAAACATTTAATTAATGCTTTAATTGCGTCGTTTACAATGGTGTAATAAATTAAATAATAAATAAACATTATTAATTTTTTGGCTTCCCGCACGAGAACACGTCTACGAAATGCTACAGTGTGTGTAGCTTTCACCCTGCGTTCTACGAGCGTCGTAGCTCGTAGATACAAAGCGCGAAGCGACCGCGTTGGGGAGGGGGTACGGTCAGTAAGCCAGTATACCAGCGCAGCAGGCTTCTAGATCTCGAGGTCTGTGGGAGACCAACGTTTGGGTAAACTTCTTACAAGTTACACACTATACGCGCACATAAGTTTATCTATATTATTTTTCAACTACAATTATAATTCTTTTGCATTTGTATCAACATGTTATTTTAGTTTTTTTGTTTAATGCAGAAAATGCAATTAAAAGTATTATCAATGTGTAGTTTATAGGTTAAAAACCGAGGTGTATAAGGTCAATGACCTTGTAGCCCACTCGTTAAAAAAATAGAACATGTGTTATTTTACATAAAAACTGAAAACAGGAAATTTTCAACACTACAAATTTTAGATACGATCGATACAATAACACCCAAAATGTTTTAGATAAAAACTAAAACACGCGTTCATATCATGGTTATGAATTTATTTTATCAAGTTCACTGACACGTTATCTTTTTGCCTTGAAATTATCACTATTGTCTGCAAAACATATTATGCTTAAGCAACCTATAAACAAGAAAGGAATATTACAGTGAATCTTGCATGGACAACATTGATCATATGTAGTTTTAAAAATTAAAAGACTGTATTCTGCAGCCTTTTCTAGTAACCCAAAAGATTGTTTTGGATATAAGACAAATATGTATTCAAGAAAAAGTAAAAAATACAACATACAACATTGTTCGGGTAATTTACTAATAAATAGACGATAATGCCACACAAGACGCTGAAGCCTCTGTGACACCCGACACCCATTGGTTCTTCCTGGATCGCCGCCAAATGATCAAAGCCATCACAGTGCAGATTGTATGTCTCACGAACACGCGATTTTCCAGCGACTGCGCGACAAAGCGCCGCTGGTGATGTCGATGCCCTCTTTGAACTTTACCACCGGTTTGACTTCATTATTGACACACGAACACTGCCACCTTAGCTAACAGAATTACGTAAGCCAGTGTATTGGATTTCAAAAATATGTTGTAGGCCCTGTGATGCAACAGGGACCTGTTTAAAGAGTCAATATATCAGTGAAGTACCCAATAGGTACATAAATGTTTAGCGCAAGTCATTTTGGAGTAAAAATAAAATACTAGTAGTTTATCCCGCAGGAGGTAGTGGGAAATGTAAACTTAAATACTGCATAGGTACCAGAGACGATGAAAAAAAATAATATATTATTCAAGAACAACAAATGGTACTATCAGTTCTGTTTCTATAGTTATCAGAATAAACTTATTATAATTGCAATCAATTTATTGTTTACAGAAAAAAAGCATAACCAATAAACAAGTTCATCGCTTAGCAAGTGATCACCCAACGAGTGTGTGTTGGTCGCTGGGAATTTACATTAGTTTTTGTGAGATAATTTTCCTGGTCACTCGGTTCACATGGTATATTGCTGGTTATCGAACGTAACTGGTTTATGTGATCAGAAGTACTAGTTGATAGCGCCATACGCATGCACAACGCGTAATCAGACAGGATTCGCACGGTGCGGAGTGCATTCGATGCGTCGCAGGGTGCAGTGTGCAAGCGAGAAAGAGCGAGTTCAATGGTATTTGATATAGTGCACTGGAGTTCTTTAACCCCTTAGCCTACCTGCGATTCTTGCGAATGAGGCAGCTCGGCCGTTGTCCCTGACTACACCACTATCAAGCACATATCATTCTATGTCGATGCTAGGTGGAGTACCGTCAGCAATATAAGACGTAAGAAAATTAACAAGGGCTAGCTCCTTACATCGATTTTACCGAAATAAGGATTTCTATTGCAGGACTGAATGATCCTGCTAAATTAATTCTGCAATGGATTTATCTTAACCACCTAGTATAATTTGGAAGAAGTCTATTTATTATTTTAAAACTTTATCATAATTGAGATTTTTCTTTGATTTCTATAATTGATAAGAGCTACTGAAAACAGCTCTACCTCTACATTGATGGTATAATATTTTAAAATAATGGCTATGCAAACTGACGTAGTGATGTAATCAAACTTCTTCGAATGCTAATCACGTTGGGTTGTAGCTGGCCGCATGTCAACTAAAATCTAGCGAGGATTTAAAAAATTCGCAGCAGGTGTAGCTGCGCAGGCGACGCGGGGAGCGGCGCTGGACTGGTTTCCGTTGTTTCGCAATAACATGGGTTCACTGACGCCAGTGTAATTATAATTGCTGGCGTGTCATGGGCGTACTCACGACCACTTCACGTCTATTTCATATACCGCCACTTTTACAGTTCTCTACAAAATGGTTGATCGATCTATTCCTGATAAAGTGAATAACTAGAAGTCAAACTTCTTTTACCGACAACATTGATAATTAATATGGTTTTTTTCCAAGGAATAAAAACAGTAAAAAAAAGGAGCAAAGCAGTAGTTAAAAATTGTCATGAAAAGCAGTTATAAGTAGTGAGCCAGACAAAAACAATAGAGTACCATTCAATAAATAGCATAATAACATTATCTTAATATGTTGAAGCATCATTGTCCTACGTTAATGCAACAATAAATATGAAAGGGCAAATGTACACCCGAATATTTACTCATCTACTGACCTATAAAGCTGATAAGGAAGAAAGTCAACAGAGGACACTCAATAAATAATTCATACACAAAAGAAATACTAATATTGTTTTGATATTGACCTCTTTACATTATTGACTTTACATAATCGATAGGAAGAAGTATGAGGTCAGGCCGAGCGGTAGACAGCGGACGTTTGGGGATAAACAATAAATATTTAATAGTTGGACGAAATAAAAATTTAAGTAGACTTTCATCCTAAATTACATATCTGTTTAATGGTTTTATAGTTAGATATTAAAATTGAGGGTAGTTGTTTCGAGTAACACGTGAAAGTTGTAATGTTGGGCGGTTGGTGGTGGCGAGGTGGCGTGGTGGCGCCGCGGCGATGACCTCGGCCTGCGAACGACGACCCAGCGCTCCGTGCCAACTAGAAACTAGACTCGATTCGATATACCTACCTTTTACCACCTATACTGTAAATAGGCCTGGCGGCGGCTCATTAACTTGCGCTTCAATAATATTATGAGCCAAATTGATTTTAACGGCAAATATTAATTAAATTATTTACGACCTCCATGGCGAAATGGTTAAGTTAACATGCGAACCCTACTCAGGAGGTCCCGGGTTCGATCCACGATTAAGTCAAAATGAAAAATTATATTTTTTTGATTGGCCAGGGTTTTGGATGTTTATCTATGTATTTGTTATCGTCAAGTTAGTTTCCCATAACACAAGTCTCGGGCTTACTTTGGGGCTTACTCAATCTGTGTGATTAGTCTAAATATTTATTTAAAAAATTAAAATTCTTATTTTGGTTATAAAAACAAATAATATAAATTTGTGTCGTGAAATATGGTTTAATTAAAATCTGCATACGATGTTGACTATATAAAATGTAGTACTCGATATATAAGTCTTTAATATTCAAAGGTCTTTAAATGCCTCAAATAACATGTTCCAAAAATATAGGATCTATAAATGTGACAAGAAAAATGTTTTTTTTTTTTTAAACATCATCCATGTGTAGTGCATTTCACCAGCATGTTTCGTAAGCGCACCCGTGGTCGACGGCCGAACGTTCTAGTCCCATCTCTCCGTGTTACGTAACTTCGAGAAAGCTGACATCCGCCGAGTGCGTTCCGGACAACATTTTCAGTTCAATGTACTCAGAATGCACCACAATTAGCACCTTTACATGTAATAGCTTTGACGGTTACGACTTATTACGATCTTGAACAGTGTCTTGAAAGAAAGTTGTCGGTACACCTCTTATTATATTTGTTTACGTACTTTCATTACTCTTGGTTAACATATCCGTTTATGATTAATCAATTTTTCTTCCTCTTACTCGGAAATAGATTAATAATTTTAAAAAAATACGTCAATAGACTCATTGTTCGCCTAGGACAACATTGTAATTAAAAAAATCATTGCCGGCCGCTAATGGAGGTTTTTTAATGTGTACACTGTTCCATACATTAGGTTTTTTAGTAAACCTATTCTAGCGGTCGTTAATGGAAATTGCTGGACACTTTTGTAAGGTTGGTACTACCCATTGAGAAGTTGTTTTATTGTTTAAAAATATGTATGAACATTTCAAAAAATTAAAAAGAGAATAAAGCTAGCACTGGCTTGTTGTTAGCGCCATTGTAAAATTTGATACGATGTTGTTTCGCGTCTCAAGAGAAAGTCAGAGGAAGAAAAGTACGGTACACGTTTAAAAGGCCTCGGCTTCGCCTCGGTATTGCAATATAACTCGGCCTTAATTTGCTTTATTTCTGGCCTCGACAGTAATGTACTATAATTGATAATACAATAGCTTTCCTATTGTATTATCAATTTTTTATTTGTATATTTTGTGTCGGGTTCTTTAGACAGAAAATAGTATCACCGAGTATAATGCTAATAATAAAAGTATTGTCATCACATCATAAAATGTCATTGCCACGGTGTTATCAATTGGAGGACATTTTTATATAATTCTGGGTCAATGTACCGAGTCGATGTTGTGTTCGGCTTATCAGCCTGTCGCTATCGACTTGGCTATGTATGTCACTGATAATATTGCCTGTTCCCTGTTTATTTCAATTACACAAAAGAATACACCCAATTTCTTTATGTTTTATTGTATCCGAATATTTATCTAGATTATTATATTGCAACAACATTATTCAATAAATCACAAGTAAATCACCCATTTTGTAGCAAATTGATTAAACAAGTGGTTATTTTTTCACTACTTAATATAAAAAGTTAAGCACAAGTCACACTAAAGCTGAAACTAAATTAAAATGCACTATGTCATTATTCTATACAAAACTAGTAAATTATTATTATTATTGTATATTCTTTATAAACCCCAACAAGTTAATTTTAAGCAAAACAATATGCAAATAATAGGTATAAAAGATTCCCGTTTCAATCTTTTTGTTTACGTCACGTCTTTAATAACATCTAATCAGAATAGATAAAATTAAAAAAATAATACGTTGATGCTTTCCTTTGTGCGGTAAATTTACGAAAGAAACGAATATTATACTTTATTCTATAAAAATTCAATGCACATTCATCAAAAGCTACACATGTCATTGCACTCGTATCAGCGAGTGAGCAGTAGTGATGGCACTATTTAGAACTGATAGGCTCCGTCATATTTCTTTGCTTTTGTATACTGTCGAAACACCAAAACGTGGCACTAAATAATTGGAAAGGTATCTCGGTAACCGAGAAAAAGTAAATAAACCGAACTCGCGTTCAAAGCAACGTGACTCTATCGCTGGTGTTTCAGTGTTACGAGATTATTGCCAAAATAATATGAGATTTCCAAACACTGAACCATTTTTGTGTAGACACATTTTAGTTCGAAGGTGACTGAGAAATAAACGATGTCCTCGATTTTTCGAAGTGACAGTAAAAAAAAAGCTACCAGTACACACTACCGCATACCGAAGGGAGAGAAGCCTGCATCAGGCGGGACGCATATACGAGTACACCTGGGGCCCTCAGGCTATGATCTAGCGATTTCATTATTTCTTTGTTAAAAAAACCTCGAAGCACTTACAATTTCCCCAGGTGTGTTAAGAGTTAGGGAACAAAACATTTGTTGCTGACAAATTATTGACAAAGACATGTAGGTTGCCAAAGAAAATGTCGACATTTGGCGAATGAGCAATCAAGGAGCGATCCTCAATTTGAGCTAACAAATATGTATCTGAACTTCGGAATACAAATGTATGGGTTTAGCATAGCTGGTATAAGTAGCAAGGCTTCAACTAATTTGACCTGGTACGTATAAGATAGGTAGGAACTTAATACTTTCTGTTTATAACTTTATTGCATCAAGCCCTTTGAATCACATAGATTCTACAGGAAAGGTGCTAACATAAGGCGACTTTTTATAAGCATATTCAGCTTGTATTAATTTTCATTTTTAATGAAAATAAATGAAAATGTTTGGAAATGTGAAATTAAGAGTGAGAGTTTAATATGGATAAAAACTTGCGTGGGCGAATCTGCAGCAA
The DNA here is from genome assembly GCA_947044815.1 of Apomyelois bistriatella. Classification (NCBI taxonomy): domain Eukaryota; kingdom Metazoa; phylum Arthropoda; class Insecta; order Lepidoptera; family Pyralidae; genus Apomyelois; species Apomyelois bistriatella. The sequence goes on from OX345690.1 coordinate 7,192,562, forward strand.
AAGTTATTTTATTTTATGCCTGTTTATGTAACCGACTGTCACTTTACGTTTCAAGCATGAGATAATAAAACTTGTAACTTAATATAGAGATACAATTATTCAAATATACAAATATATTATATGCGAGTTCATAAGACGCAAAAGAAGGGTGAGTGACCTACTGATGGTAGTTGTTTGTACAATTGTGTTTGTAGATTTGCTTCAAGGACGCCGTTTACGTCAGCCAGGGTAATCGCCTTATTGAATGTGTATCAAGCGAAATATGTCTTTATTTCCTTTTAATAGCTACTAAATTCGGATACTTTTATATTGATAAATACTCAAATTTATAGTAGGTACCTATGTATATCTCAGATAAGATACTTAGATGATTTCTAGGCATGGACTTGAGGGGTCAATGAATCCTTTATAAAGCCTTGTTCTAAGGAGTAGAATGTGATCAGATATCAGATCTTACAGGCTCGCCTATACTATTTCAATGATAATTGACGAGCTCAAACACTAAGCGCGTAGAATAAATCGCGTGGACTGCATAGCACACAACCAAAGAGATCTGTCAGAGTGTGGAAGACGCGACGTACGACAATGTGACGACGACCGAGTCGTTCACCCTAGCGAACTAGCGCTCCGCACCCCTACCCACCCTCATGCTCTAGTTGTTCAGCTATTTTTCTAGTATATTTAAAAATTGTCGTAAACATTTCCCAGGCTGAACAACAAATAGAAGCTAATTCAAAACTTTAACCCATATTTGCAGTCTGATATAAATATTTAAATATCGAAAAGTATATACCTAACTACGGTTTTTTTTAATAAAATATAACTTTCGTTTCGAATTTGAAACTTTCGTAGTAAATTAATATCCTGTATCATATTTACCCTGGCCGCTTTGGCTATGGTAACCGACTCAGTTTAGCAAATAAGGGCTTTGCTTGTGGTTTAATGTGCCGTACCACGACAGATGTTCCTATCATTAAAAGTAGCAAATGACGTATATATTGCATATGTACATTATATACTTTATTTGTTATGCTAGGTGCAAAAAGTTAGAATTCAGAACAATTTTGGGCGGGTTTCAAGCAGTTGTATCGCTCATCAATTCGAGACATGTCACTGCAATGGCTAGTCGCCATCCATACCCGCCCAGGATTGTTCTAGACTAGACTTATACAGTTACCTAACGGCATTCAATCGTTTCCGTGCCTATACGCGAACAAAACTACATTGTATGTTACTTTATTAATTATTAAATTTCTAATATTGTTGTAATACATATAACCACTTTGATTTATATTATTGTATATGTTTATTATTTTTAAGTAAATGTTTCTAAAAAAAAGGGTATAAATATTTATTTAATATCAATAATCTTAACTTTTTACTTTTTTACAAAAAGGCGTATATTACTGTTCTTGAAAAATTTGCATGACAATTACGGAGTTACCCCCGTGTATTCATTTTACAATTACATTTGTTTACACTTTTACACAACATGTAAGTTAACTTGATTAATACATCAAAAAATTAACAATTCAAAATGTAATTTAGAATAAACACCCAAGAATAAACGGAGAGTTGTCTGACATACATTCACAAGAATGTATAAGAAGAAGTGCTGAAGAAGTACGACATATCTAAGCAGGCACCGACATATGGCGTCGAGTGACTGCTTTTAGTTTCCGCGTCACAGTTAACCGATATAGGGGAGTCGCGCACGCATCGGGCGGGCAACGACCGCGGGAACTTGTAACTACATCCGATGGCTGGGGCTGTAAGGACGCAAGTGCAGCAGTTACCGGCGACGTTGCGACGTTGTTCCGCCGAGCTACGCACTCGTAGAGCGCTTTGAACCCGCACTCCACAGGGCACAGGCGTTCTTCGCAATACCGATCTTCCGCATTATAACGTGCTAATTTTGAAGTCATACAATGAGCTCGTAACTAATTTGATCATCGAATATTTCTAAGCTCGAATTTAATATAGCAGGCACGTGATTCGTATCTCCGGAATTAGATCTATGATCAAACAAAACTGCTCACGCTTGATTATCGAATGGCGTTGCAAGGTCAATCGAACTTGTACACCTTAGTATCCGAATTTTTTAACCACCTTACGGTCACTGACGGCAGTTGGTGCTCCAATGTTTAGCTAATCACATACGCAAAATTAGGTTAGATCTATATATTCATTACATGAGAAATAGAAATATACCTATCTAGCTATGTGGAATATTGGAAAATATGTTTTTATTTTTGATAAAAATAAGGATGTGTTTTAAAAATAAAATATTATTCACAAAAGTGTTGGTCTGCTACGCCATCACTTTGATATATACCAAATAAAAATATTTTGTTTAATCTTAAATTTACTTATATATAAGATGAATTAAGCAGTGTTTAGAATTTTGAAAAATTGCCATCATATCACATTTACGTTAGGAGAAAGGTTTATTATCAAATCAATTCGCGGCGACACCGCTGGAATAAGCGAGTCCTAACCACGATGGAAATGGAAAATCGCGAAGTGCAGCAGGGGGGCTGCGTCGCGGCGGGGGGATCCGGGCATTCGCGTGCACTGGCCTATATGCAGTGCGACGACACGGCGCCCGGGAGCGATGCACTCCAAGTACTCGAAGCGTCGCGTACTCGACGCATACTGAGCCATACCTATCGTCCTATGCACAGCTGTGTAGGACAAGCCTTTACAGAAGTTTACTTCAAAAGCCTCTTTCAACAAGCTGAAGGAGATTGAAATGATGGTGTACATTCCAAGTAGCATATTATAGTACATACAGGACTCCCTGCAAGGAAACGTTTGTATACGATCTTAGTTTAATACAAATGCACTAAAGATTGTAACAGTAAGTCCAAAAAATTTGATAATTACTGTAATTTTTGCTACAAGTTACAGGTGAAATGTTTTTATTTTCTATTTTTAAAGTAATTTTTAAAATACATAATAAGAATAACAACGCCTAAGGGATAATTTCTAAAGCTAAAGTAAGTAATAAAAGTAAAAGTTATCTGTAAGCAATTTAATTATGACATATAAATGATTTTTTGTATTTAATTTATAATACACACATTTATTACAATTAATTGATAGAAGGGACTGCGAGTACCGAATAAGTTTATGAATGTTTGTGCTCTCTAAACCTAATTAGGGAAGCAATATGTATTACATACAAACAATTAGGAAATTAGTTTTACGCAAATGCACATGACATCAAAATACATTCTTTTTTTTTTTTTTTTAATAGTTTATACGGCCATGGAATCTCGTCCTTTAAGGCCTTTCTTGAATTTATTAATCTTCTTCAGTCCTACTTTAGTCAGTCGAGTCAAAAATTCAAGTCAATAGTCAAGTCCAGTCAAGTAAGTAAGTCTAGTCTGAGTCAGATGGCTAAGTGAAGCGGTGGAAAAATTTCACTTAGCTATATCATGGAGATTTTGGTGACAAAGATAAAAAGTCACGTAATCGACACTGTATCACTTCCCAACACTCACGCTTGTTCACGAACACTTTGCGAATAATAATCCACCAATATTAGGCACAAACACTCGAAAAAACCTAAGTTTTGGAAATTAAATACAGCGCGGACATAGCGACAGTTTACTTTCCCTCCAAAAACTCAAAAAACTCAAAATACATTCTTGTTATTTTGAAGATGTCATCAGTAACGATCACAGAACAAAGAATTTTGGCTTGCGCTAGCAAATTTTTCCCGTGCTCTGTGGTAACGTTGGACACCGGCCTATATTTTAGTAAGTACATTAAGCGAACACGAACAAAGCGTCATGTCATTATTTACTCACTTAACCATTACGTACAATCGTGCGATTATGTGATAATATATATAAAAGTGGAACGGATATCGACGCATTACAATAAAATATGCATAAAGTGCAATGAAGCGGTATGCCAACAAAATAGTGACAGTATAAAGGTATAATTTTGAATTATGCGATAAATAAATTAAATAAAGAAATTATGTATTTCAATTTGCATATATAGAAAGTATTGGAAGTAGCCATCGTAGTAGCATATTATAACTTAAAGGTGCGAATTTAGTTACTTATACTCTCAGTACTCGATGATTATTATTACGTAAAAATTGTTTACATTATATAAGCTCCGCCACAGAATAGACAATGTGTAGTTTTCATTAAAAGATCTTAAAAGCCATGTTTTTGTAAACATGTTGTTCTAAACTTTACAAAAACACAGCTAAAATTGACCATTTCGTATAGATCATATTATTAATGTAGAGCTCCCCAGCTATTATATTTTTTGTATGTACTAGTATGTGTATCTTTTCCCTATCTATGTATGTTTTAAAACCAACGCTTAATAGGTTGAACACCGCAGACAATAATTTTTCAATTATTTTTCGGTCACCGGTGGGCCGCTAGGCGTTCAGTGTTAAATTATCATCAAAGATTTATCGATTTTTGTACGATCCTGGTTATAGCCGTATTTCTACACCATCAGTATTTTATACCATTCGCGAGTGCAGGGTGCACGATGAGGTAACAGGCTGTTCCGGTCTGAATGTGGTGACTCACCACCGTCGCCATGCATCACCGGTGGCGACCTGAACTCCACGATTAATATACGCGTTAATGGCCTTACATGCCATAATTCTTTATATTTAACGAACGTCAAAAAAGAAGGCGAATTAGTTCCATTGTATTTGTTGCTGCACAACAGGTAGGGATCATATTCATAATTCAACCAGGTCAACAGGATCTGGTTTCCCTGTTAAAAGGGTCCCGGATGTCAAATGGCAATAGCTCCATTATATTAACCAGTATCGCCAAATCACGGCTAATATGATTAAAAGCGTACACTGGACTCTAAGCCTCTAAATCTTACGCTGAAGATGCAACTAGGAAACACGCTCGGATAAAGAAGTTTCTGCATAACATGACAAACACCTTTTTATGGTTTACAATACTATTCCATAAAAATATAAGTAACTATAAATACCTACCTACATTATAATAATTTCTTTGCTAAAAATGCCTGATATATTGATAATCTTCAGCCGCCAGCTGGTGATATGATAATAATGTCAGCTTATAGTTCAATGAACTTATAATAAGGACAATTTGAAAATTTTATTTTATGATTTATGAATATTGTATGGAGAGAATTTTATGGAGAATCGAAATGTGACTTATGTTGTTTGGAAAGTAAGAGGCAGGCTTGGTATTTTCAATGTAAATTTTTAAATAAATATTTGAGCTTGTCAATGTTCTTTTGTTATTATATTTATACATGATCAAAAAAAAAAATCGGTTATGAATAATTAAAATCACTCAAACCGTTAAGCAAGCGACTCTACACTACGTAATATTCATTACCCAGTGGGCGCAAAATGCCAATTTCAAGAGCAACCATAGGACAAAGGTCAATGAACTCCAAAAATCTTTGTATATTTTCTGCGAGTACTCCGTTCTCAAATTGTTATTAGTGCTTTAACCATAAAAGGGCATATAAAAAAATTCAAAGTAATTAAGATTTACCTGCCACGCTGTTTTGTAGTTGATATCCGTCACTTTTAAGTTCCATGTTGGCTTTATTGAGAAAGTGAGGTTAGAACCGGCGCGCGAACGACAACGGTTTGGCGCGAAACGGTAAGCCAGGACTAGCAAACGCGTGGGCGAACATCGCGCATGCGCCCCGTGACGTCAGCGGATAACCCCCTCTTTAACACCCACACGATTTTATCTTAAAATATTGCTTAACTAAACATGTACTTATTAAACCTCGAATTAAAGTAAATAATAATATTTTTTTTTGTTTTTTATGATCAGTCAATTACAAATATCCATCCATAATTGTTACTGTTAGTAAGGGACTTAGTTATGTTGTTCCCAAAAGTATGTTTGACCCATGGTCCTAAACTATACTAAATGTCACCAAAATATGTCCAGCGGTTTAACCGTGAAAGCGTAACAGACAGACAGACAAATAAACACAGACAGATTTTAGCATTTATAATAACAGAATGGATGGAAGTATGGCTATCCAGATTGAAGTACTATAAAAAGACGAGGTAAGGGGTGGAAAATTCTAGGAGCGTGCTGGGGTCGGCTGAGTTCACGGTCACTCATGCTGCCTTCCGCCACCCTTATGGCCCACCCCTCGGCCCTCTACAGCACCTGCCAGCCCAGAGCGAACCCCGCTCACTCTATTTTTAGGTCTCAGCTAGATCGCCTACTAATGAGTACCTGATTTAAACATAATGAATTTAGCTCTATATCTATTATTTCATATTGTGCTTTAATTTATAGGAAGTAGGAAATTTCAGAAATATCAAGAAATTCTAATTACATTAGAAATTAGAAAAATGAGCGTCAGGCACTTTAATTTTGGTAGTTTTTCTATTTTTAATTATACCATTTTATAGCTGTTTATAATATAATATAACTCGTCAAAGGATTTCACATAATAAAAAAAATATAAAATTACTAGCTGTTGCCCGCGGCTCCGCCCGCGTGCGCCTCGGTTATATCGCGCCCGAAAGTAGGCAATGTTTGACTCCTAATGCATAACTATATCCATACCAAATTTCATCACAATCGGTCCAGCAGATTAGCCGTAAAGAGATGACAGACAGACAGACTTTCGCATTTATAATATTAGTATGGATTACAAACGAGCTGTTCATTACCAATTGTTTACTTAAAGAGAACGTATTATTGATACCTTCTATTGATAATTTGTGTGTAATTATATGTTATTATAATCAGCTTCCGTCCTATTATTTCTTCTTCCTTCCCTCCTTCTTCTTATTTATATTAAGACAAAATCAGCAAAATTATATTTTTTTTAACTATTATTGTAAACCGCATAAGTGCATATTTATTGTAATGAGGAAATTTTTTTCACCTCTACCTTTTTCCTTTGAAAACATCATCGTTTGCCATCGGCTCTATATTAAAAAAAATATTCTTTTCTTTAAAAAAAAAAACTAGTTACGTACAGTTCTTTCTTTTTGTTCATTTACTAAATAATGATATTTATAAGCCTATGAGTTATTCGATATCTATGTCAATAACGTAATATTGCAAAGCAAGACCTATTGTTAATACTAAACCAATACATTTTCAGAAGATATGGATTGATATCTATTTAAATGGATCACGAATGGAGACTATCTGGCTGGCTCTACAAAAATTATAAGCATACTAGCGCCATCTATGGACGCGTTGTAAGTTTGCTACTCGGCGCTAGATGGCGCTTATGATGACGCATTTCTTCTTACGAGACGCTACATTTCTACTGAAACCCTTTTTTAGTTTCTGCGAAATTAAAACATACTATAATAGCTTTGGAAATTTTTATTGAATTTTTTTTGGTAGAGGCAAAGCGGAGCATTGGACTTCTATTCATGAAAACATTCTTTGTTTTGTTTTATAAGATTACATTTTTGCTTTATACTGTGTTTACATACGAATTGGACCACCAAATTTTACCACCATTTAATAACAAACTCCTTCTATCATTTTAATGTTTGTTTAACACATACAAATAAGTAGTTCGTCTTTGCGCAGGCAGTTCCTAATTCTATGGTTTTACAATAGTCTGTTTTCCCTATAGTCAAAAGAACCTGAAAGTAACTGTGAAAGTAACTGATATAAAACAAGGAATACATAGGTACTCAAATTTTAGTACCTGGTGCCTACTTCTGAATTAAATGGGCCAGAATATTCGTCGGGGTAGGTAGGGCAAGCTGAGGTCGTTGCCCTCGCTCCCTAACCTACTCTGCTGTATTTAGAACGCGGCCGCGCTCCCGTACACCGTCGATACAGCCTGCTGCATCTAGGTCACCACAGATTAAAGATAATACAGATGATTAAAACAATTATATACCATTTTACCTACGTTTACCTAAAGAGGAATTAATATAACATGCAGTAGTAGAGCAGGAGAAAAGATATCGAAAAGCATTTTAAGTGATTGAGAACTGAAGACGAAACATATGTTAGGAGATTTAATACGACACGACACGATGGTTATATGAAAAACTTCACTTGATGGGAAAGAATAAAGGAAAAAAGGCTTTAGGTAGACCTAGGCATAGTTACTACATAGTATAAAACAGAAGCTTTCTCTGTCCCTATATCCCTTTGTATGCTTAAATCTCTAAAACTACGCAACGAATTTTGATGCGGTTTTTTTAAATAAATAGAGTGATTCAATAGGAAGGTTTTTATGCCCATGCGAAGCCGGGGCGGGTCGCTAGTTGAGTATATGAAACAAATAAAGGAGATAGCCAACATCGTGTCGTACCAAGAAATAAAAGATCTCGCAAATTATGGACAAGATTGAAAGGGACTCCACCTAATAGCTAGACCAGCTCTTTTTATGATGACATTTGTTAAAACAAATAAATCAATATGCATTTAAAATTATTTTTTTTTGCTTATGGCTTTTTTTCAGGATAAGTGTTGTATTGTTGTTAAGCGGAAGCGCCCTGGGCAACATGAGTATGGCTGTGCTTGGGCTCCGAAGCAAACCAGCTGGGTATGAAACCCGTCTTCTTCTGCTTCTTCGTTTCGAGTCATAATGGCTTTATGGACTCTATATTGACTTTGCTCAATACTTGGCCCCTTCCACCGCCCGGTGGAACCCGTAAAGCGCTTGGATGAGACTTGTTGTCAAACGCACATATTTTTTTAAGTTTACATCAATCATTGTGTGTGACTTGTATTGGTATACGTTTGATAATATCTAGTCAAGACCATGCATATGTTCTTATAGTCCCGCAACCAGAAACGCAAGGGAAATTAATATATTAACATTTTTTTTATGTATTGTAATTAAAAAGTCCTATTTCAAAAAGACATGTACTTAGATTGTCAAATCGAAATAGAAAAAGCCACATTATCTATAATATCCTTAATTTGTGCTACCATACCACACTGACTCATTTCATGACCTGCAAAGTTTAACTATCAGACATGGAATAGCGTAACCGTTACGTTAAGATATTTTTATAGTTTAAACTTCGTAGTTTAGCAGTTCTACTCATGACAGTAATAATCATTAGAGAACAGGTCGGCCATGCTGTGAATATTTGGTCCTAACAAAGTTTGTGGCTACCACCTAAAATTATTCGCCTAAGTTACTAATCATTAAATTATTTCAAACAAGTAGAAGTAGTAAGTACAAGATTTAATGACCAAGAGATCGTTAATAAAGATTAAACAAAAATAATTAAAACCTACTAAAATAACAACTTCGAAGCATGCGTTATGATTATGCCCGTCTTAAATTAATTGCAACTCAATATTGCCAAACTGCGATTACTGTTTTTTTTTCATATTAATCTTTTTTAATCATTAAGTCCTGTGGTCCTTATAGAAAATTCAAACTATTTTACGCAACAAACAAAATAACTAGGCAGGTTCCTGTAATGCGTTTACGTAGATATAGGATAGATTTTTCTTCAATGTACTGAATCATTATTATAACTTGTTATATTTTGTTAAAAGTATTTGCATGATTTACTGCTATGAGGGTAAACAACACTAAAACTTGAAGATGTTAAGCCTCGAGAAAGTTCATAAACTAAAAAATACTTTTTGCCACGATACTACAAGCAAAGCCTCTCTTATTCTGCGTTATATTTTAAACGTATACTAATCCATCAACAGTCTAAAAGTACAAACTGAAAAGTCTGAAAACGTAATAATAATTATTGTTACGCGCCACTCTTAACTGTCAGAATTTCAATGACCACTCAAATATGGTTATAAAACGGTCGTTGGCTTCAGCGAAAGTTGTTAAGGAAAAGTAGCAAGTAAAGCGAGGACGAATGGGGGTTTGCAGAGTGGGGGTTGAAAAGTAGGGGGCGACGTGGTGCTGGGAGGAGAAGGCGCGAGGCTGCGGGTCGACGCCCGCGCCGCCCTGACCTCAATTTGTTCCGCGCTCGCGTCATACCGCAGACCTCGCGTCCAGGCGCTCACAGCCAGTGGAAAATACCCATAATTTCAACACAGCTTCATGAAATTTTCATGCTGTGCCCCTAGTATGAGTTTTTCTTTTGGATTTTGTATGGAATTTCTTAGTTGCCTTACTATCCGCCAGAGGCGCTGTACAGGTTTGCCATACTAAATCGTAACGCAGTCGCTAGCGTCTGCGTTAAGAAAAACTCAAACTCATACTAAGGGCACTGAATACAACTTTAAACTTATTTCCATGAGATATAAGTACCTACACATGGACTGTCAAAAACAGTGCCAACAACCTTATAGAATAAAATAACATCAGTCATGTTATATTTTTGTGTGATATTTTCCTGGTGACCTGCTAACCTGGCCAAGATCCCACGAAAGGCGATCAACATGGATTTTTTTTAGCTTTAAGCTTTAAGTTTGCCTCAATGATTATGTGTAGTTGTTTGATTAATTTTATTTTGATGTTTTCTGGTTTTAACCAATGAATAATTTATTTAACCGTACTGAAATAATTTTACAAAAACTCTGTCATTAATAATTCAATTCAAAACACTCGTAAGATAGATAAGGTTTTGTTTTTCACAGTTCTTATAGAACCGGTAACCGCGCATCGTCTGTGACTCGATTGTTAGCAGCAATTATGTAAGAGAAGAAAGCACGACATATACCGGTATAACAACAGTCACATCAGTGGGATAGGAAACTTATATATACGTCTACTTCACCTATATCCATACTTCCATACTAATATTATAAATGCGAAAGTCTGTCTGTCTGTCTGTCTGTCACCTCTTCACGGCTAAACTGCTGGACCGAAATTTGGTAGGGATGTAGTTAACGACCTGAGGTCAAACATAGGCTACTTTTGGGCGCGATATAACCGAGTCCCACGCGGGGTGAAGCCGCGGGGAACAGCTTGTACTATATAAAATAGTCTTTAGATACTTAGCTAAAGACTATTTTTTATTAAAGACCATATTCAATATGAATAAGTGCTGCCTGTAATCCTAAAAAAAATGTCGGAGGTCGAGCGAAAATTTGTAAACCTTTGGATAAAAAGGAAAAGGTTACACATATTTGTACATACATAAAAATTACTCCACTTATTATGTTACACACACATACGTATTAAGTTGACACAACTCAACTCAAAAGTCTATCTGTGTTTGACCAATAGGAACCTTCTTTTTGGATGCATAAAATGTATACTATAGAAGATTTATAAATATGTAAGAAATTAGGTACTTTCAATTAGAACTCTACAATTTTCAGAATTTATGTTTTATTTTACTATTTTTTATGATATAAATCCCTTGGTAATAACATCTATAACGTAATACAAATTTAAATTTAATATAAAAAATATCTCAAAAACAAAGAAACAAACAACACCTTGCATAACGTCACAGGGAAGGATTTAGTGATTTAAACAGTTATTTGTGTGTTCGCGGGGCGGACTGCGAGCGTGACCCAATTGTGGTTAGGTGAACGAACTCGGGGCCTTGATCGCAATACCGACTCCGCCCCGCGCCCGCACTCCGCGCGGCTCATGCAACCTACGTCACACCACTCACACCGCAACACACGCAACACATTGTTTCGATATTTTTCAAAATTACAACAGTATTTTCTAGATTTACAACTTTTAATTGTACCAATGAACTGCTTTTTATGATTACGACAGCTTTATTTGATGAATGACGCCTTGTACTCTACTCTACTTAATATTATGAGTAAGTAGTAAACATTTCTTAGTTAAGTTAATTAGGTATTAACAAAAAAAATGTAACATGCTCTTGATTTTCAATTTAAAAAAAATCTTATACTTATAGGCTATATTATGATTATTAGTTAGATTGACAAGCGAATACCTATAATTTATGTGAGTATTCATATCTAAGTTCATCTTGCTTTACGTCTTATTTTAATATAATGACTTAAATAAATATTGATTTATTAACTTGTATCAAGTGTTATGTAAGAGATCATATTTTTCCAGTAAAATTAGCAGTCTAGAAACTTCTACTTGACATTAGTCTACCTAGGCATTCAGATGCGAGGAAAAGGGATAGTTTATTTAGCGACTGCGCATACCGAGTTCGCAACGATCTTGCGAAAATTATGTTGTCGCTGTTCGCGAGTACAGCGTTGTCATAAGCGAGAGTGGGACGACATAATACTACAAGGTTCGTGTAGATTATTATTAGAGTATCGGCGCTAGGTTATTCTGAGGCGACCTAGATAACGCGCGGGGCCGTTGACCGCGGGCCCTCCGACTGCGCGCGCGGCCTCCAAAATAAAATGGCATTCAGCGATGGGCTCCACTTGCGAAATGTGACTCGACCATGATGTTGAGTGCAGAGACTTGCTGATCTTTGCAAATAATGCAATCACCGTTTGACTAACCTATATTTGTTTTGATACTTGGATATATCTAAGAAATATGATCTATCAAATTGCGTAAATATTTATTATGTAATAATAGGTATAATGAATGGAAAAATAAAATATTGAATATAATAATTTTTTGTTACATAACGCAAGATGTAAACAGAGTAACATAACGAGAACCTGAATGGGAAGTCTCAATCAAAAAATAAATTCCAAAACGTCCTTTGAGTTCGTCTCTGTGTTTAAGAAGTGCGGGGGGCGGCGCGCGGGGCGACGGTGATTAGCGACGTCGAATATAGCCGGGAAGGCCGAGGGCAACGAACTCCGTTTGACCTAGATCCACGATGGCCCCGCGCGCCGCAGTCCTCTCCCCCCCTCAGGTCGTCACTTAGTAGGAAAGTGAAAAGGACGTTGTTTATCCCTGATATGATTTATCAATGACTCATAAAAAATAACCAAAAACTGCTTATATTTATCGACCTAATGCACCGAAAGTCACGTAGGTATGATACTAAATAATGTAATACAATCCTTGCAATTGATGATATTTGATTGCAACAATTATTAACGATTGACAACTATAACTATGCACTGCTCTAAGTACACAAAACACAAAAAAATATCATACGAAAAAGTGTAAGTCGAAGTGTGTATGCACAAATCAGCTGATCGTTGACAGCTCACCTGCTAAAACCCTGCCGAGGAGTACGTCGGAGTCACTGGGAGGCGGCGGCTGGTCAGGGGTCTCGTAGGGCTCCAGGTGGTGATGACGAGGGCACTCGGTCACTGTCATGGTGGTCGGCGTCGGCGGAGGTAGACGCATGAGCCGGCGCGGTCTGGAGCGCGTGCGGCCGGCGGCGGCGTCAGCGCGAATGGCGCGCGGCTCCCGCTGGCTACGCCGCTCGCTACGCCGCCCGCGCCCGCTCGTAGACTCGCTACGCGCCGCCCGCCCCTTACAACCTCCCCTGTACCCAACGGCATGCTTTGTACCCCTAGGTACGTGATGATGGGAACTTTTGACAGCTTTTACTGCTGCTGTGGTATTATTTGTAGTCAAGTTATATAAACCTGACTTAGCAAAGTGTGAGATTAACTTATATAGAACTTTTATTATTCTTTTGTGATGTGGTTCTTATACTTATCCCGTATAGGTGACAAGGTCAATCGACAAACACACCATGGTGTCAGAGTTCTTCGAATCCGCCTCTAGGCCTCTGACGTGGTTAGTTTAACGACTGCCAGATTATACCACATAATAGGAGACCAACGGCATAACGTGCCTTCCGAAGCACGGAATCATCTTTATTATCAAACAGTACTGAGAAGTAAAAAAAATAAGTTACTAACGAAGCCGAGCGGAGTGACAATCGAAGGCAAAGTCGCAAACAAAGAAACTTAATTTCATTCTACTTCGGTGAATTTTTTACTCTTATTACCTAAACATCATCATCCTAGCGTTTTCGCGGCTGCTTCCAAAACTGTATGTATGGCATCGGAACCAGGCGTTGCTCATAGTTTTCCTTCAATGAGGAACTTGAAACAAAATAAAATTTAACTTTATATAGACCAACCAACCGTCTGCTTGTCGCCAACCTATTAAGAAATCTACTATCAGTAAGACAAAGGTGCAAGTGAATTAAGACCTCTATTCTTCCCTTAGACTCTTACGACTTTAACAGAATGAGAGGGGATGGACCACCTGGTTATTGTTAAGCCTTATTACAGTCAATAAAAGTATCTCCCGTAGATTTCCACCTAGATTTATTGGAAACAGCCTCGTCATGGGACCATCCGGTGGGTGGTATCGGCAAGCGGAGCGAAAGAGAGCCATTGACTGGCAACCATCTACAAAATTGTACAATTTCGCATATATAAGTCCATCAAAAGGATAATACTAAATAATTTTTGAAATATTATTTTTTTATAATTACATGTAAGTAGGTAAGCAATAGTTATCAAGTCACTATATATGTGGAAAAGTTTTCAACTACTAACACTACAAAAACTAACTAATAAATAAAAAATATTAAAAGTATCAATACGAAAGTAAATCTGTCTCTGTTACCTCTTCGGGCTTACACCGCTTAAGTTAAAACTTATGTAGTGGAGTATCACGCAGGTGGAGCCGCAGACAACAAATAGTTTACAATTTAAGAGACATATCATCCTGTTTTCCTGACCTGACCTGAATTTTATGACAGTAATTAAGAATTAGATATACATGATTAATTTTATTATAGGCACGTGAATTCAAAGGCGCGTAACCAATTTATTTGAAGCAATGAATAAGTGTGATATTGTTTCATGTCAGTCGTCAGACGTTGTCGAAAGCATCGTTAAGATTGGAAGCGTCAAACCCAACCCATTGAACTGAAAACCTAAATCTAGAACTAAATTCATTCGGTGAGCGGAGAGCCGAGTTTATAGGCCAAGGCAACCAATTATGCCACAAGGAATCTTGTTCATGTGTATGTGTACACCTATTCTATTCTGAGTTTTCACTTCAGCATCTTTGCTGTGGCAGTATTATTTCTTAATTACTTTTTATTAATATTTAGTCTTATTATAATATTCGGTTAATAAAATATGAACCTCTTCATTAAGTATTTATTAAAGAGTAATCAAAACATACCTACGTTGTTTTCATGTTTTACCTTTGCGATGCAATATAGCTCGCTTTAGTTATGTGGCGACACTAACGCCACAACAAACAAACTAACCAAAGACGCACAACAGATGGCGTTAAAAGCACGACTAGACTACACTGTATTTTTAGAAGAGATCTCCAGTTAGCTCATCAATCTTGTCAGATTAGTTTTAACGATCAGCACGAAGCTTATTAAAATCTGCAAATATCAATTTACCAAGTCTTTACGCGAATGTTAATACTGTCATCATAAATACTCAGAGATCCTGTTATATTAAATATACAAGTATATGAGGTCAGAGTTCGGGTTAAGCTGAGCCGGGCAGCATCAGGTCGCGCTGACGTCATCGCCGGTCGTCCACCCTGTCCCAACCCTCCCGCGCCACTTTCCTCACTCGTCCCATATTTCACTGCACTAGTACCCGAAGTGAATTATAATTACTTATGTAATTTTTGGTAAGTATTTTTGTTTTTCTTTTATTTCTATTTAGTATTATTTAAGTCTTTAGTTTTATTTTTTTAAGTTATTGTAATTGTCTTGTAAATAAATATATGATACTTATGTAAATTGATAGCAATGTGTTTTAAAAGATTTATCTAGTTGAAGTATCATTATGTTAATAAATATTTACAAATCATAGAGACCCTGTAAATCATCATCTGGCAACGTGCCTAAAGGTTGGCGGCAGGGCCACGCTAAGTGGCAAAGATGATTCTATGAAGCCGATAATTTTTAGTTTGTGTTTATCTTCGAAAAAGGTAAAAGAGTTAATTGACCTATGATTCCAGTATCACGTAACCCAGGATTGAGGTTACTTAGGTATTTTCTGCTATGTTCACTTCATTTTGGACTTCAATGCACGTTCCAACAGCGGAGTAGGATAAGCCTAAAACCTTTCTAATACTGTACCATCTCAGGCGAATGACCACTGTAAAATACTTGTTATAAATTACTTGAAGTGCTACCTTACTTATCAAACAAACAAAACGTAAGTAATTCAACGCGTTAAATAATCTGCATTCATTTACTCGGGCAAAATAAACATTTTAGCATAACGTGACGGCGAGGTTGCAGAGGCAGGTAATTAAAACGAGCTTAGAAGCAGTGCTGCAGTCAATGACCTCTTCATGAAAGTGGATCATAATGACACCACCACTTTCATTTTCGCACAACTCTCACCAACACGCGAGTCGAGATCGAAAGTGTACTACTTTTGCTGCTGCGTGCGCGCAACTCCCCTCTTCCTTCTCCCTACCTAGCCTCCCTACCAACCAACTTTCCTACGACAGTCGCGCTTTCTTCGAAGCAGGCGTCACTTGTGCAATTCGCTTTCTAATTGCATTATGATCGCATTGTGAGTGATGCTAAACATCATCTTGATGGCCCACTTTCTTAAGCATTGTATTTATTGGCGGATATATATCTGCTGCCATAACAATAGAGTGTCATGACACCTTACAAATAAAAAACAATGCCAATAGCAAATTGTTCAGATTCATTAAAGTTTCATCGTAATCATTCACGTACATACACGTTATTATGATGATGATAACCGTACGTCACTTACAGATATAAAGTTATTGTTTTTTTTCCTTAACACCTACAGTTATTTAAAAATATATCTGTTCGGTAACAGTGTTATTAAATTTTAAGCGGTGTTTCCCAATAACAGGGCAGGGGTCGAGTCGAGGGCTGGCATTCAATGTAAATGATCTCCTTTCCTCTTGGCACCAACCGCATGCATATGCATGCATCCACGTGCCGCAGGAAATGACTTGAAAAACTGAACTACATACATGTAAATACACTGGTCGCTTTTGTTCGGATAACGGGACTAGCTGTTTAGCATTCAGGGCCGACCCAGTCGTTTAATTTATAACTCGTAAAATTTAACTGTATACACATGGTTCTATAGTATTTGATTTGTTCAGTTGTCTATTTTGTTTTTGTTGTTTCTGGTTCATATATGTTGGGATTCATTTGGTGGATAATGACTTTAACTATTTTTTAATTAATGTAGGTATATATCATGCAAGGTTTCCTAGAACAGCTAAGATTCTTCGACAGATAGGTTAATACAATTGTAAGTTCATGTAGTCATATAGGACAATAAATTTGTATTGAAAAATTGTTGAATTTATCTTTAGTTGTAGGAGTCTTTGCGTACATAACCCTAATAGTAACTAAGATTTATTTTAAAAGAAGAATTCCCTGCAAAATTTTACAATTTAAAAATGCATCATCTAAAATCAATTAATTAGAAGAAATGTGAGCGCAGTCAATAACCAGTTCTAAATTTACATGTTTAGAAAATATCAAGCACTTTTACAGCGTATTTTTGTAAGTAGTATGAAGCATTAGTTGGTTTGCTGTAGCGAGCCGGATATGCTCATAGTTACATCACACGAGGCTCACCGCTGACAGCCCTAAATAAAGAGGTCGACGTCCGTATCCGTAATTTGGATTGTTTTCGTTTGGTCCGTAATTACAATACACATTGGCATATATTTCACTCATATATTATATCGTAGGTTACAAAAATAAATAATCGTTCAAACATTTAACAAAAGTGTTTTTAAATCGTAGTAGTGTTGGTGCTTCGATTAAAAAATGTTTGATTTAACTTGCGAATAGGTACATTTCAAAATAAATTAAATTATTATTATATTAATTAAATTAATATTCCTTGCCTTGAAAACACCAAATAAAAAAATAAAATTAAATAAATAAAATATATGAAAATTGGAGAATGACGTTATCAAATTCTGACAATTCGATACGATTTAATGTTTTATTACGTTATTGCTTTCTTATTGTTAATAACTTAAATGCACTTCCAGGCAAATCCGATCGTTTCAGATAAAGCTAACCGTGTTGCCGCCCGTGATCTAGGTTTCGAGAACATCATTCGTGGGTCTGTGTGGATGTAGGCAGAAATGTATGTATGTATGTCAGCCATATTGAGGTCGTTTACATACTCTCTTTATTCTTTTGTTTATCGCCATAAGTTATAGGGCTCATGTCTTCAATGAATGGACAGTAAATTGCAGGGGTTGAAATATGACACACACGTGTCGTATTGTCAACGTGTTCTAGTTAATGCTCTGAAGACATGTAATTATTGTTCATTTTTTGAATGCAAATACACCACACCAGACATACAAAAGTACAATATTTTTTTAATTAATAACATACTTTATTTGTCTATTAAATACTTACTTGTTCATCTAAGTTTATTTTATTCATACATTTATATTTCAATAAAGATACAGAACCTGTTTGCATACGGTGCTGAACACTACAACAAATACTTCACCTGTTTTTTTTTAAATAGAGAAAAAAGGGAACTTAGGTTTACCAACTTTACCAACTTACTTTTCACAATTAAAATAATGCTTCAATTAAAAACATTTGAATGAAATTAAAGAAGTAAGTTTTCTTCATTTATTTCTTAAAATTTAACAACAACAGGGTACCCTGGGCTTAAACACGCTTGAAGAAATTCTATATGATTTTACTTTTTACCAAATATCAAGATTTTAGTTCCATGGTCATCTAAAATCGCAAATTGTACAAAAATGTACAACATTACGGATTGCTTTAATGTACTTTTGATTATATTTAACAGGAGAAAGAGACCGTAGACCTGAGTATATTTTTTTAAGTTTCAACTTGATACGTTCCTCAGAAATAAATTTCGACAGACAGACGGACAAAAAAGTGATCTTATAAGAGTTCTGTTTTTGACTTTTGAGGTATGGAACCCTAAAAATCAATTTAGCCGTACTCGAATTTTACGCTTAGTTTTGCTAAGCGACATTTTTTTAAATTAGGTACATTATATATTTAGAAAACACTACAAAAAATTACAGCACGCGTGAAAATTCACGGCTATTTCATAACGACTATACTTATTTATAACCGACGGAAGGCCACATATGTAGGTACGCAAGTGTTCATACATAGTAAATGCGATAAGATTTATTACTAACAGTAAACAATCACGGTCAATTTATACCATCGTCACCTTGCATGAAAAATACGCATTAAAGTATTTATAGCTTGATGCGCAGCTAGCCGATGTGCCTATTCTAGAAAGCGTTAAGAATGTAAGTGCCGATAGTACCTGCGATCACTAGTCAAGATAGCACATACATATTGATGGAATGGAAATATATATGAACTAGCTGTTCCCCGCGGCTTCGCCCCGCGTGGGGCTCGGTTATATCGCGCCCAAAAGTAGCCTATGTTTGACCTCAGGTCGTTAACTACATCCCTACCAAATTTCATCACAATCGGTCCAGCAATTTAGCCGTGAAGAGGTGACAGAGAGACAGACAGACTTTCGCATTTATAATATTATTATGGAAGTATGGATATGGATTATAGGGACAAATCATACAGATAGAGTTGACAAAAGTAAAAGTAAGTTCAAGACTTGTATTACTTTGGGGCTAACACAAAAGATACAAATTTTACTATAAAATTTAACTTAAAATTAATATTTCCTGAAGAGCTCTTGTTAAGTAATTAATCTATACATACAATATCTACATTCTACACTAAAAATCAAAAGCTAATCAATCCAAGCAGATATAATTGGATAACTAGTTTTCCACAATAAAATTGAAAAGTAAAAGGCTGGTGGTTGGCAGCGGTAAGCAGCCTTGATCGCACTGAATTGGCAATATCCTGGAGCTACGAGAAGCCCGATTGGCGAAACCTTGCGACCTGCTAAACTCGGTCGACGAACTCTGCAAGGCCGGCCTGCTGCCGCTTTCTTTGTTCAGCTGTCGCAACTATGGGCCCGCGCCTCGGATCGCTATATTAAGCCTTCACTCATCTAAATTACAATCGCTCGTAAGCATTATCCGCGCTGATTCCCTATGACCTAATATAGGTGGCAGGGCGTGCGTGAATGTTAGCAGTAAAATGAGACACTTTATTTTTCATGACATATGAATATGTATAGGTATCAAATTATCATTGATATTTATTGTACGTGTGTCCATTTTATGACTTCGAATTCCATTGTGACATGATGCATAAAACAAGGATATTATTAGATTAGCTATTGTTCAATATTTGTGGGCGTCATACATATTTAATTGAACTTCTTGAGCTTTTGATAATCCATATCCATACTTCCATACTTCCATACTTCCATACTAATATTATAAATGCGAAAGTCTGTCTGTCTGTCTGTCTGTCTGTCTGTCTGTCTGTCTGTCTGTCACCTCTTCACGGCTAAACTGCTGGACCGATTATGATGAAATTTGGTAGGGATGTAGTTAACGACCTGAGGTCAAACATAGGCTACTTTTGGGCGCGATATAACCGAGTCTCACGCTGGCGGAGCCGCGGGAAACAGCTAGTATATATTAAATCAATCTTTTCAAAGTTATATATCATGGAGTTTAGATCAGATTACTAATTTATTGTATTTTAGCTTTTAAATAACATTTTGTTTCTTACTTATGATACGTATAAACCTATAATTTGAGGTATAAATAAGAACTTAAGTATATAAACCACAGCAGCCTAACCTTGTACTTTATAGATATAAGATCTCGCGTCATTCTAAGAAAATGTGCTAAACGGATTTGTTATTCAAGTTAACTGCGACGCGGTACATTGTATTTATTCAAAAATATTGCTTTGAAAATGATGCCAGCCTTACCCTAAAATTGCGTAACCAGTTTTATTATGTAGGCAAAGTGCTACATTTACGTAAGATGCGCCTATTCAATCACTAGTAGTGAGGTCTGCTAGTTACATAAACAGTTTTGCGTATCACTCGCAAATTCGTTGTTTAGTTTTAAACATAGAATTTGGAATCGGGCAAATTTCTTTTTTAATCTATGGTTTTAAACAACCTGTAATACGGGCGTGTGGTGCGCTGCTCTACACGCCACCTTTGTCAGATGACACTTAAGAAATTCAGTATCGTATACGACTGACGGATCTCACAAAAGGCATTAAAATTAATATCTATAGGTAAATGTAGGCTTTGTTTGACAATACATTTGCTATGCACGGCGAGTATGAAATCCACCTCATAACTTAGGCTTTGATTAATCAAAGTACTTAGGGTTAGATTATGTTTAGTTGAGTAGTTTATTTAGTGACTGGTCACACCTTTGTGTGTTTCTAAGCTTTATATTTAGAGCATCATAAAGTTGATGTTATTACATCAATTTTAAACAATTTATAAGAATCTGCAAACTCATTGCTTTATTGTTGCTCTATCAACTTCAATTAAGACAATCTGTTCGAACGCATTGAATGTAACACAGACGATGAATGTTGAGATTTGTAATTTTCCTGTTATGAATAAAAATATGCACTTTGACTTTTATATTATATAATCAAAGAATATGCATTTTATATAGCATTGAAAAAAGGGCCCTTTTAATCCATTGAAAAATATTATAAATATGTAAAGGTTTTGATTAAATTCAGGTGTCATTTTCGAAAACAATCATTCATAAAAAAATAAACGTGTTCGTTGGTATTAAATATTTCAGCGTGCGGCAATATTCGTAGCATCGTAGTCTTAGATCGTAGCAGTTGTAGCACTACGAGTATGTAATGCTACGAATGCTCTACGATTGGATGGAATGAGATTAAGTTATGGAAAAAATAAATCTGAAACCTACGTATAAATAAATGTATTATTATTTCTATTTCGTTAATTGGTTAAAAATCATGACTCTTCTGTAGCTTCAAAATATAAAAAATAATACATCATAGTAATAAAGGCCATATTTACATTATCTGGTGAAGTAGTTTCGCAGTTATCGTAATAGGTTCCATGGCCAAGTTGCAAAAAGCAGGCGTGTGCGCAGGTACCTTACTGCCATTGGCGGGGAGCGCGGGGACGAGGAGGGCCACTTTCACCTGGCGAGGCTGCGCGGGCGTCGACCCCCGGTGCCCTACTCCGCTGACCCACTCTATGAACTTACTGAAACGTTACTCACTTTCATTTCTGTGAGACCATCATTAGAACCGAGGATACGTCTTGCGTTTCGTACATTGCAACGTCATTGCGAGATTTTTTGTTCTTTTCTAATCAGTAGTTTTAAAATTTATCTCACAGTTCTAAATAAATCTCTTGAAATTCATAGTGATTTTAGTAAATTTTTTAATAAGATCTGAAGGTGGTGTGACGTAATAGCTTGTAGAGGTATTTTTCTTAATAACTGTCCCTAGTTTGTGTATTTTATTAATGATTGAATCCTTTTTTATTAACACTATCTATGCTCCGCGGTTCCACACGCACATTTTTTGTATATGAATCAATATGCGAAAAGTAAATTCTTCAACCCCTAACCATACTTCCAGTTTCTTCCGAACGGCTTATAGTAAAAAAATTCTTCGGCTTTATTACTCAAATTAGTTTAGATTAAATGTAAATGTACTTACATGTACAATATATAAATACTGGGCAAAGTCAATATAGAGACCATATAGCCATTTTGACTACTACATGTCAATAACTACATAACTGAAGTCTTTTAATTATGAAAAATAATATATTTTTATTGTTATTCCGACAGTGTGGACGAGGTGTCTTACATCGCGGAGATAGTAGAGAGTCGCGGAGTGACGGTGGCTTGCGTAAGACTTGTTATTGGCGAGAGTGAAAGTGGTGAGGCACTGTCCGGTCCGCTGTCTCCATACTAATAAGCGCGAAACGGGTGCGTTGCAGTAGTCCACACCGGAACATGCAGCACTGGGTTTGAGTGTCATGAGACTACTTTCTGCCGAGTTACATAACCATCAACTTTTGCTTTTCAAGATAGAAATTGTAAACATAAGAAATTTTAGGTACACTTCTGTTATAGAGCTTATTATTTATCAATACAGCGTATCCTGTCTAAGCAGACTGGGCTCCAGTAGCTATCAGCTGAGTATGCCACTGGTGAATTGCTGAGATGAGAGAGAACAAAAAAGCCTATCGGGGCACGCATGTTCGTAACGATAGCGCGCGTCAAGCGACGGCGAGTGCACGGCCATATCTGGATTGGTCGCCATTAGTGGCATTTCTATCATGAGCTCCTCCGTGCTTCGAAGGCACGTCAAGCCGTTGGTTCCGGCTGTTATCGCTAGATAGCAGTCATTAGGCTATGACCTATGACAGATGCCTTTAGGTGAAAAATCTGACAATGTTGACCACTAACACACCCGGATCATATTCCTATTGGACTGGTTCCCTGTATAAAAGGGTCAACTAAGGCAGTCGCTTTATTGTAATAACCAGTACCGCAAAAACAGGACCATGATTAATAGCATACCCTAGTCCTACGCTTCAGAACGTAGGCTAAAGATGCATCCGAGAAAACACGCTCGGACGATGAAGAAGACAGACTGGTAACGTGGTCACGAGAAGCTCGATCGACGCGTGTTAGGCGATGGCGAATGTGACTGAATTGAGTTGGGCGCCACTAGAGGCATTTCTATCTAAGATTCTCCGTACTTCCAAAGACCGTTGGTTTTGGCTTTTCTCGCTAGATAGCAGTCCTTTAGGCTATGTCATATGCCCTTAAGGCAGCCAGAAAAATCTAACAATTATTGGTTATTTAAATGTAAATATATATGAAGGTGAGATGGCACCACTCAATTACAGTAAGTACCGCCGTATCTAGGACCAAGATTAAAGCGCGCTCTAGGCTCTATCTGAGGATGCAACTGGAAAACACGCTTGGATGATAATAAAATAGCTGTGCAGATTATACCTAATATACCTATAATAGAAAACCTTTAAAATGAACCTCTAGTTTGAAAAGCTACGTATGATAAACATAGTAGGTATCAAGGTAGTTCTTTGAATTTTATTTCGCGCCAACAAGCTAATCGGCAATTTCCGTCAGGGCTCGGAGGCGCTCGGATCACTAACGTCGCTCGCGTTGTGGCGACCTCGGCGCCACGGGGCAACGAACGCTGACTAGGCCGAATGTATTACAAAGTCCGAGCCGTGGCCGCTCCCTACCAACCACCACAAAATAAGGAGACTATATAGGTTTCAGTTAAATATGCTGTACTATTTTTTTTATTATATTCTTGTACTGCAGATAATAACATAATAAGAATAGGAGAGCATATTTTGTAAATACAACCATATTACCCGTTTAAAAAGGTGCTAAAGAAAAGAGTTGTTATAAAAAGACATATAGGTATATATTCTTTGTCAAATTTTACAAAAGTATTAGAAGTATTGTACCTACGTACTTCTGACATCATCGTCAGCCTAGTGTTTCCCGCCAGCCTTTCCGCCCAAGTCTATCTCCGAACAATCTCGCCCCCAATCCGAAAGAGTTACAATAATATAAAGACCATTATTTGTTTCATAGACGCCTTTAAGGACACCATAGGGAGTGGTATATTCTCCTCAATTCTAACTCCAAAGTCAATTGTACCTACTTCTGTAATCTCATTTATCTGTCGTGTCTTTGAGATCCAGCCTAGCTCCGTATCTCGCCTCTTACTGTACAACCTATGCCTGTAACTCATTACATCAAGGTGAAATAAACAGCCTACAGTCGTTAGCACAATGAGTAACTATTGCTAATACCAACGATATCATGTAGGTACTCTATAGATAGATTAGACTTAGCAATTCTAGAGTTGGATAACTATACTATTGAATTAAATACTTCAACTACCTACTGAAAATAATGATCATGGTAGGACCCCATGTTAGATCCAGTCCTTCTAACGAAACAATATATAAAAGATTTATAGAATCCATTAATTAAATTTGTTGAACTTTTCCTTAAACCACTATTATATAATGTCTGAGAAGCCCATTAAATTTAGACCAAGTTTCTGATTTTGAAATAGCGCCGAAATTGGGTCATCTACGGAAAGATGAAGGGGAAACCTGGATAGTGCTAAAATGAAAATTTGTAATTTACTGTTTCCAATTTAATTAAGTAGGTTCTATATACCGATACCAAATTTGATTATTATTTAATTAATTTTGTATTAGGGTAAATGCTAGTGTTTTGGGCACCGTTGTACCAGAGACGCTAGGAAGTGGAAATCAATTAATTTTATTTGTCATACATAATTTTATTTTTATATAGTTTAATTAATAATGTAAGTTAAGCTATATTTTTGGTTTAGATTTTTCTTTAAGATTATGTTCTAATATAGTTTGTATATTTTCAAATAGATTGACTGGTTTAGAACGAAAAAATCAAGGCTGTTTAGTTTATAAATAACAAAAGAATACAATCAGTCCCACCAATAATAGTTCTACAACAATAAAGTTAAGATTAGATCAAGCAATACTTAAAAGTTATAATATAGTATATAATCAATTACAGCACAAAACTTTATCACAATTTTTAAGCAGAAAGACAGACACTTTATTATTGTACCTCAAGTAATGTTTCTTACGTAACCATTGTAAACTTGGATAAATCGAAAAACCGTGTAATGTGAGATTTTTCATATTATGCTTTCAAATTTGCCTTATATGTGCAGATTATTGTATTATTAAATTTAACGCTAAAATGAGAAAGTTTTGTTGAAATCTTAACTAAATGCTATAGGTGAATAAGTACGTAAAACGGTGCGACTACGACCTAGTTCATTCAACTTGTAGTTTTGGGATTTACAACAGAGCGGTTGATCATAGAGATGTCCGTTGCAACGCAATAATAAACCCACGGGTTGTAAAATTCGCCAGCATTAGAATGCGAATTTGCAGCGCACGTTCGCAAGATAAAGTCAGTCAGGGTCGGCGCGGTGCCGACGGCCGGCCATGCACCCGTGCCGCTTGCGTTGCGACACCCCCCGCCCCCCACCCCCCGCCTCGCAGGCCCCGCGCCCAGCAAAGCCAACATAAGCTATGGGGAAAACAAAACTACACCTACGCAACACTGACGCTGACGTGGACTGCAACTGAGTAATGCAGGTTGCACTAAATCTGGACCTAGAATGGGTCCTTGCGTCGATTGCCAACGAAAATAAACGCTGAAAAGCGTGGAAATTTTCCTACGCTAGGCGAGTTCATGCTTGTAATGTGACTATTTATGCATTGTAACATCATTTTGAATAAGAAAAGCCTGATATTTATTCGATTTAATTTCATTCGACATGTTTTGATTTCTGAAGAAGCCGATGTTATTAATACATCAATTTCCCATAATCATTCAAACTTCATAACCAAGATTTTTTTGGTGTTATTATTTTTCCTTTTAATAGATTATTTTACAACGTCCATCTTCTTTTAAATAAGTGAGAGTGAGAGAGTGGAGATATAAAAAAAATGAGTAATATAATTGAGATTCTCTTCAAGATAATAGATATAAGTAACATTTTTAACCTGAAAACAGAGACTAACAAGAATACGTAATATACGTTACAGGGTTCCATTATTCCTAAGGGTGGTGGTGTAGTATATGGCATGAGGTTAAATGGGGTAAGGGGGGAGGGAGCGACCCACTTGCAGTTCGACGACCGCTGGTATTTTTAGCTCCATTCCCGGACCGCGGTGCATCCTACACTTATTTTCCATTGCAACGCTATCGCATGCATACTGCATACGTGATGTGACACTAAAATAGATCTTGATATGCATAATGCAATAAACAACGTAATTTGAAATGATAACTGAAATAGGAATGGGACTTTTCATTATAACATATTTAGTATTAGGAAATTTCTATTGCTTTGAAATAATTTCAATATTAACTGATTAAATTTTAATATTCTGAATGTTTACAACAAAAATGGATCATCATCATTGTTTATGACATTTATTATACATTCATTCCCTTTATCCATTTTTCTCAGATATCTTACGGTTGCAGGCATGATTGTGTTATTCTAGTTTACCACCGGGAAAATGACCAAAAGGGCTTTCATTTAATTAATTACGCGAGATAGGGTCTGGTCGGGTGCACTGCAATCGCATTATTGTTGCTACCTTAATTCTTATTTATTAGGATGGTGGTTAGTTTTTCAGTAGTTGGATCGGTAACAATTCAGCTGCATTTATTAGTAAGGGTGAGTGGATTGATGATTTAATTCGCCTATTGTATGATATATTGTATTTTGTGCAATAAATATTAAATAAATTATAATGGTTCAACGAATCTGGCTGAAAAGACTTAAGAGTAGGGTAGTGTGCGACATGGTTGTGATGTGACAATGATGGATTTTCGCAAATCTTCAGATTTGTCATGTTCGACATTAATCATAACTTGAACTAGTGAAGATACGAGTAACTTATTATATAGCAAATAAAATTATTTATTTACCGCCTAAAAGGCCGATAACATACCTGAAACAAAAGATTATAAATTAGTATTGTATGACGTTCGTTTCTATATTGTATTTTTGTTATTTTTATCAACATGATAACACGGTTTAATATTTAGAACAAGCGTATTCTGATTAACAAGCAAATATGACAAACAGACACAAACAATAAATGTTACTCAAATTACTAAGGTCAAAGTCATAATCATTAAAATGTGGAACAAAGTACTTGTGCTTATTAAGCAGAATCATATTAGCAATTAATTAACTAATATTATAAATGCGAAAATGACTGTTTCTTTGTTACGCTTTCACGGCCTATCTATCTACTACACCAATCTTCCTGAAAATTTGCATACACATAGATATAAGTATTGAAAAGGACATAGGATTCCTTTCATGAATAAAAAATAAATAATAGCACTACGCAAATCTTGTAGCAGGTGCTACGAGCTACAGACATTCGTAGCTCGTAGCACTGACACGCTGTAGCTCTTAAATATTTGTATCCAAAAAAAAATGTCAGTTCAGGAACTACCGGCAGTTGAACTCAGCTGAATAATCTCTCATGTTGATGTAAATATTCATTTATTGTCAAATGTATTATTTTTAAATCTATAATTTAGAATAAACATATTTTATTAGGTAGGCAAACAGACATACGGAAACCACCTGATGGAAAGCAGTAACTGCCTATGAGGTTGATAGATGCTTTGGAGCCCAGGGTCTGCTTGTCTGTTTTTTTTTTGTCCTTGCACGATATTCACCTATGCATTCGACTAAGGTAATAGTTATGACGGATGTCAACTATTACCTTAGTCGAATGCATTCAAAAATAATTTCATAACAAAACTATAATTTAATGCTTCGTTTCATAAAAAATCGCTAAGGAGATACATTTACATACTTGTATATTGTAAGTGAATGGAATACAATCACTCGTGCAAAAACAATCACCAAAGGTATGCATTAACGCAGGTTTACTACTACCAAGGATTATTAAACTCGTTTTAGAATCAGGATGCGGTTGTCCGACCGGTGATTGGATTTATTAGCGGACGTATCGGTCAGCTCATAATATTAAACATTCTGTAACAATATTTATTATCCAGTTTACCCTGAGATAGCCCTGATAATAATTATATTATTTGTAAGTGGCTTTATGTTAACATTCTTGAAATAAAGTTTTCTCGTTGTTCTTTTATATTCTGTTGATTATTTATGTCTTATCAAAAAGAGTTCATCTAAATTCCTTGAATAGATTAATGCCTATTATTGTCATACAGTGAAACACTTCAACACAGCTCACTGCTGTTAGAGTCAGCGTATTTGCCTAATTGATCAAATACATGTAGTCCAGTGAATTGGACTCATGGACAAATGGATCGTAACACTACGCACTGAAGTTGAAATTCGTTTGCATTATACTGGCGCTCGAGTCATTACGTTGTCATCGTCCTAATTTTGCAGTGTCCTCGTTTTTGAGGTCAGCTTGTATCGGGGCAACGACCCCGTGCCCTTATCGCAGGGAGAGCGGCGCGGGCGGTGCGGACGGCTAAGCGCCTCATACATAGAGCTCAGTATGATGAAAGTTTCCTCCACTCTACGGCAGATGGCGTGTTTTATAGTACTAAGACAAACACGCATACGACCCAACTGGTCTGAAAAGCTGATGAAGATGTTTGTTGTGGAACGAAATTCCTACCATTTGTTCTTTGTTATATCGTTGTTACCAGTTATTAAGGATGAGTGCGATGGTGGTTATATATATATTTTTTAATTATGACCAATTGAAAATAATAAAGAAAAAAATATGTATTCTATACAAAAAAAAAATTGTAAGTAATTTGATAATTTTTAACAAAAAGTTTTTTAAAAGAGTATTTTGAAGTGAAATACATAGAAAAATAAACAGTCGTCCACTTTATAATGCAAATTATCAATGACCTTACACAAACCACCCGATGCACCCTATCACTAGCAACGTCATGTGCATATGGTAATAGTAGTGCTGCAAAATAATGAGAGTTCAGAAAATGAGCCCATTTATGAACTTCACTTTTTATTCATTAGTAGGTGTGTGTATTCGTCATTTTTACTAACAAAAATATGGCATATAAATGTAGTAATAAAATTATTAAATTGCAACTTATCAATTTGATTTGCAAATTAACGATAAATGCAAGAGACTTATGGTTGTCATTATCTTAATTTTATCGGATTACAAGTCCGGGATTCGTGGACCAATCACTTGTTTTTCATCAACAACTAGTCGGAGAGGCAAAAAATAATTTTTATTTCCCTTTAGCTGCACTCCAGCGTGAGAATCAGAGCGAAAGAAACGACAGAATTGGTTGTTTATTTATTTTTTGATCTTATATTTTTCAAAGGTTTTTTTAAATATTTACTTGTTAATTGCTAAATATTATCGAATTTAATCCTGAAACTATTGAGTTGAGATTCCGCCTGATACCATACATTGTACGAACTGAGTGACTTATCCATAGTTTATGCAATTTACAAAACTATGTTCGTAGCAACGCTCACACGCGCGTACTCATAGGCACCGGGCGGCGCGGGTCGACGGCCGGTAACCGGGGCAGCCTTGCTCTGTCCTCCGCGCCCTATTTCTGTCGCCACAGACCCCTCCTCCCAGCCCCGCATACCACTCCTTCTACAACCCTCCAACTCCAAATTATACGAAAATTAGATAATTCGAACCGTACTCAAATTTCATAATTCTCGCTACAACGACTGTTTTTATTGTTACCATTTGGACTAATTTAACGAAATTATACTATTTTTGGAATACTAATATATGTTTAGAACTAAAATGACCTTTATATGTAAATATATTTCAAAAATGTCTTCACTACTCGTGAATAAATTGGTGCTTATAGAAGTCAAATTTTTGTAGTTTAGTGATGACTCAAGTAAAATCAAACAAATAAAAATATTTCATAAATTTATGAATACTGTTTTTTATTGTTAACGATTAAGTTAAGACCACGTTATATATATGTATCAAGCAAGATGACAATTTGTCTGTCCTATTTGTGCCGTTACGTCTTCGTAACAAACTTCATTATTAGAAGCATTGTATAACGTTCGATTGTAATCAAGTATCGTCAGAGCGTGACACACAAAGAGTGACATATGTATGTAATGTGTAAAGGCGTGCACACACTGGCGCGTGTTCGTATGACGTTGGGCGGCCGGCGGCGCACGGTGACGCACGGTTGCGTCAACTTTTACTCGCACTTTCTCGCGGCTCTTGCGCAACTCTCGACAGCGCAATACTGGTTCAGTAACCGACATGTACCAGTGACAGCATTTCTCCTACCGTGGAACTAAAGATCATTTTTATATTGTCCAAATTAATGTGTTTATTAATTTTCTGAAGTCTCCTCTTAACAAACAACGACAATACAACTCTGTTTAAGTATGAAGTGATTATGACTTTTATTTAGTTATTACATTATATAATTTGGGCTATTCAAAAATAATCATTAAATTATTAAATAATGATGTTTGGCGAAAAATACATGTACTTATACGAAAAGTGTGAATAAAAAGTATGTTCAACAATTTTTTGATTCCCTATCTGTTATAATACAGTACCTATTCCTGAAGTTACTAATGGGGTACATTTCAATGAAAAGCTAGTGGTAGGTAACGGGAGGAAGAGGGGGAAGCACGGTCGGTGGGGAGCACTCGGTACGTGCCCCAGTTTCGCGCGGGTGCATGAACTCAAACGAGGTAAGGCCACCGACCGAAGCCGGCTGACATTGTAAAATGTGCTTTAGCTGTTTCACTAAAAGTTTCATTTTGCAGTTGTGTAGGAGAGTAATCGTCATAAGCTACCTAACTATTGATATCACTCGGAGGAGCTGGGCGTGTGACTCTAGATCCAGCTGCGGCGCGACCTTCGCAATTATCGCTTGTGCTATGTCCAACTGTGCTGCTATGTACTCGTGCATGCAATTATTAAAAAAAAACGTTATAACAAATCTTGAAACAAGTTACCTACAAGCAATTAAAATTAGCGATCTTAACATCAATCACAAGTAAAAAAAAAATTGTATAATATATCTATTTATTTTTTGTTTTAATAATATTTAAACAAGTACTCTTGTTATCTACATATTTTGTCATTTTTATTTAAAATAATCTAATTCGAAAGAATATCACATAGTAATTTATGAAGTAGGTACTAATTTGTATATAAAAAATGCAGTAATTGCCTTTTTATGTATACTAACGTTGTTAAAATATTTTATTTACCTAACTTAATTTACCTTAACCTTTGTTAAGTTTTTATTTTAAATTGATGAATACAAGTTTCAAACAATAAAGTTCTGATTTACTTCAATTAAAAAAAAAATAGGAAATAAAAAAATAGCAAGGTTTATGTACTACACGTACGTCATTTGTCTTTATGATTCACGCTAGTGATTATTGTAAAAGTTGTATAAAACGCGTTCACAGCACCGATTGTTGCAGCCTTGTGTTACATAGAGAGGTAAATAACCGGTCAAGGACAGTAGGGTGGGCATTCTTTGTACCTACTGGAACCGTAAAATCGGCGGAGCGTAGTCTTACCGGTTGGAATATAGGTCATAATCGATTTTTATTAATTTATCAGCGACCGTGTAAATGGAACTATATAACCTTTTTTTATTTATTTAATTAAACTAAATGACAAATAGCAGGGAACAGAACCCTAATAGGATACAGTGATGCCACTAGTTATGGACGCAACCGGGAAAGCGCTGAGATGAGAGAGAGAGAGAGAGAGAGAGATAACAGTAAAATGATAAACAAAATGTGATAAAATATCTACAGTTTCGAATAAGAAAAAAAAGCATCTCTACACTATTGTTTTTAATTGGTTGTAGTATTAATGAAAGTGATCGAGACTTCTTTGTCATGGCAAATGACTGAAACGACAGACCAATTAATAGACAGTTAATAAGATAACTAATAACTAACAATATATAAAAAATATTAGATTTTTATTTTTCTTTATTTTTTTAAATAAGTTGATAATATCAAAATTTATTGTGCTCTATGTAGAGTCAGCAGAGTAGACAAAGGTTTGCGTATTTGGGTCAACGGGAGACGGTGCACACCAATTCGCATTCAGTAACGCCTGCTCCCGAAATAAATCGGCTAAATATTCCCACATAAATGCTACCGATATTTTAAAAATTTAATTAAACAATTATATTCAGATTGTTTATTAATATATTATTGCCTGTGTGAATATAATTATATTTAAAAGAACTATATTCTAGACCCATACTAATATTTAGGGCATGCATTTCGAAATTTCGAAACTTCATAATTTCGAAATTTCGGACAATATTTGCTTGCCACATAATTTCGAAATTTGAAACTTAAATTTCGAAGCTTCGAATTCATTTTTTTATAGAATTTTTTTTTTTAGTATAATAAAACGCTTTCTTTATAGATTCACATCATCATCCTAGCGTTTTTAAAGCCCAGGGACCGCTTTCTTACTTTTTCTACACTTTGCCCGGTTTTTGGTATCCTTGTTGATGAGTCTATTTGCACGCATATCCCGCGCCGTTGCACGTATATATCGTTTTGGGTTTGCCCCTTCTACCAGGCTCCGGGGAAGGCAGCATGGCCTTGTTCACTTGCTCCCAACGTAGCTTGCCGGTTTGCGCACGACGTGACCCTGCCATCGAAGGCGTCTCCTGAAGCTTATTCGCTATGTGACATACATGAAGGCTGCCCCGGACGCGGGAGTTTCTAATGCGATCTTTCCGAGATACCCCACACATCCACTGCAGCATTTTCATCTCTTTCCGTGACACGCAGCTGTTGCTTGTGTCGTTCAAATACGAGCCATGCCTCACTACCATGCAGAAGGACAGGCCTAATGATGGATTTATCTCCTGCGACAACGGGGTTTCACACAGCACACCTTCAAGTAGGTTCCAGAATGCCGTCTAATCTGTGTCACTGCGACCAACTTGGTGGCCACCTATCATCTCTTAAAACCATGCAAGAACGAGTGAGTAAGCGGGATAGCGCGCTACGTGATGTAAGGCGACATCTGTCTTACTCAATCGTTCTTGCATGGTTTTAAGAGATGGTGGTAAGCCACTAGTGGCGCGTAGGCACTTATCAAGTAAGTCGCAACCCCTTCAACAAGCACCGTCAAGTCCATCACTCCCTCCACCTCCCATGGCTCTACCAACCTCTCGGTTATACGAGCCGAATCTCGGGAGAGTGCGCTGTACTTGCATTTCGCATCTTTTTTCAGTCGAGTACAAGTTCTCTATAGTGTTCGCCTATCTATGCAACCATTGCATATTAATAACTCTCCCCCATCTTTAGGGGGCTTACTTGCCTTCTTCTCGGCCTGAGGCCAGCTTCTGTCTTCTAGGTCTTTGAGTTTGCCTGTTTCAGTTTTTCTCTTCGTCTTTTTTGTCTTCTTGTAGCAGTATTCTTGATGTGCTCTTACTTTTCAAGTTATGCCTCTCTCGAGGCCGCTTCGAATTTTATGCCACCGATGCGAGAATTCTTTTAGCCGCTTAAAGTTCGCCTCAGATCCCACGAGATCGCAATAGTAGACCGGGCCCACCCCGAGCGGGACAACATTATCTAATAGTTCCCTACGCGCCTCCTCATAAAGCCGCCTCGTCAAGTCCATCAGTTGGTCTCTGAAGCGTTTCATTTCCAAGACGCCATTCCGGAACTCCTCCAAAAGCACTACGGCCCTCGCGCGTCCCGTTAGCGTGCCAACATTCCACGTGGCGAAGAGGAGCTTTGCGTTGGATTGGGGTTAGCATCTTAACCGTGCCCGCCCCGGACACGACAGTCCTTGCCCACATGTCACAGGAGTTAGGCGAAGCTCCTGCGCACTTTTTGCGGTGGCGTCCTATTCTTGATAATATTCCTTCTGCTTCTTCTATTCTTCTTACCATTTAGATTTGGCGATTTTTGCCTTTCCGGAGCAACTGCCGTATGATCTTCAGGGCCAGGCCAGAGCCGAGCGCGTTGACTTGGGCCCCAAGGATGCTGATGGGGCCCAAGAACGCTCAAAGTTATAGTTTTACAAACGTTGTCATATTCCATTACAATGGTGTTCCTTGAATTTCGAAATTTCGAAATTTCGAAACTAATCAACCTAATTTCATAAGCCAATTTCGAAACTGAAAATTTATGAAACTGCATGCCCTACTAATATTATAAATGCGAAAGTCTGTCTGTCTGTCTGTCTGTCTGTCACCTCTTCACGGCTAAACTGCTGAACCGACTGTGATGAAATTTGGTAGGGATGTAGTTTACGACCTGAGGTCAAACATAGGCTACTTTTGGGCGCGATATAACCGAGTCCCACGCGGGGCGAAGCCGCGGGGAACAGCTAGTTTAAATATAAAATAATAATTTACAAACTTGAATAAAATATTTAAATAAAAAAAACGAATAAATGGACAACAGTGGTCACGTGCCGTTATTCAAATATGACGAAGAAAAGTATGAAAATGAAATGTGTTTATTGTTAGAATATAAAGCACATGACATGGTTCATGAATAATTCTATTGTATTGGTATATAGGTCAAGCTGGCGTCGGATGCGTAAACAGTCGTAGCCACAGTTCGGAGGGACGATGAAATAATCTCCACTAAAGCTGAGCGATTTGTTTAAAAACTAGGGCGTCCCTAGCGCTAACTCTTATACTAAACATTTACTGGACATACACATACAAGGTTTGTTAGTTTTGCATTGTTGGCGATATTTACTTATTAATGATAAATTTTCAGATGAAGGAATATCCTTGTTATTTATCGTACTATAGTGCAAAATTGACTTCGACCAACACTAATTTTATTAAGATGAATTTGGTTGTTTTCATAAAAAATATTAATTTTTATGCAAATGTTACAATTAATATTATATATTATCATATTTTAAATGCGCGGATTCACGAAAATTTGATCTTTATATATAGGTTTATGAGAAAAGCCATTAAGATAATGCAGTAAATTGAGAATGGCGAGATGTTCGCGCGATGCAACAGCATGCACCGGAGTAAACAACCTGCAATTAGGACAATAAACCTCATCAAGAACAAACTATAATTTGTACGATAGTTAACTAATTATCTAATTATGTTTTCGAACAAATATACACGGTTATCGCGACATTTGCATATTAATGCACGCATTCGCATCGCGAAGAATGCGCTGGAGCTAGACAACAGTGGATCGCTTGTTGTCAACCTACTTGCGTCGACATGATAGGATAAACTACTTTTACACAAGTTAGATAGAGTAAATAAATATATACATATATATTCTTTATTGTACCACTGGCTTTTTTTCGCGGCTCCGTTTTATCATGCCTAAAAGTAGCCTATGTTCGACTCCTGATATATCCATACCAAATTTCATCAAAAACGGGCCAGCTGTTTAGCCGTAAAAGCATAACAGATAGACTTTCGAATTTATAATATTAGTATGGATTTACATAAAAAATATACATGGTAATACAAAAACAATGTGAAAAAAAGCGATTTACCGCTAATGATATTTCTTCCAGCCAACCGCGGTTGGTAAGTTAACTTATTTACTTCTAATTTGTAGTAAGACCTTTGTAAAACTATATTTTATATACTTACTAGCTGTTCCCCGCAGCTTCGCCCCGCGTGGGACTTGGTTATATCGCGCCCAAAAGTAGCCTATGTTTGACCTCAGGTCTTTAACTACATCCCTACCAAATTTCATCACAATTGGTCCATCAGTTTAGCCGTGAAGAGGTGACAGACAGACAGACTTTCGCATTTATAATATTAGTATGGAAGTATGGATATAGATATGGATTCGTATGGATAACAACAATCACACTCATAATTATTTAATCCGTTGATATAGAAAAACAATTGCAAGGATTAGTATAATGATAGGAAATACAGAGTAAAAATCTTTGTCAGTACGTATAAATTAAAGGATGGATAATTAAATAAATACATAATTAAAATTTTTAAATACTTTATGTGCTGATTTAGACAAAGAAAGATATGAGAAAAGCATTTGTAATATTGTATAATGAGGCATTAATTTGACAACACTGTGTTTATTAAATGGGCATAAGAACCATCCTCTTGAATCACTCTATCTATTAAAAAAAACCGCATTAAAAACCGGTGCGTAGTTTTAAAGATTTAAGCATACAAAGGGACATAGGGACAGAGAAAGCGACTTTGTTTTATACTATGTAGTGATGTACCTACGTAGGTATTATGTGGCTTTCTTGACAACATGTTATTGGATAAAAAAAATAAACAAGAAGTAAATAAACGCATATAACACGATGGTATAAAAATATGAAAGTATAAGATACAAATAATATTTCATCTAGGTATTTTAATATTGCAGAGCAGATAAAATCACTTACATCTAAAAAAAATTTAGCATTGCATATTTTCTAGTCTGTGGCGGTGTGCAGTTTAGTTAGAGCGTGTCAGTGGAGGTTACCGAGCGCCCCCCTCCACCCCTCCCCTCTGCCCCCCTCCCGGCGGCCCGCTCGGATCAACAACCTCTGCAAGGTTGCACAGCGACCGACTGCGCTATCGCCAGCTACAGTTACGATACCGCCCGCCCTTCTCCAACAAACTATTTTATTACATAGCTGTCATATCGGTATTATGTTCGAAGGTCTTACGATTTTTTGTTTCGTATAAGATTATTTTTGTAAATATACTAATATCTCAATTAACTATTTTTTTATTTATATTTGCAGACCTGCATTTGGTAAACGTTTAGAAAATAACCTATCTTTTATGTCCATATCTAACAAGATGATTTCAATTAAAATTTACAATACTTTTCAACGGTTAATAATAATAATAATACCGATGTAACTTTATTTATTCAAGTACGTAAACCTTACCTTCGTATCATATGGGCTTCATATATTTAACGAAATAAAATTTATTTGAATAAAAGAAACTTACTGACTGAAAAATATTTACAAAATCGTATTATTTTTCATTTATTTCTGACTGCCTAACACGTTACGCAACAAGATAGTATTGGAATGTAAAAGACTACTAGCGCCATCTGGTAACGAGTAGCGGAACTAATATGTTTATTATACTTATAAATTATTATAATTTTTAGCTTCATTACTTATTGGATATATGTATTAAATAGTTCATGATATGGTTTTTGCATAGGTATCTACCAAACAAGGGGACCCGAGGAAATGCTAAAAAAGATAGATAAAGATAGACATAGTCATTCACAGTATGTTCCTTTATAAGATAGATTAATGTCATCGAATTTTACAGATTAAAAATCGAACATAATATTAATTTACTAGGAACAATTGATCACTTTAGTATTGGCGGCGTTGGAACAGTGAGAACAGTCTTTCATTTAAATAGACAACCATTACCATTCCATAAAGGTAAGAATAGTTTGAAAACAAAAACCGGTATTTTTAAAAGCACGTGTAAGTGATAAACAAAATGAGTCAGATGTTCGATCGTTTGTTTCTGTAAGGGGAGCGACGACCGCGTGACGCACGGAGCACGCACCGCGCCGTCACACGCTACGTGGCGCCGCACGCAAATATCAAGCGGCGCGCGGCGCTGACGTTGTCGTTGTCGCGGCCTAAAGTATTGCCAAATATGCTTGTCAATCGCCAAATAAGCTGGTTATCCTAATATCCATACTATAATATAAATGCGAAAGTCTGTCTGTCTGTCAACTGCTGGACCGATTGTGATGAATTTGGTAGGGATGTAGTTAACGACCTGAGGTCAAACATAGGCTACTTTTGAACGCGAGATATCCGAGTCCCACGCGAGGCGAAGCCGCGGGGAACAGCTAGTTATAATGTAAATGCGAAAGTTAGTTTGCATACTTGTTTGTTTATTGTTTGCTGTTTGTTTGTTGTCTCATCACGCTCTATCTACTGAACCAATCTTCCTGAAATTTCGCATACATAGCCAGGAGTATTTTGAAGGATGGGATACCTTTCATCCCGGGAAAAAGCACTATTCCCGAGGGAATCTCACGCGGGAGAAGCCGCGAGTGGAAGCTAGTAATTCTATAATCTACATAGATACATACTAATATTAAAAATGCCAAGAAGATTCGTGCTCGATATACTCAACTCGAATATCAGGTACCTACTCGGCTTGATGTCTACTAATTACGTATTTTTATGTTTTGTTAGACGTAAGGGGTTGACATCGGCCAACAAGCGCCGCCAATTATTTTATTTCTTTTACTCTAGATTCAGGTCAAATTGAAAAAATCTAAGACAATAATTCGCTAGTAAATAACTTCTAGTATTTTTATTATTAATTTTTATTATATCATTCTCAATACAAAGGAAAAATAATGAAAAGTAATACCGCAAATTCTAGAAGTTATTTACTAGCGAATTGTTTTCTTAGATTTTTCAATTTGACCTGATTTTAGAGTAAAAGAAATAAAATGTTCTGTGGCACTAGTTGGCTATGTCAGCGCCTTAAGACAATGTTATTCTATAAATATAGTTAAATGCATTGTCTACATGCCTTGCTTTTATTGAACTAAAAAAAGAAAATTAACATTACTAAATATAAAATTATAAACTAAAATATATTTTGTTATTTATTTATTAAACTACAAGTAATATACGTACATAATACTTGTAGAATTCCTACTAGTCAAACATCAATTCAAAAAAATTGTTTCTCCTTAGAAACATTTTTTCATGCGACATTCGTTACGGTTTTTCCAGTAAATTACGATCCATCATGCACAGACACTGATCAATATCCATACTAATATTATAAATGCAAAAGTCTGTCTGTCTGTCTGTGTGTCACCTCTTCACGGCTAAACTGGTGGACCGATTGTGATGAAATTTGGTAGGGATGTAGTTAACGATCTGAGGTCAAACATAGACTACTTTTGGGCGCGATATAACCGAGTCCCACGCGGGCGGAGCCGCGGGCAACAGCTAGTACACTATATTTTTATAGGGATTACAATACAAACTATGAAAAGATAATTTTGAAATATTATAAAATATATTTACAAAAACACATAATATTCTAAAACACACTTGATCAGTTTTTCTAAACTAAATATAGAAGAAAAGGAACACATGAAGAAAGATACATTCATTTTTATCTAAATCAAATACGTATTCCAAGCTAAGCTATAAAATAATTCCATTTTAAGTTCTTCATTTTCTGCAAACTTGAGTTTGTCATCACAGTAGCGCCATCTAGGAGAAGAACGGATAATTTCGCAATGAAACAAACTTCAGTACACAACGCCATCTATTGGAATTTTCACGAACGACGAAGGCTTCAAAGGGTGAAAGTTACTAAGAAGATCGCGAAAATGCTGCTAGATTTCGCTGTAACGAAAAGTGTCTAGTTGACGCTTTAAAAGCAACAACGTGAGTTGTTTTAATTTTCCATACAACCATAGATATTACTTATAACATAAAAAAAATACTGTAGAGCCCGCTCGCGATTTCCTATTTCTATGCTTATAAAAAATGATATCTCAGGAAAACAAATACTTGGTCTACAAATTTACAGATTCATTGAGAAAAAATATTATTTAGTTTGTAAGGAAAAATTACATCTTTTATTTTCTTATCGCAATAAGTATCGTAATTAATCGTATCGTAATTTTGAATTGTGAGATTTGCTAATTGTATTGTAAGCCACTTACAAATGACATGAAGTCAT
Organism: Apomyelois bistriatella; assembly: GCA_947044815.1. Taxonomy (NCBI): domain Eukaryota; kingdom Metazoa; phylum Arthropoda; class Insecta; order Lepidoptera; family Pyralidae; genus Apomyelois; species Apomyelois bistriatella. Next base: position 7,232,585 of record OX345690.1, read on the forward strand.
TCTTTTTTTAATGTCTTTTATAGAATGAAAAGCAGTTACCTTTAATACATAAACTCATAAATTAGTGAAAATTTGGAAGGAGGATAAGAATTCATGTAAAGTATGTCTGATAATACCCATCTTTTCAGTAAAATACTATGATTTGTTTTCTTGTTGCATCCAGTGACGATGATAAGGTTCTTTAGAAACTTTTCTGCGAGGTTAGGTCCCCAGATAAAATCGTCGTTTTGTTATTGTAGGCAAAATAATCTCTGAATCCATATCCATCCATACTAATCCATATCCATACTTCCATACTTCCATATCCATACTTCCATACTATCCATATCCATACTTCCATATCCATACTTTCCATACTAATATTATAAATGCGAAAGTCTGTCTGTCTGTCTGTCTGTCACCTCTTCACGGCTAAACTGCTGGACCGATTGTGATGAAATTTGGTAGGGATGTAGTTAACGACCTGAGGACAAACATAGGCTACTTTTGGGCGCGATATAACCGAGTCCCACGCGGAGCGAAGCCGCGGGGAACAGCTAGTAAAGTAATACATTTTAATTGGATTAATACCTATAATAGATGCTAGTTTACCGATCATAACATCGGAACTCTATATAGAGTTGAACAAATGTTTGCTTCGAGTTCGTATTTCGTCTTCAAGTTTCTACTTGGATATCGTGGAATTAGGACTAGCTTTTATATATATTAAACATCTCTGAGAATTTAACTTTTAGCTTAGAGACAGCATTTATGTTTTTTAAATATTTTCAGTTTCAGTTTTTCTCAACTGAAAATAAACAAACGATTTAATTTTAAATGGCTATAAGTATATGACTATGTGAATGATAAACAAAGGTTAAAAGGACATCATGTATGTAATCAGGTAGTGTAAATTATTTTTCGTCTCACTCAATATGCGACTACCTCGATTCAGCATTTAGACGTGTGTTATATTTGCGCAGACGCAAATTATGCTAACTTCTAAAGTAAATATCTACGTAATGTAACCTCCAGTCGACTTTCGGACTGTCCGGAACAAATACTCAACTGACCTACAAACAGACAGGAACGCAGAATGATACATTGTCTCTCTTTTTCCCACTAATGTATGGAGATTAGGTGCGGAAGAGACGGCCAACCTCGTTGCGATGACGAGCCTCCGTTCTCAATGTCAAGTTCACCGATTATTATTAGTGCTCAATGCCACGTAGTTACAAAATAAAAAGAGAATAGACACTTATCATAAAATCAAGTTCGCTCTATAAATGAACTACTTAACGCAGTAATAATAATAAAATAAATATAAAATAATATAGAGGTAACCCCACCCAAATCTGTAAAATATAATCCATGTATTTCTACACTGAGGCGTTAAGTGAAGCTAAAATGAACGGCCACTTTTAACTATCTGAGATCTTACCCCGCAATAAATTAGTCTTCGACCAGATTATAAAAACCTAATATTATCCACACACATTTATCCATAGGCCATTCTATGAGCAATTTTAAACTATACCACTTTAATATTATATCTTTTAATGGAATTCCTCTTTTTATTTGTTCCACTCTCAACTATCGATGAATTTGATTTCTCTCTTTGTTCCACTCTGATCCATCATTGGTTTTTTTTTGTGTAAGAGTTCAAAAAATTTACATATTAGCGCGGGTGCAATGGTTATTTTAAACCGACTACAGCACAGCAGCAGCAAAAGGAAGGGTAAAATGTTTTGGCAGTCTATTTAAGCACAAGCTGTTGCCCGCGGCTCCGCACGCGTGGCACTCGGTTATATCGCGCCCAATAAAAACAAAATGTTTGACCTTTGTTTTATGAATTCACCTATAGTGGATGCGACCACGGCTCTACCATGATCATTTTTGTACCAATGCATTTCTGTATTTCTATCTGAATGATTTCTTTGTTACGTCCTTTCTAGATACATATTTCAACGTAGTCGGAATTTTGTTATTTTAACTGTTTTTTCTTCTGTACTTACACTATTTTATGTCAATAGATACGTCAATGTATAAATATATAAACAACAGCAGAACTGATCACACGCAAACACGTAGAAACAATTTGCTCGGAAAAAATCTTGCGACATGCCATAGCATTCTCAAGGAGAATTGACGGCAGGCAGGTGACCGATCATAATCAAAATGTCATTTTTTTAATAAGTCTAATATCTACGTCTAGAAAGGTTTAGTAAACATTGAAATCATCTTACGCATGCGTCTTAGAAAAGGCTTAGTTGACAGAATCATTTTACCTGCAAGAAACACACTGCTGACTTAACAGACCAAAACATCGGCACCGGCCACACGGTTAAGGTAATTGATAAAAACAAAAAGTTTGTTAGAAGATCTATTTTTAAGTTTGCCACATTATTGAGATTAGCCACTGGTTTAGAGTACGCAAATAGTTGCCCGACCTTGCTTCTATGAAGCTGGTGTTATCTAATGTAACTATCGTATTCGACTCTACTGTACCTAATATAATAACTGTACATAATTTTAACAGTTTCAGTTCTATATTTTTGAAACGTAAAATCAGTCTATCTCTTTCTCTCTCTCTCTCTTATCTTAGCGCTTTCCTGGTTGTGTCCCCAGCTGGTTGCTACGGAGCTCAAAGTCCGCTTACTTGAACGTAGAATCAATCTGTCTTAAGTAGATAATAAATATTTAGTTACATTAAAATATTTGTCCCCTCTTTAAAAAGGAGTGTTATTATATTCCTCTGATGCTTAGTTACTTAATCTAGCAACATTATATCAGACACCAGTGTAAAATGATTGAAATATAATCAAAGCAAGTTCACTTTTCATTGGTGATTTGTAAGTATTTTCTGTGTATGTATTTATCATATACTAAACAGTTCGTCGCCGTCGTTGGTTTTGGCCAAATGGCTCAAATCCAAGACACTCACGCTCCCATAATGAGTATACTAGAACATGAAATGAATTTTATTTCCAATGAAAAGAATGCTGTTATTTTTATGAAATGTTTAGATACATACCCCTTTATGTAATGGGTTTAAAATACTAGTAGGTTAGTGAAAGTTTCAAAATTAAAGCTTTATTGTTTGCGTTCGTTTTTAAAGTTGAAAAAACTAAGACAAAGAAATTTTGTAGTTTTCGGAGAAAGTATACCTACAATTTATAAATATAATTATTTATCATTTCATCCCCATGAAGGCCATTGCTGGACTTATGCCTCCCTAATTATTATTTATCCCTAGTTATAAAAGTGGCACACTGACTAGTCTGAAGTGCCCTGCATCATCTATGCAAATATAAACGTCGTTTTGCAAGGTAAAAAGTTTAAAAACCTGCAGACATCCACCGAGGTAGAGGCACATCAAGGAGATTATAGCATGTCGGTCTAATCAACTTCCTACTTCTTAACGAAAGGTCAAAAATAACCTTAGTTAGAAACAAGTGGAGAAATTTGAGGGAGGGCTTCGCCTGACAGTTGAGATAAAATACTAATACCTACAAATAAGATTATTTTTACTTTTTTGTTTTCTTTTTATACCCACGTTTAATAGTGTACTTATTTTAATTATAAAATGTAATTTTAGGCGTGCAATGGCCGGCAGCACGCGTTTCTTGCAGTATTGATCGGATCGCGGCCGTGACTCATGCCGCCCTTGCCCGACATTCAACCACCCTCAACCCCCGCTGCACACGCGTTATCACTACCCATCTCCCTATTATCTATTTCTCTAACAATGGGGTTGCCTTTTTATATCTATGTTAGAATGCATGATTGGATCCATTCTATTTATTTAATTTTTTGTTCTCGTTTTACCTCTCAAATTATATTTTTACTTACTTATCTTTTTATTTTGATAGTACTAATAATATATATATTTGACAGTTTAGTAATAATTGATATTTTTAAATACCGGTCTATAGAGTCGGTCGTTCTTATAAACGATATATAATATTACGTCTATGTTATAAAATCCAAATCTCTTATTAATCTTACCACAATCAAACCGAAAGAAAGTTATTCAATTAAATATATTAATTTAATCTCTAATTATTGTTATCACAATATAATGCATATTAATGTGAACTAAAAAGAAATATAACATATATTAATATACTTTTCTTAACTACAAAAAGGAAGGCTCTCCCCAACCCCGCAATCTTCGCATTACACACAGGTTGTATAGCTATAGGGTGCTGCCCGGAATGAAACCGGCATCCCGTCTACCCCCGTGACAGACACCCTACTAACTTTTATTCCGTTATTAGACCGGAGGGATCTCGAGCAGGGCATTAAGGCATTTCGAACTTCTTTAATATTTAGGGTAGTGTGTAAGCAACAATATTTTTAATCATTTAGTAAAGCATAATTTTTTTAAATATCATTATTAATGGTAATCAATTCTATAACTATATGCGAACATCATCTTCAGTTAAAATTTTCCTAATGGGCGATAAAAGTTTAATTGATCATGAAAAACAAAAAAACTAGTCCAGATGCTGTGGTACTCCACTTATGTTATAAAAATAGGCCAAGTTATTTAGATGTGACCATGACTAATTTTACTCATATACTTACAGCACGCTCGCCGTTGGGAAGACTAAAGTCGTTTTTTGATTGACCTACCCTAAGAACCGCAGTAGTGCGCTCTTTTTGAATGGCTTTTTAATGTAGGTCTCTATATTATATGTATGTGGAAGTGGCTTCTTACATTTCATTTTATTTATACGCCTATTGGAATGAAATAAATTGTTATTAAATTTTTCAATCAGTTCATGCACACAATTGTCACACAACAATAGTTTTTATATTGTGGCTGAATTCTACGAGCCAATTCGCGCGAACATCTGACTTCAGAATACAATAGATTTTATAATATTTTTAGTTTTTAATAATTTACACTTTCTTCAAGTTATTTAAGTATTAAAATTAAAATCAAGTGCAAACCATGTTTACCATTTTTATATAAAAAAACCTTACTTAAATAACATATGCGTATTGATGGCGTATTGTATGAAATCGTGTGGTATAAGTATTTTCATAGTCGGAGTCCTTCGGCAAAAGACCATGAGAAATGTTCAATCTTACACAGTCAATACAGTCTTGACAGTCCACATTGCGTGTCCGCTATCATCGTATTTCATAAATAGTTCGAGTAAAAGCAACGCAGCTCCTCATCATTATTTTTATGACACACTCACTAAGATAGTGTATCTGAATAAATCAAAAACATATATTACTTATAAAGAAATCAAGTAGTTAAGACATAAAAAATCTATCAAGTTTAAAATATCATTCCCGGAAATTTTCGTCCCGATGTAACCAACATTCCAGACGTTAAAATTAGCAGCATTTACGAACGCAGCTCGCGCACGTAAAGGACTAAGGCTAATGACGATGACGCCGCCGTCGAGTGTTACTAATGAGTGCTCAAAGCTCAGTACCTGGTGCTCAGTTGGCACTCAGACTTGCTCGGTATTCGGTGCCGTGACAGCAGCGGCATACACTTTCCCGTTGCGCGAGGGTATGGCTGCTGGATCGATACCGCCCCACGTTCACGGTCAACGCCCTCCGCCCGCCCTACGCTTTCGCGTCACCGACGCCACCACCCCCCTCACCTCGCACTCCCTCAAACGCCTCGCTAAATATAGGTACATCAGTCCGACCCTTCAGCCCGCTGTTACGAAACACAATTAACTTTACTATTTCCAGATTAAGTATTTATCTTCACCCGCTAAAACTAAACAACATTTAAAATTAGTTGTAATTGTGACGTTATCTTAAATATAATAATTGAGTATTTTTTAGACATGATAGATTTGCACGCCTTACTAAGGTAGAATGTATTCGCACATTCATATTGTTACAACATCATTTTGTACATACATTCAGGCAAATAAAGATTTTGATTTGATTTGATTTAAATTTGGGTATCAACTATCAACTTGCACGTTCTGCCTATACGTCCCGTTGGGTCATAAAATCAAAATACAATAGAAAAATGTTGTAATATTATGTGACTACTTTGTGCGCGAGCCAATCGAAAACATTAAAGATATTTTTTTAAACTACTATTTATAAATCGTCTATAAATTTATTCACTGAAATAAACACGTTACAGTGAAAAATGGTGTACAAGATGGCAAAATTGAGTGTCAATTAGCAAGGCCAAGGTCTGCAAGATCTAGCGACGATGAGACGCTAAAGCCTTGAACGAGAAAATTTTATTAAGCAATTACTTTCATTTACGCCAAGGAAACGAGGCTGTGAAGTATCTATGGAAAAGCGAAGCGACAGCGTAAACTTAACAAACAATATCATATTCGTAGTTATTGTTAAGTGGATATGTGCTTACTTTGATTCTAAATTGTAAGTAAGGCCTAATTAAGTAAATAATGATTGTTTTTTTTTTACAATAATACTGCATTTGCACAGAATAGCTCTTGTAATTTACATATAGCGTATCGACTTTTGAAAGCTGTATTTTGGTTATACACATAGTTAATATTAATAAATTTAGGACTTTTGTTTATTTTGATGTCATCCAAATTATAAACACGGGAGTAAATGGGTTAAACTCTAAAATTTATCCAGCAGCTCCGCCCACGTAATACTCGCACATCACACCAAAAAAAGGAACATTTGTTATTTGTGAGTCTAAAGGTTTCTCTCTTGACATTTATTTCGGAAAGTTAAAATCTGCGTTATATTGAAACAACAATGACAGTGTTATTTGTTATCTACGTCAAGAATTGTCCACAGTGCTCGGAAGCGTCTAAAAGTCTCTATTTCGGAAGGAAATTGGAGACATTTGCGTTTATAGCCATGACGCCGTTTACTGTGTATAGCAAATTATAAATATTATATAGATATATAGACTATAATTAAATAACATATTTGTACTTTTTATAATTGTTTTTATATTATTTTGAAATAAAGTAATTATAGTTATGAGTAACAAATACCCTTAAAACTTTATAACTATTAGACTGGTATTTATGTTATTTTTTTTTATTAATATTTTTTATCATTACTTGAAACTCGTCGTATGTTTTCTCGTTTACCTATATTTTTTTTAATGGCAAAGTCCTTCGAGGTGGAAGCTTTTTTTTTGAAAATATACCATTATACTGACTTTCAGAGCGTATGAACCGCTTTACATAATCTAATAAAATAAATTTGTTACAGAGAGACACGGTTAAGTGCCTAATTAAAGCGTTACCTATAGTCATGATGGGTCGATGTCACAAAGGCTTGTTAGGAGGAAAGTGCCTATTGTTATTGATTAATAGACGCACCTATTAAATTTGCAAACCTATCAATGAGCTGTTTAGCTTGCAACCAGAAACTTCACCTAGCGAGAAACGGCCAGGATGTGTTGGTCAATGAATTGTACACTTCATAGAAATGTCACCATGTTACAGTATATTCGTGATAGTGAATTCATAACATGAGCTTCATAGGTTAGACAAAAATCTATAGATCACAGAAGACCGAAAATCTTATGACGATATCACAAAAGTTTATATTGAGGTAAATCTAATAGTTCTATGAATAGGATAATTTTTGGTAAATTCACTACAATTTGTATTTTTGTTTGAATGGGTAATTCAATATTCTATTGAATAAAATCGGCACATTTAGTCAAAAAAAAAAAAATAGTTATGTGTGTCATATCAACGATGTATATTTTTATCTCACTACTTATGTTATCTTAAATCTTTGACTGATTAACTTCTGACTGGTCTGGTCATTCTGGCGAACTGTGCATTTCCCATACGTCTCCTACTATGGCTATTACAGGCTGGACTACTGGGTTGCATCGAGGGCTTAGCCTAGCTACCTGCCAGGTAGGTAGTACCTGGCGCATGGCTGGTGTAACTAACCAGCTAGTAGGTTTTAAGAAGTATTTTTAGGTACGAGGTAAGTGATAATTTTATCACTTACCTTGTGATTAGATTCCTATGTGTATATTTGAGTGTACATTAATTAAATACATGAATTAAAGTGTCTCAAAATTTCAAAATCAACTTAGCTTATCCATAAAAATCGACCTATTACGAGTCGAGAGAGAAGCCTATTAGTTGCCTTGCCTGTTATCGATTGATTTTCACACTTGCTTCCCTACTGACTGGCGCTTGCATTCCATCGGCCTGCATTCAATACCCTAGCTACATGTAAGTGTACAGAGCACAAAACTACTGACGCGACGAGGGCCCTCAGACGGTTGTACGTATATCTTTAGCTACAGTGCAGTGAGTGGGTGAGCAGACTGCAGTCAAAGCCGCTGAATCCCGGAAAACTACCGACCCAGTCTAGACATGGGGGCACTTCCCCTCGCAACCCCCGCACCCCGCATCGTTCCCTGCTACCCTGACGCTTTCACCGACTTGCAGACATTATAAAAAGAGAACGCACCGCTTTTGAGGGATGCGGTACATGACACGCGAACAAGAACCCGGGAAATGTAGATGAAAAATTACAAAAGGTGTTTTCAGTGCAGTACTTATAAGAAGGGGCTGAGTGTGGGCTGAATTCAAAACCGCAAGTTGTTACTTAGCTTCTTTATTTTTTAATAATTCATACAGTTCTCAAACTGTACTATGTCATATCTGGCTTTATCCTTTCGTGGACACAAACCAGAATAGAATTCATGGATTTGGATAAAAGGTGGTCCAATTTTATTTGTACCAGTGGTCCAAGTACGAAAGCATCATGTTGCCGAAGTTCTTTACCGATATGTAAGATACAGTCAGTCTAATCATAAATTATTATAATTAATATAGTTTCCGTTGCAAATTAAGTCACAGATTTAGAAAGCCGTTATTCTATGTAATAAGTGTACAGTAGAATATAAGTAGTTTTGTAATATTTTTTCGTAAAATACAGTAAAATAAAGTTTTGAATATATTCTACTAGCTGTTCCCCGCGGCTCCGCCCCGCGTGGGACTCGGTTATATCGCGCCCAAAAGTAGCCTATGTTTGACCTCAGGTCATTAACTACATCCCTACCAAATTTCATCACAATCGGTCCAGCCAGTTAGCCGTGAAGAGGTGACAGACAGACAGACAGACAGACAGACAGACAGACAGACAGACTTTCGCATTTATAATATTAGTATGGATATGGAAGTATGGAAGTATGGATTAGTCTTAACATAGTCTCTTTTAAATATCAACCTCAGTAATCTAGTTGTACTAATCCACTGTGTAGTTTGATCATGAATAGTATTTTCCTTATTATTTTTATGATGTAATTAATTTCCAATATAAATATGTGTAACAAGTTATAGCCATTGTATGTTTGGTTTTTGTTATATACAGAAAGCCATAAACTTTGCAACAGTTCACCATCACCTTGAATTAGAGACAGTGCGATATGCATGATTGACTGTTGTGCAGTGGGTTAGTGAGAGTGAATTACATTGGAGGGTGAGGGGTGGTGCACGCGGGGGCTTGCAGACAGGGTGGGCCAGTGGAGTGGGCCAGACGGGAGAAGCCGACGCACCTCGCTTCCGTGCCGGCGTGTAACCGAACATACACAAAAACATATGCACTACGAGGGTAATCGCAGCCCACTATGTAGTCTGGCACACTAGAAATATGCTACATTTCCCTTCACAAGTATTTAAACGACTCCGGGAAATAATAACAATTATATGTTGACACATTTAGTAAATAAAGGATTGGTACAGGAATTCCTTTGTTAATATTGACACTTTTCCGAAATCATATTTGTTCCTTGAATGTGAAAACTATGTAAATAGGCTATGTAGAAATAATCTACGACATAAAATTTAATTAGTTTTGTAATCAAATTCTACGTGGCTAAGTACGTATCTGTCAGAAATGATTATTAAGGACTATAGGGAATAAACAAATTATGTACATGTGACGTTAATATACAAGAGTTTGTAGTCATAATCGAGTTAGATATCGCGTCCCTGACCGTGCGGGCCTTGGCCGCGGCCGTCGACTTTACAGCTTCGCTTAGATATTCCGAATAAATCTTGTATCTCCCTTCTAACAAGCAGGCGTAACGAAGACGGGAATATATTGCAAACTTATTGATATCTACACTGTCTTGAGACTCTGGGTCGCTGTTCGATTGATAAGTACTTGATCAGAGAACACCTACAAAGAATGGGTACATTGATCTGTCGCTGTGTTTCTCTCATGCTCCAAGTAGTCAAGACAACATTCATACAGAACGAAATGAAATTCATGTAGCTGTGCTTTTTCAAATCTAATAAGCCATGTACAATATTACAATATTTAATTGTGCGCCTTAAAAACTTTTCCTTACAATAATTAATTAATACAGTTCATTTTACCAAAGGGGCTATGTTACACTCTACATCACACTCTACATCACAAAATGAATCCTAAATTAGAATATCAACTTTCAAATGCAATAAACTTCAATTAATTGACATTTTTTATTTGCAAAAAAATAATATAGAGAAAATTTCAAATGTTTACTTTTGACTGCCACATTAATAAATTAGGCCTTTATATGGTTGACACCTTCGAAGTCTAGTAGCCTGAAGGTCATGAGTTTCAACCCCATGGAAAGAATACTTGGTGCAACTTTTTACCAGACTGTCTTAGGATATTGCAGAGTACGATGGCTTGATTGTCCGTGTTCCGGAAGGCACGTGCCTGCTATACCAATAACAGGCCGAAAGGAGGTTCAAAAAGCTCTACTAACACCCGGATCAATAGACCTTATAAACTACACGATATAATTAAGTAGTAGTGTTTTATTTTGTGAAATTAAAAAAAAAAAACATATTTAATCGTTCATTTCATTGAGTCAAATACTTCATAATCAGCATTTATTAATGTCGTTTTGTTTAGCATTTCTAAGGATTGTTTGGGTGGAGTGCGAACAGGGTGTAACAGCATGGGTGTCGTGCTGTGTGCAGCGGGGTCAACCGCCGGGCGCGGCGGGTCGTCGGCCGCGGGTCGCGCTGCATCGCCGGCATTGCATCTGTATGCACCCTGAGCCACAGACACAAAATAACAAGAAAACGGAAGGATACTGTATCTCCTCATATCTGACCTGAATCTCTTTTTAAGCCCCATATAGTATTTAATGGTTGAAGTGCAATGTGTATCTCTCTCATCTTAGCGCTTTCCCGGTGGCTTCTTCGGCGGATTGCTTCGGAGCTCAGGGTAAGCTAACGAATAGTTTGTATATAGGTTATACCCAAGTGCTCTATAAAATCGCACAATGGTTATTTGTTTTATTTTAAAAAATCAGCGTCGTTCCCGGGCTTCAAATTCCTATGGTGGTCGGAACAAAATATTTTTAATTTGCAGTTGTTAAACGGTTTATTTGTATCTATATATACCTAACATTTTGTCTCTTTTATCTAATATTTCACTTAAGATTTTATACTCTATAGTATTTATAGTATAAAATCAGCATAGAATCAAACTTACACTATTTTATCTTAGATTTTAAAGTTGCCAAGAAATAGTACGGCACTACGTTAATTTTGCTCTTCCCGCATACATTGTGATTATGAAATTACTGTCCTTCAAGAAGGGCATGAAAATATAAAATACGCACGTGTTACTTCTCTAAATACAATACGTTACTGCTTTACATATATCAAGTGGTCTGTTAAAAATACTAAATACTGTTTGCATTGTTGTTACTCGCATCTTCTAAATTTATTCCCATTTCTTCTACTTCGGAAAGCTGAGGAAAATTGACAGCATAGATAACGATTTTGTTAATATTCAGTAATTTGTGGTAATACGTACTTGCAGGTATTCCGGTAAACTTAATTGCATGTCAACTGCCGGTCTAATATGCACCTGAAGTTTTCCATTGCACTAAGCAAATTGCATTACACTTTCCTTTCTGGTTGTAGCCTTTTGGAGAAAATGCCATCTTATATTGCTTCCCTGCTACTTATGCTGTTCGGATTTTTAGTACTTTATGATATTATTGATGGATTGCCAAATATTATTTGCCAAAGTTGACTTGATAAGAAGCGGAAGACTCCTTAAAAGCTTAAGTTTTTACATGCCCATATTTTTTTTAGAATCAACAACACGCACCTGTTATTACAGGCATCTTTAGTCCAACCCATCATTTCATTATCTCATGGCCTATTAAGTGGTATAAAAATAATGACGTTTATTTTCGGCATTGATATTTTTAACCACTGTTGTGGAGACCATGCGTCATCGTTCCAATAGACTCAGAGGTATTTCCAATATCGATCTGGACACGTCACGGGTCGCCCCGGAGAGAGGATGATACATCCTTTAACGACTTAATACAAACTTTTGAATATCGCTCGTAAATCTTAGAATAATCCACTAGGAAATTAGGAGATAAAAGTTTTTTTACTTTGTCACTTACTAAGTAAGTACTTGGTTGTTCTTTAATTTACATGCAAAACTATATTGAAATACTCATGAAACTCTCATCTACAATATCTCACTCTAAGTATGCTTCGTCACATAGACGAAGCATTGAACTTATATTATAAGTAAAAAATTAGATAAAATATCTTCTTTTTCAACTGATACTGTAGAATATTTGAAGTACCTAATTAATTACCAAATATCTATCTTTTCAATTCCGAAAATCCTTTCGAAAGGTTTAAAATTAATATTGAAATCAGTAGTTACTTGTATATGAAAAGTAAACTTCGAAAAATTTTAACCTATTTGAAAAAAATTTGCCATATCAGTAATTTGCGGGTAAAGCCGCGGTCTTCAAATACTATTAAAAAAAGTATTATTATCGAAAACTCAAGTGTTATCGTACAGATTCTGTGGTCATTGTAACTACAAAACTAACAAAAGAAAAGCGGAAAATGACAAAGTTGAGATTTCGTAGCAACCTCGTAGCACAGTGCTACGAGTGCGCTCGCGCAAGCCTCCAGCCGCTGCAGGTCACTGGCACTAGCCGAGCCGCGGACACTGCACCCGACTAGCTTAGATACGAGTACTTCTAACATTGCAACTTTTTTCTATTGCACACATTCCCAGCACGACGCCGCCTGCAACGCGTCGAGCAAAACAAAATAAACTATGAGAAAATTACAACGACCAACTTTCTCGTTTATTTTTGTTTTGTTTCTGTTTATTACAAGGAAATCTTCAGGATTTATTGACGTTTAAATAAAAGTCGTCAGTACGTATCTATATTTTTCACCTTGCAAATATTAGAATGGAATTAATCAGTATAAAAAATGCCATACACTATAACATCTCACTCCAGCGATTGTGCTTGATTGAATAGTAGAATGTTAGACAAGGGAGGAAAGGAATAATTCCCGAGCAGGAATTATTCCTTTTACCCGTGTTAAACACTCTACTTTTCATTTCGAATATAAGGAAAGTAAAAAAAGAAATTGTTCTAAAATTAATAATAGTGAAAACATGAGTAGTGCCTTCTTAAATGATATTGTGTTGGTAATTCAGTTTTAAATTTTATATATAGAACATACCGCGCGCTTCATGGGGGCCTCTCCGTTCCGCTTAAGATCAGCGCACACCAAGAGCACTGCAGAGGGGTTACCATCAACTGTTTTAGCGGGTTTAATTTTAGAAAAAATAAATAAAATGAAAAACTAAATAAACCTCTTAACGTGATGTTCCGGACCGTCGCTTTTGCACATGAGTTTATTTTTCACTGTATGTCTATATTCATGAAGTTAATATTTTAGTGTTATCTTATCATATTAGAAAATGCTTTGCTGGCTGTTTATACTTCCACATTTTTTTTTTGTTGAAATTTTTGTTGCCGATTTCCTTCAAATTCACAGGCAAAATTATGTTTTAATTTTGAAATTTCTTTCCCGCCCTAAGGAAGAAAGTGATTACTATGGGGGTTTTCGGCCCGTGGGAGGGCATGAAGCGTTTTCCACCCTATACTCAGATCAGGAAAACACTACTTTCCGGGTATGAGAAATGAAAAAGCAGTTTTCCAAATATTAGTTCTAAAATAAAATTATACAAAATTTAAAATCACAAGTACCGGAAGTGAAACTTCCACTTGAGGACAGTTAAAATACTTTTTGCGTTTTTTTCAAAAATTAAATTCTTTTACTCAATAAAGTTAAAAGCTTAGGTTAAAAGTCGGAAGGTGTATGAAACGGGTTCATGTTCAGCAAAAGACTATTGCTGCTATTATTATCATCATTAATTTGCGAGCGTATATCACCGATCACCGATCTTGGTTTCAGTAGCAGTTTCAATTAATGTTAGACACTGTCTCCAGGTAAAAGTTACCACAGATAATGTATTGAATGGGTAATGTGAACAGAGCCGGCTGGATCGCATTATGAATCACTTTCGCGCGGGCGCAGTTGACTTGCATCGAAAGTGCAACGCCCCGCTGAACTTCGCGCTAAGTGGGACGTGCAAGCGCATCTATGCAACTATGCTGTTATATTACACTATATGTGGACCGCGACTTCGTGCGCGTGGACTCCACTCCGTTCTCGCGGGAATTTGGAAATCCCCTTTATTTATAGAAAGTTTGTCATGACAATAACCAACACAAAGAAAAAAGTCATACAATTTGGTGCATTCGTTTGAAATTGCTTTTATAATATTTTCAGGCAAACTCATACCTTGAGATCATTCAAATGACGATAACTTTTATTTTAATGAACCGATTTTGGTAAAACCTACATTAAATGTTTTGCTGAGTTAAAACAAAGCAATTGGTGAAAGTAAAGTTAATCACTTCAGTTCTTTCTGAGATAAGCGTGATCATACATACAGACAAACAGACAGACAAAAAATTCGAACAAAAATTTTTATTATTTTTTCTTCAAGTATCCCTCTATCCATTTCAGTCAAAAATACTAAGTGTACAGACTAAATATTTTTACCGTTTTATTATATTATGTATTTATAGATTATGTACACTCTTCTCTATGTAATGACTAGCTTTCGCCCGCGGCTTCACCCGCATGAATTTCCCTTGGGAACAGTGCTTTCTCCCGAGATGAAAGGTGCTCTATGTCCTTCTCAATACTTCTAGCTATGTATATGCGAAATTTCAGGAAGATTGGTTTAGTAGATGGCGTGAAGAGGTAACAAATATACAAACTCACTTTCGCATTTGTAATATTAGTTGGGATAGTTGGGATAATGATATTTACAATAATTTCCTTTTTTATTAAAATTCTAGTTCTTGTATTGTAACTGATTACAAAAAGTTACAAAAATGGACAAAATAATTCTTCTTTCACAACTAGTTACCAAACAGCGAAAGGAAAATCTTCTCTTCTTACTGTTTATGTAAATTTAGTTACCAAAGTGGACGAAAGGGATATATTCAAACTTCTTGATGCGGTGGTAAATGGTATTTAACCAGAAATTTGTAGGAAAATAAATGTTTTACGAACATTGTTTTAATTTTTTAGAGGTATATTCGGTACCTTTTAATAAAAATCTATATTTAAAAAGTATAGTATTTAAGTATTTAGGGTCTGTAGACCCTAAATATTCAGTGTGTACAAATTTGCTTATTAAAATCTGTGAATGAATGCGAATGAGTCTAGAACACTGTTGGGTACCTTTATTGGTACTGTTTTTTTTTCTAGAAATATGAACGCATAAACAAACCATTTTACCATTACGTATACCTCAGATGATTCTCCATCTGCCGCTGTATAAAAATAGACTATACACTGGCGTTTTTTTATTCGTTCTCACGTTACAGGTAAGTCGTTAGTCGGATAAAAGCAATGCAGGAGCGAGTAGTTTCTAAGCAAAGGCGTGCTCTGAAATAGTCGGGACGGGATCTATTTCCCGGGCAGCTGCTCGCGTTCGTTGCCCCGGCGCAGGCGCAGGGCGTTAGAAGTACAACGATCTCTGCAATTATCGCTCGTGCAACTCTAAACTTGAACTGCGAGCGATGCAATGCCGAGCGTGCACCTCACCTTCACTGCTTAGAAAGCAACATCTAAGTATTACGTCTAACGCTCACTACGATACATAACACTACTACATACTAGAATGGTGCAATAATGCACGTGGTAAAAGCGAGAGCTATGCTATGCAGGTTTATTTATACTTATAGTAAACAGAACCTATAGGATTTAGAAAATTATAAGAAATTTTTGAATATGAATAAATTTGAGATAGGTAACTAATGATACGGAGAAAAATTTTAAATAATTAAGTAATTATATTCGTTTCGTATCCGTAAAGTTTGTTCTTAAACTGTTAGGAGTATACTGTGCTGATAGTTGCCCTTTATTTATTTTTCTGTATTCGTTTTAGGATTGGTAAACAACATAGAAATATGAAATCGTTGAAGGCCAAGTTCCCATTTTTTACTTCTTCAGAGGTCCTGAGGTTTGAAGTAACATTATTAAATTAATTACATTGCAACTGCTATAACTGGATGAAACAGTTTTTAGGAGCCGTTAACTTAATTTTTTAATTTACCTGTCTGTTGTTTCTACCTCGAGTTTTACATCCCTAATTCCTTTAGTCGAAACGTGGATGTTTTTTAATCTATTGTAGTTAATAATTTAGTACAAATAACAATATATTTACAACTAAATTAATAAAAAAAAAAATATGTATCTACAATTCTACATATTAAATAATATCTTTAAGCGAAATATAAATCTAGAACTTACTAGTACGATGTTACACTCTTTAGTATCAGGTGTAATGAAGTCATATTTGAAGCCAATTTATTTAACCATTTTTTTGAGTCAATATTTTAATTACTAATACTTCAATATGCGTTTTATAACTTATTTGAATTAATGGAGCAAAAAAATCAAAACGTAATTAGAAATTAAGTTTTTCTTTTTAATTTTTGAAAGGAAAAATCAAGAGTCGACTGTAGCATGTGATCTGAGACTGTAGCCGTATTTTTAAGTAATTTTAAGAATTTAGTGACGAGAAGCTTTATCAGGTGCAAGCAAACGTAAGCTAGTTTCAAGTAGCTTTAAAAATCTGACAACAGTATATCCACTTACATACAAAGAAAGGAAGCAGATTGGATGTCACGCTATATAACTTAATTACGGACTCATTTAGTTCCCACGCTTTTGAGATACCTGTTTGTTATAATAACTTTTGTCATATGTGCCTCGGCAAGGAGAAGAAAAATATTTGGGTTAGTGAACATGTTTTGATATCTCAATCAATTTGGGTTGTTACTGTCTGATGGTCGACTCGAACAGTGTTTTAAAACAATACCTTCTGAATGAATGTCTTTTACTCTTAACAAAACTACATCTCCTTGAAATAATAACAAAAATACTTTGAGGATATAAATAAATTATTTACTAAATATTCCATATTGTATTATCCTTTCTTTGCTTATTTGTTTTTCCTTATAAAAATGCTTTCATACAACAAATGACACATAACATATAATGGAATTACACATAGATTAAAAAAAACTACCTCATTAAGCCGCGCGCGATTCCAAATTCTTTGGCATTACACGTACTTTGATTTCGTCAATCACAAAACATCAGTTCGATTTCCAGCTGATACAATATTTAAGATTATTTTTTAGAATTTATTATCTATCCTGATCTTAGATATTCTCCTCGCATGTATATTGTGAAATATAGTCATTATTAACTAAGCTTTATACCAATTTTGGTCTTATGTGAGTGAATGAACGAATAAAAACTTTAATGCACCAGTTACATAAATACATCATTGGATTGTACAGAATCTCAAATAAAATCAGTACAAAGACGGACTTATCGCTAATGCAGTTTCATCCAGCCAACCTTAGGGTAGAGAGAAACTGAAAACATTGGAGCTAGAGCGATGCAGAAAGCTAATTGAACATAAATAAACCTACTTAAATAAACGTAAGTATATAATATACATACATACAACACATACCTAAATAAACACTAATAATAATAAAGTAAATATAATACTATAATTATATATTAGTCGGATACAGTGCAGGAGATTACTGGTACATCTTTGCAGAGGTACATTCACCTAGCCCAGGACAGGATCACCTGGAGGAAGATTGTGGCAGGTGTTAACCGTGATGGTCACGTCCCTCAGTCATGAGGAAACGACAGAGAAGAATACTATAATATGAGACAGATTCTAGCTTGTGTGATTGGTCTTGTCAAATGTTACTGTATGTACACAAATAGCAAATGATACCTACTGCATCAAAATTGATGATGGAAACTCTTTCATCACAGACAACGGAAACATACTATTTATATTGACTGATGAAATTTTCTGCCTACAATTTATATGTTTCTATTTTTTTAAATTATGAACTCAAAGAACTTTCTTCATACTTGTATATTAAGGATAAAATTTGTAATAGTTTTCATATTTCATGTACAAGATCGTTTATAATCGATATAATGTATGAAAACTGCAGTGCATAAAGACTAGCATAGCTTTATGTTTCCCTAGTAAGTGGTTGCACTAAAGTGCATTCTCGAGAGCGACACAGTGCAGCGACAACGCCTTCGTATACAAATTGCAGAAAGTGACATTCAAGGCTGTCTTTAAGGTACAAATTATACCGTAAAATATACTTTTATATTATTTTTAAAGAATTTCCACTTGGATGTGTATATTTTTTTTGCTTTGACTACTTAAGTTTTACAAGTTTTAAACCTTTCATTGTCCTTTTTAAAATCTTGTTTTAATAACAAGAATTAAGTTAAAAGACTATAACCCGACTACGTTAATAAAATCAAATATACGCGGACGAAGTCACGGGCAACAGCTAGTCATATACATTTTTGTAATGTGATCGCCAAGACCTTTCTTTTCATACCTAACACGTGATGCCAATCTCAGTTTAATTTTTTTTGAAGTTAAAATCAGAGGTTTAAATTCCGTCAATTAAAATGTTGATACAATTTATATAACCTGTGTTACCCGCGCTATTTTTACAAATCTTTTGACTCGTCATTCATTAAAATCGGTCCAGTAGTTTAGGCGCTACATATATACATACACACATACATAGACTACCAAAATCATTCCCCTTCTTTTTGGCTTCGCCGTAGTCGGGTAAAAAGTAACAGAAAGGCAGACTCTACGTTTTTAAACTTGCTTGCGGTTAGTTAGAATCGTCAACTGAGATTTCACTACAATATACCAGGCAAGCAGAACCATGAAGAAGTTTGCTTGTGCTAAGAAAATGGCGCGATGCACTATCGTATCGTATGCAGTTGGAACGAGCTACAATTATCTGTAAGTGCGAGAGGGATAGTTCGTTTTTCGTTCGTGTTTGCCAAATGCGAATATGACGTACAAACTGCATATGTACACAGTAACAGCTACGCATTTTTCATTGGCTGCATTCAATGTGGAGGTGCGTATTTCCACATGACTTGTTTGTGAGCATGCCGACATGTCAGCGCAATGACATCCATTAATATGACTTCATATTTATAAACGCAAGACGCAATCGATTATCAAGGCGTTTTATTATTTTAAAAGTATGAAACCCAACACTAAATGTTTTGTGTTAATGTTAAAAAAAAATATCGTTAAAAAGCGTCATTAGCATTAATAAAAAATACGTCCTTCAAAAGGCAATAATTACCTACCCTAAGGGCGCGAGTCCAACTCGCACTTGGCCGATTTATTTAAAGCATATCATGTGATAATGATTACCTATCGAATATCTTACAAGCATCTCATCATTACATTAAAGATATTTTATTTTACTGTCGAATAAATTAGTTCTTATTAAATATTTATTTATTGCTTCCGAACCATCATGGAAGACTAGTTTATATTTTAGTATGTAATATAATTTAACTGTATTGTACAGTTATTACAGTACATAAGTGATCATATTTTTTATAAATAATCGTATTTTATTTTAGGAACTTATTTTTTTTTAAACTATTAACAAAATTATAATTATTTTTGACAAAAAAAAATGTATGAAAATATATTTAAGCAACAAGAAATTCTTAGGTAAAGTAAAAATTAAGACAACATTCTACGCAAGGCTTTTAGGCCGCCATTTACATATGTATAGGTACTTAGTACACTACTAATTATACCTATATCGATTTCAAATGAATATGCTACAGTATTATGAAAATCGACGGTCATAATGTTAGTGTCAAGTAATATTATGCAGTTTATATATGCACTTTGCCCGCGCACAAGGGCTTTGGCATCGACTGCTTCACACGCTATGCTCTCCTGGTAGCGAAGGTTCGTTTACTATACAACCCTTTTCCTAAACTAGCACATTCTGAAAAGGACTTTTCATGTATTGTTTGTAAATGTCTCCAAACATGGCATACCTACATAATGATGAACTTGCGATGTCAACTTATCTTTTCATTCGTAGTCACACTATATATTTTATAACACCCAGTATTGTTGAGCTCCGAATTGTTTTCCGAATTACCAAAGTCCGAATGTAAGGTTCACTGCTCCTCGTTTCGTCCTTGCTGGGTTCTACGAATGAATTCTTTGCCAAACAAACATCCATATCCATACTATCCATACTTCCATACTCCATACTAATATTATAAATGCGAAAGTCTGTCTGTCACCTCTTCACGGCTAAACTGCTGGATCGATTGTGATGAAATTTGGTAGGGATGTAGTTAACGACCTGAGGTCAAACATAGGCTACTTTTAGGCGCGATGTAACCGAGTCCCACGCAGATCGAAGCCGCGGGGAACAGCTAGTATAATATAAGAAAATACCTGCTAGACGCAGGCCTGCTAACATAAAGTCTTCATCTAGCTAGACTATTTTGATTGTTTATAAAATAGAAACCTCAAAACAAACTATTTGATTCAAAATGTCACACTGTACATTTTATTTTTTATACAAGATAGACTTAATTTCAGTTTTATTTTAAAATGATTACAAGGGAATACTTATATTCCTTTTGATTTTTTCCACTTTACTTAAAAAAATGTTTGTAAAACGTATAACAATAAAATACAAGGACTATAAAGCAAGGAAATCTTTCGTCAACAAATACTCAGAAATGTATTTTTATATTTCAAAATATCGTAGGCGCGCGCCATTACTAATTATAAAAGCTCATTGCAGCATGGGTTTAGGTCGCAATTTCATAACAGGCATGTTAAGCACTATTTTAAATGATAATAAATTTTCTCGTATTTTTAGTTTTTATCATCAAAACTAATAGTATAAATGCGAAAGTGAGTTTGTATATTTGTTTGTTTGTTACCTCTTCACACCCCATAAACTGTACTAATCTTCCTGAAATTTTGCATACACATAGCTAGGAGTATTGAGAAGGACATATTGGGTACGTACGAGTACCTTTCATCCCGGGAAAAGCACTGTTTCCGAGGGAAATTCACGCGAGCAAAAGCTAGTATTAATTATAAAGTTGATTATAATTTATTAACTCATAGGAAATAAAGTCTATTTTTATATTCATTTCTCCTCGTGAGTGTTAAAAAACGTACTTATTTACCGCACGATTAGTAACTGAGAAGTTTTATAAGTAAGCAGTACTTAGTAACTCTACAGTCTTTTACTTTAGTGTAAGTACTTTCATGCTCAGCACGCCATATTATAATTTAAATTTATTACGAAATTATACGAAGGAAAGGAACGAAAATTCATTTCGGTCTGTTTTCTGTCGTATTCAATTTCATACATTGAGCCCCAGTGTTTAAGGATAATTCGTCGAACCACTACTGTACTGACACTACCTCAATAACACACAAAACTCGTACAAATAGGAAATGGCGTCTCATGTTCCGGGTGCATCCAGCATCGATCGGCCGTGACCATGGCAACACTGGCTCCGTGCGTGGGTCAGGGGCGCAGCCTCGTGCCTCCTCGCTCTAGTCTAGGCTAACTTTATACCTATATATAAACAGTGATGGATTTATGTATGCTATGCTAACGACGTCACATTAACATTTGCAATAGGGATAAAAGTACTGAATATGTTTTCAGACTGTCTTTGATATTTCTTAGATCTGTTACCATTATTATTAAAAACCACTTTAATCACAAAATATTTATGCAATAACAAGTATTGTAAGTAAAAATGTCTATTACTGTTAATAGTAAGGTCAATTACAAGTCAGCGAACCCTGAGCTCCGAAGAAGTCAGCTGAGGAAGCCACCGGGAACGCGCCAAGATAAGAGAAAGAGAGAGAATTAATTAACCACGGAATAGAGGTATCCACAAAAACAGAATTATTATAAAAATCGTAGTGAGTGGATTGATCATAAAATCATATTTTGGTTTAGAATATACTGTTGACAATGAAGTTAATGAAGGATTTTATTGCCTAGGTTTTAAACCTTTGTTTTGTTCATAATTTTTCTGTGCCCAATTGCTTTGGCTTGCGATGTAAAATGCGTTTTTTATTGTTATTGTATAGTACTATTAAAAATTGTAACCTGTTTTGTGTGCCTAAATAAATAAATAAATTATCGTTATCAGCATCAGCCCATTCCTAACACAATTTTATATTCGCCTGCATCAAGCTAATTCATTACTACCTCCGTGGCGTAATGGTTAACATGCCTGACCGCTACTCAGGAGGTCCCGGGTTCGATTCCCGGTCAGGTCAAGATGAAAAATGATCTTTTTTTGATTGACCTGGGTTTTGTATATTTATCTATATATGTATTTGTTATAAAATATAGTATCGTTGAGTTAGTATCCCATAACACAAGTCTCGAACTTACTTTGGGGCTAACTCAATTTGTGTGATTTGTCCCTATATAAGGTGGACACAAATCTACTGCAAATATTTTAAGGGCAGATACTGACCACTATACTGAAAAACTTTTCCAAATAAACTTATATCGAAATACGAAATTTTATTTTTCACTCTCCATACTAAACTAGATCAGCTGATTCTCAATTTGTATGGGAGGTCAAAAAAACTTTTTTCGTATTTTGATATAAGTTTATTTGGGAAAGTTGTTCAGTTTAGTTGTGTGAATCTGCCCTTGAAATATTTGCAGTTAATTTAAATTTACAATATATTTATAGGTATACTTTCCCTTACTTACACTTTCTTATCGAGTGTGTTAAAGGCCAATACTTATCTCAGAATTTTCAAGCTGCCTGAAGGTCAGATGACTTAGCTTCACTATACTGGAACTACAAGTTCTTTTGTACGTTTTTGAAATGGACAAAATTCTACATAATACTCCACATAAAGTTACCGAACCCAATAAAAAAATTTCTCTATAGACCTGCGTTTTGGTTACGAGGTGTTTTTAAACGTAGAGGCACAAGGTGTATAAAATGGCGCTAGTTTATACTGCTAGATTGCGAGATTTCTTATCAGGTGACCTTCAATACTCCGGGAAAATCATGCAAATAAAAAGTCGCACACACTATTTCTGTGTTTTAATATTTCAAGTAAATTATAAATGTATTAGGTGTCTTATCTTTGACATTACTAAAATAATTTACCCGTGCCCGCGACCTTCACCACTGATAAGATGCTTCCTTTCTGTAAATTTGATAATTTATACCAGTGACCGTAACACTGACCATAACCTTTTGTAATGTCAAGCTTAATTCCATTCACTCTAGCTCTGTACTAATCAACAAAATTTTTAAATTTTATTTAAGTATATATACAAAATCAAGTTCAATAAAAATTATTTTGAATAGGAATGACGAACATAAAATTCATAGTGCGTAAATACTAGTGTATCCGATCAGTTTAGAACGATTTACATTGAGAGCACGATACGTATTGTATATAGGTAATTTTTAAGATAGAAACAATCACGTGGTTCGAAATACGTGTGGCCGTGACCCTTGCTCGGTCACAGCAGCCAGGGTTGAGCGCGTGGGAGGGGTTCAAAGCGAAGGACGCGGAGAAGTGGCAAGAGAAGCGGGGTGTAGGCGGCCCGATGAATAGACGTTACTGAATTTCAGTTGTTTCTATGCTCTAAAATTAAGATTGTTTTAGAAGTAGGTACCTGTGAGTTATTTGCAAACAGCGTTGTTATGAAACCATTTACAGTAAGTGTTGCGAGTGACGCGTCGCGACCTCGGCCAAGGTTGCCAACCAACACTTCCCTATGTACTCACTCATTTATAGCATACTCAACACATAGATACATACAATACATACGAGTAAGTACTTACGTGTACATCACATAGTTGCCAGTATATTTAGATTACTTATTAAATACACGGGTATATAGAAGTAAACCGATGTATTCATTCTGCATTCATATAAGTGTAATTTATTTAGGTTATTAATTTTGGGGAAAATCTCGATAGATTGTAGAGACAAGTACAATGTACTGGTCGAAAAAACCTAGTAGAAAAAAATATATAATATTTTGTCTAGCAGTGGGCTTGACCTTTTAGAATAAATAAAAAAAACAACATTATTACAAGTAAGTATGTATGTAATTATAGTCATCTAAATAAAATCATATACCATTTCAACAAGTTATTCAGTACAATAAATAAAGTTTACATCTACTTGTATATATATGTATATGCCCTTCACAGAAATCCCTTGGCGCGCAGTAAATGTACACACAGGGATTAATCAAGTCCTTGTTGATAGCGCGAGGACGCGAATTTTGCAAATAAAGTTATTACCAACCAGGAAGCGAGTGCGATTGTATCGCAAATTACTATCAGCGGGAAGTAATTTACTCTTAGAGAAGGTTATGGTGATAACGCGTCATGCGCCCGATGGTTCATAATGTAGATCAAGACTAGAGGTATATTGATACCAGTGTACGCTACACTATACAAATAAATTTTAATAAACCATGGTAATAATTAATAAACCAAACCAAAATACATAATAATACACCAATATTCAATAGTCGTGGTGTCATTCCATTTGTATGACGTGACATGGACCTGATCTGATTATGCAGCAAAAAAATAAAAACACGCAAAACCGTTAAATTTTAATGTTTTATTTATCTTCCCGTTCCTAGATGAAAAAAATGTTTCAGAACTTTTTTTTTATTTCCTAATTAAAAATGTGTCCAATTTAAAAGTACTTATTTGACGGATCGTTGTCAACGGTTTGCAAACATGCAGGGTGCAGGGGTCGCGCACCTGTTGCGCCCGCGCATTTGACATTGCCAGATAAGATACGGCTATTATTTTGTCACTACTATCGGTCCAATGTCACAGTGACCTTAATGACACGAATGACGCGTCGTCACCACACACCGCACTGACCTTGTGATATTTATCTAATCTTCCATTTGCGAAAATAGGTGCTGTTAGAACGGGGATTATTTTCCATAAGATTATGTTTATTTTGCCAAATTTCAGATGGAACATGTTATCTGGTAGATAATATTATATATATAAATGTCTTTAACAAATCAACTACACTATAAATATATACTTGTGTTTCATATTGAAATTTTCCAAAGTTAGTGGAGTGCAAATCTCGTGGAACTTGTAATTCATTAGTGTTTTAAATATAACTTTCAAATAATATATTTACAATTAAACTAATACTATCTGTATCACGTGCACGGTCTCGTGCAAAATGTTTGTTTTTATCTTAGCACGTCAAAAGGTGAGCTTTTCGAATCTTATTGACAGTGCTATATATTTTTATTATTCATATCTTGTTATAATCAAAATTTAAATGTTATTTTTACCTTATACATGAAACAAAGTGCTAAGCAATACTTTAGGCAGTGAGAATACAGTTTGTCTAGATAAATATTTGTTTCTAGTCAAGCCAGCAAACCTTGTTTTGCTTTAAGAAGGTGTATATTCTATAAGAGGTGTGTAAAAAAATAGTTTACTTAAGACCTATCGAATATACCTACACAAGAAATATCATCAAAATCGGTCACTGTTTTGAAGAAGTTTGGTTACAAACATTGTGACATGAGAATTTTATATATACCTAAGATTTAAACTACTGGTAATTACGTAATTTATACAACCATTTCATCAATTTTAATCCAAGGGACCTCGACATGTCACGTACGCTACCATATTGTTTACCTATAAGTATATAGCTTGCATTAGCAAGCAATAACTGATCAATGCGATAAAATATGTCACTTAATAGGCCGACCTTTATCCGACGTCATCACCCGGAAACTACTGTATAGATGTAAACCGCGTTACAATTTTCCGAAGCAGGAAGTATAGAGCGACGGCCAAGGTAAAGTAAAATTGTACTTTAATCGTCATATTGTCTCGACATTATACCATCAATTCATTATGTATGACCAAGGTAAGACTTCATTTCTAAATTACGCTAATTAACAATACTGTTCTCTAATTTACCTTTAAACTTTACAGATCGCATTTTGACACAATATACCTATTTTCGAACAACGATAAATGAAGGTTATCATCTGTAGTCCGTATTTAGTATCTTTATCATTAACCTATGAAACAAAAATATTTTTGTCAACATCGCACCTCATAGCTGCCATTTTAACAAGTACTTATGTATGAGAACCATCTTCAAGTCTACTTGTTTGTTCAAATTTGAGAAAGTCAATTGAACAAAATTTGATAACATCAATAATCAAAGAATGAAAATACTTTGCTAACAATATGCAAAATTAGATGAATGAAGAAAATTGTCCTTATTCAATTAATTGATAAATAAGTACGATATAGCTAGTTACCTAAAATTTAGCTTTGAGCCAAGGTGACTAGTATGTTATATGACTACCGAAAAGGACAACATCTTCAAATTTGTTGAAACATAATTTTAAAATATTTGATTCAGATCACATTACCATATAACTTACAATCTGTCTAATAATTTAAGATATTTGATTTTTTATTTTCTTTGTCGCCGAAATAACGATTTTTTATTTGTCCTATATGTCATGCCATGGAATGATAGATATATGAACCTCTTTAATAAAGGGCCTCTTAATATCTGAAGGTTAGTCCTTAAAATTCAGGTTAGAAAAAGAAAATTTTGAGATTAAAAATATATTTAAGTACGTTATTTTTAACCTCCCCCTTTTTTAAAGTCAGTTAAAAAGAGCTCGATTCGTCCAATTAAAAAAAAATTGCCTTCATATACCTTTTTTTTATTAACTGCGCAGAAAGACTGCTTTTCCTCTCGATACAACTCAAATAAATAAAAAAATCATAAATTTGTATGTCGTAGCGCCGTAGTTCGTAGACCGTCTACGAAGTTTGGAAAATAAATATAGTTAAAAAAATAACGGAAAAAAATAACAGGTGCTTGTGACATCTGATTTCCTTGTTTAGATTCTGGCTAAAATCTGGTGTAGTACTGTGTTTTACAATAGTTCTAATTCTGTAAGAGTAACTTACCTAAATCTGGAATGGAGCTGGAAGGCTCTTCGAATGAGGGTGGCTTATGCATTCTCGGTGGCGGTGGTGGAGGCGGCGGTCGCATGCACTGGATCACCGAGTGCGTCGGGACGGGCGGCAGCAGCACGGGGGCTCGGAACTCCTTGCCCGGGGGCGCCGGCAGCTCCAGGCGACGCGCGCCCGGTAACATCTCCGGCTCGTAGCCCCCGTCAGTCGGCTCTCGCTTAGGAGACAACTTGGGATAACACTGCATCGTCCTTATTATAAAGTTCTACAGTCTAATTTGTAGTCCAAAACTAACAAACAAAACTGTACAAAGTTTTCATACACTCATAATTATAACACATAGAATGCGCAAATCTTCGTCAGTAGTGTTGATAGACATTCGGTCGCATTTGTTTACTTGAAGTGCAAGGGCAGTGATGCCGGGCGCCGGTACTCGAGCGCGATCGGTGCGTGCGCGGCGCGCCGCAGATCGCGAGACTCGTTTGCTCGCCGCGGCCAACTTTCTCTCACTGGCGGCGTGGCGGGCGGCCGTGGACGGACGAAAGTGAATCTGCAGCGAGCCCCGCGCGCGCGCCCTCAGGTGGCCTGCGCGGTGCACCGCCCGCCCAACGTCGCCGCCGCCGCCGCCGCTGTCGTTGCAACGCCCATCCGACATCAACTTTAACCTTAACTCTGACCTTTGCTCGAGTGCACTGCACTCGGTATCCTACCTTCCAATTCGAAATATTACATTTTTTATATTTTGCTCAGCCCTGATTCAAAACTTATAAGTAAATTATTTATGTCCTACAAGTATAACATTAAAATTAAATACTTAATTCATCTTAAATAAGATTGAATTCAATATCATTGTGGTACAATGGTTAATAACGAAATGAATAAAATGAATTATTTCATCCCTATTTTTAAGGTATTATATCGTCTACCTATAGGCACTACTCTTGCACTACTACACCAAAAGAAAGTTCATATCATTACAAAATGAATTGGTCCTCGCTACAATTTTCTTAGTATTGTATCTTATAACGCTTTTCAATTTCATTATTATTGATAGCTGCCTGTCAATTCTATAATTATCAAACAACAAATCGCTTCTCACGTGTCTATCACTCACACTTCGCATAAGGTTCAAAATGACAAGTGAGAAGTGAGCTTCGAAGTGACGGGGAAATTACCTTACAGAATGCCACATCCAATCTAGTTTATCTCGCTGTCACGCTTGCAAGGGTAGTAGTATAGGTAGATTCGAATTATCAACCGAGTTTTTGAATGCCAATCAAGAAACTTCAAAATAAAAGCTTACAGAGGCCGATCAACAATTACAACAAACAGAGTGGTATAGATGCAATCACTTAGTACGAGACAGACGCTTCTACTTTTTATTGCGAACTGACACTCTTTACACCGTATTTCATGACAACGTATAAGAAAAATAATAAATTTATCATTTGATGTGGAATCAAATAACAAATGAGTATGTGTTAATAAAATCTGTAATTTTTTTCGTAATCAATGTTGAAGAAAAAATATCATAGGATGTTATGGGTTTCAGTAAGGGGTTACGTAGTTAAAATTATTAGTATTAATTATTAGAGAAGGGGATAGTTAAATAGACTATACAGATACACACTTTAATCTTATAGGATGCCGCTTTTGCGTCGGAAGTTGAAGCGTGATCATACTGTATGTATGATACAGACAGATAAACAATAATTTCAAAACTTTTTTTTATTATTCTTTTTAAGTGTTTCTTATATTCTTTCCTTTTCAGCCAAAAATACTTAATGTATAGACAATAGTAGGGCAAGAGGAAGTCAGAGGAAGAAAAGTATTATACAAGCCTCGGCCGTAAATTGCTTCATTTCTGGCCTCGATAGTAATGAACTATTACTTATTTATTTGTATGTATAGATTAAGTAAATATAAATTAAATTATTGACACTGGAATGGCAAACAGTGTTCGTGTTGCGAATTTACTTAT
The DNA here is from genome assembly GCA_947044815.1 of Apomyelois bistriatella. Taxonomy (NCBI): domain Eukaryota; kingdom Metazoa; phylum Arthropoda; class Insecta; order Lepidoptera; family Pyralidae; genus Apomyelois; species Apomyelois bistriatella. The sequence goes on from OX345690.1 coordinate 7,261,826, forward strand.
ATTATTGTATGTCTATTGTGCAACACACAGGAACGACCTAAAATCCTACGATTAAACAAAAAATGAAGAAGACATTGCCATAAAATATAGACTCGGTCAATGTTAATGTAGTTATATAGATAACATATTACAAATCAGTTCCGCTAAAGCGATAAATACATACAACACTGAACATGTACGACAATCGATTCTGGTGACCATTGGGGCACGTTGGTGATAACCATCTCATAGATAAGAGAAAAAACGCGTGCGTCTACAGCTCCTACAGAAAAATTATCTCTGACTGGCGATTACACGATTTCTTATCATCACAAAATTTGTTCTTCTCTTAACTTTAGGCACGCTTCAAGTCACACGGGCTGCTTGATTATAACTTCTCAGATACTATTAGATGATAACTCTTGCTCAGAGGTATTACTTATTTTAATCAAAAATTTTCATGTATATTAACAAAATAACTTAAAATCAAAGAAAACAGAATATAATTTTAACTGAGCAAATGTTAGTTATACAGAATTAAATAAAGAACTGAACTTGTATAGTAAGCTTTCCGGCAATATACCGATGATTATAATTATGACGACGCAATTTATTTTCCAGGAACACGGTCTTTGGGTTCCAAAATAACCAGCTGAGAACACGACCGGCTGAACAATTCACCCTTAGATAAGAACTATTCTTTGTTTTAAATAATTTTGTACTATAATAAAATATCGATAAACGATCAAAAAATCAACGATATTCTCAGTACCGAAAAACTCTTGATAACACTTTGCTCAATCACTTGGTTTACTTATCTCAAAAATATTCATTGAATCTGGCAACACCATAGTTTCCCGAACAAGTTATCATCCATACTTCCATACTAATATTATAAATGCGAAAGTCTGTCTGTCTGTCTGTCACCTCTTCACGGCTAAACGGCTGGACCGATTGTGCTGAAATTTGGTAGGGATGTAGTTAATGACCTGAGGTCAAACATAGGCTACTTTTGGGCGCGATATAACCGAGTCCCACGCGGGGCGAAGCCGCGGGGAACAGCTAGTAACAATATATATATATATATATATATATATATATATAATTATGATAAATAAATGACTCACATAAATAAATTTACATACAACTAGGTGAGCATGAGTTTTAAATTCTAGGTTGACAAAGGTCAACGGTTCAACTGAATAAGGTAAGCTAAAAAGCATGGAGAAAACATATATAATTTACACCTCGCTTTCGCTCCCATATAAGTTAAAATATAGCCACTCCCACTCAAAAGGGAAAAAGTAGAAGTGGTAATTCAGTAGAATAATATTTTATAATCTGAGAAAATCATTTATATAGGGTTTGCGACTGGCTAGACGCTTTTTCATTTTTTTAGTGATGAAACTATGAACGGAAAAGTCACGAGGCCCGAGCTCCCATACCAAGGCAGTAGAGCTAACCGGGCAAATTGAGAAAGTGATTTGTATTCATAAAGGTATGATTTCTGGCTTTTTTTTGTAATTACTTTCATGTTTACATAATTAAATACCCTATATGGTCTAAGATAATCAAATTTTAATTTATAACTAAGTAGTTACCAAACTTTGAAGTGTTTTTTTCTTAAGATATCTTTATTATGGTGTTACTGTTCAGGACCCTGATTTTGCACATTCTATTTACCAAAGGATTAGTCTACTAGACGCAGTGCTTTTATCGATAGTTTTATAGCCTGGTATTCGGGAGTGAAAGTTGCAGGCATGGAAGGGCACCGGGGCAGTCGCGGGGTGCTGCAAGGGTGTCGGTCGGAGGAGACAGCGCGTGCGCGACGCATGCTGGTAAATATCTTCATGGCCTTTATTCACACCGACATGAAAGTAAGTATGCATTACTAAAGATATAAAACAAGTAAAAAGGTAAAAAGAAGCGATTAAACTAATTGAAAATTAAAATATAATTAAACTTCTTAATGATCTATGTAAAACTCATAAAAAATATTTTCCTACTTCTCTACCAGTCAGGTTGATTGATAGATACTTTAGCAGAAGTCACTCCTTTGTATCATTTTAATGAATTAAAAATAATATGTAATAAAACATTGATAAAAAAAAGTATTGATAATTTCCTTTGGTATACAGGTTGACTGGAAGAATCAGGGATAAGACCGCCTTTTGTTGTGATCTTTATTGAGTATTCGACGATCTCATTACAATCAAGTTTTAATAACATACAAACAATAGTATTGTAAGAGCATATAACTATTTGCGCTTTTTAAATATATGTAATTTTTGGAAGTGAAAACTTCTTTAGCGGCGTTATGCACTTTTTGGAATGGGTAAAAAATTCGTATCGTAAGACGGAGGTACAATTTTTTGAATGGGTAAAAAATGTTAAACTGAAGAAGTGAAAATTAGTAAGACGGAGGGAGAGTAGACTGCTGGCTGGCCGAAGAGGAAGTAATATCCCCCTTCTACCGCGCGGCGAAAATGTATACATGCTCCTATTTTCACTTCTGCGGGCACTCCTGGAGTGCAAACCGTTGTTTTTTTGTATCCGTCATCTTTTCGGTATTTGAAGGAATGGAGTGCAATATATAAGTTAAGTACGTTCTCATAATGAAATAAGGCTGAAAGTGGCGTTACCGGGTGGTCACTAGTCTCAGTTCAATGCCATTTCGGTTGTTATATTTCAGTTTTAATTTAATATTTTTTGTACTGATTTACATATTATATTAAAATTAAAGCTAAAAAATAAAAAACTTAACTAAACTATAAACTAAAAGCCCTAACAAAAAAATACTTATAAATAAAAAATGTAACGCGAATCATTGCCATTGTACTTAAAACTAAATATTGCAATATTTTTAGGTATCCCTTTTTAATTAAGTTATATACTGTATACATAACTTAAATACAGTTGGTAGTTGTCGCTGATTATAAGTAATTCGCGACGAAACTTTTTCTGGATATAACTTTTTTTGGAAATATTTAGATGTAATCATTTACTGAGATTTGTACTTCATATTTTTTTTCATACTAGTATTCCATGAAAAATAAGGCTGACTGCGCGACAAAAAAAAATAGGTGATATTTCTTCGATGCACTGCGCCTTGAAGTATTTTTGTGCAAATATTACTTATCCATTTGTTAATCTCAATTGACAAAAATAAATAAATATATCTCAGCTCACTTAGCTGGTAGCCCAAGGGCCGCTTTTCTGCTTTTTCTTTTCTACTTCGCACGCAACCCTTCTATATAGCATTTATCTTCTGTTAAATAAGTTGTTATATTATTAGATATAGAAATGCATCGGTGCCGGTGTAAGTGCAGCCTGCAGCGCCAGCCACCGCCGTCGCGGTCACCGATCAATATGCAACGGCGGGACAGTGTATTTCTTCCCCTGGATCGCAAGTAGCTTCGTGCGTAGGTATCCTTCTGTGCAAGTTGAATACACTTTATGTAATAAAGTAAAATATTTATTTTTGGAAAACTGGCGCAACATGGAAGGTAATCACCATTATTAGTGCCATATGACTCTTATGTTATTCAATGCTCTCCTATTTAATTTAAATAAGATGAAAAAAGTTTTAACAATTTAATACATCGATTACTGGGGTAACCTAAGACTGATGCAATTCCAAATTGGACAACAACGGTTGCGGAATCCCACTAACACACCCGGATCATGTTCCAGTTGGTCTGGTTTCCCTGTAAAATGGGTACGGAGGTCAGACGGCATTCGCTCCATGTTCCGCCAAATCAGGACCTCATGATTAATAGCGTACCCGGGGCTCTGAAGCGTAAGCTGAAGATGCAACCGGGAAACACGCTCCGACAGAGAAGAAGATATATATAAAAATTTGAAAGGCAGGTGGACAGACAGCATTGATTTGGTAGCGGCTCACAGTAACGCCTCTCGACGTAGATAACAATTAACTGTTATTGTTATCTCGTTTACTGTCAGCGAAAGTGTTAATAATAACTAACTAAAAATAAGTAAATGTGACCCATTACTTCGTTTAAAACCTTTTAATCAGATTTGATAATTTATAATATGAAATTCAATGAGTGAGAGAAACGGCACCAATCAATTAAATCGTATAAATATATGCCTATCTTAATTAGTAAATATAAAAAATTGAATCAACCAACTATTATCTTTACAGTTCGTTTGAAATTAAGATGCTCGAGTTCATTGTTCATTTTCGATCGAAGGGCCTTGAAGACTGCAGCAGTGGAATACCCTTGCAAGGGTATCTCAATGTCGGCCTTTGGATGCCAGTCAATGCCCTCATCTCTCCCCACTTGCACCCCTCTTGCAATTCTAAAGGTAGTAAAGACCATAAACTTAGGTTATTGAAGTAGGTACTAGCACGTTAACTTAACGCTATTATTGTATAATGGCATTTTTAAGCGGGCATACCTAATACCTACCCATATAATAAATTAGATGTAGCCCGCAACTTCGTGCGCGTGGGCTTCGTTTCCATTATCGTGGGAATTTCGGGAATGGCTTCCGAATTTCCCGCGGGAATTACCCGGAAATCCCCCTTTTCTTTCATACAAAGTTTTTCATGACAATAACCAACACAAAAAAAAAGAATTATCCAATTTGGTGCATTCGTTCGAAATCAAACATGCCTTTAGTTAAGTATAAGTGAGTGAAATACTAATGGTAGTTTCCACCACAAGCATTCTCAGAGTAGGAGGTTGGGGGCTTAATAAAAGTATTATTTATCTGTATATAAAATATTCAATATTTATTATATTGATTTCACTAGGAAGCAATACACGTCCGTCTTACAAACACCTGTGACGCAGAGGGGGTACAGTGCAACTAACTAGCTAGTAGCACAGATTATAGAATGCTATACTAGCTAGTAGAAACAAAGGGCTTATTGTTGAATGTGCCAGCTGTATTTTTTGGATAAAATATTTTTTGATATCCAACAGAAGGTGTCGGCAAAAATAACGCCAAATCATTATATTTACGGTAAGCCAAATATGACATCGCATGATAGCGGAGTATGGGCTCCCAAATGGCTTGACATGGAACCGGACTAACGCTTAGATGATGTTAATGTCTTCTTTTCATCGAAGACGTTTAGTATTTACTCAGGTGTATGAAACACCTTGCCTTGACCTAAAATTTGGCTAAGTAAAAAACAGAAACATTTTTTTGCAAAGTTCTTTCAATGTACAAAAACCTACGTAACCCTCTTAACGCGAGGTCAAATTGACAGCTTTTATTTTATTTTTTTGTGTAAATTCAAATGGTACAAAAAAGGGAGTTAGAATCCTACTTTAAAAACACAATTGTAATGTTCCAACCGCATGGTTCTAATTATTATAAAAATAATTATTATCGAAAAATAAAACTAGTCCAAAACTGAGCTAGATCAAAAAAGAAAAGATCATATACATAGCTTGAAACACGTTTAATACGCCTTAATTTCTGGAAATCGGGTGGAGTGGAGGGTGTGAGGAGATGAAGGAGGGCAGCACGAGGCCGCAGTCGTTGACACCGCTGGAGGACGCCCGCTACAAGGTCGATCGGCCCAAATCCGAGGACGCTAGGCCCACTGACCTTGGATCCTGTTTTGACAAAACAAGAAATTTTGATTGAAGATGAAAATTTTTGCTAAATCGGTATATATATATATATATATATCCATACTTCCATATCCATATCCATACTAATATTATAAATGCGAAAGTCTGTCTGTCTGTCTGTCTGTCTGTCTGTCTGTCTGTCTGTCACCTCTTCACATAGGCTACTTTTGGGCGCGATATAACCGAGTCCCACGCGGGGCGAAGCCGCGGGGAACAGCTAGTATTTGTTTTGCTTTTTTATAATGAAGTAGGTAAATAATCAAAGAATTTATCTATTACTGTTGTTATTCATACCTACATAAAGCTTATTGGTTATAAGTAAGGTATAATGGGATAGGTCACATCACACATTAATATGTAAAAAAAAATATATGAAAATTTCTAAAAATATCTATAGTTTACTAGTAGAAAAAGAGACTTGGTCCCGTCATCTTGACGGACACGAAATTCCCCGGGAATTGCCTGGGAATCCCCCTTTTCTATACAAAGTTTGTCATGACAATAACCAATACCAAAAAAAAAGAATTATCCAATTTGGTGCATTCGTTGAAAATCAAACATGCCTTGAGTTCATTCAAATGACGATAACTTTTTATAAACCAATTTTGATGAAACAAACTTTAGATATTCTTCCGAGTTAAAACAAAACAATTGGTGAAAGTTTTAAGCAAATCCGATCAAAACTTTCTAAGATCATATGATCATACATAAAGATAGACAAAAAATAAAAAATAAATGTGCTTTCTTTTTTTAATTTTAAATGTTCCTCTATCCATTTAGTCAAAATTAGTAAATGTACAATTGAACAAAGAAAATATTTTTACATTATATGTATAGAAAATATGTTGACACACAATACATAATATCACAAGTGTAATAAGGTTGTCCTTGACAATAATTAATTACTTAGTATCTTATGGTAATAGTTCAGTGTCTACTCAGTCAGAATGATAGGCATTTTATTTAAGTATGATATACTTATAAAGGCGTATATACAATTTTTAACCGACTTCAAAAAAAAGGAGGAGGTTCTCAATTCGTCGGAATGTTTTTTGTTTTTTTTTTAATATTTTTTATGTATGTTACCGGATTACGCGAAGACGGCTGGACCGATTTGAAAAAATTTTTTTTTGTTCAAGAGGGTTTACTTTCCAATTGGTCCCATATTCAGCAGGTCAGGATCTGATGATGGGATCATGAAGAAATCGAGAGCTCTTCAAGTTTTGTATTGGGCATGGGTATTTTTTGATATATTCCAAGTTATTAAAGTGAGACGAAGGTGAGACGATGCTGGAAAATTTAACCTACTTTCAAAAATGCAACGTATTTACAACTTTTTGATTGTAATTTATCTTGCTCGATTACTCGATGACCACTGAATCGATTGGTAAAATTATTTTTTTGTTAGAAAGGGTATACTTTCGAGATAGTTCCATAGTCATCAGATCAGGATCTGATGATGGAATCATGGAGTTATCGAGGGAACTCTTCAAGTTTTGTTGCGATTTGGGTCGTTTTTGATATATTCCATGTCAATAAGGTGAGACGACGCTGATGACGTTTACCCGACTTTCCAAAAAGCAAAGTGTTTACAACTTTTTAGTTATAAGGTATTGCGTACTCAAAACTAAAAAGTAAAAAATTATTGTTTTTGCCAAAAAAACCAAACCGACTTCATTTCCTCAACTAAAAAGGATGAAATAATTAATACATTGTTGTTTAAATATGCTTCATATCAAACATTTTAATAAATTTGAAGTTGGTGCCGATTTTACGAATTCGTTCACTAGCTGCTGGCTCGTTAAATAGCATATTTTATTAAAATAATCGGCAACGACATCAGATTTATTAAAATGTTTAATATCAAGCATATTTAAACAACAATGTATTAATTATTTCATCCTTATTAAATGAGGAAATGAAGTCGGTTTGGTTTTTTTGGCAAAAACAATTATATATGACAGTCCTTTGTCTATCTACCCAGGATTATTTGGCGAAGTGTTGTGGAATTAAACCAGTAAATAAGTATTATTTGCATAGCACAGTTCATCGCTAAAACACTGTAGGTAGTTCTACAAACAACATGACACACGAAGGTCCTTCACTTGAGGTTCAAGGCTTGTCGGCCATCACGCGTTATCGTTATCACACGCGCTCGGGGATACAACGCAGCATTTATTTTACCATTTACATATGATTATTTAAGATTGGTTTACTAGATAAATCAAAGAATTTGGAATGGCGCACCAGGCAAATTTCTTTTTTTTATTCTGTAATAAAAATAAATATCTGCAAATCGAGCAAAAAAGAATGGCACAGCCGTACCATACTTTTCTCAAAGCAGTTCAGCCCAGTTTCGATTTATTACAAGTTTTGTTTTTTATGCGATATAGATTTTATGCTAAGTATGATTAACTAAAATTCGATAAATATATATATTAGGGTCAATCCGGGGAATAGTAATTGGAAATAGGCAACTTATTATAACTCCATATTATCTGTCTACCTATACTCATACCTATATGAAAGCAAAAATGAAGATGAAATTTGGTAGAAGGCTAGATTGTGACTAGGAGACGTCCGCAGAAAGGATTTTTGGGAATTCCATCCTTAAGAAAGTGAAAAGAGGTTTTCATTTTGTATGAAACTTCAGAATTTTAAATACCCTTCACGTACATGTGCATTTTTTATTTATTTTAGGTAGTAGTTAGTAAAAACAAAAATCCGCGGAGCGGCGGAGCCGCGGGCAACACAGAATAAATACAAAATTAGGTTACTCGGCTCGGTGAGTAACTTTATTCTATGGTAAATGGCGGTATTGGCGGAATAAGTATAATCCATGACACGTTAAGCATGACCAAGTTGTGCTGTGTTTCCATTTCCCTCAAACATTTTTCTTAAAAGATTTCGTCAGAACAGTACCTATAGTACAGTCAAATTAGGTTTTAACTTCAACATTTATAATTGTTTTTGCCAAAAAAAAACCGACTGAAAAAGAATGAAATAATTAATACATTGTTGTTTAAATATGCTTCATATCAAACATTTTAATAAGTCTGAAGTCGGTGCCGATTCTTTTAATAAAATATTCTACTTAACGAGCCAGCAGATAGTCAACGAATTCGTAAAATTGGGCTCTTTCCGTTTTCTACCTTCTTTTTCAACCCCGTTATGTAAAATTCCGTTTTCTGCCCTAAAAGTCTTCCTCATTCATCCCCGTTCTAAAAATATTAATTTTATTTCGCATTCTGCCCTTTTTTGTTTCCGATTTTGACACCGCCGTCTTTTTTTAAATAAATTTGTACCAATACAAAAAAAGACTACAAAATGCATTACTAAAGTATTATCAAAGCATTGGATGATTTTTCCTCAGGCATTTTACACTAGGGCATTGCCTTGAAAAATTAACTCCATTTACATATATAACGATATTGTTTTTATTTTCAATGTTGAGCTTATTATAATTACTCAAATCATGAGGCATAAAACTGATTTACCTAAACTAGCATTACGTATGATTTCTTTTATTATTTCAATTCGACTTGTAATATTTGTCAAAATTTACCTTGCTTTAATCGTTGATTGTATTTTTTTTACTTTTAGTTTTAAGTGTTGATTAATTACTGTGTAAATGTACTAAATTTCTGGAAGAAAAACTGGAAGAATGTCAAAGAAAAAGTTTTGATGGAGTCTAAAAAGAGCGAGGTCTTCCAGAGGAATTTAATGATCCAAATGACATAAACAATCACTTTTTAGACATTCCGGGAAATGATGTAGTTCCACTTTCGAGGATGACATATTTCGAACATCACAGACATTCTTCGGCATGCTTTGGGTTGCAACCTGTGAGTGAGAGTGATGTGGCCAGTTACATTCTCTCTGTCAAGTCAAATGCATGCGGCAGCGATGGAATTAGCCGAGATATGGTGCTTTTAACATTACCTCGTACACTGGGTGTGATCACGCACATAATTAATGCTTCTATAAAAACAGGAAAAGTCCCTCACTTATGGAAAATGGCATTGATTACACCAATACCTAAAGTGAATCAGCCTTCAGAGCTTAAGGACCTCCGTCCAATTTGTATATTGTCTTTCCTGTCTAAAATACTGGAAAAAGCTGTAAACGTTCAAATGATGAAATATATTGAATCAAACAATATATTACCATCCTTTCAATCGGGATATCGAAGGGGACGCGGAACTGTCACGGCGTTGCTTGATGTCACGGATAATATCCTTGCTAACCAGGACGATGGTCGGGGTACCATACTGACACTACTTGATTACTCGCGCGCTTTTGAAAGTATTAGCGTTCCTTTGCTGTTATCTAAGCTTTCTTATTTTGGTTTCGACTTAATGATGGTTCAATGGTTTCATAACTATCTACAACACCGATTTCAATCTGTAAAGCTCCTGCGAAGTGACGGTTCCCATACAATATCTATACCAAAACCTGTAAATAGAGGAGTACCACAAGGTTCTATATTAGGACCCTTACTGTTCATACTTTACAGTTCGGACCTCCACAAGGTAATTAAACATTGTAAATATCATTGCTACGCAGATGACGTCCAGCTTTATATAGCTTGTGAGCCAGGAAATACAGCGGAACCTTTGCAGATGATCAATGAGGATCTGGATAATATTGTTGGTTGGTCAGAGAGAAATGCTCTTGTTTTGAATCCCTCGAAATCAAAATTCATGGTGCTAGGGTCTAACCATCAGGTGGAAACTATTTTAGCTGATGAACCGGTTGTGAGGATTGCTGGCACAAGTATTGAGCGCGTGGATGAGGCTAGAAACCTTGGTGTTGTTTTTGACAACGAACTGCGTTTTGAAAGGCATATTTTAGAATTAGTTAAGAATTGTTTTTATCGACTGAAGGTATTATACAAAATAAGAAATTATATGTGCGAAAAAGCTCGTATAGCCCTCTGCGAATCACTCATATTATCTAAATTAAATTATAGTGACGTCGTTTTTGGCCCTCGACTTTTGTGTAGAACTCAACGACTAATTCAACGCGTACAAAATGCTTGTTGTAGGTTCTGTTATGATGTCCCGCCGCGGTCCCATATCACACCTTATCTAAACCGTACCTCTATGTTGAATATGGAGGCGCGTAGGCAGCTGCATCTAGCGACTCTCATGTTTGATGTCATGAATTTTAGAAACCCTGATTATTTATTTGGTAAACTTAAATTTCTAAATTATAGAAATGTTCCTCGTGCACTGCGACCCCCGCTAGCAATGCATCAACACAAAACGGCAGCATTTACTGGCAGTTTCCGTTACCAAGCGACTAAATGCTGGAATAATATTCCACCACCTATCAGGTCACTCACATCAAAATCTAGTTTTAAAAATCATCTGAAAAAATTACTTTTGGACAAACAAAAATTGGTCGCTTAGGTATCGGACTGTTGCGGTTTTTGAAATTGTAGTCATCACTCTTTCATATTCTTTCATATTCATATTTCTACCAAATTTAAAAATATACAATTGTTTCTTGATTTTCATTATTTTATCACTTCTCTGATTCGGCTCGCGTTTCCTCTTCATTTGACGGTGATGACTGAAAATCAGTGTTTTGCTCTCTGTCTGAGCAATCTTAACACTGAGTTATTACCTTTTTGTGTCACTGCGGTACAATTATGTTTTTGCCAGTGTTTCTTTATGTGAATGTTTTGTTTTGTGCCTCAGTTATACAAATAAAGTTATTATCTATCTATCTATCTAAATCGAAATTTTATTTTAATTTTTAACTAAGAACTATTTTTTATTGTTTACTTACCATAATTATAAGTATAGTTTTTAGTGAGAGTCAATTTTTATACACTTTTTACTGATTTTTTATAATGAGTCATATTAATAAAAAAATATTAACTACTTATAAAAAAAACTTTTTTAAGGTAGCATTCTTTTAAAAATGTTAGTGTTTAATTGTTTGTTATGTAGCCCAAAAAAAGTTGTAGTCTTCAAAAATTACTTTAAAACAGTTTATAAAACTTTTTTTAACTTGATTTTGTTTATATTTTTTATATTTCAAATTTATTCAAAATTGCCATCCATAAAATACTTCCATGCTGGTCTGGGAGAAAAAGAAAAACATAGAATGTACCAGCTGCATCTCTTCCCGCGCAAGCCGTAAAAGTCGACTGAGGGAATTGGCGAATAGGGAAATCATGACATAGGCGATGCGGCTAGCAACTCATCACTATTGATTTCCTGTTTCAACTATCATCATGCTAAACGTGGTCTAAGGTCTTATGACCCTAGGCTCTGTCTACCGCGTATGGGATTAAGACGTGATTATATGTGTGTTAAAATTGGCTTTGTTATACCTATAGGTATGTTATATTTCTGACCTAAAGTTTTAATACTCTAATTAGTATAATATTTTAATCACGTGGTTACTACAGAAATAGATATTTTGATTTTTAAATTTGTTTGACTTATTTGCTGTCAGTATTGAAAATTCTTAGAGGGGTCGAACGCGGAATTTATTTTCAAAGATGGTAGAAAACGGAATTATTATTTTAAGGCAGGGGGTAGAAAAAGAGGGAAGAAAACGGAAAGAGCCTACAATTGACACCAACATCAAATTTATTAAAATGTTTGATATGAAGCATATTTAAACAACAATGTATTAATTATTTCATCCTTGTTAGTTCAGGAATTGGAGTCCGTTTCGTTTATTTGGCAAAAACAATTATTTTTTTACTTTTTAGTGAATACGCAATACCTTAGAACTTAAAATTTGTAAACACGTTGCATTTTGGAAAGTCGGGTAAACGTCATCGTGTCACCTTATTGACATGAAATATGTCAAAAAATACCCAAATCGCAATAAAACTTGAAGAGTTCCCTCGATAACTCCATGATTCCATCATCAGATCCTGATATGATGACTATGAAACCATCTAAAAAGTATACCCTTTCTAACAAAAATGAATTTTACAAATCAATTCAGTGGTGTTCGAGTAATCGAGCAAGATATATTACAATCAAAAAAGTGGTAAATACGTTACATTTTTGAAAGTGGGTTAAACTTTCCAGCATCGTCTCACCTACGTCTCACCTTACTAACATGGAATATATCAAAAAATAACCATGTCCAATACAAAACTTGAAGAGTTCCCTCGATTTCTCCATGAACCCATCATCAAATCCTGACCTGCTGAATATGGGACCAATCGGAAAATCGGTCCAGCCATCTTTGTGTAATCCGGTAACATACATAAATTAACATTCCGACGAATTGAGAACCTCTTCCTTTTTTTTGAAGTCTGTTAAAAAAATACTAAACGGGAGCTTTTGAAATATGTTCGGACACCTTCCAGGATGACGCTCGCGAAAGTCCTAGGATTTCTTTAGTGAGATAGCCGGGATAATTGAGAAAAACTTCGTAATTTTAGGATTTTTTTCATTATTTGGTCTCCAGGGCCGAACTTTTTTGCGAACGATGTTTTCTACACTTATAGACTATATTAATTTGAGCCTATTCACAGCTCTATTGACCCCGTTAGAGCCAAGCTATGAAACTTAAAAGGTGACCAATTTCTCTCAAAAATTGAAATTTTCAGGCTTTACTTAAAAATTTGTCACCTTCTAAGTTCAATTCCATAGCTTGGCTCCAACGGGGTTAATAGAGCTGCGAATAGACTCAAATTTTAGGTAATTTAGTACAGTCTATAAGTGTATATAAAACATCGTTTGCAAGTTTGACCACGAGGAAGAAATGGCAAAACATGCATAGTTTTGGCCCTGGAGAGCCAAATAGTGATAAAAGTCCTAAAATTCGAAGTGTTTCTCAATTATCCCGGCCGGCTAGCTATTCCACTAAAGAAAGCCTGGGAATTTCGCGAGCGTCATCCTGGAAGATGTCCGAACATATTTCCTAAGTCCCCGTTTAGTAATTTTAAATGTTGAAGTTCGGTCACAAATTGAAGTATTTATATTTAGTGTAGCTGTTTGAGATTATGGCAGAGATACTGGTAGGGAGGTCCCTACCAGTATCTCTGCAATCACCTCCCTATTGATCATTAAGTTATTACATCTATCTTATTAGGATTAAAAGTCCTTACAAAATTAATTGAATAGATGTTTGTTACTCTTTCACAAAAAAGGGCTGAACCGAATGCACGAAAACACATTATTATCTCGGTACATATTAACTACCTACCTATATTAAATTAGATTGTTGGTGCGATTGCCAAGTCATACTGTTTATTATAAATATAACAAATTTTTAATATTTATATGGTCAATATAAGATCTTGTTAAGTTAGCTTATTATGTAATAACCAAAGACAGCACATCCCTTAAGAAGGGACTGAATAAATTAACCGACTTGGTATTACGTGGATCTCACACACAACTTTTAACGGTATAAAAACTAAGCGAGACTTAGATTTTTTAGTTTTGTTTTTGATTTCATAAACTTACAATATGTACAACTAGTAGCTAAGGTTTTATTTATAAAATACTTACTCGAATTATCTCTCTGACTAACTACTGTGATGGCTACATAAACCTAAGAGAACTTGACTTCTGATCTAAAATTTTCTTCTTCAATGGTACCCGCCCTGTGCCACTTTTCGCTTTCAGAGCTCTTAGAACTTCATTTCAGACCGATTATTTTCCACTTGGTCGTCCTATACTCTTATCTTTAGCTGCCCGATCGTCTCTTACTCTACCTACTCTACACACAGCCGAGCCATGGAACCAGATTTTGACGTGTTCTTTCGCTTGAAAGCGGGGCTAATTGATGTCGGTCATATCAATTGCATTTGTTCCTTTCAAAATTAAAAGAAACAAAAAATAATCGCCATTTTAATACATTATATTAACAAAGAAACATGAAACACCATATACTTTACCACGCGAGTGAGTCTGCGGTTAACAACTAGTAAATTTACGATTTTCAACATTCTGAATTTTGAGGACGTTTAGTGCATTAACTCCGCTGAAAACTTGTTTACTATCTTATTTCAGGTCAATAGCAAATTTTGGAATATGGTAGAGGGGTCTGCAGTAGTCTACTGCCCCCGCAGTTGGGGTGGAAGGAGGGTTACAGTGCATCGTACGAAAGGGCAACTGCAGATAACTCGGCAAGGCCCAGACAGTCAACGTCCCGATGCCCTCCCGGAGCACGCCCCCTCTTCCCCGCCAGCACCCCGCCGTCATCCGCTCCTGCAGGACCCGTATGCGGCGCGCCATCGCCGCTCACCACGGTTTTTACTTTGCTCCCGTCGACTACTCCCGGTTGCGTCTCATAGTCCAGGATCTTGCTGCGTACTTTCCACAATCATTTGTATGTCATAAAGTACTTATTAATTCTTTTCGTTTATTTTTAATCTGCGTAGACTTGCCATTTTTAAAAAGCAGCAAGTAATTTTTAATCCTATCCAAACATAAATATACTTAAAGATGAAAGCCAAGTTCATAACATTCATTAAAATGTATTTTTTTATGTTTTTGTGCAGGTTAGTTGTTTTTTTTTTTTTTGCTGTTATACTACTTACCTCGTAAAATACACCAAAATATACGTTATATCTTTTTTATTCTTATGTCTTTTGAGTATAAATAATAACGAGAGATTACATTTTTAACAATAAATAAGATAATTGCATCTTTCCTATTGTAACTCTTTAGTACTTGCAAAAAAATAAATTGGAATTTTAAATGTGAACTGTTATCATTACGTTTAGAAAATAAATGGAAATTCAAGATTGGTTTACCCAGTTTTCAGATAAATTTCTTTATTTTTACTCCATAACATAGATATAAATCAATGGTTGTAAGTATTATTTTTGGGTAAAATAATAGTTAAATTCAAGGCTATGAAGCTAGCATTGTACACCACGGAGATTGCTCGCTATTACGTTAAAAAATGGAATGAGTATAGATAAACAATGTGTGCTAAAACGTTAGTTTTACATTTCGCAAACTTTGTGTTTACTTAAGTACTTGATTTAAGTACTTAAAAAAACTAAATACTTAGTCTGTATTGTCAGTAATCAAACGAAAGGAATTGATTTTTGGATGGATCTTCATACAGGATCTTGGACTATCGTTCTCGTCAGTCTAATGAAAACGATTACTACTCGAATACTTTAGACAATGAATGCCAAGCCAGTCCTTTTTTGTTTGTTACATTTTGATTCAATGACACACATACGTGTTCATACAGTTGTACATTGTTCTGAATGATTTATGCATTGTAGTTTAATGGGGATCAGTTAATTGAAGTCTGAACAAATAAAGCATATACATACTTAAAAACGGTAGGTAGATACTACTTACATATCGCAGCACAGCCACAGAATTAGTAAAAGTACTACGTAGCACAGTAGTAAGTATGTAAAATAGAATAAAATACAACAGATATAAGTAATCACTGTACAAGTAATTACGGGGTGTTTTGAAATCTCGCACTAAGTATGTTTCTTCTTACTGGTAGGTAAGTGTAGTAATTATAGAGTTGTAATCTGTGCTTCTAGGTACAATTTTTACCAAATTTTTAGGGTAATTTAAATATAAGTTTATTAATAACTAGCGACCAGCCCCGGCTTCGCATGGGCATAAAAACCTTCCTCTTGAATCACTCTATCTATTAAAAAAAACGTATCAAAATCCGTTGCGTAGTTTTAAAGATTTAAGCATACAAAGGGACAAAGAGACAGAGAAAGCGACTTTGTTTTAGTAGTGAAGTGGTTTTTTCTTTTTACCCGACTTCAAAAAAGGAGGTTTCACAATTCGATTTGTTAGTACTACTATACTTACATGTATATAAATACTATACAACACAAATCAACTGCAAATATTACTAAACAACTTTTCCAAATAAACTTATATCGAAATACGAAATTTTATTTTTCACTCTCCATACTAAGCTAGATCAACTGATTCTCAATTTGTATGGGAGGTCAAAAATTTTTTTTCATATTTCGACATAGGTTTTTTTTGGGAAAGTTGTTCAGTTTAGTGGTCTGAATCTGCCCTTAAAATATTTGCAGTTGATTTAAATTCACCTTATGTATATGCATTTTTAGGTATGTGTGTTCGAGGATAACATTGTTGTGTGTAAAACGATTTTGATGATTCTTTTTTGTTGAAAACGAGATATCCCAAGGGTGGTACCGTGGTAAGGAAACTAGGACCTGATCATGTAATCTCAGAGAAATCGAGGGTAACTTTTGAAAATTGTAGGCGCGTCTGGTACAACTTGATTAAGGTCTGGAGTCGATCTGATGATGGAGCCGAAAGACAGTCGAGGGAACTCCTTAACCATTTACAGCAGTTACCTTGTGTTTGGGCCTTATTAAATTGTATTGATGAGGACTTTGCACCCATGTTGGTTATAAGTGCCATTAGCAATGTTTAATTTCATCGTGTGGCCTGAGCATTTGTTTGAATATACCTAAGTTTTAACACGACTGGTTTGGGTATTTTTTTATTTATTCCATGTCATCAAGGTAATACAATTCTGGAATGTTAAACCAACTTTTAAAAAGAATTTAACACTAAAAAGTCAAAAAGAATTGTTTTTCGTAAAAAACTAGGCTAGCCATCCGTCGTTCAGCATATTAAATTGGCACCGACTTCAAGTTTATAAATTTATATCGTGTAGGTAACACGGTTAATCGACCATGCACACCCTGGTGTCAGTATTCTTCGGAACCGCCTCTCTTTTTAGTTATGAATGAGTAATACTTTACAATTAAAAAGTTGTAAATACGTTGCATTTTTGAAAGAAAGTTAAACGTTCACCTTCGTCTCACCTTATTGATATTTATTTATTTATCTAGGTAAATGTAACAGTTTACAATCTAAGTAACATTCAATAGAAGCATAGCATGTTTAATGTTTTTGCCAAAAAAACGAAACCGACTCCAATTACTCAACTAAAAAGGATGAAATAATTAATAAATTATTCTTCATATCAAACATTTTAAGGAGTCGGTCCCGATTATTTAAATGAAATGTCCTAGGTATACTATTAATCCTATACTATTAAACGACCAATATATAAATGTACTAGCGACCCGCCCCGGCTTCGCATGGGCATAACAACCTTCCTCCTGAATCACTTTATCTATTAAAAAAATCGCATCAAAATCCGCAGCATACAAGGTATATAGGGACAGAAAAAGCGACTTTGTTTTATACTATGAAGTGATTTGTACTCGTGTTTTCGAAAACGGCTCTAAAGATTTCTTTGAAATTTAAAACATAAGTTCTTACATAGTCAAAAAGATAATCTAGCTATGTTCCATGTCTGGCAAAATTCATTTTACCCAGGTTTTCACCCAAAAATATTTTCGGCATAAAATGGATAAAATGATAGTTACAGTACAATAAGCGAGCGAAGCTCGGTCGCCCAGGTACAGCCAGCAGCTACTTAATCACAATAGTCACTTCATCACGGTCTGCGAAAATTTAATCTTCGTCCGGGCGTGTTTCTTTCTTGCATCTTCAGCTTACGCTTCAGAGCCCAGGGTTATTTGACAGTATGTACCTACTGGTTATTACAATGAAGCTATTGTCATCTGTACCAGTACTAATAGGAATTTCATCCCTATACAATCCAATCATTAATTTTTGTAATTGGTGCAATTAAGTATTTTTCATTCAATAATACATGATGTGTGGTGTTAGTGGCCAACACTATCAGATTTTTCATTCCTATTATCTATTTTTTTTTCGGCTCCGACACACGGAGGAGCTCAAGATAGAAATACCACTCGCCTCTATCACAAACGACGAACGATCACTATAAATCCCCGCACACACACTCGCGCGGTAAAGTAATAATAAAAGATGATTCCAAAAGCACGTTAACTCTACATGCCCTAAATAAAGCTTACCTAACTTCATAAACTCTACACCTTAGTGAAAATATGTGGCTTTTCAGTTATAGTAAATGTCTATACACTCTCTCCCTCTCTCCCTCTCACTCATCTATCCTTTGATGAAATTCAGTAAGAAGTACATCATACATAACTTATTTACGAATAAATCTCAAAACTGTAAATTTGTTGTAAATTTTAAAGAAAATATATAATGAAAATTTATTTTTACAAACAAGTTAAACATAAACAAAAACCTTAAAACTAAACCTGTGTCTTTTAGTATTGTGTGGTGGTTTAGAACCCTCAGGGCGCGAGTCCGACTCGCACTTGGCCGGTTTTTAAGTTATTTATTTTACCTGTTGGATGTCAACTTGAGATATCTTCTGGTTGGAGCGACTGCATTTACTGCAAACTGCAGTTTGAAAAACCGTAGTTACATAAAGAAATTTAGACGTCTGTTTATTCCAATTTCTCGATATCCTCGGAAAATCTATAAGGAAATTACACGTTCGGCGATGGTTTTTAATAAAACAGTTGTTAATTAAACCTACCTATAATAAAATATGACACTACTATTTTCATAGATTTAAAAAAAATTGCCCGCGCACGATTCCTTGTTCTATGACTATTTTATACGGTAGATTTTTTAATGGTTTATAACAGATTATAATTTTTTTTTAAAGGCGAGTGAGTAGCGCGCGGAGGTTGCGCGCACGTGTCAAGGCCTCGTCCTCGACCGTGACCGCGCCCCTACCCGCGCTCCTAGTGCTCCCGCCCGCCCTTCAGTTACCACTCTTTCAGATATGAACAAAACTACCTTATTAATATTTTTTTAATTCGGAGTTGGTGTTTCTTACTGCAATACATCCTAAGTGTAAAATAGAAAAAGCTAATTTTTTTCCTAGAATACTATTTTTTTTTATAATATGTTACAAAGTTTAAGAATAAAAGCCTGTGGTTTTATGACCAGCTAATCAAATAAATGATGTAGAGCAACGAATGGTTTATATCCATAAATAATGAGAAGTTATATCCATAGACTTCTTTAACTAATATGTTTGTATATAACGCAATAGAAAAACATGATTATTAATAATCGTGGAATTATAATAATGCTTCTTCTTTGCTCGTCCTGCTGATTTGCCTTGCTGAAACGACGGACTTTTAATCCCTTCTTATCCTTAACTTTCGTTGTGATTGTTATAACTTAAATATTTGTTTTACATTGATCCTGGCATCATCGATAGATGGCATGCAGTCGTAAAGCGGTCAGATGCCTTCAAGCAGCTTAAGTATCTTACCGATCAATTTTTAGGGTAATGTACCTCAAAAGGCAAAAATGGAACTCTTATAATCGCTTTACCGTCTGTCTATCTTTTAAACTTTTTTTCTGAGGAACGCATGCATGCATTATACTCAGGCCTACGGTCTCTTTTGGTTTTAGTATCATCATCATTGTGTATGGCATTCGTCCTGCATGGATCAGATGTCTATATTCAAGTTCCTCAGCCAGTTGACAGCGGCAGGCGTAAGGTCATGAAGCTCTCTCATTCCACCTGGAAAACGGCGAAGTGGGCATGGGAGCCACCTCCTCATGGTTCACCCCGGGCAACGGCTTATGCCGGCTAAATGTTCTCGACTACTATCAGCTCACCGAACTGTTTAAAACGAATCTCTCGATGCTTTCCCTGCGGTATCATAATGGTTTTAGTATTAAACTAGCTTTTGCCCGCAGCTTCGCCCGCGTGAACTTCCCTCGGGAACAATGCATTTTCCCGGGATGATAGGTACCCTATGTTCTTCTCCTGGTTCTAAGCTACCTCCCCACCAATTTTCAGCCAAATCAGTTTAGCCGTTCTTGAGTTATAAATAGTGTAACTAACACGACTTTCTTTTATATATATAGATAGATATATATATATGTATATAATCAAAACTATAAGTCAAGGCGAACAAAAGATTGCTAATTTTGGTAAATTATGTGATTTCGAGCGAGGGGAATCAAAACCTATGGGGCACTTCCGTTGAACTAGGATCATGAAATTTATATCATACTGATCATACAGCACTTTATTCAGGAATTAATTTAAAAACTGTAAATAAATTGTTATTAAATAACGTTGTCAAGAAGTATGGTGTGGTGCCACGGAACCTTCAGTATGCGAGTCCAACTCGCACTTGGCCGATTTATTATAAATTGGGACATTATGTAATTCCAATGTTTCCTACATTGAATACAGAAAACATTATCAAGGCTTAAAATTATACAAAGGTTTGATATAGGCTTCGGAAACGAACACCCACGCAAACCATACACGTGTCTCGCTTCGCGGCCAAGTCAGGGTGAAGGTCGTGAGTCCCGGACCGAACCACCCTGAAAGCAGCTGGTCGTCGACCCCGGAGGAAATCTTCCAGGGCATCTGACCTTGACCTTTACACGCGCACGCGCTTTACTGATCACCCAGTACCCTGACCCTGTTACGAAGATATTTGCTTATGTACTTATTACATTTTATAAAACAAGTAATATATTCGAAAAGGAAGCTTTGTTGGAGAATTTTCATATACCTAAGTACCTACATCACTTACAACAATTACATAGATATGAAGTAGATAATATAAATACATAGATAGGTAGATACCTATCTATGTATTTATATTATTTTATCGCTGATATTTATACGGGGCAGTAAAGGACTAGCCCGTTTTCGTTCCTCTTATTTGATACTGTAAGTAATAATCTGAATTATTTATAGCTATAGCACGCTGTCGCATGCCTACCTAGATCACAATGTAATTCATTCATTTCGTGTGGGTGTCACGGTCAATCGACCATGCACACCCTGATGTCAGAGTTCTTCGGAACTGCCTCTCAGCCTCTGACGTGGTTCCTTTATAGCACGGAATCATTTCCGTGCTTCGGAAAGCATGTTAGTTAAGCCGTTGGTCCCGGCTGCCATCTGGTAGTCGTTACAATAAAGGCATAACACCCTAGCCTGGCGGGAAGATCTTCCCTTTGTGGCGGTCGAGCATATCCCTATCGCTCCTGTGACACTCGCCAAACTGACCCCGACGTGATTGAAACCAACCTTCTCCGAGCCAGCTTTCTTCATCATCATTCTCCAATCCAACATCATCGCTCAACCTCTCAAGCCTCATCATCAGGTCAGCAGCAAGCAGTCTCACAGCAAGCCAACAACAACAACGGGGTATCTCCAGGTCCAACGCAGCCGACTCACCGAGCTTCCTGGTCCTGCAACCACACCCTCACTCTCAATGACTTCAGCGACCGGCACAACCACCGCAGCCCACGTCTGGTACTCATCGGCGGCCACAAAATAACAAAAACTCCAGCGTGGCAGTTCTGCAGCACATCTACCGACGCCAACAAGTCGACATCGCTCTCTACAGTCTCGACTCACCGCAGACTACGAGCACGCAACACAAAACGCTCACTCCCGACTCACTGGGACTTCGAGCAAGCATCAACTACGTACCCGACTCACTGGGACGTCAAGCAACTGGCACTTGCAAGCTACATCATAAGCACAGACTGCACATGTAGATTATCAGACCTTCGGTCTTGGAAGGGAGTCCTGTGGCGACACTAGCGCCACAACAATAACTACAAAGACGCTCAACAGATGGTGTTAAAAGCGAGAAAATCGAGCTTGCATACAAAACAGCAAAATTACTATGAAAGTCTAAATCGCGCTTGCAAAGTTTCTACGGATTGGAGCACAAATACAACCTCCGACAAGAAGTCGTCGGAGCCGCGGTTCCCCAGGCATAACACCATAGCCTGGCGGGAAGATCTTCCCTTTGTGGCGGTCGAGCATATCCCTATCGCTCCCGTCACACTAGCCAAAAATGACTTTATTGTCAGACAATCGGGTGATTCAAGCCTGCAAATGTCCTAACCAAACTGGAAATAACTAGACAAAGAATACTTCCCGTGGGAATTGACCCTCGACCCCCGTATCTAAAGGCAAACTCCTTGATCACTGGACCACGGAGGCAGTAATAAAAATTAAAAAGTAATAAATAGTGCATACTTTATAACAAACCCTGCAAAAACCTACCAGACTGCTGTACGAAATAAAACTTGAACTTTAAATATTGCTGTAATTAACTTTTTATTTGATTATATTATTGATTATATTGTAAGACCGTTAATTTCACGTGCAATAATGATTGTTACAAAAAGGGGGATAGTACTTACATCAAATCTATAAAGCATTTTCTTCGTGCGTCCTGTCACAGTAAAGGCAGCGTGGCGTACTTTATGGAGCTTAAAATATAAAAAGCACCCGGTTTTGATCTTATCACGAAAGAAATACCTATATTGTTTTTTGACAAAATTGAGAAGCCCTATAGCCTAGCGCGGCGCGCGTGTTCGTAACAATAGTGCGCGTCAAGCGGCGGCGACTGCGCGGCCATGTTTGAATTGGTCGCCATGAGTGGCATTTTCTATCTTGAGCTCCTGTGTGCTTCGGAGGGCACGTTAAGCCGTCGTTGATCCCGGCTGCTATCGGTACATGGCAGTCGTTAGGCTATGCCTTTAGGCAGCCTGAAAAATCTGACATTGTTGGCCAATAACACACCCGTATCATGTTCCTGTTGGTCTGGTTCCCCTGCATAAAAAGGTTATGGAGGTCAGACGGCAGTCGCTAAATTGTAATAACCAGTACTGCCACCAGGACCATGGATAATAGCGTACTCTGGGCTCTAAAGCGTAACCTGAAGATGCAACTGGGAAAACACGCTCGGTCGAAGATTGTTTAACATCATTCTCCGAGTGCAATACTTCCCTCGCCTGTGGAAGGTATCCTTGATTCTCATGATTCGTAAAGCGGATAAGCCAATGAATGAGGTGTCTTCATTACCCATATGATTATTACCAATATTGTCGAAGGTCTTTGAGAAATTACTACTGCATAGAATATAATAACATCCCACCAGTTTGGCTTTAGATCGGAGCTCTCTCTGTAGAGCAAGTCCATAGTGTATGCGACAAGATTAGTCAAAGCCTAGATGACAAAGAGTACTGCTGCTCAGCCTTTCTGGATATACAACAGACTTTCGATCGCGTATGGCACAGAGGCTAAATACATAAGATAAGAAAGTACTTTGAGTACCGGTACTGACAATGCAGTTCCCGAGACTTTCGGTACTTTCGGGACTTGCTCTCTCTTGCTCGGAAATAGCTTCATTATTTAACAATACGTCAATAGACTCATTGCTGGCCTACGACAACAATGTAATTTTAGAAAAAATCATTGCCGGCCGGTAATGGAGGTTTTTAATGTACACTTTTTCATACATTAGGTTTTTAGTTTCACTCTGGCCAGCCTACCAAAAAAAACCTATTCTAGCGGTCGTTAATTGAAATTGCTGGACACTTTTGTTAGATTGGTACTAACCATTAGTTCTTATATTGTTTAAAAATTACATTTCAATTAAAAAAAAAAAAAACAATGCGAGCACTGGCTTGTTGTAGGCGCCATTGTGAAATTTGATACGATGTTGTTTCGTCTCTAGAGGAAGTGAAGAGGAAGAAAAGTATAGTTCAAGCCTCGGCCGAAATTGCAATTACGTCCTCGTATTCTTAAAAGGCCTCGGCTTCACCTCGTCCCATTTTCCCATAAAATATAATACGATCGAAGCTCGGGCGCCCAGGTAAGTATCTACTTCAAATAAAATCTTGTCCTCGAATTCGTAAAGTTGGCACCAACTTCAAATTTATTAAAATGTTTTATTATGAAGCATATTTAAACAACAATGTAATTATTTCATCTTTTTTAGTTGAGTAATTGAAGTCGATTTCATTTTTTTTTTTTTTTGGGAAAAACAATTATTTTTACTTTTTAGTTTTGAATACGTAATACATTACAACTAAAAAGTTGTAAACACGTTGCATTTTGGTAAGTCGGTTGAACGTCATCAGCATCGTCTCACCTTATTGATATGGTATATATCAAAAAATACCCAAATCGCAATAAAACTTGAAGAGTTCCCTCGATTACTCCCTGATTTCATCATCAGTGCCCCTAGTATGAGTTTTTCTTAACACAGACGCTAGCGACTGCGTTCGCGATTTAGTATGGCAAACCTGTACAGCGCCTCTGGCGGATCGTAAGGCAACTAAGAAATTCCATACAAAATCCTAACGCGTCTGTATCTTGATCTGATGACTATGGGACCATCTAGAAATTATATACTTAAAAAAAAACATTCCGACGTATAACTGCATCTAGCTCATAAAGTGGAAGAATCAAACTTATAGCTTATTTAAGCCAGTATTATTTGAATTTTCTTCAATTTTATTTTTTGTCTAATCAAGTTAGTCAGAGTCAGATGGCTAAGTAAAGCGGTGGAAGAAGTTCACTTAGCATTATCTTTCGGTGACAAAGATTAAAGTCACTTATACGACATTGTACGTACCACTTCCCAACACTCACGCTTGTTCACGAACAATTAGCGAATAATAATTCAACATTATTATGCACAAATACTCGAAAAAACATAAATTTTGGAAAATAAATACAACACCGACATGTTGTCACTTCCATCTTCCAGTGTTCGTTAAATGATAAAGCTTGGATACATTTTTTAAAATTTAAATCAGTATCACTTCTGAATTGTTTATTACACTACATCATCACTACTCACAAATATCTTAGATGAGATAGGTTGGTCCTTGAATATCCTTAGATTTTATTTTTCGGTGAGCCTCAACTTAGTGCATAAGTAGCAGCATTCAGGGTAGACGTGGGCGTAGAGCACAGGCGGTGCAGGGGAAGCGTACGTTAACCCTTTCTGCAGTTCATTCGCCGTCTAGCCTCACCCCTGCAGCCCGCCCAACCCCTAACCGCCCGGGTGCACTGCCACACTGCAAGACTTTTTACCTAATATACCTATCATTATTAAGCCTGGAAGTTGTCTAGTCTAGGCTGGGCTATGTCTGATTGCATTTTTACTTAGTTGCATGTTGTTGTTTTAAGTAACTGTAGGTACCTAAGGATCAATAAAATTAATTCCACCACCTTCTGACTTGACGTCGCTCGGCAGCGCTCAGTAGGCTTGTCAGTACCCCTAGTATGAGCTTTTCTTAACGCAGACGCTAGCGACTGCTTTAGGATTTTGTATGGAATTTCTTAGTTGCCTTACTATCCGCCAGAGGCGCTGTACAGGTTTGCCATACTAAATCGTTAACGCAGTCGCTAGCGTCTGCGTTAAGAAAAACTCATACTAGGGGCACAGCAGGCTTAACGCGGAGATCCATGACAAGACGGTGTTGTGCAGTAAGACTCTCACCGGGTATGACCTTGTAGTTGGCTACTTTGCCAATGTGGTGCTGCCTGATCAAGAAGAAGTCAATTTGGATAGCGAACCCCTCGCTCCCACAGATGATCAGGTGTTAAGGTTTCGTTTTAAAGAACGTGTTCACATTAGCGAGGTCGGCAGCCGCTCACGTATTGAGGATGCTTCACGGTTGTGCCTCCGTATCCGTATGATAGCTGAATATGATGATGATATAATAATACATTAAAACCGTTTTCAAATCTTACAATTTGAGAAAATATAGTTGAACTTAATTTTTTAAATTCTGTTAACATGACAAATTTTTGCGAGAGAAATTCATTGGGCGAAAGCTAGTCTACAATCAAATTTATAGCTTACTTTCGCCCGCATGAATTTCCTTCGGGAACAGTGAACATTGCTTAAAATGGCCACTTTTAGCAGTTTTGCAATTTGTTACTATATGGAACTATAATTTAATAATTGAATATGATTAAAATTAACTTCAGATCCAGAACCATAATTACAGCAGAGGGATGTTTGATAACTTGTGTTTTCAGTGAGTAATGATTTTTAAATGACGGTGGCGCTAGTGTTCACCGAGGTATCACCTTAAGGTGAGGAAGCAACTATGAATATCATCGAGATCGAGTGAGGATGAGTCGAGTTTGAGGAAACGTTTGAGAATATGGGTGTTAGACTTGTTCTATAGGGACGAGGAAGCTTGTATGACTAGAAGGAGTGGCATACAGGCGGCAAGCAAATGAAACGCCAAGCCCAGATATATATTAGTAAGAAATAAGAACGTTAAATGACCTACAGGCTTTATATCGCCTAAACTGGTTGCGGTTCTTGGACACTTAATGATTCCGTACATTGGGTATCATACCTATTCATTTCATTCCACCGTTTCATAATGGCGGACCCATGTGCCCGTATTATCGGGAGCTGAACCTGGCGCGACAAGCAACAGGCTCTAAAAAACCGAACCGGATTGATAAAGGTACGAGTCATATACAAGGTGGACACAAATCAACTGCAAATATTTTAAGGACAGATAGAGACCACTATACTGAACAACTTTTCCAAATAAACATATCGAAATATGAAATTTTATTTTTCACTCTCCATACTAAACTCAGATCAGCTGATTCTCAATTTGTATGGGAGGTCAAAAAAAACTTTTCGTATTTTGGACATAAGTTTATTTAGGAAAGTTGTTCAGTTTAGTGGTCTGAATCTGCCCTTTAAATATTTGCAGTCGATTTAAATTCACCTTATATAATATAAGTTGCATCTAGTACCTAGACATTAGTATCCTAAGGAAGCAAGGCATTATTCTGAATTTCGTATCGCCGTCTATATTAATCAGTAGTTACATTTATATTAATTAGCGTATAAACAGAGTCGGCGACATTCGCATTTATAATATTAGTCGGGATTTTTGCAAGTATCAATTTTTTTTGAATTTTTTTCATTTAGTCAAGTCAAGTCATTATTCATGTCTAATCAAGTCAAGTTAGTCAAAGGGCTAAGTGAAATATTCACTTAGCATTATCTTGGGAGGTAACAAGGATTAAAGTTAATTATACGGCATTGTATCACTTGAAATCACTTCCCAACATTCGCACGCTTGTTCACGAGCACTTAGCGAATAATAATCCACCATTATTAATATGCACAAAAGCTCGAAAAAATTACATTCTGCAAAATAAATACAGCCCTATACTGATTGACATTTGACTTTCCCGCCAAAACGCTATTTTACTTTTTACGGCCCTGGTAACAAGTCCTTTAAGGCCTTGCTTGATTTTTTAAGTCTTCTCGAGGTGCCTACCACCATCTCTTAAAACCACGCAAGATCCAGTGAGTAAGCGAGACAACGCAATACATCATGTAAGGCGACATCTCCCTTACTCAATCGTTCTTGCATGGTTTTATGAGATGGTGGTAAGCCACCAAAACTCCGTCGCCCGCCTTACATTATCACCTAGGGGGTTACCACCGTCTCTTAAAACCATGCAAGTTCATGATGTAAAGCGACATCTCCCTTAATCATTTTTGCATGGTTTTAAGAGATGGTGGTGTGGTGAGCCACCTATTCACTCGTTTTTGGATCGCTTTAAGTCGTCAAGTAGGCCACCATGAAAATGAACGAACTTTGGGTTATGGCAACACTCCGTCTGTTCTGTTGCACGTCACTTCCAAACGTCATTTCATTGGCTGTCAAAATCAAAAAGCGACGACTCGACTGGCTCGATCAACAGCAGATAGCTTCATGAATTGTTCATGAAGTTTTCGTAATATAATTGTATATGTTTGTACTGAAGGTTATATAAATTATGCCGAAGAATAAAGGAAAAGGAGGTAAAAACAGAAGAAGGGGAAAAAATGAGAACGAAACAGAGAAACGTGAGTTAGTTTTCAAAGAAGATGGACAAGAGTACGCCCAAGTCACAAAGATGCTCGGTAATGGCCGCCTGGAGGCCATGTGCTTTGATGGCATAAAACGTTTATGTCACATTCGAGGAAAGCTACGAAAAAAGGTTTGGATAAATCAAGGAGATATAATTTTAATTGGCTTACGAGATTATCAAGATGCCAAGGCTGATGTCATTCTAAAGTACACTCCTGATGAGGCAAGGAATCTGAAAACGTACGGCGAGTTCCCTGAGACAGTGCGCATTAATGAAACTGTGGTGTACTCCGTCGATGGTCTAGATGAGGACATCGAGTTCGGAGATGAAGTCAGTTCGGAAGATGAGGCAGATGCTGTTGATGCTATATAAAAACTAGCTCTATTTATGTTTACAGTAAGTTTATGTAAAATTATTTTGCTGTTATAAATAAACATGACTTTGTGATTTTGTAAAGTTTAGTTCAGTAATTTTTTCTTAGCATCTGATAAAAAATTCATTAGTTCCATCTACCTATCATCAGTATTTATCTAAATTATAAAATGTAAGTGTTTATAACACATTTTGTATTGTTGATCATTCAGACAACTATTATTAAATATCTATGAAAACCCATTCTATGATCATCATTTAATAAGAAATCTATTGTAAAACATTCCTTGAATTGATCTTACTCATTACCACTTAGAGTCATATATTTAAGGAATGTGTATATACTAAATTAAATACATTTACCAACCAATTTCGCAATTATTTTACAACCAAGTTATTACTTAATAATTATATGTTTTAAATAAACAGTATGACTTGGCAATTGCACCAAACAATCTAATTTAATATAGTTAATATGTTTCATTTGTGAGATTATAATGTGTTTTCATGCGATGGCCAAGTCGTACTGTTTATTAAAAACATAACAGATTTTTAATATTGATATGGTAACTATAAGGTGTTGTTAGGTAAGCTTTTTACATAATATCCATAAAAAGAATGTCTCTTCAGAAAGGACTAAATAAATTAACTGACTTGGTATTACATAGATCTGGAAACATTTAACGGTAGAACAACTAAGCAAGATTTGGATTTTTTACAAGTTTTATTTTGATGGCATCTAATTTCTTTTTGTAGATACCAGAGAAATAATTTACAACATACATACTTCCCCTTGACAATGCGGGCGAAGTATATGTATACAGGTATACTGATTCATTCACTGCAAATGTAACTTTGTTATCCATACTTCCATACTAATATTATAAATGCGAAAGTTAATTTGAAATACAAGGGTCTCTACTGGCTCCTGGGACGTAACTCAAAACTGACAGTCGACAATAAGCTGCTCATATACACATCGATTTTGAAGCCTATTTGGACTCATGGCATACAACTCTGGGGTTCAGCCAGTGCCTCGAATATTATGATAATACAAAGAGTACAGAACTACATATTAAAACAAATAACAAACGCACCATGGTTTATCAGAACAACAGAGGTCCATGAAAATCTACGTATGCCTACAGTAAAGGAGGAAATAGTTAGTCATGGAAAAAGCTACAAATTGAGACTGGAAAGACACCCTAATCCCTTAGCGGGCCAACTCACAACCCCTGAAACCATGCGACGGCTCAAAAGACGCCGGGACATTTTTGACCTGGACATCCAATAAAAGGAAAAAAGTGAGCTGGCTCCGATGGGAGCAGCGCCAGACACGACAAGAAGCACACACCACATCTGCTTATAGTCTGACTGACTGATTGCAAATACACTTAAAATAAAAAATAAAAAAAAATAAATGCGAAAGTCTGTCTGTCTGTCACCTCTTCACGGCTAAACTGCTGGACCGATTGTGATGAAATTTGGTAGGGATGTAGTTACGACCTGAGGTCAAACATAGGCTACTTTTGGGCGCGATATAACCGAGTCCCACGCGGGGCGGAGCCGCGGGGAACAGCTAGTCCTATATATTTATGTGGGATTACAAAGTTATTTAACACATTTCTGGACACACTACGTCTATAGACATTATTACAATTAAACTTCTATTGTGTTTTCAAAACTCCAGCAATGTGTTAAGCAGTTGGTGTATCTAGAGAACTGGACCGAAAATTCAAAATATATTGGTTTTCCCTTGATTTATACACCAAACACTAATTGCTTTCTAAATTTCAAGCTTTCTATGTCTGCTAGAAGTGCAAATAGTTTTTTTGGTCGGTCAGTCAGTGAGTGACAAAATTAGGAAACTTTGAAGGGTTATAATTTCTAAACTACTGGTTCAAATTGAATAAAATTTAAAATATACGATGTTTATATTAAGCTTGCTTAGTAACTGAAAGTTTAGGCTCCTAGTTTGATGCACAACAAAGTTATATGTGGTCCAAAATGGCCTGAACTGCTTCGAGAAAAGTATGGTATGACCATGCTGCTTTAATTTTGCTTAACTTGCACTGGTGTGCCCCCAGGTAGCTAATGATTCATATGAATCTTGTTTTTAAACGGTTTTATTTAGCTTTCCGTGTTCATTTGGGTCAAATCTAGTAACTAAAATTTCACTCCCTTCCTGTTGACCGATTGATTTAAAATTTGGTACACTCCTTTAGTTTTGATGACAATACAATTAAGTATGATCAGTATTATTGTAAATCCAAGATGGCCGCCGCCATAACATGGCGGACTACATATTTTTGTACAACTCCCTCAATATGGGTATCAAATGAAAGGGCTTGACAAGTACAGTGAGCTGCAGAGAAATATGACCCCCTTTCAATAGTGATACTTGTGGCATGAGGGTCAGATTTCTCTGCAGCCGACTGTACAATACATCGCAGTTAAAAATATAAAAATCCAATATGGCCGCCACGCCCCACAAAATGACGGACTACATATTTGTGTACAACTCCCTCAATATGGGTATCAAGTGAAAGGGCTTGACAAGTACAATAAAGCGCAGTAAAAAATATCCAAATTCAAAATGGCCGCCACCACAAATTGATGAATTACATATTTTTAAACAACTCCCTCAATATGGGTATCAAATAAAGGCTTGAAAGAGCTTTGATACAAGCATATATCTCATATAATATTTATCTCATAATATGTATTAAGGAGTTACAAATTGTCAGGGAACAAACCTTGTAATAATGAGGCACTCAAGGAATTAAACAGAATGAGGAGAATAATCTAACAAATCTAAAAAACTTAAAACTTAAAAAAAAATTAAGTAAAAAAAGATTTTTTTGTTAAACGGTTTTATTTTTTATCAAGACACTAAAGATGCTAGTAATGTACTAAAAGCTAAAAAATTATTCAGTAGGTCATAGGTACCACTCTTCACACTACTCTCCGCATCAATCTAGGGCATTAATCAGACGAAAAAATAAAATCTAAAAGAAATCCTATTTTTTTTAGTTTCAATCAAGAATTTTGCGATGATTTACGATGGAACAATTAAATCAACTGATTTCCAAACAAATCATCGCAAAATTCTTGATAAAAAAAATAAATTGATATGTTTGGAAATCAGTCGATTCAATTCACCTTTCGAGTACCTACCATCCCTTTGATTTCGCTTATACACGCCATAACGTCTGTGTGCCGCGAAATGGGAAATGGCAAACACGGTGGACTATTTTTTTTATAGCAAAACTTTTACAGACTTCCAAAAGAGGAGATT
The DNA here is from genome assembly GCA_947044815.1 of Apomyelois bistriatella. Classification (NCBI taxonomy): domain Eukaryota; kingdom Metazoa; phylum Arthropoda; class Insecta; order Lepidoptera; family Pyralidae; genus Apomyelois; species Apomyelois bistriatella. The sequence continues at coordinate 7,293,665 of OX345690.1, forward strand.
TTTTGACGTGACAACGTCTTAAATTAGGTTGCGGCTGGGAGTCACTTATGAAAAAGTGTAACGCTCGGTAACGTTACGATGCGCTCACAATGAGAGCGAGTGAGAGGCACGCGTCCCCTAAGAGCGAGAGAGACAGACTCAAAGTCGTTGTCACGTAAAACTTTCGCCCGTATACCGACTTTACAGGCAACCAATTTTTTTTTTTTTTTATGTATGTTATTCGACTGTACTCTGAAATGCCTGGACCAAATAAAACATTCTTTTTTTTATTGAAATTATTTATACTTTCCTGATGGTCCCACAGTCATCAGGTTAAGATTTGATTATGGAATCCTAAAAAAATCGAGGGAACTCTTCTAATTTTAGTAAGATTTGGGTATTTTTAGGGTTCCGTACAAAATGTAAAAACGGAACCTTTATAGGATCACTCGTGCGTCTGCCTGTCCGTCCGTCCGTCTGTCACAGCCAATTTTCTCCGAACCTACTGGACCAAAACATGAAATTTGGTAGGACGGCGTAATCCTGTGACCCAAACACAGATGTGCAAAGTAAAAAAATATTTTATTTAAAAAGGGTCATTTTTGGGGGACCAATGAAACTAAACTACTGAACCTAAAATTTTGAAATAAGTATATAATATTGTTCATAGCCTGTAGATTACAGGAAAACCTACAAGAATTCTATCAATTGACAATTAAGTGTTACATTCAATATAAAACATTCACTTACGGAAAATAGTACACTAAAACACCACTAGATAGCGATAGTAGTAGTTAAATACCACAATTGAATATAAAATTTAACATTGGTATTGTACGGCACCCTCTCAACGCGAGTTCAACTCGCACTTGACCGTATTTTTTTTTTTTTAATAATTTATACGGCCATGGAATCTAGTCCTTTAAGGCCTTTCTTGAATTTATTAATCTTCTTCAGTCCTACTTAAGTCAGTCGAGTCAAAAATTCAAGTCAAGTCCAGTCAAGTAAGTAAGTCTAGTCTGAGTCAGATGGCTAAGTGAAGCGGTGGAAAAATTTCACTTAGCTATATCATGGAGATTTTGGTGACAAAGATAAAAAGTCACGTAATCGACACTGTATCACTTCCCAACACTCACGCTTGTTCACGAACACTTTGCGAATAATAATCCACCAATATTATGCACAAACACTCGAAAAAACCTAAGTTTAGGAAATTAAATACAGCGCGGACATAGCGACAGTTTATTTTCCCTCCAAAAACTCACTTGACCGTTTTTTTTATATTACCTGTCATTAAAATTAGACGATGCTGGAATATTTAACCAACTTTCAAAACTGCAATTTAAAGTTGTAATTTTCTTTCACCATGCGGTTTAGCGAAATGAGCAGTACCTAATACGTCCAAGTATGAGAATCAGATATGAAGTATCTTTACTTAAATTTCTTTCATTCTTCCGAGTAGACTAGATATTTTGACGTAAAGAACAAAATGTAGGTAGGTACTTAGGTTGCCGATAATGCCGGCATTGGTGACAAATATTGTGTTTACTGAAGTTATGCTAGGTACGTTACATACGTAAATGATTATAAATATCATTGACCAAGCAAGCGAAGCGAGAGAGTCCATTTCGTGACTGGCAAATTTCGCTTTTGTCCGGATGTGTGTCTGTCGGACTGTTTGTTCCAGGTTGGAGGTCGCATATCTGAACGGATCCTAATGAAACTTAGTTTAGTACACGTGTTCATTGATTTTTTTGCAATTTTTTGCCGAGAGCTTTTTTTTTAATCGACTTCAAAAAAAGGAGTTCTCAATTTGTCAAAATGTTTTTTTTTTTTTTTTTATGTTTGTTTACTAATTACTCGAAAACGGCTGGACCGACTTGAAAATTTTTTTTTTGTTCGAGAGGGTATATTTTCCGATTGGTCCCATATTCAGCAGGTCAGGATCTGATGATGGGATCATGGAGAAATCGAAGGAACTCTTCAAGTTTTGTATTAGGTATTTTTTGATATATTTCATGTCAGTAAGGTGAGACGATGCTGGAAAATTTAACCCACTTTCAAAAATGCGAGGTATTTACAACTTTTTACCCGACTACGGCGAAGCCAAAAGGAAGGGTAATGATTTTCTATGTATGTATGTATGTATGTTCCACCGTAGCGCCTAAACTACTGGTTCGATTTTAATGAATGAGGTGTCAAAAGATTCGTAAAAATAGCGCGGGTAACATAGGCTATATAAATAGTATCAAAATTTTAACTGACGGAATTTAAACCTCAGATTCTAACCTCAAAAAAATTAAACTGAGATTAGCATCACGTGTTTGGTATCAATGGAAAGGTCTTGACGAGCACATTACAAATATGTATATATTTTATATTGCTTAAGTTAAATTATAGGTAGAAATGTTTAAAATGCTTTGGTGGTATAGTGAATAAAGAAGTGGTATATTTCACGCGGTCCAGTTAAGTCATATCCGTTCGGGAAACGGAAAAGTATTAAATAAAAATTAAGTTAATTAAAAAACTATAACCCGACTACGTTGTGTCTAAAAAGGATGAAACAAAGAAGTTATTGAGATAGAAATCCAGAAATGCATAGGTATAAAATGGTAATTGTAAAGCCGTGGTCGCACCCATTATAAATGGATGATAGAAACACCTTTAAACGAACATTGTTGGTATACAATATACAGTGGGTGCGACCACGGCTTTACAATTACCATTTTGTACCTATGCATTTCTGGATTTCTATCTCAATTACTTCCTTGTTTCATCCTTTTTAGACACCACGTAGTCGGGTTATAGTTTTTTAACTTAATTTTTATTGATTGTAATATATCTTGCTCAATTACTCGAAGACCACTGAATCGATTTGTAAAATTCTTTTTTTGTTAGAAAGGGTATACTTTCTAGATGAATTCATAGACATCATATGGTGGCCTACTATCATCTCTAAAAACCATGCAAGATCCAGTGAGTAAGCGAGATGTCGCCTTACATCATGTATTGCGCTGTCTCGCTTACTCACTGCAACTTGCATGGTTTTTAGAGATGATAGTAGGCCACCAGATGATGGAATCATGGAGTTATCGAGAGAACTCTTCAAGTATTATTGCGATTTGGGTATTTTTTGATATATTCCATGTCAATAAGGTGACACGACGCTGATGACGTTTACCCGACTTTCTAAAATGCAACGTGTGTACAACTTTTTAGTTGTAAGGTAGGTATTACGTATTCAAAACAAAAAAATTATAAAATAATTGTTTTTGCCAAAAAAACGAAACCGACTCCAATTCCTGAACTAAAAATGATGGCGGCCATGACGCTGCAGCTGGTCAAAGTCGGCGCCTGCCTTTAAGAGATGGTGGGAAGCCAATAGTGCGCGTTCGCTAAAAACTAGAAAATGGAAAGATAGTGTGTAGAGAAGTTTATTTATTTTCTCAACCAACTTTCTTTCAGTTGCTTACTTTTTGTCACATTCATTATGCAAAAAAAATTACAAGGCTTCCTATTCTTTTCTGAATGTTGCCAACTTGTCATCGCCATATTGAATTTTGTTGTGCTTCGAAAACATTGTGAGCACGTGGATTGTTGGTTTTTAAATAAGCGAAATTAGATAGTTTTATCGGCTTACACGTTTAATAAAGTTGTTTTCAATTGTTTTATTTAAAGTGAATATACTTTTAGTTGGATTTCAAAGTAAGTACTTTGTCTTATGCCGGCTACTAATTCCACATTTAGATCATGCATGGGGTTTCGTTGATAGGCACGCAGGTCATGATACTTCATAATTTATATCGTTGTAACACAAACAAATAGAAAATTAGAACATAACAACAAGAATTATAATGTATGCCGTATTTATTTATATTTAAATAAATTGACACTGCTACAATTGCGTAACCTTTCATTTTGCAACCGCATTTGCTTACGTGTTGGTCGTGAAGGTTTCCACATATTGCTCGTGACCCTTACCGGAATAACATACGTATACGTATTGTGCCGAAAAACTTGTAACACGTGGTTAAACATATTTATATCAATTTCTCGTTATTTTATTCCTATTTGTATGGGTACGTCTTGTCGGGATTGACAAGTGGAGATAATTTGTGTTGTGAGCCATGCTTGCCTCGAGCACATTTCAGTCATTTCACTATCTCTTTACAGACATGTTTTATTAATTATTTGTGCTTTTATGTAGTATTTTCGCTCCTAATACTTTTGTTGTTCTTTTATAAACAACAAGCAGGTAAAATTTTATGCAAACAAATAATATCTTACAATTTGATATCTGGATGAATAATAATAATAACCTAATAAATTCTTGAATCAACTATTATGGAATTGCCAAAAGTAAGTAGGTCAATTTTAATATCTTTATCTCTTCTGTGCTTTAGCCTAGTTTTCTATCATTAATTTATTATTCACACTGTTTACATTACTAGTGGCACTTAAATTTATTCCTTCATTTTATATCTCTTTTAAAAAAATATAGATTAATATTTGTTAGATTTAAAAATATTTATGTGGTACCTATATAGGGATGTTTTTTTTTAATTAGTAGGCATTCAAAATTTATTTCAGTTGCAGAATGTAGACCTCACCCTGCCATTGACAATGACAGATTGAAAAATTATATACACTACAAATATTGATTGAAAACTGAAAATTTTGTTACAGATTTTCAAAAGTGGCTCTTTACAATGGCTCCATCTCGGCAACTTCTCATGTGGTCTGTACCATCCATAGCAGTGCTGTTGGGAATATTCTGGTTCAGAAAGAAAAGGGAGTATGCCAAATCTGACCCTGGAGGAAGAGAAAAGATAAAAAGTCTTCAAGAAGAGTTGGCAGAAGCTCTGAATGCTGAAGCTGAAGCTAGGAAAGCTTCACCACTGGGGAAAGCTGATCGTGCAATTATTAAATCAGCGCCAATTGACATTGTGGCCAATGGTGGAGGTTCCCAGCATTCTTCGCCTTTGGTGTTGACAGATGAAGAGGTTGACTTAGAAATTGAAAAGATTAAAAGGAAGAAATCACTGGAGAAAGATAAGAAAATGTCCTTTACTGACAGGCAAATAGTGGCAAGCCCGTGTGTTAAAGCAGCCTCATTTGTTGTTAATGAAATATCTTCCAGCCTATTTTCTTCACTTCAAACAGAAATGTCTTGCAATAAAACTGATGATCTTTATTCTTTGAGAACAAGTGAGGATGATGCAAATACAAAATCTAAAGAGAGCCTTCTGGGTGACCTTGAAGAAAGTATGCAGCAAAATAGTACAAATGATGAAAATGCAACATCAGAAGTGACAGCTGAAGATAGCACAGTTGCTGGCAGTGAGGAGTTAAATGATAATAATAATCTAGTAGATGAACGTAGTGATAGTAATGACAGTGATAACAGATTCTCTGCTGCACAAACCAGACGCATTTCAGAGAGAGACTCTGCCAACCACAGCCCGGTGGATCCCATGTTAGCTAGTCCATCCATGTGCCACTTCTCAGATAACCACAGTGAGGTAAGCATTCATTGATATTTTAAAACTAGATTTATAGGACTTAAAGGAACTAAATATTAATTATGAATGTAACCATAACAATCATGTCCTTTATTTTTATTTATTTTAGTATAACTACTACCTATATTGTTTAACAGGGTTCAAGTGACAGTGGTAAGGGATGCTCAGAGGCGGCCAGCCCACCTCCAGCAAATATGAATATGGTTCCTTCCGACACAGGGCTCAGAATACATCAGTTTATAATACCACAGACCTTGGTTGGTTTATTAATAGGAAAACATGGTTCCTTTGTAGCTCAAATTAAAGCCAAGACTGGCGCTAGTGTATATGTAAGGAGACATCCTGATTCTGTGAAACAAAAAATATGTGCGGTCGAAGGTTTGTTTATTAATTTATAAATTTATTTACCATCTGTGTGTGTTCTATGCTTTCACCCTCCTGTGGTGTGTATGTACTATAGTCTATTTACTATTATATAAATATTACCTTCCCCAAGAATGAAAAATTAAAAAAGAATTATTCAAACTAACCTGTAGTTAGTAGTTATAGAGAAGTTCCAGAGTTAAGGTTTTAACAAACAAAGTACTATATTACATTAGTATAGCGTGTTATTTGTTCACTTTACACTATTCAGCTATTACAAATTTTTCGTGGTCTAATGTCTAAAGACCCTAGGCTCTGTCTACCCCATCTGGGACAAAGACGTGATTATATGTAATAAATATTTTTACAGGTACTCAAGCTGAGATAGAGGCAGCATTAGATATGATTAAAGAAAAGTTTCCAGAGAAGAGATTCCCCAACTTCTGTCTACAAGAGATTAGTGCAGAACTATATCAGAGGCTGGCTCCTCTAGTACCAGAATTTCTACAAGTAAGTAATATTTCAAGATGTTTACAAGCTGTATCAAGCCACTTAGTATAATTTACAATATAAATCATGTTATTAGAATTTGTGAACACTGTATGCTGATTTTGTCAGTTGCAGCTTGTGGAATCAGTAAACAATGACACCATCATGACGTGCCTGGTGAGCGCGGGCCACTTCTTCCTGCAGCAGCCGCTGCACCCCACTTTCCCGTCGCTGCACGCTCTGCATCGCCTCATGGCCGCCACATACCAGAACCCGGACGTGCCGGCCTTACCGCGCCCTGTGAAAGGTATAACTCCAAAACCAGTTTTCCATAAAGTTGCACATGACCTATGTAATCTGGGTGACCCTGTAAAATGTTCCACAAACTATATCAGTAGATAATTCAATGCTTTGCACCTACTTATTTTTTAATTACATTTAATTTAATGTCACTGACCTGTTTATCAGGACTTGTTTATATCCAATGTGCATACCATTTTGGGGGTTTTTACATATTGTTCATAAATAAGAGTGCTGTTGAGTTTCCTATGTAATAATACTCATGCATGCCGATTAGTTAGATACTGTAACCTTATTTTGCCCAAAGTTGCAGAGACAACAGCAAGGCACATACTTCTATATCTTTGACCACCACTTTTAAATTAATGATTGCAAAACTTAAATCAAACTTAAGCAAGAAGTGGGCTTAGTAAAAGAAACAAAGTTATGAGAAGTTGTTAGCGTTTTATGAATGAAAGTGTTAATAAAGATGTTGTTTCAGAGGGATCCATCTGCGCCGCGCCAACAGAAAACAATTGGTATCGTGCACAAGTGATCTCTACATCTGAGGAGAATGACACGTCTGTTGTGAAGCTGGTAGACTTCGGCGGGTACCTGACAGTCGACAATGACCAGCTCAAACAGATTCGATCTGATTTCATGACCCTGCCATTCCAGGCAACAGAAGCCCTTCTGGCGTTCGTGAAACCAGCGCAAAATGGTTATTTATCTTGTTTTCCTGTTCCTACACCTATGCTTCTTTCATAACATCAAATAATAAATTTCTCACATTTTGTTTCCCTATATCAATGCAATACTTATAACTCATTTGTATGTATTGATTTTTGTTTTTCAACACTTTATAATATTTATCTATTGGTCTTATCATATAAATTTTATAAATTATCCGAAGATTACAGTCTTAACACCAATTCAGTCTTTTGTTTAGTAAAATTATAAATTAAAAATCATCCATAAATTCAGCTAGGTGAGTACTTGATATAGGAAAAATTATCTAACCTTAACAATTCAATGTATTAAGTAACTCATCAACATCGGTTTGGGAAAATAGTGGATTTGCTTTGAATACCAAGCCACATGGTTTTAGAGCCTGGATTCGCTTAAACATGTTCTCATATTGTTTTTCATAGAGAATATTATTTATATATATACATACATAGATAGTTTTAAGAATATTTGAAGTATAATTTTTTATGTTTATTTAAAACAATAAGAAAAACTATCTTTATTAAATAAATATTGTCGATTACACACCAATCACCATCCTGCAAGATTCACGGCAATACATGCTAAACTACAAACTAAATTCGTAACATTTCAACCTAATTTTAGAAAAAGAGGTTCTCAATTTGGCTGAATTATTTTTTTATGTTTGTTACCTCATATCTCGTGTCATTTAATTACAGTATCGATTTTGAAAATTTGTTATTTGTTCGAAAGACTTAACTTTCAATTGAACCCCATTGAAGTTTTATCAAAATCGGTTCAGCAGAAGTTTGATGTTATAAAAAAAAGCATTTTTGATTTTTCGTATGTTTAAAATTTGCTTGCTGGATAATGAATAGATAAATAATGGAGTAATTTGCAAGGTCCATCAACCATGCCCCGGTATTTGCTTTTAAAACCCCCTCACGGCTGCTGTAATGGTTTATTCATATCATGTTGCTTACAAGTTCAGTTGACCCTGCTCAAAATTCAAGTTGGCATCAGTAAACAAATAAAAATCGGTTTTAGTTTTTTAGGAATAAAGATTTTTCAAAATTAAACATTTATTAAAATTAATATTCTGTTATTTCAGAACCAGATTGGAGTAACGAGGCGCTCCGCATCATGGCCGGACTGACTGCTGGACAGTTGCTGCACGCGCAGGTCGCCGGCTACGACGAGACCGGCCTCCCACTCGTGCATCTCTACCTCACCCTAAGTCCTCAGGTATCAACATAAGAGTGTATTTGACAGTAACATCATTCACTCACTTACTCTTTGCCTATCCATCGATACTACAAGAAAAATAACAATAAATAGATAGCCAGTAATTTGTCGATTGTAACAATATAAAATATTTAAAGAAACTGTTAAAAAGTAATTTAAATTAATTAAAAACTTAAAAGATATCAATTGTAATAAATAGCTTCAACTTTTTTTAAATCTCGATAGTGTTAGATCTATTAATAGTATGTATTGTTTGTAGAAATACTATTGATAGTGAATGGGCAATGCTAGTGTGTCTTAATTTTTGTAGCTGGTGACATTATGTGTATATTAACGTGTATCAATTGTATTACAGCAAGTGATATACTTAAATAGAGAACTAGTTGAGCGCGGCCTGGCAGAGTGGGACGTCCCAGCAGACTCGTGAGCACCGCTGATTGCATTAAACATAACTGCTATAATTACTTATTTTATTATTGACGCTGACTAGTTATATATGGGATGCATTTGAAATGTGTACTTTGATATATTCTCGCTGCACACAACCTAAGTGTTAACTTGTGTATCTATTATTGTTTTATGTACTCATTTTTATTTTGTACAAGATGCACTTGTAGCTCTCAAATTAATAAATGTTTAATCCAGATCTACATTTTTGTTCTCGGAGCTACTAACTTGTTTAGGCTGGTACCAATAACCTAATATGATTGTATAAATAGTAATTTTCAACTGTAATAGGAATATGTACGGGTGTACATAAAAATTGTCAGTTCTGTTTCAATGCTCCTATTAATTTTTGAATTACTATTAATACTAGTTTATCTAAGCTCCCACAATAGTAAATTAAAAATACAATACGCTTATGATTAGACTTCATAGAAGAAAAAAACAGTGAATTATTGTAGATAAATATTTAGGACTGTTCGGCAATCCAATGAGGCCCAGTATCTTTATTGAATTTTATGGCGATAATTACTACTTAGTGAGTTTATAAGACTTTCAGGATGCTCATTATAATTATTATTTTGTTTGTACTGCCTTCGACATTCGCTGTCAACATCGTGTTAAATCTCAGGCGAGTAAAAGATTACAATTTTCATTACTGTGCCAAAGTATATCATGTTTTCTGATGTAATTTTGTTCAAAATGCAAAAGTTTGTGTTGGCAATGCCGCCTTGTAAAATGTGCCTTTACTACAGATTCTTCTGTTGACCCCTTCCATAATATTGTAATGTATGTAAAATATTATTTGTCACATATTGGTAACGAAATACCCTGAATATTTCATAGCAATAAACATGGTAGTATCTAATATTTTATTGTGACAAAGAAGTATTTTATTTACATTGAACATGGAAATATAGTAAACAAGTGTGAATGTTCGAATGTTTGAGACTGGAATAGTTATTAAAGAATTGTAAATTAAATGTAAGAAAGTACAATACGGCATGAGATCGACTAGTTCGAGCTGAGGCGACACCATTGGTACGAAATCCTGTTTCTTTCACAATTATCAATTTGAATTGATAAGATGGCTACTTATTGCAGTGAACTTTCAACTAACTATCAACTGGTTTTTTTACATTACCCTTGAAGTAAATCTTTATGCAATTTTCCTTCATTCATTTCATAATCATCTACTGCAAAATCTGGCTATCTTATTAAATAAAATTAAATTATTGTATATTGTCAAATACTTTTTCTTTCAGATGGTACTAATCGCTATTGTAATATTCTTAGCGAAATATACGTCGTCCGTCGAAGCTTTGTGGTGAAACTTTAGTAAATTATTAAAGTTATAATGAGCACGTTGATAATCCTGACTTGCTAGTTTAATAGTGTAAATAGATTGGTTAAGTAGATATAAAGCAATGGAATATTCAGTGTTCTGGTAGTAAATTCAGTATTTTTAATATGTTGATCATTTTAGTGTTTATTTTAGTTATAATTACTTAGAAGCTTAGAGTGTGACTTTCGTCTGTAGTTATTTTTGCAGCGTCGAGACTATTTATAGATTTATTTTTATTTACATACTAAGACAGTGTGTTATTTTTAAATTCAAGCGTTTGATTAGTTGGTATATGTATGTAATGATGGTCATCTATGGTTAGTGTGCTATTTACTTAGAAACAAAGTAACTGGCTCCCAATTTTGCATTTTGTTGACGCCCTTTTGTACATAAACTAATATATTTGCGGTTAAATCAATAAATTATCGTTTTAAAAACAAAATTTTATTTTATTTAACAAATTCTTAATTTTTACTGGTATTTTAAATCTCTTATCTTTCACCTTAACGTTTTTCCGGATACATTCTTAACTAAATAGCTTCGTAATGTATAAGGAGCAAAGTACGAAATCTTTCTGGGCGCGGCGTAATAGTGACGTCAAAATGAAAATCTATTTATAATTTTTTCAACCGACGTCCCAAAAAGGAGGTTCTCATTTTGGCTGAATATTTTTTTATGTTTGTTACCATATCTCCTCTCCTATTTGTTGTCATATCTATGCTGATTTTGAAAATTGCTTCTAAAGTCGTAAATAGTAATAACGTAACAAAAAACCGGTCAAGTGCGAGATGAACTCGCGTGGAGAGGGTTCCGTACAATGCCAATGTCAGTTTTTAAATTCAATAATTGTTGTTGACATACCACAATTATTGTGGTATGTCAACAACAAACCGATAACGTTTTATATTGAATTTACCACTTAATTGTCAATTGACAGAGTCAATTGAGAGAGGCTAAGCCGGACTTTTCTCACAACAAATCTTTTGTAACATTTCAAGTTAATGGACTGGCGACTTATCTTTTTAAAGTCGGAAAAATTAATGCATGGACTTAACATTTAACTTATTTTGACGCGGAGAAAACGAATTTGCTATTTCGGACTTTAAATGCTTTCACGCTTTCAAGTCTGTTCTGTTTTTTGTTAAAGCTTAAAATGTTTACTTGTAAATGTTTTTAGTAAATTACTTTTCTGGTTAATAATTTTTTTAATGCTCATAATCTTGAAGTATCTAACTATGTTTTTGTACATTTCCTGTAATCTACAGGCTATGAACTATATTTTGTATTTTTTTCCAAATTTTAGGCTCAGTAGTTTCTGAGATCATGGGGGGAATGGTCAATTTTCGTCTTCTTTCATGAATAAAATCAAAACTATTTATCCATACTAATATTATAAATGCGAAAGTCTGTCTGTCTGTCTGTCTGTCACCTCTTCACGGCTAAACGGATGGACCGATTGGGATGAAATTTGGTAGGGATGTAGTTAACGGCCTGAGGTCAAACATAGGCTACTTTTGGACGCGATATAACCGAGTCCCACGCGGGCGGAGCCGCGGGGAACAGCTAGTGTTACAATAATAACAAAAATATATTTTAAATTCTCATAACGAGCCCTTTCTTTTGATATATAACACGGCAAGGTATGCTAAACTTTTTTTTTTTAATTCCTAATTTGTCCCCCGAAAATGGTACTTATTTTATAAAAATATTAATTTACTTTGCACATCTGTGTTTGGGTCACAGGATAACGCCATCCTACCAAATTTCATCTGTTTTGGTCCAGCAAGTTCGGAGAAAATTAGCTGTGACAGACGGACGGACGGACAGACAGACGCACGAGTGATCCTATAAGGGTTCCGTTTTTACATTTTTGTACGGAACCCTAAAAATATGTGCGAGTTTCGGGACACTGGTTTTCTAGTAATTTTTGACCTGCCCCATTTCCATGCTTTTTCTATTCCTTGGTTGGATTTGTGGGTATTGATTATTAAAACTGAGAAACTGTAGTCTTATTACAGTGGAAAACTAGGATCAATAGGTAGTGTTAGTAGCCAACAGACATTTAGTCAGGCTGCCTTAAGGCTTCTGACATAGGTTGATCGATTGTTTGTTCTCTGTATCCCTAACGTAATAAATATGCAAGTCTCAACCACCGCCGACTCGGCGCCTGGATGATGGTTCCTTATGGGTTAAATCTCTAATTGAGGGCCTTCGCTGTGTGTCGCGGATGCCCGTCGCGGGTGACCGCGCCGTGCGCCCGCCTGCTCCGTCGCGGGCGTCCGCGACGGGACTCCCGTCTCTCGCAGCGCCGCCAGTACAATTTCGATCGCGTAGGTGTACAGTCGATAATTATGGATTATTTATTGATATATAACTTATCCAAAAGACGACGACGTGAACAAAAGCGTCAGCCAATCATCCCATATATCACGTCTAGATTGTTGTGTGGAGAATTTGAATAAAGACTGTACAAGCACGGCGCGTGCAACACGGATTAACGTAGCGGCGCTCAATGATTTTGTAGAAACAGCTCCGCTCGCGTGCTCCGTCGCGCGTACAGGCGAGCGTGCCCCGTCGCCCGCGGCTGTCCCCCTCACGCAGCGCTGCTCTATGAGATGATATGAAACAAACACGCGGAGCGGACACACGCGCCGTGCGCCCGCGACACGCAGCGAAGGCCCTGAATCAATGATCTGGGCACGTTTCACAATTCAAATACTCAAATAAATAAAACAAGTCGTTAAACTTAACCAGAGTATTTATTTAGTAATAATAACTAGGCTTATGCTAGAAAATATTATTATTATATGTATAAAACCATCACAGTGAAAATGTAATAACTTTATAGTGAGGAAATCTAACTGATGCCATTTAAATAATAAATATCCTATCCTATATATAAGGTGAATTTAAATCAACTGCAAATATTTTAAGGGCAGATTCAGACCACTAAACTGAACAACTTTCCTAAATAAACTTATGTCGAAATACGAAAAAAAATTTCTGACCTCCCATACAAATTGAGAATCAGCTGATCTAGTTTAGTATGGAGAGTGAAAAATAAAATTTCATATTTCGATATAAGTTTATTTGGAAGTTGTTCAGTATAGTCACAGAATTAGTAATAATTAGTACTACGTAGTATAGTGGTCTGTATCTGCCCTTAAAATATTTGCAGTTGATTTGTGTCCACCTTGTATATGTATGTATATTATATACTATTAAACGAGTATACTATTAATCGAGCAATATTTGTATATTTATAAATTTATTTGTACTCGCGTTTTCGAAAACGGCTCTAACGATTTATTTAAAATTTGAAACATAAGCTCTACATACCTAGTCAAAAAGATAATCTAGCTAGGTTCTAAAAATGGTTGAAAATGTTTTGCCATATAAAAAAATCATTTGGATATAAGAAATAGTTTTCAACCTATTTGGCTCAGGGAATATAGAGTTGAACCCTACGCTGCGGTAATGGCTAAATCCGTAATTTTTTATAGGATGTTGGGTACAAACTTTAGATCATCTATCTATAGATTTATCCATAGCGTGGCCGCACATGAGACAGAAAATCAAAACTAATTTCTTGAATATTTTCTCTCACGCCGGCCAAATATCACAATCCACCTGTGCATGAATACTAAACATACTATTTAAAACGAGTCTTTCCGCCGTATTAAGAAACGTTTGATAAGCCCAATTTAACTAAAATATGTTTTGGCTCATTCTCTCTTACCTGACACTTCATGTGAAAGAACGAGACGAAACACATTTTAACTAAAATAGGCTTAACAAACGTTTCTTAATACGGGGGTTTCCGCCGTATTAAGAAACGTTCTTTCGTTCCGTCTTTAAAACACACATATTACAAAAAACGAAGAATTTCACTGTTTTGAAACAAAGAAAAACGGGTACGCTGACAAAGACAGAAAATTTATCTTTGGTCCTTATCATTTTCATGGACTTTCCTAATTCGCCATCTCATTTTTGCACCAAATGAAAATCATAGCTAGCTACACCTTCTATACCTATTATAAATCTATGGTACTATACTAACACAAGAACTTTCTATATACGTAGATTATAGATAATAATAAATAATATCTATACAATTATATTAACAAATCTAATTAATATATTTATTAACTCCATACATCTGAACTGTACTTATGCGTAGATTCTAGATTTTTGAGGAATTTGCCAGCGTCTTCGTCAGACTTTCCGCCCATCTCCTTTATGGCACGCAAGACGATATTTTTAACATCCATGGCCATATTATTCGCATTCCTGCCAAAATAAACATACCGAGTTATAGCTATAATGCTTTACAGATTTCCTCATATAGATGCAAGGTATCACCTGATATTTTTATTGACAGGTATTTATGGCGTAGGGTATGTACCTATCTAAGCATTTGTTAGACATTCATTTCAAAACCTATAACACTTTTATCATCTAATCGGTTGACTCATATATAACAATAGAAGCTAATTAGATAAATTGCCGTGACATTTTACAAAGGCCGCGAGATTCTATTCGGTTTTATTCACCGCTTTTCCACTACTAGTAGAAGCTTACTCACTTTTCAACCAAAACCAACTATTAGGCATTCAGTGCCAAAACCTTTCATCAAAGGTTGACTGGGAGGATATAAGAATAACATAAGGGATTATATTAAAAACAATAAGTACCTACCTATAAAAAAAGCACAGAGACTGTTGTTATTTGTAATAAGAACGTCCGTATTTTAACTGGTTTAATATTATTTTCTACTGTATTTAATAATAATTATAAAGTATAGTTTTAGACCTTACCCACACACATAAAAGTGCCCATTTCGATTGCCAAGCACATCCCATATTTGCTCCAAATTCTTCTCAAGTAAGTGAGTCACATACATTTTCTGTTCCTGGTCCCGGGAGAATGCCAAGTTGAGTTTCAGGAGACCTTTTTTCTCGTACTCTTCTAACTCCTAAATATATAAATCTTTATTGTTATGATAACTATATAATCTATCCTATCTAAATCTAAATTGGTAACTAATATTAAAGAATTTATATATTTTGTAAAGTACAAAATGAGAGCCAGCAGTCGACTTTTAAAAGCGAAAAGGCAGAGAGCTTTCAGAGCCCACGCGTACGAAGTCGCGGGCTAAAGCTAGTCATATCTATATAAGGTGATATTATGATCAATTCCTTGACACTTAGTAAAAAAAATACCTCTTGATAAATAAAATCCTGATTTCGATGCCTGCAGCCGAAATAGAGAATGGTTTCTCCAACCTCCTCGCCATTCCACAGAGCGTGGGCTCTCTCCTGTAGAAAGCCGCGGAATGGAGCTAATCCCGTGCCCGTACCCACCATTATGATCGGCGATTGTGCACTTTTTGGTAACCTGTAATATGAAATCAACCCTGAAAAGGATTTCTTTAAAACTTATTTTTATATTCGTTCGTATAATTGTCAAAGCATTTATAATTAGGGTTCCGTACACTTAGTGTAAAAACGGGACTCTTTTACTATTAGACACAGTTTTATTCATCCGTGATAAATATTATCCGCAGACTTTTTAAAAATTTGTTTTATGAAAACTGATATGCCAGTAGCATATCAGTTGCTGTATAATGTATTTTAGTTTCTTATCTGCATGCAAATATCTTTTAGCGAATTGAGCTTAGCAACCATATCTACTTACATATGTACTGTATTTTGTACAATTAAAGTTAAATATGTACATAAAACTGTCTAGTAGTGAACTGTTACGTTACCTAAATTCAGATTTCCTTATAAAAATAGGCACGCGAGGAAGCTCGCCCTGCTCTTTGTGTCCCGCGAGCCACGTGGTCGTGACGCCCTGGTTGACGCGACCAGACTTCGTCTTGTACTTTACAACCACTGCCGTCACATGAATAGATTCTGGAAACAACTGAAAATGTTTTATGAACAAAGTCAAAGAATAGGAAACGGTTAAGAAAAAAAGGTTTCCTACAACTGCATACAATCGGAGAATCTCTTGGTCTTTAATATTAGTAACCCTTTCTTCTACCATTATTTTTATCTTAATAATTTTAAAATTATCAACAACACAGAATAGATAGTAGTAATGACATTTCAACAATGACCGACCAGTTTATGAGCTCAATAGTCTAGCGCGGTGCGCGTTTGTAACAGTGCGCGTCAAGCGACGGCGACG
This sequence comes from Apomyelois bistriatella, assembly GCA_947044815.1. Lineage (NCBI taxonomy): Eukaryota > Metazoa > Arthropoda > Insecta > Lepidoptera > Pyralidae > Apomyelois > Apomyelois bistriatella. The sequence continues at coordinate 7,310,234 of OX345690.1, forward strand.
GCGAGTGCGCGGCCATGTTTGGATTGGTCGCCATTAGTGGCATTTCTATCTTGAGCTCCTCCTTACTTCGAAAGGCACGTTAAGCCGTTGGTCCCGGCCGTTACCGGCAGATGGCAGTCGTTAGACAATGTCAGATGCCTTTACGCAGCCTGAAAAATCTGACAGTGTTGGCCACCAACACACCCGGGTCATGTTCCTGTTGGTTTGGTTTCCCTGTAAAAAGGGTTACGGAGGTCAGATGGCAGTCGCTCCATTGTAATAACCAGTTCCGCCAAATCAGGACCATGATTAATAGCGTACCCTGGACTCTGAAGCGTAAGCTGAAGATGTAACCGGGAAACACGCTCGGACGAAGAATTACCGACCAATTATACCTACATAAAAGATATAAACTAATTGTATTGATGACCATGTTATATTTTATTATAACTTTATTCTGTAGTTTTTGTAGTTTTGTAAACTACAAGTAGCACAAATCACCTAGCCAAGCGGAACTATAATAAGCCGATCAATATTTCTTAACCCTAGCAGGTGTATTCAGCTGTTCCGAATCTATTGGCAAAATCGAATTGGCTATTATTGCCTAGTACTCATACCGAGTGTTTAGATAATGTCATGATACGTAGTTCATAGTAGGTTAGAAATATCACTTTCTTTTTGTACTTTGTTTGATGTGGACAGCCATTAAATTTGTCAGCCAACAAGACCATCTTTTATTTAATAAAATTGAAGATCCCAGAAGAGAAGTCCTAATCATTTCTGGTCCTTCGAGCCGGATTCGAACCAGCGACATATATGATCTCTTGTTGACGCTGACAAATTTAATTACTATCCACATCAAATTTATTCTAGAGGTATGTCTTATATTAAACTCAGAATGAACTTACTTTAGGGCTAGAGGAAATTGAATAGTATCTTGGCTGTAGACGAGGCAATAGCCTACAAATGTGACCGAGAGGGGGCCTACACGACTTGATATCTTCTAAAATATGGACAATATTTCGACTAGCATCTTCAACAAATGACTTGTATAATGTTTTTCCTTGTTTAGAGCTCGTTGACATGAGAAGCATTTTAGTTTTATCCTGAAAATTGAAAAGAATGGAAATTAATAGAAAAGTTTAGTGCTTTGACTTACAAATATAAAATAATAATTCAAAAAGTTGCAGTTTGGCGGGAAAAGGAATCCTTATGATTTATCGATTGTCTTACTTTCTGGAACGCATTATGTCAGCGATTAGACTGTAACATTATGTGTAAGAAAATATTCTAGGATAGATCTATGTGGATTTCTTACTTCTTCTTTGCTGCAATATTCAGCCAACTTCATAATAACTTCTGTGGTAGGCAGAGCAGTGATCTCTATGTAATGTGACAAAACTGTGTGGTATGAAGAAGTCTGATTGCCTTTATTGGGCAAAGCAAATTCTTCACTGAGGTCTGTATTTGTTAATTCTCCGAGGCGTTCAACCAGGTGAGAGTCGTTTTTAGGGTACACGGCCACATAATCGCCTGAAAAAAGTGATTCGTTTACGAGCTATATCAGCAGGAGTATTTTTTTAATTGTACATCGCGGTCACGTTTGGTAATTATAACTGGTCGACAACGTCAATCAGTGGATAGACAACCAGAATGTGATTTATAAATGCGTGTGACTTTTGGACAGTTTCTTTCAACGCACTTCTCATCATTGACAAGGAATTCATATTCATACTTTGGACCCGAAATTCTGGCGATTAGTACGTTTTAAGATAACAGCGTACTTTGGTATGGATAGAACTCCTTGCCCTGTTTTTCCTTGCGACTTGACTAAACATGAAGGCTTTCAAAAATAACGTGAAAAGATATTTTCAGGGTCGGCTACGCGCCCGTGTTACCTGGTGTTGTAGGAGTCTACATAGGCTGCGGTAACCGTTTCATATTTGGTGAGCCGCATGCTCAATTGTCTCCCAGAAGTGAACAAAGACACAACTCTATCAAAACTATCGCACTGTCAACGTATACGGAAACCGGCAATAGATTACGTTGGGAACAAGTGTCTAGTCATACGGCGTCCGCTAGTGCCTGGTAGAAGAGGTGAGCCAAAAATGCAAAAACTAGTAAAACGGACCATGGGCTCCAAAGCAACTAGCTTAATAAGCAACCGGAAAACGCTAAGGTGAGAGACAGAGCGGTTAAGCTGCGCAGTAGGCGATTTATCGATGTATGCGGTAAGCGCGGTGCGGGAGGGTGTCGTCCGGTGCACGCGATTGGTTCGTTGGCTTCCCGTGCAGCGTGTTTACTCCCTCCACTCTCCAGCGTTATTTTTATATGACGCGACCGACATTATCTACTTACTGGGCGAACTAAACAGGAGCACACTTACCAGCTTCATATTCCATTTTAGAATTTTTAATATTAAACTCCAGGTGAAGGCATGATCTATTCCCACCTTTGTGTAATTCCTTTTTAGTAACAATTTGTGCTAAGAAGGGATTGTTTGCATCAAAAGGTCTACAAAACAAATTCATATGTAAGTACAGTGGTAACTTTCAAAAATTATTCTAGCTTTACACAATAAATAATTCTTCTTGTCATGAATATATAAAAATTCAGAGTAAAACATGACTTGTTTATTCATCAGGAGGGTTGACGTCAGTTGGTTTCATAGTTGTAATGAAAGTCAATTATGAAAAACTATTGTTGGCAAAAAATTTAAATAGCTCCATGAGCTATACTCATGAGTATCAAATATATAGATAAGAATTTAAGAAATCATAAATGATTTCATAAATTTTATTATGCATGCATGTTTTTGGTTTTTTTATGCATGAATTATAAAGTTTATTCCTGTTCATGTTTTATTGAAAATTTCTATGCTAGAATAGTAATTTTTTTCTCACTAGTCCTATAATTTGAAAATTATAGAAAAATCTTGCAGGGCTCATCAGTCCCATCTGTTCAGTTTTCAACAATTTTACTAAAGCTAATGGGATTTTTTGTATCACTAATCCTTGTTGTTTAACTGTAAGGACTTAGGCTACTTTGATTTCAGTTTTGTTTTTATAAACTGCAAAATAAACACACTCTATAAATAATAATTCTATTCCTATTTATTTACTTATGTACATTATATTTAAATAATTAACTGTTGTGTGAGTGACTAGCAAGTGTATCATAGCCATGGGCTGTAACATTATTTATCACTTACGGTGTTTTAACTTGAAGGTTATGAAATTTAGCATTTCCACCACATAACTTGCCTGGTTCAGTATTATTAGGTATATTTGATAACTGGCAAAATTGATAAATTGATTCTTCTTTAGCGATCCTCTGAATATTAATTATCTCTAGCCAGATCTTTTGTCTCAAATTAAAGAAAACATCCTTAATACTGAAAGTGTAATAATAAATATTAATGATAAATAATTGTAGACACCAATGGAAGGAACTGAAAAGAACTTAGCTCTTTAATTTGTTATGATAGAATACAACTGGTAAAACATTATGATGAGAAAGTGTGAATTAAACTAACTTTACATACACACAATTTAAAGGTTTATTATTTTCATACTATAAGGGAATCCTGGTGCTGGGTTCAAATGTGTTTATTTTTTTATTTACCAATTCACATAATAATAATGATTGTTGACCATATTGTATATTCATATGGTTTGGTACCAATTTATCTAAATGTGTCTGATCAGTTTGCGCAGATAATTGCCACATAACAATAGTTTTTCTATTGTGTCTGGATTTTGCCAGAACAGTTTAAATCATTTACTTCATATTTGTTTTTTTTTTATTATTATTAAGTATAGATTTGCATACCTGATGTAATCTTCATGCCATGATACCGAAACTATTTGAAAATTATTAAGTCCTTTGTGGTTATCAGTATAAATAATTTCTGCTTTTTTATATCCATCAAATGATCCAAAAACCTGCAGAAAATTTTAATCAATCTTTTTTAAATTGTAATATATGAATATGTAATATAAACTACTCGCACACAATCAGAATAAAATTATAATAAATATTTACCAAACATTGAATTCCATACCATATATTGCAATTTCCCTAATGGTGATACAATCCTTCTTCTGCTTAAATTTGATAAAAAATGTGGTAGAATTCTAATGATAGTACTCATAATGAAGAATGCAAGATTTCTTCAATAAACTAAAATCAGGAGAACATTTTTATATACCAGTTGTTGGTTAGGGTTTACGAAAAAGGGTCCCGGACTTAGAAAAAATTTTCAATTTTTTTTACCTCCCTTAACCCCCCCCTTTTTTTTACTGGGAATGGCTAGAGGGGTGGCAGACAAACAATAAATGTCCTATAGATTGATATCGTCCGACGCACCGTTCTCCTTATTTTCCGAGTTTTTCCGTATTTTCGATTTCGACGACTCAAAAAGGGGTGAGGGGATGGCGGAATTTTTCCCAAATCCGACTTTATGGAGGGTCATAGGTTAGGTTATGGTTATCTTGCGACCCCCAAAATAAGCGAGCGAGCGAAGCGAGCGAGCGTTCGACTTGCGCACCGGGACCCTCTTTCGTACACCCCGACCCAGTTGTTAAATTTTATTACAATATTATTATAAAAATTAAAAAATATAAATAAAAGAGAATATAGTAGTTTACATAGTTATGTTTACGTTTCTCAAAATTTCAGTTGTTCAGTTAGTTTGAAGTATATGTATTGTAAAATCTCCAAATACTGAGGCAAATAAAAATGTAAGCTAAAATAACCTATTACTTTAAACCTTATATAATCACTTCACCAAAAGTACTCTGTGCACTTCACACTTGACACAATGAATGATACAGTAAATTAATCGTGTTTGTACTTAGTTTGTACGTTGTACATATATAAGCGTGCTGCTATGCTTGCTGCTCAGATTTTATTTTTTGAGTTTTCTATGAATTGATTTTATATGTTTGATTTAATATTATTCTTTGTTTCTAATTTTTGTTATTGTAGGTATTTTAATCAAATCAATTTGGTTGACATAACAAACATGACAGCAGAGCAGACATTGATGTTTATTTTTTTATGTTCTCACCACAACATTATGCTGAGAGGGGATATAGCGCGGGTTTAAAACTTCAGATTCTAACCTAAAAAAATTAAACTGGTGGCCAACTATCATCTCTAAAAACCATGGAAGTTCCAGTGAGTAAGCGAGACAGCGCAATACAAGATGAAAGGCGACATCTCCCTTACTCACTGGAACTTGCATAGTTTTAAGAGTTGGTGGTGGAGATTGTCATCACAAACTAAATAGAGATACTACGTATCAGGTGGCCTACTATCATCTCTAAAAACCATGCAAGTTCCAGTGAGTACGGGGGATCTCGCCTTACATCATGTATTGCGCTGTCCCGCTTACTCACTGGATCTTGCATAGTTTTAAGAGATGATAGTAAGCCACCAGACGGGCAAGCTTGAACATTAAAATTGGGCCATAGCAAATTAAATTTTATGGCAACACTGACTGTAAGAATACAAAATGACAAGTATTTTTTTTTTATCGTCGTGGCAGCTATAGTTTTAAAAAAGCGATTAGGCAAAGGTGAATGAGTTAAGTTTTATACAGTATAACCACAGGTATAATGACGTTCTCTATCGATAATTTATTTTCTTTGAGCTTTATCTGCCATGATTGTCATCACGTGTTTGGTATGAAAAAAAGAAAGGTCTTACTACAAATATGTATTTAATTCATATTGTTTAAGTCAAAATAAAGGTACCTAGCAATGTTTAAAATGTAGTCGTAAAATGGTACATTTCGGGCGGTCTAGTCATTTCGTTTCCTTTCGGGAAACGGAAAAGTATTAAATAAATATTAGGTTAAAATCTATACCTAACCCGACTCGACTACGTTCTAAAGGTGTCTAAAAAGGATGAAACAAGGAAATATTTGAGATAGAAATCCAGAAATGCATAGTTACAATAACATTAAATTAAAAAAACCCACGACACGATTTGTTTTTAGTAGTAAGGGTCGAAAGATTTCTCCTCCCCCCCCCCCAACATATTATTTGAAAATATTAGGTATTTTCCCCACTTATACCCCCAGAGCTTTTTCACAGCTCAACCGATATTCATTTGACGCGCTTTCATTTTAGACCCCACTCGAGTATATTTGCAGACATTCGGTGATTCTTCCCCACATTTACCCCCACAACTTCTAAACGGCTCAACCGATTTTCATCAAACATGTCTAAGGACACTCGCCCATAAGTCACCTTTAATAAAAAAAACTAAATTGAAATCGCTTCAAGCGTTCGGGAGCTATGATGCCAGAGACGGACCCTTTTTGCGTCGGGGTTAAATTTTGTTTTAATTTTTTTTCGTGTCGCTGCTGCTGTGGCTGGGGCGAGCTAGCAACACTATGTTAGGGGAATTCCGATATCCGGATTTGATACCTTTTTGTGAGGGCTCTACTGAAGTACTGACTGAATGCTTTTGAAACAAAGAATTTTGAGTGATTATTATAAAAAAGTTGAGTGAACAGTGTGACCTCCAAAAGTAACCTTACTTAAAGTATAGACCAGAATTATCAGATGCAGAATCCAACACCAGTGACTATCACGATCCAGAACAGCCACAACAAGGTACTAGCAAAAGTTAAAGAGAATTATATTTTAGCATGAACAATAGGTACCTACCTATATATATTGTATCTTCGTCTTCGCCATGTTACTGATAAAGTAATTTTAAAGAGCTAAACCTTAATCAGAATACCTATAGTACTACCTAAGAATACCTATAGTACTACCTACTAAAGATAGCGCTATAGTTCAATCTTTGGTGACAATGGATCTTTTTGACCGACTTCAAAAAAAAGGACTCTATTCGTCGGAATGTTTTTTTTTATGTATGTTACTCGAAGACGCCTTAAGTTTTATTGCTATTTGGGTATTTTTATATATCATGTTAATAAGGTGAGATGTAGGTGAGACGATCCTAGAACGTTTAACCCACTTTCAAAAATGCAACATATTTACTAGGTAGGTACCTATATCTTGCTCGATTACTCGAAAACTTCTGGACCGATTTGTAAAATTCTTTTTTGTTGGAAAGGGTATACCTACTTTCTAGATGGTCTCATAGTCATCAGATCACAGGGTCTGATGATGGAATCATGGAGTAATAGAGTATTTTGGTATTTTTTGATATTGACGCATAACGTATAACCCACTTTCTAAAATGCAACGTGTTTACAACTTTTTAGTTGTAATGTGTTGTGCGTATTCAAAACTAAACGTAATAAATGTTTTAATTTTGGCCGGCCAAAAAAACGAAACCAACTCCAATTACCTACTTAACTAAAAAGGATGAAACAATTAATACACTGTTGTTTAAATATGCTCATATCAAACATTTAAATAAATTGAAGTTTCAGATTTATTAAAATGTTTAATACGAAGCATATTTTTTTTTTTTGGAAATACCAATTATCCAGAAAAACATTACTATATTGTTTCCAAGTCTGGCGTGATACTTGAACGTCATGGCTATCCTCTTTAATAATTCAGAAGGCGTATTGTATAATGTGAAGTCTCCATACGCATAGGGTTGCCAGGTGTTAGGATAAAGCAGGACATACGTAGGATTTTTGATTGCTTGTCCGGCCAAAATAAGCGGCATCCGGCCGAATGTTAGGACAAAAAAAAAATTAGTTTAACACTTTTTATAAAAAAATGGACAAAAAAAAACAAGATGTCCGGATTTTTTACCCAAATGTCAGGACAAACTCACAGGTCTGTCCGGCTTTTGCTTCTGAGGACCTGGCAACCCTACATACGCATGGTCTACCTTGGGGACTACAGACCATTCCCTCTCGCCTAAGAGACAAGGCCTATGGCCATTAGTGGGACATATTATAAAACGTGTAATTGAGCACGCCGAAAATCTCGAAGTTTATTAAAATTAAACCGAGTACAATGTCACGATTTTTACTAATAGCCCTATCAAAAGAATTTGCCACGGGCCCCTTATAGTATAGTTACGCCACTGCTACTAACACACTCAGATCATTTTCCTATTGGTCTGATTTCCCTTTAAGAGACAGAGGTCAGACGGCAGTCGCTCCATTATAATAATCAGTTCTGCCAAATCTAGGATCATGTTTCATCATGAAAAGTTACCTGAAGATGCAACTAGGAAACACGCTCGAATTATGATAGGCAGGTAGGTATAATGAGGTATACTTAATATGAAAATGAAAAAAAAATGATAAAAATCAGTTTATTCAAGATAATGCAATATATATATACATATATTTAAGTATAATTTTACTATGTTTTCTTAAATCTATTGCCCAGACCACTTAAATACACATTTACCAACAAATTTTATTTTCTTAGTGAGTGCAATTTATTCATGCACAACGATAGTTATTACTTCAAAACAACACTTTCAACAATTTTATTATCTACGTAAACATATTTATCATCAAAAATAGTGAAGAATAAAAAGAAACAATACAAGGTATAAAAAGAGACAAAAAAATCTGATGATCGGTAGGTAACAATAAGGTATGCAGTTTGTCATTTAACTATGTGTAGTTTAAAATGCAAGTATTTTATTACTTTATAACTATAACATAACTGTACTCGTACTTTCAATTCCATAAATGTTGATATGTATGTTTACAGGGTATACCTATATCATCGAGTCAACTATTAAGTAGACTTAAAAAATAGAAATCATTTGTTCAATTCAATACATTTATGTAATGTTCCTATCGTTCTCTGAAAACAGTGTACTTACTTACTTTTTATCACAATATTACGAACATAAAGCAATAATATATTTACTGCTTTAAAGTAGGCACTTGCAGACAATTCAACTAAAATAAAAATATAGTGGATAGTAATGGTACCTATGTAATTTTAACTCCATACATCAGAGGAATACTTCTTCATTGAATCCAATTTCTTTAGGAATTGAGCAGCTTCGGAGTCTGATTTGCCACCAACCTCCTTCACAGCTTTCAATACGATGTTCCTCACATCCACAGCCATATTTTTCGCATCACTGTAGCAAAAATAAATGCTAATTAGGTACTAGGTATATGGTAAAAATCAGTCCAGAAAGTTAAAAAAACCTTTCCATAGATTTATAATTTTTCTGCTTTCACCTGGGGCATTGCTCTTTATCAGAAGCGCATCGCGTCCATTTATTCGTTTGCTTATATAGAGGACTAAAACCCACCGGAGTCGCCACGCGTAGGTTACTGCTGATAGAATCTATTAAGAACCTTATAAACGGTATACGGCTATAACGTTTACTTTACAACGCAGACTTCCAAAAAAGGAGGTTCAGAATGATTTTATTCAATGTTTGTTACCTCAAATCTCCGTCATTTCTGAACAGATTTTGAAAATTATTTTTTTGTTCAAATAGATATAGTTTCGCTTTGGTCCCATAGACAGTTTAACATAATCGACGCAGTAGTTTGATTTTAAAATCAATATACTTTACTGGAAAACTTCAGTCAAATGAAATGAGATTTATTTTTATTTTTCGTATGTTTACAAGTTGCTTGTTTGATAATGACGTAATTTGCAAGGTCAATCGACCCCGTTTGCTCTGGTATTAGCTTTTTAAAACCCATTCACTGCCGCTGCAACGGTTTATACTTGACGTTCGATTTTCCTTGGTATTATTATGAGTGTAAATAACAAGCTCAGTTGACCTTGCACACTCTGGTGTCAGAGTGGTTAATCGAAATCGACCCTGAATGCCTTGGTATCACTGTTTTAAATATGGGGCACTGCCACTGTTATCGTTTATTTGTAGTCTATTGCAGTACTAGGACGATTTGACCCTACACACTTAGGTGTCTGAGTTGTTATAATTTTTCTAAGTTCAAGTTGGCCCCAGTAAACAAATGGAAGTCGGTTTTTGTTTTTGGGGGAAAAGATAAAGGTACCTTAAAAGTAGCATTGAAAATTAAGTTAACAAACACCTGGGGAACATTTGCCAAACTGGGAAAATGCAAATCCCATTATTTTATTTAGTTTCCATTACGTAATTCCCTTTCTCTGCTCGGTAGACTGTGATGGTACAAAATGTTCAATTTTTTACAATTTTTTACAAAATGTTCTATCTAATTCGCAGGATTATTAAATTTAAATTTGTATTCTAATTGCTCTTACTTACCCACACACATAAAAGTGCCCATTTCGGTTGCCAAGCACATCCCATATTTGCTCCAAATTCTTCTCAAGTAAGTGAGTGACATATACTTTGTGTTCTTGGTCCCGGGAGAATGCTAAGTTGAGTTTCAGAAGCCCACTTTTTTCATACTCTTCCAGCTCCTAAAAACAAAGTAAAGCCATAGATAGGTAAGTACTTAATGTAATAGCTATTGTCAATTCAATAGTGTTACTTAACTTCTTAAAAAGTCTGCAAAAAAAAAAAAAATTTTTGTTTTTCAGAAAAACATAAGTACGTACTTTCTTCTTAGATATATAAATAAAAACAGATTTTTAAATTTTCATATTAAATAGAAATCGTTTAGAGCTCATACGCTGGACTGGATCCATATTCTAGATCTAGCTTATTTATTACTTGTTTTTAAACGAGCAACACGTCGCCGAGCAGCACGGAGGCCGTGTTTCTCGAAGATTTTTATGAAAATATTTTATTTGGGAGGTTAAATTTATTTTTATAGGAACTATATATATTACTACTAGCTGTTCCCCGCGGCTTCGCCCCGCGTAGGACTCGGTTATATCGCGCCCAAAAGTAGCCTATGTTTGACCTCAGGTCGTTAACTACATCCCTACCAAATTTCATCACAATCGGTCCAGCAGTTTAGCCGTGAAGAAATGACAGACAGACAGACAGACAGACAGACAGACAGACAGACTTTCGCATTTATAATATTAGTATGGAAGTATGGATTAGTATGGAAGTATGGATATGAATTAATAGCTGTAGCCCGCGACTTCATACGCGTGGGCTTCGTTATCGTGGGAATTTCGAGAATTTCTCCCTAAATTTCCACGGGATTGACCGGGAATCCTCCTTTTCCTCTTATAAAAAGTTTGTCATCATGACAATTACCAACACAAAAAAAGCATTATCCAATTTCATGCGAAATTGCTATTGTATATTTGCAGGAAAACATGCCTTGACCTTCATTCAAATGACGATAATTTATTTTTCTAATGAATCGATTTTATTGAAACAAACTTTAGATGTTCTTACGAGTTAAATCAAAACAATTAGTGAAAGTTTTAATCAAATCAGTTCAGTACTTAAGGAGATAAGCGTGATCATACATACATACATACACAGACACAGACAAAATATAAAATAAAAAAATTTTTTGCTTTCTATAAATTTTTTTAATGTTCTATCCATTTCAATCAAAATTACTAAATGTACAGACAAAATATTTTTACTGTTGCAGGGATATGATAAAAACAGGGATTTGGTCAATTACCTAAGGGATTTGATCAAATCACGGAGGATGTTAAAATAACAATACGATTTTATCTTTTCCCTAAACAAATCTAGTGAGTTGAACAATTGTTTGTGGACAAGAATCTATGAACGTCAAGATGTCGGGATCACTTTTTGTTTTAAACAGCTTTTCCTATCTTGTTTTAAAACTCATTTAGCACCATTTGGCACCTTTAATAATAATTTAGGTACTTTCTTGGTCTTGAAGATATTGAAGGCCAACACTGATCCCGCTATTTTGACGCGTCAAAATGACGGGATCAAGCTGTTACCGAGAAACTGCTAATTATTTTATTGAAAGAATTATTCAGTTATTTAGAGCTCATTTAACACCTTTGGAAGATCTTGAAATATTACTTAAATAAACTATCGTTTCTTCGAAAAAATGTTTTAAGTATACTTATAGTAGTGATTTTTGATATCAATATTTTTTTATATTACAAATTCTTGATTGTTATAACTAAGTAGTTTTATCTTACCAAATAAATCCTTGAAATACCCTAGAAAAGTTATTTTTGTCATTTCACTGAACCAATTTAGGGATTTGTTCAATTCACTAGATTTGTTTAGGGAAAAGATAAAATCGTATTGTTATTTTAACATCCTCCGTGATTTGATCAAATCCCTTAGGGAATTGACCAAATCCCTGTTTTTATCATATCCCTGCGACATATATAAGATAAAAAATATCACCTCTTGGTAAATGTAATCCTGGTCCCGATGCCTGCATCCAAAGTACAAGATGGTGTCTCCCACTTCCTTGCCGTTTGCTTTAGCGTGCGCTCTTTCTTGCAAGAAACCCCGGAACGGAGCCAGCCCAGTACCCGGCCCTACCATCATAATGGCCGTTTGGGATTGTAAAGGCAACCTAAAAACAATCAAAAAACGCATTAGAACTAGCTACCTACACTCCCTATAGTTACAAATTGCATTCTTGCTTAAAACGGCCACTTTTAGCAATTTTGCAATTTGTAACTATATGGAACTATAATTTAATAATTGAATATGATTAAAATTAACTTCAGATCTAGCACCATAATTACAGCAGGGATTTTTGATAACTTGTGTTTTCAGTAAGTAATGTGGCGCTAGTGATCACCGAGGTATCACCTTAATATAAAGCTAGAAGAGTGTAAAAAAATATTAGCATACATAAATACATACTAATTATATTATTTGATTTATGTATGTATTGTACATATTTATATGGTCATTGTAAAGCCGTGGTCGCACCCATTAAGTATAAATATCCATTTATATCATCCGATAGAAACACCTTTAAACGAACATTGTTGGTATACACTATACAGTGGGTGCGACCACGGCTTTACAATGACCATTTGGTACCTATGCATTTCTGGATTTATATCTCAATAATTTCCTTGTTTCATCCTTTTTAGACACCACGTAGTCGGGTTATAGTTTTTTAACTAAATTTTTTTGTTTTTAATTTCCTACTCTATGGTTAAAACTAATGGTCTACTGGAAGAAATTTCTATAGAAATAAGTAACACCCGTGTACAAAATTTCCTAATTTTAAGTGTCCTTTGTTTGAATTTGTATTGTACATGAATTAAATAAATAAATAACTACATATATAATCACGTCTCTATCCCATACGGGAGTAGACATAGCCCAGGATCATAAGACCTTAGAGCACCTTATATTAACATTTTTACCTAAATTGTGACTTCCGGATGTAGACTGGTATTCTAGGTAGTGTTTTGCCCTCCTCTGGTTTGAGGTCGGCGAGCCACGTGGTGGTGACGCCCTTATTGACGCGGCCCGTGCTTGTCTTATACTTGACCACCACTGCCGTTATGTGCACCGTTTCCGGATGTAACTGCATAAGGGGTATATTTCAATTAGTAGGTAAGTACTATAAATACAGTAAATTTACAAAAGTATAGGATTATTCTACGTTAGGTAGGAAAACGTGAAGCCCAAGATAGATTGAAGTGGAGGCCCTCTGCTCCAGATATATCCCTGACAGGGGGGAATTTTGCGTCGCGATTTCCTTAGTCTATTGTGTTGATAATTGTTTTATGATGGTGAACTCGGGTAAAGTAAGTTTCTAAGTTTTAGTTTTTAATTAATTAAGTAAGTATATGTATGTACTACAAGCAATTTCTAACAAAGATGAAACCGAGGTAGGCATCAAACGACGTCTCGACATGGCCAAATCAGCAATGGAAAGATATGGAAGGATCGTGTAGCATACATACGCTAACAAAACTATAGTTTTCTACCTACTATCAAAAGGAAAAACTTAATCACGGGCAGGATGGACGGAAAGAAATATGAAATATGACCAAATTAAGCAGCAGCTCAACATCAACATCTAGCTGGTATCCGCGACTTTGTCCGCGTGGAATTTAACAAAAAAACATCAGTTGGTCGCAGTTTCCGGAAAAAACTAAAATCAAAGTAGCCAACGTAAAATACTTCATATGACATTAGATATCTGCCAGTAATAGTCTCGTCAACATCAACAAACAGATAGATGGACAGACAAAAAAAAATTGTAAACAAAAATATTTTTTGATATAATCCAATTGCATTTAGGGAGCATTAGGGGAGCCATATGTCCAACAGTGGACAACCTGCGGCTGAAATGAATGATGATAGATTGCATAGATGTATAGAGAATGTACCTAGATTGTAGTCTATATAAGGTGTAGAGCACAGGTGTAGAGTTTGAAAATTAGTAGAGTTAGGGCGCGTAGAGTTGAAGCTTGGCTTAGTTAACTCTACGAGTACACTTACATGAGTTCTTAACTTTTTGACAGTATAAGCAAGTATAACTTCTGAGTGGGATAATTTGTAATAATACTACCTACCTATATCGGGTTTAAATTTTTCTTTCTGTTATAAATAGAATAGAAAAAAATACCAAATTGTAAAACTTATTGTAGGGTGTGTAGTATGTAAAAAAATATTACGAGAACAACAGTCGTGAAACTGTTACACAGTTTGGTCGTCTATTTGTTTGTATTCTATTCTATTCTAGCTGTAGCGCGTAAGCTTCGTTCCCGTTATCACTTTTTTTTTATTGAACCGATTTTGATGAAACAAACTTCAGATGTTTTTAAGAGTTAAAACAAAATAATTGGTGAAAGTTTTAAGCAAAGCAGTCCGGTACTTTCGGCGATAAGCGTGATCATACATACATACAGACACACAGATAAATAATAATAAAAAAAATTTTTCTTCTATTATTCATTTTAAATGTCAATTTCAGTCAAAATTACTAAATGTTCAGACAAAATACTTTTACTGTTTTTAAAGAAAATTTCATAAGCGTGGATTGTCCGATAATTTTTAATTGTTTACCTTGGGGCTTGAGGATATAGAATAGTATCTTGGCTGCACACGTGGCAGCAGCTCGCATACATGGTCCAGTGGAGGCTTGCACGATTTTACATCTTCGAGAATATGCACGATATTCCTGCAAGCATCCACTATGAACGACTGGTACAATGCTTTGCCTTCCTGAGAGTTTGTTGCCATCAGCAGCATCTTCTTTTTATCCTGAAATCAACAATTTATTTGAGTATGTTCTGTATGGGCCCACAAAAGAGGTCTTGTAGGTGGCCTATAGAATGCTGCTACAACGTACGTACTACATACTATCTATTTTGTGGCTACCATTATACCAGATGGTCCGACTATTTTTAGTGTTCCGTAACTCAAAAGGCAAAAACAGAACTCTTATAAGATCACTTTGTTGTTCGTCTGTATGTCTGTCTGTCAAACTGTTTGTTACTGTGGAATGCATGAACGTTTCAAGTTCAAATTCATAACTTATACTCAGCCTAGGCTTTTCCGGCTGTAAAAATAAATCAAACCATCAACGCGATCAAAAGATATGACCGTATGTTGCATCGTAAAGTACTTAAGTGATTTCCGTTGAAAAAAAAACCTATTGAAAGTATATCTAAATCTGTGATGGGGACTTCCCGTTGAACTAGAATCATGAAATTGGGTAAGAAGCAATATCATACAGTATTGATTTAGGAATACTCTACTCTGGGTTATGGCGTTAGGAGACAACTCTCTCGAATTCGAACGGCGGCGAAGACAATGGATGCCCTTGCTGTTAGGCGGCAGAATGAAATTGAGTACAAGCATATAGCATTTGTATAAAGGCACAAGGAAGTTCTACCTAAAATGTTATGATCGCAAGAAGACAATGCATACGGGCCATTAAATATCAGTCGGACTTTGTAAGAGCCGTGGACTTGAGGACTTATGGCTGCTGATATTTGCCAAAAATATAATCTAATTGTTGTATGTAGTAGATAGGTATCTATTTAATCGGTTTTAAACGAGTCACAAGAACCTCTTTGCGTATCTTTTATTATCCTTAGTGCTATCGCCATAATAATTGCGTCAAATGACGCACTTTTAAGTAGGTAGACTTCTTATATAATTTTATTGGCTTTTTGTAATTATTACCTGTTTCTAGACTACTCAGTAGTGAGTAGGTTAGTATTTAGTTCGCTTAAGCGTTGATACCATAGCCGCATTCTGGGTACATCATACATGGATAAATACATAAGACTATTCACCACAAAATTACTACTTACTTATAATATATACTAAGAATACTAGAATAATAGTTCAACTTATAATATCAGATTTAAAATAAAGGAAATAAGCGCCTATAAAATTTGTGTCACATAAGTAAAACTATAAACTTGTGTAATTTTGTTCTAAAAGTATAATTATTAAATAAAAGTTAAAATAAAGTTGATTTTTAGTTATGTGCACTTAAAATTTAAATAATTATCGTTTTAAAGTCCCAATATTCGCATCCGCATCGAATCCACACCCGCGGTTGTGAACTTCTAATAACCCGCATCCGCATCGAATCCACACCCGCGGTTGTGAACTTCTAATAATCCGCATCCGCATCGAATCCACACCCGCGGTTGTGAACTTCTAATAATCCGCATCCGCATCGAATCCACACCTGCGGTTGTGAATTTCTGATAATCCGCATCCGAATCGAATCCACACCCGCGGTTGTGAATTTCTAATAATCCGCATCGAATCCACACCCGCGGTTGTGAATTTCTAATAATCCGCATCCGCATCTACATCTGCGGAAGTATAAATTTTTGCATCCTTAACAACCCTGGTACACACACAACAGCGCATTTACCACATACGAAAAAAAAAAACCAACCATCCATGAAATGTTGGGTATTTCGCAAAAATAATATACGGTGTTAAGTTCCTACTACGATATTAACCAGAAACGGAAAATACCATCTCACTATTTTTGAAATATTTCGAAATGTGTCTCTTGTTCCGTTGAACATCACAAACATTTATTACCGATTACGGAAAACACCAACTCGGACTTGCAAATAATATCGCCTTCAGATACAGTCTTCTTACATTGGAAGAAATTAAATTTGTGCTCTGAACCGAACCGCGAAAACCTATGAGGTATTTAACGTAAAAACTAATGGTAGTAAAATATAATAAATCTGTTTGTATGTAACCAACCATCCCCTAATAAAATTTCCCTAAGAATGGTCAGGAAAAGATCTATTTTCTGTATTTAAGAAACTGTCTAATGCCCCTTCAGATCATAAGATACACAAACACACATATTGTTTTTAATTTGTGCCCCACAGTCATAAGATTAGCTCTACTTAATAGTACTTAATATACTTATTTAAAAATATAATTATTTAAAAATATCTCATTTCCGAATTTTCAGAACAGTTTCCAATCCATATCCTTGACCCATTTCCCGGGGAAATCTGGAAAACTAATCGTTTTGAAATTTAAGCACTTTAATTTCTTTCAATACTGTTGAGCTACCAACATTAATAGGTGTCATAGGTGGTTGCGACATAGACGTTAATCTATATGACCTTCCTTTTGTCAATATTCATTCATTCTTTAGGCCAGGCCAGCAGTACACTCGGTTGAGTTCTTAGATTATAAGTAGTGCTAGTCCTTCGTCGATTCTACGCACATTCTACCATAACGACACTATCGCTCGTCATTGATGTTGATGCCAGTACCTCTAGTATGAGATTTTATAAACGCAGACGTTAGCAATTTTGTATAATAAATCTGTACAGCGCCCCTGGCGAATAGTAAGGTAATTAATAAATTCCATACAAAATCCTAACGCAGTAGCTAGCGCCTGTGTTTATAAAATCTCATACTAGGGGTACAGGTACAGGTCCGTCCTATTTCTAAATCCACTTCGCCCTATAAAGGGAGAGAACTTACTACTCCCTACTTATACCGTTGTAACCTGTTGTTTAGTGTTGAACGGATATATGGAGTAAAACTTTTCTATTTTATGCCCACATATTATTTATACATATATATACTTGTGTGTTGTTACTAAGTGCTTAATAGCTAAAATAAAGCGTACTAGGTATTACTTAACTACCTATTCCTTAATGGTAATTAGAAATTAATATACATATATACGCATATATCATATATATATTGTGTTATTATCAGTATATCACTCACATTCACATCAGATACTTAGATAAACGCGTATCACGTTCTCGACTCAAATTACCTTTTTTATTATTCTCACAGATTTTTTTATCGATACCTATGCATGAATGTTTTCATAATATAATTTTGTTGTTTTAAATCTATAAATAAATTAAGACTTACATACAAACAACTCAATTAAGTTGAACAATACATCAATATATCCATGACAATAAGTTATTACTTCAGAACAATTGTCTTCGCAGTTCAGCATACGACACTATATTTACATGAATAAGCATACTTAATGAGGATTTCTCGGCATACTATACTACCTACATATATAGTCAGCTGCAATTTACTACAGTGTAACTAATTGCTAGGTTGTGTTGACATAGGTAGGTACACCTTTTAACACAAGTTATTTAATCCTATTAAACCTTTCATAAGTGTACAACAAATTTATCCGTGGGGTTTGTCTAGGTCTAAATAGCTTAGCTTTTTAAGTATTAGCCTAGCCTAGACTATACATATAGGTATATAGTATCAGTCTAGGTTATACATATAGGTACTTAACCAGATTAACCAATATACTAATTGCAAACAAATCGGCCAAGTGCGAGTCGGACTCGTGCTCTGAGGGTCCCGCACCACCACACAATACTAAAACTTGCTTATTTAACATGTTAGTTTAAGATTATCGTTTTCCTTTAATATGTTTGTAAAAATAAACTCTTTATGTAGGTATTTATTCTCTTGAAATTTAACAACAAATTAACAGTTTTGAGATTTATTCCTAAATACGTGATATGCCTAGAATCATAAAATTTGCTAAGAAATATCTTCTTCAACGGGAAGTACACCATGGTCAAAATTTAGAAAAATTTGCGACATTTACGGTTATATCTTTTGATCGCCTTGACGTATAATTTTGATTTTGTTATGAATTTCAACTTGATATATTTATGCGTTCTTCAGAAAAAAGTTTGACAGACAGACAACAAAGTAATCTTAGAAAAATTTGCGACATTTACGGTTATATCTTTTGATCGCCTTGACGTATAATTTTGATTTTGTTATGAATTTCAACTTGATATATTTATGCATTCTTCAGAAAAAAGTTTGACAGACAGACAACAAAGTAATCTTATAAGAGTTCCATTTCTGCCTATTGAGGTATGAAACCCTAAAAATTACCTTATAAACGTGACTTTCTTATTGTTTTGAAAAAGTAGGTCAGCAAACTGTCTGTGTACCTAATCCTATGTCAGAACATTATAAAAATATTTATTAATTCAGAAGGTAAACTAATATAGCATATAGTTAAATAAAAAATACTTACTTCTTCATCTGTGCAGTATTCAGCAAGTTCCCTCACGATATGAGTGCGTGGCAATGCAGTGATCTCTATATAATGCGTGAGCGCAGTGCGGTACGTTGTAGGACAGGGAAACGGGTGTTTCTTGGTGCTCTCCTGGTCGTTGTTGATGAGGGAAAACACAACATCGAGATCCGCATTGGTCAGTTCTCCAAGCCGGTCTACTAAAGCCGTGTCGTTCATTGGATATACTCCTACATGGTCTCCTACGAAACAATAAAAATAAATAGAGTGTGTCCACCGAAAATATAAACTAACTAGCTGTTACCCGCGGCTCCGCCCGCGTGTAGGTCGCTTTTCGCGTAACCTGTGTTACATTGAAATGAAGTGACGCAATCGATACTTCGATTGCCAGGACATTATTCAAATATAAACAAATATCATGTTTCAGAGTTAAGTTCAAAGAATCTCTTTGTAGACAACATTAGCAGTTCTTCCCTCAGAGGCTAATAAAAATAGATTTTCGGCGCTACTGACCCGCGAGCAAGCCACATACAGTTGTCCATGCGAGAAACATCTTGTTGACTTATTCTTAGGTCGATGCCAGCTGCATTTAGGGTTTGTCCCTGCGACTTAATCGTCATGGCAAAGCATACAGCAACTGGAAACTCGGTGCGTTTAAATTGAAAGGGGTAATTGTTGAGTGGTATTCGAGGTTTGTACACCGTTTCGCCTGAACCACACCATGTGAGAATTTCGGCCTGTATTAAGTTGCGCTGCAAAACCGTTACTTTGAGTCGGGTCCCGTTGCATAGTTTAGGCGGAGAAAGATTTCTTAGGAGCATAATGGGAACGCCGACTTTAAGGGTAATGTTATGAGCAGGAAGACCACTTGCAGCCAATGAACTCAAAAACTCGATAGGGTAGGTGGTAGCATCATCCTGATGCACAACACTGTTATATGACGTGTAAATCACTACATCCCCGACAATTTCCGCCAAAACCTTGAGTTACGGTAAACGTTTCCGAAGCCCGAGGACGCATGACGCTCGCGGTCAGCGGACAACCGAGACTCTCTGTCAGAAGAAGTTTCTAAAGACCGAGACAATGCATGGCGTTGCCTATCTTCATCGAGTCGCATCTGTCTATCCGCATTCGATTCTTGAGATCTAGCTAACCTTCTGCTTTTAGCTATTCTGGAATGATGCGACAGATTAGATCGTTTCCTCCTAGGTATTAATTAAAATTATTAAAATTCTTTATATAAGGTGAATTGAAATCAACTGCAAATATTTTAAGGGCAGATTCAGACCACTCAACTGAACAACTTTCCTAAATAAACATGTCGAAATAGGAAAAAAAAATTTAGACCTCCCATACAAATTGAGAATCAGCTGATCTAGTTTAGAATGGAGAGTGAAAAATAAAATTTCGTATTTCGATATAAGTTTATTTGGAAAAGTTGTTCAGTATGGTGGTCTGGAGCTGCCCTTAAATATTTGCAGTCGATTTGTGTCCACCTTATATACGACACGATCGTATGTTCCGTCAAACAACAAATTCAATTTTCAATTCAAGCAAGACAACTAACAATAGCGAACCGAACCGTCCAAGTCCATTAACCAAACCAATCAATAGACAACAACCAAAGAACCAAACCAAAAGAACCGCAAAGACAAAGACCATCAAATTTATTAATTTAGTAGGGTTAATTTCAATCTGTTATACCATGATGCGAAAACGTAACCATAGCGAGTTGTAAAGTAAGTCAGCGCCATCTATTGAGATTTTATGTTACTAAATTTAAGATTAAATTCAATGTGTTATTTTATTAAAATTAATAGGTGCAGTGCGAGTTTTCGTCTTTATTGATATGGATAATATAAAGTAGAAATCCTAGCCTTATTTAAATAAAATTAAACGTAAGTAAACGCATTAAAAGTTTTGAAGCAGTGTTTGAAGTAATTTTCAATCGACCATAACTTCTTTTTCCCTTAACCGATTTTGACAAAGTTTTGACAACGCTCCTAATCATATGTAATCCAACTGTGAAAACCGCGTTTAAATCCGTTGAGTATTTTTGAAGTTATAACGTACCAGACAGACATACATACATACATACAGACAGACAAAAATTCCAAAAACTGTTTTTTTGGTTTCTGTTACTCTTTTTTAATCACACTCAATCAGTTTTTTTGAAAAATATTAAATGTACAGACACTCGCATTTTAGTGTCTTATTATATGTATTGATAAAACCGAACATGGAGTTGTAATAATTGGGCTATCAAATGACAAAATATATTTTCAAATCCGTCTGTTAGTTTTAGAGCTAGTTAACGCAAATACCTTTCAATAAGTATGACTTACCAGCTTCGTATCGCATTTTAGAGTTTGATATATCCAACTCCACGTGAAGACATGACCTGTCCCCACCTTTGTGCATCTCCTTGTTGACGACAATTTGTGCCAGGAATGGGTTCTTCGCGTCAAATGGTCTTTAACAAAGCAAATAACGTCGAAATGAAAGGTAGTAAAAAAAATATTTAGAGATGAATGATAGGTAGATAAATATACTGGATTTTGTTGTTTTGTCTTGCTCAATCTGTTAGAATATCTATAAGAATATATACATATAAGTACTTATATATTTTTTTTAATAATTTGTGTACCATTATTTTGAGTAAGTGTAAAATAAACTTAACTTATATTAATAAATAAGCAAATCCAAAACGAGCTTCTAACAATGAGTCGCGAATAATTCATCTTTGATATTGAAATTTTAAGAGCGTGAGAAAAGCAGAGTGCGATTCAATATAGAGTCGAAATTTTCACTCGGGCTCTACATAGCGAACTACTTAAAATAAAATTACTTCACTTTTAGCACCCTTTTGTTAACTATACAGTATACCTCCAAGTCGTCGTTGGACGTCCAAGTCTTTTATCCGATTGGTCAGTACGTTTGTACGAAGAAGGACCTATATATATAGAGATAAGACCTAGCATCTGATTCTTCGAAAAAAGTATATTTATGAGATGATGATGATGATGATGACTAGCTAGCTTTACGTATTTCTTAACCCTACTAAACGGGCACAGCTAGTAACAAATAAATATTGTAAAAAATTTTATTTCCCGAATAAGTAAAACTTTGCCCTCAAAATGACTTAGTTAATAAGTAACTTTAACAATATGTAAGAAAGAAATTATAGGTATTATATATTATATTCAAGAAAGAACTGGCGATCCCCGCTCTTTCTCGTTTCTGGTGCAGAGGATAGCCGTAGCAATTCAACGAGGAAATGCTGCTAGCGTTCTGGACACTTGAAACGCTAATGAGTGGGTGATCTCTTCTTCCTTTTTGTTTTCCTTTTTTTAATTTAGTTTATTTTTAATTTAAGTTTAGTTTTATTTAGTTAGATATTTAGGTTTTATAATATGTAAGTATTGTTTATTCCTGATTTTCGATCGAATTTGTTTTTCTAATAAGTTGTAAGTATTGTCATTACATCAAAAGACTGTTAGGTTAGTAATTTGTATAAACAAAATTAATTATCATATTAAGTACCAGACATTTTGTTTTTTGTTTTCAATAACAGTACCAGATATACTTACTTAATCGATAAATCTTGTACTTAAATAATCACATATTTTAGCGGTTTGGCTTAGCTATTGCTAATGATTAAAAACATCATTTTGTTGGCTAACAAATAATGGCATACTTAGTCTTAGTATTTATATTACTCAGAGAGCACAACATTAAACTAATCGAAAAGGCTATTTGCCTTATTTTATTTTAATATTCAGGAACTGATAATATAGACTAGACACTGATAATATAATTACCAATGTAAAATTCTAAAATTTATCCAGAATAGAAAAAGTTAACGTCACCATTGAGGAAGGAGACGGAAATTACCGGAAACGCTCTATCTACATCAATTAAAACAAAATGGTCAAACGTGTTTACTATTATGACAAACAAAAAAATATAATTAGGTAAGTATAATAGGTAGGTACCTAATCAAAGGTAGGTACTTACGGCCTCTGGAGTTGCAGAGTATTAAGCCTCGCAATTTCACCAGTGAAAATATTGCTGGCAGGAATCTCGTCTGATGCATATGTGACCAAACTAAATTGACGAGTCAGCTCTTCTTCGCCAGAACTCTGAATATCGAACTTCTCGCACACTGCTGGCCAAAATTTGTCTTTCCATGTTATGAAGTCATCTTCAATGCTACAACAAAAAAAAATGTATGAGCGACAAAGGAAATAACAAAGGTCTCCATTAACTTGGATTATGATTTATGATTATGATGAATAGGTTTGTAATAAGTACTTCTGTTTAGCTGGTGACGGATTCCACCAACAAATGATTTCCCAAGAAAGCGGACGGTCATAAAAATATCTAAATGTCTTTCATGTAGAAAGAAAAATAGCATTTATGTGGACCAGCTCCGAAATCATACGGTTTGGCATGCAATGATTAAATTTAACACCTTTTATAATGGTTTGATCAAAAATCTGTGTTATAATATCTTAGATTATTTGAAAAGAACCATATTACGGCTCTGCATATCCTTTGCTTATTTAATTTGTTTTATTATTTCTCCGTCTCTTTGATCTGATTTGAAGCCCGAGATTTAAAATAGCCCTTAAGACTATTATAAATTCTGTGCCTTAAGTACCTACCTGAGGTCCGGTTTTCTTTAAATTCGGACCGTTAGTAAAATAATAATTCATGATCTATAGGTACTATAATATATATACTTACATATACACTGTTAAAAGTTTATAAAAGCGCAAATATCTTTACACAGAGGCACAGAATATATAATTGTACTAACGTAACATAAATTAGTAAACTAATTATAACAAATGTAGATAATTACTTCGCGTCGTCATCTCCCAGTCCTAGTTCGTAAACTCTGGATGCACCAAGCTCCTCTAGGCGCTTGTCCAAATATATAGCCACCTCGTTGTAATGCTCGTACGTCTTGTTACCTAGGCCAAACACCTATAAAGCAACAACAATACAAAATTAATATCAAAGTCCAAAGATCAAAAAAAGTTACATAGAAATAAGTAGGCCGCGTATATAGGTATATTTATGTACTATTTTTTATTACTTTTAATAAATATTTATTTAATAAGGATATATCCCACAGACTTATATTTTAATGTCAAAAAATTTAGTCTAGTAGACATTTATAACAAAGGGTATTTTTATTTCAAAAAATACTTATTCATTTCTTATTTTCTGTATAATCTGCAACCCTTAAAATCTATACATATAATAAGACAGTAAAAATCGAGTGTCTGTACATTTAGTATTTTTCAAAAAAACTGATTGAGTGCGATTAAAAAAGAGTAACAGAAACCAAAAAGACAGTTTTTGGAATTTTTGTCTGTCTGTATGTATGTATGTCTGTCTGGTACGTTATAACTTCGAAAATACTCAACGGATTTAAACGCGGTTTTTACAGTTGGATTACATATAATTAGGAGCGTTGTCAAAACTTTGTTTCGTCAAAATCGGTTAAGGGAAAAAGAAGTTATGGTCGATTGAAAATTTACTTCAAACACTGCTTTAAAACTTTTAATGTGTTAATTTGCGTACCTATAGACAAAACCCATTTGAAATTTCGGCAGTAACAAGCAAAGCATGTTGGCCTATCGGTAGAGGTCGCGGATCATTTTTTTAAGTAGAGGGTTCGAATCCTGCTAGACATCACTTCTTTTGTTTTTACCCTTTTTTTGTTTTGTATTAATTTTTAGAAGTCTATTTTTTTAAATATTTTAGTAAAGATATGTTTCTAGAAAGTAGCTGGATCGAATCCTGCCACAAACAATAATTTTCTGTTTTCGTTTTTTATTTGTTTTCTAGAATTATTTTCTTACTTAGAGAAAGCTCTTAGCGTTAATTCCGTTAATATAAAAGTATTTTGTACTTATCTATCTATACATATAATAAGACAGTAAAAATCGAGTGTCTGTACATTAAATGTTTTTCTAAAAAACCTCTACGGGGCAATTAAAGAAGAGTAATAAAAACCAAAAAAAACAATTTTTGCAATTTTTGTCTGTCTGTCTTTCTGTCTGTGTGGTGCGTTATAATTTCAAAACTACTCAACAGATTTGAACGCTGTTTTCACAGGTGAATTACAAATAATTAGGAGTGTTGTAAAATCTTTGTTTCATCAAAATCGGTTAAGGGAAATAGAAGTTATGGTCATTTAAAGTTTACTACAAGCACTGCTTCAAAACTTTTAAACAGTTGAATGCGATTTACATAAACGTATTTAATTTAGATAAAGCTAGAATTTCTACTTATATCAATAAAGACAAAAACACACAGCAGTCTCTATTAAATTTTAATAAAATATCACATTGAATGTTTGAGGGCGTATGATTTAGTTACATAAAATATCAATAGATGGCGCTGACTTTATTTTAATAGCAGATTGAAATTTTTCCTTACGGCAGCAATTAATTCTAATTATTTACAAAAAAATTTGGCTGTTGATTTAGTACTATTGGTTGGTTTGTTTATCGGTCGTTTGTTGTTTTGTATTGTAAGCTATTTGAATTGATTGGTTGGTTTGGTTTGGCTTTGGTTTAAAAAATAATCAAATCAGTGTTTGACGGAACATACGGTCGTGTCGTAAGGACTAATTTATCTGACTTATCACTATTTATTAAGATTTTCTCCACTTTTTACGCCCACTTAAACTTTGGGAGTGGATTTTAGGTCCTAATGTCTCTGTAATAGGCTGCGTCTACTCTTTAAGAGACAAAGATTGATAGTATGAATGTTAAGGGCTCCTTCTTCTGAAGGTCCGTTGTCCGTAAGCCGCGTAGTCGAGGCGCTCACTCATTTTGTAGGCATTTAAACATCATATTTGGGAAAATAACACTACAAAATCTACTTCAGCGATTTTCACTATATAAATACTTTATCTAAAGGCTGGTATAAAAAGCAGGACAATAAGTTTATTATTTTAGGCATAGTATTGAAAATAAACTTCAAAAGGAGGCAACTTAGATTTTTCTATCGAGCGAATTTTGTCTGATATTGTTACTGTTACTGTAAGCGAATTTCACTCTGCTAGATCCTCAACTAAAAACATATATTTTTTTCAGAATTTTACGACTATTTAATACTGATTCCTATTGATTTTAAAAACGGTATTTGAGAAAGAAGTGGCCCTAATATTTAATGATATCGTAGCAATGTAATGGCTTTATAAAATTGGCACGGGAAAAGGATACAATAGAATTAACTATAGGTCTGGATAGTTGTAGTTTCCACAGGTTACGCGAAAAGCGACCTACACGCGGGCGGAGCCGCGGGCAAGAGCTAGTAACAAATAATATAAAAAATAGTATAGGTAGATGAAAATATTAATGACTTTTATGAATTAAAGATTTTTAATCAGTGTTTGATTGAAATTTGGAACCGCCATTATTTGGACTAATTCCCACAATTATTTTTGAGCAAGGATATAACATAGTCCGTTCTCCCCTATTTTGGCAACGAGTTACATTATGACCAATGGTTTATCTGATTTACATACAAATAACCCGCGGGCACAGCTAGTACATACGACTGGATTGACTAAAACACCCATAAAAACATAGAAAAAGGATTTTGTATGAATCTCTCCACCTCTCCCTAATAAATTAGGAATCCAAATTAGGTACTTACAATATTTTTTTTTATTTAGGTACTACTAGCTGTTCCCCGCGGCTTCGCCCCGCGTGGGACTCGGTTATATCGCGCCCAAAAGTAGCCTATGTTTGACCTCAGGTCTTTAACTACTTCCCTACCAAATTTCATCACAATCGGTCCAGCAGTTTAGCCGTGAAGAGGTGACAGACAGACAGACAGAAAGACAGACAGACAGACAGACTTTCGCATTTACAATATTAGTATGGATTTAAAGATAAATTATATACTAACTTACCTACCTAGATAATTAATAATAGGAACTTTGTTTACATTTGCAAAACTAGTTTTATCTAATTATGTTTCGTCCATTTATTCGCGACCGGTTCGACTGAATTCGTCTTCATCATAGCTCTACATTAATATTATAAGTAATGTAAATTAGAGGTAGGAATTTGAGGTATTTCCATTCAAGGGTTATTTATATCTAAGATTTTCGGACACATCATGAAATTATATTCTTTGGCAAATCGCTGCCAACAAAGAATTTGGAATCGCGCGCGGCGCAATTTTCTATGGCTGCCATTAAGTATTTTTCAAACGCCTGGAGTGCTATTTTTGAGATGTATGACTCACCCAAAACCGGTGAGTCGAATGATTATCGTTCGAATCATCGGTTATGTCGCATGTAAATCATTCGAAAACGAACGATAATCATTCGACTCACCGGTTTTAGGTGAGTCATACATCTCAAAAATAGCACTCCTGGAGGATTGAAATTGGAACACGCGTAACCGCCAAACGTGCCGCCTATAAAGTACAAACAAATAATGAATATATAATTATTTAATCTTTGTCAACTTTACAAACAGCATCATTAATATGACCTTATTACGAGTATTGACTTCGTATGCGTACAAAGAACCCTAACAAACATATCATAATTACTATGTTAGGTCGTGTCTTAGGGTACCTAACCTCTTAACTTTGATTATTCAATCATCATCGCTTTACCATCGAGTGTATAAAGTCCTCTATACCTATATCCTCCGTTATAAAATCAGATCTCAGGCGTTCGTGTCAGTCAATTCAAGGAAGTTTCGGTAACGGGAATAGTTTCTCTTGTGCCTAATATGAGTAAAATATTATATTCATTTAGTAACTTCCTCTACCTGCTCTAAACTTAGGTAACGATAACGAACGAAAAACGACCTTGTCCACAAAAAATCACCAACACAAAAAACAAACAGAATAATAAGTAGGTAGGTACCTTAATCATTGACTGAACTTTGGAACACTGACCATTTTATCGCTGATAAACTTGTATATAGAATACAAATAAGTATACTCTTGCACTTATCCAAAACTAATTGTGTCTGTCATAATTTTAGTT
Organism: Apomyelois bistriatella; assembly: GCA_947044815.1. NCBI lineage: Eukaryota > Metazoa > Arthropoda > Insecta > Lepidoptera > Pyralidae > Apomyelois > Apomyelois bistriatella. The sequence continues at coordinate 7,338,565 of OX345690.1, forward strand.
TCTCGTCTGACTTACGTAGGTAGGTTTTAAAATGTTAAATTGAGAGTTCTAAAGTTTTCAATTGAACTGGAATTTTATATGGAATATTTAACTGGATTAGGTATATGGAATATATCTTATAACTGTAATTTTATAACTATGCGATGACAATGAAATCTCTGCTATCATAGTATAGATAAATAATAGTATGTACCTACTACCACGAAGCTATACGTTAAGTATGTCATTACATAACTTTTAATTTTACTTGTGTTATATTTATAAACAAGCAGAACATACACAGTGATGTTTTTAATTATTTATAACCATGTATATTTGCCATTTTTTTCCCTTTTTTTGACAAAAAAATATCTAGTTATTTTTCAACCGACTTCAAAAAATGGAGCGGTAGTCAATTCGGTTGAATTTTTTACTATGTATTTATATTATAAATTTATAAAGTAGTTTGGCTTTAAAATCAAAATTACTGTAAATCAGCTGTCAAACATAATGATATTATTAGTGCGGTAAGTTGAAATTATCAAAGCGCACGTATGTCATTCATATGACAATTAATATTTACAGTAATTTTGATTTTAAAGCCAAACTACTATATAAATTATTTCTTTAAACGTCGTCGTTTTATAACATATTTGTGAGGAAATAAATAAAACTCTTAAATTAGTTTATATTTGACGTTCGATTACCCTTGGGATTAATTCAAATCATGTTGGTTGCAAGCTTAGTTGACCCTGGACACTGTGGTGTGAGAGCATAAGCCTTGGTAACATTATTTTCAAAAATTGGGCACTGTCACTTTTGTCGTTTATTTGTAGTAAATGTAAGTACTAGTCAATTAACCCTGCTTTTCTAATCTGTCAAAGTTCCAGTTGGCCTCAGTCAACAAATAGAAGTTGGTTTTTTATTTTGGAAAAAGAAATATTATTGGGAAAAAATTTCAATCATTCATCACCATTTCAAACCCAAGAATTCTATTACAGACTATTAATTGGTACTTACTGCGTAATTTAAGCCTGTTAGATCAGGATCTCCGTTTTTCAGCCATTCATAGAATTCCATCGCATTATCAGTAGGATCACCTTCGCCATACGTTGCCATACAAAAAACGGCTAATGAATTAGGTATGTCTGGTAGTTTTGTAAGTTCTTCCTGAAAGATAAAGAAAAATATTTTTACTTATCGATTCTTGAGTATATCCGCATAAAGATTGTGTACAGCGACATGTTATCAGAAGTTCTATACAAACCATATCGCATTCTTCGGGGTCGGCGACCATGCCCTTCATTTTATATCTGGCGCCTTCTTTTGCGAGGCGACCAGCAAACTCTTCTGCGGTGCCAGTTTGAGAGCCGTAGAACACCACTAAACTTCTACCGGATGATTTTAACTTTTTGATAAATGAGTTCTCTGTGACTTGTATTGATGCTGCTGTTCTAAAAAAATTGAATAAGTTAAATATCGACTGCCTTCGTGGTCCAGTGGTTAAGTTAAGGTGTTTGCCTGTAGACCCGTGGGTTATGGCCTCGATTACCATGGGAAAGCATAAGTACTTTGTTTGGTTGTTTCAAGTTTGGTTAGGACATTGCAGGCGTGAATCACCTATGATTGTCTGATAATAAAGATGAATCAGTGCTTCAGAATCTTTATGCTGTTGGTTCCGGCTGTCTGTCTGAGAGGCGGTACCGAAGAACTCTGACACCAGAGTGTGCATGGTCAATTGACCTTGGCACCTACACGACATGTTGATGATACAGAGTTAAATATAAACAAGTAGGTAAGTTAAAGATATTTAAAATATTACGCATAACCTTCATTTAGTCAAGCAAAGATCCATAACAATTAAGTATTTTATAAGTCGACAGCGTTGCCGATGACGTCTACAGAGGTTATCGGTCAATCAATATTTTCAAGTAGCTGTAGTCCGCTAATCATGCGCACGGGCTTTGTTCCCGTTATCGTGGGAATTTCAGGAATTGCTCCCGAAATTCCCGCATTTGCCCGGGAATACCTCTTTTCTTTTATATAAAGTTAGCCATAACAATAACCGACACAAAAAAAAAGAATTATCCAATTTGGTGCATCGAAATCAAACATGCCTTGAGTTAATTTAAATGACGATAACTTTTTTAATGATCCGATTTTGATGAAACAAACTTTAGATGTTTTTCCGAGTTAAAACAGAATATTTAGGTAGTGAAAGTTTAAAGCAAATCGGTTTAGAACTTTCGGAGATAAGCGTGATTCATACATACAAACAGACAGACAGACAATTAAAAAAAAAATGTTTTCTATTATATTTATTTTAAATGTCCCTCTATCCATTTCAATCAAAATTACTAAATGTACAGACAAAATATTTTTACTATAGATATTATTATATTTAAAGATATTGATTAGAAAATAAAATTTAATAACTTCTTACGTATTATATTTGTACTGTTCCTAAGTTACGTTAGTAATTATACATTTTGTGTTCAAAATTAAATAACAAATGAAGGCTTACATAATAAAAATATGTCAGAGTCGCTATTTTGTTATAGTCGCTAGGTACGTAGAGGCACATTAGTAAGGTTGTAAAGATTATCTTTTCTTTATCTTTACATAGTATAAAACAAAGTCGTATTCCGCTGTCTGTCCCGATGTAAGAAAGTATGCTTAAATCTTCGAAACTATACCCAACGGATTTAATGCAGTTTTTTTAATGTGAGTGATTAAAGAGGAAGGTTTTTATGTAAAACCTATAATATTGCACCTGTGCGAAGCCGGCGCGGGTCGCTAGTTGTAGTATAAAAGTAGTTGGTAAAGACGGTAGTACGAGTACTATGGTATTCTGAAGTAGATAGAGGAGCTCGATACTCAGCCTAGCGCGGCGCGCGTGTTCGTAACGATAGCGCTTCAAGCGACGGCGAGCGCGCCGTCATGTTTGGATTGGTCGTCATTAGTGGCATTCCTATCTTGAGCTCCTCCGTGCTTCGGAAGGCACGTTAGCCGTTGGCCCGGCGGTTATCGGTAGATAGCAGTCGTTATGCTATGTCAGATGCCTATAGGCAGCCTGAAAAATCTGACAGTGTTGGCACTTGACACCCGGACACAGAATTAGTAATAGTACTACGTAACCCGGATCATGTTTCTGTTGGTCTGGTTTCCCTGTATAAAAGGGTTACAGAGGTCAGACGGCAGTCGCTCCATTGTAATAACCAGTATACCGCCAAATCAGGATCACGATTGGTAGCGTACCGTGGGCTCTGAAGCGTAAGCTGAAGATGCAACCGGGAGACACGCTCGGACAAAGAAGAAGCTATTCTGCAGTAGATAGAGTTCTAGTGTAGAGTCTATGCAGAGTAGTAGTAGTAGTAGGGTGCCGCTATTAACTGTATGACTGCGGTAGAACTTTTAACACTTGATTCTTCTACTTCAATGGTTTCCATTAAATATTTTAATTTCAAATTGAAAAAAACCTTATTAAAGTTTATTAGGCTTTCATTTCTTTTTGCCCGCGACAATATAGCTAGTTTATAGATAATATCCTTTGTCCAAAAAATAAAAATCGTCTTACGTTTGGTTACTGGGGCCAACTTGAATTTCGTCAAATCAGAAAAACTTAGACACCTAGGTGTGCAGAGTCAAGACACACACAAACGTTTTCCCTTGTGATTAAGTAAAACATATTGTGTTAGTTGTAAGCAGTTGACCCTGCACACTGTCGTGTCAGAGTCAAATCAATCAACCTGCCTGTAGGCAGGCCGTGCTATCATTGTTCAGTACTATAGTGCCCCATTTAACAGGGTCAATTGATTTAGTAATCACACCTTGCCAAGTACTTTTAAAAGGCCTCGTTTTTGCCTTGTCCTTTTAAAAGTACTTGGCAAGGCCTCAGCTGCATTTCGGCTTTGCAATATTACTCGGCCGTCTTGCTTCATTTCCGGCCTCGAAAGTAATGTACTTTTCATTTGTCATACTCGGAAAGTAGTGTTATTCTCATCTGAGTATAGTGTGTACAGTGTGAATTTAAAATAAATTAACCTCTCTCGTAAAATTAAATTAACCTCTTAATGTGATGTTCAGGATCATAGCGTTTGTACATGTGTTTATTTTGCACTGTATGCCCTTTTTTATAAAGTTAATATTTTAGTGTTATCAGAAAATGCTATGTTCTTGGCGAGTGCTGACTTGTTGTTGAAAATTTTGCCGATTTCCAAAAACGCAGACAAAATTTTGTTCCATTTTGAAATTTCATTCACGGGAAGATAGTGATTACTATGGGTTTTTTTAGCCCGTGGGAGGGCATGAAGCGTTTTCCAAATTTTGCCAAAAGCCGAGGCCTTTTAAAAATACGAGGACGTAAATTGCAATTTCGGCCGAGGCTTGTATGGTACTTTACTTTCTCTCAAATCCTTTTGAGACGAAACAACATCGTATCAAATTTTAAAATGGCGTCAACAACAAGCCAGCATGCACTGTGTTCTTTTTTCCAAATTTTGTAATGTTCATACATATTTTTAAACAATAAAAGAACTAATGGTTAGCAACAACCTAACAAAAGTGTCCAGCAATTTCCATTAACGACCGCTAGAATAGGTTTTTTTGGTAGGCTAGCCAGAAACTAAAAAACCTAATATGAAAACGTGTACATTAAAAAACCTCCATTAGCGGCCAGAAATGATTTTTTTTTAAATTACATTGTAGTCATATGCCAGCAATGATTCTTGTTTTTTTTTTAAATAATGAAGCTATTTCCGAGCAAGTGGAAGTAAAATATATAAAAAACATTCTACTTAAAACATCAATTGTTTTCTGTTTCTTCCATATAAAAAAAAACCGGTGAAGTGCGAGTTGAACTCGCGTGGAGAGGAACTCTCTCCACGGACAATGCCAATGTCAGTTTTTATATATTTTCAATTGTGGTATGTGAACTAACTACTATTATCGCTATCAAGTGGTGTTTTAGTGAACTATTTTCCCTTAGTGAACGTTTTATATTGAATTTACCACTTAATTGACACTTGATAGAATTATTGTAGGTTTTCCTGTAAACTACAGGCAATGAATTATATTTTGTATTTATTCAAAATTTTAGGCCCAGTACTTTCGGAGATCGGAGGGGGGGGGGGGTGAATGGTCAATTTACGTCTTCTTTCATGAATAAAATCAAAACTATTTATATTACAATATAAACAAAAATATATTTGAGATCCTCATGACAAGCCCTTTCATTTGATATATAGTAGCATAAAATGCGTATACATCTACCACATGCATACCTATATTACCCAGGTATGCACTTGTACATACTATTTAATTGTACCTATAACTTGTAGGTGTGGAAAGGTAGTTAGGTGGGTATATACCTCACTTTCCATACCTTCTACAAGTTGTAGTGTCTAGTCTATTATCATTATTACAGATACAGAATATTTATTTGAAATAATGATAATAGAATACATACCTAGTTATAAGACTTTTATAGCGGCTTGATAAATTTTTCTTAATACGACTGTTAGAATTAGAAAATCGCGCGCACTCTGGCTTTTTTTTTAAATCTATGCATATGTAAGTACATAGCTTACTATGTAGTAATTACCTAACCTTAACACAAGACAATAAAATTAAATAAGATGTAACTAACTAATTGTCAAATATCTTGCGAGTTCTACCTTGAACCTTCTCAACTTTGTGATGGACGATTGACGACAAAACTGAATATCTACGTAGGTACCTACCTACTACAGCTACTCGTATGGCAATACGCTTAGCGTGCGTGTCATGTTAGGAGTCTGTAGGAATTTAACTTTTTACCACACATATAAATAGTTAAGTACCTACACAGAGTATATCTACATTAATAACAAGGCAGGTTGCTAATGCATGCATACCAATCAATTTTTGAAACTAAATCAAAGTAGTCTCTAATCTTTCCAATCATGCGAACAAATAGCGTCCCACTGCTGGGCGAATGCCTGCCTCCCCTTCTGCTTTTAATATAAACATATAAAATAGTAAAAATATTTTGTCTGTACATTTAGTAATTTTGACTAAAATGAATAGAGGGACATTTAAAATGAATGAAAGCAAAAAAAAAAAAAAAATTTCTTTTGTCTGTATGTATGATCACAGTACTGAACCGATTTGCTTAAAACTGTTTTGTTTTAACTCGGAAGAACATCTAAAGTTTTTTTCATCAAAATCGGTTCATTAGAAAAAAGTTATCGTCGTTTGAATGAACTCGAGGCATGTTTGCCCGCAAAAATACAATAGCAATTTCACACCAAATTGGATAATGCTTTTTTTGTGTTGGTTATTGTCATGACAAACTTTCTATAAGAGAAAAAGGAGGATTCCCGATCAATTCCCGCGGGAATTTCGGGAGCAATTCCCGAAAGAGTCATGGCCACGTTGACAGACAAAAATATAGAAAATATCGTTGGTCCTTTTCTTACTCATGGACTTCCCTATTTCGCCATCTCACTTTTTCACCAATTAATTGCTTAATCACAGGTACAACTACTTAATCTGTGAACCTAACCTACCATAATGAACTGTCAATATCGCTTTAACAATGCTAACAACTGTCAAGGTGACATATTGTTTCAGTTGCGTTAAAAATGGCGAATGAAAACGAAACTAAAGGTCGACTTTTATAAAATGGAATATTAAAATAACCCCGGGGTTTAAATTTTTTTTGAGGTGGTAAACATGTTACTAGTGAAGTATTCTTACTAATGCGATTTATTTTAAGTTATCTATATTTAAATTTTTTATTCGTACAAATTCCGCCATCATTCTTTCCACGATAACGAGATAATGCAATTTTTGTGTTGGTTATTGTCATGACAAACGTTGTATAACAGGAAAAGGAAGCATATTATGATGCGAATGGTAGTTTTTGATGCAATAAAACTGTAATAAGAATAAATTGAAAAAAGCACCCATTCGAAGCCGGGGCCTTCGAATGGGCATAAAAACCTTCCTCTTGAATCACTCTCTAAAAATATAAACCTCATAAAATCCGTTGTGTAGTTTTAAATATTTAAGCATACAAAGGGACATAGAGACAGAGAAAGCGACTTTGTTATACTATGTAGTGATAGTGATTTAGCAAATCGTTCATTGTGTTTAATAAATTATAACCTGTAAGAAATTATACCTAACTGCAAAAGTAAAAATGAAATCCGGTGTAAGTAATAAAAAATATAGTAAAAATATGTCACTATGAAGTTTAATTACTGATAACAGTTTTTAGATTTGAGGAAGCATGTTGGAATGTAATTTATAAATCTTTACTTCCTCTTGCTCGGAAATAGCTTCATTACCTATTTAAAAAAAACAGTACGTCAATAGACTCATTGCTGGCCTAAGACAACAATGTAATAAAAAAAATTCATTGATGGTCGCTAATGGAGGTTTTTTAATGTACCTACACCTTAAAACCACCAAAACCAGCCTACCAAAAAAAACTACTCTAGCGGTCGTTTTTTTTTTTTTTTTTTTAATGGCTTTTACGATTTTTGTATTTAGCCAGTTGCAAGTAAAACGAGGGAAACAAATACGCGACAAAAATAAAACGGCTTATATTTATATAAATTAGAGACCGAGATTAATTATACATCAGGGGTGTATGGTCAAAATTAATATAGTATATTATAAATAAAAATATTATATTTGAAGTTAAAACAATATTTTATTTATATAATTTATATAAATAAAAACATAATATTATTAAGTTTTATAAATTTACTTAACATTTCATAAATAGTAAAATTATTGGTATGAAGTAAGGACAACATAGAAGTAGGTAAAATAATATTTTCCCGTAAAAGTCCACTTATAAACTGTGACCTATCATATAACGGACAGGAAAAGAAAATATGGTTAACATCACCTATTCCAGTACCGCAAGAGCAAGTTTCGTCACTAGAAACCTTGATTCTGCACAGATGAACAGGAGATGTATTATGGCCAATTCTCAAACGGATTAAAGAAGTAGGTAAGGTAAAGTACCCAAAGCCCGACAGATCACCAATGTTCGACACTTAAAAAGTAAAATTAAAAAAATAAGAAAAGTAGTGCGTTTCCGAACGAATGTCAAGCATAAATCATAGACAAAGATCATCCACCTGTCATTGCAAGTGTCATTTTTAAAGTTCGGCCATTTTGTCAAAAATGGCGAATCTGTAAAAGTCGATCGGCGGAGGTCTCTGTCGAAAATCCAGTTTTATTAGCGAAATCACTAAGGAGGTAAGCAAGATTTTTTCCTCTTAACTATTTTTCGTTTTGCTGTATCGAGAATTTCAATTATGTTTTAGGTGGGGACTCGAATTCAACACACGTTATTAATTTCTTTGAAATATTAGGTTATGTTCAAATGTGAAAACATGGTTTGTCGATCATTGGTTATTTTTAATGCACATATTCCAATAATCGACTAATGTCGATTTTTTTTATTTTTATATTCTGTGAACTTTATTTTATGTTCCGGCTTAGTTTTTTCTGCTCTTTTAAAATAAACTTCTTACATTTAAAAATTAAAATCATTTCCAGTAATCGACAGCAGTGTCGATGATTGGGTGTTCTGTATGTTCCAATAATCGACATGGGCTTTTTTGCAGGAATGGCACCTGTAAAAAATTATACGCCATTCCAAATGGCACAGGCGATAGAAGCAGTCAAAAAAGGTGAAAAAGTTGCGACTGCTGCAAAAAAGTTTGGTGTCCCTAGGATCACTTTATATGACAAAAGTACCGGCAGAACTCCAATCACATGTTCAATGGGCCCTGGCACGGTTTTATCTACAGAAGAGGAGGATGTTTTAGAAAAATGGATTCTAGATATGGCTGATAAGCACATCCCTATTACTAAAGATGAGTTACTCGACAGTGTACAACGCATCATTATTGACCAGAAGAAAAATACACCATTCACTGACAACAGGCCCGGTAGAAAATGGTACAATCTATTTCTAAATAGACATCCTGCTTTGTCTGAGCGAACGGCACAAAATTTAACTACGGCACGAGATGCCGTTACCGAAGAAAACATAAAGGGTTGGTTTAAAGAGATAGAATCCTATTTAGAAGAAAACTGTCTTAAAGAAGCATCAGAAGATCCAACTCGAATCTTTAACACGGATGAAAGTGCCTTTTATTTGTCGCCTAAAGCTGGAAAAGTTTTGGCAAAAAAAGGTGACAAACATATCTACCAATCTTCTGGCGACGAAAAAGATAATTTAACGGTTTTAATCACCGGAAATGCCGCTGGTCAATTAGCTCCTCCAATGGTGGTGTTCGCCTACGAAAGAATTCCTGCTATAATTACATCTCAGTTTCCAGAAGGTTGGGGAATTGGGCGGTCTCCGAGTGGATGGATGTGCGGTAGCACGTTTTTTGAATATATCACGAACATATTTAATCCATGGCTGGTACAACAGAATATCCAGAAACCTGTCCTCTTCTTTTTGGATGGCCATAGGTCTCACTTGACCCTTCATTTGTCCAATTTTTGTGCAGAAAATGGAATAGAAATTATAGCGTTATATCCAAACAGTACGCACATTCTACAGCCCATGGATCTTTCTGTATTCAGGCCCTTGAAAGCTTATTGGGCAAAGGCTGTTAAAGACTGGAAATTGCAAAACCTAGGAGAAAATTTGAAAAAAGAAAATTTTGCCCCTGTCCTTCAAACAGCATTACAATCAATCACTGAGAGTGCTATTAGGAATGGATTTCGTGCTGGTGGGTTGTACCCGTTTGGTCCAGACTATGTTGATGTATCTAAAATTAAAACTCGGCCAACATCAAAAGTTTCAACCGAACAGGTGCTGTTCTTTAATCATTTAGAGAAAGAAATAATGGCTAAATTGGGGACTGAAAAGTTGCAAATGTTCAATGAACTATTCTATAAAAATCGAGATGAGTTGAGTTTCCGTTTAAATGAAGATCTGTCACTGTTTGTTATATGGGCTAGCAACAAACGAATCTGCGGAAATTCAGACCAGGTTATTGAACCGTCTTCTTCCACACCATTGTTCGCTGAAGTCCCGAATCTAACCGAATCACTGCATGAGACATCAAAAAGTAATCAAGACGGTTGCAATAAAACACCTGAAAAAGATTTACCTCGACCTGAGACCACAATTACAAAAACATCAATTGATTTAATTCAACCTAACCTGACACTACTTCACGAGACATCAAAAAGTAATCAAGAAGCATGCAATAAAACACCTGAAAAAGATTTAGCTCGACCTGAGACCACAATTACAAAAACTTCAACTAATTTAATTCAACCTAACTTGACACTACTGCACGAGACATCAAAAAGTAATCAAGAAGCATGTAATAAAACACCTGAAAAAGATTTAGCTCGACCTGAGACCACAATTACAAAAACATCAACTGACTTAATTCAACCTAACCTTACACTACTGCATGAGACATCAAAAAGTGACAACGCTTCTGAAAAAACACCGGCAAAATTGATTGATTTGGCAAGACCTGGGACATCAAAAACAATACACTTGAAAGACGGAAGTTCAATTATTATCCCATCCCCTTTTAAAAGGAATATATATTGGCCAGGAGAAGATGAAGAAAAGAAAGGGAAAAAAAGGAAATGCAAAGAAAAGATTCCTTATGCTATAACCAGTGCACTATGGAGAGATTATCACAACAGGAAAGAAAAAGAAAAAAAAGAAAAAGAGGAACATAAAGAAATTAAATCTAAAGAGAGAGAAGAAAAAAGACTGTTAAAACTAAGAGAGATAGAAAAGAAAAAGCAGGAAAAGCTGAAAAAGAATATAAAGAAGAAAAAAGGCAAGAGGGTAACAAAATCGAAACTAAGTGAGACGTCTTCGGACAATACAGATATTGAATTTAACTACGCAGAAAGTGAAGATAGCTGTTACAATGAAGCAGAAGAAGAAAGAACAGATAGCAAAAATGAAAACTCTGACAGTTCAGAATCTGAAGACGTCCCACTTAGCAGAATTTTGAATAAATCAAGAAAATATTCAAATGGAGACTATGTGATTATCAAGTACGAGGGGGAATACTTCCCAGGCATAATTAAAGATGTCACCGGAAATATGTACGAAGTTAGCACCATGACTTTCTCTAAAGGGAACACATTTAAGTGGCCAGAAAAAGAAGATAAAATCTGGTACCAAGAATCGGACATCATTGAGGCAATATCTGAACCAGTATTGTGTAACAAAAGAGGTTTTTATACTTCAGAGGAAATGAAAAAATATCAGGATTTTGAATCTTAATTTTTAGTATATTTTATTTTAGAAGATTTTTGTTATTTTCGTCAGAACTCACTTGCTAAAGGAGTCTTCCATTTTATAGTTTGTGATTATTAGATAATTAAGTTATGTGATTAAAACTGCCATATACTATTTTGATTATTACGTTTAAATAATTAAAATGTAGCTTAGTTTTGTGAGCCATTGAAAAGATCTCGTGATTGTAAAGACTTTAAAAATATATTTTTATAGCAATATATAGATACAAGTCTGTGATTATAAAATAATTAAGAGAAATTTAATAATAGTTAAACTTGTTTTGTTACATTCGTAATGTTGAAAAAATAAGGTAATTTGCCACTATGTTTTATAAATGAGAGGTTTAATGAATATGATTAAAAGACTGATTTAAACTTGTTTTTTAGTTGATCACTTAGATATAGGTAAGACTCACTTAGATTACATACAAAACTATGAGAGAAGTGACAAAAAAAAACGTCGATTACTAGATCTCGATCATTGGAACATGTCGATTTCGGGTTGTCGATAATGGGATTTCTGCAGTCGATTACTAGAAAAAAAAAACGTTTATTTTTTTTTTGTATATTTCTTCAATTATGTATATCACACTAAGTTGTTATTTAAAATATCATGTAAAATACTTTGAAATTTTACTAAAAGCATCTAAGAACCATAAAATAATAAAAATAAAACCAATATTTTAAAAAAACTTGAGTGCACGCGTTAAAGTGTCGATGATTGGGGGTCTTACCTTAGTCGATTTTTTATCTAATATTTTTTTGCAAAACTATGGTTTCAGTGGTATACTAGGCTGAATTTTAGAGTAATAGTTGCCTTTTTCTTTTGAAGTTTTTATCCACAAATCGGCCCAGGATTCACGAAGGGAGTTATGAGAAAGGTTAACTAAGTCATGACAAAAGTTAATAAAAGGAGAGCTATCACCACATTCGACTGCTTCTCTTGCTTACTTATCAGCTTTTTCATTGCCTGATATTTCTAGCGGTCGTTAATGGAAATTGCTGGACACTGTTGTTAGGTTGGTACAAACCATTAATTCTTTTATCGTTTAAAAATATGTATGAACATTTCAAAAAGTTTCAATAAAAGAACACATGCGGGCTTGTTGTTGACACCATTTTAAAATTTGATACAATGTTGTTTCGTCTCAAAAGAGGATTTCAGAGAAAGTAAAGTACTATAAAAGCCTCGGCTGAAATTGCAATTTACCTTCTCGTATTTTTAAAAGCCCTAGGCTTCGCCTCGTCCTTTTAAAAGCACTTGGCAAGGCCTCAGCTGCGCTTCGGCCTTGCGATATATCTCGGCCGTAAATGGCTTCATTTCTGGCCTCGACAGTAATGTACTATTATTGTACCTACACCACAAGTAAAAAATATTTTAAAATTAGCGGACTAAACGCTAAAAGCATTCACTCATAATCACCATTCGGAAAAAAACCTCTTGCTCTTAAAAAATATATTTCATAAAGATACAGTAGCTAATAAAAAAGCATAAAAGTGATACTTAAAAAATTTTGCTACAATTTACAACTTACTTTACTCTTTAGGCTTTGATTAAAGTCTTTAGGTAGATATTATATACCTACTCAGTAAATAAGCAAGGTAAGGTACCTACCTACCTAGAAGGAAGGATTGACCAACCGACCTTAGGGCGCGTACACATAGAACATCCGTTTTACAGGATCCTTTATCTTATTAAGGTATCCTTTATCCGGAATACTGTATTCTGTATGAACTCGCTCATACAACTACATACGCTAATAACATATACGTTTAAACGGACCTGTAAAACGGATGTTCTATGTGTACGCGCCCTTACACGAGGACTATGACGACGACATGACCTCAATTATTACAAGAAATTACAGCTCAGTAGGTAGGTACTTTACACTCCCCGAAATTACTGCGATTCGGTAGGTAAGTAGGTATGTATCTACCTGCCAGTATGTATGTATGGTATATACTTACATTTACATTGCTAATTAGGTAGGTTTTTGGTAGGTTCTATATTTTGACAATGTCAAGTCTCATTATAAATCTATATCAGAAGATAATCTTCTATACAATTAAGGTATGGTAGAAGTCTTAGGTACCTAGGTAGTTACTAGCTGTTTTTCTTTAGCATGGAAATCGTAAAAATCGATCTCGGGAATGGCTACCTCCGCTCTACAATCCCGAACGTTCTCTATTTTCTACGTGGGCTAGGCTAGAATTAGGCATGCCAAATTACGAATGCGTTTTATTTCGTTTACCTTTATTAGGTAAAATGCCCTGTTTTGTAAGTACCTAGGTAGATATCCTACCTGGTTTAGGTATCTATAATGCTATAGATAATTTATCCTGCAATTCAATTTTATTATACTTAATATCATTTTATGATAGTTCTACAATCAACTTTGCAAACGCTGTAATTTTTTACATTGTAGGATATATTAGGTAGATACTGCACTTACTGTATTGAATATTTGCTTAGAACTATTTCATCCTTCTTGTTTTCTTTCCTGGAAGTGTAGAGCCACCAAACCGCTGCTCCTAATAGCGCCACAAGCATTATAATATCAAATGTGCTGAACAGAGACCCCCCCGCTGCCGCGGCTGCAGCTGTAGCAGCATCCTTTAGCATGTCCTGTGTACTGTCTGACATTTTAGAGGTTACGTGGTGTAACAAAAACTAGCTGACTACTAAAACACCTTTATTTCCTAGCTCCAAGGTACTAAAAATCGGTACTTAACGCTATACAATCAAACATAACCACTTTAACGTCTCACTTATAACACCACTGTAACTACACTACACTTGTAAATACCTACTGTGTGTGATAATGTTACGTTCGTGAATCGTGACGTGACGGAACCGGGCATAGTGAGTGAGCAAATCGATAGCAACGTCTCGGTCTAAATACACGAAACAGCCGCGAATATAGACGAGGAAAACCGAGGGGAGACACGTACGCAAGTCGTTCAACATCAAGTTCACAATCTACACAAGTGCTACACTGGGAGGGGGGCATAAAACAAGATATTCTGAAGTCCACGTGCCTTGTAGCGACTGATGTCCCCACTCCCCAAGGCCCGACCACCAACTGTGGAGAATCGCCTGCCTACAGAGAACACAATCTATAACTAACTGTGTGGTGTGGTGATGGACAGTCAAGTGGTTGAGTGGCCCAGTCCAGTTACATATAAGTATAAAATGATGAGGTGACGCAGCTATCGTTACTTCTCGGCTATGAATTATTAAGTAATGCTTACTCTGGCAAACATACATTTACAAATATTACGCAGTTTCAGGTAGGTAGATGTGCAGTTGGGAGAATATAAATGATAAGGTACATACAAGATATCAAAAATGTCTTCAAATATGTATATACTAGCTGTTCCCCGCGGCTCCGCCCGCGTGGGACTCGGTTATATCGCGCCCAAAAGTAGCCTATGTTTGACCTCAGGTCGTTAACTACATCCCTACCAAATTTCATCACAATCGGTCCATCCGTTTAGCCGTGAAGAGGTGACAGACAGACAGACAGACAGACTTTCGCATTTATAATATTAGTATGGATTTACTTATTAGTAACTATACAAACTAGTTAAAATACATAAAATTGACTTTTATATATTTTGTAGATTACCTACCTATCTGAATCAATTTTTTTTAGGTAGTTGAATTTAAGACACCCTGTATAACCGTTTATTTTAACATCAGAATTTTTTGCAGTTTGTTTAGTTGAGTAAGTGCCTACAATACTGTAAGAGCCTTTCCTTCTTTAATACGTATAAAAAACGTTACTATTTCTACCTTACTAAGTAATTGTTTTTGCCTAAAAAACGAAACCGACTCCAATTTACGCAGGTACCTACTCAAGTAAAAAGGATGACGATGAAGCGATTTCAATTTAGTTTTTTTTTGTATTAATGAAATCGGTCCTATGAGCGAGTGTTTTTAGACATGTTTGATGAAAATCGGTTGAGCCGTTTAGAAGTTCAATCACCGAATTTCTGTTTAAGGTTTCGTACCTCAAAAAAACAAAAACGGAAACCATATAAAGATCACTTTGTTATCCATCTAATTGTCTGTCCACAGAATCCATATCCATACTTCCATATCCATACTAATATTATTAATACGAAAGTCTGTCTGTCTGTCTGTCACCTCTTCACGGCTAAACTGCTGGACCGATTTTGATGAAATTTGGTAGGGATGTAGTTAACGACCTGAGGTTAAACATAGGCTACTTTTGGGCGCAATATAACCAAGTCCCACGCGGGACGAAGCCGCGGGGAACAGCTAGTTATAAATAAAAGTGATGTGGACTGAAGGTGTTATCTGTCTTTGATTGAAATAATCATGATGACTTGTCTATAAGGCCTAAGATATTATAATTATACTTATTATACTTATCATCATAAACCCGCATGTGATAATATGTCTCGCATGCGCATAAAAACCTTCCTCTTGAATCACTATCTATAAAAAAAACCGCATTATAATCCGTTGTGTAGTTTTAAAGATTTAAGCATACATAGGGACATAGGGACAGAGGAACAGAGAAAACTATGTATAGTGACAATACTTTATTTATCTATAGCATGACATGTAATAGTATATTATTTCTGAGGGCGGAAATAATGCTATTTACGCCGAATAATTGCAATAATATTGCCAAGTGCTTATAAACTTGGCACTTGAAGCTGTGGCATTTTAAAATATACGAGGATATTTTATTTTAAAATATTAAATTTTAATTTCGGCCGAGGCTTATACAGTGCCTTTCTTCCTCTAAAGTAAACAACAACGTGTCAGAAATAAGTCGGTTTCCTTTTTTTATTTTTTTTAAAACGCATACATATCCCTACACAATAAAAGAACCTAATAGTTGGTTTGGTACCTACCAACCTAACAAAAGTGTCCAGGAATTTCCATTACCGACCGCTAGAATGGGTTTTTTTTGGTAGGCTGGCAGTGAAACTAAAAAACCTAACGTGATAAAAATTAAGTTAAAAAAAAAACTATAACCCGATAAGTTAAATAAGGCGTCAAAAAAGGCGAAACAAGGAAATAATTTAGATAGTAATCCAGAAATGCATAGGTACAAAAATAGTCATGGTAGAGCCGTTATTGCACGCACGTGACGCACGCACCCTTTGTAATGGACGCCAGGAACACCTTTACATGAACATAGTTGGTTCCACGGCTCTACAATGATCATTTTGTACCTTATACATTTCTGGATAATTCAATACATTGTAACGTGTCTGTGAACAGAAAAATAATTCAGATTGAAATCTAGAAATGCTAAGCTACAAAAATGGTCATTGTAGCGCCGTGGTCGCACCCACTGTATACCTACCAACGATGTTCCTCCATGAAATTCATGCAGGCGAAGCAGCGGGCGAAAGCCAGTCTTCATATAAAACATGACCTCCGTGCCGAATTTCATAAAGTGGCCTAGAGGTTTTGATTACCGGTCAGTGAGTGAGTGCGTGAGTGAGTCAGTCAGTGCCAAAATTAGCTATTTTCACAGTCTTATTTTAGGATCTACACAGAAGCTTTATCTATGAAATTTAGCATATTGCTTAAGTACAAGTATATGATTACGTAGGTACAATTTTATGTCTGTACTTGCAATAGGCACTGAGCTACAGGGGGTCTGCGCACTCCCGTGCGCTTAGATAGTAGTAGTAGATCTGGGGAAGAAAAGAGCCTTAAACATTTTATAGGAGAGGAAACTGGATGAGCACGGAGTGCTAGCTTCAGGGGATCAACGGGTCGACCGCATGAAACAAATAAAGAGACGTTCCGGATGTGTTATTTTAAGTACCCTACAGTGGACGTGGGCCACATAAAAAAAAATCAGCCAAGTGCGTGTCGGACTCGCGGCCTGAGGGTTCCGTACCACCAGACAATACTAAAGACTAGCCAGGTTATTTTTAATTTAGACTTTTTAAAGCCTTTCCCTTGATTTTTATTTATTACTAGCTGTTCCCCGCGGCTTCGCCCCGCGAGGGACTCGGTTATATCGCGCCCAAAAGTAGCCTATGTTTGACCTCAGGTCGTTAACTACATCCCTACCAAATTTCATCACAATCGGTCCAGCAGTTTAGTTGTGAAGAGGTGACAGACAGACAGACAGACAGACTTTCGCATTTATAATATTAGTATGGATGTCATTTAAAACTATACATATAATAAGACACTAAAATGCGAGTGTCTGTACATTTAATATTTTTCAAAAAAACTGATAGAGTGCGATTAAAAAAGAGTAACAGAAACCAAAATGACAGTTTTTGGAATTTTTGTCTGTCTGTATGTATGTATGTCTGTCTGGTACGTTATAACTTCGAAAATACTCAACCGATTTAAACGCGGTTTTCACAGTTGGATTACATATAATTAGGAGCGTTGTCAAAACTTTGTTTCGTCAAAATCGCTTGAGGGAAAAAGAAGTTATGGTCGATTGAAAATTTACTTCAAACACTGCTTCAAAACTTTTAATGCGTTTACTTACGTTTAATTTAATTTAGATAAGGCTAGGATTTCTACTTTATATTATCCATATCAATAAAGAAGAAAACACGCACTGCACCTATTAATTTTAATAAAATAACACATTAAATTTGATCGTAAATTTAGTAACATAAAATCTCAATAGATGGCGCTGACTCACTTTACAACTCGCTATGGTTACGTTTTCGCATTATGATAAGATAAGATAATAAGATAAGATTATCCTTTATTTGCAATAAATAGGGTACAATGTGATGTTCATAATAACAATTTAGAGTCCTTAACCTATTTAGCCATTGTCCACAGCATGCAAAAATTCATACAAATTGATAAAAATAAAAACATCCATTAATTCATAAGTAGGTAGTTAAGTACATATAATTGCAAACAAAACTAATCTATGCATCGTCATTTAGAAATTCGTCTAATGTATAGTAACTTTTTTCCAGCAACCAACTTCGTAAAGATGATTTGAATTTATTTAGCGAAAGATCTTTTATTTCTGCTGGAATTTTATTATAAATTTTACTGCACATAACAGAGCAGTTATTGCTAAACTTTTTTGTTTTTGGAACTACATCAAGAATAATCCTATTTCTATTTCTGGATGACCTCTTTTGCCTGAACAAAATACTGAAAATTCATTTTAACAAAAACACTTATTTCAAATATGTATAAGCAAGGAACTGGTAATATTTTTAACGATTTAAAATATGGTCTGCAAGAAACATCAGGTGCTATGTTGCATATTGATCTGATACACCTTTTTTGTGACAAGAATATTTTTTGTATGTTAGTCCCATTGCCCCATATCATTAAACCATATCTAAGCACAGACTCAACATAAGCAAAATAAGTCGTTACGGCTGTTTTCCTATTAGAAACTTTATTTAACTTGTATATTGCGTACACAAATTTATTAATTTTACCACTAACAGTGTCAATATGTTCCTTCCAATTAAAATTTGAGTCTATTTTTATCCCTAGAAATGTCGCATTCGTAGCGTTCCGTAGAATTTGTCCGTCATAATTTACGTCAATACATTTATGTTTAAAATTATTAAAATTCATAAGTTTAGTTTTAGATATATTTATTTTTAAATTATTTTTATTAAGCCAATTCTCTAATATTTCTAAATTATTCATAATGTCATTTTTGTGTTTATCTAAATTTTCATCTTTAGGAGTAGTTACTATGACCGATATATCATCAGCAAATAGTATTGCTTTTTGCTTAATTACATCAAATATGTCTTTTATGTAGAAAACAAACAACAGTGGACCCAATACCTTGTGGTACCCCATATTTATTCTTTTTTATCTCAGACCTATAAGACTGTACTACATGATCAGAATTTATTTGTTCAAGTTCTACATACTGATCTCTGTCCGTCAAATAAGATTTT
Organism: Apomyelois bistriatella; assembly: GCA_947044815.1. Classification (NCBI taxonomy): domain Eukaryota; kingdom Metazoa; phylum Arthropoda; class Insecta; order Lepidoptera; family Pyralidae; genus Apomyelois; species Apomyelois bistriatella. The sequence continues at coordinate 7,357,753 of OX345690.1, forward strand.
ATCCAGCTTAGAGCTGGACCTCTTATTCCACTGCGTTCTAGTTTATCCAGAAGTTGATCATGAGAAACGAAATCAATGATATAGCAGATTGAAATTAACCTTAGCAAATTAAAAAATTTTGATGGTACCTATTTGTCTTTATGTTTCTTTTGGATTGGATTTTTGGTTGTTGTCTGTCTATTGATTGGTTTGGTAAATAGACGGTTTGATTCGCTATTGTTAGTTGTCTTGCTTGAATTGAAAATTGAATTTGATGTTTGACGGAACGAACATACGATCGTGTCGTATATAAGGTGGACACAAATCAACTGCAATTATTTTAAGGGCAGATACAGACCACTATACTGAACAACTTTTCCAAATAAACATATCGAAATACGAAATTTTATTTTTCACTCCATACTAAACTAGATCAGCTGATTCTCAATTTGTATGGGAGGTCAAAAATTTTTATTCGTATTTCGACATAAGTTTATTTAGGAAAGTTGTTCAGTTGAGTGGTCTGTCTGAATCTGCCCTTAAAATATTTGCAGTTGATTTAAATTCACCTGATATAAGGAATTTTAATTATTTTAAATAATGCCTAGGAGGAAACGATCTAATCTGGCGCATCATTCCAGAATTGCTAAAAGCAGAAGGTTAGCTAGATCTCAAGAATCGAATGCGGATAGACAGATGCGACTCGATGAAGATAGGCAACGCCATGCATTGTCTCGGTCTTTAGAAACTTCTTTTGACAGAGAGTCTCGGTTGTCCGCTGACCGTGAGCGTCATGCGTCATCTCGGGCTTCGGAAACGTTTACCGAAACTCAAGGTTTTGGCGGAAATTGTCGGAGATGAAGTGATTTACACGTCATATAACAGTGTTGTGCATCAGGATGATGCTACCACCTACCCTATCGAGTTTTTGAGTTCATTGGCTGCAAGTGGTCTTCCTGCTCATAACATTTAAGGGTAAAGTCGGCGTTCCCATTATGCTCCTAAGATATCTTTCTCAGCCTAAACTAAGCAACGGGACCCGACTCAAAGTAACGGTTTTGCAGCGCAACTTAATACAGGCCGAAATTCTCACAGGGTGTGGTTCAGGCGAAACGGTGTACATACCTCGAATACCACTCATCCCCAACAATTACCCCTTTCAATTTAAAAGCACCCAGTTTCCAGTTGCTGTATGCTTTGCTATGACGATAAATAAGTCGCAGGGACAAACCCTAAAAGCAGCTGGCATCGACCTAAGAAAAAGATGTTTCTCGCATGGACAACTGTATGTGGCTTGCTCGCGGGTCAGTAGCGCCGAAAGTCTATCTTTATTAGCCTCTGAGAGAAGAACTGCTAGTTGTCTACAAAGAGATTCTTTGAACTTAACTCTGAAACATGATATTTGTTTATATTTGAATAATGTCCTGGCTACTTCGATTGCGTCATTTCATTTCAATGTAACACAGGTTACGCGAAAGCGACCTACACGCGGGCGGAGCCGCGGGTAACAGCTAGTTAACAATAAATTTAAATTTTTCAGTTATTCCTGAATATGTGCTACTTATATGATACTGCTTCTTACAAAATTTCATGATTCTAGTTCAACGGAAAGGGCCCTATAGGTCATATCTAAAATCGCTAGCTGTGCCCGCGACTTCGTTCGCGTGGAGATAGATATATAAAAGGGAAAATGTAAGACAACCTCGTTATTTGCAAATAATTTCTTAAGTAAATGTAACAATCTACTTGGTTTTTTTAATTTTCCTATGAGACCCTAACAATCTTCCGGAATAAGATGTTAACCTGGTACATAAGGTACCTCCATAAAAAATTTCAAGGCAATCGGCTCAGTATATTCGGAGATAAGCGTGATCATACATACAGACAAAAATAAAAAAAAAAAATTTTACTTCCCATTATTCATTTTAATCTTTAGACTACAACTTTACTGCACTTACCATCAGGTGGGATCGTGGTCAATCGCTGTCATTTTGGGTCATTAAGTAAATAGGTACTTTAAAAAAAAAAGATATTGATTGCAACATTTAAGTTCATATATCTTTTGATCGCGTTAATTTTGATTATTTTACAGCCAAAAGAGACCTTACGGCTGAGTATACGTTTTGACAGACATTTTTGCCTTTTGAGGTAAGGAACCCTAATTATACCACTTTTAACTTCTAAGGTGGTATATTCTACAATCTAAAATGTGGGCAACTGGTACACGTAAGCACAAATTGTTTGTTGCCAAATCTGATATCTTAACAAGTTTGTATGACATGATTTTGCAGAAAATCGCTGTCCTCCGTTTTTAATATGTATGATTTGCTTGTGACGCAATACATCAGGTCAGGCACTCAAGGTGACGACCGGAAAGACACAAGTCGACATGCCGCCGCCTGTCGCGCCCGTGCCTACGGTAGTGGCACAGTATACCAATCCATAGTGGTAAGCATCCAAACGGCGGCAGGTCATGTTATATGTACTCGTATGTGGAACGACGCGTATGGTAAAAGCCCGTTGTTGATTTCAGTTACAGTGCATGAAACCATCGTTCAAATATTATTAATGATGAAACTCACGGGCTTTTGTAATTAAAACCACCTAACTAACCCCAGAGCGACCGAAGTGGGGTGTGATATTTTATTTTTATGAAATAATACCTATTCTGTTATGTATATTTTTGTACTGTGGTCTCTTTTGAAGGTGAAGTAGAAAGAGTAGAAATGAGTAATCCATACTAATATTATAAATGCGAAAGTCTGTCTGTCTGTCTGTCACCTCTTCACGGCTAAACTGCTGGACCGATTGTGATGAAATTTGGTATGGATATAGTTATGCACTAGGAGTCAAACATAGGCTACCTTCGTGCGCGATATAAACGAGGAGCACGCGGGCGGGGCCGCGGGCAACAGCTAGTTTATAAATAAAGTAATAATATGAGAGAGAGAGTTATTAACAGATCCATCCCTTTTTTAACCCTCGAGGCAAAAACAACAGGGTGCTAAAAGTTTGCAGCCCTAAAGTGAGCAGCGACGACGGTGTGGCGCGGCGCAAGCTTTTGTATTCTTTAGTCTATAGGTTTACTAACAAGCTAGTTAAATAAGTAAGTTATCTTTTGTAGTAATAACATACTACTATGGATCTTAGTTATCTGAGAAATAAGTTTTATTAAGTACTTATAATTTATTTTATTTTATTACAACTCAATCTGCTGTTTATGTGCGCTAAATAAAAAAAAATTGCTTATTTAGTTTTGTTCGTTCCAGTTCCAGCAGAAAAATTCTAGGCGAAATAATCGGCGATAAAATGTTATATAGGTATGAGCAGATAGCTCAGTTGTGACACTTGTGACGGAATGTGCAATAAAATTTGTGCGAATAAGCTCAAGTGCGATACCTCAGTGAACACTAGCGCCACCATCATTTAAAAATCATTATTCATTGAAAACACAAGTTATCAAAAATCCGTGTTATGTAATTAAGGTTCTGGATCTGAAGTTAATTTTAAACATATAATATTACTAGCTGTTCCCCGCGGCTTCGCCTCGCGTGGGACTTGGTTATATCGCGCCCAAAAGTAGCCTATGTTTGACCTCAGCTCGTTAACTACAGCCCTACCAAATTTCATCACAATCGGTCCAGCAGTTTAGCCGTGAAGAGGTGACAGACAGACTTTCGCATTTACAATATTAGTATGGATCACGAAGCAAATACACAGTATTTGCTTCGTGGTATGGATGCAATATTGCTTAAAACGGCCACTTATAACAGTTTAGCATGCATTGGGTTGTATCTATGTTATGTATCGGAATCTTTAAGCATAATTTTCTCCAAATCTATAAGTAAGTCTAATTTGAAACTGCGTGGATGCGTATCAAGCACAAAGAAACCAATGCAATGCAAAAATTTGGTAACAGATTCTGGTCTTCTGTAATTTTAATTATATTAAATTATAGTTCCATATAGTTACAAATCACAAAACTGCTAAAAGTGTAAAAATGTATTAAATAATTTAATACGTTTAAAATTAACTTCAGATCCATAACACGGATTTTTGATAACTTGTGTTTTCAGTGAATAATGATTTTTAAATGCCGGTGGCGCTAGTGTTCACCAAGGTATCACCTACACTAGCGCCACCGTCATTCAAAAATCATTATTCACTGAAAACACAAGTTATCGAAAATCCCTCTGCTGTAATTATGGTTCTGGATCTGAAGTTAATTTTAAACATATTAACACACTGAAAACTTAATGTGGGTGTACAATTTTTTTTCCCATTTGTCCCCAGTGGTGTCAAAGCCAGTGGTAACAACTGGGAATAGACGAATAAAAGGAGTGGGCCTTTCATTTCGTGCACTCGAAATTAGGTGTATTTATTGGTGCATGTTGAACATAGAAGTGATATACCTACTGATATGACCAAAACAATAAAACAAGTAATTCTTTTTATATATATTTTTTATTCTTATAAAATAAAGTAAACTGTCTGTTTATATGATGCCGATTTTGTTGGCAACATCTAACGCGTCATGATCCCTCGTCAGCCGGACGTACGCCTTCTTCTTACCATCAGGCCTGAAAAGTATAAAACAAGACAGTGTAAAAAGCAAAATAAAAACATTACCACTTTTGAGAACAGTTAGGAAATTCAGAATTGTGTATTTTTTATTTCATTATATTTCAATGAGATTCCCACAAAACTTCATCATTTTAAATAAAATATACTGTATATAAATAACAACGTAAAAGTAACTCGCCACAAAGAAAGATCGAACCCAGAACCTCCAAATTAGAAATTCTATCTAGTCTATTCAAATTTATAAAAATCACGCAAATGTAAATTCGTCTGTTTTGACTCAAATTTTGTGAATTGACGTTTTTGGAGAAAATGCTGCAATGGACTTTGTGGCGCCGCTTCTTCTCCACTTGCGCTTTAGAAGTGGTGGTTAAAGTAAGTAACAATTGACGTCAATAAGTGATAAGAATATCCTGTATTGAAAATTAACAATTGGAATTTGAAATAATTACTTGCTGTTGAACGCGCCGCCGCCAGCGTGGTTCTCTTTTTTATAAAAGAAGCCTATGTTTATCCCCTGGTAACTATATCCACACCAAATTTCATCTAAATTGGTCCAGTAGTTTAGCCGTAAAAGCGTAAAGCATCTTTAGCATTTTTATTAGTTATAACTATAATAATATAATCTATAATAACCACAGAATGGATTTTGATGCGTAGTCGTATGCGTGTCGAGAATTTAATAAAATTATTTGATTAAGCCGCTGTACATCAGGGGAATACCGTAAAACTTCTATATTTTCGTCGCGCAGTTAGCCTTATTTTTCATTGAATACAAGCATGAAAAAAATATGAAGTATATAGTTCAAAGATCAAAATAAATGATTACATCAAAATACTTTAAAAAGAGTAATTAAAACCTAGCTAAATAAAATAGCAAAATAGCTATATCCAGAAAAGATTTGGTCGCGAATTACTTGATATTTTCAGTGACAACTACCAATTTTTTTTACGTCTATAAAAGGTATAACTTAATGACCAATGGGATACAAAAAAAATTACAATATTTAGTTATAATTATTGAATTATTAAATTAAAACTGAATAACAACCGAAATGGCATTGAACAGAGACTGGTCACAGGCCAACCCAGTATCGCTACTTCAACCTTATTTCATTACGAGTAGGTACTATAATCGCACTTCACCCCTCTCAAATACCTAAGGGTTGGGGATACAGCGCCTTAAAGATAAAAATGACAATATAGCACCAGGGAAATACAATAAAAGGTAGCTTATCGCTCGTTTACTTGCTTTGTGTTGTAACCTCAAAAGTTCCAAATTCCCTAACCCGCGAACGGTTGCACCTGGGTTGAAAAGACTCACGCCCATATTTCTAACTGGATATCTTTTTAAATACAAGTTATTACGTACTGGCGCGCTCAGTACCTTTATAGACCATCTGAACACCCCGTCCGTCCCGTAGGTCGACCGCAATCGCTTCGCCCGTGGGACATACATAGCTTATGTCACTCAGGGATAACATACTTGTCTAATAGTAAAAGAATTTTTAAAATCAGCCCAGTAGTTTTTGAGTTTATCCATTATAAACAAATCTGCTGTGCGATGTTTCGTAGTAAAGTGACGTACGGCTCGCTCCGAGCTAGCCAGCAGCGGCACGTAGGGTACACGATAGAACCTGTTTACGCGGCAAAATAAAATAATGGTACTTAAACAGAATAATTCGGCCGAATATTCAGTTCGGTAAAGGCTAAACCGAATAATATTCGGTATTCGGTTATTCGGCCAAATCACTATTCGGCGCATCTCTAGTATATGGTCGATGTCACTGTGACTATACAAATTGATGAGTGTAGCCAAAGGTAGGTACTTTTGGCGACACAAGCAAAGCTAGGGCTGGTAATACTAAATAATTATTAATATTATGGTGCAGTGATCCTAAGTAAAGAAATGTCCAAGTCTATATGATAAAGTAATGATGATAATTATCATTAACCAACCTGATTAGGGTGTTTACTTTTGCAACATTGATGTCATATAACTTCTTGACTGCTGCCTTAATGTGGTGCTTGTTAGAGCTTGTGTGGACAATGAATACCAAGGTATTGTTGTCCTCAATCTTCTTCATGGCCGCTTCAGAGGTCAATGGATACTTAATGATGTTGTAAGCATCCATGCTAATAAGAAACAATCATAAAGAGCTTGATATAAAAAAAATTAAAGACTGTGTTATTTTTCTTATTTATATACTAATGCAATATTTTTTAAGAATTTTGCTTCTAGAGTACTCACAAGATTTAGATACAAGAAGAAATTATAAAAAAATCTCAAACATTATCATTGGCATCCTCTTCACGTACCTTTACCCCTTTTATAAAACTATTCTATTTTTCAAATAGTGTGATAGGTAGGTACCTATCACACTATTTGAAAAATGGCCGAAACTCATCTCTACTGGAAGTACACAAATAGTCAATGCACAAGGTACCTTTATAGCAACAGTCACAGTAACTACATACTGGTTAAAATTAATTTAATAACAGTAACCAATCCAACCCAATAAGAACCAATAACTGTCATCAATTTTATACACAATATAAATTTATAATAAAACTACTCACCGATTCCTCTTGGGCAGAGAATTCCTGGGGTACTTAGGGTGCCTTGGTGGCTCAAAAGTTTTGGGCCTTCGGAAGTGCACAGATGTGCGAATCTTGCGAATTCTCTTTCCATGCTCTCCTTTGACAACCTGAAATAAATATTTTTATGTTCTATAACAATGAACAACTAAGAAATAAATCGTGAAATATTAAATGACAATCAGAAATGTGTTAAATTTATATCATTCTCTATCAATGAGATTCCCACAAAGTTTATCATCACTTTAAATTTAATAAAACACCTTTTTGGTCAGTTGTATACAAAATTAAAGTAACATTTCAAAGAATTCCACTTTTTATTTATAGAAAAGCAAAACAACATTAAATGCCTGAGGAATAATAGATGCAAAAAGTATTTTAAACATGTAGCACCATTTGGTTTTAAACCGTTTCTTTTGTTTAAAATGTTTTAAACCAATTTTGAGGTTTAATTTAGGTTTAAAACGATGCATTAGTAAAATATGTAAGAAAAACTAACAAAAATAAAGTTTTCAATTAATATCATTCATTTTTACTTCCACAATAATTATTTGTTAAAAAAGTAGTAATTGTGTGGCACAATTTTAAATTTATTTAAAATTGGTTTTATTTAAACTACGCATTTTGGTTTAAAATTGTTTATTAGCAATTCTACTCAGGACCCAAGCAACAGGCAGCTACCATGAAGTGTAGCTAGGTTCTATTTGCAGTTTCTGAAGGATTTCACCTATAAAAGAAGTTCTAATCTTATGCAGTATCATAGTCTAACATTTTTTTTTTTTTGGTTCACCAGTGATTACTCCATCGGTACAACACTTTAAAATTACGATATACTAAAGCTAAATGTGCAAATCTTTTAAGGTAAACACATAGAGAATATATTAAGTGGAGTTGGCCTATTGATCTTTTCCTTAAAAACAGTGTCGTCGCGTCGACGGGAGTCGGGGGGCTAATTGCTATCTAGTGATGAGTGGTAGAGGTGGGTTGGATTAGGTAAAACCCGTACCTGTTCTATCTAATACTAATACCAAAAAATAACTAATCCAAATACCTAATCCGAATACCTCTTCCTAATCCCTGCCATTCGCAGCCAATTCCCAACCTTATGTCATACATCGTAAAGTTCAATTTTGTTTCTAACACGATAGTATTAGATCTTCAAAGTATTGTTCCTTAATCTGTGTATTAGATAACATTTCTGGATCGAAGCTCCTAATAGTAACACTGCTGCTGCACTAGCGAATCTAATACACCTAATCCCAGTAATTGCTAATACTTTATTTGCAACTGATTTTTGATCTTATTCTTAAAGTGCGTAAAGGTCATTGTTGTTTAGATGAAAATATTTGATAAAAGTGTACCTAATCCATACGTTTAATTCTAGTAGCAAATATTTTTCGCAACCGATTTTTTATCTTATAATAATTAGTTTAAGGGTCAGTGTTCTTTGATGGATGAAAGTATTGGATAGGTACATACCCAATACAAGAGCCGACGAGAATATTCAAAAATCTTCTCAGTCGATTTTGAACTTTACGTCGTATGATTTAAGGATGAATATTGCTTGCATCGAAAAATACCTAATCCGGGGTGCCAAATATTAGGTACGCACTGGTATCGAAAAATATAGAAATAGGTCAAGCACATGTCAAACATGCTTTAAGCTGCTTTTTGATAAAGTTGCGTACTATTCCATGCTAGATGGTATGCCACGGACCTATTATTATTATTATTAGTTGATTATATAAAATGATAAATTAATGAGTTGCGAATTAAAAGTCATTTTTTTGTGTTGCCATGTCAACTTAGTTGTGAAAATTAAGATAACATTTCATTATTTTTCCTGAAAACTGCTTTACAATTATTTATTAATTTACAAACATGTCACGAGTAAACACTACACAATGACAATGGGGACTGTTCTGTACTGATCAATGTGCCACTGGTGGAGAGTACATAACTGGAACTTATCCAAGACTCCTTTGATGAAACTAGTGCTCATTTGGTTAATTCATCTCTTCTATATAATTTCCCACACCACATTCAGTTATCATTAAACAAAGCAATACAAGTGAAAGTGAAGCAAGTTTCTATATAGGTACCTACATAGAATATCCTATTTTCTTTTGTCACTTGAATTACAGTAATCAGGGTATTCTAAAAATCAAATCTTTTTCACTTCTGGAAAAACAAGTAGGTATATAAGGTGAAACATTATTCCAAAATCCAACCAACTATTCCCCCAACAACACAAATATTGTAACCTCTCTAATGCCTATTTTTGCCCTCTGGTATTTTTGGCTAAAATTAGAATTAGAGACAGTTCTCTTTGTGAATGTGGATCAGGGAACTGTTGAACATATTTTCTTTGAATGCCCTAGTTGTCAGTGTCTCTGTACAACTTACAACCCCAAAATATTCCATGTTCTGCCAAAAAATATATATTTCCTGTTGACTTTAGTTTTCTCCATTTTTGTTAATGTATTTGCAAAATTTATTATTAATATATAATATACTAGCGAGCCGCCTGTTTCGCATGGGCATAAAAACCTGCCTCTTGAATCACTATTAAAAAAACCGCATCAAAATCCGTTATGTAGTTTTAAAGATTTAAGCATACATAGGGACATAGGGACAGAGAAAGCGACTTAGTTTTATACTATGTAGTACATATAATATAGGATCACAGAGGATATAAATGTTATAACCCTATATCCTTTCTAAAAGTGTATGAACTCTTCATACCCAATAACTGTCTATGTTACTGTGGGTTTGACGCATACCGTCCCATTCGCATACGGTCACGAATTCAAAAATGGTCCCATTCGCATTCGGTCCCATTCGCATTCGGTCCCATTCGCATTCGGTCCCATTCGCATTCGGGCCTATTCGCATTCGGTCCCATTCTCAAAATGGTCAAAACCAATGCGAATGGGACGGTATGCGTCAAACCCATGTTGAATTTGTAAGAATTTTGATTTTGGAACATTACACATCATTATTTGATTTTGGAATACTCATATCACCATAATTTTTACAATGAACAGGACGTTTTTTATTTACATATGAATGTTGATTTTTTCATAATACTTAATTGTTATGTTGAATTTGTAAGAATTTTGATTTTGGAACAAGTTATGTTTTTAATTTCAAGCCTACCTTTTTTGAAACAATACCAAAGTTCAACTTGTAGGTTGAAAATGTTAAAAACAACTTTTATCTGTGGGGTGACCCCCACTGGTTTTGACCATTTTGAGAATGGGACCGAATGCGAATAGGACCGAATGCAAATGGGACCGAATGCGAATGGGACCGAATGCGAATGGGACCATTTTTTAATTCGTGACCGAATGCGAATGGGACGGTATGCGTCAAACCCGTTACTGTGTGTGTTTGTTTGTAGTAAAAAGTATACTAACACAATAATCACTAACATTTGTTAATGTTTTTTAAGTTACAGAGAGCTCACTAAAACCTATCAACAGTCTCAATAACCCAAAGATGGAGCCATAATCAAAAATAGAATAGAAATAATATGGTATATAACAGTGTATTTTATATGAATTAAATGTTTTGTATGCCTATATTATATTGTGTAATAATTATAATAATAATATACCTTTATCATGTATAGTAATAGACCACTACTAACCATTGTATCATCATATAGAAATTATTGGACAAGTACAGGCAACTGTATGTATCTGATGACATTATTCATTTATCTATTTTGACAAAATTAAGGATTTTCTAGTATCATACTGCTACTTTATCAAGTACTAGATAGGTATCATGTAAAAAAATATTAAAATAGATTTACCTTTCTCTGTGCCTTGAGAGCCTTGGCAACCGGCTTGACAACCTGTTTTTTCTGTCCTTTGATGCCAGTTTTCTTCGGTTTAGGTGCAATCTTTAGTTTAGCAGCTGCCGGTTTAGGCTTGGGCTTGGCAGCAGATGCAGCTTTCTTAACTGAAGGCTTTGCACTAGATTTAGATTTAAGTGCAGCAGCTTTTGCAGAGCCAGGTTTGGCTGAAGGTGCAGCAGATGCTTTTTTCTCTGCAGGCTTAGCCGCTGCTGGTGCTGATGCAACCTTAGCCGGGGCAGATTTGGCTGCAGCAGGTTTAGACGCAGCCTTAGGTGCTGCCGCCTTGGGCGCTGGAGCTGGAGTTTTGGCGGAAGCTGGTTTCGAAGCACTAGCCGTAGACGCAGCTTTCGGCGCTGCCGCTGGTGTCTTAGCAGTGGCAGGCTTTTTTTCAGCGGGTTTAGACCCTAAAATCAAATTTACTTATATGAATGGCACGATAACATACACATAACCTAAATGGTTGTCACAATTTTGGTGCATCTTCGATAATCACATTTACGTACTAAATGGCATTAGCTCATAAGTAAAATAAAATGTGAAAATGTTTTTTCAATAATTAATAAATATTCAATAAAAATTCCAACTCGAATAGCAATAACCGCGTGGCTCAACATCTGTCATTTTAGAAACTACATTTTGTAATGTTTCTATTGTACCTATATTAAACTGTACCAATAGATTTTTTTGTCAAAATAATAAATAGTAATTAATATACGATAAAATGCAATTTTGTAACGTTCATAATGAAATAATCACAAACATACCGGATTTTTCGGGCTGGTTCTTGGGAGGCATCGTGACAAAAAAGATGGAGGTAAATCAGTGTTGCCAAACCAACAAACCCACCACTCTCCAAACGAAAAAATATAAATTGTATTTTTTTTTTAATACTTTTTCGGCCATGGAAACTAGTCTTATAAGGCCTCTCTTCATTTTATTAATCTTCTTTTTTCACACCCATATTCTCAAACGTTTACTCAAACTCGACTCATCCTCACTCGACCTCAATGGTATTCATAGTTGACACTAGCTTCCTCATCTTAAGGAAATTACTCAATGGAGGTGAGGAAAGAACTGTCAAATATAAGGAAGCCTCAAACGTTTCGTTTAACGAAAGGTAGGTGCTTTTATTGAGGACCAGATTTAAAAGAATTTGTACCTACTATAATAAGTTCTTTGTGTATTTAAATATTTTGTTGTTTTATAATAAATCTATGCTAGTTAGCTAAAATTAAAAAAGAAACTTTGTCAAAAAGTAAGGCGGTTTACCAACGTACAGAAATGAAACGGAACGTCATTCCGTTAAACAATAACACCCATATTCTTAAACGTTGCCTCATAGGTCTCCTCCACTCAACCTCATTCGAGGACGCCTCAAGGAAGTCCTCCAACTTTCCTTGAAAACGGTATTCTTAATTGTTTCCTTGAGCAAACTCCAGTGAGGATGAGTCAAGGAATGACGATCCGTTTCATTTCTGTATGTTGGTAAACCGCCTTACTTTTTGACGTAAAGAGAGATTTTGCCAAAGTTTCTTTTTCAATTTTAGCTTACTGGCATAGATTAATTATAAAACAATAAAATACTAAATACACAAAGAACTTATTACAGTGGGTACTAACTAGTTCTTTTAAATCTGGTCCTCAATAAAAGTACCTACTTTTCGTTAAACGAAACGTTCGAGGCTTCCTTAAGGTACCTCTTGACAAACCTTATATTTTGACAGTTCGTTCCTCACCTCCATTGAGTAATTTCCTTAAGGTGAGGAAGCTAGTGTCAACTATGAATACCATTGAGGTTGAGTGAGGATGAGTGGAGTTTGAGGAAACGTTTGAGAATATGGGTGTAAGAATACCGTTTTCAAGGAAAGTTGGAGGACTTCCTTGAGGCGTCCTCGAATAAGTTTAAGAATATAGGTGTCAAAGTCAGATGGCTAACACCCATATTCTTAAACGTTACCTTATAGGTCTCCTCCACTCAACCTCATTTGAGGACGCCTCAAGGAAGCCTCCAACTTTCCTTGAAAACGGTATTCTTAATTGTTTCCTTGAGCAAACTCCAGTGAGGATGACTCAAGGAATGACGTTCCGATTTATATCTGTATGTTGGTAAACCGTTTAACTTTTTGACGTAAGGAGAGTTTTTGACAAAGTTTCTTTTTCAATTTTAGCTAACTAGCATAGATTTATTATAAAACAACAAAAAACTTAAATACACAAAGAACTTATTATAGTAGGTACAAATTCTTTTAAATCTGGTCCTCAATAAAAGCACCTACCTTTCGTTAAACGAAACGTTCGAGGCTTCCTCATATTTGACAGTTCGTTCCTCACCTCCATTGAGTAATTTCCTTAAGGTGAGGAAGCTAGTGTCAACTATGAATACCATTGAGGTCGAGTGAGGATGAGTCGAGTTTGAGTAAACGTTTGAGAATATGGGTGTAAGTGAAGCGGTGGAAATACTTCACCTAGCTATAACTTGGAAATTTTGGTGACAAAAAGTCACGTTATCGACACTGCAACACTTGCCAACACTCACTCTTGTTCACAAACCCTTTGCGAATAATAATCCACCAATATTATGCACAAATTCTCGAAAAAACTTAAATTTTGGAAATTAAATACAGCGCGGATAAAGTGACATTTCTTTCTCTCCAAAATCTGACAAAGAGTTTTTGGAGGGAAAGTAAACTGTCGCTATGTCTGCGCTGTATTTAATTTCCAAAACTTAGGTTTTTTCGAGTGTTTGTGCATAATATTGGTGGTTTATTATTCGCAAAGTGTTCGTGAACAAGCGTGAGTGTTGGGAAGTGAGACAGCGTTGATTACGTGACTTTTTATCTTTGTCACCAAAATCTCCACGATATAGCTAAGTGAAATTTTTCCACCGCTTCACTTAGCCATCTGACTCAGACTAGACTTACTTACTTGACTGGACTTGACTATTGACTTGAATTTTTGACTCGACTGACTTAAGTAGGACTGAAGAAGATTAATAAATTCAAGAAAGGCCTTAAAGGACTAGATTCCATGGCCGTATAAACTATTAAAAAAAAAATCTGACAAACTGTCAAAGCGTAAAGAAAGAGAAAGTATGATGAGGAAAAGAGATGTTTGTCGCCATTTTTTTCCCTAAGGCGCACCCTAGACGCTCATGCATGCATGATGGAAAACCATCAAACAAAGGAATCGACTGATTTCCAAACAAAAAAATCCTAATTTAGTTTAAATCAAGAATTTTGCGACAATGCAACAATTAAATCAACTGATTTCTAAACAAATCATCGCAAAATTCTTGATATAAATTAAAAAAATCAAAATGATTTGTTTGGAAATCAGTTGATTCAATTCACTTTTCGAGTACCATCCCCTTGTTTTATGGAAAACCATCATGCGTGCATGATCATGTAATGTGTGTCTACGGAGGACAAAAACCGTTCCGAAATAAATCCTTTAAACCTAAAAGTTTGTAGGTGTCTCTTTCTAGTAGGTTGTATAAAATTCAAGAGGAAAAGGGACACCTACAAATTTTGGACCTTTTACTGGAAGTACTGGAACTAGGTATTTGTATGTAGGCTTTAAAGAAAAATCAACTTTGCAGTAGAGTAATAAGGATTAATTTTGAATGTTCTTGTTTTTTTTTTACCGAACGAAGCAAAGGAATAGACCGCAAAAACTGTAGCGACGCCATTAATTCGTCATTAAAATATATATATATTTTGGGGTTTTTTGGCGCCAAGCTAAAGTCGCTCAGTTATCGTCATTGTATTTATTTTCTAATATTTGTGTTTTTTCGAGTATTTGCATAATAAAGGTGGATTATAATTCGATAAGTGTTCGTGAACAAGCGTGAGTGTTGGGAAGTGGTACAATGTCGTATAAGTGACTTTAATCCTTGTCACCAAAATCTCCCAAGATAAAGCTATGCACTTAGTTAGCCCTTTACTAACTTGACTAGACATGACATGACGACTCTGTGACTCGACAAAGAAAAACTTTATACTTACTGGCAAAAATAAGCTATAAGTTTGATTGCCATATTGTGGATTATAGCCACGAAGCAAATTCACGAGATTGTACCAGCATTCTCCGACAGTTGTTTCTCCTTTGGACTGATCACCAACAGGACGATTCGTTTTTGAGTAATTCGCCGTCGGAATCTTTCTCATATGGACGTTTCACCAACAGAATGTTTCACATTTGAGAGTTTCCTCGACATGACTTTTCTCCTATGGACTGTTCTACGACAGAATCTTTCATCTTCTGAGGTTTTGTCTACAGAATTATTCACATGTACGATGTTTCGACGACAGGAGTTTACTACCAAAGATTAAAAGGTTCAAATTTATTCAGTAATTAGACCTTTACAGATACTTTTTAACCGACTTCAAAAAAAAGGAGGAGGTTCTCAATTCGTCGGAATGTTTTATTTTATTTTTTATGTATGTATGTGTTTATATGGATTACACGAAGACGGCTGGAACGATTTAAAAAATTTTCACTTTTAAGTTTTGAATACGCAATACCTTACAACTAAAAAGTTGTAAACACGTTCATTTTGGAAAGTCGGGTAAACGTCATCAGCGTCGTGTCGCCTTATTGACATGGAAAATATAAAAAAATACCCGAATCGCAATAAAACTTAAAGAGTTCCCTCGATAACTCTATGATTCCATCATCAGATCCTAATCTGATGAATATAGAATCATCTAGAAAGTATTCCCTTTCTAACAAAAAAAGAATTTTACAAATCGATTCAGTGGTATTCGAGTAATCGTGCAAGATATATTACAATCAAAAAGTTGTAAATACGTTGCATTTTTGAAAGTGGGTTAAATTTTCCAGCAACGTCTCACCTTCGTCTCACTTTAATAACATGGAATATATCAAAAAATACCCATGCCCAATACAAAACTTGAAGAGTTCCCTCTATTTCTCCATGATCCCTGTTTCGGATAAAACATTCATCAGACAAATATATATTCACGTTGAATTTACTCGATTCGGATAATCGACAAGTATTAGTTTTGGTACATCACTACCGGGTTTGGACGCGCGTGACGCCATGACAGTCCCAGTCTGTTTAATCGCGCGGCCGCGGTTAGATGCATTCCTTTTTGATATTACCTGTGGGGTCTCGGAATAGACCATTCTAATACGATTCGCGTTAAATCTTCGGGAATGATTGCGCATTAATATCGTGAGTGAGGCCCGGTTGCCTAGTGGATAAAAGTTAAAGTTTATTGACAATTGAACACTCGTTAGTGAAATAACCTGTGTGGAGACATCGCTTCTACCCGACTTCGCGTGCTTCGCTGGACCGACACCGAATTAATAGGGGATGTGTAGGAATCTCATGCTCCTCAAACAGCATTTTTGGAATCGTTTCCACAGCGAATATATTTTCTGGCTTCAGAGGAAAGCAAAATGGCACAAGACACGTGGGCAGCTGGAGCAGGGCGCGATGGTCGTCATCAAGGATACCTCGGCGCCGCCTCTCATGTGGCTGCTGGGCCGCGTCGTCCGCGTGCTGCCGGGCCTTGACGGCGTGGCCAGGGTGGCCGACATTCACACTCGCAAGGGGACGATCCGCCGGGCCTTCAACACCATCTGCCCCCTGCCAATTGTTGAAGATGCTTCAAGGCCGGGAGTATGTTGATGGCAACTCTGCGCGACCATCGACCACGAACCGCGGGCGGTACCCCGCGCGCCTCTCGTCGAAACGTCAGAATCAATGACACATTGCTTCACCGATCGTGCTACGAGCCGTGTCGATTTTATTGTCGGGTTGCATTGATTATACCTTAAATACAGTCCATTGAATTTTATTATACTCGCATTAGGGATTCCTAGTATTATTATCCATATACGGGCACCTACAGCAACATAAACGGGTTTAATTAATTCGGATTAATAAGCAAGTCACGCCCAAGCGCGTAAGGTACTTTTCTTTTGTTTATTTTTAGTGATCAGCCTAACTTTCCTATCATTCACGCTTCCACTGCCAAATTTAAACATTCTGGTAGCAGAGTTGGCTGAAACAATCCCATCATCAGATCCTGACCTGCTGAATATGGGACCGATCGGAAACTCGAACAAAAAAATCTTTTTCAAATCGGTCCAGCCGTCTTCGTGTAATCCGGTAACATACATAAAAAATAAAATAAAACATTTCGACGAATTGAGAACCTCCTCCTTTTTTTTGAAGTCGGTTAAAAAGTATCTGTAAAGGTCTAATTACTGAATAAATTTGAACCTTTTAATCTTTGGGAGTAAACTCCTGTCGTCGAAACATCGTACATGTGAATCATTCTGTAGACAAAACCTCAGAAGATGAAAGATTCTGTCGTAGAACAGTCCATAGGAGAAAAGTCATGTCGAGGAAACTCTCAAATGTGAAACATTCTGTTGGTGAAACGTCCATATGAGAAAGATTCCGACGGCGAATTACTCAAAAACGAATCGTCCTGTTGGTGATCAGTCCAAAGGAGAAACAACTATCGGAGAATGCTGGTACAATCAATTCACGAAGAAAATACAAATACTTTGTATTTGCTTCGTGATTATAGCCGATCAAAAAAAATTAACAGAAATCCCTTTGCTGTAATTATGGTTTTGGATCTGAAGTTAATTTTAATCATATTAAATTATAGTTCTATATACCTAGTTACAAATTGTAAAACTGCTAAAAGTGGCCGTTTTAAGCATTAATGCAATTTGTAACTATAGGGAATTATAATTTAATAGTTGAATATGATTAAAATTAACTTCAGATCCAGAGCCTTAATTACAGCAGAAGGATTTTTGATAACTTGTGTTTTCAGTGAGTAATGATTTTTAAATGACGGTGGCGCTAGTGTTCACCGAGGTATCACCTTAATGAAATAAGTCAAATAAATTGGGAATTTTCAAGTTTTAGCATGTTCGAGCCTGTTTCCCGGTTGTATCTTCCTTCAGCTTACGCTTCAGAGCCCAGAGTACGCTATTAATCATGGTCCTTATTTGGCAGAACTGGTTATTACAATGGAGCGGCTGCCTTCTGTCCTCCGGAACCACAGGAACATGATCCGGGTGTGTTAGTGGCCAACAACACTGTCAGATTTTTCAGGCTGCCTAAAGTCATCTGACATAGCCTAACGACTGCCATCTTCCGATAACAGCCAGGTTTAACGTGCCTTCTGAAGCACGGAGGAGCTCAAGATAGAAACCACTAATGGCGACCAATCCAAACATGGCCGCGCACTCGCCGTATTCTGTGCCGTCGCTTGACGCGTACTATCGTTACGACACGCGTGCCGGTTTAGCCTAACGAGCTCCTCTACGTTGCTTGCTTGATGATGGAGTAATTTAGAAAGGTCAATTGACCTCGTATGCTGTGTCAGTCAGTGTTTTGAAACGCTCTCACAGCCGCCCGCTGCAATGATTTATATCGTACGACTTCTATGGGATGACATTTAATTAATGAATGTCGTATTGGTTGCAAGCGCCTTGATACTGCACATTGTCGTGTCAGAGCGGTCAGTGGACCCAGTATGGTATGCCTTGGTATCGTTGTTTCAAATATGGGGCTCTGCCACTGTCATCGTTTATTTGTAGTCTATTGGAGTATTAGGTCAATTGATCCTGCACGACTAGGTGTCTGAGATTTTTTATTTAGGCGAAGTTCTAATTGACCCCAGTAAACAAATGAGTGTTTTCTTGGGAAAAAAAAGTTTTTGTCTCGCCGAGTAAAATCTTTCATGAGGCAAATACACAGGAAGGCATAATCAATTTATTTTATAGTAAGTCCCAGTTTGGCTGAATTCTCTAAGGTTGTCTCTTTTAAGTCCACCAGACTGACTGACCATAGATTAAGGCTTAATATGCTATGCTAAACTGACTCAGCTCCAAACGTGAGTACTCATACTATCTCTCTACAGTTAGCGGCATGTAAGTTGGCAAGAAACTGAAATTACCTTAAATGCGCAGTAGCCGATTTTTATACAAATTTTAAAGTGCGCAGCCCCCCGCACGTCCCGTTTGTGGCCAACTTATGTGCCGGGTACTAACACAACAACTCTTATTGAAAATAATAAATAACCATTAGTGCTATTAATTATTGCAGTTTATATTTATTGACAACCATAGTGTATAATAAATATAATACGAAGTAGGTGTAACATTTGACCCATTACGAAATGTAACTATAAGTGCAAGTTTAATAAAATGTTCTATTACCTAACTGTGAAATTTATGCTAACTTTCTTACACGTCCATTTTTTTACTTAACACAGGGTCTTTATGACCTGCTATGCTTCCAGGTAACAGACATCTCAATGATTTAACATAAGTACATATTATATTTCATTAAAAATATTAAGAAATAAAAACACATTTAAATCCGTAAATGCAATGCTCCACATTTTGTAAAATAAGTGTTTGTATAATTCATAAACACCTGTATATATATATTTTTAATAATTTATTTTACAGCATCTAATATTAAATCGACTTGTCTACATATTATGGTTATTAAAATGGATATAATAATATATTATTATCATCATTACAAAAATTATTTTATTATTCTTGGGTTATATTTTGTGTGGAGGTGTATTCTTGCCCCATTATTCATAATAATTTACAAAAGTTTGTTAAGTCCGTTTTAACCAAACTAACTTGTGTGTTTTGGCTTTCTTTCATGGTAAATTTTGATAAGAAAGAGCCAAAAATATTTTAGTTAAAATGGGCTAAACAAACATGTGTTAATTTTAAGGAATAAGGGGGTTAGTATTCATGTTATTAATTCATGCGTAGTCAAACATCAGATACTATGCAAATCTAAAGCATATTGTATTCACTAGGTGTCTGACTAGAGCTGGTTGTTGTTCGATGAAAAGATCCTACATGGAATCCTGGAGTATTAAAGTTAGTCCCAGTGCTAGCTGATCCATTGTAAGGGGACGATAGGTTGCTTACAGATGATACTGGCCTTTTTCCAATTATTAAGGGGAAACATTCATCTGGTATACATGATAAAGCTGTTTGAATTCTCTTAATACGATTAGAGCATTCCTCATAATGATCAATAAGAACTTTTAATTCAGGTGTTGTTGTGATAGGACTAACATAAGTTTTTAAAGTTTTGTCAATAATTTTTAGTCCTTCTGTGGATGAAAATGTTACTTTTTCTCCAGTGTAAAAAAACATATCTATGTCTGTGCAATTCTCCATAAGTTGGCATTTAGCAAATGGGGAATAAAGAGTTATTTTAGGAGTTTTAGCTTTTACTAAATCTACAAAACGAGAAGCATATAAATATTTCTTCCAGTGTTTTTGTGGCAAATTATGATAGGAAAATACTTCATCAGGACTTGGATCATGATCCACACTACCTACATTAGCTCTATCTTTATTATTATCAACAATATATATTATAATCTTCATGCCATCCTTGGATATTTTACATATTTCTACAACTTTTTCTTCTTTATCTTTACCTTTCTTTCTAATAAACTCTACAGTAACACCAGCTGGTTCTATCTTTAATACGGCATTACGAGTTCTATGGGAGATAGTAGGCAATCTGTCAGCACATAAGGGTGGAACACCAAGAGTATTAGTGTTGATATTGCATGTTTTTGGTGTATTTTCTTTATTTTCATCAGCCATATTGAGGCTTTGGCTACTCCCATATTTATAACTTTTTATCTCCATTTTTTTTAGACTATCTATGATTGGCGTACTACTACAGACACTGTCAAGCTTTTGTAAATAATAATTGCCAGCCTGATTTTGATTCTTAGCATCAAACATTTCAGAAGACCTTTCACAATTTACAGGAGTCTTATAATCTTGGCCTGTGTTCCGATTACAATTATTTTGCTCTAGTATGCCAGTGAATATGTTAAAAGAAGGCCTTACTTCTTTAATTTCAATGAAATTTCCCATATTTTGTTCTTTACACATTCCAAGATAATTAAATCCATTTTTATCATCATGTCTCTGCTTACTGCTATGTTGAGTGCTATGCAATGTTGTTAGGAATCCTGAATCCCTTGATAAATCTTGTTTGGTATGGCAGGGGCTATTCAAGAAAGGATGTTCCATTATTTCTTTCAGTGTTATTCTTTGGGTAGGATCTTTGCATAAAAGTTTTTGCAATAAATCTTGTGCATGTAATGAAAGCTCATTTGGGATTGTGTAATCTGCATTTATAACTTTATTTAATGTCGTTTTTATATGTTGAGTGTGAAAAGGTGGACGGCCAACTAAAAGTGTAAACAACATGCAGCCTAAACCCCATACATCTGCTGGTAAGCCATGGTATTCTCTTGAAGCCACTTCTGGAGAAATGTAATTTGGAGTTCCACACATGGTAACATGTTTTTCATCTGGCCCATTTAATTGTGTAGCTAAACCAAAGTCAGCTATTTTAACATTGAGGTCTTTAGTCAATAACAAGTTATTCAGTGACAAATCTCTATGAATTATATTATAAGTATGTAAGTACAAAACTCCACTAACAACTTGTCTAAAAATATCAGCTGCAGCTTTTTCTGATAAACCACGGGTTCCTAACTTAAAGTGCTTTGCTAGTTCGCCATTGTGTGCAAGCTCTAATACTAAATAAACATAATGTGCATCTTCAAAAAATGTGTATAGCTCCAATATAGCAGGATGTTTCAAGCGTGAATGTATAGTAACCTCTTGTCTTACACGACCTATCATACCTGCGCGTGCCATAAGAGCTTTGTCTATCATTTTGATGGCAACAAATAGGCCTGTCCTTCGACATCTTGCACGATATACATGAGCAAATCCACCTTTGCCTAGGTGTTCAAGTATTTCGTAATCTTCTATTTTTTCTCCAAACATTTTTCCTGCTACAATATTTGTTTATCATAGACAAATCTGTATTTTCTATCACTCTCATAAATCCTAGATTCTTTCACCATGTCCATTATTTCTGAGTATACTGAAAATATAATAAATCTGTTATAACTAAGCAATAAAATAATTAATGCTTACCAAACATTTAGTAGAAAGTATCTTATTGTCATATGACAATTTTAAAAATTTCTACAACTTTGAGCAACATGGCCTCAGTACCGAAAGGGAGTAGACATGCGCTGCGTGCCCCTCTGTCAAAATACAAGCCCAGTCAGCATATTCAATGTATTTATATGTGAAATCTGTACATACAAATTACTGCTGTTTTTTTTTTTTTATGTGTTAGTGTTATCTTAATAATAATAAATGTAGATCTAACAATAATAATAAATATAAAGAGAGACTCTCGCTTGGCAGTTGGGTCAAGTCACAAATACAGAAGGCAGTACTATTGGATACAGCCCGCATTGTGAGAAGATTCCTCAATCTGGAGCCCTGACCACCGGCAGCTTGGGTCTTTACTCCGCTGCCGATGGGTGCCCCTTTTTTTATATTTTTAAATGTTTTTTTTTTTTTTTTATATATATAATTAATATTTAAAAATGTAAAAAAAAAATAAGAGGAAGCTAAATAAAGGAAATAAATATAATAAAAAAAAATGAGTAAGTACAAGAGCACAAAGCTGTAATTTATCCCACAACCTCCAAGTGGCAATTTGCATGAACAATGTAATATTATGTTAATGATAAGAGCTAAAGAGTGAATTATATAATAATAATAATATAATAATAATAACTGTGATGTGTGAAATTAACTGTGATGTGTGAAATTAACTGTGATGTGTGAACTTTATGGGAACAATTATGCTTTGCAACAGCTAGACTAGATGTCACTGGGGTCTTACAGTTGTCATGGCTAGAAATTGTTATGCACCTTATTCACTATCCAATTTGCATCTTCTAAACTCTTTTTGATGATCTCTTGAACTCTTTGTGCATCTGGTTCAAATTTATGTTGTTTATAACTCTGAAAATTAAAAATTAAAATTTAAAACATTACATATTGTCTTGATATAGGTATCAAATATACCTGTACACAAATCTTTTTCAAAACACACCTGTTTCACAGCAAATTTGTAATATTTACATGCATCGGGCGGTAATCTTTCACATTGACGCAACAAATATTTGTATAATTGCAAGGATGTCATAACCAATTTAGAATCAATACAAAAACATTGTTTGCAATAATAAAACATTGCATTCATTACAAATTACAAAGTAGGTTGATCGACTATCATATCATACATCAGATAATTTATGTGTATAACGAAAATGCGGCTTCGTATCTTTCTCATCACAATAAAATGGTCACAAACACATTGGTTTCATAACACTATTAGTTAATTGAATCGCAAATTACTTAATAGGTATATTTATTTTATGCACGTTGTGTGTAACAAAATGCTTTACTCTTCTTTTTGTAGCAGAGCAGAAATACTTCTCGCAATTAGATGCAACTTCTGCACAAATCATAAAAATAGGTATGGTAACATACAAAAAACAGCACAAACTAAAAAACTAAATAGAGATTAGAGATATTACGTAAAAAAGTATCTCTATTTAGTTTGTGGTAAAAAACATGTACAAACAACCACAGACTAGGGAGGAGATACTATACTAGTATTTTTTTTTTAATAGTTTTTACGGCCATGGAATCTAGTCCTTTAAGGCCTTTCTTGAATTTATTAATCTTCTTCAGTCCTACTTAAGTCAGTCGAGTCAAAAATTCAAGTAAATAGTCAAGTATAGTCTGAGTCAGATGGCTAAGTGAAGCGGTGGAATAATTTCACTTAGCTATATCATGGAGATTTTGGTGACAAAGATAAAAAGTCACGTAATCGACACTGTATCACTTCCCAACACTCACGCTTGTTCACGAACACTTTGCTAATAATAATCCACCAATATTATGCACAAACACTCGAAAAAACCTAAGTTTAGGAAATTAAATACAGCGCGGACATAGCGACAGTTTACTTTTCCTCCAAAAACTCCACTATACTAGTATCAGACGGCGCACTTTCATACATATTTTTTTATGGATAAACAATATGTGCGATTGTATATTTTATTGTACATAATTGATAAAATCACAAATCAAAAACAAAACATTACATTTTTATGAAACGAATAGAAACAAGTCAAGTCAGTAGTCTAGTCCAGTCAAGTAAGTAAGTCTAGTCAGAGTCAGATAGCTAAAGTGAAGAGGTGGAAAAATTTCAATTAGCTAAACATGGAGATTTTGGTGATAAAAATAAAAGTCACGTAATTGACACTGTATCATTTCCTAACACACACTGCGAATAATAATCCACCAACACAAATACTCGAAAAACGTAAGTTTTGGAAATTAAATACAGCGCAGACATAGTGACAATTTTCTTTCCCTCCAAAAACTCCCTAGTATAGTTATATGTTTGATCTACTTGATCAATTTGATCTTGTTTGTTTGTTTATTTGATCTTGATCTAAATTAATCAAAAATTAATTCTCTTTTTTTAAATACTTTTTGCAGCCATGGAAACTAGTCCTTTAATCTTCTTCAGGTGGCCTACTACCTTCTCGAAATAAACGGGATAGCGCGCTACGTGATAGTAGGGTAGGAAGAAGATTAATTTCAAGAAAGGCCTTAAAGGATTAGTTTTCATACATACATACATACATATCATCACGCCTGTCTCCCGTAGGGGTAGGCAGAGACTAGAGATTTCCATTGGCTACGATCCTTACATACCTCTCTCGCCTCCTCCACACTCATCACTCTCTTCATACACGCTCGCCGATTTCGGGTACTCCTAATGTCTCCCTTTTTCAAAAGGTCTGCGATTTGGTCGCAGTATGTTTTACGAGGCCGACCCTGACCGCCGCTCCCAGCCAACTCTGCTTTGTATATACTTTTCGTCATTCTCCTTTCATCCATCCTCTCTACATGTCCAAACCATCTCAACATCCCTTTTTCTATCTTTGTCACTACATCCTCATTTACACCGCATCTTTTTCTAATCTCACTATTTCTTATTTTATCGCTCAAGCATAAACCACACATACTCCTTAAAGCTCTCATTTCAACCGCACTCACTCTACTTTCATTATTTTTTTGCCATACCCAACTTTCACTACCATACATAAGGGTCGGCATTAACACTGCCCTATGAACAGCGAGACGTGCTTTTTTGGACACTACTCTACTGCTCATAAAGGAATGTTATGCCCCATTTACCTGATTACCAGCAGCCACTCTTTTTTCAATATCACTCTCATGCTTGCCATTTCTAGTAAACTTACAACCCAGATATACAAATTCATTCACTTGTTCAACACTCTCTCCATTTATACTTACATTACATACTGTTCTACTTTCATCCTTTTCAAACACCATTATTTTCGTCTTACTTACATTTATTTTCATACCCTTACTTACTAGCGCTACATTCATTATTGTTATCATCTTCTGTATGTCTTCCTCCGATTGAGCAAGTAGCACTTGGTCATCGGCATAAAGAAGGCATTTGATGCATAACTCATTCATTCTTATACCACATTCAGCATCTTTCAAATCTTTCAGACAGTTGTCCATAAACAGGTTAAACAGCCAAGGTGACGCTACACATACTTGCCTGACACCTTTTTCGATCTCAAACCAGTCTGTGTAGCTCCCATTTATTCTGACACAAGCGCTGGAATCCTTATAAAGGGATTTCATTGCTCTTATCAGTTGGCTATTCAACCCGTACATCGACAAAGTAGACCACAACTCATTTCTTTCCACTCTATCATAGGCCTTCTCCAAGTCCACGAAAGCGCAATAAACTCTTTGGCCTTTGGCCAAAGAGTTTTCAAATTAGTTTTCATGGCCGTAAAAAGTATTAAAAAAAATGTATTGTCCGTCTCCGTCTTGCTTGTCTATGAGACATTTTTTCATCTTTGCCTGATAGTTCGTGGAGTTTTTGGAGGGAAAGTAAACTGTCGCTATGTCCGCGCTGTATTTAATTTCTAAAACTTAGGTTTTTTCGAGTATTTGTGATTAATATTGGTGGATTATTATTCGCAAAGTGTTCGGGAACAAGCGTGAGTGTTGGGAAGTGGTACAGTGTCGATTATGTGACTTTTACCTTTGTCACCAAAATCTCCAAGTTATAGCTAAGTGAAATTTTTCCACCGCTTCACTTAGCCATCCGACTGACTCATCACTTGACTAGACTACTGACTTGACTTTTTGACTTGACTTGACTAAAGTAGGACTGAAGAAGATTAATATAATGAAGAGAGGCCTTAAAGGACTAGTTTCCATGGCCGTAAAAAGTATTTAAAAAAAAAAAAAATCATCTTTGCCTTGTTCATTTTGGTTTTTGGTCAATTTTGGATTTGGTTCATTTGTAATGTAGCTTGAAAATCGAAACTAATAAATAGGTAGTCAATTTTTAGTAAAAGGTGTTCTACTGTAACTGTATTTATATTTATCAGAAAAATGTGTCATGTACGTGAATAAATTTGTGTTGTAGGAATCGTTTTATGCCCAATTTATGTTGTCATTCACCGATTATGTTAAGTCAATATTTCCCTTTTTGTTTGTGAATGTGTATTACTTTGAAAATTAATGATTCGTTAGTGCCAATGTGGTATGGCATTAGTCACAATTCGTCGTTCACCGAGTGTGCAGACACCAAAGAAAACGGTGAGTTAAAACATGTCTAACTATAGGTAATCGTGCTTGACTCCGGTTTATATTACCTACACAGGCCAAAGAATCGCTAATACTGGTGATATTATATGTATAGATAGTGTTACCCAAAGTTTTTTTAGTTGAATTTGCTCTACTGTACACAAAAAAAAATCATATTTTGAAATTGATAATTCCAAATGTAGTCTCCCTAGTTGAAGTTGTACTTACTTTTAGCCTTATAAATCCTTGTAAATATGGTTAGTTATAATATGCTGTACAAGAAAAGATCTGACACCAGAGTGTTAATGGTCGATTGACCGTGACCCCTACTCGAAATGAATGAATAAAAGATATAGTATGTTGCAGCTTAATTCCTCACTCCTATAGCCTTATGAGTTTAATAGGTAAACCTCATTTTCAGATTAATAACAAAGGGACATGCCACTTTTGCCATACATGGCTGGTGGTACCATTTTTCATTTCGGTGAAACCATGGTTTATATTACTACTTCCCAACACATATGCTTGATCACACATCTCTGCTAATATTAATCCCCCATTATTGTGTGCATATTAATGCTGAATCAATTACTTAAAATATATTATTTGAAAAACGAGTTTTAGAAAATAAAACAGCATTGATATCTTGATCACTTAAGCTAGCTCTTACTAACTTAAGCATCGTGTCACCCTCTCATTTAAAATTCACTATTCACTGAAAACACAAGTTATCAAAAATCCGTTCTGGATCTGAAGTTAATTTTAATCATATTAAATTATAGTTCCATATAGTTACAAATTGCAAAACTGCTAAAAGTGTCCGTTTTTAGCAATATTGCAATTTGTAAATATAGGGAACTATAATTTAATAATTTAATATGTTTAAAATTAACTTTCAATCCAGAACCTTAATTACATAACACGGATTTTTGAAAACTTGTGCTTTCAGTGAATAATGATTTTTAAATGATGGTGGGGCTAGTGTTCACCAAGGTCTCATCTTAAGCTTCGTTATTCAATCCTTTTATTTAAATGACGTAGTTATAACTGAATCAAAAATATTATAGGAATAAGCTACTTGACTCATATTAATTTTGGTACAACAGATGTTTATTTCTTACAACATGTTGCCACTCGGCTAGTCCCAAAAGATCTGAATTTTCTCCAAAAACTCAATCGCATGAAAGTCACTGAGGACATGCTAGAACGAGTCAATTCCGACCCAATATTCATGAAACGCATTGTTACTGGTGACGAGACGTGAGTTTACGAGTTTGACATGCAAACTAGTCAACAAGCTTTGGAGTGGCGCCTTCCAACTGAACCGAAACCGAAAAAAGCACGCCAAAGTAGATCAAAAGTCAAAGTCATGTTGACTGTTTTCTTTGACTATCGCGGTGTTGTGCACTCTGAATTCTTACTGGAAGCTCTAACGGTAAATAAAGAATATTATTTGAGCGTTATGCGGCGTTAAAGAAAGCAAATTCGACAAAAAGGCCGGATTTGTGGAAAGAAAATTCTTGGATTTTGCACCACGATAATGCGCCTTTGCACAAGGCCATCATTGTGAGTGAATTTTTGACCAAACACTCAACAAATACCATCCAGCAACCACCATATTCACCAAATATGGCTCCAGCTGACTTCTTTCTTTTTCCTAAACTCAAATTACCACTTTGTGGCACCCGTTTTCAATCGGTAGAAGACATAAAGGAGAATTCGCGGCAAGAACTGAACTCAATTCCCGAAGCAGCGTTAAAAAAATGTTTTGATGAATGGATTATTCGTTGGCGTAAGTGTATCGTTTTTGAAGGAGTCAAAACGCGGGCCAGCCATCATCCGCCATGACTTGACGCAACTATTGTGGTTAACTGTTGTACAGCCCTATTTTTGATTTTCATTCAACAAAACTGTGGAAATGCATTATTTTCATGCGACTCTGTGGTTCTTGGAATAATTGCGTCACACAACTCTGCATATATAGCCGACGGTGTTTTCCGACACGATTTTGAAAGTGAACTTTTTAAGTTCTAAGGCAGCAAGCCTGAAGAGGGCTCAGAAAAATATGGAAAAAATTGTTTCAATCTAAATAATCTAAATGAATTTAAAATAACTATTTTAAACAAAAACAAAATACAAGTCAACTAGCCTATTTATTGCATCTTTTGTTACAGAATGAGACTGAAAAATCTAATGAAAATACAGAAAATGATAACGGAAACCGTGGCAGCAAAAGGTAGGTAAAGTTGAAGTATTCTAAAAATAGGTACCATACAGGATATGTACCTACATATGGTCCTGTATGGTACCTATTTTACAAATGCGAAAGTAATTCAGTTTCTTAACACTCCAAATTTAATCTAAATTAGGTTTAGCAGTTTTTTAACCGACTTATAAAAATGAGGTTTTTTTAGTTTTTAGGATTTATGTAGACCTAAGTCGCTCGTCGCTATGGAGCCTATTATGAAGATCTCAAATATATTTTTGTTATTATTGTAACATAAATAGTTTTGATTTCATTCATGAAGGAAAACGAAAATTGACCATTCCCCTCTCCGAAACGAATGACCCTAAAATTTTGAAAAAAATACAAAATATAGTTCATGCCTGTAGATTACAGGAAAACCTATAAGAATTCAATTGAATATTATATTGACGTAAGGTGGTAAATCATTATCACTACATAGTATAAAACAAAGTAGCTTTCTCTGTCCCTATGTCCCTTTGTATCTTTAATTTTATCTGTCTTTAATCTTGTAATCTTTAAAACTACGCAACGGATATTAATGCAGTTTTTTTTAATAGATAGAGTGATTCAAGTGGAAGATGCCCATGCGAAGCCAAGGCGGGTCGCTAGTTCAATATAAAACGTTAACTTACGGAAAATAGTTCACTAAAACACCACTAGATAGCGATAGTAGTAGTTAACTCGCATCTCATACAAAGAGACACTGAAAGAAATAGTAGATTCAAAGTTCACATTTAAACATACCACAATAAGGGCTTTTCAAAGAAAAAAAAAATCAATAAAAAGTCACTATTTTTTCTCACTAGATGGCGTTAACTCAAGTTTCAGCCCTAGTCACAGAATTAGTAATAGTACTCCCTAGTGTCAAACTCACAGATTTGACTTTGACAGAATTCACTTTTGCCCTTTTGGAGATACCTACCTACGCTTTCGTTTTGTGTTGTTTGTTTTTCTATCTCTTACGTTTTTTGCCTTACGGACTTTCGACGGATCTTGCTACGCTACAACTTAAAACTGCTTGCCAAGGAAAACGATGATTGCCCATATTAATACAATTTTAACTAGCTAACCATTATTAAAACGTAATATAAATATTGTTTTTTGTTGTTAGAATAATTAGCAAACTATAAAAATTAAGTAATTTTTACCTACAAACTTTTGCTATGAAACAGTCATACCAAGATGAAGGAAGACGAGACATTCAGCATTGAAATCCATGACATTGACAACCGCCTTTTTATCAACGCCATCTATCGTTCTTATCCGAATCCGAACTGAGATTTTCTTTTTTTTAATTTATCGTCTGAAAAGCCCTCATTGAATATAAAATCTGACATTGGCATTGTACGGAACCCTCTCCACGCAAGTTCAACTCGCACTTGACCGGTTTTATTTTCATTTCATACCGTCACTGGTTAGTACAGGTAGCTGAGACCGGTATCAGACTGGTACCGGTATCTTACCGAAATCAATGATACTAGTTTCCATAAATACCGGTATTTCAACTTTTGAAAAAAATGCATGACCTATCCTGCTCCAATATCCAAACAATAGGAGTGAAATTTTTTAAAACGCTTGTGTCTTAAAAAAATTCACTCCTAATGTCATAAATGTCATTTATGACAACCAAAACCAACATGATGACACTAATGACAACCAAAACCAACATGACAATGACATTCATGACAACCAAAACCAACATGACAATGACATTTGTTTTTTTACCGAACGAAGCAAAGGAATAGACCGCAAAAGCCGTAGCGACGCCATTAATTCGTCATTAAAATATATTATTTTATTTTAAATAATTAGTTATGCACGCCACTGACCACATGATATTTAAAAAAAGACTTTACATGTTATTTTAAGATAGGTATTTGTTTATTTTAATTGATTATGGAAATTAATTTTCTTTTATTTTTTATTTATACAAATAAGTAGGTGTGACGAACTGAAATGAAACTAATTAATAAATAAATGTGACTATGCGCGCGCTGTCATCTTACCTATGGTCATCACGAGATATTATTTGTGATGCATGTTCGTACAGACTGGAATGGACGGACGCGCACCGCCAACACAAATATATAAATTCTAGCTGTTCCCCGCCGCTTCACCCGCGTGGTCAAAAAGATGTTCCAAAAGTTTAGCAGCACTAATACTTCGCATGAAAAAAGATCTATAAAGATACCTGTCATGTAAAGAAAATCCAAAATAATTTTAATTTAAATTAATTAAACCATTAGTCGGATATGTAGAGATTTCTGGATATAGGTATGCCACACGCGAACACACACTCACGGGAGAATTGAGTGATGGGTGGACTGGACAATGTGCAGTGCACAGCCCAGAAAGCTTTCCGCGCTTGGCGTAGACCAAGGCAAGTCATGAACAACAGGCAGTTCCTCTCG
The DNA here is from genome assembly GCA_947044815.1 of Apomyelois bistriatella. NCBI lineage: Eukaryota > Metazoa > Arthropoda > Insecta > Lepidoptera > Pyralidae > Apomyelois > Apomyelois bistriatella. The sequence goes on from OX345690.1 coordinate 7,389,029, forward strand.
CGGAGCAATGAAATTTAGTGCAGTAGTCTCTCTTCCATAGTTTCTATCTAGTTTCTTGCATATAATGTTTAAAGTGTATTATCAAAATGTATTAAATAGCAAGCTAGAGGTCTTATCACCTTATCAATATTCATTCCGACCTTTGTCGAAGCAAAGTCGAAAGACAGAAACAGGTAACTCAGGTCCGTGACTTTGCTGTTTCCCCATACAAACTTAGGACTTTCGTTCTATCACCATAGGTGGGGAATTTTGTAAAACCTTTCTTAGTGCTCTCCTTGACTTGATAAGGATCCTACGTATAACATTTGAAATCTCTAGACTAAGGTTTTTTGGGTTTGTAATTCCTCAATTTTAGACCAGCGTATTAGCTCTTTGAAGTGGCAGGGGGCGGGGCATATAGCGAGACGAACCGATGGCCGATGAGGCAGAAAGATTCTCGAATGGCGACCACGCGCCGGCTAGCGCAGCATCGGACACCCACCGACCAGATGGTCAGATGACCTGAAGAAAGTTACAAGCAGGCGCTGGATGCAGGCAGATTTTGGAAATCCTTGGGGGAGGCCTACGTCCAGCAGTGGGCAGCATGCTAAAATGATGATGATTTTTAAAAGCTTTTTTTACTTCCTTAGGAGTCGAATTTTAAAAATTCCTTGATAGCGCTCACTTACGTTACACATGAGGGGCCTTTGTGCCAAGTTTAGGCCTTGTGGTTTTGGCTGTGCATTGATATAATCAGTGATCTTTCAGTTTTTAGGGTTCCGTACCCAAAGAGTAAAAACGGGACCCTATTACTAAGACTCCGCTGTCCGTCCGTATGTTGCCGCTATAAAACAAATACTAAAATCAGAATAGCGAGCCAAGCGACGGCGACTGCGAGTGTGCGGCCATGTTTAGATTGGTCGCCATTAGTGGCATTTCTATCTCGAGTAGAGTGGCAAATCAACCGTTTTAAACCCAAATCCGTGGTTTAAATAAATGTTAAAACGGTTTAAAACCGTGCCACGTCATTACTAAGTACTTTATTAACAAATTATTATTTTTGAATGTAAAAATAAAAGATATAAATAAAAACTTTATTTTTGTTAATTTGTCTTACATCTTTCATCATTTTAAACCTATAATAAACCTCAAAGATTGGTTTAGTGTTTTAAACAAAAATGACTGTTTAAAACCAAATGTTTTTAAACCTTTAAATACTTTTTGCATCTATAATCTTGAGCTCTTCCATGCTTCGGAAGGCACGTTAAGCCCATTTTGTCCCGGCTGTAATAGGTAGATGCGGTCGTTAGGTAGGCTATGTCAGATGCAGTTAAGCAGCCTGAAAAATCTGACAGTGTTGGCCATTAACACACCCGGATCATGTTCCTGTGGGTCTGGTTTCCCTGTAAAAATGGTTATGGAGGTCAGACGGCAGTCGCTCCACTGTAATAACCAGTTCCGCCAAATCAGACCCTGTGCTCTGAAACGTAAGCTGAAGATGCAACCCGGAAACAGGCTCGGAACAAGACTAAAAACAGAATAAAACAAATATTTAAATAATTTATTTGCCGTTTTGTATCGATGTCGCAGTATGATAGATAAAGCCGTAATATAGTTATACGAAAGCAATTCATGACTATCTTACTAGGAACAGAATTAAAATACGGTTCTAGTTTAGTGATATGGTTATATTACTGGATTAAGTTTAGTAACTTAACGTTTAGTGCCTTAAAACTAAGTCTTCCACCAGTGTTTGTTACCAGTGATGACATGAGTTTGTGGTCCCTTACTATAGGCCTCATAAGTTAAGCTCAAGGTCGCCCAAAGAGCCATGGAGAGAGCTATGCTCGGTGTTTTCCTATGAGACCAAATCAGAAATGAGGAGATCCGTAGGAGAACAAGAGTTGCCGACATAGCCTAGCGGATTAGCTTTTTGAAGTGGCAGTGGGCGGGGCACATAGCGCAACGAACCGATGGCCGATGGGGCAGAAAGGTTCTCGCATGGCGACCACACACCGGTAAGTGCAGCATCGGACACCCACCGACCAGATGGTCAGATGACCTAAGGAAGGTCGCAGGCAGGCGCTGGATCCAGGCCGCTTCCAACCGGTCATTTTGGAAATCCTTGGGGGGGTCTTTGTCCAGCAGAAACAGTATTGTGACTAATTGCAACCTTAATTTTGTAATAAAAATAAAAACCAATATAATTAGTATTGTTTTCTTTGGCTCTCTGGCAGATTTATAACCATCTGACTAGATTAGTTTAGTCAGATAAACATATTACTAGATTGCAACCGTATAATAATTATATTCCTAGTAAGATAGTTATAAATCTCTTTCATATATCTATGTTACGGTATATAATTATATCACTAGGAATATGACTATATCACGGCTTTATCTATCTTACTGCGACATCGATACCTATAGATAATGTTACAGAACCCAAAGTGCGCGTGTCCGTCTCTTACTTGGCCGGTTTATTAGTATAAACGTTATTATTAAAATACAATACATGTAGATCTGTCGCAGCCAACTGATTAGCCGTTCAATCAAACAGCCTTTTGACGAAACTTGTTTAATAAGCCTTTTGACGAAACTGTTTAATAAGCCTTTTCCTCTAAATGGTTTTCGAATTACACATCTGTGTAAAAAATTGGACTCGCCAATTGGTTAAAGTTTACATATACATATTTTAAAAAAATTTGCTTTTTTTATTCTTTTTAAGTGTCCCTATCCATTTCAGTCGTGAAAACGCTACCCTCAGTGCGTGAGTCCGACTCGCACTTGGCCGGTTTATTTAAGTAGCTTGCTACTACTTTCACAAAATGAATTTCTGAACGCCACAACTACCTTATGAATTAAGTCAAGACTTTTTCAAAACTGACACTATTCTACGTTTTTCATCCATGTTTGAAATCTAGGAACATTTTGTGTGGAAAAATGTTTTTTCTTGACGATGACTACATTATGAAATGATGATTTTTTTTGCCATTCTTTGCACTTAGTTGTTAGAATGGTGTTTTTTTCATTTATAAAATCCGTTGCTTTTGCCGTATTTCTGTTTAAATATCAGGGACAATAAACTGAATGTATATGAAATAATACAATTTGACCTCAATAAATTATAATAACGGGCGACTCATAGTTTAAAGTACGCGTTTTGCTAATTAGAAATTAGAACACGGATATAGTTTGCATTCTTATTTATGGCATTTTGATTACACTAAGTATATATATATTCCATTGAGATGCAATAACAAAATGTGCATGTAAAACGAAACAAGTTCCCGATCGCCTCGTGTTCCTGTTCTGCGCTGTGTCGATTTTCTATATTTAATCTGTAGTTTGTGTCCACTAGGAGGAGGGAAGTCATGACGTTGCCCATCGGGTGGGCTCTATAGACTTGTGTACACATCTCGCACGCACCTTATTGTCGTTCGGGATTCGCCGCACACATGGTGCGCGCCTGCAGTCGCCCATGTTTGACGTTAGGATACGCAGTATGCTCCCACGATTTGCGCGTACTGTCGCCAGACGGGTAAATCGCGTCTATACAGCCGCAATGTTTTTGTGCCAGTGCCGTATTCAGTGACAATACTATTGTGTGCCATTTACTTAGTGATTGGATTACTCCCCTTTGTTTCAGACATGGTTGCGTTCAGGTAATGCATTGTTAAATAACAAAACTCGCGAGCTCTCACTAGAGGGATTCATTGTCAAGCCTTTAGATAAATGGATTAACATAATATTATGAAGAACTTAACAGATGATAATTTTAGTTAAGTACTTATTACTTTCTTATGTCACGATTTAGATGAGATGCGACAAATTCATATACTTGAGAGCCTTAAATAGGAGTAAAATGTTTTCTTCTTATTGTTTTCGATCGGTTCGCGCACAAAATTGTCACAATTCACAAACTTTCTTCATCTCAGTTCGCAATACGCTAGTATTTCAAGTTGCTGCAGAAATGTTTGTTTGTTTGTTTGTTTGTTTGTTTGTAATATCTTTATTGCTTTAAAATACATAGTAAAAGGAATGTGAATGTTAATATCGCCAAGGACCTGTGTGATTTTGCTTCGTTCGGAATGATAAGGCGAGAGTACTCTTCCACTATTTTTAGGTTTCCTTACGTCAATAGGCTAAAACTGAAGTTTAAAGAATGTTAATGCAAAATTTGAAACCAAGGAGTCACGTTGTCCCATACATACGGGCCCATATAGGGCGATGTTAACTGAAAAAAGAGTTATAGAATCCAACTTCACAAGGGAAGTTGGAAAAATATGTACTTATTATAAGTTTACCAACTATAACTCGTAAACTTGTGTAGCCTACCTTTGCTGTGATAGTTTTCCACAAATTCGTATTTTTTTCTATATATTCTTCGTCCGAGCGCGTTTTTCCGGTTGCATCTTCAGCTTACGCTTCATAGCCCAGGGTACGCTATTAATCATGGTCCTAGTTTGGTTTATTACAATGGTTTTAACTGGTTATTACAATGGAGCGACTGCCGCAATAAAACTTGAAGAGTTCCCTCGATACCTCCATGATTCCATCAGATCCTGATCTGATGACTATGGATTGGGACCATCTAGAAAGTATACTAACAAACCTTTCTAACCTTTCTAACAAAAAAAAAGTTGCACAAATCGATTCAGTGGCCTTTGAGTAATCGAGGAAGATATATTACAATCGAAAGTTGGATCGTCTCAAATATACGTTTCACCTTACTAACATGGAATGGAATATATATAAAAAAAAAACACATGCTCAATACAAAACTTTAAGTTCTCTCGATTTCTCCATTATCCCATCATCAAATCCTGACCATATGGGGCCAATTGGAAAGTATACCCTCTCATACAAAAATAGTAGATTGTTATACAAGGGAGGAAAGGAATTATTCCTTTTACCCGTGTTAAACACTACTTTTCATTTCGAATATAAGGAAAGTAAAAAAGGAAGTTAATCTAAAAAAAATTTTTTTTGAAGTGGCTATAATGCACAATATGGCAATCAAACTTATAACTTATTTTTGCCAGTATCAAGTTTTATACTTCTTCATTTAGTCGAGTCACAGAGTCAAGTCAAGTCAGTATTCATGTCTGGTAGAGAATGCTTTTAGCATTAAGTCCGCCAATTGTATAAGTATTTTGTACTTATGGAACAATAAAGTTTTAATAAATAAATAAATAAATAGTCATGTCTAGTCAAGGGTGAGTGAAGCGGTGGAAGTTTCACTTAGCTTTATATCTTGGGAGATTTTGGTGATAAGGATTAAAATCACTTATACGACATTGTACCACTTCCAAACACTCACGCTTGTTCACGAACACTTAGCGAATAATAATCCACCTTTATTATGCACAAATACTCGAAAAAACAAATATTAGAAAATAAAAACAATGACGATAACTGAGCTACTTTAGCTTGGCGCCAAAACTCCTAAAATTAATAATAGTAAAAACATGAGTAGTGCCTACTTAAATGATATTTTGTTGGTAATTCAGTTTTAAATTTTGAATATGGAACATATCGCGCGCGTCAGGGGGGATTCTCCGTTCCGCTTAACACGTTTGCGGACGTTTTTGAAAACACAATAGAAGTTTTATTGTTATAACTGCTATAGCAGTCGTGTGTCCGCCAACGTGTTAAGATCAGAACACACCAAGAGTATAGCAGAGGGGCTAACTGTTTTAGCGAATTTAGTTTTATCAGAAAAATAAAAATACAAAATTAAATAAACCTCTTAAGGTGATACTTCGGTGAACACTAGCGCCACCGTCATTTAAAATTCATTACTCACTGAAAACACAAGTTATCAAAAATCCCTCTGCTGTAATTAAGGTTCTGGATCTGAAGGTAATTTTAAACATATTAAACTAGTGGTTCTGTGAACAGTAGACCTCGCGAACCTACTCCGTTAACCTCCTAACTCTATAGATAGGTATTTCCCATTCTGTTAATTTATATATAGTTTATTCTCAAAAGAAGTTTTTTTTTTCCATTGTTACTACAAAAAAAAAATGAAAAAATAATAATAAAAAATTAAAAAAAAATTGAAATTAAAATAAACTTATCTATGACCGAAAACGAAACCATAGCACATATTAATTTGTAAAATAAAAGAACCATCTTGCGGCCAGTGATATAAGTAATATAACAATATAGCGAACTTCCCCCATTTTCCCTCAATCAAAAAAAACTCGACAAAAAATTGCAAATAAATCAAGGAACACGTGTGCTAAATTTCATTAAGATCCGTTCAGAAATGCGACCTCTAGCCCGGAACAAACAGACAGACAGACATCCATCCGGACAAAAGCAAAATTTTCCAGTCTCGAAACGAAGACTCGCTCGCTTCGCTCGCTCGGTCAATTATAATTCCCTATAGTTACAAATTGCATTATTGCTTAAAACGGCCACTTTTAGCAGATTTGCAATTTGTAACTATATGGAACTATAATTTAATAATTGAATATGATTAAAATTAACTTCAGATCCAGAATCATAATTACAACAGAGGGATTTTTGATAACTTGTGTTTTCAGTGTGTAATGATTTTTAAATGACGGTGGCGCTAGTGTTCACCGGAGGTATCACCTTAACGTGATTTTCAGTGGGTCTAAAATCGCCACTTTAGCAATTCATCTAATGGAATTCATATTACGAATTCCTTAGCTATTCTTTAGCAATTCCTATTTTTATCAATTTTTTTGAAGAGGAATTGCAAAGTTTAGTTGGCCAGTTTACAAAACATAGAAGAATTGCTACAGAATTGCTAAGGAATTCGTAATATGAATTCCATTAGATGAATTGCTAAAGTGGCGATTTTAGACCCACAGGACTGTCATATGTTTATTTGTACTGTATGCCCATATTCATGAAGTTAATATTTTAGTGTTATCAGAAAATGCTTTGCTTTTGGTGAATGCTGACCCTTATAAGAATTTTTTTAAGTTAACACTGGCTGTTTATACTTTCACGTTTTTTTTGTTGTTGAAATTTTTCGTTTCCGATTTCCTTACAAAATCACAGACAAAATTTTATTCTATTTTGAAATTTCAGTACCGCCCTAGGGAAGAAAGTGATTATTATGGGTTTTTTCGGCTCGTGGGAGGGCATGAAGCGTTTTCCACTCTATACTCTGATCAGGAAAACCCAACTTTCCGAGTAGGAGAAATGAAAAATAAATTTTCAAACATACAAAAAAATAAAAAATTAAACATTCCGACGAATTGAGAACCTCCTCCTTTTTTTGAAGTCGGTTAAAAAGTAAAGATTCTCATCACATTTAAAACGATTTGAAAAGTATGGCGTCTAGTCAGTGTGTCTTTGTGGACACGTCGCAATCGCAACGCATGTTTTGCTAAATTACTTTTTCGGGCATACGACGAGTTCCAACGGGACGAAGAAGCGGTGGCGGTGACGAGACGATGTGTGAGCGTGACGACGTTCCCACGGTCCCACGGTGTGCGCGGTCTCAAGCTCCCGTGACTAGTATGGGCGGGCAATCCCGCTTTGGCAGCACGCCGCGCGCCGCAGTCGCTATTTTTAATAAACCTTGAGAGCAGCTGCCCTTGTTGCTTTATTGCAAGTAACTTTTGAAATCATGGCCTATCGTAACGTAACCGTCCTCATCTGTACATTTGCTTTCAGCTAGGTAGTACTATTATTGTTTTTTTTTCTATTTCACCTCTTTTTAACCGACTTCAAAAAGAGGAGTAGGTTCTATTGATAAACTATTCCTTTTTAAAAAAAAAGTTTAGACAGTCACAGATGCCTTAATTATGTTTTATTACGTTGTTTACATATTATTACTCAATTTAAATAAAATAAAACATAAATCCCTTTATCTTTAAACTGGCCCTTATTTGAAACTTTGCAGAATTCTGCAAGCTTTCAGCAAAAACTTTAAAATTTAATTTTAAAAACTATCCTTTTTTCATAATATAAGACAAGTTTAGTTCAAATGGTTCTTAATGCTCTATACTAACTCTGCTTTAAGGCTTTGCGCATCTACCAACCACCTTTTATAATTATGAAAAAGTAGGAGAAAGAGGGTTAAACGGAGGAGGGTCGTTAGGTCTACTGTTTACAGAACCACTAATTTTAAAGTGCGGTTGCTGAAGTCATTTTAGGGTTCCGTACCTCAAAAGAAAAAAAAAACGGAATCCTTATAGGATCACTCGCGTGTCTGTCCGTCCGTCTGTCACAGCCGATTACTCTGAAACCACTGGACCAATTGAGATGAAATTTGGTACACATATGTAAGTTAAAGACCCAAAGGTGCATGTGTAACGTAAATAAATAAATTATGAATTTGGGGGTCACTTTTGGAGGGTAAATCACAACATTAAAAAAAGGATGCGCTAACCATATCGTGTGACATATCAAATGATATAGAACCTAGCTCGTTATGAGGATCTCAAATATATTTTTGTTATTATTGTAATATAAATAGTTTTCATTTTATTCAGGAAAGAAGACGAAAATTGACCATTTCCCCTTCCCTGATCTCCGAAACTACTGAACCTACAATTTTGAAAAAAATACGGAATATAGGTCATTGCCTGTAGATTATAGGAAAACCTACATTATACAGCTGTACTAAAATTTTATTTTGAGAAATCCGATAATTAAAGTGATGGTCCAGGAATTCCCATAGGAATATTCCTAAACGCATGCACGAGCACGACTATTCTTACAAATTGTAACTTGAAAAGTTTTAAATTGACCTTAGCGCCATCTAGTAGTTAGCGGCAAATTAATTATTTTTCGTTTTTAAATGAATTAAATTTATGAATGGTTAGAGTATTTAACTAATAAGGTTTCTAAAAGGGGACTAAGTCACGATCAGTGCGGGTTGTCGTCAGCTATCTGCCCAGCCAGCGCGTCGTCATGGGCCCTCCGCGAATGTCAAGTCGAGCACGCGGCCTGCACCCGCGCCGGTGAAAGGGAGGTTAAACGCTACACCAAGACAGATTGCAGCAACTTTACTAAAAATGGCGTCATTCATACATTTTACGATTGCATTATATTTAAAACATAATTATTATTAGCAACTTCATGCGAATACTGTGAAAGGACACTATAAATGAGTTCGTTTTGAACCTCTTCAATAATTATTTTAGTATTATTTCATAATTTTTTAAATGTCTTTCTATTAGTAGGATGTTAAAAGTGACTATCTTATTTTCAGCCTCAATGAGTGTTACTTCGCAAACAAAGGGGCGGCACTGGTCCTGGGCGGCTCGAAGCGGGGCTGCGCGGACCAGCGTCGGTCGCCAGTGCGGGCGCACCCTCAGCCTGACATACAGCACCATCTGCAGTCCATGTTCTATTTGCTCCGGCCCGAGGAAACGCTTAAAATGGTGCATACATTCATTACTTAATTTCTAAGAAATTATTACTTTTGAATGTGTGATTTTAACAAGGAAAAGTTTACTAGTGGCGGATTCAACCAATAACAGAATTCCCAAGAACCTCAGACATGCTTGGGGTGATTGGTGATGATTGTAGAAATGTTCGAAATCTCTTCTGTCTTTATAAGAACTAGCAGCTCTCGGGTTCTCTTATCTCTCTCCTATCTTCGTAGGAATTTCGAGAATTCCCATCTTCCGCTTCCGCTGTCCTCTAATAATAAACAGCATATGTGCCAAATTTTATCTTACTACCCTTTCAGTAGTTTTTGAGATTTTGTCATTACTACATATGTGTCAGATAGTAATAGATATACAATATAGATGTGATCAATACTTCCACACTAATATTATAAATAAGTAATACGAAAGTCCGTCTGTTACACTTTCACGGCTGAACCTCTGGACTGATTTTGATGGTATGGATATAGTTAAGGATCAGGGATTAAACATATACTACTTTTTAACGCGATTTAACCGCGTCCCACGCAGGTGGAGTTACTTAAATATCTATTTTAAATAGGCGGTGAAACTTGAGAGTGCCCACCCCGGCCGCACCAGATATCTGGTGGTGGTGTGCAGACACGAAGAGGCGGCATTACTAGGAATCGACTGTAACGAACGCACTACAGTGGGATTGGTGCTGAGGGTTCTGGCTGACACCTCTATCAAATTAGACGGCGATGGGTAAGTGTACACAGATTTGATTTTTGAATTGTTGATTCGGCCTTAACATCTATTTGGGATGATTGATCTTTTATGACACCGTATTTTCATAGATATATTTTAGAATCAAGTTTTAAAATGTATGGTGAATACTGTGAATACAGATAAGGTTTTTTTTTAAGTTATGCGTTACATGTTTACTGTTTACTAGTAATTTACTGCACCATGAATGTGATCATATTTCAGTTCACAATCATTTTCTTCCGCTCGCTTTATGAATACCAATTAGGTATGCAATACAATGATATCCCATAGGCTAACCCTGGAATGTACCTAAAATTATTGCTATCCATAAATTATGGGATTATTACCTTTTATATTCCATGGTATAATGTAAGCTATTGCTTTTGTTTATTTTGTTTCTTCTATGGAATTGTAACAATAAAGTTAAAACAAACTAAGAAATTTTAACAATCGAATAAAACTTAAAAGCAAATACGAATTAAGAAAGAGAAACTGTGTAGCCAAATAAGTAAGATAGTTGGAATTGAGACAAAACATTTCTTGCCCATATGCGTCACTGACCATATCAAGAAACCATTTTGTTCACAATACTTTTAAGTAAGCTAAGAACAATAACTAATTAGAGATTCATTGTTCGCAGAGGGTTTAGCGTATGCGTGTGCAATCAACAACACATATTCAAGCCGGTGTCCGTGCAGGCCATGTGGTGAGTATCATAATAAACGTATCTACATAACAAAATCAAAAATACTTGTTATCTTGTCATTTCATGTTTGTTGTGAACCAGATTCATCTAATTAATTAATCCATTACGTGTGGTTTGTATTAAAAAAAAACAAGGATTTAGTTAGAGTAACAAGTATTATCTTGCAAATAAGAACATCATTTATAGAATACCTTCAATTTGGTCCCTTTAAAATATTCCCAAAATCGGTGTAGTAGTTTGGTTTTAAAATCAAAATAAGTGGAATACTTAAATCGGCTAAATCAAATAAAATGAGCCTGCACGCTATGGTGTCAGAGTGGTCAATCGACTGTATATGCCTTGGTATCAATCATTGTTTCAAAAATGGGGCACTGTCATTGTTGTCGTTTATTTGTAGATTGTAGTCTATGTAAGAACTAGAAGAATTGACCCTACACACCTAGGTGCTTAATTTTTTTAACTCTGTCACTGTTAAAGTTGGCCTCAGTATACGAATGGAATTTGGTTTTTGTTTTTTATGCTTATTGTCATGTCGACGTTCACTTCACCTACCTTTCGAGGACGCCTAAAATTTGACCACTCGTACAGCATTGCCTGTAGCTCTGTACGACAACCCATAACAAGACATCCAGTGTGCAGGCGCCTTGGTCGTGCCCGTGTCACCTGCACACACCGATTAATTTGTATGGAATAAAGCTAACAATTTTTGTTATTGAAGAATTTTTCTATAAACTACTAGAAGAAAGGTTAAATATTATATACCTACGTATCCTTTATTTATTCCGAGTATTCTCTAAGCAATGATACCTAGTTTAGTTTCTACAACCGCAAGTAACCCTATTCCGCACATGTGCGAAACGTGCGAATGCTCAGCTCCAGTCTGCATGTATACCATTACACAGCTTTGTTATCATTCATTTTAATGTATTTCCTTATTCAATAAGGTGTTCTATTATGTTTTATCTGTTGAATCAAATCCATATTTGTCTCTCTTAAATAACAATAAGAGTATTTAAAATTAACATGAACGTAAATTGAATTGTCTGATTATTTATTTTTTAACGGATTTTGATTTGAAATTCGGCAGTACGAAGCCCCAAAAGGCTAATCGGTTCTTCTTAAAGATTTTGCCTATACCATAATGAACAATGACAAAGTTTTCCAACGTGTTGTTGCATGAGACCTGACGTTGCTTACAAAGTGGCCAATTTACTAAAATTGCAATGAAGCACTTAGAAACTGTTTGACCTAGAATTATGATTTCAGTAAAATATGTACTCGTTGTTCTAGAATCGAGAGACTAATCATCTAATGATTTATTAAATTGTGGCAAGATTAATGACGTAAAATAAAAATAAGAACGTTATAAGTTTACATGTTGACGTGTGTTTGACGACCTTCGTGGCGTAATGGTTAACATACCAGTCCGCTACTCAGGAGGTCCCGGGTTCGATCCCCGGTCAGGTCAAGATGGACAATGATCTTTTTCTGATTGGCCTGCGTCTTGGATGTTTATCTATATACGTATTTGTTGTAAGATATCGTATCGTTGAGTTAGTATCCCTTAACACAAGTCTCGAACTTACTTTGGGGCTAGCTAGCTCAATCTGTGTGATTTGTCCCTACATTTATTTTATTTATAGAATTTGCCTCAAAAACTGTAAACGTCTCAATGGTATGTACGCCATTGCTCTCACGGTATTAACGTATTTATAATGATAGATTATTAGAGAGCATCGAACTGGTTGCAGGTCCGCTCTGCAGACGCTCCACCGCGCCAGCAGCCGCGCGCGCGCCTGCAACCACTTCGCGGGCGGCGCGTCGCACGCCTGGTGTGCCTACTACGAGAGCCATGTGGACTCCGACCGCTCCTGCCTCAACGAGTGGCACGCCATGGACTGTATCGAGTCCCGCCGCCCGCCCTCGCCGGACTCGCTCAGGCTCAAGTGAGTTACGATCGAGCGATCATCACTGCGATTTGCGATTTGTAGAGCTCGTAAAATAACGAAAATGTAAAAATTAAATTGAACATGTTGACATTTTAAATGACAGGGGGGTTAATACCGTCTCTTAAAACCATGCAAGAACGATTGAGTAAGCGAGACAGCTCAATACATGATGTAAGGCGACATCTCCCTTACTCCATCGTTGCATGGTTTTAAGAGATCGGGGTTTAAGCCACTAGGTTTTTTTTTTAACAGTCAGTCAGTATGAAGCTAGACTACTTTCTAAAGATACAGTGCAATATGAGAATATTTTTTCGATCACTCGTAAAAACAAATCTCATTAGATGATTCTGCTCAAATTGAACGATAAATCGTACCAATTAAATTTCAGATATTTTACTGATTTGAGTAATTAACGCATCCGCACAGCACAATAGATCACGCATCGACCGCCTAGACCTAGTTTGTTGGCCTCGCAGGTCGGACGCTGGCCAATGTGTTAATTAAAATATACTGTTGCATACTTACCCTTTATAAGCAGCAAACAATGTTCACATTATGTCAAACTAGCAGATGCCCGCGGCTCCGCCCACATGGGACTCGGTTATATATCGCGCCCAAAAGAAGCTTATGTTTGACTATTACATACAAATCCACCAATAAAAATACATATTTGTATAACATAGGTAACATGGATAAGTTGACATTTTTAAAGTAGTATGTATCACTTTGCTTTGCCTAGATTAAGACGTACAAATTCATGTGTCCAAATTTTAACAAAAATGGTCAAGCCGTTTAGCCGTTAAAGCGTAAGAGACAGACAGAGATAGTAATATTAGTGTGGAAGTATGGATATACTGTTGCATACTTAACCTCTATTTTTTACTGCCTAAAACTATATGCACATTATATCCAATCATTTGAGAAGACCTTTTTTCCAGTTCAACAAATTGATTGACCAAGATTATTACGAGTTTTCATAGAAATTAGGATATTTTATTGGTCGATTAAATTATTTTATGGGATTTGTTGTTCATTCATAGACTGGGTTTGTTTTTCGGATAATTAATAAATGGTACCTATTTACGAGTATTATCTGGGAACTAGTGTCTTAAACTGCAGAAAACAAGTAAATTTTATATTTACTTACTTTTATATTGCGAATAGCATATTCCTCCTGAATAATCAGACTATCAACATTATAAAAAAATCCTCTACGAATAGTTCCAGATAATTCAATCAAAAAATTAATAAAGTAGTAAACGCGCTTTTTCACTTATTTAAAAAAATGCACTATTTAAACGCTTTTATTTAAATGATGCCTCTGCACGACTATTTAAAAAAAAATTGTAACTTGACCCTGGAGCCATGTAGTTGTGAGCGGTGGTAAGACTACCTAAGTGACATCTTGTTACATTTTCCGTTAATTATTTTTCAAATTAAAAATAGCAACAAATACGCAGTTTTTAGATTTATTCCTGAATACATGTTATATGATACTGCCTTTTACCAAATTTCATGATTTTAGTACAACTGGAAATATACCCCATCTGTCTTATTAATAAAATAACCCTAATCCAAGCTTACACCGAGGTTACGCTTGGAATAGTTAAACTAGGAATAAGGATGTTTCAACCAAGTTTTAATATCCTTATTAATAAACTTAGATTAGCGACGTTTTAGCTATACTAAAGTTACACCTCGGTTTAAGGTAGAAAGTTGCAACACTGACCTTTTTACCATAATAAGAAAACGAATATTTTGTTTCTTTTTTTCATTTTGGACTTTTATGTCACATTGTTGACAGAAGTGATATATCAAAACCAGATTAATAAATTCAAGAAATCCTTAAAAGACTCGTTTCCAGGGAAATACAAAATAAATAAATAAAAATAATCTTATTTGTTAAAATTGGTTTGTAATGTATAGTAATGTTTAATATGTTTATTGTGTTTTTGTTGTTCACGCTCGGCTGGTGGATACGGCTTTAAACGAAACGTGCCGGATAATAACAGTAGAAGATGAAGAAGAATTTATTGTTTTGAGCAAAAGAAGCAGGCAGAGTTCCAGATGATTACTGCTCAATATAATATGGAGGCTGCAAAATCAAAAAGTGATAAATGAAATATATATTTATTTTCTCTTGAAAGCATTTTATTTTTAACATGTGTTATCAAAAATTTCCTATGAATGCAGCTCAAATAATAGTCTCTTACCATCTTGTAGCACTTATGAATTGTAATGCTGGTACCACACATGGCTATATGGTACTACCATCTCTTAAAACCATTCAAGAACGATTGAGTAAGGCAGATGTCGTCTTACATCATGTATTGCGCTGTCTCGCTTACTCACTCGTACTTGCATGGTTTTTAAGAGATGGTAGATAGTAGGCCACCTTTATTTGCCTATTTGGAGCGCGTATTCGTAACGATAGCACGTGTCAAGCAACAATGACGGAGAGTGCGCGACCATGTTTGGATTGGTCGCCATTAGTGGCATTTCTATCTTGAGCTCCGCCGTACTTAGGAAGAAACGTTAAGCCGTTGATTCCCGGTTGTTATCGGTAGATGGCAGTCGTTAGGCTATGTCAGAGATGCCTTTAGGCAGCCTGAATAATCTGACAGTGTTGGCCACTAACACATCCGGATCATGTTCCTGTGGGTCTGGATTCCCTGTAAAAAGGGTTACGGATGTCAGACGGCAGTCGCTCCATTGTTGGTAATAACCAGTTCCGCTAAACCAAGACCATGATTAATAGCGTACTTTGGGTTATGAAGCGCGAACTAAAGATGCAACCGGAAAACACGCTCGGACGAAGAAGATACCATACTTGTCACCAAAATTTTAGGTTAGATTGTCCTTAATCTGTCGCTAAACCTAATGGTTGCTAGGTATATCTTTACACCAAGGTTGAACCTTGGTTTAAGTTATTCTATCCTTAAACTGGGTTTATTAATAAGTATTTTTACTAAAACTGCTTTAAACCTTGGTTTACAGTTAAGCTGACCTTATAACTGGTTTATTAATAAGACAGCATAGGTTTTGATTGCCATCGGAAATCGCAAAAAATTACAAAAATTGACATATCTTTTGATCGCGTTGGTAACAGCGGAAAGAGACCCGCTTACCTGAGTATTTGTTATGAATTTCAACGTAATACGTTAATGCGTTCCTAAATAAAAATTTGACAGACAGAAAACAAGTGATCTTCTTATAAGGGTTCCGTTTTTGCCTTTTGAGATACCCTAAAATCATATAAACTAATAAAAAGTCCACTTTTTATTCTTCAATCCAAAATCTAATGACGTTTATTTGTTGAACTGAACTTTAATGTACAAAATTTTTTATCTCATGAAACGCAAGATAAGTTACTCAACATGGTCAAAGCAATTGAAACATATTGTTTGTTTTTTCTCACAAGTACCTAACCTACTTACTTGAAAATTCAATGCTTTCTTCTATTTGAACTAATTTGAAACGGCATTTTTTTTTTTATAAATAGCATTTTAATGTAGGTAACATTTGCTCGCAGGCCACGAGAGAGAGACGAAACGGAACGCGTGATACGCTGCACGCTGAAGGAGATCATGATGAGCGTGGACATCGACGAGGTGACCAGCAAGGTGATACGCGGCCGCCTTGAAGAGGAGCTCGACATGGATCTGGCGGAGTACAAGTCTTTCATAGACCAGGAGATGCTCACCATCTTGGGGCAGATGGACGCGCCTACAGAGATATTTGACCACGTGTATCTTGGTTCTGAGTGGAATGCTAGCAATTTGGAGGAGCTGCAGCGGAATGGGTAATTTTCATGGCTGTTTTTTTTTATGTTGATTAGAAAGTAATATAATTCTATGTCAGGAAGAGGAGAGATAGAGAGATAAATGAGGGGAAATGTCAGGATAGATGGTTCTGAAGCAATTTGGAGGAGCTGCAGTGTAATGGGTAATTTTCATGGCTGTTTTTTTTTTTTTCAACAAAACTATTTTGTGTGTTGATTAGAAAATACTATAATTTTATGTCGGGAAGGGCTCATGCTCGAGTCTTGTTTTGTTGTATCTTGGGCACACTTTTATAAGATGTTCTATGTGTATTTGAATATTTTTGCAGGGGCAAAATGTGTTTTGATCGGTATCACTGACACATGGTAATGGTCAGGCAAGTCCTTCTGTAATGATTAACTATTACTTTCTTGATATTTGTTTTTCTCAATTAATTAATGGTATGTGTCATATTCATGCTTTTCGGAGCGTGTTTATTTATTTAATTCATGTGCACTCAAATACAAACATAGAAAACTTAAAATTAGGAAATTTAGTACAAGGGGGATATTTTTACGTGTTTTACGTAATTAGGTTTAAGTTTAATAGAAACTTTGTCTAGTTATATATTATTTTGACAGGTTGTTATAGGTGGTTTAAATTTCGTAGATATACTTAACAGTATGCAAGGGTAACCCGAGGTAATCTGCGGCCGGCGCGGTGCTTGAGTTAATTCCAAAAGAGGGAGAAATTTTAATTTTATTATTATTTATTCAAAAACTTTTTTACTGACTGATTACATGTTTGTTACAGAGTTAGACACATTTTGAATGTGACGAGAGAAATCGACAATTTCTTCCCTGGTATGTTTGATTATCTAAATATAAGAGTTTATGATGACGAAAAGACTGATCTTCTCAAACACTGGGACAACACTTACAAGTACATAAATAAAGCGCGGAACGCCGGTTCCAAAGTGCTCGTCCACTGTAAAATGGGCATCAGTAGATCCGCATCCGTCGTGATCGCTTACGCGATGAAAGCCTTCAACTGGAACTTTGACAAAGCTCTCAAACACGTTAAAGCGAAAAGGAATTGCATCAAACCGAATATTAATTTTCTGAACCAATTGGAAACATACCAAGGGATCCTAGACGCGATGAAGAACAAAGAGAAATTGCAACGCTCTAAATCGGAGACCAACCTGAAGTCGCCGAAGACGCCTTCGAAGACGGAAAGCAAAGCGACGGACCCGCTGCCGCTGGCGCTGGCACTGGGCGGCTTGCCGGGGCGGCCGCGCTCGTGGTCGCCCGACTCGCGGCTGGCCGGCGCGCTGCTGCCGCCCACGTCCGTGTCGCTCGAGAACATCGCGCTCGAGACCAAGCACATCCTCATGCCGTACGCCAACGGCTGCTACAGCGTCTCGCCCAACCAGATCATCCGGCTCAAGGAGGAGGGCGCGCCTTCCGTCAAACACATCGTCAACGAGATCGAAAACGCCGCCGGAGAACGGAGGGACTCCAATAGAAGATATCAAAGGTTATATTTCGGCGGTCTAAACGAGCCCGCGAATCCTAAACCCGCAGAGGCGCCGACGCCGACCTCGCCGCCGGTAGACGCGAACAGAGCTCGGCAACCTTCGCCCTCGCGGAACTCGTGTCACAAATATCCCAATCCCAACGTAGAAGATGAAAAAATACACACGTGGGATCCCGGGGAGGAGACGTGGCGAGGGGAAGATAACGGAAGGGACGCTAGTGATAGTGAAAACATAGTTAAAAGTGACAGTGGCATCATAGACACGAATACGAAACAGAGTGACGCTTATTGTGATCTAGTGGAGGATGGTAACGTCGGGTGGTCGGAGCGGCGCGGGCGGTCGTGGAGCTCGCTGGAGCGGTCGGGGGGCGGTGCGGGGGGCGGCGGGGGCGGCTGCCTGCGCGGGCGCGCGTGGGGCTCGGCGCCGGCGGGCGGCTGGCCGCGCGCGCGCCCGCGCCGCCGCCGCGCCGCCTGCGCCTCGCACGGCGACCTGCCCGCCGCGCCCGGCCTCGTCAGCAACCTCAAGAAGGAGTTCGAGGCGCTGAGCGCGCGCGACGCCCGCCACGCCCGCCACGCCCGCCACGCCGACCCGCACTCCACGAAGAGCCGGCTGGCGGACGCGTGCTGCGCCAGCCGCAGTGCCGAGCGCCCGCCGCCCCCGCCACCGCCCGCCCCGACACCACCCGCCCCGCCGCCGCCGCCGCCGGACTACGCGAACGTGCTCGTCTCCGCTGTGATGTCGAAAGCTCAAAATAAAAAACAATTGCAACACGGCAAGACTCATCCGTTGACGAGGCTCAACATGAATCGGTCGAATAATAGATGTTCAAATCCTGTATATAATACTATGTAGAAGTATTTATGTTTTTTATTTATTTTGAATTCTTGCCAAACTCGATATTTTATCTTTCTAGAGTTTTATATACTATTTACAAAATGAAATCACAGTGTATTTGTCTATCACGTAAATTGTATAATATGCGGCTGTTTGTGCGTAGAAGAATGTTAAAAAAGATAAAATAAATTCAATACAACTGATGTACAACTTTATAAAGAGTTTCTTATGTAAATCCTCGTAATGAGTACAAAACGTCTACAAAACACATACATTAAAGTAACTAAACATACACTTCAAATTCAGATACGTGACATTAAATACACGAATTGCCGCGTCAGCCGAAATCTACAGTCTGTAACCTTTTGCCTGTAACGAATGCTACTCGCGGTACACTTTGAATTTCGCTTATTTTTTTGTAAGTTTCAGGAACTTTTCTTGGCTTTCGCCGTATTGTTCCGAAGTCAAATGCATAAATCCCACCAGGATTATTGCGTATAGAACATTCTGTCTGTAACATATAAAAAAAACATTTTATTTTTTAACAAGAATTGAGCATTATCTCAATTCATGTTAAAAAAATAAAAATGAGAAAGTTAAAGAGTAAAAAACATGGACCGTATATACGGGAAAAGGACGTATGCGAGTCTATGGTTTTTTACTCTTAAACTTTCTCATTTTTAATCTACAGCAGTCATTAATTCATTAATATCAAGTGGGATACAGTGTTAATTGCACACCCTTGTATCTCCGCGAAACCGCCTCTCAGCTTCTGAAGTGGTTTCTTCAACGACCACCATCACCCGACTGACATGCCCAAAATTTCCTATTAGACTGGACACCTTGAAAAATATATTTTTTTAATATATAGTCACAAGAAGTTGCACAGACCCCCTAAACGCTTCGCTAATAGTTTTAAATTACAGTTTTAAGGGTTTTTATGTCGCAGTTAACTATTGTTAGCACTAGATAAGACTAACGCGAGACAATAACTTACAATTTTCATATTGACGTCAACGACCCTTAAAAGATTTGTGTCGGAGCCGCCGCACACCATGAGATTAGTGTGCGGCACGAATTTCCCGCAGTAGAGCTTCGTTTGATATGTGTCAGGTGTTATTGTTTCTATTAGTTTGCACGAACCGTAATCCCACACTTGAATATTATCTTTATCTTGCCATGAACATGTTAATACCTAAAACAAAGCATTAGCAATAAGTATTTAACACAGATAATCAAATCACCGTTTCGCAACACTACAACTTCCTTTCTTTACTTGGTTCGAGCGTGTTTCCTAGATGCATCTATTCTCATCTGCCATCTGACCCTTTTTACAGGAAAACCAGACCATTAAGAATATAATCAAGGTGTGTTAATGGCCAACATTCCGTATACCGTCTAAGGCATCTGATAAAGCTTGACTCGCGCAAGTTACGAACACGCACGTCCTGCTAGACTATCGAGATATATTTCAGTGTTGCAGAGGACTACATCATTATTGACTTTCTTAGTGGTAAAATAATTGCACTTACGGTAATAGAAAATGAGTACACCACCTCCTTTAATTACCTGTTTGCCAGGCTTATCAAAGTCCAAGCCTTCTCCGCATATGTGTATACCAAAGAAGTATCTTGTCGCGTACGGCTGCCGGTCGTCCCAGCAAATGACAGCGTTATCCCATCCACCTGATATCAACTCGTGGTGCGATTTAGGATTGAAAGCACAAGCAAATATTCTTGATGTATGCCCATCCATTATGTTCTTCCTTTGGCTATACACGTGATCATTATAGTCATTAAATACGATACAATACAGTACAAAACCCTTTATTGCACATAGAAAACAGAAAATAGGTTAACAAGAACTTAAATATAAAACGCAAAAGGCGGCCTTATCACTTAAAGCAATTTCTTCCAGGCAACCTTTAGAAATGGTGGTAAATAATGAAATTGAATAGACGGTAGTGTGGGGTATATAAATTAAACACAAAGAATAATGTTGGATGAAATAAATAGTTAAATTTGTGAATGGATAATAGGATGAAAATAGAAAAACCGGTCAAATGCGAGTTGAACTCGCGTGGAGGGTTCCGTACAATGCCAATGTCAGTTTTTAAATTCAATTGTGGTATATCAACCAACTACTACTATCGCCATCTATTGGTGTTTTAGTGAACTATTACGGTTTATATTGAATTTACCACTTGTAGGTTTTCCTATAATCTACAGGCAATGAACTATACTTTGTATTTTATTCAAAATTTTAGGCTCAGTAGTTTTGGAGATCAGGGGGGGGAATGGTTAATTTTCGTTTTCTTTCATGAATAAAATCAAAACTATTTATGTTACAATAATAACAAAAATATATTTGAAATCCTTATAACGAGCCCTTTCTTTTGTTTTATAACACGGTAAGGTTTGCTAAACATTTTTTTTAATTCCTAATTTGTCCCCCGAAAATGGTACTTATTTAATAAAAATATTTATTTACTTTGCACATCTGTGTTTGGGTTACAGGATCACGCCATCCTACCAAAGTTCATCTGTTTTGGTCCAGTAGGTTTGGAGAAAATTGGCTGTGACAGACGGACGGACGGACGGACAGACAGACGCACGAGTGATCCTATAAGGGTTCCGTTTTTACATTTTTGTACGGAAGCCTAAAAATCTGCAAGGATATATAATAGATAGTGTTAAACCAAAGAATTGTAAAAGAGACGGAAGATATGAGATGTGATGTGAGCGAAATTCAGAAAGATATTGGGATGTATTCAATGTTGTTACGAATTATTGGATAACGTCCAATAAGAATTTTGCGTATTTGTTAATTTGTATAATATTTATTATAGAGGCAGAGATAGTGATTGTGGTCTACTTTGTCAAAGTACGGGTTGAAGAGCCATAGGATTATTGCTCAGATCCTATGGCTTTTCAACCCGTAATTGAAAATGAATGATCTCAGCGTTTATGTCAGAATAAATGGGAGAGAAATGGAAAATGTTGCGTAGTCTTGTTGTTTAATTCTGGACAACTTTCTGAAGGATTTGTACGATGCTGAATGTGGTATTACAATGAATTGGTTTTGATAAACTGACCAAACGTCCAGTTTTATAAGGGACAGTCCTGTTTTCCGGAATGCTGCCGTTTCGGTGTTCCAGATACTTAATTACACAAAGACGCATATACGTACGAGTAGCCAGTAACGCCTACTCCTTGTCAAATCAGTCTTATATAGTTTAACCCGTTGTCTCGCCGAATCCAGATACAATTAAAAAAAACTATTTGTTATGTGACATATTCGTATGATGGTTGATTTACCTAGAATAAAAAGCTCTTTCCTGAGTCTGCGCTTCTTCATCATACATATTTAGTTTAGCATCATCTCCATATGTAATGAATTTACTGTATCTTGGATGATAACTCAGACCCAAAGTCTGACGTTTCTCACGAATAGTATACAAACATTGGTCATATTTGTACTTCCAACATTTAATACAGCCGTTGACATCTAAAAAAGTGAAGCTAGTTTTATTGGTGGATACCGAAACACTTGTAAAAACCGTTCGTGTATTAATTATTGTATACCTGGGCGCCCGAGCTTCGCTCGTTTTATGCAGAAAATGTTGCGTGAAAATATGGGTAAAATGAATTTTCCCAGATATGGAACCTAGCTAGATTATCTTTTTGACTACCTATGTAAGAACTTACGTTTAAAATGTCAATAAAATCGTTAGCCGTTTTCGAATCGCGAGTACAAATAAATTTATTGCTCGTTTAATAGTATAGGATAAATAATAAACAATCTAAGTAAGGAACCGAATTTCCTAGTGTCAACCAGCCAAGCTAGATTTCGGTGCTGAGTATACATTTTAATTGAACCATTTTTTTTGCATATCATTGTGTTGTGATATTAATAGCGAACAAGGAATAGACCTGCGTCACACATGTCTCGCATAATTACTTAACATGCGCCATGTCACAGAATTAGTAAAATACATAGTGCCAAATGTAGGGTTACACGAGCGCCGCCGCTGTTACTACCATATATTTCCAACAAACGATTTTGGATGAGCAAGATAGCATTATAGGTGTTGAGAATGTTAAAAAAATATTTAAGTAACTAGCTGTTCCCCGCGGCTCCGCCACGCGTGGGACTCGGTTATATCGCGCCCAAAAATAGCCTATGTTTGACCTCAGGTCGTTAACTACATCCCTACAAAATTTCATCACAATCGGTCCAGCAGTTTAGCCGTGAAGAGGTGACAGACAGACAGACTTTCGCATTTATAATATTAGTCTAGAAGTCTAGATTAGTCTAGATGTTTTTAATTCCAACTCCAACTGACTAGCAGGTGACCAGCATTTACTCACAAGAAGCCAAAAGCATGTTTGTAATGGGATGAGCTTTGCTAACAGGGCGATGTTTGATTGCGGTCACCGGACCAGGATATGCCCTGCACTCGTCGTCTACCAGCGTATGTGAGCAGTCTCCTTTGTTGCAATCGAATAGCCTGATAGTTCCATCAGTGAAGCCGGCAGCAACGTCGTTCATATCTTCTGTATACTTACAGCACATAATCTCCTTTGTTGTATCTCTGAAATAGAACTTAAGTTTTTTTTTATTTTTGACTAGCCGTGCCCCGCGGTTTCACCCGCTCGTGATGTGCCGGAAACTTCCCCAAGAACCAGGTTATCATATGAAAAAAAAAACTGTAATCCATCTAGTAATTCCACGAAACTAACTTCAGGTTTACTGTAGGAAGTCCAATCATCAACAATAACGTGATGATTTGACGGTAATATATAGGTAAATACGAGCATGCTAGGATAGCAATTGCAACCTCTTAGTTGCGTCGTCGTCAGTCGGAATCACGGAGGACTATACCTATGTTATTTTTCTGTGGTCGGTATTAAGCACAGAAATCTTAGGTTCATGTGGTCCCATTGCCTAAGAAAAAGATTTTGTTCTTTATCTTGCCATTATTGGTTGGCACTACTGGTATTGAAAAAAATTAAATCCTATCCTAACTAATGAGTACCTATTATAAATGCGAAAGTACTTAAGTTTGTTTGTTTGTTACGCTTTCACGCCCTATCTACTGCACCAATCTTCCTGAAATTGCGCATAGGTACACATAGATAAAAGTATTGAGAAAGACTTGGATACCTTTCATCCCGGAAATAAGCACTGTTCCCGTGGGAAATTCACGCGAGCGAAGCCGTGGGCAAAAGCTAGTTTATTAATAATCCCGCTTGTTTTGGGGCGAAAAAAGAGTGTGAATTTATTAAATCGCGATTTTTTAAAGTATCGTCGTCCCGCCAAACTGTGTAGTGCTATATTTAATAACTTAGGTAGGTATCGAATTTAGAATTACAACTTTTTATTTTAAGTGTAAATCATAGTGAACGGTTGTTTTAAATTTAAACATCTGTATGTTGGTGAAATCGGGTCTGACAGTGGCAGCGTAAGTGGGTATATAGCCGAATGAGAGAATTTAAATGCTTGAAGGCCGGCTTGAACGAGATGGTTCTTGGCCATATTTTATGAAGATATTATGTTCGTTCACCCGTTTGAAGATATGATATCTGTGGATATCTCACTCATTTCCTTGACTTGGATTCCACTACAGGATTTTGATTTAACCAGAACCTTATTGGCGGCTTCACTGCGGGATATCAGTTACATGCGGGATATCATTACATTACAGGACAACAGTAGATGTAAGCAAGCTCATAAAAATTCTCTATCATCATCACTTCGTGTAGGTGACACGGTCAATCAACCATACACACCCTGGTGTCAGAGTTCTTCGAAACCGCCTCTCGGCCTCTGACTTGGTTCCTTTAACGACTGCCAGATAGGAGCCGGAACCAACGCCTTCCGAAGAACGGAATAATCTTTATTATACGACAATCAGGTGATTCAAGCCTGCAATGTCTTAACCGAACTGGAAACAACTAAACAAAGTATGCTTCCAGTGGGAATTGAACCCACGAACCCCGAGCCACAGGACCACGGAGGCGGTGACGGTGGCAATGCCCTAAATGATTAGGTGTTACCAACGTTGATGATGATTAACGTCACATGGAGAGTTAGGTTATGGTACTGCTACGGAAAATTCGAGGTTTTTGTGTTTTCGATGTACTTGTTTATAAGGTAGGTACGCACATGATCGAAAGAACATTTACTTCTCCTTGATAAACTTGACTTTTTTCAGAGGTGAAAGACTTTTGTTCAACATGCGGCGTATTCGTATGCACCGAGATGATTTCTTTCTGCACTGTGTTACTTTTAACGAATGCACTCGTAACTGCGAAACTTTTTCGTGCTGACTTCACACTGGACTGAGCCATGGGTCCTGGCATTGTTTTTCGCTGTGGGTCCATATCTTCATTTTATTTTATGAAAAATATTATTTACAAATATGCTCTAAACAGAAAATTTAAGTATAGTACTACTCTGTCAATGTCAATCCGACTGACTGTCTTGTTGATTTGTAGTAGGTACCTACATCTACATCTGAAATCGCAAAATTTACGAAAATTGCACCCGAGAGTAGCCTATGTTGGACCTCCGGTCTTATCCGTACTAAGTTTTATCTAAATCGGTCCAGCGTTTTAGCCGTGAAAGCGGTTCAGACCAAAGAATTTATATATAACACTAGAATGCTTACGGAGGACAAAAGTCGTTCCCGAAATAAAACCTAGTTTGTAGGTATCTCTTTTTAGTAAGTTGTATAATATTCAAGAGGAAAAGGGACACCTACAAATTTTGGACCTTTTTCTGGAACGTTAGGTATTTGTATGTAGGCTTTAAAGAAAAATCAACTTTGCAGCAGAGTAATAAGGATTAATTATGAATGTTGTTTTTTGCGATTATTATTATTCGTAAACTAGCAGTTGCCCGCTTCTCCGCCCGCGTAGTAGTCGGTTATATTATATCCTTGGAGAATTAATTATATCGCCCAAAAAAGTAGCCTATGTTTGAACCCCAGTTTTTTACTATATCCATACCAATTTCATTAAAATCGGTCAAGCGGTTTAGCAGTAAAAGTAACATTCAGACTTTCGCTCTTACTTATCCCAACTAATATTATAAATGCGAAAGTGAGTTTGTATATTTGTTCGTTTGTTACCTCTCCAAGCCCTATTATAGAAATTTACTACACATTGCTAGAAGTTTTCCTTTCATCCCGGGAAAAAGCACTGTTCCTCCTCACGCGGGCTAAAGATTTAGTTCTTTTTCTTGTCAATAGGTGGCGCTACAAGCACATAAAAACAATAAAATGTACAGTGTTAAAAATTTTTAAAGGTTAATATTAGTTATTAATTATCTTTCACACACATTCTTTATCTTTGGAACTTATTAAAATTAATAATAAGAAGACCTACTTATTACTACTGTTACAGGATATATAAAAGGAAACCAAACCGCAACGCTAAATAAATTTTATTTCATGAATTCATGTCAATATTTATTATTCACACTCAAAATTATAATGTACAATCATTTATAAATACTTTGAATCTGCTTATGTAGCACATAACTAGTTATTTTATAAATTTTAACATATCACGGAGTAGCAAATGACAAGGATCAATAGCACAAGTGCAGTAGATTGTAGGAATAATTATAAAGAACTTCATTTATTGTGGTAAAACAGTGATTATATAGAAAACCCTAAAAATTACAAAAAATATGGTAGATACACCAAATAGTTAGTTCATAGGTTAAGTTAGCGATGCAGTGTTTATTTTTCCAAAGGGCCCCAGTAGGTAACTATACGTGGAATATATCAGCCACCACTGTGACTGTGATCTGCTAGATATATGACCAACAGGGCGCAACAGACTCACCAAATCAAACATTACCTCAATAGGTTCAGGCAAAACGCCCCGCGCCCGGCGCCGCTGTGGCAAGAAGTAGTAAATTATCAGATTGCCTAAGAATATGTGTAACTATAATGAAATGAACGTATTACGTTCGCGATAACGGTGGCAGCACAAGCTGGAGTGGCCAATAGCCATAGAAGAATGAATAATATACTGCGCGTTTCCAGTATTACCCACCTGGTAAATTAGTGGCAACTGATTCTGCGCATGCGCCTTTTATTTGATTTCTAACAGTTCTTATAAATAACGTATTTACAATGAACTTCTAGGAATCTAACATACATTTTTAAAAAGTTGAAATGTTTTCTTAGCAAGTCAAGCTAGGTAAGGTTTTAGTCATATAGAACCCTTGAACAACCGTCAAGCGAATTCGAGCTTTATTTGTTTATTATTAAAGGAAATTTGAAATGTATCTGTAAAATAGCGCCCATTTAATTTCTTAACAAAGTGAATCGTGGCCAGGAGTGCACAGGTTTCTGTTCTCGGGGATGTGAAAAATTAAGGCCCGCGGTTAACAACGACCCCGGGCTAAGGAGCTATATTATACGCCACTTAAGATATGACAGGATATACGCTAAGATAGTAATGAACCTCCGGAAAAAGCGCGGTGATTGGATTTAAGAACGCTATACCTATGTTATGTAGTCACGCAACATTAATGATATCGTATAAGTGGTAGCACACTCTATGCACAATTAATTACATCATACATAAAATACATCACTATCCATCACATTACTGCACTTGAACAATAAATAGAATTTTTTATTTATAATTTTCAAGAAATCTTTACAAACATCCTTTGCAATCATAGCGCACATCATTTTTACAGGACGTCATCTCATGATAAGGAACATCTCTTCCCGAAGTATCTCTCTTTATTTTCTACTGAATAACGTGGCTATCTAGCGACTTATAAGTGGCATACATTATTTTGTACCTTCCTATCAGTGCGAAAATTGTTATAACAATTTGGTGAAAAATATAAATATACATACGTTCAAAATAAAGACAAATTTCTAAAAAAACAATTCAACAAATAGGATAATAAATATCCAAATTAACTAAAATTATTGCAATATACGGAAGTAACGTTAAATATGACAAATAAAACGTAGGTGTTTGTTATTGTTTTAGATACAGTAAGTATAGATTTTATAACTGGTATTATTGTCTTGCACTGATTAAAGTCAGTATATTTTTGTAGGTAACAATATTATTCACTTGTTTTAAAAATAAGTATATTAAGTACTTTTCCAACAGAACCAAAGTAGGGAAAATTAGAGATGTAAAGAACTCGAGTGTTTAGAGTCTTAATTCTAGACTCGGCTCAATTTTACAAGACTCGGTGTACTAACTAAACTCAGAGTCTCGAGTCGAAACGAGCTGCCAGTACTTTCACGAAAACTCGAGCAATAAAATAGAACTCGTGTCGCAAAAAAGAGCTCGAGTCTTAAAAAGATCCTAACGTCTCCAAAAGAACTCGTGTCTATCAAGTCTTGATTTCTAATTGTATTGTTGATAAAAATATATTTTTCTCATATTTACCTCTTTAATTTAAAAAAAATGTCTTCTGGTTGTTAATATATCTTACAAAAGTTAAATATTTTAATGTTTTCTGGTTGTTAATATATCTTACAAAAGTTAAATATTTTATTCCTTGTTTATAAAGGAACTTCAAACGAAAAAGAACTTGAGCGCGACCCGGCGCGTAAAACGACTCGAGCGCTAATCAAAACTCGAGCGTCATGTTGCGCTCAAGACTTTATATGCTCTAGTCTTGGGGACTTGTTGTAATGAGTCGAGTCGTGCAATTTGTTAGCCGAGCCTAAAATTTAGGACTCAAAAGACTCGAGTTCTTTACATCTGTAGGGAAAATCTGTATGAAGGAGGTCTTAATAATTGACGATACATATCTATACATTACAGATTAGTAAACAGTTAAACAAACAGATTATAAACTTTCGATTAAAATATACATTTTAAGTAAGTATGTATGGAATTGTTCTCACTAGTTCGATTCATCAGTTTGATCGTCGAACAAGATTTTTTTTCTTATTTTAATTCAGAAAAAAATATATATATAGCTAGCGAGCGCATGACATCATTTGTAAAAAAAATAATTTATTTTTTTGTTTCTCGATTAAATTAAATTAGACGGTCGAACAAATGAGAAAACAAGTCTCAGTCAACAGCGTGCCTCCGAAATTAGGCGTGTTCATCATGTGAATTAAAATTTGTATTATTGTAAATAAAAATCACATATACGTAGGTACACAAATTACATTATATATGTTTAAGGGTACAATGCTGTCTTTTGGTTTACTTTAATTAAATATCAATAAAAAAATACCTTTTCATGTATTAAATCACAATTTCACAGTAGATAAATAGCATTTGCAAAATTAGTTCATAGACAAGGGACAGTAGTAACAGTAGCTATGTATATTGTGTGATTTAATCTCTTTAAAAAATTATGGTTGAGCACTTGACATATTAAGTCACAGCCAAACAATTAATCTGTTCCAAAACTTCAATATGAAAACTTTTTAAAACAAGAATATTATGAACATTATAATAAACCTTAAACATGAGTTCTCAGTATTTTTTTACAGAAACAATGAGGATACGTTTAAGGATAAATAACAAAGGTTGTGCAAGAAGTGCTTATAATAGCTTATGATATCAACAGCCACCAGTCATTTTTACATAAATTTATTTTTTATTGCACTTTTAAAGCAAACATTACACCTTTAAGCATTAATAAACAGATTATTTACCAAGTGTTAATGTGCACCATGTATGTATTTAATTGGATTTTGTGGAGACATATATTTAATTTTAAATAAACAGAAAATAGGTACAACACAATCTATAAAGTCTACCTAGAGGGATGCTCGGCTCTCGCGATATATTATACATATACCTATATAAAACTGCGCTCAAGAATGCCGCTGGGTATATCATAATTTATAAAACAAATCGTTAAACATTTTTTTTTGTTTTAGCTACTTACTTTTGTATTTACTGAAAGCATTTCACTTTATACGGTGAGTACGCTAAGCGCACATTCTACCTTACTGGCAAACAGCGCATGGTTAACTTTACAAAATGTGTCATTAGTCACTCCAAATTGACTTGTTGAAATTCATTAATATCTACGCATTCAATTAAAGTAATAATATGGTTACTACATAACACACTCGAAAAATCTTCCTATATACCGACATGCATATAAATTAGAACCAAACAACAAATGGCCAAATTAAATAAGTTAATAAAACAAACAAATCAATCTAAAACTTAAGAGTAAAACAACTCCTCATCTTCCTATCTACCCATTTCAAACATCTCTGATATATTATAGGTATTTATCTAGTTATATATACAGGTCAACAGAAATTATATTTTTTGATGTCTATATATACAGGTAGTAAGTGTAAAATTTAGTAAACACCTGATGTGGATATGGGTACAAATATAAACGGCAAAACCTAAATTGAGACTTAAGGTAGGTACCAACTACGTTTAAGTACGACGGTACACACAGTGTCTTGTCTATGAATACTTACGTACAGTCAGCCCCGGATCTTCAACTTTTTTAAGGCGGGGCAAAAACTGAAATATGCCGCCCCGCCTACCTACTTATGTTTATTTTCACCTTTATCATCCATATAATTTCAGCTATCAATATGTAGGATTATTTAACAGGGTAGGGTTTAAAATTAAAATAAATATGCATAATAAAAATCAAATAAGTATATGTATTATTAAATTTGTGAATTGAAATTACAATTTTACTCTTCGAGCTTTTTGTTCAGCAAATAGGAATCTATAGCCTTGTCATAATTTAACTCGTGTTCAATACGATTTTCTATTGCTAAGATTGCAAGACCAAGCGTTCCTGGCTCATAGAAGATCGCAAATAGTTTAGTTTTCCCTGCAACTCCTTATATTTAGTCTTTTTCCTATATTCCGCTCCTGATAGTTTTTTTCTTGGTGCACTCATAATTACAACCTGTAAACAAATTAAGTACATAATTAATTTCCTTGTTAAAAGGTGAAAAAATTTACAACAGTAGCATATATAATGAACTTTGAAGAAAAATTATCAGAGTTAAGTTATAAGAATAAACTTCAAAGTTATAGGCAACCCTACGGAACCCTAACTTGCGCGTGGCTTGACACGCACTTGGACCGTTTTTTTTATTTTTATAGTTTTCTCTCCGTATATAACAATCCTCGTTCTTCAAAAAATATTCTAAATAAAGAATTAGCGAAATCGGTTCAAACGTTCTCGAGTTTTGCACTTAGCAATACATTCAGCGACTCATTTTTTATATTAGGTATAGATCTTTCTTCTTTTTCTAGTAGGCAGTTAGGTCTTATGACCCCACATCTAGGGTATGTGGGGTCATAAGACCTAACTGCCTACTCAAAACAGAAGAACCTCAGTGAACACTAGCGCCACCGTCATTTAAAAATCATTACTCACTTAAAACACAAGTTATCAAAAATCCCTCTGCTTAAATTAAGGTTTTGGATCTGAAGTTAATTTTAATCATATTCAATTATTAAATTATAGTTCCATATAGTTACAAATTGCAAAACTGCTAAAAGTGGCCGTTTTAAGCAATAATGCAATTTGTAACTATAGGGAATTATAATTTAATATGTTTAAAATTAATTTCAGATCCAGAACCATATTTACAGCAGAGGGATTTTTGATAACTTGTGTTTTCAGTGAGTAATGATTTTTAAATGACGGTGGCGCTAGTGTTCACCGAGGTATCACCTTAAGTGATTGCACGTAGGTATTAAATTTAATTTTAAAAATAAATATAGTAACTTAAAAAACATTATAATAGTTATGATAAAATACTTACCTAAAAATGCGATCGATGAGCTGTGATAGATTTATTGATGCGTCGCGTCTTCACTAATTACAATCAGTATTTTACTTTCGGCAGATCCACAAGTACTTAATAGTAAACATAAACAAACAACTCACACTTTTAAAACAAAACACTGTCGTGGAGAGAGATCGACGAGGAAGTTTTCGAATATAGCTTTATCTCTTTCGCACTCACGGTAACCAGACGCGTGCTGCCCCGACCGATCTGCGATTCCTGCAGGCGAGCGGGAGCCGGGCGCGTATTTTGAACTATGCCTACGCGCCTCGCGAATAATAAATGTTCGTGCAGCACGTCTCACTCCGCGCTCAGAGTATCGTTCAAGTTGATATGGCCATGAAATTGCTGTACTTGTGCATTATTTATTCCGTGGTCAAAGTTAAATAAATGATGAGTAGTCCATTGGTCCGTGGTGTGAATTTGGCCGCCCCCTGAGTTTGCCGCCCGGGGCATAGGCCCCGGCTTGCCCCCCCCTAGATCCGGGGCTGCGTACAGTACATACAGGGAAACTCGATGTATATGTACACATACACCACCAGAGTGTAAGGTGTATAGTGTCTAATCTAATTGTAAGTAGGTACATACCTTTAGTTTTAAGAAATAACGATATTCATAATTAATGAATATGACTTCGGAGAATGTATAGTATAACCCACAGATTTGTATATAGTACAAGTCTTAGAGATATCCCTAAGATTATTGTTTAATTTAATAAAATCTAAAGTCTCAAACAAAGTATTTGTGTAAGTAGGTATTATATTCTCTTTGAAAAGATGACCTATTTAGGATGTTATGAATTAGAAGTAAAGTTGTGAGGTTTTTTCACATTGTACTTATTAGATATAGCAGGGTAACATAATTACGTAACACATCAATAAAGCCTCAGTAGGTAAGTACTAGACAATTTGTCGGATGTGACTACATACTTTTTTTTGCTTAGATGTCTTATCTATGTATTATTGAGCTTAGCTGTTATTATATCTCTTAGGCAATTGCGCGTTTAACAATATTTAACTTGCCAAGTAGGTATCCATCATATACAATTAAATAATCAGATTGCGTCTTATGAATGTGGTTGTAGGTTTGATGGCCTACTATCATATCTTAAAACCATGCAAGTTCCAGTGAGTAAGGGGATGTCGCCTTACACATGTAATGCGCTGTCCTGCTTACTCACTGGATCTTGCATGGTTTTAAGAGATGAAAGTAAGCCACCTGAATATATTTACAGTCTTGAATTTGTACAAACCATACTACCTACCAATTTTCATCCTAAAATGTACAGAAGCTATAGTGTCAAGTTAACATTTACCCATTCAATAAAGAATCCCACATTGCTTATTCACAAAAATAGTCTTTATTTCGACAAAAATAGACATCTGTCCTCAATTTTCATGTCCACGTCCACTGAGAAAACACACAATAAATTTACAATAATCAACATTATTTAATAAACAATGATAACAATTCAATAGACTTCTATTTATTACAAACAGCCTGTAGTGAAACCATAGATTTATTATATATAACTACTACAGTTAAACATATACGATATTAATATACAAAGCACAATTCTCCTATTTTTATTAAATGTTATGGGTTCAATAATAAATAATATATTATGGCAAATCATCCAAAATGCCACATATTTCTCATAATTAAGCAGAGGGACATTTGACTGAGAATCTTAGTCGAGTTGAGAATTGACTGCATCTTGTCATGCTACAGATGTTGTAAGCGCAAGTAATTCTACAACATTCAAGTAGATATTATAATACCAAGCAGTATCCTATTGCCTGTACTGGAAACTGCTGTTTGTGTCTGTAACAATGATATTTCAACTTGAAAATTAAAATATTTTATTAATAATATTTTGCAATACACATAACAAGCCTAATTCTTTTTTTGGGGCAACAAATATTCATAAAATTCCCTTACAAGTATTTCAGGAGTTTCTTAAAAAACCCTATTAATTTGTAAAAAGTTTATTCATATTCTTCATAGCATATAATAAACATAAGTAAGTCTTGTAAAGAAAGTTATGAGTGCAGGAATAATATTTATTTCAAACAAAAAAAAACCGGTCAAGTGCGAGTTGAACTCGCGTGGAGAGGGTTCCGTACCATGCCAATGTCAGCTTTTATATTTAATTGTGGTATGTTAAGGTGATACCTTGGTGAACACTAGCGCCATATTCGAGTATTAAATTATAGTTCCATATAGTTACAAATTGCAAAACTGCTAAAAGTGGCTATTTTAAGCAATAATGCTATTTGTAACTACAGGGAACTATAATTTAATAATTTAATATGTTTAAAATTAACTTCAGATCCAGAACCATAATTACAGCAGAGGGATTTTTGATAACTTGTGTTTTCAGTGAGTAATGATTTTTAAATGACGGTGGCGCTAGTGTTCACCGAGGTATCACCTTAATGTAAAAGGATTATGAGATGCGAATTAACTACTACTATCATATTCAATTATTAAATTATAGTTCCTTAAAGTTACAAATTGCATTATTGCTTAAAACGGCCACTTTTAGCAGTTTTGCAATTTGTAACTATATGGAACTATAATTTAATAATTAAATATGAATAAAATTAACTTCAGATCCAGAACAATAATAACAGCAGAGGGGTTTTTGATAACTTGTGCGTTTTTATTGAGTAATGATTTTTAAATGACGGTGTGTGTGTGTGTGTTTCCATGTATCACCGAGGTATCACCTTAAGAGCGTGTAGCGCAATTATGAAAATGATCAGCGCCATCTATTGTTCAGTAGTCGTACTAAGTGGTTTGAATGAATTGAATAAATTAATTTGCTTTTTAGCAAAAAAAAAAACGGGGATATAAATAGCTCAGGGAACGGGAAAAAATAAAAAATATTTAAAGTACTTATTGAAATAAATGATTATAAGCGCCACCTATTGTCTGGTAACCACACTAAATTCAGGAATCCTAAAACATCACACACAATATGGATTTTGTATTGCATTGCAGCGCCATCAATATTAGAAAATTTATTTTTCCACGGGAATGGAATATCACAGGATTAAAAGTAGCCTATGTTCAGCTCTGTACCCCTGACAATGTATATACAAACTAGCTGTTCCCCGCGGCTCCGCCCCGCGTGGGACTCAGTCATATCGCGCCCAAAAGTAGCCTATGTTTGACCTCAGGTCGGTTAACTACATCCCTACCAAATTTCATCACAATCGGTCCAGCAGTTTAGCAGTGAAGAGGTGACAGACAGAGAGACAGACAAACAGACAGACAGACTTTCGCATTTATAATATTAGTATGGATATGGATTTTCATGATGTTCGGTTGCTTAGTCTAGCCGTGAAGGAATAACAAACAAACAAACTCACGTTCTCATTTATAATATTAGTTGGGATAAATAAATTCCCGCGGGAAATTCGAGAATCCCCGTTTTCCTTTATACAAAGTTTGTCATGATAATAAACAACACAAAAAAAGAATTATCGAATTTGGTACATTCTCGTTCGAAATTGCTGTAGGTATATAGAATTCATTTAAATGACAATAAGTACCTTTTATTTAATGAACCGATTTTGATGAAGCCTTGACACAACTTTAAATGTTTTACTAAGTTAAAACAAAGCAATTGGTGAAAGTTTTAAGTAAATTGATTCAGTACTTTCAGAGATAAGCGTGATCTGATCATGCACAAAAAAGCAGGCAAAAATTCAAAAAATATTTTTATGCTTTTTATAATTCTTTTTAAGTGTCTCTCTATCCATTTCAGTCTAAAATACTAAATGGTCAGACAAAATATTTTTACTGTTTTATATTTACATGTATATATGAATAGATGAGTAATTTAGGTAAAAAAAATATTAAGCCGCTTTTTCATTCCACACAAGTACAATAAGTTATTAATTTTATATTATACTAGCTGTTCCCCGCGGCTTCGCCCCGCGTGGGACTCGGTTATATCGCGCCCAAAAGTAGCCTATGTTTGACCTCAGGTCGTTAACTATATCCCTACAAAATTTAATCACAATCGGTCCAGCAGTTTAGCCGTGAAGAGGTAACAGACAGACAGACATAAAGACAGACTTTCGCATTTATAATATTAGTATGGATATATACTAGCGACCCGCCCCAGCTTCGCATGGGCATAAAAACCTTCCTCTTCAATCACTATGTATAAAAAAAAACCACATCAAAATCCGTTGCAAAGTTTTAAAGATTTAAGCATACATAGGGACAGAGAAAGCTAATTTGTTTTATACTAATATGTAGTGATAGTGATAGTGATAGTCAAAAAACATGTTTACTTTTTGGAGACATGTTTACTTTTTATTTATTAACTTGCTTGCTTTGCTTGCCGCTTTAAAGCACTTTACCGTAACCATGGTCGCATCAAGCATATATTGGAAATAACATAATCTGTGAAAAAAATCTATTATAATGAAACATAGCATGCTAACAGAGACAGACAGTAGGAATTTAGTGATAGGGGGGGCCACTGAACTAAAATAGAAAGTAAAAATTGTGTGGGTATACATACACTTTTATGGAGTACTTTGCAATTTAAATAGAAAAACTGACCATCTATTTGTATACACATGTTTATGGTGAATATGTAAAATTAAAATTTTTTTTTGCATTCCTTAGGTTTTTTGAGAAACTCCTGGTATTTTTGACCACACTAAGGTAAGTGAACCTACGCTATATATTAATGGATAAATCAATCACAATTTACACAAATACAATGGACATAAATTTTACAAAATGTCACATTGTAAAATGTTTATTTACTTACTATTTATATGTAGCGTAAGACCATTTGTAAATTATAACAGAAGCACAACAACAATCATTATTCTCAGTATTAATTATAATAAAACATTCACAATTTTCCTACTAATAAATCTGTTCTGTGTAATAATTGATACACCATGCCATAGTTATTCAACAAAGTTCCAAGTAAATCAACACAAAAGCAAATCTATAATAAATAAATAACACCAGTAGCAAACTAAGTAGGTACACCACTCTCAAAAAAGAACAACCCATTTGAAGTTAAATTAAAAAAAAAAAAGATAATTTATCTAATTGTTGCTACAATCACAGTGATTATCATGAGCTTGTTGAATCAAGTGTTAGATCAAACAGAGTGGCCTTGAGACTGGTGTCGCTGTCCCCACTGACTAGAGGGTCCCTGTGCAGAGTTACCTTGTTGCATCCAAGAGAGAATGTTGGGCGGGCCTGGAGGTGCAGATGATGCTGGGCCAGCAAAGGGGCCCTGTTCAGAGGCCCCTGATGGAATATTATTGATGAGACCCCAGCCTGCTGCTTGATTGAGTGCTGCTACTAATGCCTGATTGACAGGCAGTCCTCCCATCCCTAGAGGCATACTGCCTCCCTGCGCCTGGCCAGCTCCCCCTGCCACGGCTGTTTGTCCGTGTTGACCAGACATACCCAGTGCCTGCATGTTCACCATATCCATATTACGGCTGTTCCAAGAATTGTTATTGGAAGAATTATGTGGGTGCCCATCTTCATAATTTCTGCTTGGCAGGTTCCGCTGGCTGGAACCACTTTTGTTCTGTTTTGGTGAAGCATTTGACACATTCACCGAGACACCTTTAATTATATGATCTTGGCCACACAGACTTTGTGCTACTTCTGGATCCAAAAATGTAATAAAACTGAAAGCTCTAAAAGGTTTTGGAATAAATACATCTGTCACTTCTCCAAACTGAGAAAAGTATTCTCTTAAATCATTAGCTGTCAACTCTTCTGTGCAGCGACCTACAAATACTTTGCAGGGCATTGATGTAACTGAGCCCTCCTTGGAATTAGGTATTCGAACATCACACCATCTCCCATCAATCATGTGTCTCTGGGCTAACACTCTCATTTGAGATGTATATGAAGCAAATCTGATAAAGGCGAATCCTTTAGACATGCCTGTTTTAGGATCTCGTTTTAATTGCGCCATCAGAACTTCTCCAAATTTCTCAAAGTATTCCCGCACTGTTTGCTCTGTAGCTTTCCATGGCAAGCCTAAGACAATCAAATCTGAGCAAAGATTATCATTGCGTTTGTTCTTACTAGTGGAGGTTTCAGAATTTTCACCCGACTTCCGCTTGTTTTCCTTAGGAAAACTACAAATATACAAGTGATTACCCCATCCTTCTGGGGGAGGATACAACCTCCCGTCCCTCAGTCTGATGCCACGAATGGTTTTTGTTTCAGGATGCCTGTACTTTAGGCCGCAGCATCCAGGAAACTGCGCGGACACTGTTGTTAACATCAGCGTTCCATCTTCTTCAATAGGGAGTTCTATGGGTTCTTCGTTTTCGTCTTCGGCCACGGGCAAGTACTCGAAGGACATTATTTCTTATTCATTAACGATAAATATAAAAGAAATGTTAAAAATAAACACAAATGTTATACTTAGGACTATAAAAATGTACAATTATTATTTCGTAAATAAATAAAATTAAACGTCAGCCACGGGTTAGGAACCCATTGCAATTTTTGCAGGTTGAAAACATAGTACGAAAAACATATCAAGATCTATTTTCTTCGTTATAATCAGATTATGTCTATGGGAATTTTATCGTCCAGAAAGTATTAAACTTGGATGGGCGTGCTATATCAATAGACAACTTTCTAAAATTGACATTTGACGTCATCATCAGGGTAACCCGTAAAATAAGTACGTATAGATGTAGGCGATGTAGCTATGATAGTGCAATAAAGAGGGCGAGCGAGCGAAGAACAAGTTTCATTTTTGTCTTTGGCAGTGTGGCCGTTTTTCTTTCTTGGGCCAACTAGGGGGGTTACTACCATCTCTTAAAACCATGCAAGATCCAGTGAGTAAGGGAGATATCGCCTTACATCATGTATTGCGCTGTCTCGCTTACTCACTGGAACTTGCATGGTTTTGAGATGATGGTAGGCCAGTAGGTAGGCGGAAACTTTGACGGGCATCGCAAAAATCCGTCACTTATACAGAGTGCGTTTCATCAAATAGTTCCTTTGTCGTCATGTTGGCACCACTGTTTGTCAAATACGTCAACACGGTAAACGTATACTGCGAGTTTTTACAACTTTTACTGTATTTTCGTAAGGAAACCATGCCGAAAACATTAAAAAGTGGTGAAAGAATGATGGTGCTAAAAGTGAAGGACTTTTGTGAACGTGAAAAACGCAACGACGCCCCAATTATTCCATTAAGATGTGTACAAGCTCGGGTCGCCGCCATTACAGGTTAGTGAAATAGGGTTACCAGCATCAGTTAATTACCCTTGCCGTTTAATTTAATTTTAATAATAATGTTTTCGCCTACATGAACATTTCCAACGCACTGCAGAATTTTGGTAGTAATGCCACCTGGGAAAAAGTTGCTAATTTTCAGAACCAATATTTTATCATTGTTTCACCACTTTCAACATTTTCGGAATGATTAT
The DNA here is from genome assembly GCA_947044815.1 of Apomyelois bistriatella. NCBI lineage: Eukaryota > Metazoa > Arthropoda > Insecta > Lepidoptera > Pyralidae > Apomyelois > Apomyelois bistriatella. The sequence continues at coordinate 7,428,172 of OX345690.1, forward strand.
ATATGTAGATTGATATGTAGAAGTGCAAATTATGTTGTGAAAAAGATTTATCGTTTTCTGATGATGTATAATTACGTTACTAAAATTAAGCACGTGATTATATCTCAAACGTCATGATTAAATAATAATAATAATATTGTTTTAGGTATATCTGAAAAAACAGTGTCGAAAATCACAAAAGAAGGTAAGGAGGCAGCTTCAACGTCAAAAAAAATTACAACACCTCGCAAAATTGGTCCTCGACGAAAAACTCATGAACTGGATGATTTCGAACGATGTACTATAAGGCATAAAATACATGAATTTTATTCCGTTAGAAAAGAATTGCCTACATTGATAAAATTATTACATGAAATGAGAAATGATATAGATTTTAAAGGTAGTCGCACTACTTTGTGGAGAATTATAAAAGAGATGGGATTTTATTTTAAAAAATGCAAATCGAAAAGAAAAGTTTTGATGGAGAGATACGACATTGTTGCTTGGCGTCATCGATATCTGGAAGAATTAAGAAATAATCGTCTTGGAGCCCAGCGGCCAGTCGTGTATTTAGACGAAACATATATACACGCCACATATTGCGCTGGAAAATGTTGGCAAAGCGAGACTGAAGAAAGTGTTTTGTCTTTAGATTCCAAAGGGCCACGGTGGATCATTGTCCACGCTGGTGGTGACATGGGTTTTATACCCAATGCTCAACTGATTTTTAGATCCCAATCGAAGTCAGCTGATTATCATGATGAAATGAACAAAGTTAATTTTAATAAGTGGTTGAAGGAAAAATTAATTCCAAATCTACCTCCACAGTCTATTGTAGTCATGGACAATGCATCCTACCATACCGTGCAGATAGATAAGGCACCCACAATGTCAAGTACAAAGTCAGATATGCAATCTTGGATCATGAATAAAGGACTTTCGTATTTGCCGGGCATGTTAAAAGCGCAGCTGTATGAAATTATCAAAGAACATAAACAGCCACCTGTTTATGAAGCAGATGTGATGTTGGAAGAACATGGGCATAAAGTGGTAAGGCTTCCACCTTACCATTGTGACTTGAACCCTATTGAGCTTATATGGAGTGTATTAAAAAGAAGGATAGCCGAAAAAAATGTAGGTCAAGAAGCTAATAAGATAGTACAAATTACGAAAGAAGCTTTTGCTACAATCACTCAAGAGGAATGGAAAAAGGAATGCCAGCACGTAATAAATATTGAAGAAAAACTTTACGCTGCTGGCCCAGCCGTCGATAATGAAACAGATAGGTTCATAATCGAAGTTGGAGACGATAGTGATACTTCTGACGATAGTGAATTTGAGTATGACGAAATGTCTGATGTGGATATGATTGATGAACACAATTATTGTAAAAAATAATAATAAAATGCAATTTTATTGCTTAACGTTGTTTTGTTTTTTTATTGATGATGATCTGTCCTTCCTAGCGCCCTAAATAATATCCCATATTCACATCTATAGTAGAGTAGCACCACATCTGGTTTTGAATTGGATTAGGTCCCCTATGACACATAAATTATGCTGCGTTCAGCGTAACGCGCAACGTTTTACCGAGCGATTCTTTCTGCCAAAACGCGTTTAATGTATTTTGCTTTGGTTGAAATGTAGCCTTTGTGTAAATCACATTATATAAACTATACACTGAATGACATGGATTTCGCTAGTAGTTAATAGTTATAAAATATGATGGATGAATACCTAATGAATGATTCAACGAACTAGTAAAAGGTTATAAATATTGTATTAAATAAAATATTTCCCACAATGTAAGGTAGCATAATAGGGTAATATGGAAACTGTAGATGGAACACTGATAGGTCATACTGCCAATATGACGGCAAAGGAACTATTCTATGAAACGCACTTTACTTTTATATGTATTGACATTATCCATATCCATACTTCCATACTAATATCCATACTATCCATATCCATACTTCCATAATCCATATCCATACTATATACTATACTATCCATACTATCCATACTTCCATACTAATATTATAAATGCGAAAGTCTGTCTGTCTGTCACCTCTTCACGGCTAAACTGCTGGATCGATTGTGATGAAATTTGATAGGGGTGTAGTTAACGACCTGAGGTCAAACATAGGCTACTTTTGGGCGCGATATAACCGAGTCCCATGCGGGCGGAGGCTAGAAATTAATATATTATTTACTAGCTGTTGCCCGCGGCTCCGCCCGCATGGGACTCGGTTATATCGCACCCAAAAGTAGCCTATGTTTGACCTCAGGTCGTTAACTACACCCTACCAAATTTCATCACAATCGGTCCAGCAGTTTAGCCGTGAAGAGATGACAGACAGAGAGACAGACAGACAGACTTTCACATATATAATATTAGTATGGATATGGATTTACGTAACGTAGCATATCATACATAACCATAACCTTAGTAGATATAAGATTTTAACGCGCCAACGATTTTTGTTGATCTAGTCAATGCCGTGTGGTGTGATTAACTAAAAATATTTTTTAGCATTAATAACACCCATATTCTCAAACGTTTCCTCAAACTCAAAGGAAACCTAAAAAATTAAACTTTCGCCCGACCTATTTATAACGTACGCATGCAACAATATCTCGCTGTGCTGTACACTGGGTACTTACTACCATCTCTTAATAGTCTTAAAACCATGCAAGATCCAGTGAGTAAGGGAGATGTCGCCTTACATCATGTATTGCGCTGTCCCGCTTACTCACTGGATCGGTTTTAAGAGATGATAGTAAGCCACCTGATCTCAAAATCCGTCAAAGCGATGCGGCCCGGCCCGTCACCAGTGTGCTAAGTACGCATTTTGTGTTGTGATGCGGCCCGTCAATGTCTGCGCCTACCTTAAAAATAAAAATTTTCATTTAGAAAAAAAAAATAGCCAAGTGTGGTGGTAGCAATAAATAATGCGATATTGCGATATGTATTATATTGTCAAAAATTGTGATTTTCATAAAGTGGATGAATAAATGTGTAATTAATTTATTTTAATTTTTCCAAATATAGTTTACACTTCATTTGTTTTGTTAAATTTCTCTTATATTCATGAAAAAATAAAGAAAATATGAATGTTGTTTCAAGTGGTGACATTATCACATAACCTTATTGCTAACGAGATTTTTTTTTATTAAATAAAAACATAGAACCGTCTTGTATTAGAAATAATACTGATGTCCTAAATTTTACAAACGAAATAGCAAAACTATGGATGATGACTCCATGGAATATAAAAGAAATAAACCACAACAAAAATTGTATAAACCTGGCAGTGGCCCGCTAAGACGCTCCAGTTATGGTTTAGATTCAAAAATGGAGTATTATGGTTCTCAGAATTCTATACAAGATGAAATAGTCAGTAACGTTAGTAGAGATCAATCAATGACGAACTCACGTCCCAGAAAACCTGAACAACAGTTGTATGTGCCTCGATTAATTGATTCTTGTTCAGACGACAGGCCAGTCAAGTCAAGGAGTGATAATTCTAGTCAGTTTAATAATAAAAAAATGTCGAATAGGCAGGAAAATCAAAATTTCAACAATGGCTCTGGTTCTTTTAATAGATCTGGTTCAAGGAGAACATATGTTGACAATCATTACAAAGACAGTGGAAAAAATGACGTTAATTTTAACAGAAATTACAGGCAGGTGTCTGAGACTAGATCCATATCACCAACACATGTTCTAGAAAGAAAGGTGGCAGATAGAAATCGTGACAGCAGGAGTATGGAGTCATCTGCTGCACGTCATTTCACAGGTGGAGGTAAACCACCCTCAGGCCGCAGAAACTCTGGAGGTTATGCATCTGACTCGTCAAGACCAAAATTTTTGGGAAATATAGACAATTTACCTCCAAGGTTCAGAAAGAAATTTTTAGAACAATCTGGTCACCACAGTTTTGATAGTGTTGATCAAATAAATAGACATGCATCAAATCAGTCTTTGCAACCAAGTAATAATCAAAACCATTTCTACAATTCAAATTCAAATTTAAATTGGTCTCAAACTTTACCATCAAGGGGGCGTGGACGGTTAAGGGAGGAAGGGTTGGATAGTGAAAAGTTTATTAATTCTTACTTGAAAAATTATGAAGTTCAAACCTCTGGCCGATCAACACCAAGTAACTCTTATATGAACCTTTATGAGAATAGTCTTCTGGATAACAAACAAAATCACATCATGACAAGAAGTGACAACCAAAAAGACTATGATAGTAAGCTTCTTTTTATTCAGTTATTTATTTTCTTTTTGTATACATACCTATATAGATGTTAATTGTTTTGATATGTTTGTGTTCAGGTACTGAAGATATTATCTATTGTACCTATTGTACCTCTATCATCTATGATATCATAGAGGTACAATCAATGATCTTACTAATGTAAAGATGAAAAAGAATTAGTTAGATGCACCTTCTTCGTCCAAGTGTGTTTCATGGTTGCATCTATAGCTTACTTTCAGAGCCCAGGGTACACTATTAATCCTGGTCCTGATTTGGCAATATTGTTTATTACAATGAAGCAACTGCAATTTGACCTTCATAACCCTTTAAAGAGATTTAGATGCACCATATGGCATATAATTTGCAACCAACTTCTCTTATCTCCATAACTTTTGGAGCAAAATTGAAATTATTTTATTTCTTTTCTTTTGTGTGCTTCAAACAACCTCTGTACAGTAAAGGAGTAGCCATATGCTGCGTTTCCCTCTGTCAAAGTATAGGTAAGCCCAATCGGCATATGCAATGTATTAATGTGTGTAATCTGTATACAAATTATTTGCTGTTCTATTATTTTTTAAAGTGCAATTGTTATCATTAACATCAGGTAACAGTATTAGTTTTGTATGTAGGTATGCAGAACTGTACTTGTACATGTAATTTCTCCCTACAAAAAACACCAGAGAAAACCTGTCAAGAGTGTAATTTGCCTTTGTTTCAGCAATAAAAAATGGGCTTAATGATAGTCACATCTCATACCACAGTGAATCAAATAAAGAATCTCAACATGAGAGTGATACAATTGCTCAAATCACAAATAGCCTTCAAGATATGACAAATCTGGTAAGTTTTTGTAATTCTATTTTCATCAATGTTATTGTAGTAGGTTCATTGTGTGTTCTGAAAGAACTGAGATATTCTGCAGATACTCCACAAATGATATATGAGTAGATTGGCTGTGAGATATTTATATTTTTAATCCCATGTTTGTTGAGTATAAATAGGTAAGTAAAGAATACTGATGTTGGTGGATTTACATTATATGTGTATTTGAAAATTGTATGTTATAATAATACCTGTTCCCCATGGTTTCTCCCACCCTTGGTGGATATGTACTATAGCCCATAATCATCTCCAAGAGTCAAGCTATCAATTCAATTTAATTCAAATGAAAAATAAATATTGTATGCAGAAAGAATGTTTAATTCCGACCAGTAGTACTAAGGTTTTAAGTGTTCAAACAAAAAAATTCTTCAGCTTGATTATATTAGTATAAGTAAATAAAAAGGGTGTATTAAACACGATTTATTAAAGTATCGTCATCCTACCAAAAACTGATTTAGTGTGTGACATGATTCCTTTAACGACTACCAGATGGCAGCCGGGACTAACGGCTTAACTTGCCTTATGAAACACGGAATCATCTTTATTGTCAGACAATCAGGTGATTCAAGCCTGCAATATTCTAACCAAACTGGAAACAACTAAACAAAGTATGTTTTCCATGGGAATAGTGATATATTGTATATATGTTGCTTTTTTATAGGATTGGACAGAAGAGGTTGAAAAAAACATTAAATTGGATGAAATGTGTGACTCATCTACTAGTTTTTCTCAAACATTCAAGTCATCAGCGTCACAAGAAAAAAAACCAGCAGTCCCACAGGAAACTAAACAAGGTGAAACTCGTGAATCTAAGAGAAGATCACGGCGTCAAAATAAAAGGTAAAAGATTAATTGTTTAAATACATTATATTTATACCAGATCAACTACCTATTTGTTATGTAAAAGTCTTTCTCCTCACTGACTAACTCATCCATCATTGCCCAGCCCTAACTATTCATGACAGAGTACTTCTAAATTAGCGGCTTTTAGGGTTCCGTACAAACCCTTATAGGATAAAATATATAGAACCCGTCTGTCACAGCCAATTTTCTCCGAAACTTCTGGACCAAAACAGATGAAATTTGGTAGGATTTCGTAATCGTGTGATCCACACACAGTGCAAAGTATTTTTTTTTAAAAAGGGTCTTTTTCTGGGATAAATTAGGAAATAAAAAAAAAGTTTTGCAAACCTTACCGTATATTTTATATGAAGCATATTAAAACAACAATGTATTAATTCAGGCCCAGCGGGCCACCGATGACCGACAAACAATTGAAAAACTATAGTGACTGCTTATTTCACAATATTTTTATATTTTTATAAGTTCTAGCAGAGGTCAAAGAAATTCTGAAAAGAGGGAAAGAAATAGAAAAGATAGCAATGCAAGTATCCAACTTGAGCCAGAAAAAAACCGGAAAGACAGCAATGTCAGTATGCAACATGAAACAATTTTTTCCAATTTAAAGCAAAGAGAAAGGGAGAGGAGAGATAGTCATAAAAGTAATCGCTCATCCAACATTGGAAATAGTAGAGATGATCTTGATCGCTGGAGGTCATTAAGATCCTACAGTCGTGAACAGAGTGCAGAAGGGTATGTGCCTACAAGTTTATATTATTTCAAATCAGTAGTGTAACGTAAGTTTTTGGGATTATTATTATTCTCTCTTCTAACCCGTCGGCTCCAGACACAATAGCAAAACTACATGGTAACACAGTGTCTAGGCTGACCAATCCTCTCACCATGATGTTCACCAGAAACCCCAGACAGCCTTTCTCAGGGCCAAAACAACGGTCCTTATACGAGGCTACAGAGAACGACGCAAGGGTGGCCCAATTTTGGGCATCCAAGGGTATATAAGGTGAACGTCGAAGTGAGCGTCGACGCTAAGCAGAAGAAGCAAAACTATTGTATGTGGCATATTCGTGCACGAACCAAGGCGAAACATTAACTAAAATACAATCAAAAATTATTGTTGAAATATGTTTTGTCTCTAACTTTGTAATGTTTTTAAAAATTAAGAAGACATGCAAATAGTGTTATAACTTAAAATTGTTGTTTTCAGGAGAATAGTTTCCCAATGCAACAGTAGAGATACATCGGCGAACCGTGCCATGAGTCCAAGAGATAATGACGGTTTCAGAATTCCATCATCAAAATCATCTACATGGACTGCTAACCAGGTATGTGTGGTAACAGGAACAATAATAGTTTTAAGCCATGTACCATGTTGTTATGCATGTTATGTACTCATGTACATAAATATACGTACCGGTATATAGGTATAGTCGGGGGCAGGTGATAGTGACCCACCTCCTCCTTATAAAAGATAAAGTGATGTATGAAAGTAGGGATGGGGGTTAGGTATATTTTCCTGGCTGTTCCTTATGTAACAATATGTTCGTAAGAACCTTTTTACCCTTCCCACCTTTGTACTTATGGGTATGCGAAGCCATAAGAATTACGTAAATATAGTAAGTACGTAAGTATAGTACGTTATCAAATCTCGTACCTTATCTGATTTATGACGGCTGTAATCTAGAGTCTAGATTCAGATAAGGAATTAATGTAATCTGTAGTCTAGACTACAGATTACTCTGTAGTCTAGACTACAGATTACAAAAGTAATCATTATTGAAAGTAATCTGATTACTTGAAGTCATGATTACTTTTAATCTTAGTGATAACTAGCTGTAGCCCGTGACTTCGTGCGCGTGGGCTTCGGTCCCGTTATCGTGGGAATTTCGGGAATTGCTCTTGAAATTCCCGCGGGAATTGCCTGGGAATCCCCCTTTTCTTTTATACAAAGTTTGTCATGACAATAACCAACACAAAAAAAAGAATTATCCAATTTGGTGTTCATTCAAATGACGATAACATTTTTTTTAATAAACCGATTTTGATGAAACGAACTTTAGATATTCTTCAGATTTAAAACAAAACAATTGGTGAAAGTTTTAAGCAAATCCGTTCAGTACTTTCGGAGATAAGAGTGATTTTTTGCTTTCTATTATTCATTTTAAAGGTCTCTCTATCCATTTCAGTCAAAATTACTAAATTTACAGACAAAATATTTCTAATTTTTTATTATATGTATAGGTCAGATTACAAAAGTAAATGATTACGCCTAACTCTGATTAATAAGATACCACTCACTACAATGAGGGTAAGAAACAAGTTATATTTGTTATTTTAGCAGCAATAGCAATACATAATCTCAAAACAGTTCAAGATAAGCTTTTACTATTTATGATGTGTTATGTCTGTTTAGTCTGGATAAAAAAAAATATAAGATTATCATTGATTAACTTTGATCTGTCTATCAGGGCGAGAAAGAAATTGAAATTACTGGTACAGACATCAGGGCTGGGTTGCAGGGCGCGGTACTTCTCCATTTCTTATCCTAAAATTTTCTGTCCGAAATGTCCGAATGTCACAACAAGTTTGCTTCAGCTTCAGAATCCATAATGTTCAAATATCTGTAATTTGGATATACCTATCTCATTTTCTAGAAATCTAAAACTAATCTAAGCAGTGCCGGAGCCGTGACAGAAAGCATGCTTGTTTGCGTGCTGCATGCATGTTTGCTTGCATGTTGCATGCAAGCATTCAACAACAACAAATCAAATAAGATAACCCGGATCATCCGGGTTGGTTATTGTCATGACAAACTTTGTATAAAAGAAAAGGGGGATTCCCAGGCAATTCCCGCGGGAATTTCAAGAGCAATTCCCGAAATTCCCACGATAACGGGACCGAAGCCCACGCGCACGAAGTCACGGACTACAGCTAGTTATCACTAAGATTAAAAGTAATCATGACTTTAAGTAATCAGATTACTTTCAATAATGATTACTTTTGTAATCTGTAGTCTAGACTACAGAGTAATAAGATAACCCGGATGATCCGGGTTATCTTATTTGATTTGTTTGCTTAGTCTTATATATCTTTTGATCGGTAATATAACGTTCATGTTCGTCCATTTGACACACATGTTAGTCCATTTTAAAAAGTTATACTTTTCGGGATGACAATTTTTGGGCGCGTAATATATTGTGATATTATATTAGGACTAGGCATCATTCGATTATGAGATCTTTAATTATGGATACATTTTACAAACAAAATAAAGGAAAGCAAAGATATCAAAATAACATGTTAATCCTTTTGGTATTGTGAGGTGATACGGAACCGTCAGGGTGCGAGTCCGACTCGCATTTGGCCGGTTTTTTATTTTATTTGGTTAATTAAACTGACATGATACGATTATTTTCAATATGAGAAAAAACTTAATAATATTGTTACAAGCTTGGGATTTACAAATTAGAGACGAAAATACTTGGTGACATTTAAGAAGACTTTATTCACTTTTCACAAGAGTCCAAACAAATATGTCCACTGGTGGTCCAAAAAGTCCGTAGGATTACTTGCCTAACGTTGTCCAAAATAATTGCCGAGGTCGTTGGTTATCACTCCTCGTTGTCTCTTCGAAGTTATGTGTTGCTACTGAACTTAAACTGACTCGTCACAATCCACAGGCCAGTGGCCAGGCAAATACGCGATCGGGTTAGTTCCCGATCGCGTATATGGGCCTTTTAGAATGCTCCCAATACCTCCAAAAGAGTAAGAGAGAAACAGATATTCGCCGTCTCGCTCTTTTATTTATCAGTTTTTATTTTAAGCATGAATATCGATTCAGTGTGTTCCACGTCGAATGTTCGATTGCGGGAATACGTCCGTATGGTGCGAGAATCTTATACAGCCATTGTCTCTCAATTTTTTCCAGTGGTTGCCAACTATAGGGCTGCATTATTTTAATTTCGTAACAATATCTTACAAAAGTGACAAGGCTTCATGAAATGAACACAGCATGCACTATATAATAACCTGTGTTTATAAGAAAGAGAAAATATAATAAATGAGAAAAAATTAACAATGAAATCTTTTTGGTTAAATTGACCGACGCATCAAATATATTATAGCATCGATAAAATATTACTATAGTATAGATGGCTACTCACGTACATTGAATCTGTACCTCGCCAAATTCGGCTTATTTCTAGATGGCGCTACTGAGAAGTGTTTGTTATAGGTTTCCATAAAAATTCCGTAAAAATGAAAAGTGTCGCTGCAGTCGTAACTTGAATAACATACGAGTTAGTTTATTTCCAGAAACCATAGATGGCACCACTATCTCACGCTTCGTCTGCGGCTTGCGCACCGTAACCACTCCCACATACACAAACCGACTAACCACCTCAAAGAAATTGAACTATACGCAAACCATCACTAACCACGTCCACGCACACGCATCGACTATTATTTTTCTTGTAGGTAGGTACAGGTACAAGATACATTTAGCGTCAGTGATTTAGCCACAGCATGAAAATATACCTACACTACCCGACCATAGCGTTCGAGACATGATTGTTTTTGCCAAAAAAACGAAACCGACTTCAATTAGATAGGTACTTAACTAAAAAGGATGAAATAATTAATACATTGTTGTTTAAAAATGCTTCATAATCATAACAAACATTTTAATAAATCTGAATGAAGTCGATGATGAAAGATTGTGGATACCTATTTGATGTGGGAAGGGTACGGCTTGGGCCTTGGCTCAACACTTGGGTATAGAGATTGCTGGGCATATTGGTTTTTGTTTTTTGGGAAAAAGATTAACAAAACAGACTCTTGGTGGGGTTCTTTCGCAGCTCGCCTTACGGGCTCGCATCACTCGACCTGCGGCCTCGTACAAATTACTCTGCCTTCGCCCTTGCGAAGGGCTAGCTACGCCTTCGGTCTTAGGCGCCAAGTTACTTAGCCTACCTGCCTGCTATGTTACTAAGTTACCACTTTTATTAATTTTAAATATTAGACAAATTGAGGTACCTTAGTAACAAAGCAGGTATTAAAAAAATCCAAAACCCATATACCATTATGGTCCCATAAGTAACTTGGTGCCTAAGGCCGAAGGTGTTTAGCTTCACGATGGCGAAAGCAGAGTAACTTTTGCGAGGCCGCAGCAGGTCGAGTGATGCAGGTCAAGGGGCTGTTTTGTTAATCTTTTTCCCCAAAAACAAAAACCGATTTCCATTTCTTTACTGAGGCCGATTTGAACTTTGATAAATTTTAAAACTTAAGCACCTAGGTGTGCAGGGTCAACTGACCAAGTACTCAGAGGGACAATAAATAAAGTGCAATGCCTCATTTTTGAAACAATGATACCTACCAAAGCATACTGGGTCGATTGACCACTCTGACACCACAGAGTGCAGGGTCAAATAAGCTTGTTAACAACACTTATGAATTAATACCCAAGGAAATCGAACGTTAAGTAAAAAACCGTCACAGGGGCCGTGGGGATTTTAAAAAGTTAATACCGGGGCATACAGGGTCGATTGACCTTGAAAATTATTTCATTATCAAGCAATCAACTTGTAAACATACGAAAAATCAAGAAATAACTTTCTAGGATCAACGTTAAGGCGTAATCGGAGTCCGGGGAATGTGCAGGGGTCGTTAATAAAATCAATGAGTATAAAAATACGAGAACGCAACACGGAAAGAAAGAACACCAACAACGCTACAAGCTACAACCTACCTAGCTGTGAATACATCGCTCACTCACACATACATCTCTCAAACTTGACTTCAGATATGCGCTCCGGTTTATGTAGTTTGGTCATCATCCAATATATTATTTTTTTTTGTATATTTATATTTTGCAATCTAACATAACAAATTAACTTATGTCTTAGAAATACATCAAATACCAAACAAAATATTTAATAATTCTTACAATGGATTATTAAAATATTCTGTTTCTTAGCTTAAAATATTTCGTTTTATGCATATCAATATATCTTGCAAATGCAAGATATATTGATATGCATAAAACGAAACATAGAAAATTAATTCTAAGAATTGCGCCATCTAGTGAATTTGTGCGAAGCTACTATCATATTTACTTTGTGGTCACACGAGGTTTGCTTTGATGGTTCTAATTTTTACGAAAAATTGGCAAAAATAGTAAGATTGATACTGGTAGCGACATCTAGTTAATCAAGGAGAAAGTAAAATTCAGGCACACTTTGATGTATGGAGGATAACCATCTATACTTTAGTAATATTTTATCGATGATTATAGCAACAAGCGGCGAGTGACCGGGACGCGATAGACCACAGTTACAGGTATATTTTCGCAGTCCGTATGCTTGACTGCCAACGTAAACACAACAAACAAAAAACAAATCTCCCCGCTTTGTCGGTTGCGTCGTCAGCTGGTTGCTTCAGCCCAGGGTCCGCGAAAATACAAAATGTATTGTTATAGAAGAAAAGCAACGGTTCATGGGTCGGCGGACGCACACCGAGCGTGGAAAGGGGGCGACATTCGCCGACGCCGGGCGGTGCGGGGGTGGACGCGGGCGGTGCGGGTGGTGCGGGGGACGCGGCGCCCCCGGGACGACGCCGCAAGGGCCGCCGCCGCGGGCGACACGCCGAGCCCGCGCACCAGCCGCTGCCTGTCTCCAACTCCGCTGCTACCACTAACTGGAGGGAGGAAATATTGGAGTCCAAGAAGCATACTACACATGATAGGTAAGTTCCTTATTATTTAATGTCATATTGTGATCGGAGCGCCGTTCAATTTTGACATGGATTAATCAATTTAGATATGGTCTCTGTTACCAAATATATTGGCGTCCGAGGCTTGCTTTGACTAGAGATGTTATCTCCCATTTTTTTGTTTCAGACAACAAGAAACCACTTCACGAAGAACTAGAAGAAATAGTACAATGTCTGATAAATCAGTGTCCGAATCGTCTACATCTCATCCTGGGTTGATTGTTTTACCACAGAGTTCAATGTCTCACTTACAAAAAGATCAAGGGTAAGTTTTAAAAATAGGAAGAAAATATATTAAAAAAAAGTTTAAAATTGATTGGAACAGGAGTTAAATAGGCTAGTTGACTCGTATGTATATAAAAAAGTTTGTTGGATAGCGAAAGCGTCGGCGTTATGCTCGATCTCCACAAAGGACTTTCAGCCTGGATGTTATACTTCTGCCTGGAACCGCGCCTCTTAGGATGTCTTGTGTCGGTGGTTGTACCTATATGTTGCGGTTCCGCCTTATACTGAACATACGATGGTCATGTGCGAAGTGCCGGTTTCGATCCAATGCGGCTAGCATTGACGCTTATATCACGAAGCGACAGCTTCGGTGGTGCGGAGTGGAGATGTGTTTCGCTTGGCAGACGAGCAAGTGTAGTATTCTCGTATATTGTCTTTTCGCTTACTTACTTACTTTTTGCTTATTTTATTTTTGGTTTGTTTTCAGAAGAGGAGGCTCCATGGAAACTCAGAAAACGTTATACGATCATCAAAATCCATCCAAACCTATAATCGTACAAACTAGTCCTAATAAAGTAGATATTAGAATGGATAGAGGTGAGCACCTATTTTTTTAATTAGCCTACTTAAAATCTATAATTTTAGTCATTTAACTTTTGCTGTTGCTTTATTCTTTTATTAGTGTTTTCTTCTATTAGCAATCGTTTTTATATTTTTATCACGAAATCTAAAAGCATTATCACCCGCATGTGAAATAATATAATCAACACATGTACAGTATTTGAAACAAATACAATATCGTTGAGAACAGAGTTTTCCATCTTGCTATTATGCGGATGCGAAGCGCGGTGGCTGGATACAAAAATTACAGTCTATAGGTTTTGTGTGACAATTATAATTATTGTCTAAAAAGGGTGTTATTATAACTTAGATGCACAAGCTATATCACGTGAATGTATTAAAATACGTAATGGACACATGTACAGTAGTTAAAACAAGCATAATGTCATTGAGACCAGAGTTACCCGAATGCGGGTGCTCGATAAACTACACTTATTCTTACATCATATCATCATAATTTAGTTCTAACGCTTTATCTTCTATGCATGATATAGAATAAGCAGTATACATACGGTAGTTGATAGAAACATAATGTCGTTGAGAATAAATTATCCCGAATGCAAAAAATCTATAAATTATTGTGCTGCACGAGCTTTATCACGCACATGTTAAGATGATACCTCGGTGAATACTAGCGCCACCATAATTTAAAAATCATTATTCACTGAAAACACAAGTTATCAAAAATCCGTATTATGTAATTAAGGTTATGGATCTGAAGTTGATTTAAACATATTAAATTAATAAATTATAGTTTTTTGTAGTTGAAAATTGCAATATTGCTTAAAACGGCCACTTTTAACAGTTTTGCAATTTGTAACTATAGGAACTATATAATTTAATATGTTTAAAATTAACTTCAGATCCAGAACCTTAATTACATAACACGGATTTTTGATAACTTGTGTTTTCAGTGAATAATGATTTTTAAATAATGCTGGCGCTACTGTTCACCAGGTATCGTCTTAAGTTACGAGCACATGCACTGCACAGTAGTTGAGAAGAGAGTTGGTCGGCGGGGTTCGAAGTCCGCATCCTTATAAACTACACTTATTATTATGATTTGATCCTTAATGCTTAATCACGCATGCAGTAGAATAAGCAGCACATGTACAGTAGTTGACACAAAGTAATATCGTTGAGAACAGAGTTGCCCGTAGGCGGGTGTTCGTCGCGGTGGCGGGGGTCGGAGGCGGTCGTGGGGGAGGCGGGGGAGGCGGGGGAGGCGGCGCGCGCGGCGCGGCATCGCGAGCTGCTGCAGCGCGTGGACCGCGCCGACGCCATCTTGCAGACGCATGCGCTCAGGGGACCTCTAGCTCTCGCCGCGCACTGGCCCGATGTGGCCGATACCAGGTTACTTTCTACTATTTACTATTTTTATTATTTTCGCATCAATAACTAGCGACCCGCCTCAGCTACGCATGGGCATAAAAACTTTCATCTTGAATCACTCCTATCTATAAAAAAAAACCGCTTCAAAATCCGTTGCGTAGTTTTAAAGATTTAAGCATACATAGAGATATAGGGACAGAGAAAGCGACTTTGTTTTATACTATGTAGTGATATGTAATGATAAATTAAATATGGTTAGCCCAGAACGAGGATGGCCTTCTGGTTTACCTCCAGCGATTCGTCCAGAACAGGATGCGGAAGATACGGAACACGACAACAAGTGTGCCATAATTATTCTTAGTTTAAGTCTATTTGTCCTATCCTAAAGGTAGTTTTAGCTGTTACCATGATCTGTTTAAGTTGGCCTGAAGCGAATTGGCGCGATGGTGCAATACATGCTGTAAGGTGACACTCACTAGTTACGGACATGCTTAAACAGTTCATTCACTACAAGTCGCAAGTTCTTTACGAACAAAGTTGTTATATGGCAAATTATAACAGAAATTCATTCAAATTTGTATTATACTATATTAATTAATAGCTTTTGCCCGCGGCTTCGCCCGCGTTTCCTTCAGGAACAGTGCTTTTTCCCGGGATGAAAGGTACCCTATGTCCTTTTCAATACTTCTAGCTATGTGTATGCAAAATTTCAGAAAGATTGGTTTAGTAGATAGGCCGTGACGGCGTGACAAACAAACAAACAAACTCACTTTCACATTTATAATATTAGTATGATGTATGATGTCTGTCCTATGTCTTCATCCCGTAGAATAGATGTCGTAATAGGCTTAATTATCATAAACAGTGGTTTAAATTCCCATATGTGGCGGTTTCTAATAGCAACAGCATTCTTAGAGGACTGACAGATAGATAAGTTGGTAGTCATAACAATAATGCCAAATCATTACTATGGAGGGATAAAAAGAAAGATTTTAATAGACCGCAGAGCAGTATAAGTTATGCAATGAGGAAAACGTTGGTATGAGATAGAACACATTGTATTTTTTTATTTTTATATAACTGTTCTAAAGTTTTTTATTATTTGCAGAAAGTTCCTACAAAATGCCCTTCAACGCCTTTTGATGTCCGACCTTAAATATTGCCAAGCTGATAATATTGAACACCACTTTTGGAAGATTCTGTATTATAATTTTATAGAAGTTCTAAGGAAAAGTTTTACTCAAATCGCTCCCGAGCATAAACCAGAGATAGTTAAATTAATAAATGTTATTATTGAAGAAGGAAACACTTTCTTTGAAAGTTTGGTGCAAGTTTTAGAGAAAACGTACAAATTCAATATAGATGATTATATAAATGATAACCCTGTAGTGCCGCCCAAAGGACTTGGTTACGTAGGTCTTGCCTTGATCTCAGTTCAAAAACTTTACGTGTTTCTCGGAGACTTAGCGAGATACAAGGAGCAGGTGAACGAGACAAATAATTATGCTAAAAGTAAATACTGGTACACGAAAGCGCAACAAATCAATCCAAAAAATGGGAGGCCTTATAACCAATTGGCTATTTTAGCAATATATGCCGTAAGTAATTTACTTTTTATTTTATGAGGCCAATACTGCCAATATAGTTCTTATAATCAAAATTTTAATGACTGTTTTTATTACAGAGGAGAAAATTAGACGCTGTTTATTATTACATGAGAAGTTTAATGTCATCGAATCCGTTTCAATCTGCCAGAGAAAGTTTAATATCACTATTAGACGAGAATAGAAAAAAGGTGTGTAAATGACAAAAATTGTTATTAAAAAAATGTAATTTTTCTTACATAGGTTCTTTTGTTACTAACCTAATATGGACTAAAATGGTCTGAAATAAATAAATATTATTTTAGTTATTTTTATTTTATCAAAATTACGACCATCTATATATAAGGTAATACACTAAAATAAATGATCGAATCGAATGAACCTTCAAGACTCGTAAATTTTAATGTACGAGTATATTTTGCGCAAATGTGATGTGTTGTAATATCTTATTCGTCCAAGCGTTCCTCCCACTTTACTACTACTACACTACGCGTAAGATGCATCTTAGATTTACGCTTCTGGGCCCAGGGTACGCTTTCAATTTATCTTGTAATATATTATGAAATAAAAGTTCAAAAGAAATGCTATGTATAAAATCAGCGACCTCAACTGATATGTTTATATATAAGTATTCTTAACTAATAAGTTCTAAATTAATTGTTTTTTTTTTTGAAAAGTACGTATATTACAATGACTTATATATTTACAGTATGAAGTAGCAGAACGCAAGCGCCGCGCCGCCGCTGAAACGAATCGCAGCTCTGAGAATGGTGAGACAGCGCAAAGCGGACACAGCGGCTGTGGACTGCGGCGAGAGGTATTTAATTTGAGCTTATTGAAGCTGACAGTACAGTTCACAAATCAAAACTCAAAATAATTTGCGATTCTCCTAGGTAAATATAGAGTGCATCCACTTTGGCGCTAGCGTTCTCAGAACTATGATTTACATACTGGTGTTTTAAGTAATTCAAGAAAAGTCAAAACGTTATTTTGGTGGTATCATATTTTACATACATTTTATTAATTTATAATCATTTTATCAGGTATGGGTACGGCCCAGCGGACACCGTACTACTACATTACGACCACACACTCGGGACGAAGATTTCGCGGCCATGACTTCAGTAGAGGTATGTGTGTTTTTAAAGGTAAATTCATTAATAACTAGGACGAAGGGTACTATGAAAGTGCGTTTCGAAATGGAACAAACTTTTTGAATGAATGGATAAGAATATGGTGCTCCTATACATATGTCGGGATGTCATTGATTTACCTACTTTGAAATTGATATTCAAAATAAAATAAGGGTGGAACTGTGCGATGCGATGTTGTAAATAACGCGTTCGCCTCCTACCACTTGCGCAATCATCCCTTCTTTTGTAACTGGGAGTGTTATTGCAATAGTGCAATAGTGAATATGAACGCGCGGCATCCAGGTAGACTATTGTGCTGTGGATCACTGTGAACGCGGGGCATGGGCAGACGCCTTAAGCCATTATTCGGGATGCTGTCCCTTTCTCGGGACAATTATGCCCTCGTTTGACCTTTATAAGACTGTTTAAAGATACCCGGTTAGGTAGTGAACTGTCACTCTAGTTCAAGAGGCCCGCAAATATTGTTATCCTTTGCCACTACCTGATCCAATTAACCATTCATTCTGATATCCACTTGCCTCCTTATGTATCGCTCTGTGCTCGACATATCCATACTAATATTATAAATGCGAAAGTCTGTCTGTCTGTCTGTCTTTCTGTCTGTCTGTCTGTCTGTCTGTCTGTCTGTCTGTCTGTCACCTCTTCACGGCTAAACTGCTGGACCGATTTTAATGAAATTTGGTGGGAATGTAGTTAACGACCTGAGGTCAAACATAGGCTACTTTTGAGCGCGATATAACCGAGTCCCACGCGGGGCGTAGCCGCGGGGAACAGCTAGTATACATATATATATTTTTTCACCTCACAATTTTGTCACTAATGTCATTGAATTGAGAATGGTTATTAAAATATAAAATAATATATATTTTTTTGTTTCAGTTAAACAAAAATTTTATTACCAGTTACTTACACGTACACGGCAAGCTTATTACTAAAATCGGGTGAGTTTTTATCTAATAAGTCGATTTTCATTCTTCTTTAAGTACAATGTGACGTACCTATAGAAAGAATTACAGTTTAAAAAATGGGAAATTGGAAGTACTGCTTTGTAAAACTGCTGATTTGTGTAATTTATTATGAAGAAAGTCGTTTTAAAAACTGTCATATCCATAAAAGTTCTGAAAATATGCATTTTTCAGTACCTATCTTTCTTTATCTATAAACAAAATTTATATGAAAAAAATAAGGCTGAACGTTTGATCATATCTTTTCCGAGTAAAATGTTTGATTTCGTTTTAGCATGGAGACTTTCCACGAGTCTGCGTCGCTAATGCTGCGCCAGTTCCGCGCCTTGTTGACCCGCCAGCCGCTGCCGACGTCTGCGCCGCGCCTGCTGCAGCTCACCGCGCTCAATATGTTCGCGGTCGAGATCACGGCGGCCAACAACAATGGTGACTTTTATACTTTTTACAGTTCTTGTTACAGCGACGTAAAGTTTTCTGTTCCGGTGTCTCAACACTGAGCAAATGAAATTTCATACGGCATTGTGAAATAGACATAGATTGTTGCGGCATCACGACCGGCACAGATAAGTTCAACTATACCTATGGTATGGAAATATTTCACGTGTCGGCGTCACTGATGCTGCGTCAGTTTCGCTCCTTGTTCACCTGCCAGCCACTGCCTACTGAAATTTTTCATGCATGTGTAAATATTATTACGACATGGAGCTAATCTGATGATGTAGATGGAAGGTACGTACTAAATTCGTAATAAAATAATGCAAGCACATCGAGTTTAGGCTCGTTTGATTCGTTTTCATGAGCTTTTTGGGCGAACGATTTAGTTCCTTTTCTATCTCTCTCATCTTAGCGATTCCCGGTTATGCATGTTGCTTTAGATTCCAGGGTATTAAATTACTTTTTAATTACATATATAATAGTGTTTTTAAAGTTTTTTGTTTAAATTGCGACTAGTTTCGGCATATCTTCGTATTTCGGTAAGAGTAAAAATACTGAATAATCGTTAGGGTCAAAACCACTGCGGTCAAAACTCTTAATTATAAAATGATCTCTCTCTCCTTATTCAGATGAAATCCCTCTATGAAATGGAAAAAACAATCTCTTTTCTTTTTGCGGACTTTTGTATCCTTGATCGGTTTTCTTCTATAACTGTGCTAACCCATCAGGGTATAATTTTATAGGGAGTTTCGTATTGTCATCTATATAGTTTTTTGCACTATTAAATAAAAGAGAAAAATAAATCGTGAGACGTATAACATTAAAATAAATAAAACGTCTATCACATAGTGGACTCCGGGTTCCGTAGCCTGTGGCTTGGGATGTAATCGGGCTATTGCATAGATAATGAAAATAATAGATACAATAGTTTTTCTTTACTTACGTGTTACGTACTGTCGTTATCTATATTATGATTCTGTTCAAATAATAAGTACATATTAATTTGTCCTACAAGGCTGACTAAATGGTTATTTACACCTGAAAGATGCGTGAGAATATTTAGCCCAAATAACATTTTATTTAATTGCGCCCGTACTTTCGAAATACGTTGGTAACGAACTGAGTCGGCAAGAGCAACTTACAAACGAGCAAATACCACAAACTGCAAGTAGTACTTGTTTACGTATGGGCACACAGTTTAGCGGTAGGTCCGGAGTTGTTAAACTACGTATCATAACCGCAGACTTTGTCCATACGCATAAGAATCATAGCGAGCGCTTTTTAGAGATCCTCTTGAGACGGGTTCTTAAAGCTATGTTTTGCTAGAAGTTTGTAGCGTTCAGTGCTCATCAATTTTTCGGCCTGCATTCTGAATGTTTGATTTTCGGAATCACATCGGTGTGGAATTAATGGAATTATTGGGACCAACCTTTTTAAGTATTGTTAATACGTTAGTTACCATAAATTCAGAATTATGCGTTAATAGGTGTAGAAATGGGGTAAATTAAATAAAATAATTTTTGGGGTTCCCCCGTATATAGTACAGAAAATGTAAAGACAAACTATAAAGGTAAGCTCCGCTCCGCTGTTTGTCCCTTTTACATCCCCGACGCAAAAAGAAGGGTGTTTTAAGTTTAACATGCTGTTTGTGTATCTGTCTGTGATATCGTTGCTTCTAAACGGATTAACCGATTTTCGATTTTTTTTTCTTGTGTTATAGATAATATATCCCAAGAGTCCTTGGTTCGTGAGCCATGGTTCATGAAAATCTATTAAGCCGTTTGAAGATCAGACTTCTAACTACCTTCCATATGTCATATCGACAGAGATGTGAAAAATAGTTTAGTAAAAGTATTTAAATACAAAATGCAAATGCATAGTTGCTAGCACTATTTCAAATAGAAATACAAAATAGTTTTGAATAAAAGTATTTAAATAAAAAATGCAAAATACGTATTTTTAAAATAGGTTTTGAAAATAAAATACATTGTTAAGCATAACCACTTTTATTTATTGAACTGATTTTAAAACTAGTATTTGTTCTAAGAGTTCATCTTTCATGTTCGCCTATGGGGCCTCATAATCATTCCACCAAATGAAAATAGTCGTTCTACAGGGGCAAAACTCGGTAAGCAGGTATTATATTTAAGGAAGAGTTTTTTTACAGTAGGATACCTGTTCAAGGATTCTAAGGTATTGTCTTCATCTTTTAAATATTGTAGTGTTTCCAGATCTATTGTAGTTGTATTAACATTATCACTGGCTGCTGAAGAATCAGAGTTCTCAACAAACATATGATAAGATTCTGTCAATTTCTTTATTTTATCAAGCACCATCAGTGCGTTCATAAATAAGGAAATCATGGATTTAAGAATGAAAAATTGTAAAAATGAATTAAAAATGCAACGAAACTATTTTGTATTTTATAAATACTAAATATTTATATAGAGTATTTCAAATAAAATACAAAATACATTTAGAAAAAAAGTATTTCAAATATAAAATAAAAATGGGTATTTTTCATTTTGTATTTGCATTTGAAATATATGTATTTCAAATAATTCACATCTCTGCCTATCGATTCGAAATTTCATATTACTTCAATGATATTGAGAGAAGAGAACATGTTAAGGTGCCTTAAAATATAACATGTTAGGGCAAGGTGTAGATTACGAAGGTGGGTAATTAAATGGGATATGTGACAGGCGTCAAAGATGATAAATTAAAAATTAAATTAGGCTAAATTACCACTGCGGTAGAGTCGAAGCGATGCGACGACGCATCAATTCACTATAAATACCTTCCTAATATTAAAAAATATTTATAAACAAATTAAAGTAAAGCAATAAACTTTAAATGACCTGTTAAAGTTAAGTCATAGTATTGCATGGAACCCTCAGGCCGCAAGATCGACTCGCACATGGCCACTTTATTTTTGAATATACTTAAGTTAATTACATATATAGGTACTTAATAAATATACACGGCCAATTTAAGAGTTTCTGAAAAATCACGACACGCTATTGCCATGTAAGATGCGTGTACGCATTCGTTAAACAAAATTAATATATGAAGCGAGCTTGTAAATGCGGCTATTTCCTGCGGCTCCGTCCGGGCGCAGTAAAGGTTTGTAATTACAAATTACAAGTTATCGGAGGTTGATGCACCGCACTCGCGTCGCCGCCGCCTGCGCCCGCGCACCGCACAAATGCACATTTGACGGCGACAGGTTCAACAAACTGACTCTGCGACGGAACAGTGACGACCACTCTTTTACGCAATTATACGTAATGATATTTTGAATTATTTAAAAAAAATCCGCGGCTACAGCCCTTAATTATGCCTTACAAAATGACGGCGCCCTTCGGCAATTTAACGCTGAAAGTTCCGGGAACGAATATCAGCTAACTGTTTTAAGTCATTTATCCTATAAAAGGCTTCGATTTGATTCGGCCTTTAAAAGTTATTGTCAACAAAGATAGTGTATTACAGGTGTATGTTAGACTTATAGTTTAGACTACATTCTCATGAAAAACATTTAATTTGTGATGCGAATAACGTAGCATACTCTTTATGAATAATTAGTAGGTAATGTATTAAAATAGGCATGGTATAAATAAAGTAAATACGGTTGGCGTAACTTGTTATGCATTGTGATATTGTATACACATGTATGACTGTATTCAGTGTTCCCATGGGAAACATACTTTGTGAACTTTTTTCTAGTTTACTGAAGAGATTCCACGCTCTGTTTACCTTTTCCTTCATGTCTGTTTGATGGATTTTATTTGTGTTCTTTTCGTAACATTTATTAGTCTTGAGGATAATACCGGTCACCAGGGCATTCAGGGTCCATGGAAACCTTGCAAACCAGCTTCATAAGCAAGCACCGTATACACATAGATGCTTAAAAGAGTGTCGTGATATTGCGTTTGCAGGTGCAATCCGTGCTGAGTATTTTTAGCCTATCTATTTATACCGGACCGGCTTCGAACATCGACTTGTCGGTCATCTTCTAGTAGCGCCATCCAAGGGCGCTCGTTCCGTATACCTCATTATCAACTCCATATTAAAATGTCTTTTTATCAACATCAGGCAATCGGACCGCCTATCTTGTGTGATTTCAATACAGGCACACGCCAACGTGTTCTCGTAATCTATCTATACTTATAATAAATCTGTAGAGAGGTCAATTCTGTACATTAAAAATATTTTCAAAATAACTATCAGTGATCGATACTGATGCCAAAAATGCAATCAGTAAAATTTTTGTCTGTCTGTCTGTCTGTCTGTATGTTCCTTATAGAAACAAAAACTACTCTACGGATTTTAACGAAACTTGGTACAATTATTCTTCATACTCCTGGGCAGGTTATAGTTTACTTTTCATCACGCTACAATCAATAGGAGTAGAGTAGTGAAATGAAATATTGGGAAAACGGGAGAAGTTACTCCATTTTTTAAGCTTCCGTCGCGTGTGCAGTCTTAATGGTTAAAGTTACATAGAAATCATATATGACGGAAATGCAACAGGATATTGCAAAATTCTCACGGGAACGGGAGTTAGCGGGAAAAAACTTTTGTATGAAAAAATCTAAACCGCGTAAGATAGATGATTGAAATTTGGCATGCAGGTACCGTAATGAACGTAAAGCTTACTTGCAACGCGATATTGCAAAATTCCAACGGGAACGGGAGTTATTGGGAAAAAACTTTTGTATGTCAGATACCCGAGTGAGCAACCGGAACGCGACAGACGCGTGAGGGCAGACGTCGTTGATGGTCGTGTCAAATATTGAATTTTGCGGACGAACTTTTCACTATTCTTGGACGGTTTAAATCTTTAGTAGGTAGTTTTCTTTTGTAGATTACTGTAAAATTTGCCAGGCGGACGTTTCACGGCCCTTGAATTTGCTTATAATTTTCTTTTGATTTTTTTTTTATTTTGTTTAAATAATTGTAGGTTATAAGTCTTTACGATGTTTTTTTGTTAATTTTGTACAGAACTCTTCGTGCGCGGTCAAACTTTTACTTTCATACCGACTGACATCCACATTCTTACCTCTGAATTCCAGACAAAAGCCTATAGGTACTTTAGGGTTAGCCTTCACTGATCGTATTTTTCTAAATTTATATAAAACCAAATTATCATAAACTAATAATCTTTAAATTAATAACAATTCACTATTCAACTGCGGTACTTATACTATAAACTCATTTAAAAATAATAAAATTAAGCATTTTTAACCTTTATCCCACACACATAAAGATCTCTCTTTTATAACACGCCACGCGGACGAAGTCGCGGGCAAAAGCTAGTACTACATATAATATTACTAGCTGTTCCCTGCGGCTTCGCCCCGCGTGGGACTCGGTTATATCGCGCCCAAAAGTAGCCTATGTTTGACCTCAGGTCGTTAACTACATCCCTACCAAATTTCATTACAATCGGTCCAGCAGTTTAGCCGTGAAGAGGTGACAGACAGACAGACAGACTTTCGCATTTATAATATTAGTATGGATTAGTATGGAAGTATGGATTAGTATGGATATGGATAAAATTGATGATTTTTTTAGTTTAACTGTAATAAAGTAGGTACCAGATGGATTTAAAACATATTATATTTTATACAGTCCATTTCTTCCAATTCAAATTAAAAACAATAATGACGCTTTGTTTAAAGGCATAGAAATCAGATCAAATAAAAGCGTGTAATTTTTAGAATATGATGATTCGAACACATCTTGTTCCGGATGACCCTGAGTACTATATTGTTATTGATATGTTTACTTACAAATGCGATCAATTGACTCACTTAATTACATTTAAATATTGCCAGCGTATAACACGGAAATAAAAAAAGGAAATTGTTATTATTGCTTTTTATAACCGCAAGAGGCGTTCGGAAATGGAAAGAAGCAAATTGCTCTTTAATTGTCTTCTTATATTATCGTCTAACGTAAAACTAAGTGCTTAATTTAAAATTAAGCTTATGATTTGTATTTACATGCATGATTAATTAAGGATTATCTCTGCAGACATTAATTTTACGACCATTAAATCTTTATAATATGACGGGTAATTATTGAACATTATAAAGTATATTTTATGAAATTTACTTTTTATTTAATAAATTATTTAGATTTTCTATAATTTATTTAATTATGAGTATCAATCTATCATAATATCATCATATACCGTTTGCATCTCCCATAAGATTTTGCATTTTATTAACAGCCGCTTGCCTTACGTAATTATTTTTGAGCCTTCAGATTGCTGTTGGTGGAATCGGCAACCAGTCCGACAGAGGTACGAGTATTGGGTGTTTTGGTACTTATTTTGGTTGGTCTATTCTTATGCCGGAAACACGTCTGTTTTTGTGTCATGAGTGGTTTTGTTTTGTATTAATTATTATTTTCATTTATCAGATGCGAGTGAAGGCGATAGGTCAGCGTGGTTGGAATGCGCTTTAGGGGTTTCTCTGCTAATGTTCGGCGTGATGCTGGAGCGATGTTGTGCATTGCTGCCAGAGCCGGTACACGCACAACAGCACACCGACGCACTACTCCTTCTACCAGCTATTAAGGTGCGTACCACTAGGAGTCGTAAAAAAAAAAAAAATGTAGATACTTATATAAAATCCCCGAAAAGATTTTTTTCCTGTATAGAGAATAATTACGCAAAATGTTCCGGTGGAACTATTCTTTCTTGAAATTGGCTTTAAAAGGCTTACGCTGCTGGAGTGATTCGTATCAATCTCTTAAAACACCTAGGGATCAATCCTTACAGTGAATATCCAATGTTCTCAACTTGTCATCTAGGCCAATACTTAGCAATTTTTTGTCAACCCGCCTTACAATGACATCTGACGTCACAGTCTAAACCACTGCTTTTTGTTATAACAACAGCGATCACCAGCTTAACTAAACTAACCTTACTGAACTTTATTCAGGTATAACTTCTATAAATGGTAGTTTTAATCACACAATAAGGAAGCTCAGTCAATCAAACCAATGTTTCCTATGCTTAGATGGATACCAATTACATTGCTGTTCGCACATCAAAAGCATATTGCGTTTTACCTCTTCTGTCAATCCTAAGAAATATTTTCTTATTATCGGCGACTTAACAAAACTGTCCGTTAATTTTAATTGGCAATTGACGAGTAACGGTAGATGTAATACATTAATTATTGCTCTTTGTACTGATATTTGATTCTATATGCTCATTGGATTTTACAGATTTTTACAAATTCTTATACTCTGTTTAGAATTTAAGACGACTTCAAATATTTTCTTTTTATAAGTGTAGAAATAAATATAAAAATTTAGTTCTACTTACATACTAATATGGGGTCTGTGTTATCTATCTATCTATCTATCTATATATATATATAAAAATGAAACCCGTTTTCCGTTGTCATGACATAGCATGAAAACGCTTGACTGGTTTGGCTGATTTTTTTTTGTAGTTTTCTAATACTCTCTCTGTACAAGGTTCTTACGGAAAAAATATTAAGAAAGGCGGTACGAAGTTCGCCGGGTCAGCTAGTCTGTAATAAACATTCATTTTATAGATAAAAGTAGTGCTAAGCTTTAAATTTTCAAGTTAAATGATTTGCATCGATGAATAAAATAAATAAATAAAATAAGAATAAAAAAATCTATCCCTGAATATGATGTTCAAAATATAGTATATCGGTATTATTTTTTAAATAGTTATTTTAAGTAAAATTTGATATTATTTTTGTATTGCAGGTGTGGTCTGACTGGATGTTATGTCATAGTAGCGTGTGGAATCCACCGCCATCGTTTAACAATTTCGAAATAGAGTAAGTGTTAATTATATATTTAATATCATGATCTTTCTAACTTACGAGACACGCATGTGTCATAGAAAGCTTAGCTTTCTTTTGTTATAGATAATTGTACGTCATATATCATTTTGCTATGTATGTAATGCTGTATATAACAGTAATATTAGTCGCCAACACCTTTTTTATGTTAGAGGCAAGCCTAGCCTAGTATATATATAAAAATATGTTTTTTTACATAGAAGCGAAAACGACCCATGGGATTGGCTGGCAAAACTCATGAATATCCTAGAAACTCTCGATGAAAAGTCCATACAACTGGAATATAATCCAAAAGAAGGTGAGATTTTTCATTTTTAAATATCAGTTTCTGTATTTACGAATCATACAAGAATAGATCATTTGGGATTACTTAAGGGTAAGTAAACTATCTAAATATTAATTTTGCATTGTTGTACGGCATTTGTTTGCCAAATGGGGTTATTTTTTTATTTTACCTACACTCAAATACAGAAATTGAAAACTTACTTAGGTTTAGTACAAGGTTGCTACTTATTTCCATCAATTTTCATCCATATAAATAAAAATTAATGTTGCAAACGTAAATCTCGAGAATGGCTGCGCCGATCATCGCGTAATTTTGTTTTTAACATGTTGGTTGTAACACGTGGAATCTGAAAACTGCGGGGAACAGCTAGTAGAAAATAATTATATGTATGGGCTTTTATAACTATCAGAGAAATATGTCGCATGATCTTTTGACGACGTCCGTGGCGTAATGGTTACATGCCTGCCCACTACTCAGGAGGTACCGAGACCAGTCATCATGCATTCCCCAGAAAAAAAAGTTTGAACAAACAGACAGACGGACAACAAAGTGATCTTATAAGGGTAATGTGGCCCTTTTGAGGTACGGAATAAAAATAAATGATATTTTTCTGATTAGCCTTTGTCTTAGATGTTTATATAATATATATCTATTTATATATTGTATTTGTTATAAAATATAGTATCGTTGAGTTAGTATCCCATAACACAAGTCTCGAACTTACTTTGGGGCTAACTCAATCTGTGTGATTTGTCCCTATATATTTATTTTTTATTTATTTATTTATCTTCAGCTTACGCTTCAGAGCCCAGGGTACGCTATTAATCATGGTTCTGATTTGGCGGTACTGGTTATTACAATGGAGCGACTGCCGTCTGACCTCCGTAACCCTTTTGGACAGGGAAACCGGACCAACAGGAACATGATCCGGGTGTGTTAATGGCCAACACTGTAATATCTTTCAGGCTGCCTAAAGGCACCCGACACAGCCTAAGATAGAAAATGCCACTAATGGCGACCAATCCAAACATTGTCGCGCACTCGCCGTTGCTTGACGCGCGCTTCTGTTACGAACACGCGCACCGCGCTAGGCTATCGAGCTTTAAAAGCTTTTATTATAATGTTAGTATAAGTATAATGGTGGCATATAATGTTCTCAGGATAAAGTTGTTCAATTAAATGAAGGACTGAGTCTAGGCTTTTATTACATGCATATGGTGAGATGAAAGAGAAAAATATATTTTCGTTAATTCCTTGCAATGAGTCATTCACCCATTTTATAAAAACATTGTGTGTTAAAGAACAGGATATACAAATGAGTCATCGAGTTTTTCAAATAAAAAAAAGCGAATTCTTGTATAACAAGACCACCGATTAAGACCGATTTCATGTGTGATAAAAACTTTTAAATCAATAAAGATACTTTCAATGATTAGTGACAGTTAAATACTCTGTCATTTAGTTTTTTTGACTATTCAACCAGAACGATGGAGTAAGACTAGCTAGGTAAAATTCCTCTATGTTTATGCATCACTATCGGCGTAGAAATACGAGTAAAACGACCATTGAGTAGATCAATTACGTAAGCGCTATTTTATTTCATTTCGTTTTTTGCCTAGCTTACTTTTGGTATGAGATTATACCATGTTACGTTTTGCACTAGTCTCATCCAAGCCCGTTATTTTGCGGCGCGGCGGCCTTGAAGGCCACACGAGGCGGTCGCCGATAAAACACCCTGTAATTTTAAATCTCTTACCAATATATACCTTTGCTCTAGTGAGTGTAATTTATGTTCATAGCTTTTTGAAAATGAAAAGAGATGAAATACGACGGCTCTTTTATATATTATATAGATATAGAGCGTGTTTTTATTACAAATACTAGCTGTTCCCCGCGGCTGCGCCCCGCGTGGGACTCGGTTATATCGCGCCCAAAAGTAGCCTATGTTTGACCTCAGGTCGTTAACTACATCCTTACCAAATTTCATCACAATCGGACCAGCAGTTTAGCCGTGAAGAGGTGACAGACAGACAGACAGACTTTCGCATTTATAATATTAGTATGGATATACATATATGAACGTGACTCTCTTTATTACTTTTTGGTATTAAACTTATTTTGAAGTACAGATACCTTGAAAAAAAAACACATGATACTTTGAAATCGATATGACGGAGGCTTACGTGGGCCACTGGCAACAGCTACTTTAAGATTATAATAAATATCGCGCTCGAATGATATAATTCTGTCATTTTAGAAATTTGTAGTTGCTATTTGTGTACAAATATATTATAAATAATTATATGATTCACGCTAATATCTAGCGTGTAATTCACGAACGGTCCTGCTTGATGCTCATCTTTATCGAAACACGATGTGGCTAATGGATGCGATCATGTCTATTAATATACACATCCTGATAACGAATACTATTCACACAAATCATAAATACGTGTTTATCGAACATGCATTGTGATTTGTGTATAGACTTAATACATTTTATAATTTTATTTAATAAATAAAATATATAATAACTTAATAAATAAAAAATATCACATGATTTATTATTTGACCCAAAATGATTTTTTTATACATACATATAGTCACGTTTTTATTCCATACGAGGTGTCTACCCCTACCGGGGGGTCTTACGGTCCAACATACTAAACGTGGTCTAACTTAGACCACGTTTAGTATGTTGATAGTTGAAACAGAAAATAGATGGTAATGGATAGCTAGCCGCATCGCCTATGTCATGATTACCTCATTCGCCGATTCCTTCAGTCGATTAGATTTTTTTTTCTAAACAAAAATAAAGGAAATATACCCATAAGCTCTGATTAGATGCTGTATCCTATATATACGCAAAAGTTCCAGCCTAAATAGCAATAACTGGATGCGTAGCAGGTACATACTAGCTGCATCTTTTGTTTTTAGAAACCATTCTGCCCCGCCTTGGCCCTTTAACGTAAACTGAAGTGTATTTGTAAATCACTCCCAATTGTAATGATGTACTAATATGATACCTAGGTTATTCACCGGTGCGGTTGGCGGAAGACGCTTCATTGGGCGGGTTCACACCGCTTATGTACATGGAGCCGGCGACGGCGTGGTTGCGGCCCGAACCATCGATGTCACTCCAGACAGCAGAACACGCATTAAGAACAAGGAAACTCCTGTTTTTCGGCACAGAGTTAGTATACAACGTGATTTTTATTACAACGAACCCAAAGACCTTTATAATTTTTGAAACTTGTTCTTAGAAGAAATTTTTAATTTAAAATCGGCAAGTACAAGTAATATAAAAAGTAATACATCCATAATAAATTATATTTATAAATTATTTTGATTATTGATTTTAAATCACTGTTTCTCACTATGAGTAATATAAACAGAGACTAACCTTTAATAATTTTCTTCTTACTATTGCTATCATGTAATTGCAATATTCCTGCATTTTATGAGTCGGTAATGTCGTTATTAACAAAACAATTGGTAAAAGTTTTAAGCAAATCGGTTCAGTACTTTTGAAGATAATCGTACATATGGATAGACAAAATTTCAAAAACAATTTTTTGCTTTCTACTATTCATTTTAAATGTCCCTCTATCCATTTCAGTCAAAATTACTAAATGTATAGACAAAATATTTTTACTGTTTTATTATATGTAGTAACCTGGGCGACCGAGCTTCGCTCGTTTTATGCAGAAGATCTTTTTTGCGTAAAAATATGGGTAAATTGAATTTTCCCCGACATGGAACCTAGCTAGATTACCTTTTTTACTATGAAAGAACTTATGTTTAAAATTTCCAAGAAATCGTCAGAGCCGTTTTCGAAAACGCGAGTACTAATTAATTTATATATTGCTCGTTTAATGGTATAGGATAGACCTTAATATTTATAATATGTGGCATCTTCAAAGCGTATCTCGTATCTGAATGCACATTGCTTATTTTTATGTGTTCGAAATCTTAAATTTTTTTTTTTGTAAACACCATTGTATAATAAAAAAAGCACAAGCTTATTACATTCTGTTCTGAATCTTTAAAATTACTAAACTCAGGATGATTCCCATTGTATGAACCTGCTCTTATATTTTTATTATGTTAGTTAATTTTACGCTTAATGTCGGCATTATAGGCAGTAAAAATAGCAATAAAGCTGAAGACACACGTCTGCACGTTATTTAAAGTTTTTCATTCTTTATTCGGTTGTAATACCTCGTTTATGGAGACGTGAAGTGTAGTCCGGTCCTTTCTATTGGGTACATGGATTAAAGGACACAGTCTCAAGTTACACGAAGATAGTTTAATAGTATCACCGCTAATATTTGCTAAGTTTGTCGAATGACAAGAGATTTAATATGTAGTCAGTCTGTGAGCGATCTCGAGCCTTATTATGAGGGTCATAGTGAGGTATAATTGTTTTTCTTCCGAGCTGAAACATCCTTTTTCGATCAGTTGACCTTCATACACGTACTGGTCGAGGGCCGAGCTCATAAATAATCTTCAGAGATCATAATCTGTTATCCGTTGCACATTGCGCTTTGTGAAATTACGAGTAACACTTCAATTTAAATAATTATATGTTCAATTAACGTCACAATCTAAAAATGTAGTTAGTGTGTGATCGTCTTTATTATGGTAATTCTGTACGTCCGATTATCTCCCTAATATAAAGACGAGACCATATTTTATGTTATCTGAATCATACCTGGCTATCTAAGATTAAATTACATTGTAAAGGACCATTAATTTATTAATTGTACTTAACTAAGTAACAATGTAATTACACTTTTTACAACTTTCATGTTATTGATTACACCACCCTTGATTTTTAGTAAAGTTTTATCCAATACACCAGATGTCAGCACTAAGACTGCTGTTCCTCTGCATTGTTGTCATTGGGAAACAATCTCAACGTTCCTATCTGTTGTCAAAATAGTGAGAACTTTTTGTGTTTTTGGTTTTCTGAGTCTAGAGCCACAAGTCTTAACCATCACTGTCTGTTGTTAGTGTAAATATCAAAATTTCGTTCAAGAGTGTGGTAAGCATGCGTACACGTTCCAATCGGTTGTCAAAATTGACAGAACTTTTCTAGTCCTTGGTTCTTTGGGTCTAGGACCATATCTAACTAGCGACATTAGGTGGTTTTTAGTCTAGAACCACAAGTCTCAACCAGCACTGTCTGTTGGTAGTGAAAATATCAAAATTTCGTTCAAGAGTGTGACAAGTATACGCACACAGGTACCTGGTAGGAGTGGAGCCGCCAGTGCTGCGGCTCGAGTATCCGGGGGACGCGCCGCCGCGGTACGTCAGCGCCGTGCAGCGCGTCCAGCACAACCATGCGCCGCTGCACCATCTCGTGAGTTTACTACGAAACTCTACTCTATAATTCTAATATTATAAATGCGAACGTGAGTTTATTTGTTTTCGATTATCATGAAGTTTGAACAATGTTCCTGTGTCGATCCTGTATATCAGGATTTGATAAACTGTTGTATTTTAAAATCGAGGAACATGTAGTGCATTTCCATATTAGCTAGCCTTTTAAAGTGGAATTTATGTTTGTTATAAACATGTTTACAAGCGCTCTGCAGTCATACTTACCTAATCGAAGCTCTCTATTCATGGAATTATAGAATTTGGTTTTGTAAATAACCAAAGAGAAATATTTTGACATTGTTTATAAACCTACCATAGTCAGAGGACTCCGAAGACGAAGGAAGTGCAAGTGGTCCTACCAGCGGGCCCACCAGTCTTAGCGAAGGGCTTGATCCCGAGGGACCGGACGAAGCAACTCGGAGGTTACTCCGACGTAAGGAGCAATTGGAGTCCAGAAAAGCTAACCTGGAGAAGCGACGAGAACGAATGCAGGTATGTATTGAGATGATAGGATATATTATATTTTCGGTGATTACTAATCAATAATTTTATTAATAGCTCACATGAATTAATAAATGAATTTTCACAGCGGGATTGACAGTTTTAATTAAATGATAATGCGGTTATAGAATGTACTTGTTCGAATTCGTTCTTTGTCTTTGGTTATTATAGTATCCTTGTCTGTACAGTGCATGTTATTGTTTTTATTATATATCATCATTAGTTTCTTCTATAAACCTTTAAAGGGGTCTAGTTAGCCATATTCAGATGATTGTGTATCTCTATATGGATAAATTCCACAATACTTAGCAAGCGCACATATTTTACACATTATGTAGCGGTACTAGAAGTGACGTGGAGTTTTTATGAAAAAGTTATTAACCTTGCGTATTTTACTCATAGGTTACCTACCTATGAGTAAAATACGCAAGGTTAAATATAATTAAACTGTTTTAATAAATGAGTGCAACTGTCATTCAATGACGATGGCAAGTGAAAAAGTATTTTGTTAAACTAGCTGGGCTTCTCCGGATAAGTATAATTGATGCCAATGTTTTTTTTTATTATACCTACTACTGAGTAGGTAATCAGGCTCACGACCAGCCCGATGGAAGGTGGTTACCTTACCTTTATAAGACGCCTGCAACATCCGGAGTATCACGAGCGCGTTTTCAACGCTGAAGAAGGATGCCCTTGGCGTTTCGATAAAATTTAAAAACATTACTCGCTGAAGATGCAATGATTGACAATTACACTGTCAATATATTTGTATAATAATAACAACAGACAGAGCCTGCAAAATGGGGTCACAGTACATTAAAAGGATGTAAACAAACATATATAAGAGATGGGTTAAACTTATTGTATGACGGCCATGAACTGTGATTCCCATCAGGTATAGCCTGGCCTACTAAATAGTAAAAATAGGACAGTAATTTTAGCAGATTAATATCTACAGTGCTTCTGTTTAATAGAATAAGTATAGGAATGAGTAAGTACTTCCAGCTGACACAAATCTGTCTTATCAATTGAAATGACAGTAACTCTACTACAGTGAGTATCGTAATGTACGAAAATATTGGTTCGGATTTCTACGGAAGCTGTTGTGCTCCGGGCAAAAGTTAAAAATATCTAAATAATTTAAGTCAGGTATCGGAAACCTGAAAATCAAAACCTGTTTATTTTTTCTTTTGGCGGGTACCTTTATTATTTCCGTTTCGCTAAACCGGTATTTACCCAAAAATAACGGTCTTAACCAGGTCTTTAGTATCCTAAAATCGACCGCTATTTTCATTTACCAGCTTGAGGACCGATATTTTTAGATCATAAAATACCGGATTTCTAATTCAAGTATCTGTGATGACATTTTCGTAGGAGATGCTGCGTAGTAGCTGGGTGAGCATAGAAGTGGAGGTCCGACCTCGCTGGCTGGTGCCCGATACCAACTGCTTCATTGACCACCTGCCGCTGTTGGTGACTGTCGCTGACCAACCCTCGCAGCCATACATGTTGGCCGTGCCATTGGTCGGTTAGTAAACTTTATGTTGTACATATTAAATGACATGCGCATGACATCAACTTAAAAGTTACAGAAACGATAATTCAATATTATAGTGTAATCTTTTCCTGTTTAAATTTATTTAATATTAGTGACAATGTCTATCGATTGACTATGTTCCCCCTTGATGAATGAAGAGGTGATCTAAAATTTTTCAAACATTCTTAGCACATTAGTTTCGGTGCTGTTTTCTTATTTGAACTGAAATGTTTCCCTTCTTGCATAATTGATTTGTATTTCTATATGTATATATTTTGAATCTAGATCAGACGAAAGTTACAACCGAACTATCGCCTGATCTCTTAGCCTCGCCAGACCTTTTTTTAGCAAGTGCGTGATGGTAAATTTGAGAGGTCATTAGAATTAGTGGTCGGATTTGAGAAATTCTTTCTGCATATAAAAACCTGATTTTTGATTAAGGTCATAGGTATGTTTATACACGCATGTGCGGGGAACAGCGGGGAACACTCAGTCTCAAAAATAAAATGCATACCACAGTCGCTATTATTTCTTACATTTTGTAGTGATGACCGAACTGGAAGGCTTGAAGAAATGTTCGCGAGTTGGCGAGTGCGCGCGAGCGGCGTCTAGTTGGCTGGGTGTCGCGGCGAACGCGGGCCGCGTTCGGCTGGCGACGTCGCGCGGCTCGCTGCTGGCGTCCAGCGCGTTCACGGCCGAGCGCGAGCAGCAGCGCGCCACCAACGACGACCGCGTGCTCGCCACGGCCGTCAATCTGCAGGCTAACATGCCGCCGCGCACGGGTATGTTTTGCCACTATCTTTGACTTGTAAAAGAAATGAAACAATTTACGGCCGAGTTATATTGGAAGGCTGAAGCGTAGCTGAGACATTGCCAAGTGCTTTTAAAAGGACGAGGTGAAGTTTGAGGCCTTTTAATAATACGAGGACGTAAATTGCAATTTCGGCCGAGGCTTGTACGGTACTTTTCTTCCTCTGAAATCCTCTTGAATGAATGAAAAACCTAATGTATGAAAACGTATACATTAAAAACTTTTTTAATGATATTGGCCAGCATTGAGTCTATTGACGTATTGATTTTTTTTAAATAATGAAGCTATATCCGAGCAAGAGGAAGAAAAGTCTATTAACTTGACTATTAAATGTTTATAGACCAAATAGATTTAACCTAAACAAATTTACATTTTCATTCAAATATTTTTGACTCATGATATCGGACACCAGCGTCAATTAAAGTGGCAATTAAGATACTTTTTTTTGCAGAATCACCGCGCGAGGAACAGAGTGATTCGACGAAATGCGTCAAGCGCGTTCGTGAAGTTGTTTTGTTGACGGACGACCGCAACCTGCGAGTGAAAGCCCTCGCCGCTGAATTGCCGGCGAGAGATTTACCTTCCTTCATGCAATGGGCGGGCTTGTCTCAAGACTCGGTAAGTGTTTAGCCGCATATTTGAAAAGTTAAATTGTCACGGTTTTGAGCTCATTTTTGTTGATATAAATTAAATTCTTAAATAAGAAAGTAAATTATATTACTCTACAACTTTTCACCGATTCGAAAATTTTATGACATAAAACCTAATTCGGGTTTATGAAATGATTGTTTTGATGAATTTTAATGAACTGCACATTGATATGCTCAAGAGGATTACAACCAAAATAAATTATGTAGACAAGACATATCCTTTTCATATTTATTAATAACATGTAAGTGTGAAAAAATTTTTGTATTCGAAACACGGATAGAAGATAAATTAAGCATTCTACAGAAAAGGAAAAGATATTACAAACATGTGTTATTCAAAAGAAATTGCTTCTAATCGTCGCACGTTTGTCATGTGAATGCGATTACTACCCGATACATGGACGCACGCGCTACCCTTCATTGAATTATGTTAGCCGTGCGTGCATTGCCTGCATAACTGGACTGCCTAGATCTATCACTACTTGCTTGACAATGGTCATGTTTGACATTACAGTTATAAGTATTTTGACTGATTTAATATTATCATCTTTTGATTAATATGTATAATATAAATACTATCCAGAATCTATTTATGCTACGAATTCATAGCATTTTTTGTATTCACAGGCTAAGGCTATGAAAACGGATGAAAAATCTTCGGTTAACAAGTGATGTACCCTTGGATGACTAGATGTAGGTAGATAACCGGCCCAAACTCACAATGTTTGTCGGAGACTAAGGTGGCATACTGCTGTTCAGACGGTAGTGCTTCGAAGGCATTCGACGCCGAACTCACGAGGTTGCTTGAGTGCGCGTCACACTAGTATAGGAATTGAATAGATTAAGTAAAAATAAATATACCAATAGACACTTTAATTAATTTCATTAAGTGTTTCACCCCTTTGTTTCTGAGGAAAATTTTAATTGTTATTTTTTTATATATTCACTTTAATTTTTAAGTTACTAGATAAATCGTAATTTTAATGTTACTGATCATTATTTTTATTTACTTTTTGTAACATATTAAGTATATTTTATATTATTTTGTAGTTATTAATAGTTTAAAAATATACTGCATACCTATCTTAACATCAAGTACAGATGACATAGTATGTTCTCATTCATGTCTTTTATAAAATAAATTAATGACGAATTATTTGTATTGAATGAAATAAAATAAATGCACTGTTATAACAGTTATTGAAATCTGTAATAGTTATTTTTATTAAACTTTTAGAACCGTAGTTTTGATCTTAAATATAATTAATTTGAACAATTTGCGTAAATGTGGCGAAGTGTCTTGTGCCATTCGCTTCTTTGTTAAATTTTGGCGTGATTTAAAGGGTAAATTTTAGATATAGAATATTTTAGTATCCCATGATTCAGTCTTTCATTGACGTATGCGTAACTAACTTTCATATTTGTATTGGGAAATCACACTATTGACATTATTGATTAAAGTATTGAAATTGTTTGACGTTTCAATGACAATTCGTGTTTTGATACAAGTTTATATGTAGAATTTAACTAACCTACCTAACACTAACGTGAGATAATTTTCTATACAAAAAGCTATGACACCAATAGTACAATAAAACTTAGGGCTTCTAGATTCTGCATAACCTTTTTTTATAAACATATAATAAAATCATTTTTATGCTATGTTTTCTTCAAGCTATCGATATATATTCTTTATCGACTATGAAGTCTAAATGAAATCTATTTACAAAATACTTAATAGCTTTCAAATGGCGCTGTAGGGTTAAATAAATAAATATGATTGTACTGATTTCACCACACCAGCGATTGTCAACACGTATTTTTCTTATTAGATATAGTAAAATTTGTATAAAACAGACCACGTAAGAAATATTGAGATCTATATTCTTATTGTAACAAGTTCTTTTTGAAACAAATTTGACGCTGTTACTTTTGTCTTAATCATGAAGTTTTAATAAACATTGAATTACCTAAATACAACCGTATTTCATTTACTCAACTTCCCTTTCACATTTTATGTCTTCTTTGTACAGTGTATGAACCTACCAATGATCTTGAACCGTTTTGTGGGCCCTGAAGAATGTCGTATGTGATATAAGTTGGCCAATAATATTTGAATTACGTTAATCAAATGTTGCTTACTGAATCGAAGGTCACTTTACAAAAACTTATCATATAATTGAAAACGGTATATTGAATTATAGTTAAAAGCGGTCATTTACTGAGAGGATAATCCAAGCGTGGCAATGAAGCAAAGGTTATGTATTACTTAGGTAATGAAATGCATTTCAAAGGACTTAAATCCTACAGTTAAATCTGCTTCTTTATATTGTAATGATTAAAATCTATTTACGATCATAGAAGTGAGAAATTCCGACGTGAGACATGAGCAATGGGAATTGGCAATGTTCCGAGCGAGGCTAGGCAGGCGCACCGGGGCCGAGGTTGTAAAAGTACCGTTATACTTATTTACCGTGCGCATCTTGCTTTAGGCACAGTGTTAGCTTATTTACTAATAGGTATATACGACTTGGATGTACTTTCAATGCATATTATATCCCAACTAATATTATAAATGCGAAAGTAAGTTTTTAAATTTGTTTGTTACCTCTTCACGCCCTATCCACTGAACCAATCTTCCTGTTCGCATACACATAGCTAGGAGTATTGAGAAGGACATAGGGTACCTTTCATCCCGGGAAAAAGCACTGTTCCCTCGGGAAATTCATGCAGGCGAAGCCGCGGGTGAAAGCTAGTAGTGTATATTGCATATTTGGTTTGTATATATAAACAAAAGATATTTGTTCTGATAGTACACAAGATATGAATCCTATGTGGAAGATACCTAATTGGTAAAAAACCGATCGTACTTACTAGCAGTTCTCAACTTTGGCGTTTAACACACACAAGCCATTCATAGATATGAAATCATCTTGCTTATCTAAGCAAATTATCAAAATACATAAGTGCTATTAGTAGGAAGTATTTGATTGAGTACCAATATAGGAATGAAGTGAATTTTGCATTTCCTACTTATTTACAAAAGTATTCAAGTACTATACTACAATTTAACTTAGGTATTTAATACCAAAAAATAATATCTAATAGTATCTATAATACTAATGTGGTCCCTACTGGCGATGATTGGGATGTATTTTTCTCTTTTGTCACCAGTGGTGAGAGCTAGTAGCTACAACTGGGAAAGTATGTGTTATACGTCGCCACTTGTGACAATCGGGATTATTTTTTCCATTTGTCCTCAGTGGTGACAAAGCCAGTGGTTACAACCGGGAATAGACGTGCCGATGCCGATGGGCCCCATGGTCCCAGAGTTTCAACCATGGGATCAAAATGTAGCTTTTATATACGTACTGTAACCGCCTCCGTGGTCCAGTGGTTAAGGCGTTTGCCTGTAGACCCGGAGGTCGTGGGTTCGATTCCCACGGGAAGCATACTTTGTTTAGTTGTTTCCAGTTTGGTTAGGACATTGCTGGCTGGAATCACCGGATTGTCTGATTATAAAGATGATTCCGTGCTTCGGAATAAGGCACGTTAAGCTGTTGGCTGCCATCTGGTAGTCGTTAAAGGAGCCACGCTAGACGACACAAGATACTGAGCATTGAAAACTTCGCAATAACGTTTTTATCCTATCCTGTAAGATATTGCACTAGCGATAAGGCCGCCTATTGTATATCTTGTCAAAGGCTGTAATTCCATGTTTGCAATTCTATGGTGCAAGTAAGTGTTTTTACTTACTTTATTATCATTCTAGCGCTCTCCCGGTTGCGTCCTCTGCTGGTTGCTTGTTGCTTCGGACTTCATGTACCGCATCTTACGTATACACATCATTTGATTTGGTGGTCTTGATTTTGCTAGAGTGACTACCTCGTGAACTCTCAACCCTGAGGAGACGTCTGATGCCATAGCCTCGTACGTTGTTAAACAGTAGATATGTACAGTATCACGCTAGTAGTTCGCTAAGATGTTGGTATGGTCTCGAGAGCACCTAGGACTTCCGCGATAGCAGGCTAGCATACATTACAACTAAAGTCGTCGATTGTATGAATTATACACCAAGTTTATTCGTTCATTCAAAGTTACGTTAACGTATCACTTTGTCTACCCAGCCATAACCGTTAGTGTATCATACTTAGCAATCACAACTTTGTACTGTTACCTAACACCATGTTATTACAGATAGATAGATAGGTATATACCGGGAAAGGAATTACTTACAGTAAGTATAAAATAACAATAGATACCTATTTAGTCTATTATCTCATGGGATTGGCCCTTTTTTATAAATTTATTAGGAAGACCACCTGAAATGTCAACTTGGTATAAAATAATTATTGCATTGTTTAAATAATCCTCTCTCTTTTTGTCTCTTTTATTTTAGCGATGGGGTGTCCTCAAGTATCCGCTTCGGTGTATTGGGTATGTTTACTTCTGTTACAAGCGTCTACGTTTTGGCATGCGTGCATTTTGAAGACAATGCACCATATGGGTATATGGTGCATTGTCTTCAAAACGCACAGATTGTATAAATGTGTATTCCTAAAGAAACTGTTAATTTCGTAGTTGTTAACTAATAATAAAGAGACAGGTACAACTCATTAAATGCTTGGAAAAAATGCGATTCATTCTTCGTTTGTCCCACTGAGTTTTGTCCCACTAATAAATTTCTTAGTTAGTCCCAAACATTATGCTTCCTTCGTCCCGATGTACAATTTTTATTATTTTATTCCTAGTTGGTCCCACTTTGCATTCCTTGTTCGACCCGTTGTTTTTTATAAGTAATTTTCTATCTAAATAATATAGGTTTTTGTTTGTTATTCCTTCAAAATACTTTTTTGTTAGCTATACCTTTAAAGTACCTTCTTGTGAACTGGGACAAACCGGGAATATAAAAGTGACTAGGACAAACGAATCATTTTTTGAAATGTGGGACAAAATTTCAGGACGAACGAAGAATAAACCAAAAATGCAACGGTTTTAGGTCACACCGTTGCTGTTAGTAGTAGGTACCTACGTAGACGTAGTCAACTATTCATATGCGATTGCCTTTAATTTGTATCATTAGTGTTAAATCGTGATTGAAGTTATAACATTTTATTACAGCACAACACTAAATATGCCGGAAGGTATGCCAGGTTGATGCCACTAAAGTCCATCTATCATTGGATTCATGTGAATTTTCATGGAGTTAGTTGGCCCTCCACTCATAAAGGCGATTGGCTCGAACATTAAATTAGCCCATAAACTTGCAATCAATTAAACATCTAGTCACAATTCTGATGTCGAGAAATGTATATAAACATATAAATCATGTGCTACGGTACAACCTATTTATTTTATAGTCAAGAAATCAGTCATTTTATTTATTGAAAGCCCTGCCCTTTTGAAATATCAGTTGGTTACCGTTGTTCAGGAGATAGAGGTAGGTAGGTACCATAGATTATATAATACTGTACTAGTATCGTAAGTTCATAGGTAGATAGGTTTAAAAGTTTATTCCGTTCATGTCTGTATATGGCAATAAGTTCTTATAATTTATAACACCAAAGATTAAAAAAAAAAACTACGATTTCAGAATATTTCCGAAAGAGCTACCACTTCTAATTGTCTGCTAGTTCTTATGCATGATTGATCAAACATTTATGTCTCTATGCCAATATTAATTCAACACACGTAATTTCTTTGTAGACAATACGATAATCAAGAACAACGTTATAAATCTGGTACTGAGTACTGAATGAGATGGAAATGTGAATGAAACCGCATTCTTCCTATGGGAAGATCTGGCGAATTATGATCACTTTAGGAACTAGGTAAGTACTATTTACGAAGTGAAATCAAAAAGTGGGCATTCTGTTCTGCATCAAGTTGATGATTCCGATGCTCTCCTGCCGTTGAACATTCTTTTTGTTGGTAGGTTAGGTAACTTCATTTACTTGTTGACACATTCAAGTCAACGGCCAAGTCACATAAAATCCAACTATATTAATAAAGAAATCGCAGTAAAGGATCTTAGACTTGGCTTATCTTTACTTAGAGATTTTAGATATTACTTTTTATAGAGAAGCAGCTCCATCGACACTTGGCTAGATTTTTACCGGATGTTTTTGTTGAGATTGCTATTTTTACTTGGATTTGTTTTTTAATTATACACTCCAGCCAGACCTTTCATTATCTGGGGGCACGACACTCTTATTATACATCAATAGAAGGGGCTCATCACACTGAATAACTTTTGTCAAGGCGCATTTTTATACGTCCCATAGTTCAGCTGTACTTTTAGGGTTTTTCATCGGACATTCCAGACCCTCAATTTTTTTGTGAACACAGCATGTCTTTAACTTCAATAGTTTGGCTGGTATGTTGCTGTTTCTCCCGAAGGTCATTAGGTACTCAAGATCTTCCATGATAGTTCCAAGTTTTGATAATTACAGAGGTTCTCAAATGAAGTAATTCCGAAATGGTTCCAGAAAAGGATAGTACGGCAGTGTTTGCTTCGACGCGCGCTCGTCTTGGCGGGGGCAGGGCACTGCCGTGCGTGCCCCCAGATGATTCCGATGCTCGAATATCACATTGTGTCACGAGTACAATCCAAATATGAAAGCTACACACAAACATATGCTCGACAACAAATATTAAAAAAAAAAATTGCCTCGCTTAAACGACTGCGCGCGATTCGAATTTCTTTGCTCGACAAATACCTACAAAGCGACCTGTCGCGGTACACGTCAACCACGGTCAACGTCCATGGCAACCACAAATCAGAATTATTAGGTATCTGGCTACATTGACGGAATATGAAGACGAACATTGCGAGAAAAAGTACTTAAGTTGTACTTACATGTCGTCCGATCGTTGTATTGGGCACATCTTGATATAACCGGCAAAATCTCGAAGTGCCGGCGTTTCTAGAAACGTCCAGCCACATCGTGATCTGGCTAATATATTGATAGGCCCACGACATACAAGTATACAAATCGACTAGCTTTGCTTTCAGGCACGCCCATAACCCTGGACTTCCGGTAGCATGCTCGAAAATACTACTATAACAAGTCGAAAATCATGCCCTCTGCAAGCTAAAAGGTTGTCTTCTAGCTTGCAGAGGGCATGATTTTCGACTTTTTCGTAATAAATTACACAGTAGCAAGGAAGTTAAAAGAAAACTATCATAGTAATGTAGAGCATACAAGTATATTGTATTATTGTTGTAGTATTTTTGTTGGCCATCTTATAAAAATGTAGATGTATTGTTAAATTGTGTTTATCTTTGAAAACAGGCCAAGTAAAATTACGCAGGTAGTTTAGTTTTGGCGATGTCGGCTCTACAGAATTCTGCAGAAATGGATAAAGTTAATGCCATGATACGTGTTCCTGCTATCTCTCATGAAGGATATTGCAAAGTCTACCAGAAAACGACTCTTCAAACAGTGGTAGTATTGGCGTAGATCAGAGTAAATAAGTTGGACCAGTTGGACTTAATACCTATGTAAAAAACGAAGAGGTTTTGAATCGAGTAGAAGAAAAGATAAGCATTTTAAAAGGATTGAGAACAGAAGAGAAAACATGTTGGGACACTTATACGACACGATGATTTTATGAAAAACATCATTAAAGATAATTGCCAAAAAAAACGAAACCGACTTCAATTCCTCAACTAAAAAGGATAAAATAATTAATACATTGTTGTTTAAATATGCTTCATATCAAACATTTAAATAAATTTGAAGTCGGTGCCGATTCTTTTAATAAAAATGCTAACTAACGATCCAGCAGCTAGTCAACGAATTCGTAAAATTGGCACCAACTTCAAATCAACAAAACATCCAACTTCAAAAAGCGTCGTGTCACCTTATTGACATGAAATATATCAAAAAATACCCAAATCGCAATAAAACTTGAAGAGTTCCCTCGGTAACTCCATGATTCCATCATCAGATCCTGATCTGATGACTATGAAATCATTTAAAAAGTCATCATCTAATACCCTTTCTAACAAAAAAATAATTTTACAAATCAATTCAGTGGTCTTCGAGTTATCAAGCAAGATATATTACAATCAAAAAGTTGTAAATACGTTGCATTTTTGAAAGTGGGTTAAATTTTCCAGCATCGTTTCATCTACGTCTCACCTTACTTACATGGAATATATCAAAAAATACCCATGTCCAGTACAAAACTTGAAGAGTTCTCTCGATATCTCCATGATCCCATCATCAGATTCTGACCTGCTGAATATGGGATCAATCGGAAGGTAAACCGGTAACATTAATTAAAAAAAAACATTCCGACGAATTGAGAACCTACTTCTTTTTTTTGAAGTCGGTTAAAAAGATAAAATGAAGACCCCTCCTTCCTTACATGTAGGCACATAGTACAGGTAGCATAGTCTATACATTCATATAATAAAACAGTAAAAATATTTTGTCTGTACATTTCGTTGTTTTGACTGAAATGGTAGAGGGACTTAAAAAGAATAAAAGAAAGATAAAAAAGAAATTGTCGAATAGTTGCGAATTTCGAAACATTCTCGAAATCCCCACGGGACCGGGAGCGAAGCCCACGCGCACGATTCACGGGCTACAGCTAGTATATTATATGTAACAGATAAAGGAGATAACAAACGCGGTGTCATATCAAGTGGTTAGATTTCCACGCCACGTCACGTACTAAAAAGGTGAGATAGGACGACTGATTACATTTTCATGTAAGAAGATAATTAGACTCGTAGG
Organism: Apomyelois bistriatella; assembly: GCA_947044815.1. NCBI lineage: Eukaryota > Metazoa > Arthropoda > Insecta > Lepidoptera > Pyralidae > Apomyelois > Apomyelois bistriatella. Next base: position 7,473,036 of record OX345690.1, read on the forward strand.
TACTCGTATTGAACCGGTTAGGTTAATCTTAATTGGCATAATTTTTAATTACGCTTCACTTATCTGCATATCGAGTAAATCTGTCAGAAGTGTGATAAAAAGTCGACACGTTTTTACTTTATATAAATTAAACGTTTTAGATCTTACATATTTATATTTTTAAACGTTTTAGATACTTACATATTTTATATTTTTTACGCAGGAACTTTAATTTTTTAAATTAATTTTAGAACTAGTTAGACAATTAAAACCACTGAATCTGTCACTACATTTCTAAATTAAGGAAGACAGAAGCCGTTACACTGCAGTAGTAGGTTTAAAAATATTTTAATTTAAAGCCCAGACAGCAATAAATAACGCGTTATCGTGATGTAAATAAAATTAATATAACTAATATACCTATTTCGAAACTAAATTCAATTTTTATTATCGTTTAAAGCATAACGGCACCTTTTAGCCAATAGGTAAATTCATATTGTTATGATTCGTTGATTATAATAAAAACATGCATATTTATACCCTGACACTAGTCACGACTTCTGATCTTGAACATACCTAAAATATCTTTTTTTTTATATTGATTATCTCTACTTACCTTAGTTTTATTCAATAAACGTGTAAAGCTATCTTGAGTACGATGATTATATGCGCAGATGTGTTCGTATTCTACCCCACGTTTCCAGTTAACAGTTATCAAAGACATTTGTGATTGCTCTAGCTTTATTTAAATGGGATAAGGCCGTAATAGATGGGTTTATAGGCATGTACAGCTATCTGTCAGCACTCTCTTAACAGTTAGCTTGACAAATAATGACGACAAAATTTTGTAGAATAAAGTACGTACAAAAATTGTGAATGTTATGTGAACTTAAAAGTATTCGTTAATAAAATCTGGGCTGTAAATATGAATTCTGATCATAAATCTTATCGTATTTATACTACCACTATACTAGTTCACATTAAATAGAATTTATATTGGTGTAAATAAACTATACAGTGCAGTAAGGAGTTCATATTTTGACTAAGGTGTAGAGTGACGCTAGGCCTTTAGTTAGGGCATATAGAGTTAGAACTTTGCCTCTCAATGAAATCTGACTACTTTACGCATAAATTTAAAAAAAAAATTTTGGGTCACCCGCGCGAGTTTCCTAGTTCTATGACTTTACGGCAGTCCTGGTTACATTTTACACATGGATATGTTTTTGATGGGATGACGTATTTCGTTACTGTAGAACAGACAATAACTTTAATTATTTCTCTGGTATACCTACGTAGGTATATAAACCTCTATAATTGTACTATATAACTGGGGGGTAGCTTGGAACCAGGAGAAGGACATAAGGTACCTTTCATCCTGGGAAAACACTGTTACCGAGGGAAGTTCACCGGGGCGAAGCCGTGGGCAAAAGCTATTAGGTATATAAAAGAAAGTCGTGTTAGTTACAACACATAACTCAAGAACGGCTGGACCAATTTTTATGAATTTTGTGTTGTTGGACTTGTCTACGTCAGGAATAGGATAATAAGTATCAAAATGATTAGATAGTGGAAAAAAATATATTTAACAAATAGTAGATTGTATCACAAGGGAGCAAAATAATATTTTTACGGTGAGGGCGTTTTTCGAATCCAGAGCGGTGAAGGATTCCTGAACGGAGAGAGGGATTCAAAGTATATCGCCCGAGTCAAAAATATATTTGCGCCCGAATGATACACTCTACTTTTCATCTCGCTCTATGAGAAAAAACAAAACACGTACAGAACTAATCCGATGATTGCGTTTATTCTTACCAGCCAGTGTTTTATTTTTCATAATATGTGCACTCGGCATGACCGAATTGTTTTGTTCCAAATTTGAAACTCATTATTGCCCGCTAAAAAACCCTATCGGAAAAGACTTACTTTGGTCCCGCTTTTGGGGCAGCAAAGTTGAACATATCGAATAGAAGGGATGAAAAAGCATTTTTAAATACAAAAGGTTCCTGGATTTCGGAAATCGGTTCAAAATGTAGAATAGTGTCAGTTTTGTAAAAGGTTAAAACATATTATTTATTAGTTATGTATTAGTGACTCAAATTTTGTGAATTGACGTTTTTGGAGAAAATGCTGCAGTGGAGTTTGTGGTGCCGCCGCTCCTTCTCCACTTGCGCTTAGGAAGTGGTGGTAAACTTAAATTAAGTAACAATTGACGTCAATAAGAATATGAAAATATTGAAAAAAAAAAAATTTGAATTTGTATTATAAATATTTATGGGTTCAGAAATTTATTTTGAAACTAAGAAAAAAGTAGTATACTTACCAACAAAGAAGTTCGAACCACGCTGTATCCAAAAATTTTTTTTAATCAATGTTTTCCTAGCTTTTTAAAAAAAGCTTTATTTCATAAAAAATTACCAGCTGAAATTTTGGGAACAGAAAGTGGTTGACTGGGAATAACACATACCTAGGCTACTTTTTATCCCAAACATTAAACGGGAGCGAAGCCCTATATAAAAGGGTTACGGAGGTCATACAGCAGTCGCTCCATCGTTATAACCAGTACGGCCAAATCATGACCATGATAAATAGCGTACTCTGAAACGTAAGCTGAATAGGCAACCGGGATACACGATCACGACGAAGAAGTCTAATCGGATTTTTTTCTTAAATGATTAGACCATTCGGGACCGTCATCGTGTTGACATCAGCCCAACCATCATTACCTATACATGAATAGTATCCGGTTTGTGCTTACAATCTCAGAGCAAAATTCTTATGAATCATCTGCTAATATTCCACGATACTTTTTTGCTTTTGATTAATATAATAACAGAAATGAATACCAAGTATTTATGATTAAATTTAATTTGGTTTGGACGGATACATATTACATATACTCTTGATGAGGTGAAATGTGAAACAAAAAAATAATAGAGATATACTTACTTACCATAATAACACATAGAATCTCCTCCTTTTTGAAACCGGCTTAAAATGGAATGAGTGTCAACGTTATTTTACAGAAAATAAAAATATTCTTATACTAGCGACCCGCCCCGGCTTCGCACGGGTGCAATGCTATATAATACATGTATTATACATACAAACCTTCCTCTTGAATCACCCCATCTTTAAAAAAACCGCATCTAAATCCGTTGCGTAGTTTCAAAGATCTAAGCATACATAGGGACAGACAGCGGGAAGCGACTTTGTTTTATACTATGTAATGATAGTTATAGTGATTTACATAAAAGTGTAAAATCGCGCGTGATTTGACTCCAGGCAAATATATTTTTTTAAAATCTATTTTATTTAAATTACATTGCATGATATTTGTGTTAAATGAATGAGATACAATATCACATAAATTCATCATTAGCTGTGCCCGTACAAAAAAGTTGTTATTCAGGTTGCGGAGTTTAAAATCAAAATAGCCTAAATTACTTCTTATCATATTTGCTATTTGCCAGTGAAAGTCCCGTTAAAATCGGTCCAGTCGTTCCAGAGAAGAAACTAGAAACAAACGACTGATAGATACAGATATACAAAAATTGAAAAAAAATTGTAAGTATATGTACCGTGTACATTCATATGAATTAAGTGAAAAGCGGTTATTTTAACAATACAAACACACTCCATTTTTATTTATTTATTATATAGATAACAATTTACCATGCATGTACCATGCTTGATCCAATTGATGCTTGGTGCTATGGTTGACTGGTAGATAATGAATGTCATATGACATTAAGTCAATCCACCATTTGTACACTTTTATTATTAATTTGTGAAGTGAATTTCAAATAAAAAAGTAACTTTTAAAATATACTTCCATTGAATTTTTATAACCCCAGGACCTATGACAAAATGGACTCGGTTCGCGCAGCACTGTAAAACTTTCCTCAGAAAGTAGTGAATTTTGTTAAAAATAAATCGGCCAAATGAGAGTTGAACTCGTTTCCGGAGGGTTCCGTACCACCACACAATACTGAAAGACAAAAGGCTTAGTCCGTAGGCCTGATTATATGTTATGAATTTCTACTTGAAACGTTCATGTTTGACAGACAGCAAAGTGATATATACAGGTATGAGTGATAGATATAGAGGTTCTGTTTATGACTTTTGAGGTATGGAACTCTAAAAAACGCGTTGACTGAACGCGTTCATGCATTCCTAAGAAAAAGAACTAAAACCGAATCCAACTAATATTATAAATGCGAAAGTGAGCTTGTATATTTGTTTGTTTGTTACCTCTTCTCGCCCTATCTACTGAACCAATCTTTCTGAAATTTTGCATAGGTACACATAGGTAGGAGTATTGAGAAGGACATAGGGTACCTTTCATCCCGGGGAAACACACAGTTCCCGAGGGAATCTCAAGCAGGCGAAGCCGCGGGTGAAAGCTAGTTTTTATATAAATTAGAGTTGTCTCTAATTTAAATAATGATTGCTTAATTTAAATAAGCCTAGAAATGTTTTGCTATAAGTACTTAAAGTATGTTCTTATACTTTTTTGTTCAAACATTATAAGTTAGCTTTTATTAAATATTTATTACCTTTTGTTTGCGAGAAACATAGAATTGGTATTTTTAAATTTGATAATTTCCTTGAAAATATTAATTTTAGCCGATGATTACATTTTTTATGCCGTGATCAATGAATCGTGCTTTAGGACGGGGCGGGTTAGCTCATCCGGTAAGCATTTTGGTGGTTTTTGTGATCAGACCCGCGTGTGGAAGGCCTCGCCGAACACGACTTTAAACAAATGACGACATGCGCCATAGTAGGTACTTGAAGATTCGCTTTTCCCAATACATCAATCTGAAGATTTATATATTGTGAGAGATAGGAAATGATAATTTTATTTGATAAAATTCATCACGTTTCGACTGTTTGTAGTCTGTTTATGCTGTTTGTGATTTTTTTCTGTGATTTTGTTCGATAGATTTTCTTCTTTTGATAGGCTAGTTACATGTTTTTACCATGTGTGTACATTTAAGTTAATTTTGAAATCAGTATATTCGAAAAAATCACTTAGCATTATCTTGGAGACTGGTAACAAAGATAAAGTGCAATCGGCACTGAACCACTTCACAACACACATGCTTGTTCATGATCACTTACTTAGCGAATAATAAGCCACCATTATTATGCAAAAATGCTCAATAAAACACATTATGGAAAATAAATACAGTGCGGACAACATGACATTTAGCTTTCCCGCCAAAAAACGAGGGAGGAGAGTCATTTCTAAACCGATTTTGAAAATACGGCTGTCAAATATAATGAGCATTTTTTTTTTTTTTTTTTTGAAAAAGTTGTTTGTTTAATAATGAAGTAATTTTCCAGGTCAATCGAACTTGTATGCCCCGGCATTAGCTTTTTAAAACCTCCTTACGGCCGCTGTAACGGTTTAAACTTGACGTTCGTTTTCCCTTGGTATTAATTCTGTATAGTGCTGGTAACAAGCTTTGTTAGCAACACACAGAGGTGTCAGATTGGTCGATCGACTCTGTATGCCTTTGTAGTCGTAACATCGTTTCAAATATGGGGCACTTTTTATTGTTTATTTGTAGCGTATTGGAGTATTTTGGAGGTCAATTGATCCTGCACACCTAGGTGTCTGAGTAATTCTAATTTGACGAACTTCAAGTTGGCCCCAGTAAACAAATGGAAGTTGAATGGAAGTAGGTCGTGTACAATCGCAGGCCTAGCTAGTTTGGAGATAGGTATGTTAAATTAACTAAAATGGTATTTTTTTCTGACTTTGTACTCTGCTAGGTTTTACTGTACATAATAACTGTTAATCGTCGGCATTATAGTCTGTGAGACGACCAATGAAATGTATACGTCGCTATTAAATCGATTATGTAATTATGTAATAATTATACAATGTTGCCAAGACGACGCCAGGCGCTCCCGCACCGAGCTATAATAGAGAAAATACTTAGTTTGCGGGTAGATGGATATGTTTTTCCCTAAGAAATCAGCCTGTTCATTAATGAGCTTCGTTATAAAATGAGCCTAGCGTTCTCATCAGCTAAAACCCAGCGAGATTGGTTTTCGCGGTCGGCACCTAGGTAGGTAGGTATTAATAGTAAATTATGGTTAAAGCTCAAAGCACGGCTAAGCACGAGAAGTAGCAGTCGTGACGTGATGAACGTCGTTATGCGTCATCTCTGTGCATCATCACTCCGTTTCCTTTAGCGAATACTGCTTTAAAGGTCTAGATTGATTTATATATTTTATGTTAATCGATTGACTAGGAGTTCGTGGGCCTAAATAGAGGAGTAAGGTAATGGTAAGTAATGTTGCACTTTAAGATTTTTATCAGCTTTGCAACTCAAGTTATAAAGTTGTTATACTTACTTTAAAAAATACCCGATGATGGAAATGACCAAATTTCCATCATCATGGGTCCATTCCATTCCAATCTTATAAACTAGTGTTTACATGGGGGTTGCACATCAGATAGAGCTATTGTCTTACACATTTTAATAGTATAATGTATAAACTAAAAAAATACATGGATGATGGTTTTATTCCTGAAGTTTGAAATAATATCCTGAAAACAGAATTTCGACTGCCTAAACAAGTAAAACTTATACACACAATTAAATCATTTTTTTCATATCATTTTAATAATTTATTTTGGTCAGTAATTTGAATCAATTATTATTCATGTGAGTAACGAATACTTTCGCGCTTATGAGACATTGTAATATATATACATAATATGTACAAGCACATATCGAAGAAGGGTTCGTCGTAATAGTGTTTTTCTAAGGTGTGTGTAGTCGAAGCAGAACTAGGTGTTTATCTAACATATGTTCTGAGGAAGCAGTCGGTTATCGAAGTGTTGTTTTCCTAAATTAAGACTGTCGTAATAATTAACTATCGATATTCAGAATTACACTCTTATGCACCACATGTTTGAGATTTGTACACATTTACGTTAGTAAAGCTGCCTACTAACTTTAAAAGCTTACCCACCATATGTTATAATTGTATTATGTTCAATAAAATAATATCTTTGTGGCACTATAAATTATGTCGATAAACGTAATAAAATATGCAATTTTATATCTTCTTGTTATAGGACAGGTTAATACTACTTATCAATAAAAGTTAACGGGTACGATGTTCATTAATTTTTTTTTTAATTTTTACGACTCTTAATTAAGAAAGACTGTATCATTAGCCTGGCCAGAGTTGGATATATGAATAGCGCAGTAATTTACATAATGTTACCGTTTATGTAATTTCGAATTTTATGGACAATCAAGAAAGATCGAGCGGACGCTATTTTGCAAATGTATAAATCGTTGGGAACATTGTTATTTAATTGCGTTGATCATTTGTAAATGGGATGCTACAATTAACTCGTTTGATTTTGTTTTCTTTTTATAACAAAACCTTTTTTTTTAATCTCGGCTATCAAAAGATTTCCTTTATTATTTCGATTTTCACGCCAAGACATTATAAAAAATATATATCTAAAAAACAACATTTTACATTTCCAATCCGACAAGTTGGATCCTATGAAATTCTACTATGAGCTGAGAATAACGTCGTTTGAAATGCTTGAAGGAACTTATGATGTGAAATCGTTTAGCAACGTTGGCGAGCGCACCCACCGATGACAAATTAACTAATGCACTAGACGTGAGAACACGCTAATGACAAAGAACACCGAGAACAGCGCAGGTTCACATGCCACCGAGCTTTTGCAAACTTTTCGACATTTAACTATAAGCTGCTTATTTACCTGACTAATTTCAGATTCATAGCTCCAGTAGTATTAATATTTATTATCATTCTTTTTCTTATATTATCTTTCTACTTTGTACATATTTCGTTATCACAAATGCTGAATGCATCATTTTTTCTTTTAATTTCTGTATACTCTTTTTTAACATTGTTCCACATCATGCAGAGAGATATCTCTCATATGAGAACAATTTAAGGGTCATGCCAACTTATCAGTAACTTTTTTCTTGCTCTATTAATTGGTTAAATAAATATATATTTTAATACCTACTTAGATCCTCATAAAAGAGAGAAGTCATGTCATATAGATATTTTAAACAGATGGCTGAAAACAGTGTTACATCGGACACCTCATAGGCGAGATCAACATTTTTATTCATCGTTACATTCTGAAAACATCAGCAAACTATACCTGAATTCAAACAAACTCTACCAAACTACCGAGCTAGCTTGGTCATATCAAGTAGCGCAACCTTTCCTTAATTTTACTTCCGTTTTGAGCTACCGTCTCTTTTAATTAAATAACTTCACATACTAGCAACAGAGGGCATTTATAGGTATATATATTGGTACTTAATTTATACAGTTTTGCGGAGCACACGCACAATTCGCACATGATGAGGTCATCATAATCTGCAGCCTGGTTATCTATAATGCAAAAATAACGAAGACTCCTCAAGCATGTGAGCCCAGCCTTGATACCCTTGAACCTAAGTGGCAACTCGCGGCCGCGTTGAATGACCCCGCGCGCGGACGCCTGCGCAGCGATGCCGGGCCGCACCGTGCTAATTGTTATGTAACAGCAGACTTACGAGCTACAAACACCAAAATATTTCACATGTGCCAATTTCATATCTTCTCAAAACCGTATACAGACTTAATTGGCCTTCCAATTCCCCACTCTCACAATATTGGGATGCGTAAACAGGTTCCTGGAACGTGAGTGCGCCTTTCTTGCGAACTCCGAAGGGAGGGTGAAGTCACTGAACTTCGCATGCTGTATCTCGTTCCTTACTTCATAGTTCTTATGATTGTAAACTTACCTTCCTGAGGTGCAGTTATTTATTACAAAGTATTATACAAGAAAATTTCGATATTACTTATTATTCTAAATTTAGGATAGTTACTTAAGAAGCAACACGAATATGTGTTGCTTCAAACTTTGTTTTGAGTCTTTTTATAAAAGTACCTACTTTAAAGACTAACAAATTTCGTAGATTTATAAGACTGAATGATTTTAATAATTTAAATTGTTTTCTTATATAAGCCGCAAAGTGATCTTCAGGTATCAAACAACGTAAAGTAGGACATCCAATCAAAGATACAAGTTTTAATTGCTCAGAGACCGCAGCGCAGGAGAAAGTTTATGAGTAAATAAGTATATATTTTATTTATCAATAAATACTTACCTCCGACCTAGATAAAACAAAAAATACTAAGTGTAAGTACCTACAAAGAAGTATTTTTTAAAATTAATCAAAATGTGAGTGTTGCTGTAAAAGAGCTATTAAAAATAATAAAAAGAATTTACATGTTTATTATTTAATAATAATTGTTTATTAAACATAATATAAGTACCACGTACAACTAAACAATACCCGATCTTCAGGCCAATTTTTGCCGTAAAAGTGATGCAGTTATAGTATGTTATACTCGTTATCTATTGGGCAAGAGACATAGCGAGAGCCGCGGGCTCTTGTGCTAGAATTTTGATTGATATTTTTTGTGAGTTAACTCGGCCACAATAAGATGACAGCGGCAACAAGAGAAATGCGAAATAAACGTCGTCGTAACTGAAAGTATCAAGGTTAGTGGATGGTGGGGCAGCCAAAACTCGGCTAACAGTACACCCACGATTGGGCAAAAACTCAGCACCCAGACCGACTGCCACCACAGATACTACCTTTGTACTCGGCTCATTCAAATTAATTACCTACATCAACTTATGAATGGAGAGACCAGTTAATGATACGTCCCATTTAAAAAAAAATCACTCAATGATAAGGATTTAATTAAATAGATATTTTGTAGCAGACCTTTCACTGAAACATGACTAATAGAGGAGAAAGTGTTTCATTACTGAGTATTAATGAATAGGTAATTCACAATCAACATACATTTCAATTCGTTATTGTTTAATTGTAGATAGGCCAATTAAGGTTCATTGTGTGTATTTGGACCATAGAAGCCGCACGTCCTAACTCTGTAATTTAGACAAATAAACACTAAGTACAAAGTGAAGAGATGACGGTTGGAGTGGGCGCTAGAGTGGCACCGGGACATGCAGTGCTTGTGCTGAGACCGCTTTCTCGGCCTCATTCTTGACCGTGAATCGGAAGGCACTGTGTTCTCATAGTCGACAAACCGATGTATCTATGTCGATTACTTGTAGGCGGCCTTGAGCGCCAGCCATCAATTTGTGTGCAGAGCCGACATCGAGATCCCGTTACGGCGAGCGCCTGAATTTTGCCCTGTCGTCTTTATCCGAAGATAGATCCAATTTAAACGCGTTTGTATCCCGAGCCTCTGAACAGGCTGTCATAAAAATATTCAAGTTAACTGTACCAAAAGTTAGTAATTAAAGCGCTCATGAGAACGGCGCCAACAGCATCTCCATAAAAGGTTCCAGTAATTTAATAGATTAAGTTTTTACAATGCATTGAGCTTCGCGCGGTATTCACACGTAGATCATCTCCACATAATCGGCGCTGTATTATCTTAGATCGGCAGTGACGGCTTGGGTTCACGGGGCCCTGCAGTCATCGTGTTTGCTTGCTGGTCTCTTCTAGATAATACATTTTTTATGCCATGACGGCATGTATCGCACTGTTTGCGGATGCGAACACAAATACTGATTGATTTTAAAATCCCAAAGCGATTGTTTGATTTTCACACGCGATAGTATGTACTTACCGTCTGCACATTTAGTATATTCATAAAGTTATGGTCAGGAAGAATAATTTGAACTCTGCCTTAAGACCAAGAGTGATAAATGGAATATGTATACCTATAATATATTTCCTGTTCCCACTGTTATGTGGGGTCAGCACAGCACGTCAGCCTCTTCAATTTACCTCTGTCCCTATTCATTACATCCAATGCGCTCTTTTTACACATACTTATCAGCCGTCACTCAATTCGTTCATCTTTTTATGTATAATATGTATTGATATATACACAAAGAAAAAAATACTAGTTTGTTCCTACATACGTGACAAAGCTAGGCCGTTCTCATGACAGCAGTCATCCAGCCTGCATTGCCCACGGACCGGTGCGCGTGCGTCTCTGTGACCAGAATTTGTATAGGTATGCGCCTGGGAATAGTTCATATAGATAGTGCTCTCATTTAGCCAGGGAAAACCTTTAACATTTTTACGCGAAACGCTTTGCAACTACAAATAAGAGTCATACATTTTAAAAACTATGTGGACAGCGATTTGCATTATTCTACAAAAATAATGGACTTAACTAGATATAGTTGTGCATTGCAAATCCTCAAGTAGCAACAACATTTTAGGAAATATAACGTAAAAAATGAAATAATTTATTAATTTTAACTTAAAAAAAATTCGTAGTAAAATTTGAAATAAACGAGTAATCAGGATATCTACATTCAGACCTAAATGGTTATCCATAATACCCATAACAATATTTAATCCCTGGTCTGTCTATGTGTCTGTCTATTACGCTTTCATGGCTAAACCGCTGGACCGATTTTGATGAAATTTGGTATGGATATAAAGTTAAGGAACATGGGTCAAACATAGGCTAAGGGAGCCGAGGACAATAGCTATTAATGTATATGCTATAAAAATGTATCGTAGCGTACGTTTTGAATAAATTAATGTAGAGTCACATCGTTAAGCATTCATAGTTCCAACTTATTATATAAATGCGAAAGTCTGTGTCTATCTGTTTATCTTTTTCACCTTCTTCTTCGTATTTACTTTTGACCATTAAATCTCTGGACCGATTTCGATGAAATTTGGTAAGGATAGTTAAAGACCGGAGGTCAAACATAGGCCAATTTTGGGCGCGATACAACCAAGTACCACGCAGGGGAACCACGGGAAACAGTTTGTTATAAATATTTTGGATCCTCTAACGATTGTCTACTTATAAAAAGACAAGTCTGAAATAACTAACTAGGTACATGAATAGGTACTTAATTATTACATTAAGAATATTATCTAAAATTTGGAATAGAGTTTGGTGGTAAATAGGTAAGTCAATGGCGGTGGGTGTGCGACATAACGCTGCGACCGCGCCACGCCGCCGTGTGACCATTGTTGCCTTAATAGATAATTAGTTGGGTGCCGTTACTTAACGCGATGAACCACCACCGCTGACCGCCGGCCCACATCGCCGGATCACCTCTAACTGCACTGCACTCCACTCCACGGAAAATTTGTAATGCTGACACAAAAGTAGTCCACACAACATGCCTCGGTAGACTTGTATTTCGTAGTTAACTTTTATTAATGTTAGTAGGGCGCCGTACCATGGGATGTCTTCGCCTCGGGCTAAGATATTACTGGCGCCCGTCATCACAATAAAAAATAATATTATGAATCTTGTACTCGTATCTTCAATAAGTTGTTCGTGTTATTGCTTGAACTAAATAGTTACATGTATGTTAATAGAACAATTTCTTCATAAAAATGTTAATTATGTGTAACGAGACAAAAATTAAGGGAGAAAGCATTAAAAACATGTCTAGGTCTAGGCACTATGTTCATCACCTCAGATCATCACGGCTAGGATAGCGCTCCATACCTCCGCGCACATCTGTCATCTCCGCCAAGCTTTAAAGATGCCCACCCACTTCCCTCCACCGAGAGGTTGGTAGAGCCATGGGATCTACCAACCTCTCGGTTATACGAGCCGAATCTTGGGAGAGTGCGCTGTACTAGCATTTCGCATCTCTTTCCAGTCGCACCTGCTTGATCTCCCTACAAGTTCTCTATAGTGTCGCCTATCTATGCAATCATTGCATTTTAATAACTTTCCCCCATCCTTAGGGGGCTTACGTTCACAAGTACGCCTCGCTTGCCTTCTCGGCCAGAGGCCAGCTTCTGTCTTCTAGGTCTTTGAGTTTGTCTCAGTTTTAGTTTTTCTCTTCGTCTTCTTTTTCTGCTTGTAGCAGTAGTCTTGATGTGCTCCTACTTTTCAAGTTATGCCCCTCTGGAGGCCGCTTCGAATTTTAAGCCACCGATGCGAGAATTCTTTTAGCCGCTTAAAGTTCGCCTCAGATCCCACGAGATCGCAATAGTAGACCGGGCCCACCCCGAGCGGGACAACATTATTTAATAGTTCCCTACGCGCCTCCTCATAAATCGGGCATTCCCAAAGTACGTGATGGACGTCCTCAGTGACCGCTTCCTCGCAGAAGCAGGCTGAGGTGTCTGAAAGCTTCATGCGATGGAGTTTACCCCTGAAGCAGCCGTGTCCGGACAAGATCTGAGAGGTCTCATAGTCCGGTTCGACCCAAGTTGCCTTGAGCCGACCCGCCACGTCCGGGAAAAATCGATATGTTTCCCTACCATCGGTCGACGCGTCCCAACGCGATTGCCATGTGGCCAGTGCGGTCTCCGCAATGCTACGTTTCGCGCGCTGTAGCTCCTCCTGGGTAACCGCGGATTCGCGTGCTTCCCCTAACCTACCAGCACGGCCCACTTCGATGTCGGCCGGCAGAACACCAGCCAATACTGGTAGAGCGGCAGTACTTGTCGAACGATACGCCTTGGTCAGAAGGATCAAGGCGGGTCTCTGGGTGCGCAGGAGCGCGCTCCGCACAACGTGCAGTGACGCACGATGGAAAGATGCCCAACCGTGCTAACTAACCGACATAGCCATATTATTACTGAACAAGAACACATTGACTGACATTATTTGCACTAAGAGCCGCTGAACTATGTTATCGCCACGCCTGCCGGAAAGAAAATACTTCCCAGCTTTACTTTGTTTTTGTAATCATTAAAAAAATTTGCTTCAAATAACTTTAATATTTACAATGGTACAGGACAGTGGGGGCTCCCATGCCATGGATGCCTACGATATTCGGCCTGATCAAAATCAATACGTATAATTGTTTCATCCAAAATTATCGAGAGCTAGCGCAACGCGTAGTTGTACGAAGACTTTGGGTAATTAGGTCATCATCATCATCATCATTTCAGCCGCAGGCTGTCCACTGCTGAGCATAGGCCTCCCCCAAGGATTTTCAAAATGACCGGTTGCAAGCGGCCTGCATCCAGCGCCTGCCTTGCGACCTTCTTTAGGTCATCTGACCATTTGGTCGATGGGTGTCCGATGCTGCGCTTACCAGAGCGTGGTCGCCATTCGAGAACCTTTCTGCCCCATCGGCCATCGGTTCGTCGCGCTATGTGCCCTGCCCAATTCTGTGCCCATTGTGCCTATTGGCTTTTGGCAATTAGGTAGTTTATAGATTGGAGACGTCAACTAAGAACAGATTTCTGGAAATTCTCAAAGAAAAGGGAGCAGTACCCCGGATGGTCGCTAGTATATAATTTGACTAACAAACAATAGAAAAGTAATAGTTTTATTTCAAAAATTTTAAATCTACTTTAACAAACTGTCTGGAAAGTGTGCATTTTGCACCACCTAATACTTACTAGCAAATTACTGAACTTTATTCTCACGAGAGAATGACTTAAACGATAACGGGACGCACTATAATAACATACAAGTAAAAACAAAAGGCGGAAATACATGCTTTAGAAATGACGTCTATTAATAGTGATGATCGTCCTCTTAGATCAACATCGTAGGCATGTGATAATGCTGATAATGTCTGTATTACCATCTATAAGTAGCGTGCATTGAAAAAAATGAAGGTCAGACAGAATGTTAGTGACAATACTCATCGTTATGCACTGTCAACTTCGTATAAGCTTCGTACATGGATTGAAGTAAGTACATTGGTATTCAATAGATAAAATCTATATCTATACTTCTATATCTATTAGTAATCCATACTTCCATACTAATATTATAAATGCGAAAGTCTGTCTGTCTGTCTGTCACCTCTTCGCGGCTAAACTGCTGGACCGATTGTGATGAAATTTGGTAGGGATGTAGTTAAAGACCTGAGGTCAAACATAGGCTACTTTTGGGCGCGATATAACCAAGTCCCGCGCGGGGCGAAGCCGCGGGGAACAGCTAGTACTTCTATATTTATAGGTACTAAAATATAAAGCTGAATTGTTTGTTTGTTTGAACGCTTATAACTTAAGGACAATTGGACTGATTTTAAAAAATCTTCCTGCATATGATAGCCTGGTTTTTGTAGAAGTTTATAGGCTACATACCCACTACGGGTGGGTGAAACTGCGAAGAACAACTAGTAAGTAATATACAGGGTGGCAGGATTAACACCATTGTCATTCATATAGTGCATGATGTTTACCATGAGCAATCTAAAAACGAGTGAGTAAGCGAGATATGTTGGAGGGCACTTGCTACAAGTCTTATGGGGGCTTATCATGACCTCAACAAGCCATCCGAGAATGAGTGAGTATGTGAGATAAATATGTTGGACGACCCTGGCTATGAGTCTTTTGACCTCTCCAAGCGATCCAAAACCAAGTGCATAAGCAAAATTAAATGTTGATGAAAGGCGAAAGCGCGTAAAATCTCTACTCAATCATTTTTAACGCAGGTAATAACAAAACACAACCTTTATTAATTCAAAGGCGGTACGAAGTTCGCCAGGTCCGCTAGTTAGATATACACTTTTCGAACGGAGCCGCGGGTTACAGCAAGCTATAACTATTGTTTTGTTTACATTATACTCAATTTTAAATTGAATCCAGTTTAGTACGAATGCCATTATTGTAATCGATGCACGTTAAGTACAGGCGGAGATGAGACGCTCTAAGCCGGATGTGGGCTGCGAACTGCGAATGCTGCGATATTTGCTCTTTATTGCCAGATATGAGCACAGAGATGTCTGGTACAACACGCAAGAGGCCCTGTATTGTACTAACGTTTACAATTATGATAGTTATTTACTACATTGACTATACAAAGATTTCATTCGCCTATGTTCAACAGTAAAGATTTTTATTTAATTAAATTTTATTGTTTTTATTTCAGGGAATAAAAAGAATTCATACTGCGCCCCATCAGGGCGAATCCCGACCGGTGTGCTGTGCAGGAAGTCCAGGTTTTAGTTTCTCGGACAATTAATATTAATCTACGGTGTGTAATATAAAGTACTACCATATTTTTTATTTTATTTCCTTTTATTTGGTTCTCCTGTATTAACATATTGTATTTTTAATGAGTCTGGCTAGACAATTGTTCCCAATGTAACTTCCCGGTTTTCGTAAAACGTGGCCGTACCATTGGGAGCGATTATTTACAAATCAATATTGTCTTTTATTTATTTTGATTTAGCTTGTGTTGCTAGCTGAGTAACATATTAAATTAATAGTAGTTTCAGGACGAATTAGAAGAACACATATTTTAAATTTTTATGAAGTGTCATGTAATATTGAGACTTAAGCCATATTTATAAATGCCTAAATGCTGCTGGTTGTATGGCTGTCATGATTTCGTATTTATGTTTTGTTACAAGTTATATAGTTATATTATATGTAATTATATATGATATGTCAACTGTCTCCGTGGTCCAGTGGTTAAGCCTGTAGACCCGAGGGTCGTGGGCTCGATTTCCATGGGAAACATGTTTCGTTGTTTCCAGTTTGCTAAGGCTGTAGCAGGCTTAAATGATCTGATTGTCTGCTAATAAAAAGTTAAAGGAACCACGTCACGTCACAGGCCGAGAAGCGGTTACGAACTCTGACATCAGGGTGCACATGGCTGATTGATCGTATCACCTACCGAAATGATGTTTTAGGTGTGTATTCAAGCTCTGTAATACCTATACTCTAACCGGATCTAAGCATACAACACCCTTTATCAAACTAGTGATGAGTTCATCATTTTATACTTTAGACTCCATACAAACTTTGGTATTTTCATTTCAATTAGGTTCGAAAAAAGCAAAGTTCTGTGTAGAAATGATTACTAATACGTGATTGATGTTAACTAATTTTAAAGATAAGTCGGGGCCAGTGGCAGTAAACAAAATCCGCACACCAGGTCACGACCCAGTGAGAATGAGTCATAATACGAGGAAGATCTATCAGGCATGGCGTCAGCAGCGGTCGCGGCTGTCTCCCACAGCCGCGACCGCTGCTTACCCATGAAACTTTGGGATAAGTTAGTTATTAAATGTAAAATTCGATTTACTAATATTTTTATACTATATTTACTAATATTTTACTTAAGGGCTGAAAAGACAGAGATAGTTTTTTTTTCTTTAAGTATCCGTTTGGTCTTTCGTTGTTTATTATTTATCCAATCTTGTAATGAAAAAGTTTATAAATATATTTTTCAAAAACCACGCTATTTTTCTTCACTTTGCTGACATATTTATTTTTTATATAAAGCTAGTAGGTAGTATGGGTAGGTTGTACGTTGAGGATGCAATTTGGCGTTGTTGGCTTGTGACCTAGGGTAGGAGTCCTAGCACCAAAGAAGATCACAAGTTAGCAGCGTTTAATTAGGTACCGAATAAAAAAGCACAACAGTTTGCAAATTGCTGCTGGATTTACCATCAGATACAGTATTGAATCGAAGTTATTAAATAACTGCTTTTTCCGGTAGTAATTGTATCCTGTAGATGGATAAAACGAGGCGTAGGTACTCAGGGCGGCCTTAGCCAAGTGTCAATGTCGAATGCTCGGACAGGATTCTAGTTTATGCTTCTCAAAAGGTTTGGTCAAACATAGCGAATATTCACTATGTGTCACTATTCGCGATTACAGTCATTCGCAGCGAGTATTATATATGTGTGACAGAAGCTTTTAAGCGTTAGCGAAGAATGCATGAGAATCGCGTTTGACACCTGGTTACGGGTGGATGGATACATCCATTAAATAATCTTCATGAACTGTATTTTAATTTAGTCACTAGACACTATGCCACGACGCATACTGCGATTACCTACTTATTCACTTTCAAATATTTGTTTGGGTATTCTTTCATGCAAACTTTTACTTTTATCCGTTATTTATTAAATTTGACCAACTTAAATGTTATTTAAATTACTATAGTCGGCATTATTTAATCACGATTCTCAATATTTTATTTTGTAATTATTATTATCGATTATGTAATTTGTTTATTTCATGGGCTGTTTCTTGCTAACCTTTATCACGGAATGGCATGAATCATATGACAGGTAAATTATTAGTGACAATAGTAAATTTATGTTAAAACTTACTTACTTATTTTTAGAAAAATGGTGTCACAAATCATAACTTGTTATTTTGCGTGTCGTTTACGTCTTACAAATAGATCACTCTCTCTATTTCCACGGATATCGCAAATTGTATCTCGTTCCAATAGGGTGGGTTCTACCAGAATTGCATAAAGGAATAGTAGATTTTTATGCAAGGGAGGAAAGGAATTATTCCCATGCGGCTATAGTCCGAGCTGGAATTAATCCTTTACTCGTGTTTAACACTTTACTTTTCATTTAAATATAAGAAAAGTCAAAAATATAAGTTTTTTTTTAAATTAATCATAATTAAAACAGGAGTAATGCCTATTTAAATTATATTATGTTCGTAATTCAGTTTTAAATTTTAAATATGGAAGATACCGCGCGTCAGGGGTTAGGGTTTATTTAATATTGCATTTAAATTTTTCTGATTATATAATTATAAAGTTTAACCCCCCGTATTAAGAAACGTTTTATAAGCCCATTTTAACTAAAATATGTTTTGGCTCTTTCTCTCTTACCTGACAATTCACGTGAAAAAACGAGACGAAACACATTTTAGCTAAAATAGGCTTAACAAACGTTTCTTAATACGAGGGTACCTATGTCTTCAAAATAGTTGATGGTAACCCCTCTGCATGCTGTGCTCTTGGCTGACGCGCGCGGTATGTTCTATTTAAAATTTAAAACTGAATTACCACCATAATATAACTTATGTAGCCACTACTCTTATTTTTATTATGATGAATTTAGAAAAAACTTCTGTTTTTTACGTTTGTTATAATTGACATGAAAAGTAGTGTTTAACACGTAAAAGGAATAATTCCTGCTCGGACTATAGCCAGTATACTTAATTACCTCGCACGGGAATTATTCCTTAATACCAATTATCCCTGGTATAACTATCCTACTATTCCTTATTTTATGAGAATCAATCAATTTTGCTTATTGCTGGAGTTACAATTAGAAGGTTTCCTTTTTAACAGATCACGTTTTCTCAGACTGGTTTCATGCAGTGGTGTAAAGGTGATAATTAAGGAAATAGGATTTTACCGGTTTTTTCACAAGAAACAGTAATGAAGCAATATTTCAACAATTCTCTCTGTTAATAGGCACCCAGATTGACTGGTCTCGATAATTTACAATTGTTTGCGGTGCTCGCACTTACCCGACACCTGCTTTGAGTGATTCTCATTGTTCCACCTGCCAAAACATTATCATGCTGTTGTTTACTAGAAAAATATACACCAACTAACGTGGTACAAGTACTTACGTATAAACATACAAACAAAAATATTTCTATATACTTAGATACTAATACCTAAATTTACCCGTTACAATGCTGTAATAAAGCATTATTTTCAATATACCTATGGAGGGGCAAAATTATACATATTTTTAGCGAACAATGGATTACCTCCTCTTACTTATATTGTAAAGTAAGTATTCAATACTATTAAACTTCATCAAAGAAGATAAAAAATTGTCATTTATAACGATTATAACATTATTGGACTCACTTATTCTATGCGTACTTACATTAAAATGCTCTTTTTTGAGACCTCATTTATTCCTTGGCTCTGAACTCACCCGACCTAGACATTGATTCTGAAAATATATTATCATCTTACATTATTGTGTCCATTATAAACTCATTAGTGTAGCGGGCAACGGCATCCGAGCCGGCGCCAAATTACCAACATTATCAATTTATACTGGCCAGTGCACAAACAAAAAAGTAGAATGTAGAAGGCCGGTTCCCGTTAACAAATTCGTATTGTGCAATGTAGGAGAAAAATTGTAACGCGTGTTTTGGGCACGCTCTTTTTGTGGGTAGGGTTTGATACCGCTACGGTCACGAGATGTGTGTATCCACTTATATGCTTTCACTGCGCCCATGCGGCTGTGCGCCCTACATCAATCATGTTGCGCCCGCCCGCGCCCGCTGCTGCTGCTGCCGGCTTCCACTTCGAAACGCCACCGCTGAACACCTCTCTTTCATGCATTTATTTAACTTCAGCCAACAATGAGAAACTGCTGAATTTCTTTGACCAAAGTAGGCAATT
Source organism: Apomyelois bistriatella (assembly GCA_947044815.1). Classification (NCBI taxonomy): domain Eukaryota; kingdom Metazoa; phylum Arthropoda; class Insecta; order Lepidoptera; family Pyralidae; genus Apomyelois; species Apomyelois bistriatella. The sequence continues at coordinate 7,493,166 of OX345690.1, forward strand.
AAGTGTTTAAAAAATTGTAATCTAGGCAATTGATACTTGTTTGATATAATAATCATAAATAAAAGATGTTAAATTTTTATACTTAGATAAATTACATTGTAAGCATTTTTAAAATAAATTTTTGATAGTATGATGATGACTTTTTTATAATTTTGCTTATTTCATGTTTTCTTTTTAAACATTTTACTCTGCACAAATTTGTTTCTTAATGGTTGATGATTGCTCATGATGATCATACCTTGTAGAAGTATGTTTTACACGTGACATAAAAAAAAATACAAAAGTTCAATATACCTAATTCCGATGAAAACTTTTTAAACAAGCAGTTTTATAAAATGATAAATTTTACTATTTACTCCTAAAAGTGGCCCTAGTAGGTACTCCTATTACTTTTGAATAACTTGTAAAACTTTAAGGTGATACCTCGGTGAACACTAGCGCCACCGTCATTTAAAAATCATTACTCACTGAAAACACAAGTTATCATAAATCCCTCTGCTGTAATTAAGGTACTGGATCTGAAATTAATTTTAAACATATTAAATATAAAACGGTCACTTTTACCAGTTTTGCAATTTGTAACTATATGGAACTATAATTTAATAATTGAATATGATTCAAAATTAACTTCAGATCCAGAAGCATAATTACAGCTGAGGGATTTTTGATAACTTGTGTTTTCAGTGAGTAATGATTTTTAAATGACGGTGGCGCTAGTGTTCACCGAGGTATCACCTTAAAGTAAATTTACAAGTTATTCAAAAGTAATAGGAGTACCTACTAGGGCCACTTTTAGGAGTAAATAGTAAAATTAGCGCTAGTGTTCACCGAGGTAGTAAATTTTATTTTCGTAAACGTCTCCAAAAATGAAAGATTTTAAAGAGATAAAACTTGGTCAGTAAAATTTACAAAATCCATCTTAAATTGGAGAACCTAAAAAAAACAAACAAAAAAATGATAATAATTATCAAAATCGTGCATAGCAAATCGTATTATTCTTTACCAATATTTGTTTGAGTTGTGTCAAATGTTAAAGGTAACTTCCTGATACATCGAGCCACAGGTTTGCGTAATGAAACAACTCGTCACGTATGAGAATTATACGCTGATCATCATTTACCTACCATTAGTTATACTCGCAGACGATCGGCCTTCACAAGGACGTCGGTAATAAGAGGTTGTTAACTATTTCCAATTCGGTAATATTGATGCGAATATCTTGATTGTAATCTTGTTAATTGAAACATCGGTTAAAAAGTAAATAAGATTCTAGTTAAAAAAGCAATTTGCAGTAACTCCGCGCCCCCAACAAGTCTATCTCATTTTATTCTTTTTTATATCCCCCGCGTCGGGAATCCGAACTTTGAACTTTTTCCTGGATTCCATTTTCCTCAAGTGCTCGTTTAAGGCCTTGATCACGACCCTGAGATCATTTTGAAGTTTACGCGCAGTTTATGACGATTTTTCAGAGAACCTTTTTAACTTTTTCTAAAATAATTTTTCATAAGCATAGGGTAATTCTCACCGATGTTTTATGACCCAACGTATATTAGTGGATTGATGGCTGTAATACCTACATGATAACGTAAAATGTTGCTCTCATATAATGCAATATCATTATGTTACCGGGGTGATAGATTTTATATTCTATAATATTTTCAATTGTATTATAGCAGAATACGAAATCCCGGAGGTTCCTTTGTTGTTTTTCTGCATGCAATTTATGGAAACCTTTACAGTTTATAGGTCAATGAACTATAAAATCGATTTTTCTCATCTTTGTCCTTCACGGGTAAGACAGTGACCTAGATTGTTAATTCAGAGGTCAAACCTACTTATTTATACATATGAAAAAATAGTGGGTATAAATTATAATATTTATACTGTAAATAAACCAAAATAATGGTTTAGAAATCAATATCAAGGATATAAAAGCATAAATAACATCAGCATATATTAAAAATGCGCACCTTACTTATGTGACCATCTAAACACCCTGTAATAATGAAAACGTGAGTTAGTGTTTACGTTAACGAGTCCGTTTGATTTAGCGTCGATTGCGGAATCATGATATCTCAGACACTTGTGCTTCCTCTTCAGGCAAGGATTTGTTGAGTATGCTCTGATCGTGACTTATCACGGACGAGTGCTTAACTTGAGTGAATGTACTCATTGTTTCTTTACTTTAGAACTAACTTAACGTCACCATTCAGCTCTCTTAGCGAAACTCTACAGTCTACAGTTAAGTGTAGTACCCAAGTAGTTAGCAGAATCTAGCTTTGTTTGACCTCAAAAAGTTTTTGTAAGATATTACAAATAAGAAATTAAAATGAACTCAAAAAAAACATTTGTTAATAAATGCTTTGTTGCACTAACTTAAAATCTTAAAATTTAACATCTATTAATGATTTGGCGGCACCCAGATAATACCTAAAAAACATTATTATATAAAAGTGTAATACAAACTTTCTTGAATAATCAAATAAAAAAATGCATTTTAAATATTCCTATTTCCTCTAATCTTTTATTTCGGTAGAGCTTTTTCTTTTTTTGTCTTTTCAACAAGTATTTTATATTTGTTTGTTAATTAAATTGTTATCACATAGGTACCTACCATAGTTGTTTTAGGATGCATGTATCCATGCACCAGATGCACCGTAAGACCTATTTTATACAGTTGTTATTATGTAATACATATAACCCAGCCCAACATGGAGAACTTGCTGGGTAAACAAGTTCATGTTGGGTGGCCTTCTTAAAATGCCCAAACGCGCAAATGCAGGTGTGATTTTGGCAGTGTCAACGAACTGGACCAGCGGATTTCCTCTTAAACTGGTTTTATATATTCCATTATTTTTAATGTTTACATTTATTTAATTTATATTGACATGGATTTATTACTTATGCTAAACATATGCTTTTTACTTAAAAAATACGTAAAGGGCAAGAGCGTCCTCTTTCTGTATAAGATATATACCTAATACCTACTATAAAAGAACATCTAAACACTTAAGTAACTGAAATGGTCGCGTGGACACAATGAGCTTTAAAATGAATTTCCTGATCCTCCCCGCGTGTAAGTATATAGGCGTATACCTATATAGGCGTCCATAGACTGCGCTAACTGTTTTCTCTCGAAGGAATAAGTTCTTGTTTGCTACTCAATAGTTATAAAAAACATTAAGTATAGTGATCCGAGAATCTCTACATGGACTTAGTGGGATAAGAGATGAAACGAATTTCTACGAAAGTTTGAATTATTTATGCTAGTTCTTTGATTTTTATTTATTATTTATTTAGCAAAAAATAAATAAACACAGTTCAAATAATATTCGGAATTGGTTCAGAAAATAATTACGAAAATAACTACAGTAGGTATACGCTCTGTATAATATTAGATTGTTCACAATCAGATAATTTTTATTTTTAGCCGGCACTGGACCCGTTTACTTCTTAGTAGAAGTCGTATGAATGACTAAGAAAAATAGAACCCTCAATTTCCTTATATCTATATTCTATATAGGAGGTTTTTTTTTAACCATCCGCAGCATTTCCAAGAATCAGCCAAGCGGCTGGACAAAAAAATAACGAACCTTAAATTCTACATCTTAAAAGTTAACTATATTGCTCAATATGCTATGTGAAGTTGCTAATATGAGAGAAATGTATGTTTGTTTCCTTCCAAATTTTAATAAGGACAAAAAAAGAGAAATTGTACAGCACGCAAAAAGTTCATTGCGCGTGCTTATCGAGCTTTAATCTGAGTATTGACCAGTTCACGTCCACCGTCCACAACCGAAGCTATAATCTGATCTCTCTCTTAATGCGTACAGACAGAAACAAATACAAAGTTGATAAATGACCTCGTTATTATAACGGTTATGAGAGCTGCATGATTTTCTTTTCGAGGTCACTTATATCTCTTTGTAGAGTATGTTAAATGGATTTTAGGATGACCATTTGATTATTTTTTTGCATTATGTTTACTGTCTTCTACCATATCAGCTTGTTAAAAGTTCGTCATTACTTAAACGGCTTCGATGATAAAAGTAACTATATGAATAACACTTAATTAAATATGTGTACATAAATTTAATATTGGTATCGTAATGTCTAATGTGCCGACGTCAAGGCGACAGAATAGACTGGGTCAAAGCTTTAGTTGACCTTATTTTACCTTCACCTCAAAAACATTATTTTTACAATATTTTTGCAAACATTTAATTTTGTGACAGCAATCACCACGATAACCAAAGCAATTTGTATTTTACCTATACTGTCTGATTTCTCGAAACATAATAGTTATTGTAATAATACTTATATGGCTAATGTAATTAACATTATAGAGCAACGTGATTCTAACTCCAACATTCCCACAAAAGCAATAATGGGAACGAGTTTAAATATCCTATTATGATAATGTTACCTGTACTGTATTCATTTCCGCATATTTTTCTTCAGTTAAATTTTTTCACAGCGACCAGTGTGAATTCAATTAGCTGCTTCATTTAATATTATTCGCGTCGACACAGAAACATAACCTACATCTTGACATGCGAGAGCACGTATAACTGTTTGTGTATAGAAATAAGTATAGGGTGGTCGAGCCAGGTATGTTAGACGCTGATGGTTCACGGAAAGAAGGCCGCTCGGCGACCTTCCGAAGCGCTGGGCGCCGACCGTTGACCGCGGGCTGTGTCCGTGGGCCGCCACTTCGGCATTTGCCCAATGACTGCCAATTAAATTTAAGAGCGCTGTGTTGGACCACAACATGCGCGCTGAAAACTTTACGACCAATCGTTTTTATATTAAAAAAAAGCTAGTTTTTATCTTATGCCAAGATTGATTAAAAATGTATTTATTGAGATCAAAGCTGGATATTTTTAATTTTTCAAAACAAATAATAAACAGATTTAAATTTTCAATGCGCAGTTTGGGTAGAGAGAAAAACTTTCGACAGAGCCCACGTACTTAGGCTCGTATATAACAGTTTGCAAAATATAGTTACTTACGCACAGCGAGAGCCATGTTCTACTTACATTTTTCCTTGAAAGATGTGTCATACGTACCTAAGTACGAATTCCTTCTACAAAGTTCATTACACTTTAAAACAGTTAAAAACATAATTAGAGTAGACCTAGACATTATGTCTCAAATGACACATTCATTGTAAACAAAGAAACCTTCTCCATGTTTTGTACTTAAACACTGTACATAAGTGTAGGTGCCTATTAATTATGGGTACATATACCTACACTTTTTTTTTTAATTGATGGACTTTATTTAGCTTTTTCATATGAAACAGAAAAGATTATGTTGCAGACATGTATTTGTGTACGGCACGGAAAATATACACAGACGTCCATGACGATACATTAATGCGGATTTGGTCGTTAAAATAATAAACCACTGCGATTGATGACTCAGTGAAATTTTGTTAGGTTTTTTAACATTCCCGTGGCCCAGGCATGTGGCAAATCGAAGTTTTATTTTCTGCTAATTCAATGTATCACCCTTTGCTTTGTGACTTATAAACTTCATGATGCAATTCAATTACCTTCTACTAATATTTAAAATAAAATATATACCTAGATAAAATGAGTGCGTTAATAAAATATTAGATAGGTAAAAGTTTATGTCAGTCTTCCCAACATATAAATTTGTGCCGTTTGATGTACAAAATGAGTAAGATCTCTCACATTATGATGATTATGCCTTCGGTGCAATCTGTGCTATCTTTCTGAAACATCTTTCCATGACTTAATTTTTTTTACTGGACCTACAATATTAGCTTCTAAGAGCTTTAATATTTACAGCGGGACGGTTTGAGCTGAGGGCTTGACGCCACTCAACCTTTTCGGCAAAAGCGCAAGGGGCTCCCAATTGGCTTTGCCTTTGAGCAATGGCGAGCAATGCAAACTCGCAAGCAATGCAACGCTTTTTTGCCAGAAGGGCGGACACTAGGGTGCCCTAAGGGCCTACAGAGGAGGGCCTACGGAGGCCCTGGTACATTTTGGTACCTGGGAATCGTTCCTACTTAGTCGCACTCGCCAGCAAGTGCGATGTGTCGGTGTGCCTAAGGAAAATCCCCGTCTACTTGCGATTTTCGAATGGTCGATTAGCAACCGAGATGGGGTCAGTCGGCATCATAGAGAACATTCCTCGGGCGTCGATGCCCCAATGGGACATTCTTAGTCGGGCTGTAGTTAGCAGCTTATTCCACTAACGGGTTCGGATGGGAAGAGCATTTCTCAAAGTAACGTTTTGACATTAGCCACTTCACCGTAGAGAAGCGGGCATTACTAGAACCGGGCGTTATAAGAAGTGGTTAAAAACAGAATTAGTCATATCGAAAGGAAAACAGAAAAGGACATCGCAGGAAGTTGTCACAGACAGCCTTAACGTTTTTAAGCGAAATTTTTACGTTACTGATCATGGGTGAGAGTCTGCCTAGAAAGAAGGCTGCTCTATTGCGACCTGTTTGGATATGGTCTCCAAATTTTTTCCACGACTGGTCTCCACTGCTGGTTTTATACCTATAGTTTGACTGCTATTTTTTACCCAGCGGATTAGCATTGCTATGAACGATGGGAGGGATGAACAGGTAAACGTATGCAGTGCAAAATTGTGTACTTATATAGAATTCCATAAAAACTTCAAAGTGGTTTGAACAAAATCAATCGAGTAGTTTACAACGTACGGGATAATTTCGTTATTTCCATATACTATTTCGTAATCTTTACAATTTGTTTTTAGAAAAGTGTCAAATATAAATAAAATATATATATCTTTATGTCTCTATGTCTTTAGACATTGTGATAATGGATTCTTGCCTGGTATCTAGATAATGTTTTACCTATTATTCTAGAGTACCTAATATCCACCCAAAGGTAAGGCGGAGTGCTAGTGTATCATAAAAAGTTTTAGAACAATGGCACCTAATCTTAAATTTATTGCCGAATTGTTGTTTCGCAGAATCATTCAAGTGGGAAAATAAATAATAATTTGTTGCATTTAATGGTCTACAATGTTTACTTAAATTATAGAGACTAGCTAGAGTTTATTGTTAGTTTTTATACAGTTTTTTGGCCATACAACGTGGCTGCAGCCAGCCTCTTGGGCCTTTTTTACCTTCTTGCGACGACAGTCATTTGGGCTCTATATTTTATTTAGTTTAATTTATAATAACTAAGTATTTAGTTTTTATATTAATTAGGTTAATTTTTTAGTCTAAAATAGGTATTGATAGCATAATTTTATCTTATTGTATTAACTTCAATTCTGTTTATAGCAGTAAACGTATTTTTTCTTCCTCTGGCTCGGAAATGAATACATTAAGGTTAGGTAGGTACTCGGTTAAAACTGAGTAGGGGAATTATGTGCGTTACAGTACTCTATTCCAAACCTATTCTTTTTTTTAGACTTATTGTACGAATTTTTACGGTAGCATGCACGGGGGAAGGGTGAGAGCTTTGCTTATTTTTGCTGATGAGAGGGGGGGTGGGGTTAATAATTACAAAAAATCTGCTTACGTAATACTTGAACGACCCCGTAGTAGTAGTAGTACTTACTGTAAACTGAAAACAGATTTTGTTTGAGGGATAATTTTTGAAACGAGTCCATTAACTACTCGTAGTTCATTGACATTGCAAATAAGTTTAAGAAAATGGAAGTGTACATGATTAACATATTCGTACTAATAACAACCTAATTAGTTCGATTTCAAAAACAAAAACTGAACTCTATTCGTAGGCACTGAGGCAGTGGTGGACAAAGTATTCAACGTCAAAGCCCGAGAGATGGTCTAAAATTCAGACCCAGCTGGGCTGATTGACATTGTAGTCCAACAGACTATATAAAAAACGATTAAAGCTTAACCTTCATAGTCTATTATTGTATTTTAGAATTAATTAATAGGCAGGTAAGTAATGTTAATAAAGTATGAACATGACTAATCTTCATTAATATTCGTGTATTTTATCATTATTTTCAAAGATGGGCAAAGATAAATTAACATACCATCAACCGCGAAGAAAATATGCTTGCATTCTAATGATGCCAGCTGAATAGGTTCCTCCATTTTATTACGCAAAGGTACTCGTACGACCATTTTGTTTAATTGAACACCACTTTGTGCAGTTAAATTAAAAACCGCCTGTTAAATATTTCTACGGAGAATGTGTTGGCTTGAAATTACAAAGGGTAATCATGCAGTGCAATTTTCCTACCTATAAATATGTTATTTTAATGAATACATCAATCCTATATAAAAATCAATGCCACTTTTCATTGTAATTTTATAACACAAGAACGGCAACCTATCTAAACCAATTGTTTAGGCTTTGTTCAGACTATATAGAAGATGGTTTATATGAAGTTGGCACAAAATCGGTCGAGCAGTTAATTATCATTTTTTTTTTAATGTGATGTAGTTAAAAAATTTAAAGCCGCGAGCCGTGGGGCTAGCTAATAAAGCTAGTATAATATATAAAAGAATACATATACCACTTAATAACATTATAGAGAAAAGTTGAGAATCTAAGGGAACAAGATTGAGGTTATATCTATGAATGAGTACTTACGTTGCTTATTTAAGTATGTGTGAAAATTGTAGTTCCTTACGCAGTGCTTACCGTTACTTTAGATGTTGACTTATGTATATGCTTTCATTAGTAACTAGTCTTATTGGGACGAGAGTAAGCAGTGTTTGTTTTACTCTTAAAATAGGTGCTAGCTAAAATGTGACTCATAATTCGCATATTTGAAGGTGTTCAAAATATCATTGCCCAATAAATTTTAAAATGTTTGAATAATCTGTTACATGCTGTTAGAGGCTTTTTTCGATTCTTTTGTGATGAAAATTGTGATAATTTGATGATCGGCGTGTCTATGTGAGACACGTGTCGCTGTGGTCGTGCCTATTGCTCTGTTTGCACATAGAGTGTAACGCCCTTTGTGTTCCTTGTTTTGTTACAAAATATTGAACACCGTTTTATTTAACACCAGCTTTCAAATTATATTGACATGGTGACGATGGCTGGAACAGTTTAAGTTATAGTTAAAAGCGTTACGAAATTGTCATAACGAGTAATGCCTTCGTTTTTTTAGGTCATCTTTCAAAATATAAAAAGAAACTGTAAAAACTTCTAATCTACCTACTATCAAGATAGAAAATAAACAGTAGAGAGGGACCTCACCTCAATCTTCAATTTGCCAACTATAATTATTTTACATCTACATAGGTACTAATGAGTAAAAAAATAACTAGGAAAAACTTCTTTAAATTTTAATAAAAATTTGACCTGAAATGTTCTTTTAAAATATATTTGCTTGCATATTTGCTTTTATGATTTGAAGAATGTTTTTTTTTTGACAAAAATGATGGTGTGAACACCACTTCGATTCTAATAGACACGTACCCATAACTTACTTAGTAATATTCACCTGAAAGATTTCAGATTGACCTGAGAGATTGACAACCAAATAATGATATTCAACCAGATGGTTGAATATCATTATTTGGTTGTCTTAGGTGTACAAAGTAGCAAATACAAGGAGGCATTACACGGTAACATAAACGTTGAACTTAGTATTTAGTTTCCTTATTTTCTTACGAGATAAGTGCTCACTTAGGAAGGTAATGGAATGACTCAGTGCAAAAAGAATTAAGCCTGCCATTAGTGTGCTTTGTTACCAAATAAACTCCGTACGCATTTACGATCTATTTGCCTATGTAATGATATTATGAATCTTGGAAGCTACTTTCGAGTTCAAATTAAACGTTTAACAAACTAAACGTTGTAAAGCTCATGTTAGGCACAACAATTTTATATTTAACTTGTCAACAGACTAATGGCATACCAAAGATCATGTTACCAGGCTAGGTACCAGTTTGGTGGGTCCCTGATTTACAAATCGTGATGCGCTCGCGCACTGCACAAATCTATGCGATGGATGCGCCAAAGCGAGAGTGCCAATGAACTTAGGACGGGTATTGACAGGTATTGCGTTAAGACAAATAGAAGTTGCGGCGGCTGAGCCAGAGCTCCGTTCACTTGACCATACATGTGTAGGTAGGTACGAGAGCCAGCGATCACAAGCCTCCTGAGAACTTCTATGCAAATACTCATCGAGGGTAAATACGGAATTCTTGTAAGCGAGTGCCTAATTCTTTAACTGTAGTTTAGTTGCGTGTTATTCAAATGTTGAAACAAAACAAGGAAGTTCTGCAAGAACGATATGTGTAGGTAGTTTATGTCTAGGTGCAAAAAGTTTGACGAAGCTTTATTACGTCTTATTTAAAATTAAATTGAATTGCATGATGTGATGATATTCTATTAATTCGCGATCACTTTAGTTGATTTCTTGGCTCTGGGAAATTTTATTTAGGGCATTGTTATGGTATAGTGCCTATGGAAATTAACAAAAGTTCATCGTAGGCCGCGTGCGATAAGTACGTATAAATTACAGGTACCGTTGATGTTGGAGTGGTCGCCGACTCACTGTCGCCCAAGTTTGTTTACCCTGCACAGATAACACTAGGTAAAGTATTTGCATTTCATTAGCATATTTTTTTGATACCAAATAATATTAGTGGGCGAATAAATAATGCATAATGTGATTAAACAAATAGGTACCTAGAGTCGATTGACCTACCCCGAATAATGTCAATATTGTGTGACTAATTGAGAGTAAGCATTTAACCGTAATACGCCCACGATTGGTTGAATTTAATTAGCAGAAGGTTAGCAATTATATATTTTATTGCTTTTGTATTTTGGACAAAATAAACATTTCAACTCTTTTTGAACATTATGTCGAATTTTCTTTTTTGAATAATATGATCTTATAACTAAGACCATTTTATCGTAGAAATAATAATATAACTATTATATGCATTTTATATTAGGCAGATAGGGTTCTAGCTTATTCAAAATTTTGTTAAAGTTGTCATCCCATTTGTAAGTTTCATAGTCACGTGAGTCAAATGTATCAAGATGCCTGAACTCCACGACTGCCATTTATTTGTATAACAACAGCGACTAACAATTAGTATAATTAATTAGTCACAAGTGAAAACCTATCCAAATCATGATAAGTTCTATGAATACAACACCGTCAAGCGATATATCTTGTCATCTATTCAAGTAGTAGTATTGGTAGATATAAAAATAAATTTTACCCATGTATGTTTCATTATTGGTGAGTGCTTTGGCGGTGCTAGCTGATGGCTTAGAGGAAGAATAGACAGAATTCATCAGACTGGCGGCGGTATGGCGTGGTATGGCGGTTATTGATTGTGACGCGGTAATGGACCGGCCCATGCGCAGCGATAAATCACCCCGCTGAAGACCGGCTGGCGGATTACGAGGGACGCGCAGTCGCCGTAGCTAGCTTCTCCCGGCGCGCTTTGTATATTGTTCTCAGCTTTCCTATTTACTACTAAAGTATAAAAGTTAATTGCACACTGCGTGAGAACACTAAAAGGAAGTCATTAAACAGTTACAATAAATATCAGCCGCAATAAAAATATAACGAGGGAGGTAGACGCACGAACGAGATAAGCAAGTTCTTTAAAGGATTTTTGCCTTATTTGATGAGATTTTCAAGATAGACTTCATTACGTGAGTTAGTAAAATTCTTGATTGGTAATAAGTACCTAGTACTTGAGTATCGGCATGTGAAGGTATATATTGCTCATTGTAGTTGTAGGTAGAGCCGGGGTCAAGTTTGTGTTGGGAGCTTGCGGTACTTGTTATATTGTGCTCTCGCTCGCCGCCGCGCGCCGTCGTCCTCGGGTGTCTTCGCTAAAATCCACGGCGGCGGTATCCACGTCCTTTATGATTAGAAATACATATTTTTAGAGCCACATGACAACCAAAAATATTGTTTTCATGACATTTGGTTTAATTACACCCTGAAATGATGAGAAATAGATATCATTATTTGAAAACTGTGAAAAGGCAGTAAGGTCTGACGGGAAATTTACATTTTTGCTTATACCCTACTCATAAGTAGGGTAAGCAAAATGCAAATGCAAATTTCCCGGAAATATGAGTATAGAAATAAGAGTATGCAAACCTACATTTCTTAAAATTTTGTCAGCTCAATTATATTTTTTTTTTCACTTTTAGAGCATAATGGTCATACATTTAATATAAATCACTATCATATTTTTTTGGACTGGCCAATTCTCGGATATTAACAATATCTATCTCCCCTATATATCTACCCCATCAAAATCGACTTAGCTGTTCTTTCGATGCTGATCATGTAGTGGTGGATGTTCGACGTGAACATCCACCACTACATGATTTTCATTATAAAGCTTTCACGTCGAATTAGGTGGTCTATGTCCTTATCTGTGAAACACATAGCATGATGCATGTTTAATTTTGGGTCGACTTTATTTTGTTACATTGTTACAGGAAATACAGTGATATGAACGGCGGGTTAGGGAGCAACATAAACTAGATTAATTTAAATGCCCACAAATTACAAAGTACGAAGAGAACAGAGAAGTAAACCGTGTAAATAAGTAGATATTCACTCAATAAACACCAATAGTTACTAAATTACTCTTGGATTCGTCATCATCATTTCAGCTGCACGCTATTCAATGTTGATTTTTTTAAAGAGGTATATAGGTAATATGTAGACTTCATATACATATCTCGTGGTTAAGGCGTTTGCCTGTACACCCGGGGTTCGAGGGTTCGATTCCCACGGGAAGCATTCTTACTTTGTTTTGTTATTTCCAGTTTGTTTAGGACCTTGGAGGCTTGAGTTACCTGATTGTCTAATAATTAAGATGATTCTTCGGAAGGCACTATAAGCCGTTGGTCCCGGCTACCATAGTCGTAACAGGAACCACTTCAGAGGGCTTGAGGCGGTTCCGATAAACTTGTATGACCGTGTCACCTACACGAAATGAGGATCATGTTACTAAGCAATTCCGTACTTTTGTTACTTTGTGCACACAAAACGGCCGCTCGTGATTAATTGTCGTTTAGGTGAGTCCCATAGACTCCGATTAATCTGTATGCACCTGTCAGGGTCATTTGTCAATACTATTTCATATTAACAAAGAAAGTGTTCTCATCAGGCTCTATTGCCTTTTCACAATTTTCAAATAATTGTATTTATTCACTCATTTAAACACAAAATTTTGGAAATTTACTCAAGATAATTTTATTTAAGGATCTCATCCAGCCATCTTTTTCTAGGAGCTGATTATGTTTTTGTGGTGTATATTAACATATTATGCCAAGTTTTCTAGTTTTTTTCATGTCTAGTAGCCGATGCTTGATGTATAGAGCTAATACGAGGGAATCATGGCATCTAATTAATTAGATTTAGAATAGTAATCTCTAGTGCGTGGTTATATGTATCTATTTAATTATGTCAAATTTAATATGCATTGAACCCTTGTCAATTTACTTAGTTAAAAACCTTCGAAATTCAAATTTGATGATGTTTCAAAATGGATAATTATTGTATGGTAGATTAAGTGGCCTCTGTAAGGTATTGACTGTAACGTCTACTTTAGCGAAAATTAAAAGAATGTAGGTTCTTTTTCAGCTGGCTGCTTTGGGATCCAGAGTTCGCTTTTTTCTTTTCTTCTGTACGTGCCCATATGGGATTTGGCTCTTTGACTTTCATGGCAGTGACTGCTTTCTGACCTCACATGCCTTAACCGTGACGAAAGCTTTATATGGTGAGATTAGCTTGGGCTTATTGGGTGTTAGTGGGACCTTAAACGCCCAAATAAGGACAATGCAATATTTTTAGTTATTCCAATTTTTTCTCCATGTATGTATATATTTTGTGCTATTTGTGAGAAAATTTTGCTTGAAGTTATTGTGTGCACACTTTATTCTCTGCTAGAGGCTGGTAACCGTGGCGTCTATGTCCACTTAAACTAAATATAGACTTAACTTGTTTTAAACAACTCTAGCCTATATATAGTGTAGGTACTTAAGTTATTAAACCATTTTTCAATTACGTGCGAAATGTGAGTTAATTTGTTTTTTACTCAGTTGGAAGCCCTTTGAGTATACATGATTAACTTGTAAGTACTCTGAGAAAAAGCTACGCTGCCTGAAGGTTTATAAAATGCTAAGAAAAAATAAGTGTAAGCCAAGAATTTGTAAAGAAAAATATTGAATTTGTTTTCCCTGATATGGGCAATGAAGATATATTTATTGTTAACATAAAACAAAAACCGATTTTCAATTCCTCTTTTATTAAGTCGGCATTAGTTTATTATTACGTACAGTTAATTAATACGTAATTATCAGTTGTTTGACGCAAGTTAAACGAATCATTAATTCTATGACTATAACGTTAGTAATTATATACGTTACTGGTGACAACACCAAAGATTCAAGATTTCTGATCGGATATAAGCATTGTGAAATAAATGAAGCATTGCGCTAATTAACAGAGTATTGTTTGAATTCTGTATAATGAACATTCTTGTAAAAAAGTTAGCAATTTCATTAGCAAATTAATTCCTTGAATGGCTCCCATTGCGATTGCGAAAAAAGTTAGCCGGTACAGACGGAAGTCCAAACCATTACCAAATGTGCGTTGCGTGCGCTTCTCAGAAAAATCAGCTTTGTATTTGTCCGCCTCGACGTTTATGTTTATATTATTTGAAATTGCAAATCATTATTATTTATAGATAAGTTTATTTATTGAAGCAAATATTACCTTCAAAATTTATTAAATATATTTTGATGGTATACCTACATACTTAATTATAATGCAAGAATTAATTGTCTTACTGAAACTTATTGACAAACGATACTGTTTATTCAAAATCTCTTGATGTAACCAAGCGTTTAATCAAACCAGGCCAAACTCAATTTATTGTAACTTAGTTACCCCATGTTCAAAGGGTTTATTGTGTTCTCAGCCCAAACCTTAAACATTTGGGAGTAATTAGAATTAATGAGAAATGGACGGAAAGGCGTTCATTGACATGGCGAAACTGAGAAATACGATACTGTGTCTTGCCACAGTTATTTTTAGTTTATAAATTACCGAGTGCTTTAAATCCCAGCTTCTAATGTTGAGCCTCATAAACAGTACTTAGATAACTCCTCCGTGCCATATCCTTTGTAATACCGCCCCCGCATTTGCGAGCTCGAGTCGAGGTAGGATTAAAAAACTCCTCACATAGAGGCAACTTTACGAGCCCACCTGGAATGAAAGTACTTATGAAGTTGTGGAAATCGCTCGTAATTCATCCGAGTTCTCAAACATGTAAGTGTAGAATGCAAATCCGGAGCTGGGAGCTCGCTTGCGAATACACTGTGCTAAATAAGAGAAAACGGACTATTGCTGTATGATGCTTTCGTCTAGACGGAGATTATGTTAAATGGAATATAAGCCCATTCGTTTTTCACCCCCTTTCACCCCGAAAGCAAACTTGCTAGCTTTGATAATTTCCATCTATTTTTATACCTTCAATGTTCAACAAATTTTCGATTTTCGTCTTATTGATACGGCTTTGTTAGTATTCAAAATATTTTTTATAAATATCGTATACATACATTTAAAATACAACAGTATCGCCAAATCTAGGACTATGATCAAAAACCCTGGGCTCTGAAGCTTAAGCTGAAAATGCAACTAGGGAAATACGCTCGGATGATGATGATGATATCTGAACTACTTAAATAATTGAAGAAATGCAACAGATGGTATTATCCAATCCAGGAATATTGGCTAATATTACACATCGTCGTTATTAATAACTGTCAATGGGTGACATGTCCCCTTAAATATTTATACAAAAGAATACCTAATACGTGCGCAAATGCTTTGCTACCGATTCCGAATCCCTCAAAATACAAAATTGCGGAAACTTAATATAAATCGAATAATCCATTCTTGTGTAGGGGACGTTTTGGGAGGATAAATCTCAATCGGGGGTGAGGAGAGGTCGGCAATGCAGTGCGGGAGGGTCGCAGACGGCGGCCTCGGCCTCCGCAGCCGGCCATCTGCCGTCATAAAATCGATATTATTAAGCAAGCGTTTGATATTACTGGAATAGAGTGCAATGTGCGGAGCCGCCGAAGACGTAGTGACCCAGGGGTCGTGTGCCCAATACCAGCGTGCGAGTGCCTGCTGACTCAGTGGACAAGGGGGATGTGCGAGGAATATTAAGTTCGCGAATAAATAAAATTGCAAACGAACGAATACATTTTACACAGAACTGTCATAATAAAGAATTTATTTTAGACCAGCTGTAGCCCGTGACTTCATGCGCGTGGGCTTCGTTCCCCTTCCCGTAGAAATTTCGGTAATTGTTCCCGAAATTCGCAACTAATCGACATTCGAAATTCCCAAAGGAAATTTCCCGGGAATCCCCGTTTTCTTTTATACAAAGTTTATGACAATAACCATGCAATGCAAAAAACGAATTATCCAATTTGGTGCATTCGTTCGAAATTGCTATATATTTGCAGGCAAACATGGTCTTGAGATCATTCAAATGACGATAACTGTTTTTAATAAACCGATTTCGATGAATCAAACTTTAGATGATCTTCCAAGTTAACAAACAAAACAATTGGTGAAAGTTTTAAGCAAATCGGTTCAGTACTTTTGAAGATAAGCGTGATCATACATAGTAACAGACAGACAGACAAAAATTCAAAAAAATATTTTTTCCTTTCTATTATTCTTTTTAAGTGTCCCTCTATCCATTTCAGTCAAAGTTACTAAAAAAAATGTACTAGACAAAATATTTTTACTGTTTTATTATAAATATGTGATAATGGAAAGGTATTGGTACTTTTACAGAATTAACAGCACTATAATTTAACAGAGATAATAATTGGTTTTAATTCATACTTAAATAGAAATTTTTAGAACTTTATGGTATTGTTCTCGTTTTTACCATAGAATTAGTAATAGTACTACTTTAAATATAACAAATTTAATAAAAAGACGACGATGATGATGTAAAAAGTCAGCTTAAAAATTTGTTCTATAACAAAATATCTCCTAAATGTTACTGATATAACTGATTTTGCGCAATGCCCTCAGCTGCGTAACAATCGTCCTATTTGTTTGATCTTTCTAAATTACGAGGGGAGTTCGAGAGACTTCGAGAATGCATACAAACAAACATCTGGATCAGACCATAAAACATTTATAATGAAAAAGGGCGATATATTCGGGGCACGAACAAGGTACAATAAAGAATTGACAAATAGAGTAAGGTGTGGGAAGTGCGTAAAGAAGCATTTTTTTTTGTAAATGAAAGCTGTTTTTTAACGGGGAACGAATAATGACATTTGAAAAGCATGGGTGGGTTAGCTAAATCTTCCAAAGTGCTAAATAATTCTATTCACCTAAGTGATAAGAATTATTTGGCAACCTGGTGGGTGGATATTAATCTTCACCACTCGAGTTTTCATAAGCTCCCCAATTAGCTTGAATTGAGTTATTTGAGTACACTTGGATACGGTCTGTGACAGGTCTGTTTGTGGGATAGAAAATCATACTGAAGTAGTTTCTACTATACAAAAGAAGCAGGTATATTTGGATATTCAGTGATCTTGCGAGTAAATATATTATTCATTGATAACCTGTCAAATGATTTTTCTTTGCTACGTAAAAATGTGATAAATGTAGAGCCGCTCGACCACTTTTGTGCAAACTTCATTTAAACTTTCTACTAAATAGTCCAAACAAAGCCCTAATATTTGGTTTGAACAGGTGAGAAAAGTGGCATTGATTTTTATATATATTACCTAATAAGTTTGTAGTAACACAAGAGCTAATAGGTAATTTTAGGTAAATTAAATATATATATATATTTTTTAATAGTTTGTTTACTTAGTCTCAATTCTAATGTTTATATAATCCATACGAATAAATGTATTAAATAAAGCGACACTTAAAAAAAAATCTCTTTTTTTAAGTGAGCTTATTAGAAATCCTCGCGCAACTTTTTTGCTAGTATTTTCATAAGAACCTCGAAAGTTATTGAAATACTATCCGCTTTAGTTTCCTTTGTAAAAATTACAAAAAAGGCCACTTTTGACACATTTTGTAAGGTTTCTAAAGCGGATAGTATTTTAAGTAGATAAGGTGCTACGGTGGAACGTATATATATATATATATAAACAAATATACATACAAATATACATACATAGTCTTAGTCGGGTTAAATGGGCGCGCGGTCACCGTAGCCTATTTACGCTTATGAAACGTTAGAGTGATACTAGCGCGCTGCCCACTCATGACCTGGGATGTTCTGCCACAGTACCCGGTTATTATACTGTCTCTGCCACCCTTCAAACGGGAAAGCAAATACCTACTGCTTCTTGGTGGTAGAAATAGGTGAGAGTGAGAAGTAGCAACGACCTTTGTCAACAAACTTCAGGTTGTGCCATATTTGTTTATGTTTTTGGATTTTGACATTGTAGACTACAAGAAAATTCTGGTGATACCATAATAATACAAAATATTATAATTTAACTATAATAACGTTGGGTTTTCAATCGACAATAAAAAAATCATAGTTGATTCACAGAAATCCAACATTGCGGTCAATGATACCTCTGCATAAACTGACGTCAAATCTTGGTAAATGGCTAACTGGAAGAGCTGATCGGGGCTCAATTAAAGGACGTACTTCCCCAATCTGCGTAGCGAGATGACTGGGCGGTGAGTCACAGGCGACCGTGGCGGAGCGGAAGCGGGCGCGGGAACTGACGACGGACCAGCTACAAATTGACGAAATCACAGATTTTTCCTAAACGAAAAAAAAAAACATACTTATATGAAATTCTTTTTTAATAACATCATGAAAAATAATGACTCACGGACCGAAGTGGATTATGGAAGTACAAATCTCGGTTGTTGCGCTGTATAAACGTTTTATGTAAACTGTATAAAGTTTTGAACAAAATATATAGTATTATCATGGTCTAAGACCAAACCAAAAACCAGCTAATATTTAACTTCTTCATGAACATATGATCAATGTCCTGAACAAAGATAGCTAGATATATATCCATCACATACAAACAAAACACATTAAGTTTGCCGTGGAAAGGTCATCTTTTGATAGAGAGGGGAGGAAAGGCAAAAATCGCAAAGCGTTTTCTGCGCTGTTCATATAAAACGAGCTTTCTGTGTTATCATAATTTTGTGGTGAAGCTCGACCCTGCACACTGGCCAACATTCCACGAGAACATTGCCTCCCTGCGATCGCAACCACTCTGATGCAATATTCAACTTTACTGCGTCCTTGCAATGCCGTAATTCATTATAACAAGTTTAATCGCTGTGAAGTCATTTTTATCATTTTCTTCAATACCTACAGGTTATACGAAGACTTGCTCTGCCCAAGTGTTGGATGTCCAAGGCCATTTAGGCGTCCTTTATTACCGTAAGTCTAGAACGAGTGACATGTTATATGATTAAGTGGAGGATGAATAACGAAAAATGAATGTTCATTAGATTTTAAAGGTTTAATTTCAGTAGACATATATACTTCTCCTAAGGTTTATGCAGCATATAAATATTGACATATTGTTATTTATATCTCAATATACACGTTTATTAGCGTTCGTAGAACAAAATTATCTCGTGTTAGAATAAGGCCCGAGTTCACCAACAACAAAGACAACCGTTTAATTTTAATAACAGTTTAATAAAATGAATAAACGGGTGTTTTAGTTATTAACCACTTAAACATAATATATGGTAAACTCAGGTCTATGAATTTCAAATTCGAATTTACAACTAGGTATTTATTTATGTTGTTAATATATACACCATGATAATATGGATCATGGACCATGACCCGTTTACTTCTGCTTGTCGCTTTTATGTTCTGTAAAAATTTGACAATTAGAAATTGGGATTGAGGTATCTCTAAATATAGATCCCACCAAAAACATAAATGTAAAAAACGAGAGCCAAGTTCAATACAAAAATTATGCTTGGCGGTGAGCTTCGCCGCAAAAAGAATGGCGATTTAAATGAGTGCCAAGTTCTATGCAAAATCGAAATATGTTTTTATAGGAACAAAATAACATTATGAACAAGTATTAAACTCTATTTCTTTGCTTTATTAGATACCTATAACAATTGCTGTTATTTAAAAATGTGAGATCTTGAAGTAGGTTAGATTTGACTTGGCCAGTTTTTAACACAATTAAAATGTTGAATAACTTTATAAAATGACTTATGTAATGAGAACTGGCCAAGTCAAATCTGACCTACTTCAAGATCTCACATTTTTAAATAACAGCAATTGTTATAGGTATCTAATAAAGCAAAGAAATAGAGTTTAATACTTGTTCATAATGTTATTTTGTTCCTATAAAAACATATTTCGATTTTGCATAGAACTTGGCACTCATTTAAATCGCCATTCTTTTTGCGGCGAAGCTCACCGCCAAGCATAATTTTTGTATTGAACTTGGCTCTCGTTTTTTACATTTATGTTTTTGGTGGGATATCATTACTTTTTGTAAAGAAAACTAGGCAAGTATTCCTATTTAATGTTTTTTTTTGCGTGACAAATTAACCTAAAAGAGCTACAAACAAATGAGGTTTTGAAAGAAACGATTTACGTATATTAAATAACTCACAAATGCCATTAAAGTACAATACTAAAAAGGAATAATTTATATCTGGACTATTCCAGCTATAACTTAAATAAATTTAGTCGAACGACGCAGCATTAAACGCAATCTAATAGGTGGGTTTCCGCTAAACAACCGGGCATAACGTCCTCGTTATGCCTGCTGGCGCGAATGAGCGCCGCTAAGAGCATACTTTGGTTCGTTCGCATTTTAAGTCGTATAGCGCTGTGAGCCGCGCACAAGTGCAAGGCGCAAGCGAGTTCAAGCAGCATTCTTAGACTAGTCAATACATACATATATCGGTACCAATAAGACTTCGCTATTGCCTTGACCTTGGTTACATACACATTGGAGTTTCTTTTTGGGTACAAAGAGTTCGAACTAACAAATTTATACCTTAAAATATTATTTCTTATTTTCAAAAGAAATCAGAGAAACGAACCTTGGGCACTGATCTTTGTTAATTTAGTGAGCCGTGGACTATAAGATAACTACTATGCAGGTATAAACCAACCGACCCGCTAAATTTTAAGTAAATCGCTACCGCTTATAATTTTGTACCATAAGTCAGAGCGTGACGCTGATTGGCTGGTGTGCTGCCGCGCGCCGCTGACGACACACCGTTGTTGGCCGGTTGTTTAGCGCGTAGGTATTACAAGTTTTTTGTATGGGGACACCACTTATTTTTTGACTTTTTTTTATTTTTTGATTTTTTCCTACGCTTACACACACTTTCCGAGCTGGATTCCAAATTTCATCCTTCTAGATCATCTGGAAGTAGGTTAGGTTTAGGTACTATAAGTCAGTCAGTCAGTGCTAAAATTTACAACTTTTTGACCTTCATATCTTTATAACCGTTTGAGCTAGCTTCATGAAATTTGGGCTTCTACATGTCCTGATGGATCTTATTAAACACACGTAGTTTTATGTGTTTACATTAAAGAGGTTTCGAGTTATAGAAGGGTCAAAAGTGGCACCAAGTGGTTCGTGTAATATTACACTCGGCGCTGGCTAGCCAGTTCCTTTGCTTGAACTTGGCTTGACACGCTGCCGCGTGTCTAGATATTCGAAAAGATACTGAGATTTATGATTTGTTGTAATAATTGCATATGCCATTTTTTACTATATAACCTAAGGACTAAATATATTTATAAAACTCTTATATCTACTACAATATAAATATTATATTTATAGTAGGTATTTTAAGTATCCTTGTAAGATAAAAGGCTTAAAAAGAAAATCGATAAATATATTGGTAAAGTGTAAAAACAAAATACACAATACACCAAGTAACATAAGATGTTGTGTCGAAGTAGATCGGGAGTTTCGATTATTTATCATATTCACATATAATACTACTTACAAAATGTATTAAAATGGAGCAAAACGTTTTTACAAATAAGGTGTCGGTCGACGTCGAGCGTCTGTCATGTAAAGACTGGGAAATTGCCGTCTCCGCATTTGTTCCGCGCGGCCGGCCCTCACAAAATAAAAAGGAAAAAGAATCATACACTTTTAGGTATTATTTTTTATTTGAGAATCAAAATGATCAAACGATTGTTATTATACGCCAAGCCGTGTATCCACTAGAGTCGACTGAATAGACCAAACATGTATGCTCTATAAAATGAATGTAACCCACATCCTTCTTTTCACATGTTTATCCATATCCATACTAATATTATAAATGCGAAAGTCTGTCTGTCTGTCTGTCTGTCACCTCTTCACGGCTAAACTGCTGGACCGATTGTGATGAAATTTGATAGGGATGTAGTTATCGACCTGAGGTCAAACATAGGCTACTTTTGGGCGCGATATAACCAAGTCTTACGCGGGGCGAAGCCGCGGGGAACAGCTAGTAAAAAATAAATGATTATTGATTTTACCCGTTGGTTCGCAGAATCCAGACACAATAGAAAAAATTACTTAAACTTGCTGAGAGAAAAAGATATTCCACCATAAAGAATTTCATGTAAAATGTGGCCAAGACGAGATCATATTACTAGCACTTTCAAATAGTTATCAGATATTATGTAGAGCCAAGCAGAAGGTTCTAACTATACACGCTTTAACAATAAGACCTAACTTTACAAACACTACACACAGTCAAAATATATGCCAACGTCATATTTTAACTAGGTAGTTATTTTTTTAAACATGGTGTACTTTTTGTATTCTGTAATTGATTTTGGTTAGGGTATTAATATTTCTATCCTTTTTTATTAAATATATGCCTAAAAGTGATCAATGACAATGTTCTGCTGCAGAAACACAAAAATGAAAAGTGCAGAACTTCTGCACTTTTCATCTTTGTGCTTCGGGGTTCGGTCGGTCACCGATCGCGCCACCTATATAACCTTGCGGCCACTTACCAATGTCTATGTCATTGTCATTTGTTACGCGTTGATCGCTGAATCGAAAAAAAAACGTTGGAAACAAAATAAAAAAATACGTACAATCAAAAAACATTTTATATTTATCAAAATACTTAATTTAATAATTAAATACACATCATTATTTGTATTTTTTTGTTTTAAAAACAATATCAAATCAAAAAGTACCTTAATGATAGCAAGTCGAGTCGAGATAGGGTATGATCTATGACGAATAGCTATAGGTGTAGAGGCAGTAGGCAGTAATTCTGTAGACGTCCCGATTGCTGATAACCCTTGGCACCGAACTCCTCGCCCGATAGCTTCGCTTAGAACTGCCGTTACTTGTTGAATCACACGCACAGCTCTGCACATTGTTTTGATGCACTCACATATTAATTTAATTTGCATTCAATACTTTTTTGAGATTTAATTTTTAATATAAAATGATTGATAGGATTATAAGACTAAATAAAAAAACCTATTTAGTCCCTAACATACTAAAAAGATTACTCTGTGGGTAATTTTGCAAAAAACGGCAGGATGTGGAGTCGGAGGCGTGCCGAGGAGCAAGGAGAGGGCGAACGAGGTGGTGCGGGGTAAGGGAGAGCGAGGCTGCTGCGAGTGTCCGCGGCTGTCAGGCCGGACTAACCCGTCGCTCCAGGTCAGCGCTCCAGCCGGCTATTTATAGAGGTGCCCCTTAAACAGAGTAATTATTCATTGATTAGCATTGCGAGGAATAGGGGATTGCGTTTCTGATAGCTATCGCGCAAACGAGAATCGTCGCCGGCGCCGCGCCATGCCTGCGCGACGAGGCCTGCCGCCCGGCCGCCGCCGCCGCCGCCGCTGCCGCCCGCCCGTTGATCCTGCTTTACTAGCTCTCTAGTAAGCCTCTGCAGTTACTATGCGCATATATAGTTCGTATATAATTAGATTTAATTGTATTTAAATTAATAATTTTATGAAATCGTGTTCTTTACCAGTTAATATAATAACAGTATGATATATATATATTACAATATTTTGTACTTAATACAATAAAATGAATAATTGTTATTATTTAAATATTGAATATTTAAATATATGCTAATCAAGCAGCTAGTCAACGAATTCGTAAAATTGGCACTAACTTCAATGTTTGATATGAAGCATATTTAAACAACTATGTGTAATTAGAGTCGGTTTCTTTTTTGGAAAAAACAATTATTTTTCACTTTTTAGTTTTAACTACGCAATACATTACAATTAAAAAGTTGTTAACACATTGCATTTTGGAAAGTCGGTTAAAAGTCATCAGCATCGTCTTATCTTATTGACATGGAAGACTTATATCAAAAAATACCCAAATCACAATAAAACTTGAAGAGTTCCCTCGATTGCTCCATGAGTCCACCAACAGATCCTGATTTGATGACTATGGGACCATCTAGAAAGTATACGCTTCCTAACAAAAATCGCTCCAGAGGTCTTCGAGCAATTGAGCAAGATATTACAATTAAAAAGTTGTAAATACGTTGCAATTTTGAAAGTGGGTTGAAAGATCCAGTGTCATCTCAACTTATTAACACGGAATGTATAAAAAAAACCATACCCCAATACAAAACTTTAAGAGTTACCTCGATTTCTCCATGATCCTATCATCAGGTCCTGACCTGATGAATATGGGACCAACTGGGGGGTTACTACCATCTCTTAAAACCATTCAAGATCCAGTGAGTAAGGAAGATGTCGCCTTACATCATGTATTGCGCTGTCTCGCTTACTCACTGGAACTTGCATGGTTTTTAGAGATGATAGTAGGCCACCTGGAAAGTTAACTAGACAACTAGAACAACTAGAAATTATTTTAAAAATAATATTTTCAAATAGGTCCAGGCGTCTTCGAGTAATCTGGTAACATACGAATACAATGAATCGAGAACCTCCTCCTCTTCTTTGAAGTCGGATAAAAAACAAATTACCCAGCTATGCTATAAAAGAGAGTAGAGTATACTCGTATAATTTCTTGAAAAGAAGTAAAATAAATCAAATAAACCAATTTTCTTTAACAAATAGACTATTAAAAAAATCTAGTCAAAGTACAACCCAGGTTCATTGAAAAAACGCGAGAACCGCATTTGGGATCACGTAAGTGGGTAGAGACACGTAGAGAGGAGGAAAAATACTAAGGGCGTTATTTTCCATTTAGGTCCATTTCTAGAAATGTAAATATCTTTACAATAATAATACGTCCAATGTTTGACATGAAATCTCCATAGTAAATGGCTTGACATATGTGTTGTAATATGTGGAACAGCATTGGTGACATCAGTAGTTCTATCTTTTCAATTAAGAACCTTTGGGTGAAATTTTTCAACCTTTCATATGAAAGTCATAATGTCGTTCACATAATTAGTGTTTCATATCGCCCTATCTCAAAAAAATCAAACGGCTAGTTTTAAAGCATTTGTTTTTTGTTAAATCGCACTAATTTCTATACTATATTGGTCATTGGTATACTCAATGCTTGACGAAAGTAAAAATTGATACCAGAGTTCACCAACGATGAGTAGAACTGCGGCTAAGCACAGCTAGTCCTTTTATTTCTTAACCATGCATGGAACGTGAATCATCAATGGGTTTCGCTTTTATATTTCAAAATGCATAATTCTACATCTCAGAATATCTTTGAGTTGTGGAATCTTATCTCATAGAATTTCTTCCTCCTGAGACGTGATGTTGTGACTAATGAATTACTTCTCATGTACGTGTGACATCTTTGTAACAGCTTTTACACTGAAAAATATTCAAGCATATATTGAGTCTTAGTACAATTTGATACCTACCAGGACATAAAGTAGATAGGTTATAAGATAGTATTACAAGTAATATTTTTAGGCTTCAGAGCAGTGAGACACAAAGTAAAAATAAAAACGATTTTGGTGGGTAATAATTTCAATGCAAAAAAATTTCATGTATAATGTTGTTAAGGTGACAGTTTAATGGCTCGCAAATTATATATCTCATGTAGAGCCAAATTTCTAACTTTACAAGCCCTTATTTCGAAAACTCTACACCTTAGTGATTAATGTGGTTCGGCCGTTTCGTAAAACAAAATCATTGTATAACACAAAAATAATGAACAGTAAATATATTTTTTCACCGTAGTCTAGGCATTCATTTTCCGTACCATACGGAGGTCTTAGGTTTTATATCCACGGGAACTTTAAACCAGACAGACCCCATGTAGAATATCTTTATTTAAGTAAATGTAAGTAAGATTTGATTTGATTTGAATCAAAAACAATGACAAAATAAAGCAAATGTAAATAAAAACATGCAGTCATCGCTTTAGGTCAGGCACCTATCTGGTTTTAAGTCCACGTATTAAAGTGACAACAATATGTAACTTATCAAGAATGACATAAGTATCTTTACAATTAATACCAAAGAGTATGTAATCACTACGTATATATAACTTAATGTAAGAAATACATAAAAAGTTTCAATTAAATAAATTCTTTGGTGTTTCCGTTGATCAAATATAGCAAAATATTGCCTCAAGTATTTGTAACCGGCTTCTAAATAGCTGTTAATTATCTTTTCTATTCATATACTTTAAGATTATTCCTTCTTGTTCATTTATGTTTCCGTATTGGATTCCCATATTTTTTTCCCAAATCAGCAAGATAATCAAATGATTATCAGCATTGCTATCCAACGTGGCAATGCTGTCAGCCTTCTGGGTACCACGGGGTAATGATTTACCGGGTCTAAAATTGATGTAAGCTTTTTTAATTTGTGTAATTTATTTTTTAGTTTAAGCAGTTTAGGTTTTAAATATTTGTCTTTATTACTTGATGCAGAACTTTAAGCAAAGAAGAGAAAAAGAACAGTTAGTCGGTTTTCAAAGAAAATATTGCTTTATTATAAAATAGCGACCAACCCCGGCTTCGTATGGGCATAAAAACCTTCCTCTTGAATCACTCTATCTAATAAAAACCCGCATCAAAATCCGTTGCGTAGTTTTAAAGTATAAACATACAAAGGAACATAGGGACAGAGAAAGCGACTTTGTTTTAAATACTATGTAGTGAATACATTCACGCAACTAAGAGATGCTTCACGTTGTTCTTTTAAAAATAATGCAGGGATTGAAATCCGAACACTAATCACGTCACGTCCTATCGATACAGTGCCCACTGGCCATGCCCAGGCTTCACCGGTTTTATAATCGGGAAATTCGTGGAAGGTTCGTGGGGTTTTCGACCACCGCATATCGGTTTTTATCGACTCCGTGAGGAAAATCAAGGGGTCATCAAAACCATGCACTAAGTATATTTTATTTTAGGAGTCTTATTATTGTTTGTCTTCATTAATGATTTCTATTATTGAAATATACTTTTTTAAAAGTAATATTTTACTATATTCAGAGATTATTTGCTTATCTAATGGAATGCAAGGTCGATTGGCCCTCTAAGTCTTGGTTTCATTATTTCTAAACATATTTTCAATCAATTGAAATGGTTGATAAAGACATCGACGTCGAAAATGGAGCAGATAATATAACAGCAACTTGTATGTAGCAAATTCAACTTCTCTTTTTATTTATTTATCTTTTCGAGGATCCTCATAGTTCAAAATATATTTAAAAAAATAAAATTCTATGTCATATTCTTTTTCCCCTTTATTAATTAAATCAGAAAGATCTTTTTGTGGCAATCCTACTAATATAATAACTCTAAAGTTTAAGAATGTTTAAGGATGTTTGTTAATCTTTCACAAGAAAACGGCTGAACCGATTTGGCTGAAATTTGAAAAGGAGATTTCTTAGACCCTGGAACAACCTTGCTATATTTCATCCCGCAATATACCCACAGGAGCGGAGCCCCGAGCAACAGCTAGTAATCAATAATCTTTCAATATTTTTTAGGAAACCTACACTCGAGCGCTTCTAAGTTTATTCTGCACTAGAATCGAGGCCAATGTAAAAAGGTATGGCCCGAGAGCCGTCAATAAATTGATAATAATAGACGGGTAATAAGTTTAGTGTTAGCGGATCTCGATGCAGTTCGGCGGGCTGTGGTTTGGGGTGGACAAAATCAATAGTCGCTACCACTACAGGCACAAGATCTGCACACATCGCGATTCTTTATACTGCTTGTATTGGATCCCGCGCGCCCGAATTATCTCCGGAACAGGTGGCGCCTAACATGAACTTTATTATTGTGCGATAAAGATATTTTATGAACTCTCCCTCGACCAAGTGACTATACATGTAAATAAACACGGTGTTTGTTAAAACTGGAATATAATGCTTTTTAAAGATGGCAAAAATAGCGAATAAAGTGTTGGTTAGTTATTAAGCTTGAAAAACGATTCGCTGACGTATTACTTAAATGTCGAAGTAACGTTTAACTTGATAAAATAATGTATTTATTACGAGGAAAAGAGAGACCAACCAGCCAACTATAAGTAGGTCGGTATTGATTATTTACCGTCCAACATCTTCTAAATGTGGAAATACAGAATATATCCAAATAGCTTAATTCAAATAGAACCTTCCTTATAACATAATTAAGTTCATATCCAACAATCTGTATG
This sequence comes from Apomyelois bistriatella, assembly GCA_947044815.1. Lineage (NCBI taxonomy): Eukaryota > Metazoa > Arthropoda > Insecta > Lepidoptera > Pyralidae > Apomyelois > Apomyelois bistriatella. Next base: position 7,521,742 of record OX345690.1, read on the forward strand.
ATGTATATTTTTTTTATTTAAATACTAGCTGTGCCCGCGACTTCGTTCGCTAGGAGTTAGATATATGAAAGGGATATTATGTATAGATAACCTCGTTATTTGCAAATAATTTCTTAAGTAAATGTAACAATACGATTTTCAATGAACTTGACAGAAAGGAGGAGATTCTCATATCGGTTATTTAATTTTCCTACAGAACCCTAACTATCTTCCGGGATAAAATGTATCTAAAATGTTAATCCGGTACATTAGGTACTTACATACAAAATTTCAAGTCAATCGGCTCAGTACTTTCGGAGATAAACGTGATCATACATACAGACAGACAGACAGACAAAAAATTCATAAATATCTTTTTACTTTCTATTTTTTTTATACAATTTATATAAGCGGCCAACGCAACCCATGGACGCCTGCTACACTAGGAGTGTCACGTGCGCATTGCCGACCCTTGAGGAATCATTATTAATTTAAAGTGTCTCTCTATCCATTTCAATCAAAAATACTAAATGTACAGACAAAATATATTTACTAATTTATTATATGTATAGATTATCGCTTTTTTATTCAGTAATTTAGTTTTTTATTGAGTTATAAATACAATTTCTTATTATCAATTAATATAACAATAATTAAAAAAAATATAGGGAATCAATTGTATATTTGACACCTTGGTATTTTTTTACCAGGCAATCGTAGGTGTTAGAATATGATTTTGATAATAGGTACTAACATATTTGGATTTCGGGTACTTATAAAATTTCAGAATAAGGTGCGTTTAAACCCGAACTGAAACTATGCACAAATGTGCATAGTCAAATAAATCCTTGGCTATGCACATTTTACTACTTTAGAAAAGAGTAGAGAGAATCAACATCTGATCACAACTGTACTGAAGAATAACCAGTATACTTGGAAGAGATAAGGCTGGCTGAAGCATACTTAAACGGTCAACTATCAATCATATTTCTGCTACAGTTAATTCTTCTAAAATGTATGTCACATTGCGGATGCCAAGAAAATACCTTAATAATAAATTAGCATAGTAATGTTTCAAAGCCGTTATGAAAGGATTGAGTCCATCTTAATTAGTCTAAAAAAGCGGCGCCAGCCCCGTGTCACTGGCCTTAAGCCATTTACACATGAAAAACATTTAATTAAAATCTTGATGATGATAACCTTTATCACAGATCACTGAATTACAGATATTCAACCGCAATACAAATTTTTTGTGTACTAATAGAGTCTCCCCATAGTGAGACATATTACCGCCATCTATCGATCGCTTAAGATACCTACTGAGAGTCTAACTCCGATACTTATCTATTAAATAAAACACTATCAATATGTGATAGGATGATAATAGATTAAAAAATCATGTTTTAATAATGCACACTCTTTTTTGACAAAAACCAGCGGGATCTTAACTAAATTCATTTTTAGATGATCATACAATCCTTGTAAAGGCAAGATAAGAAACTAAATATTTTTCTTAGGCAATGGGACCACATGCCTATATTCAAACTTTCTATTTAATACACCGCAATAAAGAGAATTAAAGATGAAAAGTTATTAGTAAATACCATAAGGTCAAATATTAGTAACTATTGAATTTATAAACTTTCGCAATGACCGTAAATTATTATATTCAGTTGTCGCCTTCACCTTTACACAACTTTGAAAAGAAATGCCTTGACAACTTTAACATATAATGGACAACATATGGATATACGGAAAAAATAGTAGATTAAAACCTTCACTTGTACTGGTGGATAAAGTTGATAATAAATTATATCAAATTAATACTTTTAGGTTGTTCTGCATTTCAAGAATCCCGTTGTATCTTTTAAATTCGCTGTAAACACTCGTTATGTTAACCCACTCAATAGAAATAAGTACTTAACATTAGGCCATTAGCAAAAAAGCTCTAGCAGAACGTGAAAGTGAAAAATTTATAAGTATAAGTGTTGTTATTTAGTTTGACCCTCATTTATAATAACGTCATGTTTGGTTTTGTAAATTAAATAAATACAGATGAAATGTTGTGAACTATGTTTTACAATAACGTTATTTACGATTAAGTAATAATAATGTTACATTGCAATGATCAATTCCGATTAGGTGTTTTGCCTTCTAAATAAGATCAACGTCCATAACAACTGTTTGAAGTGTCACTCACCCTGTGGGTAGTATTTTGTTTGTTTAAATTAATAAAAAAAAAATTCCAGCGTTTGTTTTTGTATTTATTATAGTTATGAGTTCAGTTAATTAAAGTCCACCAATAATTTGAATTGAAATTTTAGATTTAAAGATATATAAAAAATAGTAAATTAAATAAAACCAAAATTAAAACTACTCTTAATTTAAGTAGAAAATATATTAGATAGTAGTAGTAGAAGGCATAAGCATATTTATATAGAAATTATACGTAACTTTTAGGTACTGAGATAAAGCAGGTATCAATTAAGTTACATATTAATTTTACCTATAACTTTTACATTTTTATATGCTAATTAGATAGAAGTCAAAATAATTCTAACCTGCGTAAATAATTAATTTATGACAAATGTCATCATTCATTGATGTATTTTATGAGCTCCTTATCGCCACCAGAAATCAATTCCGCACACTAGAATACTCTCTTATAATTGCCAAGTTCTTAAACCTAATGGACCCTTTTTAACAGTTAGCTATCGTAAATACCAACTGTTCCCATAAACCAGTTATGTAAATTACCTTATTGCTTATGCAGGTTGTTCAGAAATTTGAACCTATCTAATTGAGTATTATTGAAAGTGTCCTTCTGAAAAATTTTAATAGTCTTAATATACTTAATATGTTTTTGTAGCGTAACGGTATTTCTTAGATACTAATGTATAAGTTACATTGTTTTGAGACATGTTTTTTAAATTGTTAAATTTTTTACACTTGCAATAACTAATGTCATGCTTTAAATTGACACACAAATTTCCTATTGTTTTTTTCTTTTTCCAATTTAAAAATGTGAAATATCTTTTGTAAAAAATATAACACGCTGCAATTTGATACCAACTACCAACCCATTTCTTAGTTTTAGATACATCATTTAAAAATATAAAAAATAATTTTCCAAATTATTAGTTACTTGTATAAATATAAAGACTTGTACCATATTTTCAAAAAATATGCTTTGCAGCCCTGGAAACAAGTCTTATACCATAAATGCTGTAAATTCTAGATTCATTAAAATAGTTTTCATTTTCTTGCTATTACGTAGTTGTTTTTTTTTTGCTTTTTATTATTCTTTTTTAATGTTCCTCTATCCATTTCAGTCAAAATTACTAAATGTACAGACAAATATTTATCTATTTTATTATATGTGTAGATATAGATTAGTATACCTGTAGTTAAGTGCTTTTATAATCTTTATAGCATTGAAACAAAAGACCCAGATGTAATTTGATTTAAAAGAATAAAGAAACCTCATAAGTAACATCGTAATGTTATGTTTCGAAAAAAAAATTTGGCATTAGTTTAAATTAATCGCTGTTGGTCGCTGTCATTATGATTATGACATTTATAAGAGGCAAGTAGTCTACTAGTAGTACTGCAAGACAAACTTTTTCCGTAAGTACGAAGAGAAAGATTGAGAGATAAACGGGGCACCTACTCGTACGTTGCTTTTGCGCCGATGCCCGTCGTGTCGTGGGCCTATAAAAATATAGATATTTGTTTCTTATAGATATTTGTTAAATATAGCGAATAATAAACTTTATTGTTGATAAATTTTCTTTAATTTGCAATCTTTTTTTTATTGATGCTATACTTAGAAGTCAGTAAACTAAAATGTGTATACAGTTGAAATGGTTTTTCAGAGTAAAAACCATTGAGTTAAAAAAAAATCATGAAACATATTAATAAGTTTATAGGACACGTCATAGTTTTTTAACGATTAGTAATTTCACGTTATACTACCATCACATTTAAGACAATACATAAACGTTTTGCATCCAGTATTATTGCATCAACAATCTGTCGCGGACTCCTAAGCAATGTAAATTAGATTTGAAATTGTAGCGGTATCTATCAAAGAATTGCATCCTACGAACGAGTATGCTACGCGGCCGAATGGCGTCATATCTGTCGAGCAGCATCGCATCGGCGCAGCGGCGGCGGCGGCGGTGGCTCCTACTGACCATTTCCTATTGTATATTGACCCTGTATAAATTTTGTACTTTTTCAATAGACTTGTCATCGTTATTCTTGGAAATGTCAAAGCAGGTCATGAAGCGTTTCTGTAAAAAAAAGTTCTGCTATCTCGATGCTGACGTAACTGTTCAATCAGAGGCATCAGAACTACAACTAAAATGATTTTGATATCTCTTCATCTCCGAACGCAAGGAAGATTTTTTGTGGTTTTTGGTGTGATTGTTACGAAGTACTTAAGTAAGATAGCAACAAAGCATTAAACTCTTAAAAATACGCATTATTATTTATAATTAGTCCATTATTGCTTAGGTACATATCAATCAATATAAGTATATTTAGTATCTTCATTTAAATCCGCGGTACATGTCAATTCCAGCATTTTCTTATCAATTGTTACTTTTACCTTAAGTGTAGGTATTCGCATGCACACATCCAATGCCTGTAATCGTTATGTGTTTGCGTTATAATGGCTGTGAACTAATTATGCTATAATTATACGTAACATGTTCGATTAGACGGAAACCATTTCTTCGTGAAAATGTTCGTGGCTGAGTATTTTGCTAATTATCCTCGACAATTGGATGAGCAATAAAATAAAGTCGAAGGACACCGACTGCATCTTCAATATATGCCGATGTGGATTCGCAATGCGCGGTGGTGAGATGTCAGCCCCCGCCACCGGGCTTCATATTTATACGCTAAAGCGGACACTGCGAAGAGTTCAAACGTACGTCGGGCGCTCGGAACATTAGACGATCTAGAGAATCGCAACGCGTGGGTTGAAGAGGGCGAGTGCAGTGTGCAGTGCGTGCGGATCGTGTGTCGCTGAAAGCTTGCCGCGAAGCCTTCGATAGTGGCGGGAGCGCGCGAGCGCCCGCCTCGCGTCAGTGCCGGCCCGGCCGCGCCGCAAGCATCACGCTCCAACAACACCAACGACTGTTGACTGCTGCTGCCTGATCAGTGAAAACACATATATACATACTGTAAAGACAGCCTGAACTATATCCTGCCGCTATCGAACGGAACGCGAAATTATTTTCATTTTTAAGAGAGGTAAGTGATTTTCCTGAAAAAAAAATATATTTATAATGTTCATATGTAAATTAGATATAATAATGCATTTAATAAGAGAAAATTAAAAAAATAAAAATATTTGTGATCGGTAACTAAAAAAACGGAGCGTCTGAAAAAGCCGACACGGCGGATGTGCTTTTTCCTCCGTTGCAGTTGGAGCTTCGCGTGTTGTGTCTTAAGAGTTGTAAGGTCGAAAATTCATAGATGTATTGTATAAATTGTACTGGCTTATGTATTAGTAGGTATGTTTGAAAACAGTTTTAGTAAGTATAAACTTTTCACACATGGCTTTATTATAGCATTACCTATTTAGTTGAGAAAAAGTTTTTCTTTTAATTCAGCTTCAGCCCAAGCGAATATCCAGTTTTTAAATAATAAAGTACAAAATTGTATAATCACGTATCTTGCCTACAACCATAATCATTTCTGATTTTTATAAAACTTTGATAAAGTTTATTTTTACAATCATAATTAAATCCTAAGCTTGACCGAAAGGTTGACTGTTAGATAATGCTTCTAGCAATAAGTCCGCCTATTGTGATTTAGAAATGTATTTTTATAATAAAGTTTAACTTTTAATACCAAATATTATTAAATATAATTGTAATAAAGGTTGTAAAAGTTAAACATATATAAAAAAACAATGGCACCGGTATGTACTAACGTTGCAACTTTATTTTTATTATACAATTTACTAATTAAATATTTATTACAAAATTAACAAACTAAAGCAAATAGTAGAGTCGGCAAAAATACCAGATACGGTTATAAAAAGTAGTAAAATCTATTCAAGTCGCGCTGCTTTTTTTAGCGTCCTACCTAACCCAACATCTCAATTTTTACTTTACACAAAATCAGAACGTAATATAGCTTTTTTTAATTAAAGTTTATTAAATGTATTTGTTTGATAGAAATGACCTAATCAATAGAAGACGACATTGGAAACAAAGAACAATAAACTTGACTCTTGTTAGCGGTCCCATCAAGTAAAAAGAATCAAAAATACGATTGTGTTGTGTAACCTAATTTAAATTGATCATTTATTAATTTATGAAATAATTTCAATTCAATGTAAAATTTGGAACCAGCCTTTATAATCAAATTTTTATTAAAAAATACATATTAAAAAATTTATGAATATTCTGAATAATAAAAACGGATTTTTTGAATAATCAAATAACAAAAAGCAAGAATATAATATTTTAGTAGGATTATTTAGTTTTAATAAAAAATGTTTGTTAAGAATAGACTCGCGTGAGCAGATCGGATGTAGCCGCGTGCGGCGGGAACGAGTGGAACCAATCCGATATTTCACAGTCGCCACCACTAATCATTCGCGATTGTATTAACAAAGTCGATTGAAATTTTACTTAAATTGGTCACTTAATCAATCAAATATGACGCGGTTTCATAAAATCAAGTAATGTTTCAGCGGAAAAGTTCAAAATGTCACGTATTGTACAAAGGGTGAGTGAGGTCATTCAAGTTTGAACATCTTTTTACTCATAGGATTATATTTATGATTACACCATTGATATAATTTTAATAGGAAGTTATCTACATAAAAATAAAATTTTGAAATATATTTTTCTTATTAGTACTTAATTAAGATTTTTTACAAAGCTTCCAGCAAGTACGAGTATTACCAACGCGCCTAGCGCCTCTTATAAATCTGCTGATAACTGTCATCCGTCTTACATAACATAATGCCATTGCCTGCACTTTAATATATTTTTTGACATAATGAAATAAAAACTCACAAGCACAAAAATACTGTAAACGAAAATTTTATATTCTAATGTATACAACTATTTACTCAATGGAGGATAAATGTTTACAAAAATTGCAAATAATACTTTTCATTATAAGTCTAAAGAAATAAAATGACCAACATAAAATTCCGCTTTCAGCTTTTTTATATTTATTCTATCAAAAAATATAATTTCTTTACACTATCCATAATAGGATTTATAGATAGATATACATTCTAGGTATTTTTTTAAGTAAAAATGAGGGGCTCGACGTCTACAGTCATACTTACACTTGATATTAGTATTACCTAATCCACTTACTAATTGATTGTTTTCCTGTTTACTTAGTTTATCTTCATCATCCTACCATAAATATTGCGTAACGTATCTATCTATTCGTAAATACAAAATATTTTCTTTTCTTGATACGTATGTCATGTTAGATGCGGCGAATAAAGAAAAGAGGGTATTCGGGAAATGGGGTAAACAGAACTGCTGCCTAATACTTCCTTCAACTGTATACGGATAATCGCATCCATTTTTTATAACATTCAGGGATTTGCTTCCGTTATTTATTATGCAGGCTTCGAGAGCAAACCTTATTGATTATTGATAGATAGGTAGTATAGGTAGGTGATTATTGATGGTAAGGTACATAGTTTAAATACATTTTTAAATATGAAAAAGTTTATCGTAACTACAAAACTATCTTCTAAAATCTGAGTGGCTTTCCAGTGCACATCGAGTGTTCAATTATTAAGCCAGAAACCACAGAGCTAAACACCAAATATATTAGTATTATACAAGATCAGTGACATATTTTAGTTAAGTATTTATACCAAATTAATTATTTCGAATCACTTATCTTCTCACACATCTTTGTAATTTGTTTAGACGAACAAGTAGAGAATTAATCTGTTAAGTAGAGTCGCTCTGATTTTTTTGGTAAGCAATTACGTAAGGGTTTTACTTGTTACAATTTTATGATTATCTGATTATTTCCGAAGTAAAATAAAGCTATAATTATTATATATGAAAAAATATTTGATGTTAATTACAATAATGTTTTACGAAAATTTGATACGAATACGTTTCACAGGGCGCAGAAATACGTACATTACTTTTAAGTATATATCAGTTACATTCCAGAGCTAAGCCAGCTACTTTCGAAGGGATTTTGTATAATTTTAAGTTAGGTTTGACTTCATTTGTGTTTTTGTTATTTTAGTTTGTAAATAAATTAATCAAATACCGAGACCAAAATCAAGAGCTTTAAAATGTACATTATTCGATTTCAAAATTGTAATTAAATTTTTGAAGTTTCATAAATCTTTTTCCACTGTCACGTTGCAAATATCACTATTTAGGTTATTGCCAACGTTGGTTAACACGATGCGTCGTCGTACGAATGCGGCGGAGTTCAAGTGCAGGTTGAAGGTTTCGCGATGAAGATTACGTCAAAACTTTAGGACAGTTTTGTCATACTAGTTATTAATTAATAGTCTCTACATTTGTTTAATGTTATAAAAAGTTACCAGGGTTTATTCTATCTAACCTGTGAGTACTAAAAATGTATATTCTCATCAGCAGAATACAAAAAGATTCTGAATTAATGAGTACAGTTAATGATCTTATTGAAATAATTTTAACAAGTGGCATAAATAGATAACGTTGGTGTATAGTAAAAAAAGGTCAATTAATACAGACATAATGACACAGCCAGAATTTTGGGCGAAAATTCTCGCCAGTACGCACAACGAATCCCCAATGCAATGTAGATTGTAGCATGCGCGTTTTGCACGACACCACATTTTACACTTACGGCCGGAGTGATTTTCTTGCGAATATATTAGGAAGTCAAGTACTTACAGAGTGAAGGTTTTATGCCGAGCTGCATTCAACACTTTTCTTAAGAAAATAAAAATAATTTTATAAATAATACGTACGAAATAGTTGATATTTTGGCCTCTTCCACTAATTTTCTTGAATTGTTAGTATAATACACGACAAGTAGAATCGTAATGTAAATCATTGTTGCGACTGAAACTTAGATCATTCTGAATAATATATGTATTCGTTTGATTTTATTTTCCAAAAACTTTATCCGTGTTTACTTTGAAGAATTAATTATAAATCTATTTATAAATAACCTTGCATAAGAAGTTGATGTACTCGTGCCTAATATAAATTAGCAATGCGATGCAATTTATACTACGAGTACGTATGTACAATTGTACAGCTAGTGTATTAGGCACCTCTATATAATGGAAAACGTAGGATACAATGCATTTAAAATATAAGCCATAGCGACAATTTCTTGACCTGACCCAAAACACCATTAAACATCAAAGTTGTATAAGTATATATTTTGGTAATCGTATTTTGAAATGAAACCCTTTGTTTTGTTTGATATCAAATTCGATAGGTTCCGGAGACATAGAAATGGCACCAAAAATCCGCGATTTTGGTTTTTCACAATTTTAATATATTATACCCTGTGATGCATTATACAGACAAATCTACCGACATAGTATCATTTGTCGAAATCGGTTTAGGTTTTTTTTTTTTTACTTACGAGTCTATTTTCACAAAGTTGGACATATACATACAAACATACATACGTACAGGCAGAGAAAATGTGTTGATATTTTATAGTAAGCATGTAAGTAGGTATATTTAATCAAAGGGTAAATTAAAGGTTGTGTAGGTAGGTAGTTTTTTCTACATTCGTCGCTGTTCCCTACAAAGTCATGATACAAAATGTTATTAAAGACAGCAATTTCTTGGAAGTGTCTAGAAGTTTATTGTAAATTATTGAGTCATAGACGAAAATACAATTTTTAAATTAATTTCATTTGAACACATCTCAGTTTTTATTTACCAAACATTTAGGCAGTTAAGTAAGTCTGATTTAACTATTGGTAAATTATTAACTTTATAACGAAGTTTATTACAAAATGAAATAATTCATGATCAACAAAAAATATGGAATAAGCTCTATGGAATAAGCATAAATGTAAAGTATTTTTTTGTGTTATTACATAAATATATAGTTTTGTTTGTTTGTTTGTAATATCTTTATTGTATAAAACATATTTAAACATAGAAAGTTGAACCAATATAAAATGGCGGACTTATCCCATTATAGGTATTAGTTTTAGTACTTAGGTATATTATTGAAAAGTATTTTAAATATTTATTTAAATTTGACTTTTTGATGCTCTTATTAAATAGATCCAGTTTAAGTTTTACACAGTATTTGTAAAGTATAGGTAATGTAAATAAAGTAATTAAAAACTTCATATGTACGATTGAATATCTTTATCCTTCACCTTAGCCAATGTAAAAAGCCATAATCATCGGTGACGGCATTATATAGCAAGGTCATTGGATTTCCGAAGTTTTTGTTCTGTGTTCTTCACACTAGACCACGGAAGCACGCCTTGTTGGCGGGAGCTAAATGGCTGAGTTACTGTCTTCCCCAGAGCGTTACTCAGCGACCCTGGTATTTACTTACATGCCTAGTTTTTATACACCTTTAGCAAAAACAACAATACAGAATCTGTTCATGGGTTTTAAAGCAAAGAGCTTGCAATTTCGTTTCCTTTTCATTCGATTGGCCGTTCACTGTAACACTTTTAGACTGAGTCAGTGGAATAAAAACCGAGAGATTATTCGTGTCATACATGCCGACACATCAACGATATATAACCGATAAGGCTATAAAATTAAACATCCCTAAAAGTACGAAAGCTCTCCGCTGACTTCGCATTAATGAAACGCGTTTCAATATGCGCGCGCGCAGTCTTGGCGTGACAGAATGCGCTCGGTGTAGTCGCGTCGCTGTCGACAGCAAGGAGGGCCCGCCATCGCCGCCATCGCTTCCTGAGAAAATAGCAACTTATGGGGAACTGAATCTGGGCCTCGTAGGTGCCATTGACCTGTGCAACCTGCCACACTCGACGCACATGTGTTGCCATTCACATTTAATATTTACCCACATACCTTCACTCAATATGGGTTTATAGACTCGTAAGAATCGAAAGCCACAATAAGGTGAAAAGGCTAATCTTTTTTATTACGCCTGCGGTGAATCGAGACAATATAACAGCGAATAAGAATCGTTTTGTCGTATTTACGATTAAATATAATTACTTACAAGATTTTTTTATTTAAACCATCGCATTAGCCAATAGAATATGGTATTTAAAACGAATAGCTTAGATAAACGTCATAGAGAATTGAATCGAAAACGCCGGCCGCGGCGCAAGTGCAATGGAATCTGATAACACGACCGCACTGTAGGAGCCGAAACCGTTATTACCGGACCACAAAAATGTCGCAAAAAAGTTGGTGAACCGTTCCTGTTTCACTTGCTATATCGTAATTTCGTGACTTGACTTTGATTTCATGGTATATTCAAGTGTTATATTAACAAAAGACAGTTTTCGCGCACAACAATTATGTAACTATCAAACCGAGCAATTCGTGATAACGTAATGTAATCAAAAAATATCGTGACAGCCATCGCAAATTCCAATCCTGTCTGTAAACTAAACGGTGGTGGTCGTATGCACAGGAATGTGAAAAGGTATAAATCCATTGAGATGAAGAAAGAAGAACATCGCGGTATTTATTCCGCAAGATTCTCAAAGAAAATGCACACTACATAAATAATGACGAAACATTGCAGAAGTATACTGTCTTCTCGTCAGCCCGAGGAGGTTACCTGTCCTCAAGGTACCAACACAGAAGTCGCTTGTACGCCAGGGCTCCGCGACACGGGTTGCTGCTTGAATATCAATATCAGAATATAGACAGTGCTGCGATGTCAGTCACAATGACCGATTAAGAGAAAACACACGAATATAAACTTAACCGGAGTCCGTTTTAAATTCACATTGTAAAACCACGACGAGCGCTAGGTGCTCAAAGCCACCAACTGGAATGTAGGTTATGATGTTACTTAGTCCGACTTTTTTGCAGGTCTAAGTTTTTTTTTATTACAATGGTTATCTCCTTTCATGTCAATCAGTTTCGTATAAGGCGTGAAAGTACTGACGTCACTGTGCCAAATTCTCCTTGTTAACTTTGATATTATTAACCTTGGCTTTCGGACCGAGGCGAGACTTAAAGTATACGTGGGAAAAACGTCTCGCCTGCTTTACATTTGCATGCGTTCTTTGGGCCAGTCAGATGCGGATTGGCAGAAAATTATTGATTTCTTATACAGTCTTGATACAAACATTATAAAACTGTTATTTAACAATCTATACTAATATTATAAAGAGAAAAGATTTGATTGTTTGTTTGTTTGTATCGAAGGCTTCGAAACTACTGGACCGATTTGAAAAATTATTTTACTGCTGGAAAGCCACACTATCCCCAAGTAACATAGGCTATGTATGTACCACGGGCGAAGCAAGGGTGGACTGTTAGTCACTAATACAATAATTTCGCATAGGCATTTACCTATTTACATTTTCCAGTACATGCATAGAAAAAAAAGATATTAATTTATATATGTAACCTGAATATTCCTAATAATTGAATTTTCAAATACATTAATTAAACATGTGAAAGATTTGATTACCATAAGAAACACCTAGGCACTGATTTTCAGTCTAAGCTCTTTGATCTTTATTAGCTTTTGTAGCAGTTGCTAGAATTGGACAAAGCAAAATGAAATCCAATGCTTTCATCCATTTTAAATGGGTATAAGCATAATATAAGCTTTGTTGTGATGTGGGACAAGCTATATATTTTTAAGTAACATTATAATATCTAATATTTACGAGCAGCAAACTCTCTTCATCATTTGAATGAATCCAGCACGCATTGACTGGGCAAGCTTCGATATATGCGTTTTAAAGAGGCTGCACTAAGCCTACGCTCATAGCACCCACACTCTAAATAACAAGACAAATAGACATGTCCACTTAACCATTTACCAAGTAAAAATTCTCATGTTATGTTTGAATAGGTCTTTTACCAATTAGTATTTTGAACCGATATGACGTTTGCTCCGTGAAGGTTTGTCTGTGGTACTCACCACACACTTTGTGTGATGGCCGACACCCCGAGACGAATGCGAGGCGTGAGAGAATAAGGACCCTCTGCTTAACTACTAACAACTCATTGTTTGTGCTCAAATAAAAGCTGTTTTAAACTTTATGTAGACATTAAAAGTTTGATGGTTTTGGCCAACATATAAAATACATTGGTTAAAGCGCTTAAACATTTTGCAACTGTGACATTGTCCGACACTAAAAGAACTTGAAGGAAATTCGTGAGACTGCGCCAAGCGATCGCATTCAAAATACAAATCGTTTTCACATCACTGTCTCCTACTTAATAAACCTTTACCTACTTTCGTGACCAACAAATAAAGCTGTTTTATTGAGTATTTATTTAACGTGGATGTTTCCAATGATAACATTACACAGATAATAATGTCATGAAAATATATTCAGTACTACCGTAAATCTTGTCGCGCTCACCTGCACAAACATTCGGTGATCGCTCTAAAGCAGTTCACCGTTCGCGAAACAAGCATGAAACTGTTAGTGGCGCAATTATAACTTGTGTCTAACGCTTTTTATATTACTTAAAGGCTTTGGTAAGACTTCATAATGTCCAGGTTGTTTTATCGTGCGGAACGTGCGATGTCATTGTCCTACGAGAAGGCAGGCGCATGCACCCGAAGCCGCTCGACCGCGCGATAAGCTCACTACCAGCTTGATATTAGCCAATGTAAGATATTCGCACATTCTTGGTAGCTGCTCCATCCCACTTCATGAAAATATACCACGGTTCTGCAAATCGGTGTCCAGTGATTTCGACGTCGACGTTCAATTAAAGCTTCTACTGCAATTTTCCATGAAGTAAAAGATTTTACTCGCTACTTTTTTTCAATAGTTTATTTTCAAATTTTTTATAAACATATCCTTAACTCGTTATCCACTAATTATCATTGGTTATAATCTTTTCAAAATCGGTTTTGTTTTGTTTTTGTTTTTTTACATTTCTATAAAAAAATAGCAACCGAGTACTGTCATTTAAAGTTTCATTTTTATGTATCCAACTTATTTCAAATGAGACAAAACTATTTTGTGGTTAATTATGAGTTCTCAAGCCATGTGCTTACTTCTGATATGCTGATATTACTCAGTAGGTTAGACAACTAATTAAGTTTTAAGTGATTGAGATAGTTTCTCTTGTATGTATCTTTTACATTATTCGTATTCATTTTCCTTAAATCTTCGTTGGCTCCCGATGGAAATCTTACGTCAACTAAGCCCCTGCATGAATTATTCACACACCAAGAGTACTTACCCTTAGGAAGCGTTAGAGGTAACCAAAGTCGATAAATATGTTCTTCTGAAAAAATCAACCTAATATCATTTACGTACCTATATTAAATCCTTACGTGACATTTATAAATTTTATAATTTGGTTACTCGTATTGGAGCTTGTCTTATAAAAGCGTTATAATGATCATTACGCTAATAATATTAATCTGCGGTGGGTACTTCCTGATTCGTGGCGCTTCCCTGAATTAGCTTTTAAGCATTCGTGCGCCGACGTCTTCACCTTGAGAGAACATAGGGATTTTTTTATTGTCTGTTTTTTCTATGCCAATAATGATAATTCTTGAAGTATTCAATATCATCATGTTAAAACTAATCACGCTTATTCTTTAAAATATCACGGCAAATGGCCTGTTTAACGTAAAGTCTAGTTAATTAATTGGTGAAGTCACTGCTTAAACTGTATGTATGTTCATAAGATAACTTAAACGCTAATTCATTCGGCTAATTAGTAATATTGGCATACCAAATTGTATTTTGCCAATGATCATTTGCTGAAGACCTATCGAATCCTAAACATGCGTTACAAGTAGTATAAAACAAGATAAGACAAAACAAAAAATATTTATCGCACCTATAAAGAAAACAATTACCTTATTTTTTATTTTTTCCCTTAATCAGAAAATATTCCTTATGAACTTAGGGGCCACAAACCTAATGTAATTATTTCTATAAGATGTTTCTTTTTTTATTTTAAATCTATTTTGAGATGCCAGTTACTATGACTCACTTGTGGCGTCACTACTTTCCAGTTATTTTCCGTTTTCATTACGATTGGACGCCTCTTTCATTTTGATTGACTTGTTGGGTACGGTCGTGGGTTAGAAGTGCTAGTTTGTGAGTGCATGACTGACTTCTTAGCAGAGGAACTTCAACTTCGATCAGGTTTTATAGAATTCCGATTAATGAAGAACAAGCTGTGCCTTGAGGTCACGGTAAATAGATAATGTGAAAAAGTAAGATATTTGAGGCAATGTTGATAGCAGTAGGTAACTCATAATTGGCTTGTAAACACCACGGGACGGCAGCCGCCACCTGAAGTCCGCGAGAGGTGGTCTGGGCTGCGGTCACTGTACCAATTTCTTTATTCTCATTCTTTTGTTTCTCAGCCTTTTGTTCAAAGGTCGTCATGTAGGAGTGAAAACGTTTACAATGAAAGTTGACATAAGTTACGCATATTAAAAATAACACTACCTATCTACCTAATAGATTTTTCTATAGGACAAACATCAAACCTATACACATTTTAGCCTTCAATGACAGTATATTTTTTTCCTTTTATGTTAGCTGTAATAGGTAGTTATAGTATTGTGATATTCTAGAAAAAAGTAATATTTTACCCTAATGACATGGGTTATGGAACAACTTGCCCGGGATCAGTTGTTTTGTCCGTTCAAATTTGGGTCGGTATAATAATAAAGTAAAATAAGTCGGTATATTAATAATAACCAAGACGAAGATTTAAAATCAGTTCACAAGAAAATTATGTTTGTCACTATCGTAATTTAAAAAATCTATGAGTATATGCTTTTCGTCGTCAGAAATTAAATCACATCGTAGGTGTATCATAGCAAATATTAAGGGCAAGTCTACATTGTTGTACTACTTTTCGGAATAAGAATGGTAAACAAGCAACCAAAACGACAACAAGATCTATTAGTAAACTTGTTTGATTCGCCTCAATTTTATGCTTATAAAATTATATCAAATCTTTTAATCGTTAAATATAAGCAATAAAAGATCATCATGCTGTTGAATTACGATATCATGCCCATATTGGACGTACGTACTACTTATAATATAAAATATATTAAATCTCAATAAATTGAGTTTAAAAGAAAAATAATATACAATTCATAAATTGTCTGTGATTAACCGATGTGGTTACGAATTTATGTGTATGCTAAGAAAAAACAACCGTCTTTCTTGTTAACTTTCCTAATCATTGCATAGAACTTCTTAATTATACATTTTTCACCACCTAAATCCAAAAAGTGAAAGCATTTTAATTACTGCAATAGCTTCTAAGATGTCTATTATACAAAGATACGATAAATTTGTTGTGGAGGTGGAGATAAATTCATTTAGTTATAAGGTTGTCGTAGCACCTCGTTTGTGGTATGGAACTGGCGATGCTCTCGTTGTGACCTGGGCGAGCAGCCGCGCGCGCTGTTGAGGTGCGCCCGAACGGCCCAGCGCCCGCTATTGTGCTCCAACTTACTAAATCAATATTTGCACAGATGTCGGCGCAAGAGCATGCTATACTCGTAGCGACCTAAAATTCATACAGCTTATATGGCAATGTTAGCGGTAAATTTTCTCCACAGCTACTTGTAATCCTTCAAATGTGGGTCGGTACTGCACGCATAAGATGACCCAACCCGTGTTGCTCTGAAGGGTAATTTATTCAAATTGACGAGCGATCTCGAACACTTGAATGCTGGTGATCAAACTGTGTGCATTTATTTGCAAGGATAGAAGACGATGTGAATAAACTGCATAAGCTTTCATTCAGTTTAGTTAATAAACGGGTATAACTCGTATTAATGTTCCTATGATTCAGTGCGGAAATTAAATCTAACGATCAAAACAAATTTAAGGAGCGTCATAATACCGACATCGGGTGAACATTGCACTGAAGATCTAAGCTGACAGATACCAGGTATTTTTGTTTGTCACAAAAGGGAACTAACATTACAAAAATAAGACAAAGTCACTCACCACGTACCTACTGTGCCAAAATTCCTAAAAGAATTGTGGTAAAGATAAGAACAAATCTTAAAACAGATTAATAATTTATGACGATTTTAATTCGTTGGTATAATATAAACGCTTCAAAATAATAAGATATTTTAGACTGGTAACGGCACGAATTATATTATACTCCACTAACGAGTCCATAAATAATACCCTACTTTTATGACTAAGAATAATGGACAGTTGATTAGATGCGAGCTTACTGCATAACTATATCCTGAATAATTATGCAGGGTAAATATCCACTAGATAATTATGGCATCAGGACGCGTCGTTAAACTATCACACTTATAATTGCCCATCTCGATTGCGATTACCAGTATGCTGTAATTATTGTTTAAATGTCATAAGTACGAGTGAGGATAACCTTTCCTCTCGGCTAGTTTTTCAACCGTTTATGTAATCGTGTGATTTCCGAGTGAAAACGTATAATTTTCTAAGCTATGACCACGATTCCCGTGTAATATGATAATGTGATGTATAAATATTTCATGTCTAGGGCTCTTTTATCGTTTTTGCACTAGAACCAGTTATCCACGACGCGGTCCCACTGTGCCTGCCCCTAGACATAGAAGACCTGTAAAGATTATTGCTATTTATGTATGGAACTTGGTGTTCATTTAATTCGTTTAATGTTGAGAAATGAATTGTATAAGTTGCCCTCAGTTTCGAAGACAACTGAACCTGAACCAATTAGAATGGTAATTGTATTTTTTTCTTATACCCTCGCTTATGAAAATATTGGTAGAGCTTTTGCTTTGCAGAAACATACAAAAGTAGTACCTATTTGTAATTTTACATATATTTTTACTCAATATATGCCAGCGGAGGCAAAATTTCAAATCTTGTAAAAACAATACATACGTATATACATTTAATTTGAGACATCACAACATAACCAAATTTATTTTATATAGTCCTCCTCATCCGATAAAAAATACGTTATTATTTGTTCCCCACATGAACCCTAATATGACTCGCTCGTCTTAAATTTTCTGTCGTACGGCTGGCAGTACAGTTGGCCGGCTGAGTTATAAGTGTACATATATTTACAAAAAAATTGGTCTCTTTTTACAAGGATGTATTAGATAACCTAATATAAATGTTTAAAATGAATAGTGTCTTCAAGTTATGGCATGACCTATAGAATTTTTTAAAGAGTTTTATAAATAAATAAAGGTATAAGTACTTACTTAAGGTTATAATTTTACATTGTTACTCGTATTACATTTTTCGAGCTATTTACTAAGAAAATAATAAGTGGTTACCTATGTAATTTTTATTAAAAAAAACCTTTTATTTCATGACACATTTGCTGATGTTCTTGGAAATAAGTATTGAAAAAAAATGTTTTTGATTGATGACAACTATCTGTGTGAACTTAATATATAAATTTAAATTTTAAGATAACGTTTTAAAAATCAAGTTTAAAGCCATAAAACGCCTAACGGAAAATGCTAAAATACTTTAACCCTACTACGTGCCTAGGCTCGCTCGTTTAAATTTAAGTTGGAAGTTTCATTCGTTTGTAAGTACTTGCCATTCATTCCTTACACAGAGATATAGCCGGTAATGACCGGCCGGCCGCTCAGCTATCGGCTAGACGCTCGTAAACACTGCTCGACACGAAGCTTTCGAACATGGCTGCGAATGCAACTCAATAGACATCACGTTGAGAGGGCAGTCACTTCCCGGTACACAATTCATGTTTGAACGATAATTTCACATAGTTTAACCCAACCCAGCCAAATACTTTAAATTAATTAAATTAGAATGCGTACGAAAAGAAGTGTTGGATTCAAAGGTCAGTGATTTAGGACTCAATGGTTACGGCTGTATATAGGGGGAGTATTGTGAATGTCACGGGTCAGTGGTCGCCCTAATAGCTAGTGTCAGAGGCGGTCAAGTCCCAGAGGGCTGGTGTAACACGGGGGCCGCTCCCGCCGGAGGGTGCATAGAGATGACATCCCTCATTTGAGCCACGTCTTAATATACCCCAAAAGTGGAATTTTTGCTAACTAATATCCTTCATCAATAAACGATAGAAGCGCCCCTACCGCTGGCTTTACAATAATATAAACAAAGAACGGAATAATGAAATAACGTCAGATTGATTTATCTAACAATACGTAATATAATTTTATAGGGAAATGCCGTCAGAGTTGAAAACCGCTAAGCGTTATCATTCACCGACGTGAAAAACTACGTGATTTGTTCTGTATTTTATAATTGCGAGAAAAATGTGTGGCACATCGTGAGAGGTGTCAGTTAGCGACGGGTTAGAGCTTACCTGGCTGAATTGTAATATGTAGAGGCAGGCACGGCGCGCGGGGGCAACGCTCATCGTGTGAGCGAGGCGGCCGCGGACCAACAATCGCGAATTCAACGTATGCCTAGCAACAGCCACACACACCACTCCTTTACTTTCGAAATGCACACAGACACAAGACGATGCATAAGAGCTTTGATGGACTTCGTGATATTGCCCCTAATGACTAAGAAATTTCTCGCTAACTCAGTTCTATATATTTTACGTATTCTTCTAGATATTACATAACTTAAAAGCAGGAATGGTAATGAATGTAATATGCATGAAAGTTAACTTTATTATTCTAAATTTGAGAACACGATCGACGTTGGCGACTTGTGCATGGAACAATCGAAAACATAAAATGGCATGGAAACAAGATAACTCGATAAGCTTTGTTGTGTGGAATGTTAAAGTATGTGTAACGGTGACGGCCCGTCTGGAGCAGATTTACCTAAATTATTCGGCCTACGTTAGTGATACGTGTCCGCTGCGAGCTCCAGCGCAAACGCATCGCGCGCGACTCCTAACTGCGGCCTTTCCTCTATGACAGGCAGTTTCTCTAGGTCATGACTAATTTGCCGAACGTAGGGAGATGTGTTCAAATACTATATTAAGAAATAAACCCGTTGTGCCTATCAATTTCATTAATAATCCAATTGAACTGTCTTCATTTTTAATTGACTGTTATGAATCCCAGCTAAAAATAAGCTTTTTCTTTTGAGTATAATATTATCATCGCATTATGGAAAGTTCAAGTGTATAGTTTTTTATTTGTTCTTTTCATGTCATAAAATCGAGAATAGTCGGTTTTATATCAAAGTACGCAGTGAGATACTTTCACTGAGATAACGTATGCATAATGTCTTTGAAAAACCCAAGCACTGTTATTTGATAAGGTAGTCTAGATAGCTCTTTCTTAAGTGTACTTAAATATATATACGTCGACACAAAATTTGAGCGGGTCAACGAACCGAGAGTTCATCTTGAAGGCAACTAATATTTGCCATCTTTGTACCTACTCGTCCCTCGGGACTCCAGACACTCTGCGTGTCGCTTCGACTTATTTCCACATGAATATCACCTCTTGATTATCTTTCATCTACTTACCTCCTTTTACGTAACTAAGAGTAATTGCAATACTCTCCAATACGAGTACTTGGACTTTCTGAAAGAGTAGGAATAATATATCGAAATCAATATCACAAAGGAATTGTCACGATGTCGTGAATATTTTGGTATTATTTTATTAGAGTAGATATTTGTTAACAAAGTGTTATAGATTATAACGCTAAGTCAGCTAAGTGTTTAAAAGTAGCTAAAGTTTTAGCCTTGTGAATACTGACTTGACTCTAGACTTCACTATGCTTCACTAACTCTTACCAGCCATAAACGTATCCCGTAAATGCCATTCATGATCATCATATCGTGTGGTTTAAATGGTCACAGAACCATGCACACTCTGGTGTTAGAGTTCTTCAAAGCTTCTTCTCGGCCTCAGACACCATTAAAAATATACCCATCTGAGTACGGTAACGATTATTTTCAACTAATTTGCTGGTAATACTGTGTAAAAATACAATAAAATATGTAAGGCAACAAATTACTATTCGCCACGGCTCCGGATCGTGTGTGTAATCCTTCATACAACCTCAAACGATACAATATGTACGCCTTCGCCTCCGGCTTCCGTGTGTTGCGACTTTTAGTGTTATTGATAAATTAATAAGAAATAAGTTGACACTGTGTTACCCTTTGTATCGGTTATTTGATTGAAGATATGACCATTTTATTATTCGAACGTACATTAATTAATAAGTATTGTCTGCATGTTGTTAACATAACCTTATCCGTTAGCAGCACACTTGTATTATATCATTCATCATTGATACTATTTTTGCAAAGGAGAATGATTTCACGTGACCTAGTAAAACTTTAATGTATTGTATTGTTTTAATCAGGTTAGTTTACATTCACTTAATATGGAAGAATTAAATTTAAAGAAAGTGGCGATACCCGCTCATTTTCGTTTCTGGTGCAAAGGATTGCCTTAGCAATTCAAATAGGAAATGCCGCCAGTGTTTTGGGCACCTTTGCACCGGAAACGCTAATGAGTGGGTGTTCTCTTTTTCTTTTTATTATTTTTATTTAGTTTTATTTTTTTTACTAAGTAGTAATATTTATTTTTTTAGTAATATTATATATTTAGTTTAAATTTATGAGGTCAATGTTTAGTTGTCATTTAAATATATTAATATATATATAATGCATCAATATGAAGGCATAATATTTATTATGCCTTTATATTAATGCATCATAAATCAGAACTAATTCGTATAAATAATGCAAAATCTTACAAATGTCTTCAAAATAGGGTAACCCTATGAATAAGGAAAAAATAAGACATCAAGTTCTATTCTGGCGGATATCGGATTCACAAGTTATAATTATGACTTGGGAATTGCAACTAGGGTAATCCTTAGATGATACATCTATGTAACAACCATTAGAAAAAATGATTTTAAAGGAAATGTGCTTTTTACATCACATTTCGATAAGGTATGATTCTATAAAATTTATGAAATAAGAAAGCATTATATTGTTTTGTACCAAAATCGATTCTAAATTGATCAGTAGAGCAAGAATTGGCACACGTCGCGGCGATACAATCAGATCGGAAGGGCGTCTCTTTGGGTGTTCGACGGTGGGCCGGCGTGGGTCGCTGGCCGGACCGCGGCATGTCCGAGCCGACGTTGTGAAACACATAATTTCGGAACACTGCAACCGCAGCGAACATTGACACCAATTTCTTGAATATTGGACAACGGATCAGAGATCGGGAAGCTGTATTATCTTTGCTATTTTAATTTAACAAAGAAACTTTATATAAGTACTCGCAGTTACATTAAAGCTCTACGAAGCCACGTTTCGGGTGATAGAGTCCTCTGCATAAGTATAAGTAGAAAATATCCTATATCAATAAGGACTTGTAAATAAAATATGAACTTTTTAACTAAAGTAGTTACCATAGAGTATATATATCTATTATTTATTCTGTGCTACAGCATAGGGGTTCATTTGCTGTTATCATACGCAAAGTATTTATGGTAAACTAGAAAATATTTTCTCTAAAAACAATACGTTTTAACGTTTATAAGAGATTTGCCAGACGGGGCTAAGTTGCCTCGAGACAGCGCACTAGATGTGAGATGCGATGACCGGCAGGTCACTCGGCAGGAGGGCACGGAGTCGCGCCGTGCGGCTACTTCGCGAATGCTACGCGCGTACGTACATAACAACTTTTATGTACACCAGCTCGATAAGGATCAACTGACCTGGCAATCCTAAAAACTATCTCCTAATTCTTCATAAGATCGATTTGTTAGTCCATCTTTAACTATAGATTTAAAAGCTTAAAGCGTATAGTAACCGTACGCGTAGTCATTCGACGAGTGCTCATTCGCACAATGCGCTCACGTACGTCTCTCGCGATTATCGTCCCTCGTAAATTACCAGCGATTAGCATAGAAGTCGTGGACATGTCGACGGCTAGTCGTTATTAGATTCGGCCACAAAGCAACACTGCATCGTTATTAGGCGATAATTGTCACTGAAGTGTAGCGGTCGATTAACGGCAGAAGCGGCCTGTCGCGCACATACTAAGTAGTGACACATGTCGCATACCATTTACGGATAATAGAGCAAATTTATATTGACACAGACGCATTCTTTTGGAGAAAATTATGTATAAAGAATGATTAACAAACACTGATTTGAAAAATATGTTGTTGGTTGTGCTTCTAGCTGATGCCCGATAACACAGAATTAGTAAGAGTACTAACGCCGAAAGCCTAGCGGGAGGCGCGTGCTCGTAACGATTGCGCGCGTCAAGCGACGGCGAGTGCGCGGCCATGTTTGGATTGGTCGTTTCTATCTTGGGCTCCACCGTGCTTTAGAACGTACGTGCCGGCTATTTTCAGTAGATATCAGTCGTTAGGCTATGTCAGATATCTTAAGGCGGCCTGAAAAATCTGACAGTGATGGCCACTGAAACACCCGGATCATGTTCCTATTGGTCTGGTTTCCCTGTATATAAGGGTGACGGAGGTCAGACTGCAGTCGTAATAACCAGTACCACCAAATCAGGAGCATGATTAATAGCGTACCCTGGGCTCTAAAGCGTAAGCTAAAGATACAACTGGGAAATACGCTCGGACGAAGAAGAAGGCTAGCTGGTGCCCGCAGCTCTGCCCGCGTGGGAATCAGTCGGTTAAAAAAGTAGCCTATTGTTTAGTTTGACCACTGGTCCATACCAAATTTCATCAAACTCGGTTAAGCACTTTAGCCGTGAAAGCGTAACAGACAGACAATGAGGCTTTTACATTTTAATATACGAATAAGTATGGAACAATGGATATTTTTTTTTTACTCGGCATGTGCTATATTTTGTGTTTATTCATAACAAAAAAATTCTTACCCAAAAATATATTCATACTTTCCGATAACTAAAACTATTATTTAAATAAAATTTTATCTAAGTAGTTGATAAGTGAAAGCAATAAAAAACAACGGGCTGCATCCCGAGAGTGCCAGTAAAAGTAAAAAATAGGAGCAGACATACATTTTCCCCGCGTAGTAGAAAGAGAGGTGGATGTTACTTCCTCTTTCCTCTCCTACGCCGCGCCGGTGGTCTACCTCCGTTTTACGAATTTTTGATCAGTTCACGTGTCCTGACGCGAGTTTAACATTGTACCCATCCCAAAAAGTGCACAACGCCGCTAAAAAAGTTTTTACTTCAAAAATCAAACTTACATCCTCGGAAATTTATACCTAACTAGCTGTTCCCCGCGGCTTCGCCCCGCGTGGGACTCGGTCATATCGCGCCCAAAAGTAGCCTATGTTTGACCTCAGGTCGTTAACTACATCCCTACCAAATTTTATCATAATCGGTCCAGCAGTTTAGCCGTGAAGAGGTGACAGACAGACAGACAGACTTTCGCATTTATAATATTAGTATGGATGAATTGTCATCACAAAATCACAGAACAGATGTAATTATGGTGATGACGTAGTATGAAATTCTCGCATTGAGAGAAGCTGAGATTGTCCGTGATTTTCTTCATAGGTATTTACTGAATAGAATTACTAACTTATTATGGAGAATATAATAATGTCTTGAATTTATAAAATTCTGATTTTATTTTCATACAATCGAATGTTATTAAATCAACCTCGCGTTTAAACTCAAATAAAACTCGTCCAATTAATAACGCGTAGCACGTCGTAGCATCGCCGTAGCTCCCCGCATCTCGCTAGCGCACTCTCGCGCGCTGATCAATGACAAAGCTCTACGCATTAGCTAGCGGAGGTACAATTAAACCCACATATTTGAGGTTTTCCATCCGCATGCGTTTCAAATTCAGATTTATTTAAATCGGATTAACTGTTACTTTTGCCACACCGCTGGAACAAACGGTACCCCAAATTATGTCTTGGGAATTGGGCTCTATTGTGTGTTCGCAAGAATTGATGTTTCCGAGATCGGACAATCATAACAATATAAGTAGCATATTACTTTAAATGAGGGCATCATTTTAACTGTCATTTCTTACTACTTATTGTTTAATCAAAATAGCTGACCATTTTTCAAATACTTATTATATTAAAGTATTAATGTAACCGATCTTCATTATCTAAGCGCTATATAGGTTGTCTATCGAGACACCCACAGAAAAGAGAAGATGGCAGAATTCTTAAGCTGCCTCCAGGAACACACACACAGCTAATGTTATTAAGAAAAAATATAGGGAATTTTTATAGATACATAGATATTTAAGTCATATAAAAACAGCCTATATGTCAAAAACACGGAAGAGCACACAAATTGCACTGTACTATCAACAAGAATTAGATGACTCTTAACGTCGCAAGCACGTGGTATTTTAGTAGAGCAAATAAATAGATAGTGGTGAATTCTCTCCGCACCCTCACCCTTCCTTGGAGTGACTTGCGGAGAGCGTCTAGACGGAGGGATCTCGGATAAAATACACATGACTATATCTAAACTTAGATGCTCACACCTTTTAACAATGCAATTACTCATAATATTGGGAAGGATGGGTTGTATTTTTTTTTCGCAATAAAAAGAAAAATTAAAATCAATTATTTCTTACATGAAATGTAAAAAAAAGTGGTAAATAAAAGTGGACTAATACGAGCTCCCTTCATGCTAGTTGTAGTGGCTGTTAGGAGGCTGTTGAAAGTATGAGAAAGGTGCATGCGGTACGTAATGAGCAGGTACTAACAGTAGATATAGGCGGTTGTGGCGTACTGTATGCACGAGTAGGCAGGCCGTATGAGTGCGCCGAACAACGGCGGACGACTCCGTTCCCACGGTAACGCGCACGCTGCACGCTCACGTTGCCTCCAGACCCAGGACCATTTTGCTTGCAAAACTATAAAAATAACTAGTTGCGTTTAAAACTGAATTTATATTTAGGTCTCAAAAATTATCACATAAATGAGTTTCGAGTGCCAAAAAAGATATTTAGCGATCTACATTACGAAGTTAGAAGTTTCTTTAGAGATTTTTTTTTTATTCTGCTTTTTTTACATTATTCTCTAAAACTATTGAATTTTATAATGGTAATAATGATCCGCTGCCAAGTGATCAACTATGATATGAGAAAAAAATATTATAAATATTTGCTAAGGTATATAGCTGCTTCTTAACTTCAGAATAGATTTAGTATCAAAGCAAACTAAGGAGTACTTAATAAAAATAATATAATTGATATTATCACAGAGGTGTCACTGCTTTATATACCTACTTATTATGATAAGCACAATACTTACGAAGGCTGAGCGTTCTCTGATACCAATTAATATTTATAGTTGTCTGTCTGTATTCTCTTATTTGTTTGTGGTTGTTATACTGATAATGGCAATATCCACGCGTGGTGTTTAAATTACTGCGCGTGAATATTGTTAAAAGCTTTCAATATTCTAGCGGTTTCTAGAAATACGTAAGTGGCTGTGCTGAAAATTCTTTAGAAGTGCCAACATTGTTTAGAATAGTGGCCGCGTGCAGCCACTGAATGGACAGTTAAACTCCCTATTCACTCAAAGGCAAATAGGTACATTTTTGCGTTTCCGCGTTCCTTCGCTTACACTGTACCTAATGTAGGTAGTGAATGTGACATTAGTATAAACCTTACCTTTACATTGACTTTACTTGAATAAAATTGCTTATAATTGGTACATTTTCTTTGATAGTTACTTGTTTCGCTATTCGGACTATCTTTAATCGAAAAACTCAATAAATCAACTTTGTACTGCAACAGCGATATATAATTGTCATTTGGTCATAATAATAAAGATTTGAATAAAATGAAATAAGGTTTTTTTAGGTAGCCTTATTCAATGTAGATAGATAGATAGATAGATAGATATACTCTTTATTGTACCATTATCATACAAATTATACATGTTGAATACAAATACAAACAATGTGTACAAAGGCGGACTTATCGCTGATGCAATTTCTTCCAGCCAACCTTAGGGAAGATAGGAACAACGTGGAAAAAATGTAGTTGATTGAACAAAGCGTCTGTAATATTACTTAGTTAAATTGTGTCGGGTTATAAAACGAGTTATAATAATTGCCTACACCAGAAGCAAAGAATTGGTGGCTTGGGTATATGACTAAATACCTAGTTATTTAATAAAATTATTATTTTGACGAATATGACTAACAGAATCGTATATGAGAAAAACCTAATGCGACATGATGGGCATATCCGGAATTCGTTACTTTAAATTAATATGCTTGTGTGCATCGGATATTGTCACAAGGGTGCACAGTGCACACATGGTAGAGCCCTTCGTCACCCACCCGTGCTGCCACTTAGGCACGCGTCCTTTCTGTTCAATAGGGTTACAGAAACTAACATTTTTGCTTTCACTAGTAAAGGTAAAAAATAAACAACAAATGTGCCTATCATGACTTCCAATTACCTGGATTATCAACGAATACAAAATATATATTTTATTCAAATATATTGCAAAGTATGTAAATGGCGAACCTAAAGCCGTGGGCATTAAATATCAAAACTTTTAAATCTAGTATGTTGAAATTTGGAACTAGGTAGGTACCGAAAAAGATATTTAAGTGAATACTTACTTTACAACACACGAAATTACCTAGCTCTATATATTGCAAATATCTATTAAATTTGTAGGTAACTTAATAACATTTATTTTTTCTGGAATATTAAATTTATCTTTAAAAATTATATGTACAATTTAAGTAATATTACATTTTAATAATAACTATTAAATAATAACATAAATTATGTAATTGATTCACACTCTAGTCCGAGGAAGTTATAACCTGTTAAGACTGAAGTTGCTGCGACTTATTTCATTAATTAACTGGCCGAACAACTAAAATACTTAATGTAAAGTTAAGATGATATTATATTACGTCTTATATTTTCTACATAAAATCTCATTTCTAGGAAGTTTTAAGTTTAACAGCTTATATAATACAATAATTTAAAAAAATGACTTATACATACATACTTATATTGTTATATACCTGTACCAGTACTGATCGCCGTCATTATGGTTGAAATGAAAACTTAATTTCATAGTCGTTCACGGTTTCACTGAGGGGCTTTATTATAAGCATCGGTAAATTGCAATACCATGTCTAATTAGTTAATGTGCAAACTTTTCAGTAATTACTGCCATGCGAGCAGCAGAGGTAATAAGATAAAGAAAGGCTTGGCAAAAGTGTGTTGTGGCACAGAAGGGTGGAAAATTTGTAAGACTAATTTGTGAATGCCAGACAGTGTCAACGAGAGTGATGGTGATGAGTCAGGGTTTCAAAACAACGATAGTACAGAAATACATTCAATAATTTCTGTAAATTTATATTATAAATTTATATAATGGTTATATAATTTATATAATTTTATATAACCAGTAGGTAAATTTTTTGTTTGTTTATCTGCAAATGTGGTTCTTTCTATTATAGATTTTTTTTATATGTCGGCACACTTTTATGATGGGTGTATTACTCATTACTTTGACCCACCCACAACGTTGAAATTGTTTGACAGTTTTTATTCTTATTGATAGTCATAGATTCCAAATTCTTTGTTGATTGCAGAGAATTCAAATTAGTCCCTTTTATTTATGCAAACAGTATTTGGTAAGATTCATCGAACTGAGCAATAATAGCATTAAGTTTACCTATTAGCTCATGAACTACAAGTATTCTGCAGACTCGATAAGGTTTTAAACAAATAAATAAATAATATGATAGGATTACGATTACCGCATACTTCCCAACTTGGGTCATTGTTCCTGCCGATGATGAAGCTAACTATATTTAAAGCTTCATCTCTGTGTTGCAGTCCTTTGTGGTGTTGTGAGTAAAGGAGGGTAATGTAATTGATTGTGTGATTGTTGCAGACGGGCGGTGGCAGATGGACAGGCGCGCGGCGGGGGCGCTGCTGGCGCTGGCCGCGTGCATCGCGAGCTCGGCTGCGGGTAAGTGATTACCTACTTCCAGGCAATATCATATCACTACATAGTATAAAACAGTCGTTTTCTCTGTCTCTACGTCCCTTTGTATGCTTAAATCTTTAAAACTACGCTACGGATTTTGAAGCGTTTTTTTAATTGATAGAGTGATTCAAGAGGAAGGTTTTTATGCGAAGCCGGGTCGGGTCGCTTGTTTTTTATATAAGACAGAGTTCACAATCATCATACGGTCTACGTAAGATGGGCAGGGTCATCGTAGCCTACAGGATGCATTACACCTTGAGAATGCCATCAACATTTTAGTCGGGGATCTTTCACCACAGTCCATGGCAATATATAGCCACCACCACACTGCCACAGTATAGATACTTATACAGGCGGTGTGCAGCTGCTGTGACATTTTAAGCCTAAAATGACAATGCAAATACTGCTGATTCATTGAAGTGAAAAATATAAAGTACACAATGAGTGATGAGATTTTCTAAGTATTTTAGGTGTTTCACAGCTTAATGCGTCAAATTAAATAAATAGCAGAACAGAAAACAGAAAATTACCATTTTAATACAAGTATTTTAACTCTAATAATGTTAATTTAATATCATAATTTTCATAAATTATATTATAACCACAAGTCAGGAAATTACAACTTACAAGATAGGTTTATTTAAAAAAATGTTATGGAGAGATGTTTGAAGCTAATACAACATAATAGTAAAGACCAAAGACGTACACACTGTATTAGGAACTAAACAAAACATACCTAAACTAACCAGGAAAATTGATCTACTCTCATATTTAAAAGTAAATAATATTCAAGACATTTAGGTGAGCCGTTTTATCTTAATAATTCTACACATGTTTTAGAAAAATATATAAGTGCTTAATCATAAATATGGTCAATGACTTTTTGCCAATAAAATGCGAATAATATTGTCGTTTTTAAATTAGTCATGTAAATAGCATTTCAACTACAAAGTTTTGAATTTTAATGAAGTTGTGACAGTAGTACAGTAATTCTTTTACTTTATTACATATAAATTGTGATGTTTGAGAAACAGGTATCTACCGTTGCGTTGTCTCGAGACCTGTTTATATGTCTGTCTCAAAGGTTATATCTAGATTGTCAATAATATGTTTTATAATACACTGTCGTTAGTAAAACCGAGCTGACCAACTAATTTTCAAATAAAATTTTAGGTCTCATTCATTGATCACTTTGTACTTAAAATCATATGAAAAATGGACAAAGAAAATATAGCACATAATATTTGCCAGATGTACCAGTAATAGTATCTATGTAAAATAAAAAAGAAAGTACATTCATTTATACGTTATACTAATGCGCTTAAGGATAATATAATGTAGTGTACCATACGGGGTTACTACCCTGTAAATTAAAACATTTGCTATGTATGCAATTTTTATTGCTCAATATAGTAAGTCAGGAAGTCGAGTATGGTTTGGAATAATCTTTTTAAAACCACGTTAGAAACCTATATAATCCCGCTATACCGAATAACTAACATTCAACAAGTCTTGAATCGCCAAACTGACCAGAACCCAACCGCAAGGCAGCTCGGCCGCTAAGCAGGGGTTGCGAATAAATAACAACTAACTGTAAAGCTCCATGTGGCTCTGGCTCGCAGTGCATGTCACGGGATGATGCTATTTTGGTCCTAGCACAGATTTAGTACCCGCCGCACGGTTACTTCAAAGAATTCGTATTGAATTTATGTTATACATAGGAAGTATATTTAAATGCGACCTACAATGTTTAGGTCTACCCGTGTGAACTTCATCACGCATGGCGACCACGACGACATCCATTCATTGAAACGACAATCCATATTAATGTAGTGCAAATTTTAAATTCAAGCTGCCTCCTCATTCCGATTGCTTCGGGCCATGTTCCTAAGCGCACGATTTTGCATTAAGTAGTTTTTTGTTCGTGCAAAGCCATTTATAACGTCACACTTATACGTAAATTCGATTCATTAGTTTTCATGGGAATTACGCTGGCCACCTACGTCACGAAGTGCTGCATGGGGATTTTTTTTAATATGGATTTCTGTCTACATTATAAAACTTTTAGTTTGGATAGTCATCAAGAACTACCTAACCCAGATTACTACGTTGATTTCATTTCATTAATCATGCAATAGTTGAGTAAACGTACCTACGTATATTATAAGTATTTATACCTAAATGCAAATTGAGTTCTCATGTGGTAATGTGATGCATAATTTAACAATGTTTTAATTTTATGATGGGTCGTCAATCGTGAAGCGGAAACAGATTATAATTGTAAACATGGCTGGCAAAAACGACATTCTTAGTGACCGTTAAATGGTAGATCTCCGGTGACCGAGTGGGCGCCGATTCTCAGAGACTTTCAATGGTGTCTTTGTTGAATAAAAGTATGCATAAATAATAATCTCTTCTAATAAATAATAATCTTTAACCAATTTTAGTAAAGAAAAGTAACTTTAAATAAACTTCTAAATAATAGTGTTGACTTTCAAATATTCAATGAAGTAACTAAATTTTTAAATATTACAATAAACAATGTACCTATGTCGGATATAAATAAATGAATTATGAATGAATCGTTATCTATTAATTTTTTACGATTACAAACTACAAAATTCTAAAGTAAGAAATTTATTTAAACATAGTTTGGCTGTCGAAAACCAATGAACATTTAATTTAGGGGGTAAAAATATAAACGGACCATATTTATTAAATACCTATATTTTTAATTCTTGTTAGATTATTTCTAAATTATAACTTTATATAATATATAATAATTACTTTAATATTTCTCTCCTTATTTAATTTTACATAATTACACGACATATACAAATAAAAACTTATATTTATTCTTGCATTGTAACTTTGATTTAATAAATTAAATTATTATTTAACTAGCTGTTGCCCGCGGCTCCGCCCGCGTGTATGTCGCTTTTCGCGTAACCTGTGGAAACTACAACTATCCAGACCTATAGTTAATTCTATTGTATCATTTTCCCATGCTAATTTTATAAAGCCATTACATTGCTACGATATCATTAAAAATTAGGGCCACTTCTTTCTCAAATACCGTTTTTAAAATCAATAGGAATCAGTATTAAACAGTCGTAAAATTCTGAAAAAAATATATGTTTTTAGTTGAGGATCTAGCAGAGTGAAATTCGCTTACAGTAACAGTAACAATATCAGACAAAATTCGCTCGATAGAAAAATCTAAGTTGCCTCCTTTGGAAGTTTATTTTCAATACTATGCCTAAAATAATAAACTTTTTGTCCTGCTTTTTATACCAGCCTTTAGATAAAGTATTTATATAGTGAAAATCGCTGAAGTAGATTTTGTAGTATTTTCCCAAATATGATGTCCAAATGCCTAAAAAATGAGTGAGCGGCGCGACTACGCGGCTTACGGACAACGGACCTTCAGAAGAAGGAGCCCTTAACATTCATACTATCAATCTTTGTCTCTAAAAGAGTAGACGCAGCCTATTACAGAGTCATTAGGACCTAAAATCCACTCCCAAAGATTTAGTGGGCGTGAAAAGTGGAAAAAATCTCAATAAATAGTGATAAGTCAGATAAATTAGTCCTTACGACACGACCGTATGTTCCGTCAAACACTGATTTGATTATTTTTAAACCAAAGCCAAACCAAACCAACCAACCAATCAATTCAAATAGCTTACAATACAACACAACAAACGACCGATAAACAAACCAACCAATAGTACTAAATCAACAGCCAAATTTTTTTTAAAATAATTATAATTAATTGCTGCCGTAAGGAAAAATTTCAATCTGCTATTAAAATAAAGTCAGCGCCATCTATTGATATTTTATGTAACTAAATCATACGCCCACAAACATTCAATGTGTTATTTTATTAAAATTTAATAGAGACTGCAGTGTGTTTTTGTCTTTATTGATATAAGTAGAAATTCTAGCTTTATCTTAATTAAATACGTTTATGTAAATCGCATTCAACTGTTTAAAAGTTTTGAAGCAGTGCTTGTAGTAAACTTTAAATGACCATAACTTCTATTTCCCTTAACCGATTTTGATGAAACAAAGATTTTACAACGCTCCTAATTATATGTAATTCACCTGTGAAAACAGCGTTCAAATCTGTTGAGTAGTTTTGTAATTATAACGCACCACACAGACAGAAAGACAGACAGACAAAAATTGCAAAAATTGTTTTTTTTTTTTTGGTTTTTATTACTCTTCTTTCATTGCCCCGTAGAGGTTTTTTAGAAAAATATTTAATGTACAGACACTCGATTTTTACTGTCTTATTATATGTGTAGATAGATAAGTACAAAATACTTTTATATTAACGGAATTAACGCTAAGAGCTTTCTCTAAGTAAGAAAATAATTCTAGAAAACAAATAAAAAACGAAAACAGAAAATTATTGTTTGTGGCAGGATTCGATCCAGCTACTTTCTAGAAACATTTCTTTACTAAAATATTTAAAAAAAATAGACTTCTAAAAAATTAATACAAAACAAAAAAAGGGTAAAAACAAAAGAAGTGATGTCTAGCAGGATTCGAACCCTCTACTTAAAAAATTGTTCCGCGACCTCTACCGATAGGCCAACATGCTTTGCTTGTTACTGCCAAAATTTCAAATGGGTTTTGTCTATAGGTACGCAAATTAACGCATTAAAAGTTTTAAAGCAGTGTTTGAAGTAAATTTTCAATCGACCATAACTTCTTTTTCCCTTAACCGATTTTGACGAAACAAAGTTTTGACAACGCTCCTAATTATATGTAATCCAACTGTAAAAACGCGTTTAAATCCGTTGAGTATTTTCGAAGTTATAACGTACCAGACAGACATACAGACAGACAAAAATTCCAAAAACTGTCTTTTTGGTTTCTGTTACTCTTTTTTAATCGCACTCAATCAGTTTTTTTGAAAAATATTAAATGTACAGGCACTCGCATTTTAGTGTCTTATTATATGTATTGATAAAAACCTTCGCAGGTTAATTTTATATGTATCGGAGAATTCTACCCATATAAATAATATCTATAAATTTACTAGATAAGTTACTAACTACCATTCAAGTACAATAGTTCCTATATTACACAATGAGTACCTTCTACCTACTACCTGCCTACCTATTAATTATTTGAGATCTGAGATTCGTCCTGCACCGCGACACCAGCACTCGGCAGTAAGCCGCAAGCCATGTTAACGATGTTCTCCGTTACTTTAATTACAGCTTTGTCGCCCAGTCCGTCTCTGGTAATTACACTCGTTCGTACGCACTAAAACGGAAATGTAAAACGACTGAGACATGACCGATTGGAGGTTCGAACAATTTGCAGGTTTAGAGCTAATTTCCTGCACAAATGTGGCGTGTTTATTAGTTAGGGTATAGAGTAAGGAATAATAACCTGAAAATATTAGATTTTATTTTTACTCTATTTATAATAAAGAGATACTTCCTTTCGTCAATCATACCTGATATTTACTGTACAGATATGTATAAAGATGTACCTGTCTCGTTAATAATTACTTATATTCTGTAGATTTAATATTTGTGGGAAATAACCGCTGAAAATTGCATCTAATTAAGCGTAACGTTACGTTCACGCTTACTTATTTAATCATCTGATACAATATTGTATTGTGACAAATAAATTTATTCTATAACAGTTCAAAGTAATGGACTATTCATGTACAACGGGAAGCGTGAAAGATCATGTTGCAAAACGTAAGCGGAACTTATTCTGCACAAGCCGCAATGGCCAGCCACACGGTTGATAAGAAAACTGTAAAATATCGTCACGAATCGTGAAGCCTTCATGTATCGACTTGTGTACGTTTATCAATTTCAGAAATCAATTATATCTTCAGACGCTAAGTAATAATTTTTTTTTTCTTTTTTCAGCTCCCACGGTAAACAATCAGACAGCGATAGATCTATACGATGGTAAATATATTTTTGTTTCATATAGATATTAATAACAAATACATTAAATTAAAACTAATACTTTGATTTTTCAATAAGTTAAAGTTAATTTTAGTTAAGTAAGTTAGTTTTAGTTACTAAAATTAAAATATTTGTAATGAATATTGTGAGTACCTACGTTTAATCAAATACGACTAGCGCGACGTAAGTGTGACTAACAATTTCTATGTAAATCTCATTTATTACATTCAACAATAGATATATATTTAATTTGTAAATAAGTATTTTTGAAACATTATTGAACAGAACTTAAATTTTTAAAACAACCTTCTTACGCAGTTACTAATATTCCTCTTGTTTTTTAATACCCTATATTCGTGTACTTATCAAGTGATAAATCTTTTCAGCTTCATCGGAGGGTTGCTATTACAACTTCCAGCACTATGGAGAAGGAGACCGCATCATGACCAACGAACCCTGCCTTAACTGCACGTGTCACAATCGAATGCTAATGTGCTACCTCCGGGTCTGCCCCTTCACCAAGCCCATCGGCCAGGACTGCACCGTCGAGAAGCGAGCGGACCAATGCTGTCCTATTGTAACTTGCCCAGATGGTACGTTGATATTGCCGCTCATCATCTTCTCAGTCATAATACAATACAAAATCATTTATTGCACATAGATTACACAAAATAGGCTAAAATAGAACTTTAATATAAAACGTAAAAGGCGGCCTTATCACTAAAAGCAATTACTTCCAAGCAACCTTTAGAAATGGTAGTAAATAATGAATTGAATATACAGTAGTGTGGGGTGTGCGGGGTATATAAACTTACTTGAAATATATATATATATATATATATATATATATATATATATATATATATGTCTAATAAAATAACATATGTGAATACACATTCAAAAAATACATATTAAAATATATGCTTTTAAGAATAAGACATACACATGAATTCCTTAAATTTATTTTACACTTGCAATGGGATTGGTGAAAGCTTTCACAGAGAGAGTAAGGGAAATTAGGGTGGCAAGAAATGGGATTTTACCTGTGACTGAGGATTCTAAAGTTTGAGCGTACCGAAGGTAGACTGGCGTACTTGCGTAGGCGTAGTTGCCGGCATCCAGCGCCTTCCTGAGATCCTTATTGCCACTTACTCACAAAAAATACTAATATTTTTCTCTATAATAAACGGCCATGTGCGAGTCAGACTCGTGCCTTGAGGGTTCCGTACCACCACACCACGCACACAAATATCACACACTAATTTAATTTGTATGTAAAAAAAAAATTCTTTATTATTTTCTTAAAATTTAGCAACAAAAATTAGTTTTAGATTTATTTCTAAATGAGCGCCGTATGACATTGCTTGTTACCATGTTTCATGATTCTAGTTCAACGGAAAGTACCTATACATACGTATATAAGTAGTAAGGTTTTGAGTTCCATCTGAAATCGCAAAATTTACGAAACTTTTCAACATTTATGGTCAAGTCTTTTCGATCGATTAATGTATAATTTTGCGGAAAGAGACCGTAGGCTTCAGTACCTATATATTTTTTTTAATTTCAACTTGATACGTTCATGCGTTCCTCAGAAAAAATGTTTGACAGTCATACAGATGGACAACAAAGTGATTAAGGGTTCCGTTATTGCATTTGCCATAGTAAAAATCTAAATAATTTTAAAATGCCTTGTGTAATTGATTCGAATATCGGTATAATTAAATACAAATAGAAAATACTTAATAAAGTGGTTCAACAGATCATCGTGTATTAACATAGGTATATATTTTTAGTTCCAGTTGACCTACTCACATCAACGTCAACTTCGTCGCCAGCTGAATATGGAGCAACTGGTCTCGGCAAGCTGGATAAATACGGCTGCAGTATAAATGGAAAATACTTCCCAGAGGGCTCAAAGGTCCCTCCGACTCCGAACAAACCTTGCGAACATTGTTACTGCATTCGTAACATGACGACTTGTGTGATGCAAGAATGTACTCTACACGTTGATGGATGTACACCTATATACCATAAGGATGTCTGTTGTCCAGTTCGATACTCATGCGGTAAATAATTCAATTTTTTTTATTTATGTTCGACATAAGTGCTATCGATGTACGTGTATATAAGACGACGAGAACGAAAGAACGACGAAGAGATAAAATGCTTTAGATTAAACTACACTACTATTTATACCTATTTCAAAAATATGTTATGTTGCAGCAAATAATAATATTTATAGAATTATTTATGAAGAAGAACTGTAATTTTTTTTATATATATTAAGATAAAAATCTTTTCTCTATGCAAGCTTCATTCGAAGTGTGTTGGTAAAATCCATTTCAAGAATGACAATTTTATATTTATAGAATTCAATACCATCGGAAACTTGAACTTTAAATATGCAGCCACTTTTGTTAAGACATTATGCTAAATTAAGTTATTTAGTTTTTTCCTAATCAAGAGTGATATATTAAATGTTTGCAGATATTATCGTGATATATTCGCTAATGTTACTTTTATAGTTATACCTTTTAAATAGTTATTATGCATATTCCTTATATATCAAAAACAAAATTGATATAAATATAGAATAGAATAAAAATCTCTTTACTGAACTAAATAAATGTGCCTCTAGGTTAGGTACAAAGGCGGACTTAACGTTAATCAAATTTGATAAACTTATTCTTATTAAATACTTGCTTTGCCCGCGGCTTCACCCGCGTGAACTTCCCTCGGAAACTTTTTCCCGGGATGAAAGGTCCCTATGTCCTATTCCTGATTCTAAGCTATCTCCCCACCAATTTTCAGCCAAATCAGTTCAGCCGTTCTTGAGTTATAAATTGTATAACTAACACGACTTTCTTTATATATATATAGATTTTGTTACTTATTAATTTTTTTTTTACATTTTCAGATCATCCTGAAGATGAAATGCCGTTATTAGATGACATGTCAACTACAGTACGACCGACACCTGGATTCTTGTTGACGACTACAACATTATCACCAGTTACTCAGATGACACAAGATTGCGTTCATAATGATCAAATATTCCCTGATGGTACCTCAATAAAGACTGAAAGAGCTTGTGAGCATTGTTATTGTATGAAAGGTGACATCGTATGTGTAGTACAGGAATGTGGTACTCCTATGGAAAATGAAGGCAAAAATTGTACTTCTCAACCACCCCGTGAAGGTCAATGCTGCCCTGATACATATATATGCGAAGGTGATGAAATGACTACTGAATTATTACAAGATTTAACAACAGAACCTTCATTGGAACAGACTACCTTAATGCCTCCAAGAAGAGTCCTTGATGAAGGTAGTGGATATAGAAAAGAAGAAGAAGAACCTATTGCAACTGAATTACCTTCAATTGAGCCTGATATTGAGGGAAGTGGAGATGAATTTGCTACTTTACAACCTACTAAAGAAACAGAAAAACAAACTCCTAGTCTGATAGATGAAAAATTATCAAGTACTGAGGATTTAATTGGCATGAATAGCACTCCAGAACCAATTGTCATAAGCGACATATCTACTATACAACCAGATAGTGAATTAAATACTATTCTCAGTGACACCACAGAACATTCAGAAATAACTGAAAAAGTAACCACAATTTCCGAGGGTATCAAAATAAGTCAAGAAATGGACCAGACTGATACTGATAGTACATATACCACTGCTTTACCTAAAGAAAAAGATTCAGTGCAAACAACAGAATCAGCATTTAGAAAAGAAGACAAAATTCATGTTGATATTACTACTGAAAAGGCATTGGAAGAATACACTCCATCATCATTTGAATCTAGTACATCATCATTTGAATCTAGTAAATTGACTACGGATGCTACGAATGAACCTAGTGATATTACTGTAAGCGAAATAAAACCCACTACATCAACACTCTTCGACTATAGCCAGACTGAGGTGATAACAGAAATTCCTACTAGTACAACAAGTGATAAATCTGTTAAAGAATCCACTATTTCATTCGATCAATCAGCTTATGAAACACCAACTACCATAATGTTAGATAAAACTGAAACAACAACAGTTAATGCCCAAGAAAATGAAATTGAAGATATTTCTACAACACAAGGCCCAGGCAGAATACCAGGTGAAGGAGATTGCTTACAAAATGGCGTGACATACAGAAATGAAAGCGTCGTACCAAGTAACAATAACTGTCAAACTGACTGTAAATGTATAAGCAGTATAATCAAATGTGATCCTATAATCTGTAGCCCACCACCAGAATATATGAGTAATTGTGTTCCGACATATGATTCTTTAGAATCATGTTGTCCTACATATGTATGCGATGGCTCCAAAGAAACATTACCTCCCCAACCTCATAGTCAAATGTCAGAATCAACTAGTTCGACACCTACACCAGCAGTTGAATGTCACGGCGATCAATGTGAAGTAGAAAAGGCAGATAAAACCGAATCTGCTGATGGTTGTGAAAATCAAGGTTGTGTGGGTAAACCTAGTGGAGTTCCAGAATCTAGCGATTGTGGAGCGGAAGGTTGTATTGATGTTGTTCAAACACCTATACAAATTGATTCTCAACCACAATGTAGTACAGGCAGCTGTGATGGAGCAACGCAAACAGTACCACATGAAATATTACCACCTTCACCTGATAGTTGCTCTAATGGTGAATGCCAAACACATCCAGTTGATGGAGGTGATTCTCTTCAACCTTGTGAAGGTGATAATTGTAAGATTGAACCAGTTCAGCCCTGTCAAAGTGAAGAAGAATGTAAAACTATCAATATTCCTGAAACTGAATCTTGTGATGGTGATAATTGTAAAACTCGTCCAGTTGAGCCCTGTCAAAATGAAGAAGAATGTAAGACTATCAATGTTCCCGATACTCAATCTCTTTGTGAAGGTGATAATTGTAAAATTCAACCAGTTGAGCCCTGTCAAAGTGAAGAAGAATGTAAAACTATCAATATTCCTGAAACTGAATCTCATTGCGAGGGCGACAACTGTAAGATTCAACCAGTTCAGCCCTGTCAAAGTGAAGAAGAATGTAAAACTATCAATATTCCCGAAATTGGATCTTCTTGTGAGGGTGAATCATGTAAAAATGTACCAACAGAATGCAATGGTGATAGTTGTAAAATACCTGCAGAAACTCAACCAGCTTTGCCCATTTGTGAAGGTGAGAATTGTGCCAGCAAAGATAATTGCCTGGACGAAGAATGCAAGAAACCCATTGTTCCAGATATTACAGGAAAACTACCTGATGAATGTAATGGTGATGATTGTATATTTAAATCTGAAAAACCTGAACTATTTAGTACTGAGAGTCCTTTGTCAAAACCAGAGAAAGTGACAGAAATACTTTCAACAGTTACAGAATATTTGCTACCAGAATCAACAAAAATACCAGAACATGAAGATAGAGAACAACCACAAACATCAGATACTGAAGAGGCAATCACAGACAAAGAAACTGAAGTTACTGAACTGGAAGAAACACAAACCACACCCCAATTTAGTACAGAAAAACCACTCAGTGACATTGATGAAAATATGGAAAAGACTGATAAGCCTTCTAGCAAATCGCCTATCATGGAAACCACAGAATATGCAGGAATTAAGGAAACAACTTCTTTGTCGGACATATCTACTGATACACAGAATAAACAAGAACTTGAATTTGCGACCACGCCTGCGTTCTCATCTGAAACCGTAGATGAAAAAGAAGAACAGTCTCAAACTACTAAATTAGATAGTACGGTCACAAAACTGCCTGAAGTATCAGAGACAACAGAACATTTAGTACTAACAGAAGAAACAAAACTGCCCGATGATCTATCATTGCTAAACGACACTTCCAAACCAGAGAAGTCAACTGAAAAAGTAACTGAAACTGAATACTATACTAAATCACCGACTTTCCCATCAGATCTTAAACCTGAAATAACTGAATCTACAATTTACGAGACTACATCACAAGCTAATATAGAAAGCTTACCTGAATTTACTAGTAAGCCATCATTAGATATAACCTCATTAGATGAACTATATACCAAAGAATCAGAATTAGAATCAGGAAGTGGTGAAGAAACAACCGACTCTATTAGTAGACCAACAACTGAAACTTCTGCTAACGAAGATGAAGAAACACCACGTACTCCTGTAGTAACTTCCAAGATTGATCAAGAGATTTCAACTACATCACCAATAGTTTTTGAAAAGAGTACAGAGGAGCCACTTACAGATTTATCAGCCACTTTCAGCACTCCACATGATGTTTCGATAGAATCACTTGATAAAAAGACAGATATGCCCGAAGCGCAAACACCAGAGCCGTCAAAACAAACTACATTAGAATCTCATGAAGATCATAAGGAAACAACAGTTTTACCCACCACGACTCAGCATTCATCGGAAACTGAAACATCTGATACTGAAAAGCCTCTTGATAAAGAAAAAATACCTGACTTGCCAAAAGAAGATATCTTTACTGAACAACCTGAAATAAATACCGAAGAACCCTCACTTGTGACCCACAAAGAAGAAACTATACCAGAAGTACCTATAGAACAAGAAATTCCAGAATATATACCAGTCCACCCCACAGTAAGTGATGTGGTAGAAACAGGAATTACATCGGAAAGTGATTCTGGTATCCAGGTTTCAACAGAAAATGAGCCACATTTGACTACTCCAGAGTCAGTTTTAGAAATTGAAACTGAACAATCCGTACTAGGAGAAAAAGACATTATAAAAACGTCTCCTGCATCAACTACAGTTCAATTTGATCAAGACGTTACCACACATGTATCTGAAGAAATATTACCAACCGATAACAGGAAATACGGTCAAGATACTACTGGTACCTCTGAACCAGTGACCAGAATAGATGAACTAACAACTTCTGATCTAGATAAAGAAAAAGCTACAGTTTCTCCATCATATTCTCAGCCTACATCTTTCAAGCCACCAATAGATGAGGAATCATATACAACAATACGAAGCGAACCATTTAGTACTGAGATGCAGGAGATTAGTCCTACAGCTTTGCCAGAATCACACATAAAAGAAACCGAAAGTGAAGTAAAATTAACTACAACTCAGGAAATAACAACAGAAAAACTAAAACCGATTGTAGTAGAAGAAAACCAAACAGAAGCTTCTACTGTATTAGAACCAAAGCCAACACAGCCTCAGCCATCTATATTTGTAGGATTGGAGGAAGAGAAAGAAACTCCTGAGAAAGATTTAGAGACTGGCACTAAAAAAGCTCCTGAATATACATCAGAACCTAAGTTTGAATATTCAGAGACTACGCCAGATATGATTGAATTAGTTGAACACAATGAATTGTTCGACGCATCAACCCTTTTGCCAACTATTAGTGATCGGGAAACAACCATTGCTGTTGAAACTAAAAAATCGGATGAATATTTAACAACAGAAAAAGTAATCTTACCAGAAATTGAAAAGGAATTTGAAAAATCCACGTTATCTCCTCTTCCATCAGAACAAAGTCCTGATGTTTCTATAAAAGATAAATTAGCAACAAAACAACCAGATGAAACCATACCAGAATATTCAACAGAAAAGAAACCAGACAAAGAAACGGCCACATTGATTCCTGATATGGACGAGACTCAGCCTGAACATAAACCAACTCAAGAAACTTCAACTGAAATAGTTGAAATAGAGAAAGACCATTCTACTAAACAGCCAGAAATATCAGATTTCGAACAACAAACTGTTACGTCTCAAGTGGCTTATACCGATAAACCTGAAATCACGAAATCTGATATTGGTCAACAAACTACTGAGCAACCAGAAGAATCGGTAACAGAACCTATGATAGAACCCGAAGTGGTATTGGGAACTGAAGAACCAGAAATCGAAGTGCAACCGGTTAAAGATTATTTAACCACGAAACCTGACTTCGAACAAGAAATAACAACGATAGTACCAGAAGAGACTGGCATAAGTGAAGAGTCTGTAACTGATAAAATAACTGAAGCAAAAGAACCAGATATTCCTATTACTGATAATGAAGTCTTGATAGAACAAGAAGATGTAAAACCAACAACTGTTTCTGACATTCAAAAAGAAATTACCACGGGAAAAGAACCAGAAACTATAATTACAGAACAAGAGATTGCTACAGAAAGTCCCTTGATGTCTGAAACAATGAAAGAATCAGAAATAGAACCAACAACAGGGCAAACAATATTGTCAGAGCAAGAAGTTGTCACTAGTAAACCTGAATCGGCCATAATTGAAAAAGAGGTTACCATGGGTCAAGAGTTTGTTACTGAAGGACCAAAACTCCAAATTTCCGATGAAGAATCGACTACAATTTCATACATACCAGTTTCTGAAAACGAATCACTATTACAATCTACTGAAAAGCCCGAATCTATAGAAACCGTTACAACAGAAAACCTATCATCTACTGAGCCCACGATGACTTCAGATGTTGAACAAAAAACAGAATCTCCAAAAATAGAAGACAAGATTAAGCCCGATGAAAAACCAGTCACACCATTCCCACAAACTCAATTAACCACAGAAAAATTAGAATCCAATGCTGATAAAGACAACACATATCCAGCAAAGGAACCTGAACCATCAGACATTGAAAATGAAATAACACTTGAAGCAACTACTAAATTATATGACGTAGAACACAAATTATCAACGGAAGCATCTGCCACAGAACACCCAATACCAAGTACTGATCAAGAATTTATTAACAAATTAGAACCATCTACAGAAACAACAGCAATGCCCGATATAAACAAGGTTACTGAAGATAACGTTTCGACTACAGAGGAGCCACACCAGCTAAGTGAAGAATCAGAGACTAGTCAAAAACAAACTACCTATGTCTTGCAAACTACTGAAAGTTCAAAAGAACCAGAAAAGAAAACAACAGTAGAGAAAACTGAAGAACCATTATTAGAAGCAGAACCTACAACTTCAACACCAGATATCTCAGAAGAACAAATAGTTCACGAAATCACCAAAAATCCGGAAACATCTGACATTGCAATGGAAGAACACAGCACGGAACTACACAAACTATTTACTACAGATAAACCAGACAT
The DNA here is from genome assembly GCA_947044815.1 of Apomyelois bistriatella. Taxonomy (NCBI): domain Eukaryota; kingdom Metazoa; phylum Arthropoda; class Insecta; order Lepidoptera; family Pyralidae; genus Apomyelois; species Apomyelois bistriatella. Next base: position 7,565,821 of record OX345690.1, read on the forward strand.
ATCTAGTACAGAATTTGTAGTACCGACTACGGAATTCATAATAACAGAGAAAGATCCATCTGTAACAGAACATGATATTGAATCAAAGCCGGAATCAGTAACTGAACAACCTGATAAACTTGTGATTGAAGTAAAGGACGAAGAAAAACCAATATTTACTGAACTTCCAATAGATGACATAACTGCTAAATCAACAATTGCACCACCAGTAGAAGAATATACAAAATACGATGACACCGAAAAAGAATTATTGACAACCAAACCTGAATACGGTATTGAGAAATTGACAACTATTCCCGAACTATCTAGCATGCCACCATTGACAGAAAAGGAAGAACTACCTGAAAAATCAACACATACTCCCCCGAAAACTGATAGTGTAAGTAACAAACAAGAAGAAGATAAATATACTACGCCAGGATATATTCCTAAGGATGAAACTACAATCGTTTCATTTGAAACAGAAGAGCCATCTATACTAGAAGAACACACACCTGTACAAACTAAACCTGAAACAGAAAGACCAACAAGTTCTAAGGATACGACTGCACTAGAAGACGAATTCCTAACTGTTACAACAAAAGCTACGCCACCTAAAGTTGAAATCGAAACGTCTACGCATTCAGAGGACTTTGACAAAACTACTAAACCACATAAGACCCCAGAAGAATCATCATCTCTTGCCACGCCAGAAATTCCAAAGCCTGGTTTTAACGAAGTACAGCCTACTGACGAAGTACCTGGACCTGAAGAGGAGAGCCATTTCGCACCCAGTGCTACTGGCGGTTACGGCCAAGAACCAGACTACGAGGACGAGAACCAACCATTCGGGCCAGGCACTTGTCGGTATGGTGGAAAGGTTTATGTATCCGCTCAGCAAATACCTAGGGATGATCCATGTGACTTCTGTTTCTGCTTTAGAAGTGATATTATTTGTTTACAACAAAGCTGCCCTCCTCCTATACACGGTTGTCACGAAGAACCAATACAAGGATTCTGTTGTCCGCGATATGAGTGTCCCGTGTCTATGGCGAGCACGCTTAATGTCACCACCACGACAACGACAACAACAACAACGTTACCACCACACTTCCTTCCACACGCCTATCATGGTGCTGTGCAAAGAAGAGGCTGTCAAATAAAAGGCCACACATACAAAGTAGGCGAAGTTGTACGAGCATCATCAGGACCATGTTTACATTGCACGTAAGTATTTTTGACATTGTTGTATACACCCGTATAAAGAATTGCTTTTGAAATAAACCATAGATTTAGAAACTATTATAGTGTTTTTTAGAGGTATACGAATTCAAATGAAAAAAACACGTAACATAAAATTTCTTAATCAGTGTTTTCGAAGATATATTCTTATGCCATTAGTGCTTAAAAATGTTATCGGGCATAATAGCTCGAATGAAGCATAATCAGGAAGACCAATTTTCGACCACTTTTTTGAGCAATTGGGGCAGTATATTGGCAATAACGCGGCAAATGTTGGCTCCCAAGTGGTCCAACGTCTGTTGTTTATCTATCACACGATCACGGAAGCCAGCTCTACAGGTTCATTATGAGAATTATGCGCTCATCGCGCGGAGGCAATTTTTTTTTTTAAATCTATGTGCGCTCATCGAATGTTTCCCGCAATAAGTTAATTGGAGTCGTAGGCTCTGTGGTCTCTATTGACATTCTGGCCGGTATCCCCATAAAGAATATGGGCCAATGATTATAATGCATATAAAACAGTGACTTTAATTAAAATATAATAAAAAACCGGTCAAGTGCGAGTTGAAATCGCGTGGAGAGGGTTCCGTACAATGTCAATATTAGTTTTTATATTCAATTGTGGTACCTATTTAACTACTACTATCGCTATCTAGTGGTGTTTTAGTGAACTATTTTCCGTAACGTTCCCTGTTTTATATTGAATTTACCACTAAATGGTCAATTGATAGTATTCTTGTAGGTTTTTCTGTAATCTACAGGTAATCCATACTAATCCATACTAATATTATAAATGCGAAAGTCTGTCTGTCTGTCTGTCTGTCTGTCACCTCTTCACGGCTAAACTGCTGGACCGATTGTGATGAAATTTGGTAGGGATGTAGTTAACGACCTGAGGTCAAACATAGGCTACTTTTGTATTTTTTTCAAAATTTTAGGCTCAGTAGTTCCGGAGATCAGAGGGGGAATGGTCAATTTTCGTCTTCTTTCATGAATAAAATCAAAACTTTTTATTTATGTTACAATAATAACAAATCCATACTTCCATATCCATACTTCCATACTAATATTATAAATGCGAAAGTCTGTCTGTCTGTCTGTCACCCCTTCACGGCTTAACTGCTGGACCGATTGTGATGAAATTTGGTAGGGATGTAGTTAACGACCTGAGGTCAAACATAGGCTACTTTTGGGCGCGATATAACCGAGTCCCACGCGGGGCGGAGCCGCGGGGAACAGCTAGTATAAAATATATTTGAGATCCTCATAACGAGCCCTTTCATTTGATATATAAGACAGTAAGGTTTGCAAAACTTTTTTTTTTAACTCCTAAGTTGTCCCCCGAAAATGAAGCTTATTTAAAAAAATATTTATTTTCTTTGCACATCTGTGTTTGGGTCACAGGATTACGCCATCCTACCAAATTTTATCTGTTTTGGTCCAATAGGTTCCAAGAAAATTGGCTGTGACAGACGGACGGACGGACGGACAGACAGACGCACGAGTGATCCTATAAGGGATCCGTTTTTACATTTTTGTACGGAATAAAAATAAATACCCTAATGGCGTTAAATCGTTCAAATAAACCCAAAACCCTGATGATAAAATTTTTTTACGTGTTTAGTTCTTTTGTATATCTACCTCTAAAACACCTTACTTACTAACTTTGGGCTCCGAAGCAACCGTTTGAGAACACAACTGGAAATATAATTGTTTTTGCAAAAAACGGGAAGATGGAGTGATTCATGAGGGAGGTTTTTATGCACATGCGAAGGCGGGCGGGTTGCTAGTAATTAATAAATTGTTGTTTAAATATGCTTCATATCAACTGAAGTCGGTGCCGATTAGATATTTCAATAAAATATGCTTATTAAAGATCCAGCTGCTAGTCAACGAATTCGTAAAATTGGAACGAATTCGTAGAATTATGAATTCGCAGCCGTTCAGTGATATACTACAAGGTCGTCTTAAATGTTGATAGAGAATCTTGTTAGATACCCAGATCATATCATCCCTCCATTATTATGTAGTTTATAGTTTTAAATAAGATTTTTTATATATCTATGTATATAATTTAAATTAATGGATTCTTACAGATGTGGAGGAGACGGTCAAATGAAATGCGATCCCAAGGCGTGTACCCCCGAACCGATGCTGAGACAAATGATAGCAGCAGCTGTGTCCGCCAAGCGGCGAAGGTGAAATCTTCCAGCAGTTTGAGCTCTCGCCACTACGCCCTCACAAGGAAGCGCCTGTGTGATAACATCCATTACTTTCCATGCACAATAATAATGCTCAAATCCCGACGGAGTAGTTTAAGATTTCGTGTCATATAAATAGTAATTGATATTATTTTTACTTTTCATAAAGTGTCGTGGCACAACTCAAATATAATGAAAAATCATGACTGTGATTAAAATAATAAATTTTAATAATAATTTTCTGAAACTGAATATTATAAACAATACTTTGAGTCTTGATTAAGACTAATTTATTATTATTTATATTTATTAACAAAAGTCAGTGCCAAACGATAGTGCTAAGTTGTAAACGACTATGCCTTTATGATAAGATATTTGTGGTGGATGTCTTTCCAAAATTATATTTCGTGACCAAAGCGAAGCTGTACAATCTTAACTACATGCGCAAACTTCAAGCTTCGTAGGTCAATGGATCGCCGAAATCTTGACTATTTTACATGTAAACTTAATTGTTTTACCGATAAATAATTTTAGTCAATTTCTTTGTTTTTACACGATGTTACAATAAGTGATCTAGTATCGTGTAAATATAAAGTAACTTAAGGATCCCTGATGTAAATGCCTTACTTAATTTGTAATAATTTATATATTTTAGGTGTATAGTACTTAAGCCATGTTTTGAGACCAGTGACTATTATAATTTTAGAAGTAACAAAGGCCCTTTGCGATACGAGAAAAGTGTCGGTCGATGCGGTCTGGAGAGAGCCTCGGCCGACGCTTTTCCTACCTTTGAGTCTTATGGAAAACGACATGAAAATCCTCTTGTTTTCCCTAATTCAAAAAAGGCATGATTTTTACTAGCACTTAATAAGTAATAGCGGCCAATATTTTTAATCGTTTTTTAAGACATTTATAGTGTCATAAAACGATAGTAAACATTGTAGGATCTTTTGTAACTTTTGATATAAAGTGCTGGTAGACGTATGTCAAACAAGCAGAGCGAGATGGGTACGGAGGCGCTTGCTATTGCGGCCGCGCGTGCGCCCCCGTGGCGAACGCTGTGGTCGCATTTATTCGTACCAATCTCCATCTGTCTATACTCGTTGTAGTTATTTTCTTTTTATTTATTTAAAGTTGTAGCAATAGTTATAAAAAATATTGATTTTTATTCGTGATTATAGCAATAAATTTCCTGCTGATTCAAAACAAGTCTCACTACGAAATATATCAGATGTAATTTTATTTGTTTAATTATATTTTACCGAGTTAGCTATCATCTAGCTAACTGTGCAAAATGAGTTTAAATAAAATATTTCAAATGACTCTTGTGTGCCTTATTTAATTTAATATATTTGTAACTAGCTGTAGGCGTGGGAATTACCCTTTTCTCTTATACAAAGTTCGTGATAACATGACAATAACAACACAACCGAGTTAAAACAAAACTATTGGTGAAAGGTTTAAGCAAATCGGTTCAGTACTTTCGGAGGTTAGCGTAATCATACATACATACAGACAGACAAAAACTTCAGATTTTTTTTTTGTTTTCTAATATTCTTTTTAAATGTCTCTCTTTCCATTTCAATCAAAATTACTAAATGTAGAGACAAAATATTTTTCATTTCTCATACTCGGAAAGTAGTATTTTCCTGTTCTGAGTATAGGGTGGAAAACGCTTCATGCCCTCCCACGGGCCGAAAAACCCATAGTAATCACTTTCTTCCCTAAGGCGGGAATGAAATTTCAAAAAATAGAACAAAATTTTGTCTGTGACTTTGGAAAGAAATGGCAACGAAAAATTTCTTAAAAAACGAGAACGTATAAACAGCCCGTGTGAATTTAAAAATAATTATTAGGGTCAGCACTCACCAAGAGCAATGCAGTTGATGGTAATAACCCCTCTGCAATGCTCTTGGTGTGTGCTGATCTTAAGCGGAACGGAAAGACCCCCCTGACGCGCGAGGTATGTTCCATATTCGAAATTTAAAACTGATTAAATTATCAACAAAATATCCAAAGAGTATGTAATCACTACGTTTAACAATATAATTTAAGTAGGTCTATTAGGTACTTATGATTTTACTGTTATTAATTTTAGAAAAACTTCTTTTTTACTTTCCTTATATTCGAAATGAAAAGTAGAGTGTTTAACACGGGTAATAGGAATAATTCCCGCTCGGACTATATACCGCCGCCGTCTAAATACCTCACACGGGAATTATTCCTTTCTTCCCTTGTATAACAATCTACTATTTATTCTATTTTGTGTTAATAATGACACTTGTTGTACAAAACATATCTCATAAATGGAAATACTTAGAAAAAGAATTAAAATTTTATACAAAACTTTACGTATGTAGGTATGCCACTAAATAATTTAATTTAATAATATAACTCTGTATTGCACGAAGAAATATAAAGTCTAAAAATGTATTACTTGATAAACTATAATATTGTTAGTTTAAAATTAAAGCATCACCAAAAAATCTTTTCCTTGCTCTATCACAGTACTATTACTAATTCTGTGCTATCACTATACTTTCCTCATTTTCAAGCAGAAAAATTGTCATAAGTATATAGATTTAAATCGGACGAATTACAAAAACTGACTCTTCTGTAATAAGTAATTAACAGTAAATAATAAAAATCAGTCAAGTGTGAGTCGAACACGGATCAACCAAAAGTCGGAGTTGCGTAGCGTCGACTTTATACAGGTAATATAGGTAGGTAAGTATTTATTTAGATTCACAGTAAAGATTCCAAAAGCTTGATAGAGATAAATATAAAATTATTTCAAACCACTTTTAAATAAATCCAGAATTTAATAAGAGCGCCATTTCTCAGTATTTGATTAAACTATATCAACAAAAAAAGCACCGACCGCCTAAGGTTAAGTAGTAAGATAAAGTTTTCGGTTAAACCGTTAGATGTCTATAGCATTCATTCGTATAAGCATTGTCTCTGCGGCATGTTCTATGCCCAACATTTTGTAAATATAATTTTTACTACATTTTACTATCAATATTAAGATAATATTGTTGTTAGTTAAAATAAAAAAAGTACCTACTTAAGTAAGAAGCAACTAAATCAATTGAATCGACTAGATAGTTAAAAGTTTTTAAACAAAAGGCAAAATCATCGCCATTCGCACAATTTACATTTTGTTTTTGTTATGAAAAATTGATTAAAAAAATTGTAAAATCATTTTATTTTAAAGCAATCATCACTAGTCAATATAAAGCATCGGATATTGATTAAGACAAAATTCCATTTCCATGATTTTATAGTTTTAAAGTACTTACCTGCACAACCTACATATTCAAACAGTGTAAATACCTGTTCTTGAAGTTGCTCCTGCAACTCTCTTCAACTTTTCTACTTTTTGTTCCAAAATCATAATATGGAAATGCCATGTCAAAGAAGTTTCGTAGTCAGTCAAGTCAACATTATTAATATATATTTATATTTAACAATTAACCACTTTAGTCAACAGACAACAGCGAGTGATGATTTATTAATTAAAATGTTTTGAATTATGTACTTAGATACTTTTCATCATAGATTAAAGAAGAAATTTGCCTAGCGTCAAACTTTTCATACATAATCCTTTTTTTTAAAAAAAACCGACTTCCCTTTTTTACTGAGACCAAATTGAACTTTGACAGTTAAGAAAAACTTAAGCACGTAGGTGTGCAGGGTCAATTGAGGTAGTACTCAAATTGACTATAAATAAACGATAACGGTGGCAGTGACCCATTTTTGAAACAATGATAGCAAGGCACACAGAGTCGATTGGCCACTCAGACACCATAGTGTGCAAGGTCAACTGAGTTTGTTATATGAATTAATTACCAAGGGAAAACGAACGTCAAGTATAAACTATTACAGCGACCGTGAGTTCCTTTTACAAAGCTAATACAGGGGCATGCACGGTCGATTGACCTTGCCAATTACTTCATTATCAAACAAGCGACTTGTAACATACGAAAAATAAAAAAATACTTATTTTATTTGACAAAGACTTATTTCTTATTTATAGTAGACCAACTTTCAAAGTAGACCAAATTGAAAGTATGTCCATTCGAACAAAAAAATTTTTAGAAATCGGTTCTAAAATGATGAAGATGATTTAACAATAAAATTACTCATCTAAATGAGATCCTACTCTTTTTTTGCAAGTCGGTTGAAACGGAAAAAAATAATATACTAATTGCTATACGAGTCTTATAAAAAAAGATAAGTACTTTTAAACAATACAACCAATACTACTGCTTCTCATCAAAATCGAGTTGAAAATTTAATTGAGCTAGTTAGATATTGAAAAGTACCTACGTAGTTACCACATTAATAAAAAATATTCTTGCATTAATTGTAAACATCTTCATTCATTTAGTTCATGTAACTTATTTACAAAACAAAAGCGGAACAAATCTAATAACGGAATGTCCACATTTTTCTCATCAAGCTATTTGTTACCTATGTAGAAATATGTACCCTCAATTTGAATAACCGTCTCTTTCACGCTAAGGCTCTCTTGCGGCAGCTGTTTCACTCTATCCCATTACTTTTATATTGTTCGCTAACTTTCTTGTTTGTATAAGCAAATACACGCATTTGAAAGTTTGTATTTGTAGATTGTATTTTACAATAATAAGTAGGCACCTATCGGTACTTACGAGCAGTTTTGAGAGATTCTTAATTTCTTTCTTCGTTGTCTATCTTGGTTGTTTTTCTTGTCTGTTCTATAAATTGTTTATTGGCTATTTTCCGGAGCTCTACCTTCTGTTGGAATTTCGAGAACTAGTCTTCAACGAGCTTCGAAGGTTCATTTAGGCTGGCATTTTCATGATCCCAGCGGTTTCTCGGCTGCATCCAAAGGCATGGTTTCGGAGAATAAAAGGTGGAGGTATTTTTTTATCGAGAAACTAACCTGACTTTGTTAAATATGGACATGTATCAAGACTTCTGAAATAAATAAGTAAGTACCTAATTTTTCCTAGTGAGCTTGAACTAAAAAGTATAAGTACCTATAATACTTTAGGTAGAGTTACGTACGTCTCTAAATAAAATTAGGGTACCTACCCTATTTTTCTAACATCCAGTTATTCAAGAATTATCAATATAATTATTTATTATTTCATCCCGAGGATTTATAAACAACCAACTCAACTGGCAAATAAGAATAAAACACAAAATCCATTGTTTCGCAAAACAAAGTATGTATGTAAAATAAATTGGACAGGCTAAATAAAAAAAAAAGAATTTCTATACCATCACTGGCCAGTGGAACACGTTATCTCCTTCTTTTTATGAACATGCATTATACATTGTAATTTATAAAGTGAATCAAAATTTTAAAGCAAATCTTTTTACAGATCTAAAATATTGGTAACTATAGATATTGCACGCGGCCCCGCGTGCGACTTGGTGTGTCTGTGCGACTCGGTTATATCACACCCAAAAGTATAGCATTTTATATTTACTCCTGATCCTTAACTATATCAATACTAAATTTCATCAAAATCGGCCCAGTGGTTTAGCCGTAAAAGCGTTAAAAATAGATTATCAAAATCATAGACAGACAGTCTTTCGCATTTCTTATATTAGTACGGATCTCAATGTGGCTCTTATTTCTTTTCCCCCAAAAACAAAAGCCGACTTTCAATTGTTTACTGGGGCCAACTTGAACCTCGTCAGATTATACAAACTCTCAGCTACCTAGGTGTGTAGGGTCAATTAACCTTTACTCCAATAGACAATCTTAACAAACTCTAATAGTTGAAATCTCAACAAACTCACGGCAAAAAACGGTGGCAGTTTGAAACAATGATACCAAGGCTTACGGGCTCGGTTAACCACTCTGAGACCACAGTGTGCAGGCTCAACTGCTTTGCAACTTGCAAACCAATACTACTTATATGATTTAATCTAAAAAAATTATTGCAGCGGCCGTGAGGGGATTCAAAAACACTAATATCGGAGCATACGAGATCGATTGACCTTTTTAAATTACTCCATTTAAATTCCAAATACTAAATATAAAAATGCGTCGGCAGCTTCGATGGTGTGGTCACGTATCGCGATTGGCGGAAGAGAGTGGCGAAGCGCATTTTCTACTCTGAATCGAAGAGCGGAAAGACGGTGGACAGCTCCTCCGATACAAAAAGTTCAAAAGCGACACTTGAAAAGATGCAACATAGAACCATCGCAGTGGGAATGTTTGGCAGCACAACGCTCAGAATGGTGGAGGACAGTGAATAGCCAGGTGCTCTGGTTTGAGGAGCAGCGCAAAGCCAGTCATGACTAAGCGTGATGAGCTGAGAGCCCGTCCACCTGCCATTGATAAACTTTTAGTAATAAATTACAGTTAACTTACATGTCGTCAATGCGCTCTAACTTTTCTTTTCTACGGGCGAAGGCTAGTAGTAGTAAGTATTATCAATTATCGCGTGGGTTCCAGCCAAGACTCTATCTTCTCGAAGGTCTATAGTTGCAACAAAAGGCGATAAAGCACGAAAAGAAACAACAATTCTAATCATTGTCAACGTACCTCATTAAAGCATAATATAAGAACTCCTTCCTTTCTACCTTATATATCACAGTCGGGTTTTGATAACGTTATTTAGCCTGTAATGCCAAAACCAAAAAGGAAACAATTTCCCATGGGATTCAAACCCATGGTTCTCTTGTTTGCCAAAACCTCTAGACTAGAGATGTTATCATATTATTATATCATATCAAATCCATAAAGTAAAAAAATAAGATTCATGAAATACCCATATCTCTGGAGTTCCACATCATCTTAACTGGCGTATTTTTATAGAGGGATTTGTCCCAAATAAGGCTGTATCTATTTTTTCATTTGGCGAGGGCTCGCGCGGTTCCGTGGAGTCCCGTGCACCCACCATCCCGAAGCCGCGGCGCCGCCCCGCTCGGTTCGCGGTCTCCATGACGACCAGCTCAAATGACGTATCGATCCCGCGAGGGGGTCGGGGAGCCCGCGGGTGGCGCCGCTCCACCCGCCGCGCCGACCCCCTTGCACCCCTGCCTCCGCCACTCGACCGTTGGCCCATGCAAAATGACGGATGTAAAGTTTGGATATACCTCCTTGGAAGGAAATGATATTTTCATTAAAATGAAAATGAGGTAATATTTCATGATTTATTTATTTCTACATTTTCATTTCTGCCTTTGAGGATTAGTGGTTTAGACATTAGACTTACGAACTAGAGGACATTGGTTCAAATCTAATAGGAAAACAAACAGTATGAAGTTGCTTTCAGGAGCTTAGGACATTGCAAGGTTACGTAATTATAATGAAAATGACTTCATACCTACATCAGAAGGACGATAATTCGTTGGACTCGGGCGCCATCTGGTGGTCGTCAAACAAACCACGTCAGAAGCTTTAGGGCAGTTAACAAACTATGGTACCAGCGCAAACAAAGTCAAGTAGCAATATGACGAAATTTAAAATCTCATCTCACTGAACCTAAAATTTTTATATCTTTTTGTTAGAGATGCAAAACATATATAACGGCAACAGCATCCTGAGGCTAGACTGTGCAATCTGTGGTCTGTACCATTGCCTTGCCACTTCAGCTGGGGTAGTAAGCCGTTGGATTACTTTTTTTTTTCTTCTTTTTCTACTTTTACTAACATCTCGAGCATAAGGTATCTAACAAATTATAAGACTATGTTTCACGAATAAATATTGTTTCATTAATTCATATTTGTGTGTAGTAGGTACTAAATCGTGGTCTACGTAATTGCATTTTTTTTACAGAATTTACATGAATACGTACTTAGTCGCGATATTTATATGTATATGTCGTGTAGATTTATCTATGCATATTATAAAACAGTAAAACTAATTTATCTGTACATTTAGTTTTTTTGACTAAAATTGATAGGGACACGTAAAAAGAATAATTGAAGGCAAAAAAATTGTCTGTATGTATGTATCATCACGCTTATCTCCGAAAGTACTGAACCGATTTACTTAAAACTTTCACCAAACTTTGTTTTAACTCAGCAAAACATGTTTAAAGTTTGTTTAATCAAAATTGGTTCATTAAAAAAAGTTATCGTCATTTGAATGAACGGCATAAGTTTGCCTTCATATATGTATATACCTAGCAATTTTCGAATGCAACAAATTGGATAATTCTTTTTTTGTTTCGTTTATTCTCATGACTTTGTATAAAAGAAAACGGGGATCAAACAAATTCCGAAATTCCCACGGGAACAGGAGCAAAGCCCACGCGCACGAAGGCGCGGGCAATAGCTGGTATCAAATTATATTTATTACACAATATATTCTATAATTAGCTATGTAGTATTTACTCCTTCTCTTCCCGACTTAAAACACGACTAAAGATACAAGAATAGGTTTTCAATTTTCTTAAATAATGATATTCGTAAAATTTCTTGAATTAACGGTTTTTGGATTTCCTTATACTTTTGAAGTTGTGCCTCAGAAATTGGTATTAATTTCAACTTTATACCTGTATAGAATGCGTTCCTGAGTGTAGAAAAAGTATGAAAGCGGTCTCTGGGCTCCAAAGCAACCGGCTGAGGATGCAACCAGGAAAACGATAGGATGAAGAAAGTCTTGATGGACAGACATATATATCAAAGTGATCTTATTAGGATTCCTTTTTTATAGGTACTTACAGAACCCTAAAAATAATGCTTTATGAATAAAAGAAAAATATTTGTTTAATTTGTAAAGCCTCATTTATGGGTCTTCATAAAAATTAAGATCATAAGCAAACAGGCTGACGTCCCACTAGACTATTTAGTTGTTACCAGTAATTTTCCTGATCTACAAATGTAGTCATGGAAGACCATAGATAAAAAGGGGAAACACCAACTTTTATCATCCCACATGCGGTAGACAGAATCTCACGGTCGTAAATTTTAAAAGAGAGGCCCTAAAAGTTAGTTTTTGTTATTTTTTTCATCTCATTACAAAACAATTACTCGGATTCGTTAGATCAGTTATTTTTATCAAAATACTACAACAAAAGGAATTAACAAAATACTTGAATATTTTTACTATTACATTCAACTACTTGGTTATTTATTATCTTGAAAAAAAAAGCTTGCAAGATTAATAACCTACTCTATCACTGTCAATCAAAAAACAAATATTAAAAAAAAAACATCAACTTGTTTTTAACGAACTGGCGACCTGCTTTAGATTCTCAGTGCATTATCATTAAATTATAGCTAATGAGTTCTTAAAATAATTGGTATGATAGTACCTCATGGCAGTTTTAGTTATTTGTACTAAAGCTTTATAAACACGGCGAATGAACATTAATTAGAGTTGAGTGTTTTTTGTCTCTGGTATTTCCAATAATAATTGAATGACTTCCGAGGTTCTGATGTAAGTTAAGGATACTAGCAAAAAGTTGCTCGAGGATTCTGAATAAGCTCACTTACAAAAAGGATTTCTTTTCGGAAGTGCGCTAGTGAGACCGAAAGAATCTTCTTAAATTTGATACGCCTTATACATTTCTAGTAAATATTAAGTACAATCCTGTGCTTGTATCCTGATGATTTCCAAGAGAAAAGAGACCCGGGCAAAAAAATAATAATAATATATACCTTACTACTTACTTGTAGTTGTAAGTAGTAGTATGCAAATACCAAGTGCACTCTGGGCACTAAGTGCAATCGTATAATGGTTTTATGTTTTAAAATTATAAGATTTTTTCTTATTTTTTTATTTTTAATAACTACTTGTTCAAAAATCCGTTCCTAGCTAGGCCTTATCAAAATTAAAAACTAACAATAAATGACTGCATCCTCAAATAATTTGAATAATTGCTTCTTTTTTACTATTGCAAATTAAATCATTGCTATGTTTAAACGTCTCTTCTGAAATTTTGTTTCAAACATTAACATAATTAAGTGGTTCTCAAAGTTTTCCCATTATAAACTTAGCGAGAAATTTTATTTTTCCCTCAAGTCAAGCGTCGCTGTGTGCGCGCGTGTGGACGACGCAGCGAATTGGATTTTCTGTAGTGTGAGTAAACCTACTTTTGCTGGAGGAACAGGAAAACCTTGGAGATTCATGAAATATTAATATATTGCCTCTGATAACTTATTGTAAGATATTTACTTATATATTGGGCCTTTATTTCATCATCCGCTGCGATGATGTCTTTCCTCTTTAATTAGTGAATTATGCCTTAGATCCGCTGAACATTACTTACTACTAGAAACCGAAAAATAAGCGATTTCACTTAGGTTTGGTCAAAAGTCTAATGTTTTTGAGAAAAATTAAGACAAAATAAGAACTTCATGTGATGTTAGAGGAATTCGACTTAAGTTTTACAGAAATTAACAAAAAATTGACAGAAATAATTGCACTGTTTTAACTGTTTATCAAACTCGCCTTGTTTATGCTTGTTGCATTTGTTTATAATATAAAATTCTATAACAATAAATATTCTAAACCATTACAACGATATCTTGTGAAGTTCTAGCAATGCGCTCAGGTATTTTAAAAATAAATCAGCCAAGTGCGAGTCCCAATCGCGCCCTGAGGGTTCCGTACTTTTGATCGCTTTGACGTTTAATTTTGTTTATTCTAAAACCGAAAGAGACAGTACTCGAGTATATGTTATGAATTTTAAATTGATACGTTTATGCATTCCTCAGAAAAAGAAGATGTGCAGACGCCAGATAGACAGACACACAACAAAGTGATCTTATTAGGTACGGAACCCTTAAAAAAGTATATCACATAATTCTGCAGTCTGTAAAAGGGGAGGTACAACTCCTACGAATAATATGCTTAAGTAGTCTTTATAATTCGTAGTTCTCTTACCTCTAAATACCCTGGTCTACGGTCAATGTGTTAGAAACTTTTTCATACAGAATAAACAGAGAAACTCGTTTATTTTTCTGACAATTAAACAAAATAGTAAACAAATACGAACTATTCTAAAGACGCGAGTTTCAGTCATAACGTCTTCCCTCCTCGCGAACTAAGAAATATAGATCCTCGCGAGCAAAACCTGTACTAAATCACTAGTCTGCATTATTACATACATATAATTCCACGATCATACAAGTATATTGGGGATGTTTTGTTCGTTTTGATATTGTAAATTTTTATTGAGATTATTATGGCACGACTGTATTTTTTAATAAATTTATTTCCAACCGCCCATGCTATGAGAGTAATGTTCATTTATGCGCTTTTATGGAATTTATTGAATGCTACGTAGGTACCTTCATTCTATTACAGCCACAAGAAGTACACACCTATGTAAGTACTTATTCTGTTTCGTCTAGTAAATGATGTAAGTATGTGTTTATTTAGCACGGCGTGACTTTAGATTTTTAAAATGTTTAAAAATTTATGAAAAATAATAATAAATTTTATGAAACATATTTAAACAATAACTTATTAATTATTTCTTTTTTTTTTAGTTGAGATAAATGAAATGATAGTCTATTTATATATTTATGATTATGGATCTATAAATGTCCATATTTTTACACTAAGTATAAAGAAATCGTTTTGTAAAATTTGTGTTTAGTTACGAACTCATTAAGTACAGTTAACAATTTCTCTTACAAACCGGTTCTTTAGTTTGAACAAACTTACGTACGCTTTATTACTTGGAACTGGTTATTTCATAAGTTTAAGGATAGGTATTATAATATTGGATAAGAAATAGTGTACATAATACCACATAATACAAAATAGTTAGCTCAATCATATTAGAATATTCGAAAATAATAATTCTGTTAGTTATTGTAGCAACATGTCTTTAATTTAGACGCCTTCTGTCTGTTTCTCAAGAAATAAAATGCTGGCTGGCAAATAAAAATATAAATAAAAGCGCTGACCAAGCAATAGTTAGATACGAAGGATTAAGAGTTCTGCAAGTCACAAGCACATTATAGGTACTTATCGTAAAATATTTAGAAAATTAATTATTTTAATTTTCTGAAAATATTTTATATTGGCCCTCACAATGGGCCAGATCAGGACGGGACGTACCCCTCTCCCCACTGCGCCCGCCCGCCTCACTGGAATGCCCATTGTCCCGCCGATATGATGTTATGGCAAGCCACTTATGTCAATAGCTACATTTGTCCGAACGATCTTTGTATTGTTGTAGCTATTATTCAAACTTTTAAGGTTTTGACATTCATTTAAATATTATATTTGCAACAAATAATGAAACCATCGTGGTTTCATTATTTGTTGCAAATATAATATTATTTAAGCTATTTACATCTGACGATAAAAATTACGTTTTAAGTATTTACTTCTTATAAGAAAAACTAACTGAAGTCACCTGAACAACAGATTATAGAATGCTCCTAAGCTTAACTTAAAAAGTAATTACTAACTACAATAAATTATCATACAAAACCTTTATATCTTGAGAGGCCAGGGTTAATAATGTCTTAATTTCTCTCTGTAGAGTGGTACTAACTATTATTATTATCCATATTATAGTTTCTACGACCTGCCTGATGGACTACAGTCGGAGAGAGGTATATGAAATTATGTTAAGTAGTAGCTCATCTTAGATCTTAAAAACATAGTGTCCATTCGTTAATACTAAATGGCCCACTTACTAAATACATTTAATATAAACACCATCATAAAGATTAGAAACAATTAACATACACACCTATTTTTTTTTTTTTTTTTTTCCTCTCTTTTTATCTGCAATCAGTCAGTTGACTATAAGCGGATTTGGTGCAGGCATATGTTATGGAAAAGATGCTTCCCAGTGGCAGCAATCTTTCTTATTTTCTGGAGTCAAGTTCCTGGATGTGAAATCTCTTCAAGCGTTTATGGTAGTTGATGTTAATCAGATCTGCTGCAAGTTCATTAGGGTGGTTTTCGAGTCGATTTTTATAGCGTTCAGACAACAGTCTTATTTCCTCCTTCACTGTGTTCACTTGAAGTGTGTCATGGATTTCGGCGTTAGTAATAAACCATGGGGTGTTGGCTATGTTCCTTAGGATGCCATTTTGCAATCTTTGCATGATTGTTATGTTGGAATTGCATGCACTTCCCCACAGTTGAAGCCCATATGTCCATATTGGCTTGAGTATTGCCTTATGGCGCATCCACACATGCCCGGCGGCACGGCCGGCGGCATGGCCGGCGGCCGTGCCGCCGGCATTTGCCGCATCTCAGCCGCGGCACGCGCGGCTTTTTTGCCTGCATTCAGCGGCAAGGCGGTCTGAAACCCGGCGGCATAAGCCGGCGGCATGTGTGGATGCGCCATTATATATGAGTAGCTTGTTATCTATGGACAAGACCGAATTGCGCGCCATTAGCCAATACATACTCCTATATCGTAGATTCAATTCATCTCTTTTCTTTTTTATATGATTCTTCCATGTCAACCTGCGGTCAAGATGCATCCCTAGGTACTTGACACAGTCATTCTGTGGTAGATAGCTGTTTCCTAACCTAACAGGTGGGCAGTCCCCTTTTCTTAGGGTGAAGGTGATGTGAACCGATTTTGAAGAACTGGCTTTTATACGCCATTTGTGGAGCCAGTTACTTATTTCATCAAGACTTTTTTGTAGTTTGGCAGAAGCTATATTAGGTTCCTTGCTAGTTGCTAGTACGGCAGTGTCGTCTGCAAATGTAGCAGTGGTAACATTATGAACTTCAGGAAGGTCCGAAGTATACAGGGTATAGAGGACAGGACCCAGCACAGACCCCTGGGGAACTCCAGCCTCTATATTGTGGAATTCTGAAGACTCTCCATCAACTCTAACTTGGAATATCCGGTCAGACAGGTAGGATTCTAGAAGTAAATAGAAGCTATGTGGAAGAGAATTCTTAATTTTGCACAGCAATCCCCTGTGCCAGACCTTGTCAAATGCCTGTTGGATATCCAGGAAGGCCGCTGAACAGTAAGTACTCTTTATTTTCGAGGGACTTTCTAACTGTGCCACACACTCGATGCACCTGTTCTATAGTAGAATGATATTGTCGGAAGCCGAACTGGTGTTTTGGGATAATTTGACGGTTGGTGAGTATCGGGATTATTCTTGACAATAGAATTTTTTCAAAAATCTTGGATAGTACAGGCAAAAGGCTGATGGGTCTGTACGAGCTCGCGTCTTGTGGCGGTTTACCTGCTTTATGGACCATTGTTATTATTGATACTTTCCAAAGTCTTGGGAAGTACTGTACTCTGAGTATTCCGTTGAAAAGTGTAGTCAAGTAGACTAAAGCCTTTTTTGGAAGTTGTTCTAATATCTCTTTGGTGATTAAATCAAATCCAGGGGATTTATGACTTTTGAGCCCTTTTATCACTCTTCTCACCTCAGGAAATGTCACAGGCTTGGGAGGCAGTGATAATTGGAAAACCTGACCAAGAAAGTTGTCCACTTCTCTCTCTACCTCCACACTAGTGCTCTCATTTGGCTTGAACACTTCAGCTAGATGCCTAGCAAAAATGTTTGCTTTCTCCTTAGCGGTTTTTGTCCATCCAGTATCCGTTTTTAATGGGTACTTCTTATCTTGGGGACCTTTTAGAGCTTTTGTGGCCTTCCATAAAGAGTAATTGGTAGAGGCTGTTGCAGTTAAATTCTCCAGCCTGCATTGCAACGTTTTATTTTTTGCATCCTTTACACAGTCTTTGAGATCCTTAATGGCTTTGTTCAGAGCAGTTTTGTCCTGTGGGTGTCTAGTTTGGTGCCAGATGCGCCGAAGCCTTCTTTTTTCTAAAACTTTATATTTTATGTCCAATGGTACATTTTTGGCTATGTTGTAGCTGCTGTTTTGCGGGGTGTTTTCCCAACAAGCTAATTGTATAACATTTGTAATTTGATAGGCAGCGTCCTCTATATCTTCTGGTGTTTTAAGGGCCACATCTAGCTTTAAATGCTTGTCTATGTGCTCCCTGAAGCTCTCCCAGTCAGTATGTCTATTACAAAGGGACTCTGGCTTGTCATAGCATATAAGTGTAGTGCTTACTGTTAAAATGACAGGTGTATGATCTGAACTGCTGTCGTGACAAGACTCTGCTTTAAGATAGTGCTGGGCCAGACCCTTTGTAATAAAGAAGTCAATCAAGTCTGGCTGTTTTTTAGGATCGGATGGCCAATATGTAGACTCACCAGTTGCAATTACATCAAGATTGCTTTTATCCATACACAATTTAAGTTGTCTACCTCTGGTTGTTGTTAGTCTCGAACCCCAATGTGTATGTTTGGCGTTCCAATCGCCCCCCGCAACAAACCTGCCTCCAAGTGTTGATAAGTACGCCTGGAATGTAGAGCAATCAATCTTGTGCTTTGGTGGGCAATAAACGGCTGACAAGTTGAAGTACCCACATTTGTCTTCTACTGCCACAGTTGTTGATTGAATTTGATCTGTTTTGTACTCTGGGAGCAGATGATGTTTTATGGTCTTGCGTATTACGATTGCAGTCCCTCCATGGCCAGTCCCGTCAGGGTGGTGTGTGACATATGTATTGAAGTCTTTAAGGATGACATTTGTTTGTTCAGTGCAGTGTGCCTCTGAAATTAAGACTGCATCCAGTTTGTGGGTTGCAACAAGAAGTTCCAGTTCAGACTTGTTTGGAGCTAGTCCATTAATGTTCCAGGTAGCGATTCGTAGAGTCATCATTTTAATTTACTGACGAGTGTACTCAAGAGACCCATAAGGGTGCTCATCTGTTGTAGGAGAAGGTCGAACTGCTGGGATTGTTTTAAAAGTATCTCTTCTATTGAGCTGTTGGATTTAGGAGTAGAAATGTCATCAGTCTTTTTAAGAACATCAGAGTAGAGTGACTTTTTCTGAGTTTCATTAGTTCTATCCGGCTCTACATTATATGTGGTAGATTTCGCATTTTCGCTCGAATATAGTTGAATGTACTGTGCGTTTTTAATTGGATTCACTATTTTAGAGGTGGTTTCTGTCCTTATGGGCCTTGGTTTCCTCCTGGCTAGGATTTCCTTGTAGACACTACATTCCTTGAAGTTTGCAGGGTGCTCACCTTGGCACAGTGCACAGAGAGCTGGTGTACTGCGATCTTTTTTTGGGCATTCCGAGGTTTTATGGCCCTGAGCACATTTCACACAACGATATGGCTGCATGCAGTAGTTCTTTGAATGGCCATATTGTTGGCATCTCTGGCATTGTGGAATAGTATATCTTTTTTTGGGATCTTCTATCACTACTGTTTGGTAATGAATTTTAGTAATTTTCTTTACTGCATGGTTGTTTGGGCCTGGAGCTACATTAACAAAGAATGTCGATGTTGGTATTCTTTCAGGGCCAAATTTGACATTTATGATTTCTCCCTGCACCTTGTTACCGGTTTTTTCGATCTCGGCCTCTATAGCTGAATGAGGCGTAGTATGATGTAAGTTTTTAATGACCATTCTGTAACACCTTTGATCCTTTCGATTGAAAGTGTATCCTACTAGCCCATTTTCTCGAACCATAGATATTATTTTTTTGTATATTTCTATGTCAGTAGTGCTTATTCTAAGCTGATTTTTATTTATTATTTTTAAGGTAAAACTATCACCTTTAATTGATGTTTGAAGGAGCTCCGTTAGTTTGTTTACATCCTTAATACCGTACAGAAGTATTGGTGGTGGTTTAGGTAGCTTTTTCTCTTCTACTTGTTTTTCGGATTCTTCTTCTGTAAGATCAACTGGTAATACATTGAAACTGTTGCTTGTTTCAACTCCCTCTGACGTTGGTGACCGTGATGATCTCTTCCGTTTACTGGTACGTGGCATGGGAACTCTTTGCCAGGGGGTTGTCGAGGTAGTGTCTCTCCACATGTGGTACCTTCTTGACTAGGTTTGGGATCTAGCTGACACACCTATTTGTAGCTTAATTTTCAAAATTCCTACAAAAGCGAAGCTATCCACACAATACACGTAATCTCAATCTTAAACTACAGTACACCTACTTACCCATGACGTTGAAATTTTACAGGTGGTAGTCTATAAATTGGAGACAACTGCTAAGAATGGAAATGCGCTGGGTGGCGCCCCAGGCAGCATCAATTAGTCATGAACACCATTCCCAGGAACGGCTGAACAGAATAGGCTGAAATTTTGCATACGAGTATAAGGGTAGGGCAGGGACTAACACATGTGCTACTTTTTATTTAACAAATAAACGGGTCTAGTAATGCTGATTACCTTGAAGGACAAATAAACATGATTAAGTAGAGATTAAGCTCTACAAACAATTTGCTTTAATCGAAGAAGTGCCTACTTATATGATTTATTTTTAAGAAATGCTAGGTATTACTAATATATGTGTGTCTATTGTGTTTATGTGTGTATTATAGTAGTGGCTAATAGGCCGATTTTCATAAAGCTCTTATCAAATTAACTTAAAAAATATACTTAGAGAAAAAAATAAGAACTTGTCTCGCTCTGAAAAGCGGGCAAGTATAATATTTAGAATGGAGACTTACGACGTGCAATTACGAAATTCAAATATATTCAATTATTGAGTAGTTTTATTTTTGGTAATATCTAAATGAACGACATAAAATGAAAATAAAATAATTATGAAAATAATTGTTATATGTCGTTTTAATTTTAAGACAATACCTAAGTATATTTATCATAAAATAATTTTAAGAATTTATATAATAAGGATATAATTTTCGGAGCGCTTAATACTCATGTAGTAATTTATCAGCTTGTCTGTGACAATATACAAGGCAGAGCTTAATGATGTAGGTATAAAGTATAAAAGCTCAAGTATATTACGTGTAAAATAAACACTTTAATTCAGGAGACAAATGAAGGCCAACAAATCATGTTTTGACGACACGTCTAGTCTTGGAGAATGCGAGAGTGGGTAATATGTAACGCGTAGTTACTCAGAGAATACATTGTAATGATGTAGTGAAGATATTAGTGGCCTTAGAATAACTAACATGCCTAAATAGAGCGCATATTTGTAGCATACAGAGAGCCATTCACCACTAAGACCACTACGATCTTTTTCTACAATTATATACTATGACAATAGGTAAACCAAGTCCACAATGAACATAGATAACCAACCTGACCAATTTGAAGCTGCCCACGTCCAGCGTCTTCTTGTGATACCCAGATTGTCGAACCATAAGGTAGGTGGATGGCTAACACTTCTTGTCGGTACGTAGTTGCCCTGCTGACATAATAGTAGACAGTAATATCTACTACCCTCTAATATAAAATGATAAAATAAGGCCGTCTTAACGTTAAACCTGCTTAAGAATGCTTTTGCTTGAGAAGTAAAACCTTGACCAACTGCAAATAGAAAAGGCAATTTTATGTTCATTGCGTACCAATGTGGTGTGATGTCAGGTAGAAACAAAATGGTAAAGTCTTATTTCAATAATATACTGAAATTATGCTATTGCCTGCAGCTCCGCCCGCGTAATACTTGGTTATTTAACATTACCGGTCTTTAACTTTATATAGGTATACATACCAAATTTTAACAAAACAGGCCCAGCGGTTTTGCCGTTAAAGCGTATCAGACAGACTTTCCCATTTATATTAGTATTGATTTGGTTTCAACTCAACTTAATCTAGCGTCAAGACCAATTTTACTTGCGAGCAATAGATAGTCATAATAAGTAATATTTTGGTTTTTACGCGAGCTCTACCTAACCACGACTAGTATCAAATACAGAAAGCTACACTAATGCTGTTGAGTGGTTGAATCAGCCACGCCGAGAGTGCCCAAGAGGCTCAAGTTGGACGCAGCGAACACAGCTGTCAAGGCCAACTGAGGTCACTCCTCCGACGCGGGCCGCGCTACGATGCCAAGACCGGTTCTACAATTTTTAGTCTCTTTTTATTTTCATTTTTGTATACACGACGACGCTCCGACTAAACAATGTTTATATGAAGCAGCAACGGATTAACTTTTATTCATAGTTAAATGAAATACCAAATTTCAAATACGCCCAATGTATTTTGTTGATATTTAGTAAGTATATCAAATTTTGTGAAAAATCAATAAATCAATATTTGGTTATAAAGTAAGTAATAAATTGACATATACAATTTTTATTTCAATAAATTATAAGCGACGTATTCTACTGTTCTGCATTATCAAAATATACGAGAAATTTAGAGACTAATAAAATATAAATATGTAAAAAGACAATAAAAACCACGCCCCACCTCGTAACTCAATATCGTAATATTTTAAGATGTCAAATTTTGTTTAGATTAAACGAAACTGTCTATTTACGATAGTAGGTTTGTTTATTTTCCCAGATAATTTATTTTTTCTTGATTCGTTGATGGCCACCAGATGGCGTGTCTATAGTGTTCACGTTGTACTGTATGGTTTCATTTCGTAACAAATATAAACATGGCACCCCCGATGCTCTTGCTAAGAAATTTTAAGCGTACCGCACCGCATACTGACTCTACTGCGTAACTGACCGCTGATCTTACTCATGGGATTTCCCAGTAATTTTTTATGAGATGTGTCTTGAGAATAATTTTAAGTTATTAGCTAATAATTCTTAAGCATACAATTCATATATTTTTTTCCCGTAATTTTATTTAGTTTTAAAACAAGTTTTAACAAGTTACATCGTTGATAAAGTTTTACTCGGTTATTTTGAATTAAAACTATTGTGAATAAAGTACATACAGTAGAGATGAAGATAAATAGCAAGCAAGCAACCGACCGCCGTTTTCACATAATATAACCGAATAATTTCTTAACTCGCTGAATTGTCATGCAAGCGCTACCGACCCAAATATTGGTAAAAGTAAGAGATCAGTTACGTTAATAATAGTGATGCAAGTTGCCTGTATTTATTAAGCTAGAAAGAAAAGATTATTTCAAAAAGACACAACTATAGTTTTCCTACGAATTAATTAAGTATATATAAGTAGTACCCTAAGGTTGGCTGGAAGAAATTGCATCAGCGATAAGTCCGCCTTTGTACACATTGTTTGTATTTGTATTCAACATGTATAATTTGTATGATAATGGTACAATAAAGAGTATATCTATCTATCTATCTATTGTTTAGAAATTTTTCATTATTTTATACGACCCGTCATATTTTAAAGAAAAAAAATTCTTACATATATATGCGTTCAATATTATGTTTGTGTAAGAATCTCAAAATCAAAGAGTCAAATAAATAAAGAGTAATAAGATAAAATTCTCGACCACAAAAACAAGTCGGTTGCGAAAATAGACCACACTAATTTAGATAACGGTATATTTAGTTGGGTTTGCTTTATTCAATCTCTTTTTGTGCCTTTTGGTTCACTTGTTTTATTATAATAGTCTCTATATTTTTATATAGAATCCTGAACTGTTTGAAACATTTGGACTCACTTAGCTGAAATTATATGTTTAATTTCCTTTTTTATTTGAACTATCGAGTACTATTACTAATTCTTTACTATCGATCTCTCTTTCATTATAGCTATAATTATCACTGTTTTTATATATAAGTAAAGTACAGTGTTGCACTATAAAACTATATCCACCTATTAGAGCCAAATTCTCATAAAGCTCATAAATTGAGCTATCAGGGCCAAGCTTTATTCTACCAAGCCAATATGTTGTCGAGATTCGATACCTCTCCACCTTTTCTCCGCTTGCTTTTTGTTATCATTAGTTAATAGATTGGCAATTTATTAATCCAAATAATATTGCTCGCTAAACAGGTACTTACTCAACGATACTATCATTATCACTACATAGTATAAATCAAAGTCGCTTTTTCTGTCCCTATGTATGCTTAAATCTTTAAAACTACGCAACGGATTTTGATGCGGTTTTTTTAATAGATGGATGGGTTTTATGCCCATGCGAAGCCGGGGCGGGTCGCTAGTATTTTATAACATACTGACCAACTTGCCCTGATTGAGGATCGCAAATGCCGTCTTGCTTTTTCAGCGGATCCTGGGCATCGTACTGTTTTGCCGTAACGACCGCCGCAGCGTAATAGTCCGCCAATCTGAAAGTTATAAGTTTATACAGGTTAGTAGTGACGGGATGATGACTTAATGCCACAGCACACCACAGTTCTTTTAATTTAAGATTTAATACAGGTACATATCGTATCTATGGGCGATTCTGTTTCCATCGTCTAAAGGCTAATATTTTTTACAGGTAAGTACTATTCTACTGCTTATTATGGTGAGCAGGTGAGCACACAACGAAAGCAATCTTACATACACGATAGAGAAACCATTATTTAGTTCAATGAGTTAATATTTTAGTATATAATGGCAAGTATGTTTTTCTTCTGCTTAATAATTTTTATCTTAAGTAGTTTCTGTAGGACAATAGACATACAGCTACTCTGGTACGCTAGTTTGACATACTTTATATTATCTTCTATCTTCTTCTTCTATCTTCTATATACATAAAAATCAATTGCTGTTCGTTAGTCTCGCTAAAACTTGAGAATGGCTGGACCGATTTGGCTAATTTTGTTTTTAAAATATTTGTGGAAGTTCAGGGAAGGTTTAAACGGTATGAAAGGTGCGTTCAGGCGGTACGGAGTTCGCCGGGACAGCTAGTATTATATAAGTCATATTTCTTCGGGATTTAGTGAATATTTATAAATTAAATATGAAACACTCCCAATCGATATTTAAGTAAAAAATAAATTAAAACCATAAAGTTTAAAAGTTTAATAGTGAGCTGTTACATTCTTTTTATGGAATTCATGCATCGCTAGGTATGTGTATCACTTAAATACCGTCCGAGCATTGGAGAAATATCAACGGACTGAAGAACAATGGAGTATTATGTGGTAATATTGGAAATATATTCGTTTGCTTAACCGTGGAAAAAAATATCTAAACAAATCGCTTTATTGTTTCTTTCGAAACGAGTTTTAAATATCCACTAAGTATTTGCTATTTACAAACTTTCAAGTATGTAAATAGCAAATCTTGATGGGAAATTGCAAAAAATTGCTCTTGACTGAAACTCCCAAATAAGTATAAGTAATAAGACATATTAGTAAAGATAAAAACTGTTGTCGTAATTTAATTGATTTGTGTTCATGCAATCAATTTAAATACTAAGTTTGATTTAAATGGCGAATCCTTATAAATTTCGTTTTACGTAACTACTTAATTAATGATTAACACAAATTATATTTATAATATATAATATTTACTCGCAGGTGAGTAAAATCACACCAAGATATACTCTTTTATCTTATCCTAGTTTGGGACAGAAAGGACCAAGTGGCTGCGACCATTAAATCTAGACCTCCCAACATTTCTTATTAGTTCATAAAACAAAAGAGAAAAGGGTCAAGCAACGAATACTCGAAGACTTTTCACGTCGGTTACATGCGAGGCTTCGAGCAAGTAACTTGTCGGGGTCATAACCTGTTTGCGACCCCTCCCTTTGGGACGGAGCTCTCGATGTACTCCAGTGACCCTGACTGATGACAATCAAGCATACTTTCTGACGTAATATTGTGGTAGACAAATATAAATTAGAGTCGTTAATCACGTAATTCGTGTAAGTATATATTGGTAAGAGTATTGGTTATAATATTTGGTAAGCGTTAGTTATCGTACTAATACTTAATAAATAGAAATCTTTGGATGTCCTGTGGCTCACTTAATGATAAAAATCTTTCGCTTTTAGGGGTCGGTTTCGGTTTCGCTTTTAGGGGCCAATGGTAATTGACTTCTTAAATTTTTTTTCTTGGGGATGAATGTAATAGAAAAAATGTTTTCTTGTCCATCTAAATTAAATAACCTTACGAGACCCCGGGAAAAATCTAATATTTTCTAAAGAATTGTTTCTTGGAAACATCAGATATCTTGAATGCTGTCAAAAGTTTGAAGTAAAATTATTTACTGAATAATAATATATATTGTTCAATAATTTCCTTTCAACGAATAAATGTTGCATAAATAACAACCCCTATTACATTCTAAGAATCGAACCCATTAAGTTTCCTAAAATATATTGTTCTTTCATTTCAATGTTAAGCTCTTTTAAATTAATTTTATTTATTTCGCATTAAATCTACCCCACAGATAAGTCAAGGGAGCTCATTCTTAAAATGTAATTATTTTTTTACGACTGTTGTAAAATGTAATTAAATTTCATTCCTTTAAGTAAATAGAAGTATATTTAGACTATATTCACATCCGCAGCACGCATGTTGTTTAGGACATAAAATTTAAATTGGTTGGAATTGTCGATTTGAGTTTGTTTGCGTAGGGCATTTGATTTGTTGAAATGACGTGAAAGACGTGTTGTATTTATTGTGTTGTTGTGGGCCCGAGGACTGTGTATATTGTGAAGGCGCACAATGCGAGTGCAGCGGGCCGTTGTGCCTTGTGAAATGTTGCACGACTACTTTTTTCGTCTGGATTCTATACTCACGATACTCGTTTTTTAAGCCGTGAGTCCGAGATGTACAGGTTTATCTGTTTAAAATTTATTAACATCGAGAAACAATTTAAAACCTTTTCTTCAGACTGTTTAAGTTATTTAATATAATATATGTCATTTTTGTAGACTATTAAATATAATACAACATTTAATATTCTTAGTTTAGTGGCTTAAAACAAAAACATTAAAAAAATAAAGTAAATCCGTATCGCAGCTTTAATCAAAAATAAAACTATTTTCGTATTAGAATCGCGATGCTTCTCTTAAAATGTTACTTTATTTAGTTTTTATTATTTCTGCTTTAGCGACTACTACTTATTTGGTCATATTATGAGAGACAACGTCCTGATATACAGACAGATGGACGGCAAGACAGTGTAGGCATAGTAATAGCGTCTTGTTTTTACACTTTCTATTCAGTACTCATACAACATTTAATAAAAAGGATTTTATTAAATTTAAGTGTAAATTAAAAAGAAACGGACTAAACATTGAAAGCATTTATCTTAATTAGTAATCAAACAAATGACAGAATTTAATTACTACATGACAGAAAACGTGCGACGAGTAATATTATTTAACTATGAATTTCACTTCAGTATAATTTTATTTTATGCAATGAATTCTCAGCTAAGGTTAACACGAGAGACTACGAGCTGAAATATTAATTGAAAGGATGTAATTTCTTTAGCCCCAATAACATTCGGATGACATATTTTAAACTGCTGAGGTAACCACCATATGTAACCACTTTCTTGCCCAAGTGACTTCAACAGACTGGACAAAAAAAGCAACGATAAGACCAACCCACATCCTCAAGTCACCATCCTTCCACAAGATACAAGATTAAAAAAATAAAAAACATACAAGGCAACAGCCTTAAAAGATTTTTCAAACAAACAGCGCCCAACAATGCCCAAAATTCCAACCCTTTGGTATTACGGTACAATAATAGAGTCACTATACATATATGTCCTTGAATAAAGTGGTTAAACGAACAACACTCAAAAAAAATATTTAAGGTTACTTAATTCCGTGAAATGATTTTATTCTGACTGTTTTACAAAAAAATTATACTATTACTATACCTAGATTTTATTAATTTTTTCCAAACTTTATTTACCTAGGTATCTCTACCAGTCAACCTTTTGGGTAACGCCACTAATAGTCAAGATGTCCTTATAGCACAAAAAAATGTATTAGAGCCATATGCAAACTAAAACAAAGAGAAACAAGTAAACCACATTTTCAAAAACAAAAATTACTTACATTTCCCTCCGTGTATATCTACGAAGTATGCATTTTTGTTAAAAACAATTATAATATGTTTAAGCCAGTTGAAAGTCAACGTCGCTCTGATACACTTCACCTCGTAACAACAAACACAGCATTTCTACACAAAAGTATATATGCAATGGCCCCTAAACTATATAATAAGCTACCCTCACACATTAGAAAATGCAAAGAATTTTGTCATTTTAAGCGAATGCTATATAATTTATTATGATTATAATATAATAATATTAAATGAATACTTAAATGATAATTTTATATAATATTTTGCATAGGTACTTAGTAATTTTATTTTAATTAATAGTAATTTATATATTTGTATTCCAGTGTATAATTTGACATAAATTTATTATCATTTACATAGATTATTAATCCTGACATAGTTTTTGACCTCTCGTATCCAATAATAATAATATCCAATTCAAAATCGACCTTTGATTACATGACACAATTTTGCTTTTTAGATATAGGTATTGCAACTTTATAACGTAGACATATTCCAATTCAGGAATAAAGCAAGAATTATAATTACTTCTCTATCCATAATTAAATTGCTTATTAGAATTGCATGTAACCTCTTTTCAATGACTAGAATGAAATAGCTAATAATATTATTATAAATCAACATGTTAATTTTGTATGCCTGCTGGCGCACACAGAGAACTGTTCAGAATTTGTTATGATTATGATTTAAGAAAAACATTTTTTTATCTATTTTATACCCATTCCTAGTCCATAAAATTGCAACAATAGTTGCACAATTATTTATTCACATATGATGCATGGGACAGAATTTATGTTAATTTTCCTTGGATATGATCAATGCCAGTTACTTGATATATTTCATCACTATTACATTTTAAAGTATTATGTTTTGTTTTAAATAATTATTTTCTATTTGTTTAGATTGAAACAATTTTTCTCATCGTTTTTTCAGCCCTCTATGGCAGCAAAACTTAATTTCAAAAGTTCACTCTTAAAATCCTATCGAAAACACCGACGGCCATTTTTTTAGTTTTATGTTTTCATAATTATTCTGAAAGAAGCTATTTTTGAAACCTGATAAAAACCACATGAAATTCATGTGATTCCACAGTCTTGTCGAATGAAAGTTATTTGAATTAGGTACCGAATGACAGAAGTCAAAAATAGGTTTGAAATTACAGTTTACCACAACGGTTGCGTCACGTCATGGCGAAGAAATTTTATACTGCCATCTTGCATTTTTCTTAACGGAGATAGATAATAATATATTTTGGTTTCGTGGGTCAAATACTGTAAAAAATAAACATTTGTTGCATCAAAATTTATATGAGTCAAGTAGCCTATTATACAGCACGAGCGAGAGAGATAATGTCACGAAAATCAGTTTACTATCAAATTCAATGGACATAAAGTAGACCAAAAAATAAACAAATTATTGATCTAAAACGTAAATAGTATGCTTACATTATGTTTACATTTTTAGAAATAAGACAGTGGTATTTAAAATTTCTTCTTCGTCCGAGCGTGTTTCCCGGTTGCATCTTCCGCTTACGCTTCAGAGCCCAGGGTACGCTATTAATCATGGTTTTGATTTGGAGGAACTGGTTATTAGAATGAAGCGACTGCCGTCTGACCTCCGTAACCATGAGGATTTTTGATAACTACTAACGTAAAATAATAATGTTACATTAATAGAGCAAGCCAGTGCAGATAAGAATAGCTTGTATTATCAGAATTCGTTAAAAGAAAAAATATTTTTACTTTAACAAAAATAAAACCCATACAAAATTATAACGTAAAAGAATGTAAATAAAAACATAATTAATTACAAAACAAAAAGCTCTTAAAAGCTTTCCTTTTCAAACTCGGGTTGGGGTGGCGCCCCTCCGTTATTATACCTACCAAACTAAATTTCATTCTAGATGTATGTTGCCAACATCCACCTACCCACTTGCCAAATACGTAATTTCCTGTTTCATCATACAGAAATATTGGTTTTGTTAAATGTAAAAAAATGTAGAGATTCGTTTAGGTATATTTGATACAAAAAGTCAAATATATAAAAGGGTCTATTTATAGGCATTTACTACTACTAGCTGCAGTTGCTATTAGCTGTGTTATGAACCCTCGTTTCATTTTCTATTTTATTTTAAAGTAGCGATCCGCTCCGGCTTCGCATGAGCATTAAAACCTTCCTGTTGAATCACTCTATCTATTAAAAAAACCGTATCAAAATCCGTTGCGTAGTTTTAAAGATTTAAGTAGTGATAATTACAACTTGTACACTGCGTTTGTTGTATACTGTATGCTTACTTAGTTAATAACAGAAATCTGGTGAACTACTTGACCAATGAAAACATTGTTGTAAATAACGCTAAGGCAGAGTTAAAAAAATCCTAACAGAGTAAAAGCCTTTTAGCTATTAAGAAATCTTTTCTGTCCTAAGCCACTATTAATAATAAAATCATTTACGTAAGCACATAAAGCTAAGAGAATCCACGAATTTAAGTGGATTTTTTTTAAGGAACCTACATAACGTTAGATTTAATTTCGGAAATGTTTGTTTGAATTTTTTCAGTTGTAAATTGGAGTGAAATGAAGGAGCGTCCCGGCGCGGGACGGAGCGGAGAATAACACATGGGGTGCAGCGAAGGGTGCGGCGCGGGCGGCCCACTGAAAAGTGCGCGGGTGGGGCTGAACAAACTCGCGGGGACTTACAACCGCGGTCTTACACTTTTCATGATTTCCCTTCTTCCTCTTTGATTTTTGTTGTTGCTATGACCAATATTTACTTAAGAAATTATTTTTAATTTGTTCTCAATTGATTCATACTTTAATCTAAAGTATGTGCCAATACTTGCTAAAATTATAATTTCTTATAACTGCGTGAATGGTTAAATTACATCCAATATACAAAATGAAAATAAAGAATACTATAACAATCATTAATCATTTTATAGAAACACAGATAGTAGTAACCGTATTTACGAAAAAAATCTAATAACTATGTCAAGAAAATAATCTGTGTCGCAGTCTAAAATTGTAGTTGTTGTCAAAATAAAACATGAAAAACCATCACTAAACTAGTTGTTAAAACACAATCCATTACAGATAAGAGTGTACGATAGAAAGTGTGTCACATTCACGTTCCAATGAAGACGCATCCGGTCGTAAATCTTACGTAAACTATTCACGATAAGTTAAAATATGGTTATAAATATAAATGAATAAGAAATACAGTGTTTTCAGGGAGACGCAGTTGAACGTCCCTCCAGCATGTACTCTCAAATAGGGGAACAAGCATTTTAGCATTACCCCCGTGCACAACTCTTCCCGCGGGGAGGGGGTGGGCCCACGGCGACGTAAAAATCAATATGCTGGAGTTGTTAAATCACGCTTATAAACGAGCACTCGTCTTCGTTTCATTCCTCAAATTACAAAAATACTTACATCAGTTAAGTTTTCATTAATATACCAACAAATATGAAATCGAAAAAAAATATCTTCCATTCTATTGTGTCTGTCTTAATATTGTAAGGACTAACTTTATTGGACTCTTAAATCATAGAAAGTCAAAAGAA
Source organism: Apomyelois bistriatella (assembly GCA_947044815.1). NCBI lineage: Eukaryota > Metazoa > Arthropoda > Insecta > Lepidoptera > Pyralidae > Apomyelois > Apomyelois bistriatella. The sequence continues at coordinate 7,597,500 of OX345690.1, forward strand.
ATTGTGATAATTAATTGTATTATACTCGATTTGATGGCATTAACAGCTTTACTTTCGGTGTCCATTATCAGATAGCAGCAACCCTTTGATCTCATTAATCGAGGCGGGTGGAATTAATAAAAAAAGGTCAACAGCTATATAGAAACAATAGCTTCCCAACCCTCGCCCGTCGCCATTCACAGAATACTAGTTAAATCACATTATAACGTAAATACCTCCTGAAAATTAAGATATACTATATTTAGTTATTGGTTACTTTAACCTTGTTTTTAGGTTTACTCAAAGGTTAAATTTCTTATATTTATTTAGAACCAGCTTTTATTTAAGAGCTTTAAAAGCTTTCTTGAGTATTGCGCTCATTACATAGCAACACATTTTGCAATAGGATAAAGCTAATTGTTTCTTAATTCATCTTAAGATTTCGCCTGTGGCTCGTTCTCTCGGTCACACCTTATCAGTGAGACCTTAAGAATGTAAACCTTAAAGTTTGTAACCGATTCTGTTCAGCCGTTCTTGTGTTAAATGATACAACTAACCCAACTTCGGTTTACATATATTGATATTTCTGATGAAATTCCCAATCTGACCATTATTTAATTTTTTATTGATTAATAAGCACCTACCTTCTTTATTACTATTCAATAAGTTTGTTTTTTTTTTCTCTTAAAATCACACATATTTTATTATTAAACTAGCTGTAGCCCGCGGCTTCGTGCGCGTAGTCTTCGTTCCCGTTATCGTGGGAATTTCGGGAATCGCTCCCGAAATTCCCGCAGCTATATTGCCGGGGAATCCCCCTTTTCTTTTATACAATAACCAAAACAAAAAAAGGAATTATCCAATTGGTGCATTCGTTCGAAATCAGACATGCCTTGAGTATATTCAAATGATGATAACTTTTTTTTAATGAACCAATTTTGAAGAAACGAACTTTAGACGTTCTTCCGAGTTAACACAAAACAGTTTGTGTTAACTCGGACTCGGTTTTAAGCAAATCGGTTTAGTAATTTCGGAGATAAGCGTCATCATACACAGACAGGCAAACAAAAAATTAAAAAAAAGTTTTGCTTACTATTATTAATTTTAAACATAGATTAAAAGCGCGCGATTTAGAAATTCTATGATTTTTAATATCCCTCTATCCATTTCAGTCAAAATTACTAAATGTACAGACAAAATATTTTTACTATTTTATTATATTATGTATAGATAATCAACTCAGAAGCCCTCAGTTTGATTAGTCATCCATTCTTTTACAAGGTTTAACTGTAGGTCATACTCGTGGTTCTAACTTTTAATGTCAGTGGCCGATAGGTGGTTTTGTTTTTATATCCTACACAGTATTCCAATAATACTGATGTCAAATAAACTACGACGATTAACCTTGCAAAATATTGTATGTAAACATGTGAAAAATGCAAGAAATGCTCCATTCTGTTGCCTTAGATGACTACTAGTAAATAGTAATCCAAAGCAACACAATGGCAACAGTACAGTTATGATTTTACAATTAAACCACTGTAGCAATTTAAATAAAATTTCTTTAAGTTTATAATCTAGTCTAGAGTCCTTTATTAAACAAAAAGTTTTTTTTAATCTTTTCTAACCTGACGAGATATATGGTAACAAACATTACAAAAAGTATACACCGAATTTAATTTGAGTGACCTTATTTAAAGTCAGTTGGTAAATGACTAGCCTTATAAGTAGATATACAATGGTTAGGACGTTTGCTTGAAGACCCCGGGGTCGTGGGTTTGATTGCTTGAATTATCTAATTGCCTGGTAATTAAGATGATTTCGTGCTTCGACAGCAACGGTAATTGACTATTTATGTATCACACACGTTTATATAATTATTTTATAATTGTACCTAATATATTTTATGCTAAGTTTTTCACACAGGTGTTGGAGCACGTTCCTTCTATATTGATTTATTCGTTGAACTAGAAAAATACTTGTTTGTTTAAATTGGAAAATAGGGTTTAAATTTACTTTCACTCGAATATAAAAAAGGTATTCTTGGTTAGTATTAGCTTTCTTATTTCATACACATACGAGTAATTATCATCACATGTAGGCAGATCCTTGAGATTTCCATTTCCATCTTAACCTGACCGACTTCTCTTGCTTCCTCCACACTTAAGTATTTCAATTAACAAAAACTAAACACATTGTTTGTATTTCTATCAACAGTACAGTAAAGGGTATATCTATCTATCTATCAATACTAATATTATAAATGCGAAAGTCTGCCTGTCTGTCACCTCTTCACGGCTAAACTGCTGGACCGATTGTGATGAAATTTGGTAGGGATGTAGTCAACGACCTGAGGTCAAACATAGGCTACTTTTGGGCGTGATATAACCGAGTCCCACGCGGGGCGAAGCCGCGGGGAACAGCTAGTTAAAATATAAAACTAATAAAATAAATTCAAGATATTTTTCTTTAATTATTCCTTCACTTGTATTTAAATTTTCATATTGACATAAGTGTTAGATAATCATTCTACACGATAACAAAAGTAGCTTAAGTTTGGATTCTACGTCTAATTGAATTCTAATTAACATAGCATGAATCATTTTATTGTATCTGAAGACATTGCAATTAGAGCAAGATTATTCAATTAATAAGTCGGAGGGTTACCTAACGCAAGGGTAGTGGATGGATATCAATATCCGCACGGATATAACCGATTGTGTATGATAGTTCCGAGTCTAGATTGGTTTTCTATACATATGATTGTGTGGATGTCTAGCCGCAATTCAGCAGAGAAATCATACGAGCACGTGCGAGTCCAATGAACGTTTTGTGCGAGCTTTATTGTATTGGATATAAATTGAATCCGAAGTTATCTAAATAGCATTCGAAAACTTAATAAAAAAAAAATTCTATCAAAATCTTGTTTGATTATTAGAAATGAAATGTTTTGCAACCGTCAGTAGTAAGTTTCAAAACATCGTCGATAGCTATGGGTATCAGATATATTTCGTACTTAGTATAATCACAGAATACCCAATGTATAAGTATCGAGGGAATAACCTCAGTGCAATAATATAAGTTAAAAAACAAGGAGGAAACAAGGAAAAAATTGAGATAGAAATCTAGAAATGCATATCTACAAAAATGGTCATGGTAAAACCGTGACCTACTGCCATCTCTAAAAATCATGCAAGATCCAGTGAGTAAGGGAGATGTCACCTTACATTATGTATTGCGCTGTCCTGTCGATGGTAGTAGGCCACCAGTTCTTCAAAATAAAATAACAAATAATTAAATCCGGTCAAGCGAGAATTGGATTGACAAATCAAGGGGTGTCATAATAAAGTATTTACAATAAGTACTTAATTTTTTTTGGCTTGTACGTGATAATATTTTTTTATGCCACAGACTCTACATCATGTTATGTTTTATGAGATAGCTCCTGTTTTACAGACAGACGGACTGCGGGCGGAGTGCTTATCCCAAAATGCTTATGTATAAAATTATGTGATACGTAAAGTTGAGCGCAGATATACCTAACCCCCTTAGTCAATATGATAAGTAGGATAGGTCACTTTTATCTGCTTCCGGTTATACATACATACAATTCAAACTCGCCTTAGTACTACCGGTTCTGTGCTAGTTTTTAATACTTTTTTATGTTAATTTGTAATTTATTTAACAAATAAAACTAAAATTAAAACTAAAACTAAAATAAAGCTAAAATAAAATAATACTTAGATGATTAAGAATTCCTCTGCAAGGAATAAACTAAAAGGGTGTATTGGTTTGAACCTAAAACTCCGATGTAGTGAAATAGTTTTTAGCTAGGAGCTAATACTCGTAATGTAAATGTACAAATACGATGCTTTAAAATATCTCTTTATTTACAACCCCTAAATACAACATATATGGATAAAACAATTATGGAGCTAATATTAAAATGAATATGCAGGAAAACATAATTAATTCAAATGAATGTACACACCCTGCTTCACAAAAACAAGGGAGTTTGAGACTGTGGTTTGAGATATAACCATAGGTACTTAGGTACCGTACAGTCAACAACAACAACGATATTATGAAAGTATGATTTTCTTCAAATCTGAATTCGTGTAAAAAATCTCTATTTATGTACAACACCCTCATGATTTGGCTCTTTTAAGCAAACTTACTATTGCCTTACACAATCACTTTCGGTACACTTCTATTATAGAAGTACTAAATGATCAGTTGGTGACTGACAAACGGCCAAAATAAATACTTGACAAGCGGGTCGGACCACGTGGCCTAAAAGGGTTTTCTTTATATTTTTTTATGATATCCGTTAACAAATATTAGAAAGGGCGAAAACCAATCCACAATAAAGTTATTCTAGATAGATATTCTAACATCAAAATAAATACAATTTAAAACAACTCGAGATTCAATCAAAACTTTATCCCATTTATGCTAACTAATTTCTGAGTAGGTATTATTGCAAGATTAAGTTGAAGTTACTTTTATAATTAATTCCAAAAAGCGGAAAAGTTATTAAATATAGATATGTTATTATCGCGATAAAACATGAAATAGTTACCTAAAAGTAAAAAGTAATATTACTTGTCCCGTTAAAGTGGGTCACCCCCAGGCCCCCGCGGGCCCGTGCCCCCTACCCCACCCGCTCGCGACTGTCCCCACTCCCCACACCACCCCCAACATTCATTGTGCCGCAATATATTTCTTTTTATGTGCAAACAGAAAAGTCATTTATTTAAATTTTCTCACGAATTCGCATCGCAATTTTATTTTATTATATTATCTGTATCGCGTTTAGAGTGCTCCGCGAGCAACATAACATTGCTTTATCAATACCTTTACGGTATTCAAGAAGAAAAAGCTTCAAGTGAATAGGTACACATGATTAGTTTTAACAAACATGCTCATTCCTTTAAGATACTGCATTATGGCTTAAATAAATGATTAAGCTTAGAAATATCTGAGGAGAACTGTCCTGCTTGCAAAGTTCATCGTGTTTGTGTCCCCAAATAATTGAATTCTGAGCTCGATGTGGTAGAGAATATTTAACTTAATTTCATTGCGAAGATTACAATTTCCGCAAACGATCTGAGGGAAAGTTGTGCCAATGAAATATAGCCCTAACTAATATAAAAACTTATATGGATGTAAGAAGATACATGCGTTGATACAGGAGGTTTTCATAGAGATACCTATTTAACTAAGAACATTTTTCTTCAACGCAGCTAACTGCTTATAAGATTTTTATTATGAAAGGTGCTTATTTTGTATACTTATTTTTTGCTTTCTACCATTTACAAAAAGATCAGTGCGAAATGCTTTTTTCCTTCCATAAAATCAGCAGACTAACTCTCATTTATTTTCTATTACGATCTCCGTTTGACTCAAAGGTTGACTGTTGTTAGCTGCTTTTAGCACATAGTATTAGCAATAATTCTTCTCATAATATGATACAAATACATATCGTACGATAAAGTATATAAATAAATCAATGAAGTAAGAAAATATCAAAAACACACGAAGAAATCAAGATTTAATCCGAAATAATTACTCACTCTTAGTAGAGATATTTTTAATCGATAAAATGTATTTTATAAAACGTAATAAAATCGAGCGATGTTCCCCAACCCAACCCGATTCAGATGTCTCGTACGAGTAAAACATAGTCCTGCAAATCTATAGAATAAAATAAATCTGATGACATGCTCGTACTCACTTGTATTACTTCAATCTCGTTCGGTGGCAAATATAGATCCATTGTAAGATTTTTTTAGTTGTCTTTTCCAGAAATTGAATTGTTTTGTTGGCAATGTAATGGCTTCTATAAGTATAGTTACCTCAGTTAGCTGAAGCATAAAACTGTATAATCTGTAAAGATAATAAAGGGATATTATTAATTGCACATCAAATAAATAATCACCCATCAATTTCTGTATATCAAATAAATTATTTTACTTTTAATTAAATTAAAAACTTGGTGACAGAAGCAACTAACGGTCAAAAGACGACTTTGTGACAGAAGGTAGGTTAGGTTATGGTTATACAGTGACCTTAACAGTGAGCGAGCGAGCGAAGCGAGCGAGTGTCAGACTTGGTGACAGAAGCAAAACAAATTTTGCTGTGCAATCAGTAATTTTGATATGTATTTAGGTTATTTTTGCATACAAAAATTGTTTTTATTGATTTCCGTTTAAATACTACCCGATAATAAATAAAGGTCCGTCTGTATCTAAGCTGCATTTTATGATTTTGGTAACCAACTCCTCTTAGGCTAGAAAACTTTTTAGAGGTGTTGTTCTCCTTTTGGGATGGGTAAAAAATAACTCGCGGTAGGCAGAACACGTGACCTGATCGAAATTCGTAAGACGGAGGAAGAGTAGATCGCCAGCGTGACATAGGAAAGGAAGTAAATCCCCCTCTCTTTCTACCGAAGCGTAAACTTGCCACGTAGAGGCAAACTACACATTCTCTCTTATCCCGATTAACAAATGGACGTCAAACCCTTGATTATAGTTATACTTCTTTATAATTTATTTAGTTGAAAAGGAAATAAAAACTATTGATATTTTCCTGGCGAACTTGTAGTCGTACCACAATGAGCAAATGAGGAGACCAAGTATTTTCTTTTACCTATTAAGTGCCAACGACTCGCCTGCGCACACTACTAAACACAGGAATCTCATACCGTTAGCATCTGCTAAGAATGTAAATGATAAGTCTATAAAATAGAGTAATCAATGGAATTCACAAATTCATAAAATATGACTTTAATTTTGTGCGCTAAGCTTATGATCTATTTATTAAAATGTTTCCAATCTTTTGAACGTGGAAAGAATAAATTAATGATTCATTATCAATACATGTCAAAAATACACAGATACTAATTTCTAGTATTCTTGCAATCATGAATACTTCATATAACCTTACTTCTGAAGCAGACGGGTAAAAAGGGAGAAGTGGAAATTTAATTAGAATCAGCAATTTTGGAGATAAAACTTTAGGGAATAGTAAATATTTGTCTTTTTCTTTCTCTCAAATCACATCACAAAAGTTATCATTTCAATAAAAAAAAAATATTTTTATAATATTTTTAGGAAAAAGCCGTTTAGTATTTTTTATACTTTTTAATCATATTTAAGCAATAAAAAATGTAACACAACACACTGCCTGTCGATTCCATAAATTTCAAACAAGAACACGTTTCTCACGACGCTATCACTTACACTTTGCATAAGGTTCAAAATGACAAGAGAGAAGTAAGCTTCGAAGTGACGGGGAAATCACCATACAGAAGCCACATCTTACGTCATCTCATACAAAATCTCACTTCAAATCTAGTTCATCTCGCTAACACGCTCGCAATGTAGCGCCGCTAGTATAGATCCAAATTATCCACCAAATTTTTAGAATGCCAATCAAGAAACTCACAGCGGAATCAAGGCCCTGAGATAACGATTAAAATGTTTTTAGAGCGGAAAAAACATTTATTATAATTGAAAGTTTTTTATTGTCTAGCTTGAAACAGGCATATGGATACGTAATAGATGGATGGGTAGCTTTTTTTGGAAAGTTTACCAACTGGTTAAGGGAGACTCGTAATCCTGTGATTGAAGAAAATCAGTGGAAGTCAGTCGAACAGTCCAAGACCCATAAAGGGCTGTAGCGTAAAAGCTTAGAATAAGTGATTCCATCCCATTTGATGAGTTTGGTGTTTTTAAATGTTTTTTTAACTTTAACATATCAGTATCGTTTAGTTTAAGCATAAATAAATACTTTATTATGTTAAAATCAATTTGATACTGTCTTGTTTGATTTTAAACGGTGGCAACTTAAAAAATGTGTCATCGTTTGATACCTCTTTACCAATACAATAATCTTATAAATAACCAACTCCATTTTTATCAAACATTTTCTTTAATTTACAAAAATTGTTAAAATTTGCTCATTGTACTATTCGTAGCATACTCGTAGCACTGTTCGTAGCAATACTCGTAGCACATGGTGTGTTAACGGTAAATAATCTTTGTCCAAAAAACAAAAACCAACTTTAATTTGTATACTGGGGATAACTTCAAATTCGTTAAGTATGATTAACTCAGACACCTAGGTATGCAGGGTCAATTGACCTTATACTCTAATAGACTACAAATAAACGATAACAGTGGCAGTGTCCCATATTTGAAACATTAATACCAAGGCATACAGGGTCGATTGACCACTCTGACACCACAGTGTGCAGGATCAACTGAGCTTACTATTAACACTCATATTAGTTAATACCAAGGGAAATCGAACGTCAAGTAGAAACCGTTACAGCGGCCAAGGGGGATTTAAAAAGCTAATACCGGGGCATACAGGGTCGACTAACCTTACGACTTACTTCATTATCAAACAAGCAACTTGTAAACATACGAAAAATCATAAAATGTTCATTTTCTCACATAATTGTTTTTAAAGTACATACAGTTTAATTGATATCAAAGTTTCAAAACTATATTGCTCATTTTTGTTATTCGTGAAACTTTAACCACTAATATTTGAAGCAGTTTATACGTTTAGCCGTTCGATCAATTCGTCAAACGCTCATTTTTCATTATGTTGTCAGTCATTTAATTGTCTTCAAATAGTCATTCATACAGATGTTTCTCCATCTTGGTCTTCAATCTGTAATTACGAAGAAACTATAAAGGCAAGTCTATTATAATAGTGTTACAATCTCCATAACTGAGCCATAAACGTATATTCGTTCAATATGACCAAATTAAAAAATAGCACTGTTCTTATTCAATTAACCTCAGAGCTCAAAAATAACAACCGAATTGATAAAAAACACTCGCTCCTTTTTGCAGTCTGTTTAAAAGAGAATATAAAACTGAAAGTTTGACTCTCGATTGTACAAAACAGACAATGCAAATTTATAAAATCTGATAAAAATGACAAACTTTTTTAATCTACAGTTTAAATAAGAAATAGCTTATAATATTTTTTTACTTGAAAGAATGTTTACAGAAACTTTATTCAACAGTACAAATTATAAACTTGATCAATTTTGACTTCAAGTTAATTATTACAATTAATGTACACAATATTTGTAACAATATTCACTAAACAAAACTTCTGTGAGTACATCAGCCTGTTCCGACGAGCATGAATGGGGGCCGCTTACTTGATTGACAATTACAAACAAGAAAATTACAGGTGTCCATCCATGCCGTCCTTTTCGACAAGTGCCGATAAAAAGAGGCGTCCATTCAAGCTACTTCACGCTCGCCACCGGCTGCCACAGTCACAAAACATTGAGATTACAGAATAAAAATGGATATTCCCATTCGTTCTTAAGGGTTCCGTACTAAAATGAAAAACGGAACACTTATAGGATCACTCGTGCGTCTGTCTGTCCGTCCGTCCGTCTGTTACAGCTAATTTTCTCCGAACCTACTGGACCAAAACAGATGAAATTTGGTAGGATGGCGTAACCCAAACACAGATGTGCAAAGTAAATAAAAATTTTTTTTTAAATAACGGTCCTTTTCTAGAGACAAATTAGGAATTAAAAAAAAAGTTTTGCAAACCTTACCTTGTTGTCGGGTCGTATCAAGAAATAAAGGAACTTGCTAAACATAGACAAAAATGGAAGGAACTCCACCGACAAGAGCATAGCTCTTAAATTTATAATGATGACCTTGTTATAATCAAAAGAAAGGACTCGTTATGAGGATCTCAAATATATTCTTGTTATCATTCTAATATAAATAGTTATTCATGAAAGAAGACGAAAATTGATTATTCCCCTCCCTGATCTCCGAAACTACTGAGCCTAAAATAAAAATAACACGAATTACTTTTAATTGCCTGTAGATTACAGAATAACGTACTAGTCTAGAGGACAAAGCAACACTAAGAAAGAAAAGTAGATTCAAAATTTACATTAACATACCACAATTGAAAATAGAAACTGACATTAGCATTGTACGGAACCCTCTCCAAGCGAATTCAACTCGCACTTGACCGTTTTTTTTTTAATTATTTTGACTCTCCCTCATCTCACTATTTTCCCGGTAACATCGGGCCAGATTGAAGCTCTAAAAACTCAGTGTATTTTTTATCTTTCCATGAGATAAATAAGACATTATTTGTTTACTCATATAGTATGAGTTACAAGGTCAGCCCACACTGCACACTTTGATATCAAAGATTTTCAAAATTGGCTTACGACCTCTTATGATCAGCTCTCTTATCGGATAATATTCAAAAATCTAAAAATTCAAGCCTGAATACCCTTAGGCGGCTTAAAAAAAATCTTCTACAAGGTATAGTCTCCTTTATGTTTGATTGTGATGCATATTATTATAGATACCACAGAAGCAGTCAAAGAAAACATTATAACGTAACATTTTTTACCTTAAAGACAGAATGAGGTGGTTCATTGTTTGTATCTTAGTTCTCTTTTATAACATCCACGCCTATGAAATCTTTTAGAGTATTTCTAAGTCGGAACTGAAAACGTAAAAGCTTTTCTTAGATGTGTCCATACAAAGAATGCCCCCCGTGGAAAAATTGTTTATTTTGAAAGTATCTTCCCTTATAACATTTTGCGCCGCAAAGATTTTCTGTTCCTCCCAATGGTTGCCTGGTAGAGGAAGCTCTTAGCATTAAGGTATTTTGTACTTATGGATCAAAAATAATAAGTAAATAAATAAATCCTCAAATATTCTTGCAATCGCATCTGCACTATATTTAATTTAAGAGCTTGTACGACGCCCGTTTGCCACACCACACGCATTCTTCACATTCACACCGTAAGCCACACCTTGTTTGCTCTCGTACTACTGACTTAATGCCTTCTAAAAGGAAAACTTGAATACGTTGTTCCTTTACTTGTGATTTTTATCAATATTTTATACCTTTGCCTCAATAATCTCAAGAAAACTGATAATTTAATACTTAGGTACCTATTACATTCTTTAAAAAAGGTGTGATTACTTCTGTTTATGATTAAAATAAAATATTGCTATGTCATTGACTGCAAGCAAGCGTCATCAACATATGTATTTATTTTTAGCACTTCCGTCCTTCCTTGTCGTTCCTTGTCTGAGGTTCTAATAAAAGAGAAACTAACGTCATTCTTATTTTCATTGGCATTGGATCTAAAGAAATATTCAGCAGAGAATCGTTTATTTTACTTAGATATCCTAGTCTGCCGATAATCCCCCATAAGAAAAGTTAGCAACGCTATATTATCAGACCCGTGATCTTGGCTTAACATGAAAGCAGAACGGTTATCAACACGAATCAGCTGTTAGCTCTTCCGTTCCGAGAAAAGTCTAGGAAGTGACGTAGCTTTTATTTTCATTGGAATGGGATATAAACAAGAGCGAGGCGCACGAGTGCGGGGTCACTTAAAGTTAGTGTCGGCTCGTAAACGTATCGCCGGGCCGGGCGGGGGCTACCGGCTCGGCGCGCCCCGCGGCGACCGCACTCGACACGCTGCCGCACGTCGCCGACGCTCTGAATCGCACCCATTCACACATTGTCATGTAATGGATATGCCTTGCGATTATTTAACGCAATTTCTCTTTATTTTAACGTGTAAAATTTATTATTGATAGCACACAAACATGCATTATAAAAACAAATATTAATTAGACCTTTTTCTATTGTTTTCCCGTTGTTTATACACTTGAAAACAGATAAAGGACATTTCAGGACTAACCCTCAAATGTATATTTTATTTTCACGTTACAATAAATAGAATTACTATTATTTATTGTAATACGAAGTAATACAACATGGTACTTTAATGTATCAATAAATTAGTTGAACCTCTACTTTAGCCTCTACTTTTTTTTTATTAAAATTCTTTAAAAAATTGTGATGACTATCAGCACAAAAAATGTATAGATAATGTACACAAACTTTAAATTATATATAAAACATCTGTATCATTTAGAACTTTTTATAAGTAGCATTTAAAGCAAAAATCCCCGAAATCGAATTAAAATTAAATATGACATTTATTGTTACAGGTGATAAAATCAAACAATGCCAGTACTCGGAAAATTGTTCATTTATCAATGACCAAATTAAGGTAGATACGTAAAAATTTTTGTTACTAAGGAAAATGTCGGCAGCGCGGGCGTGTCCACAATAGGCTCCCCTGGGAAAGGCGGCGGCGGCGGCGTTCCGACAACAGACAGCGGGTGTCAGCCGCCACGTGCTACCCAAGGCCACTCGCTTAGTGTCAAGGTCATTGCCACTCCAGCTCTGAACACGCGGCACGCCGGCACCCACGCTTGTCACCACAAATAGAGCGACCTACTCAACACCATTGCGATCTACCGCAACAACTCGCCACGAGCTCACTTTTACACGACACCTATTTGAAACAACTTTTTTTAGCGTGGGACACCTGTCTGTACTCGTACTATACGGTAAAGATGACCAGTTTACAGATCTCTTATGGATTTCGTATGCTATCGTGGGGCGACCGGAACTACGAGGAGAAAATTATACATAAGGAAGTCACACGCAGTATCGTCCGATTTTAGAACACTCTTCGTCCTATTGTTGAAATATTTCTTAATGAGATGTCAATCATAGTACTGAGAAGAAGTTTGTTTAATCTCTCGCTCGACTACCAAGAATCCAGACATAATAGAAAAACTATTCTAATACGGTACCTGGCTACCGCCCTGTATTCAAAGGGTTAAGATAGGACATACTCTTACTTCTACTCTACTACTCAGTAGGTGAATAGAAGATAAGACTTGTCTGATAGTAAATGGAGAACGTCCTAAAGACGTAATTACTGACTCAAATTCAGAAGCATAGCTCTTCAAAGCTTTAATAAAACTTTCCTATAATTATTATTGTTTTTTTTTTATCAGAGCGCTCGGCCCAACTCCAATTTTTACAATCTATTAGTGTAACATCTACCATCAAAATAAATCTACCAAATATATTTGCAGATACACATACAAATATTAAAAGCCCAAGTTTAGATATCCGCAAATTTATTTTGTATTAAAGTTCAATAAAAACCCAATTATAATGAATCCACATCCAAAATGACATCCCGGTCTGGACCCGGCTTAAAGTTATCAAACTACCTACATTGCCTCATTCAATGGTAACCACCATTTACTTAATCTATTCTACTTGTACTTGGGTAATTCAGTAGAGTCCTTTATTTATTTCTTTAAGACGATACCTCGGTGAACACTAGCGCCACCATCAATAAATAAATAATCAATAAAAAAATAATTTGTGTTTTCAGTGAATAATGATTTTTAAATGATGGTGGCGCTAGTGTTCACCGAGTTATCACCTTAAAGCAACTTCTTTTTCTTGTAAAGTGCACTATATTGATTTTCCTAATACTTGGTCATCTCTAGTGCCCGGTGATTCGCTATATTTGGCTACTAAGAAAAATCCGCATAATATTTCTTCAACATGAGATGTAAAAGCATAACGTGGCTGAAATACGGTACCCAATCCATTAATAACTTTAGCGACTACTTTTTTAAGATCATTTCATTCAATGATACATCATAAGACAAAAACTATATAATACTAGTTTTCGTCCGCGGCTTCGCCCGCGTGGATTTCGGGAACTGTGCTTTTTCCCTGGATAAAAATGATCTAAGAAGGTACCCTACGTCCTTCTCAGTACTCCTAATTATATGAATACAAAGTTTCAAGCAGATTGGTTCAGTAGATAAAGCGTGAAGTGGTAACAAACAAACAAATATACAAACTCACTTTAGCATTTATAATATTAGTAGGGAAATAGGGATAGGGATAAATAATAATATTCACCCAGTTTCGAGGTAGGAAATTAAATTCCTTGAATGGTCGTGACGTGTCTTAATTACCTTAGAGTACTCGTTAGTAGAATCATAAACTTTTCATTTATGATGATTGTTAGTTGATAGTATCTACAATATTTTTTTATAAAAATAGCAAATAGTATGTGGGTTTTGTAGCGGGCTGGAGGCAAAACGCCTAGCTGTCCAATGTGTGTTGGCTAGTTCTTTACTAACTAGCATATATTACTGATTTAGAACCACAATGACCAACAATATGGCTAATCACCGGATAATAGACGTGGCCAACAATTGGGCAAATTCAGTCTATAGCCATTTGTGACTCGAAAAGAGGAAAAAGTACAATAAGCAACAGGGAAGATCTCTGTTAGGATAAAAAAATCAAATCAAAATATATTAGATACAGTTAATAATGTCCGTTTACAATGCCTGCTTTATAATAAAGGTGGCTTATGGATTTATAAACCAGATATATCCTATAGCTTAGTCGTAAAAAAATTCGCTAAAGATTACAGTTTCTTTTTTCCTGAGATGACCTATTAAAAGCGACTAAGGATTATTAGAGTGCATCTAAATTTTACCTTTTTTCGATGGGAAGCATTTCACTAACATTATTTCTAAGGAGAGTTGACGTCAAACTGTAGAAAATATGATGAAGGCAGAGGCTAAGAATAAAATATCAATTCTATCAGATACTGAAGCTACACCAGGCGGCTACACCCGGGAAAATGCTATAATGACGAAAAACGTTGAAGTATGTGACACTTAGACAATATCTATACATACCCTATAATAAAATAGTAAAAATATATTGTCGGTACATTTAGTACTTCTGATTGAAATGGATAGAGGGATATTTAAAAAGAATAATAGAAAGCAATAAAAAAATTTGATTTTTTGGCTGTCTGTCTGTATGATCACGCCTATCTCTGAAAGTACTGAACCGATTTGCTTTCACCTAAAACTTTCACCAATTGTTTTGTTTTAACTCGGAAGAACATCTAGTTTATTTCATCAAAATCGGTTTATTAAAAAAAAGTTATCGTCATTTGAATGAACTAAAGGCATATTTGATTTCGAACGAATGCACCAAATTGGTTAATTATTTTGATGGGTATTTTTAATAAAACGGGGATTCCCGGGAAATTCCAGCGGGAATTTCGGGAACAATTCTCGAATGGAGCGAAGCCCACGCGCACGAAGTCGCGGGCTACAGTTTGTATGTAATAAGCCTTAACTAACTTTCTTTGACAGTGGCTTTCTTGGAAATTTGAGGATGAAGATTACATTTCGTACCCGAGGTTGAAAGAGTAACAAACTCCTATTGTCATTAAGATAAACTTTATTTCGTTCGATAGTGAACTATAGGCTCACTTTTAGGTCATAATAGTACAATTATAATACCCACAACATAAAATTGGCTACTTTCAAGCAATCAAGGTAATTTCAGTTTTTAGCTAGCTTATATGCCGCGAACTATACTAATTAATTTATTCACTACAGTACATGGGAAAAGGTGTGTATCAATCAAACAACAATATTCGTAAATGATTATAAATGTGCAGTATTAAATCATTATGGGATTCAATATAATTTTATGTACTTATTGCATTTTTTTAACTTACAATTATCTTGTTCTTGTGAAGTGTTAGATTTTACAAGCTGATCCTGAAGTCATCTGGGTTTGCTTAAAGACTGTCATCCAATAATGAACGAAGGTTTAACACAGCCTTAACTGTCTGAAGGTTACAAGCAGCTTGTGAGTAAGCAAACGGCACAATGATAATAAGCAATTTCCGTAGCTTATAGAAGGTCGTTATACATACTAAGCGTATTTTAAGCCTTTTTTTCTTACTGGACCAAATTTATATAGTAATAATCTACACGAATACAATAGAATCCTGTATGTTCTGTTCATGTTATGTATATGTGTACGCTATGTTATAGCGATTCTACCTGAAACGCAACGCTATGCGTCTTGTCATCCTAACCAGTGTAACTGGTGTTGCTGGCGTCTATAGGCTACGGTAACCATCAGGTGGGCCGTAGGCCTGATTGCCTACTCAGTATATAAAAAAAAAGTTATCCTCTTTTCCCTAAGGCCTTCTCAGTTGCATCCTCAGTTGGTTTGCTTCAGAGCCAGGGTCCGCTTTCCTCATTTTTCTACTGCATTTGGTCTTTGGCATCCTTGGTGGTGAGGCCCCTTCTATCTGTGTAATTTTACACCAATTAAAAAGAAATTTCCTAACATAATTTACACTTCAAAATAACATAATTTACTTTCAAGTATTTAGTAAGCAAGATTCCCTTATATTCCGTTAGGGAAACTGAATCTGTAATGGATGACGTCAAATTAAGCTCTAAGCTTAACAGAAAACATTACTGGAACCTTAATTCGCGATTAAGGCAAACATAGTATGCGGGGTGGTGTGGTGTGGAGACGAAGGCTGCGGAGTCAGTGCATGTGCGGGGTGAGGGGTGCGGGCGCGGGGCAGCGCGCCGCGGGCCGCCACTTCGCTGTACTCGAGGAGCCCCGGTACACCTCGGTTTCCGGCGGGCGCTCCCTCGCGGATTCGCCGCCTGTCCCGTGACGGGCCCGCGTGCCGCCCACGTGGTACGCCGCTAACCGCTCTCCAGCTCACCTGCTGGTGACACCCCGGTTTTTACGCGCACTCCATTGATAAAACTGTAATTACTGACCGACTATTTAAGTAAATATCTTGATTCGCACTCCAACTCGTTTATTGAACTTGCTGTTAGTATTGTAAAACAAACGTCATTTAGTTCAATGTAAAGACACTCGTAATGGTACGAATTATTCAAGTTTTTCTTGAATAAGTTTAGTAAATCGTAATCAAATTTTTTTTCAAACTGAAATCAATTTTGTAAAAGTAGTAAACATTTATAACTTTGTGTATTTGATATATTTTTTAAAATATAAACTTTGTACAGCTTCATGCTTTATAAAACTTTTAGTAATAAATTACAGTTAAGAGTACATTTGAACATTTAAACTTTAGAATCATCGTAATACGCAACCTCCGACGGCATCGGCTTGTGATATTCAGCCGACGTTTACATAATAAAAAAACAAGACTTCGTATATACTAGATAGACCTAGATACTAAAGCGATCGCTACGGATCTTTAAAATACTTTTAAATCGGTCATATTAAGTATATCTTTTTCAATATAATTACATAAATATTACTTTAAACAACATAAGAACTTTGTTATTTTCCAGCTAGTAAATGGACCATTATACTCTTATTTTAAAAACAGTGTACTTGAATATTACGAAATGGAGTCGTGTCAAACATCGACGGATGAACAGGAAAGAGCTTACAAAATATACAATATGTATAAGGTAAGTTTACACATTTATCCATTTAAAAAAAAATACTAAGAAATTTTGTAAGTATCTAAATTTACAGATCATCCTAATAATCAACATACAAAGAGCAAAGTGGTGTCAGAGGTCTATGTCAATATTTACTCATTCGTAGATTAATGAACATATTTCAAAAGACAGATTATTATTTTACCATCTATTTAAAGAGGTCAACAATTCTTGGTTTAAAAATTTAAAGCTTTGTAAGCAGGTACGGAACCCTTTTAGCTCGAATCCAACTCGCACTTGACCGATTTAATATTAAAATACTTTATATGTAACGATTTGTGATATGAATGTTTTGACGTTTGATATAAGTTTGATTTAAATATCGTAGCATGTTCCAAAAACGCACATGTGCTACGAACTACGACAAGCCTACGAGAGTGCTACGTTATTGCTACATTCGTAGCATGTATATATGGTATATTCATACCATACTAGAAATAACTACATTATAACTACATTATTTTGAAGAGTAAGGTGTTTTGATTATTATTTTTGATTAGTTTATTTTTTTATATGTACAACCTAAACCTTTCTTTTAAAATAGTAAACAAACATATAAAAAACTAAAAAAGAAACCGATAAAAGGTTACAAACGCCTATAAACCTATATTGAATGCGGTTTTTAACATATTCTCATAGGAAACAATAATCATCATCAACTTCCGGCACCGGGTATTTTATTTTTATACTTCATCATCACCTTCCTTTCGGCCAGAGCACTGGGTGGTGATATAGTCTTTAGAAGAAGCCAAATTGATACCTTGATTGAAATTGATAAGTTATGTAGAAACCATCAAAGTCATTTTTTATTTTTTAAATATGAACAATCCAGTTCCCATAGAAATGGAAGTAAAACAAAGTGATATAGTATCAACCAAGCTGTTTACATGGTATTTAGTAGGTAATTCTCTCGACTGTTCAAATATAGGCCTACACATTCCGGCTAAATTTAAGTCAGCCAAATTGAAATTGGTCTGAACATCGGGTAGACGCATAACATTCGAGTGACTTTTTAAAAAAATCCAGCAAGCCTTTCTTTAATACTGCGTGTGAAATGATTTTGATGCGACGTTTATAGATTTATCGTACACCTTACAAAAAAAAGTTAAAAAGTAAAAAGGTTATTCTCTAAGAACTCCACTGACAAGAGTATTGCTTTTAAATTTATGATGATGTATAAAGATCTTCTGGGCGCAAACGTACGAGGAGGGCCGACCCCAAATAAAGGGAAGAAGAAGATTTATAAAGGTTTTAGGAGAAGTGTATCTTGGCTAGCATATGAATAATATATTAATAATTTTGAAATAAATAGCAAGTCTGCTTTGTCTCTATCTATTCTAATAATATAAAAAGGTAGTTTGTGGGTTTAGAAGTTTTTAGCTAAACTCTGGTGCTATGATTACATTTTTATAGGTTTTTTGTTCTCAACCTTTATCTACTGTAGAAAAAATCAATTTTTTCTCTTACTTAACTCTCTCTTAGAAACGGGAAGTTCAGATATAGAGCACAATAGAGGAAGATTGAGAAGGCCATGACCCGTAGAAAGTTTTAGGGAAATAAGTAAGTATTTCTTTAGATCATAAATAATATTTATCAGCCGGTCAGTTATGGGAAAAATTAAAAAAACAGCATATAAAAGCTTATCAAATGTCGTGATTTTACATATTATTGTCAATGGGGTTATACAATACTAGCAACTAATTTAATCTATTCCATATCCGTTTCCGTGGTGGAGAGTTGGGCGATTTTATAAGGTTTCACTGCAAGCTTAAATACGCTTTACAGTTTAGATGATAAAGTCCAATTTTATGTCGCAGTGTTTTATCGCTATCAAAGGCAGGGGAATAGAGCCTTCGAGCTTTCTAATTAAAAACTTTTTCATTTATAGAAATGGCTGTCAAACAACTGGCATATTTTATAAGTATGTAAGCTTTTGTTCGCACTGAAGTTATTACAAAACTTACGTAAACTCTTACACTAGTTTGTGCCTACAGTTTCAATCCATTTCTACTATCTTTAGCCATTTGCGCTGTAATCCATCAAACATTAATAAATCTACCTTCAGAAACATTTGATAGAGAGTACAGTTTTACTAGTGTTTTAACACTGTTAAACTCATGGCGGTAAAGGTCTTACCTTACCTTACTTAGCCGTCTGTATTCTAAATACTAAGTACATCTAAAAATATATGTACTTATAATACGTATTGTATGACCGTTTGTATGTTTATGTACATTACATCTATACATAAAAGAAAGTCGTGTTAGTTTTAACACTTATAACTCAAGATCTAAAGGGCCAATATCTTTAGAAGTATTGTATAGGAGTTTAAATCTATCACTAGGCTACGTTGCAAGAGGTTTCTAAAAGAATAAAACAAGTTAATAATTATTACGATAGAAATCCAGAAATGCATAGGTACAAAAAGGTCACGGTAGAGCCGTGGTCGCACCCGCTGTAAACCTTCTTTTTAAATAATAATAGTTATTAGTCATATCATATACTACTTAGATATGACTATGACTACTTATAACGTAACAACCCTGGTAGCACAATGTTTGTACATATGGGAATAAATAATCAAGATATGGACCTAGACATGTATGTATCAGATCGTAGGTGGTAGACTAGACAGACATTCGTATGGTAGAACTATTATACTATAGTCCAGTTGGTATAAGGAAGAGTGGAGGCTACGGCAGCGCCATCGGCGTCGGGCGGCAAGCAGCCGAACTGCCGCGGGGCTGCGCCCCACCGCGGCGCGCGCCACGCCACGCAGTCTTCCCGCGCGACCCGCACGTGCGTCTAGCGTGCCACATCGGTCTACAACTTAACATTTCCGAACGAACCTCAAATTTTCTAAGTGCGATAAATATTTACAGAAATACCTGTGCGTAACTGTGCCCAACGGACGTGTACTCTAGTTACGCCACTGTACTGTGTAATGACTTCAGTGCTCTTTCAATTAAAGTTTTAATGGTACTTTTTCTCTCTCGACAAATTAATTAGATCTTACATAGAACCGGAAAGCATTAAATTAATGAATGGAATTTATTAAACTGCTACGTATGGTTGGATGAAATATATTGTTGCAGACAAACATTAAATGGTAGGTATAATACTATATTTACAGCTTTTTTTTATTTATAGCAATAACAGACATAATGCAAGGCATAAAGAAGTACTACAAATTAATATGTATAAATTTGTACGCAACGTCTCTACAATTTGTAGGTAAAACCTATTAGGGACTGTAAAAATAGTTTTTTAAGGTTAATATATAGTAATATATGTTAATTTTTTTTTATATATTTTAAGTTATAAGTTACTAAGATAATCAGCTCCTGTTATCAAAACATGATAATAAGTTTCTAACCTGCCACTGTTTTTATGGGTATACTATACATGCCACGTGTTTTAATTACTTATTTAGTACCTTATTAAAGTAGTTTTACATAAAAAGTCTTTTAAATCTACATTTTATATAATTACCTCTTTATAAAGTAATATCAACTTTATCACACGAATTTGTTAACCAAACAATTTTATTACAAAAGTTTATAAAAATAAGTTTATTAACTTTATTCAAATAGTGGTAAAACGTCGTCGCTATCAGCAAAATGGAACGTAGATATTGATATAGAGATAAGATATGTCATTTTAATTGTCATGAATTATAGGTAGGACGGCTGAAAAATAAAATCTCTTTCTGGGTCTCTCTCTCTTTCTTTGCCCATCTGGATTCCTGTTTGTAGCAACATATCCCATCTTTCGGGATGCATCCGATTTACGTGTCCCGCCCAATGTCACTTCAACTTGGCTGCTTTCATTACATCTATTATTTTAGTGACGAAGCGCAGTGTGGTATTCTGAAGCGATTTATTCGCCTGATATGACACCTAAAATGATTAAAACAAATACCCTTAAATTATTAATTTATGGAGGTACGGTATATACTTACACTAGCTGTTCCCCGCGGCTTGGCCCCGCGTGGGACGGTTATATCGCGCCTAAAAGTAGCCTATATTTGACCTCAGGTCGTTAACTACATCTCTACCAAATTTCATCACAATCGGTCCAGCAGTTTAGCCGTGAAGAGGTGACAGACAGACAGACAGACAGGCTTTCGCATTTATAATATTAGTATGGATATTAGTATGGATATGGATGTACCACTCTCTCTCTCTCTTCCGCAAAAGGGAACTAAGAATCAAACAGAGTTTATATACTTATTTTTTGTATTAGTGGCAGATTCCACCTTCACAGCATTCCGAACTAGGCTGATGACATTGAACCAATGTATGGGGTGTCCAGCCGTGGGCAACTTGTGGCTATTAAGATAATACGGCTATTTAATAATTGTAACACCAATGTATACCATGTTTTTTTTTGTAAATAAAGATATACTTACTTACTTTTTATTAGAATAAAATTTTAATCTACTGGAAAGTTCATTAATATTTGTTGGAACCCACTGCTATTCCATTTATATGCCAAAACTTCTAGTTCTATTGCTCCATCTAATAGATTATCAAATTAGCGAGTTCCAAACCTGAACTAAAAACTGTCTGAAAGATATATGGGAGAACCATACGAGAGATAAAATTCTTGTTATTTTTATTTTATTCATTAAATTAGGCTTAGGTGACAACTAATCCGCAAAAAAATCTCATTCATTCCATACAAATTAAAAATCTTAGCAAAAACTGGGTAACAATAACCAAGTAAGGATGTGAGCTGCCGCATTTAAACTCGAACCCACAGATGGCCGATATATATTATTAACCTACCTTTATAAACATACTAATTTCTATCAAATACGAATATATCAATAAACGTGATGCATACATATTATGCATACACTACGCATTTTCAATGATGTTTTACTGTTGACACTATACGTATACACAAATACTAAAAAATAGAATAATATAAATATTCAAGGGCGCTCTCGTACAAAACATAACAAACTTCATGTTTTTGCCCGGTTATTGTACGGAACCCTTCTGGCGCGAGTCCTACTCGCGCTTGGCCGGTTTTATTTATAATGATTATCTACAGTAGAATTTCTGTATACCTGTGTAAAATTCATGTTTTACAAGAATATTAAAATTAAAGCAAGTGGTCGAAGCACACCTAAGTATTTAGGTATTACTTTGAAGCGTTAGTTACACACTTCGAAAATAAAATAAAATCCTATTTATATTTGTCCTTTCAGATATCATATCATACATATAAAAACAAATACATAATTGAAGATAATACAGAATGCAAGTGAGCACGAAAGAAAATTCTTGAAATAAACGAGCAAAATGTAGAGTCATAGCGTTCATACAATAAGCCATCGGACAGAGACGCTGTTATTGCAACATTCAAACTCGAAACAAATTGTCGGTAGGTACGTTCTTCCCAATGAATCCGAACCCTTGACCCTTCACTCAGAGCAGGGTCCAATCGAAGACAATAAAAGAACGTAATCGTAGAGTGCCTCAATCTTATTTCGGTTTACATCCGCGTGATTCAAATCGAATTGAACGTTGTAACAATGATGTTCTATTATTCTGTTCGTAGCTTTGAGAGTGTAGAGATTGGTTCGTATGTGGCTAATGACAATACTTACTAACATATTGTCATGACAAACGATGGTACATCCACTGTTAAAGTTAAAAAGTAATAATTTAAAATATATAAAATAAATTTATAGTATTTTTTTCCGATTAATCTTATTTGCTAACACTTATTAATAAAATGTGTAGAACATTCGCATAACAAATAATGAAGTTGATATTTTATAAAATGACAGATTACGGCACTACATTCCTTACACGCGACTTGTAAAAGAATTCAACTGTATATTCTTACATTTATTAGGTCGTATAAAAATAGTTGCCCTAAAAACAAAACCAATGGACCGCAGTGAAGCCTTTCAAAAGCTCTACCTTAACATCGGGTAACTCAATGTTGAACGATGAATATAAAAATGTCGTTTGCATAATGTAAACTACATCATGTTACAATAGGGCATATTTAATAAAGACTACTTTTATTATGTAAGTTTATTGATTTAAACTTATATAGGAGTGGTAAAGGAACCTTTACGAGTCTTGCCTTTTAATATAACATAGAATATGGAAATCGCGCGTGCAAATTTTTTTTAATCTATGTAATATAACCTATGCTAATACTAGTCTTCCAAAAAGTACGAATATAAGAGCAGGTACAATTACAGTTTTACATTTTTGGCCAATGACATAAAATATACGTATAAGTTATTTTAGAATTTTAAAAGTTATGAGATGACATACAAACACACCAAAATAAATTATATTCCTTTTAGCTTTGCCGCAGTTAGGTAGAAAGGAATAGCTTTCTTAAAGGTTAGTTAAAACATGTTTTCCTTTTATTGAGAGACAGCATACACAATATATATATACCAACAATAGTTTACCAACCGCGGGCTGGTGAAACTACTGAGAATAGCGAGTAATATAAAAGAACTTCCTTTTAGTGATTATAAGTCATCTGTTTTCAATATTTAACTAGGTACCAAAAAAGTACACATAATCTAATTATTAGTTTTACAACGTATCCATACTAATATTATAAATGCGAAAGTCTGTCTGTCTGTCTGTCTGTCACCTCTTTACGGCTAAACTGCTGGACCGATTGTGATGAAATTTGGTAGGTATGTAGTTAACGACCTGAGGTCAAACATAGGCTACTTTTGGGCGCGATATAACCGAGTCCCACGCGGGCGGAGCCGCGGGAAACAGCTAGTATATTATATATTTGACAAGAAAAATAATTAAACATTTAAGAAATGACATTAAATCTTTAATATGCTCAATAAAGTATGAATAGATATTTAAATCTTCATAATACCAGTTACAAGATTATAAATACGAAACAACTTTTTGAACAAAGCTCTGCCTGTACCGGTTTTAAGACGAACAAAAAAAAACAAAATCCACCTGCTTTCTTATTTTATTTGCCTAAAGTGTCTCCCCTACAAAATGTAAGCAAGTTACGGTCAGAGATGCGTTCCAATTGTAATAACATCAATTGATTTAATGCTATTTTAGTGGGAGGAACAAAAAGAGGTCACCGACCGACAATTATGTCCTCATAGAGACTGTCTACGTACTACTGCGCACGGACACGTTAAAATAATAATATGCATCCTCAAAATATATTGATAAGAACTATTACATTTTATCAAAAATATGTTATTTAGTTTATTAATGATAAACCTAATTAAATAATTAAACAAAAACTCATTTTTCAAATGAACAAATGATAAATATAATCGAATTGGAGCCAGTTACCTACTTTTTAATAACTTTCTACTTTCCACGCTCTAAAAACATATTAGAAACATTGTATATGTACCTACCTACTCATGCTAACGTAACGTAAAGGTTTTATAAGTATATTCAAAAATGTTGAAAACAAAAGGAATCAAATAATATAAAGGCATAATACATTTATAAGAATCAAAATCGTATTTGTATGTTATGAAGTAAATATCAATGGATAAATTGGTATGAAACTAAAGCGAAATTTATAAAATAAGAACGGAATATAACTATGTTTTACGTAGTAATAGATACGAAGTTATATTTCAAAATTCTATAGAACAGAAAGCAATTATCGGCATGTCCTTTCACTTACTTTTTGATAGTGTGTGTATAAAGGCTCAGTGGGACCACAGCAGGCGTGCTTCGGAAACCGGTCCGAGAGGAATGAGAGCGACTTGTGACTCAAGGTAATATTACAATATTGATCAATCGTATTTTGGAACAACTATTAAAACGGTTTTCATATTAGAATAAACGAATAATGTTGTATTGGCATTAGTCAGTCAAATTCAATTGTAAATCTATGCGTTGTAGTTATATAAGCCTAATCTGTAAGTAGTTATATATTTATTTTCATCGTTGACTCTTGGCCACTAACTTGCTTCAGGTTATAATGTCCTGGTAATGAAGAGTGTTAAGGTTGTTAGAGTTTATTCTGACCATGCTACCAAAGACTTTGCTTACAAATAGTAGAGTAGTCATCTTTTGATTTTAAGCTTTTTTGAGTTTTGTACCAAAAGGGTAAAAACATGACCCTATTAAAACTGTCTTGTAGCAGGCTGTAGACAGATGTCTTGTAAACAGTTGAATTAAATATAGCGACATAAAATTTTCACAAATCTGGAGGCAAGGTACCAAGCCGAGTCGCCAAGACGAGTCAACGAAACATTGCTTTCCGTAGTTACGCGAAAGCAATGTTTCGCATTTATGACACTCACTCATGATCATCAGAATAGAACTAGTACTTCCTCTAAACTCAGAGAGCTGAAATTTGGTAAAGAGTTAGGGTTTAATGGCCACATAAAGGGAAAACTATAAAAACTATGATAGTTGAAGATCTGGAGTACCTGTTTTAGAAAACACAAAAGTCCAACCAAACTATTAGAGATCGACATACCGCCTTTACAAAAAATATTCAACTTGGTGGGCCACTTCATTTGATGTCAAGAACTTTCTTTTTTTTCCTGATTTGATGTCTCAGCTGGTCTCAGCTGTATTAGAGATATGGTGACTTCCCCCCCCCCCCCCCTTCTACTATTGGTACATAAAAAATCGACTGTCATTGCAAAAATCCAGCGTAGTGGGACACATCTTCTAGTTTAATCTAGCCTATAACGTCCCACTGCCACGTTACTACAAAAATAAGTGAAATCCCACCAAATACATTCTTTAAAAAACTAGCCAAGTCTCGATGGGTTGCAGTTCTGGCGAAAGATTGGTGCAATGGTGTCATGGCACCTCGTTTTGTACCTTTTTGTACCCTTCAACGGCCAAGTCACACAACATTAACTATAATAATAAAGAAATCGCAATAAGAAACCTTAGACTTGGCACGACTTTGTCTAGATTTCATTACTTTTTAGAGATAAACAAGCAGCTCCATCGAGACTTGGCTAGTTTTCTACAGAATGTTTTTGATTAAATTATAATTACTAGAAATACAAAATACTCCGGAGGTGTTGTCCATAGCGCACTTACTAAACATAAGTATAAAGTTTTAATTGTATCTCTGATACTTTGGATTCCTCTTATATTTATTTATAAAAAAAAAAAAAAAATCAACCAGTAATTCCGAAGATAAGCTATTTGTTTTAATTTTATTTTCAGATTCAGTTCTTCAGAGACTATACCTAATTTTGTTTATTTTATGATATTTTTTTTTAATTCACATGACGGGTTGCTGAAACTGTAGAACACAGGCAGTACCTAAATAGATAAATTAAATTTCGATCAGGATAGTAATTCTCGTCAATTTAAAGGCAGATGAGTAATTGACTTGTAACCAAGTAAGATGAAATCAACAATTTACTCAAAGACCGCAGGGAATTTAATATTGTGTAAAAAGTAATAAAATTGGTCGTAACTATCATGTCGGGAAGTTAACGAGACCGTGCTGCACGGCTATAGGTTTTGATCGCTGAAATTGTTTGCGCATCGCTGGATGGAAATCTCGCGAGACTCCGTTATAATAAATTCAATATCAAGTTAAACACAACAGTTTCATGAGATAGGTAGTTTATATATAAACCAACTTTAAAAAAAATAGTATTTGAAACTTCGAAAGTAAATCTCTCTGTTCAAAAAAAAAGTTTTCTAAATCGAAAGTTAAAAACTATAAGATTGTAGAAGCCCGAGTGAAGTAAAGGATCCAAGGTATAGACCAATACAATTTTATTTCCGATCTGCATAGGTACTATACTTTTACACACCTTCTGCAAAATAATAAAAGCCAAAATGTATAATCCCACCAAAAACATACTCGTACCCGTTATACCTGTGTAAATGGGGGGGGCAAATTCCTATCGGCTAATTAATTCTTCGCCTAAAAAAGGGTTTAAAATCGATCATTATCATCTTCATCAACAGCCTGATCCACTGGTAACATTTGCCATTCGCAAGACTCGCCCAGTCCTCCGCCTTCCGCATCCAGCCACTACCCACCACCTTATTCACGTCAACAGTCCATCAGGCCAAATTCAAGTATAGTTATATATGTATAATAATAGCAGTTTTTTTATACTACAAAAAACATTCTAATTTTATTTATTGGTATAAGATTTAATCTGCATCGAAATTTCCATTTATTTTTAAACTATGCAATTTTAGTATTTAAACTATGCAAGCATATGTAGGGGTAATAAGTCTTTGTTTTGGCTAATATACGAGTAGCATAGATGTTAAGTTACCTATGTTTAACCCCTCTAAAAATTTTCCTTGCATATTTGCTCGTCTCTTGATGAGTTTGATACTACTCAGGATTCGCTAACAACGTCATTATTTCGCCAAATATTCAGAAGAGACTATCTCTAGAACTTTATGATTATCTTTATTGTTACAGAGGCCGGAAAATATCGAGACTTCGTTGTCTGTCCCGCGCGACACTAAACACAGCGTGTACGCTATGAATGATCAGGTACGTATGTTGACTGATTAGTTTGTTTAAATATAACCATAAGGCTGGCAAGGAGTGAAAATAACATCGCTTCTCTCAAGTTAACCTCACCCGGTGCTCGCTAACGAGGTTCTGATGACCCATCAACTCGCAATGGACCAGCACGGTGGGTTATGGTCCAAACCCCCTCATGATCCGATGAGTCGGCCTAGAGTCAGGGGTGCAAAAAATCTCCGGACAGGATCGACTAGTCGCCTTCAGACGACCTAGGCAAACGTGAAAACGGCTTTTAAATTACAAAATTCAAGTCCGCTTTGCCAATAATGCAAGGCGTAAAACTCGTTAATTTATGCGTCACATTATTTTTCACCGGAGTACTTGAGACTTCTTCTTCTGCATTTGAACTCGAGTTAATGCTTAAAGATCTTAGCACGATAAACCAAGTTGGACTTAGAATAATAAGTAATGCAAAACGTCGATGAGTACATATCGGCATGACAAGGAAATCGACCGCAGGATCGAAAATACTTGGGAAAGATCCATGATAGAGCTACTCAAAGGCAAATTACCAACTTGCCTCAAAAAAAAAAACTTATCGATATGTGCATCTTGCCATCCTTGGTTTTTTTGGAGGGAAAGAAAATTGTCACTATGTCCGCGCTGTATTTAATTTCCAAAACTTAGGTTTTTTCGGGTAATTGTGCTTAATATTGGTGGATTATTATTCGCAAAGTGTTCGTGAACAAGCGTGAGTGATGGGAAGTAGTACAGTGTCGATGACGTGACTTTTTATCTTTGTCACCAAAATCTCCATGATATAGCTAAGTGAAATTTTTCCACCGCTTCACTTAGCCATCTGACTCTGACTAGACTTACTTACTTGACTGGACTTGATTACTGACGACTTTTTGACTCGACTGACTTAAGTAGGACTGAAGAAAATTAATAAATTCAAGAAAGGCCTTAAAGGACTAGATTCCATGGCCGTAAAAACTATTCAAAAAAAAAAACCTGCCCTCCTTACCTACGGTGCTCATTAGTCAATTACTAAAGAGCTGGTCTAAATTGAAGATTTATCAAAGAGCGATGGAACGCAGCATTTTAGGTGTAAAACTGTCAGACAAAGTGAGAAACACCACACTGCGTTCTATTACTCAAATTTCAAATGTAGGGAAGAAAGCATCTAGGCTGAAGTGGAATTGGGCGGGTCACTTGTGCGGAAAGATGGGCTGAACTATTAATAAATCTGGGTCCCAGCAGATGGTTATAGACAGAGAGGAAGACACACTACAAAATAATATGTTTAATGAAATCGGTTGAGCTGTTATAAAGTTCTGGGGTTTTAAGTGGGGAAAATACCTAATATCTGCAAAAATCAGTTAAATCAGTCGACCGTCACCACTAAAAAAAATGTGTCGTGGGTTTCTTAAATTTTAAATTTAATGTTATTCAGCAATGTTTTTTTTTTTGGAGGATTCCATGCTTCTATCTTTAGGTTTTGAATTACTGATTTGCACATGTACCTACATGTACAGTGCACGCGCATAAAATTGTACCAAGTATTTAATAAGTACTCTAGTAGATTTTTAGATATTTTATCTTTATCTGAATATATACGGATATTTTATCTGAATCTGATCCGAATGTCTGTGACAAATAGACACTGTTATGTATCTTTTTTTATGTACGGCACCCAAATAATCACTGATTTCCTTTGGTGCTTATTATTG
This sequence comes from Apomyelois bistriatella, assembly GCA_947044815.1. Classification (NCBI taxonomy): domain Eukaryota; kingdom Metazoa; phylum Arthropoda; class Insecta; order Lepidoptera; family Pyralidae; genus Apomyelois; species Apomyelois bistriatella. The sequence continues at coordinate 7,626,925 of OX345690.1, forward strand.
CCTTGGCAATATATTATATTAGGTACTTTGTATTTTTTTTTTGTTTCAGACATTTCATACTCCATCATTTGGCGACGAAGAGTTTGACATTCCACTGATGCATGGCCAGCATGCGACTGCGGTTGCAGTTCAGAACACCCACAATCCGTACACACAGTTACATCATGCAGCACCACAGGTCAGCTAAATTCGTTTCCTACCTAAAATCGTTCATTTTTAACAGGCTGAAAAATGCAGCTTTTTTCAGTGTAAATTTCAGGTACTGCTTTGATATAAGTAAACTTAGAGATTTAGGAATTTCATAATATATTTAAGAAAATCTTAGGTAAGTAAGTACCTGAAAAGGGAAGCTTGACCAAGAACCCTAGTTATTATTTGATCATATATCTAACAATTATCTAATCGTTGCCGATTCTTTTAATGAAATATGCTAATTAACAAGCCAGCAACTAGTCAACGAATTCGTAAAATTGGCACCAACTTCAAATTTATTAAAATATTTGATATGAAGCATATTTAAACAACAATGTATTAATTATTTCATCCTTTTTAGTTCAGGAATTGGAGTCGGTTTAGTTTTTTTGGCAAAAACAATTATTTTCACTTTTTAGTTTTTAATACGCAATACCTTACAACTAAAAAGTTGTAAACACTTTGCATTTTGGAAATTCGGGTAAACGTCATCAGCGTCGTCTCAACTTACTGACATGGAATACATCAAAAAATACCCAAATCGCTATAAAACTCCATGATTCCATCATCAGATCATGATCTGATGACTATGTAATCATCTAGAGAATATACCGTTTTTAACAAAAAAAGAATTTTTTATAATCGATTCACGTCTTCGAATAATCGAGCAAGATAAATTACAATCAAAAAGACGTGTAAATACGTTGCATTTTTGAGAGTGGGTTAAATTTTCCAGCATCGTCTCACCAACGTCCCACCTTACTAACATGGAATATATCAAAAAATACCCATGCCCAATACAAAAATTAAAGAGTTCCCTCGATTTCTCCATGATCCCATCATCAGATCTTAACCTGCTGAATATGGGACCAAATGGAAAGTATACCCATTCGAACAACAATTAACAATTGACGTCAATAAGTGATAAGAATACCCTATATTGAAAATAAACAATTTGAATTTGAATTTTGAATTTGAATTCGAACAAAAAAAAATTTCAAATCGGTCCAACCGTCTTTGAGTAATTCGGTAACACATTAAAAAAAAAAAACATTCCGACGAATTGAGAAACTCCTCCTTTTTTTTGAAGTCAGTTAAAAATGTACAGTGCCACAAACTTATCTGACCCGGTGGCAGAAATCGGAACTAAGGAAACTTCATACAACTTTGTGCAATAGACATAGATTGTGGCGCCATCGCGACCGGGTCAGATAAGTTTGTGGCACTTTACTCTGATTTTTTTTAATAGGTTTTACGGCCCTAGAAACTAGTCCTTTAAGGCCTTTCTTGAATTTATTAATATTCTTCAGTCCTACTTTAGTCAGTCAAGTGAAGTCAGTAGTCTAGTCCAGTCAAGTAAATAAGTCTAGTCAGAGTCAGATGGCTAAGTGACTTGTGTTTTCATAATCGTCGTGAGTCGTAAGTCGTGAATAATAATTTTTGAATGACGGTGGCGCTAGTGTTCACCGAGGAAACTCACGGCTGAAATGAATGAAAGATGTTGTCATCACTAGTTCAATTTCTTTGGTCATCACAGTCTTGTCATTGTCATTATTGTCAGTTGTCAATTGGTTGTCAATATTGTCAGTTTAGTAGTCTAGTCCCTTGTCATGTCACTTGTCTTGTCATACATATAATCATCATACCAAAGAATTTATATATAACACTAGAATGCTTACGGAGGACAAAAGCCGTTCCCGAAATAATACCTAAAGTTTGTAGGTATCTCTTTCTAGTAAGTTGTATAATATTCAAGAGGAAAAGGGACACCTACAAATTTTGGACCTTTTTCTGGAACTTTAGGTATTTGTATGTAGGCTTTAAAGAAAAATCAACTTTGCAGTAGAGTAATAAGGATTAATTTTGAATGATGTTTTTTGCGATTGTTATTATTCGTAAGAATTCTAGTGTTGTATATAAATTCTTTGCATCTAACTCAAAGTCAAAGCACAACACAACACAACACAAGACAAATTACACAAGTTCGTTCGAGTTCTTTGTTTTACTTAACCCCAAAAAAAACCATACCACTTCAGCCACGAGTAAGACTTAGGGAGTTTTTGGAGGGAAAGTAAACTGTCGCTATGTCCGCGCTATAATTAATTTCCAAAACTTAGGGTTTTTCGAGTATTTGTGCTTAATATTGGTGGATTATTATCACAGAGTACTTTGTAATATAATGAAAATTATTATTTGCAAAGTTTTCGTGAACAAGCGTGAGTGTTGGGAAGTGGTACAGTGTCGATTACGTGACTTTTATCTTTGTCACCAAACTCCAAGTTATAGCCAAAGAATTTATATACAACACTAGGATGCTTACGAATAATAATAATCGCAAAAAAACAACATTCAAAATTAATCCTTACTACTCTATTACAAAGTTGATTTTTCTTTAAAACCTACATACAAATACCTAACGTTCCAGAAAAAGGTCCAAAATTTGTAGGTGTCCCTTTTCCTCTTGAATATTATACAACCTACTAGAAAGAGACACCTACAAACTTTAGGTTTTATTTCGGAACAGCTTTTGTCCTCCGTAAGCATTCTAGTGTTATATATAAATTCTTTGGTTATCGCTAAGTGAAATTTTTCCACCGCTTCACTTAGTCATCTGACTCTGACTCACTTGACTAGACTACTGACTTGACTAAAGTAGGACTGAAGAAGATTAATAAATTGAAGAAAGGACTAGTTTCCATGGCCGTAAAAAGTATTTAAAAAAAAAGTAAGACAGCACTAGACTAGCACCCACCGACACAACTTTAGTGATTTGTTAGGAGTTTTTGGAGGGAAAGTAAACTGTCGCTATATCCGCGCTGTATTTAATTTCCAAAACTTAGGTTTTTTCGAGTGTTTGTGCATAATATTGGTGGTTTATTATACGCAAAGTGTTCGTGAACAAGCGTGAGTGTTGGGAAGTGATACAGTGTCGATTACGTGACTTTTTATCTTTGTCACCAAAATCTCCATGATATAGCTAAGTGAAATTTTTCCACCGCTTCACTGAGCCATCTGACTCAGACTAGACTTATTTACTTGACTGGACTTGACTATTGACTTGAATTTTTGACTCGACTGACTTAAGTAGGACTGAAGAAGATTTATAAATTCAAGAAAGGCCTTAAAGGACTAGATTCCATGGCCGTAAAAACTATTAAAAAAAAAAAAGTGATTTGTTAATTTTTTTGGACATTCTAATTCACCAAAATCTCCATGATATAGCTAAGTGAAATTTTTCCACCGCTTCACTTAGCCATCTGACTCAGACTAGACTTACTTACTTGACTGGACTTGACTACTGACTTATTTTTGACTCGACTGACTTAAGTAGGACTGAAGAAGATTAATAAATTCAAGAAAGGCCTTAAAGGACTAGATTCCATGGCCGTAAAAACTAATAAAAAAAAAAAAAGGACATTCTAATAACCTTTTTATTTGTTTTGAAATTATCAATAAAATTGTTAAAATTCTTTGTTGTGCTTTGGGGAGGAATGGATGGCAAAACTTACTTCATAAAGTATCGTGGTGCATATAATCTGACTCTGATAATGTTTTAAAAAATTTTGATCTATGTCAACAAAAGTGAATAAATAAAGTATTGAGGTTAGAGTAAGTAAATAAACAACAACGATAATTTATACTTTCAGAAAATTAACAAGGCTGTCGTATAAAAAAAAGTTGGGTTAGAGTATACGAAAGGGTGCGCAAGACTTGGGACCATAAATTTTTCGTAGTGATTTCGCTCGTCATATTGACACCCATTTTTTATTGTCCCATATCGTAGACTTGCTTTATTTTGTCTACTATAGTGATTACAAATAGATTTAATTATAAATTTGTGTAAGACTAAGTACAGGATGTCCCGCGGCAGATTTAGGATTTCTTAATCAAATAAAAAAATATTATAGATTTAAAATATAATTGTATTTTCACAAAAAGAAAGACAAGACATGCGGATTTAATCTATATATATAAAAGAAAGTCGTGTTAGTTACTCCAATTATAACTCAAGAACGGCTGAACCGATTTAGCTGAAAATTGTCAGGGAGGTAGTTTAGAGCCAGGAGAAGGACATAGGATACTTTTTATCCCGGGAAGCCCACGCGGGCGAAGCCGCGGGCAAAAGCTAGTTTTTTATAAATCACAGTCCAAATCTTTTTCATCACAGTGCACACACTCGTGGAATCTTTCGAGAGTTTTCTCAGCGACGCGCTGCAGTACTGACCGAGGAATAGCGTTGACCTCTCGCACGATATTGTCTTCTAAAGCCGATAGATCTGTTGGGTTGCTATCATATACTTTTCCCGTTAGGTACTCCCATAGAAAAAAATCTAAAAGGGTGAGATCTAGTGATCTGGGTGGCCATGCGGAATCCTCAAATCGGCTTATCAATTTTCCGGGAAATTATTCGCGAAGAAGGCTCATAGTGAATCTTTCTATGTAAGGCGTGGAGCCATCTTGCTGAAACCACGTGTGAGAGCTGTTCGATAGATAGACTCTAAGTTTTGGAATGAAATATTCGCTAATCATGTGGCTGAATCCATGCCCTAATCAAACTTTCACGCAGTGCTTCACTTAAACGTTTAATATTGTATTGAGAACAAATTTCGGGCGAGCAAAAGTGCACGAATCACCTGTATAAGTAAAACAGCATTGAAGTTTACTCTTAAAAGTTGTAAAACAAAAATCTATTTTGTTGACAGGTAGGAATGATGAATCCAGCTCAAGACGGCCTCTCACCCCCTGGTGGTGCTCCTTCTTATCAACAACCCTTATACTTACAAGAACCTCATACACCAGTTACTTCCCACAGGTATGTGAATAAAAATTACATTTTATTACTACACAACATTATGAGCAAGCATTTAATTGTAATAGTGAAAGCTATGAAACTTAAACCTAAATTGTCAATTTGTAGCGGTGCTGGTGCCCCTGCCGGCAACTACATCATCCAGCAACAGCCTGGTGGCCAACAAAGGCTACTGATGATGCAGCCAACACAGGTGATGAATGGGCCACCAACTCCTAGTACGCCCACACAACCTTCAGGACCCGTTTATGGCTCTCCTCAAAGAGCATCTCCACCAGGCACTACAAGTGATGACTCTGATGACAGTGTTCCTTCACACCATTCTCAGGTATATTTAATTGTTTTTATTACTTCTACCTGTTAATAAAAAATTGCTGATAAAATCTGCTTTATAAATGGACCACTACCTTTTTTCCTTTGGATGTAGTGTGCCTCTGTGGTCTAATGGTTAAGGCATTTGCCTGTAGACCCAGGGCGCATGGGCTCGATTCCCACAGGAGGGGTTCTATGTTTAGTTTCCAGTTTGGTTAGGACATTGCAGGCTTAAATCACCTGATTGTCTGATATTAAGCTGCCTGGTAGTTGTTAAAGGAACCATGTCAGTGGCAGAGACGGTTCCAAAGAATCCACACCAGGGTGTGCAAGGTCGATTGACCGTGTCACCTACACCAAATGATGATTTGGATGTAGTTAAAGGTAATCAAGAGAAGTAGACACTTTAATTTTCTTCCCTGTTTGACTGTTGGCAAAAGATACCATAAAATAATAATTAAGCATTATAATATGACTTAAGTATCTTCCGACATTCACCACATCTGCTTATAGCATGACTCCGCTGATTTCAGATAAAATCTGAAGGCACAAAAAAATATCTTATGAAAGTAACAATTAAGACCATAGACTCCATAGGCTTGGACTTTTATAGAAAATTGTTGAGATTCTAATAAATCACTACACTACATACTTGTGATATTATGATTATGCTAACTATAGTACCTAGATAGATAGTTTGACTTTCACATGCTTCACATTTATGACCGAAGAACGAAAGAAGACTTTATAAATTCTGAAAAGGCGAGATTAAAATTTTTTAAATATTGTATTTTGTTTTTTATTTAGACACACGTACATTTTATTTTTACACTCAAATACTTTACTTCATGTACACTAAAATAAAAAACTCATTATTTGGATATGGTGGTCGGTATCCAAATAATGAGTGTTGCCGATTATTTAAATAAAATATGCTAATTAACAAGTAAGCAGCTAGTCAACGAATTTGTAATATTGGCACAACTTCAAATTTATTAAAATGTTTGATATGAAGCTTATTTAAACAACAATGTATTAGTTATTTCATCCTTTTTAGTTGAGTAAGGATGATTTCGTTTTTTTGGCAAGAACAATTATATTTTACTTTTTATTTTTGAATATGCAATACATTACAACTAAAATGTTATAAACACAGCATTTTGGATAGTCGGGTAAACATCATCAGCATCGTCTCACCTTATTGACATGGAATATATGTATATAAAAATACCCAAATCGCAATAAAACTTGTAGGGTTCCCTCGATAACTCCATGATTCCATGATGTGATGGCTATGGGAACATCTAAAAAGTATACCTTTTCTAATAAAAAAATAATTTGACAAATCTGTCCAGAGGTCTTCGAGTAATCGAGCAAGATATATTACAATTAAAAAGTTGTAAACATGTTGCTTTTTTTAAAGTGGGTAAATGTTCTAGCATCGTTTCACCTGCGTCTCACCTTATTAACATAGAATAAATCAAATTATACCCATGCCCAATACAAAACTTGAAGAGTTCCCTCGATTTCTCCATGTTCCCATCATCAGATTCTGACCTGATGAATATAGGACCAATTGGAAAGAATACCCTCTCAAACAAAAAAATAATTTTTGGTATCGGTCCAGGCGTGTTCAAGTAATCTGGTAACATACATAATAACGACAAAGTGAGAACCTCCTCCTTTTAATTGAAGTCGGTTAAAATTGGCGGAAATATAGGGGTTAGAAACTAAAAAGTCATTCTTATTAAGACGCAGCTTTTTTGTCTGAAAAACTTTTTTATACAATAAACTTGAATATGTTAATAGTCGGCAATTCGCCCAAAAGTTGTCTAAGTGAAATCGATTTTCTGTATATTTTGTATTAGTGACCTAACATATATTTTCTTCTAGTATAGAATAGGGTTCATTAAAGATGTAGTTCATGGGCTTGTCACTTCAACTTGATATGCAAAATCTAATGAATTGGTTGTTTGTTGGTAGTTGCCTGGTGATGCGGAAAGCCTTCTGCCTATCCATTATTGCTCAGCGAGCCGGCAGCAACAAACTACGCTTCATCAGGTATAGGCAAATTTTATCACTATCCATAATTTATTCATAGATTTCAATTTGCCAATGAACTACATTTTTTATGGATTTTATGTGCAAACAAAATAACATTACTTTTAAGGTGATACCTCGGTGAACACTAGCGCCACCGTCATTTAAAAATCATTACTCACTGAAAACACAAGTTAACAAAAATCCCTCTGCTGTAATTATTGTTCTGGATATGAAGTTAATTTTAATCATGTTCAATTATTAAATTATGGTTCCATATAGTTACAAATTGCAAAACTGCTAAAAGTGGCCGTTTTAGGCAATAATGCAAATTGTAACTATAGGGAATTATAATTTAATAATTTAATATGTTTAAAATTAACTTCAGATCCAGAACCTTAATTACTTAACATGGATTTTTGATAACTTGTGTTTTCAGTGAGTAATGACTTTTAAATGACGGTGGCGCTAGTGTTCACGGAGGTATCACCTTAAAGTTAACTTATAATATATATATATATATACATTAATCAGAATTACAAGTGGGTGGTTCTCAGAGCAAAAAACATAACAAGAGATTACCCATATGAGAAACCTAGATCATGACTTCCGAAACGAGTAGGCTCGGTTGTTCTATTATGTATTTTTTTAAAATTAAAGAATCATTCAAATTAAATTATTTTTACGGGAATTAACACTCTGATTGGCGTGAATTAAATCACGTAACAACACGTAACGCAACAAAAATTCAAAACGAGCTGTGACGTCACTAAACGCTTTTAATATTCTCTAGTACCTGGGCGACCGAGCTTCGCTCGTTTTATGTAGAAAATCTTTTTGCGCGAAAATATGGGTAAAATGAATTTTCCCAGACATGGAACCTAGCTATATTATCTTTTTGACTGTTAGAACCGTAAGAACATGTTTAAATTTTCAAAGAAATCGTTAGAGCCGTTTTCGAAAAAGCGAGTACAAATAAATTTATTACATCCATACTAATATTATCCATACTTCCATATCCATACTTCCATACTAATATTATGCGAAAGTCTGTCTGTCTGTCTGTCTGTCACCTCTTCACAGCTAAACTGCTGGACCGATTGTGATGAAATTTGGTAGGGATGTAGTTAACGACCTGAGGTCAAACATAGGCTACTTTTGGGCGCGATATAACCGAGTCCCACGCGGGGCGGAGCCGCGGGGAACAGCTAGTCTATATATATAAAAATGAAACCCGTTTTCCGTTGTCACGACATAGCATAAAAACGGCTTGACCGATTTGGCTGATTTTTTTTTAGTTTTCTAATACTCTGTACAAGGTTCTTACGGAAAAAATATTAAGAAAGGCGGTACAAAGTTCGCCGGGTCAACTAGTATACAAATATTCCTCGTTTAATAGTATAGGAATAGGATGGGATAAATACTTCCTTAAATATTTTAAAGTACTTATTTTAAAATCAAGAAATGCTACTTTTATTTCGGCAATATATTTTTGTCTGTTGCTCATCAATGAGTTCTATAGCTCTTAAAATCTCAAGAAAATATGCTTTATAGATGATGTTTGCTATACTTAAATGTTTATCAAGATGAAATAATAACGGATACTAAGATTTGTATATATGAGATAATGATGAGTATTTGGCTAATAAATACAATTCTTGTAACACAGATGGGTGTAAGCAACATAGGAGTCAAGAGATCATCGCCTGAACCCATGGATAATGGCATGAATCGTGGCCAGATGCAGAAGAAACCCAAAGTTCAGAAGAAGAAGAAAAAGAGGGATCCTAATGAACCCCAAAAGTAAGTTAAAATCCATTCCAATACTTGTTCACACTTCACTATCACTACATAGTATAAAACAAAGTCTCTTTCTCTGTCCCTATGTCCCCTTGTATGCTTAAATCTTTAAAACTACGCAACGGATTTTGATGCGGTTTTTTTAATAAATAGAGTGATTCAAGCGGAAGATTTTTATGCCCATGCGAAGCCGGGGCGGGTCGCTAATGATTATAAATGCGAAAGTATGTTTGTTTCATTGTAACTTTTCACGACTATCCAAAATAAGAAGATACATACAACAGAAAAAACTACCATGGAGTGCTCAAAGTGGAAACAAAAACAAATAATAAACTATTAAAGATTTCATGGAAAATCCAGAAGTAATAAATAAATATTTTCAATTGGCTAGTCCAAAAAAAATATGATAGTTATGTTTATGTGGTTTTTCTATAAAATAGACCATTTTAGAGATACAATTTGAAAGAAAAAATTCTTAATGCAGTAAATAATTTTTTATTTAATTTTAAAGATACAAACAGCGATGACGTCACTCCGCGTTGAAACGAAGTATTTAGGTGATTTTTACTAGAATAAAAATATGACAATTACAGATTATAAAGATTTGACTGGCTTATATAATCTCTATGCTGCCAACTTACAGAACAAAATTGACAAAGCCGCTTACGTCACATGTAAGCGGCTCCTACAATTTATTTGACCTTGTAGTAAATTTTTGAAAATGAAGGTCATTGGGTTTTTTGCTATCATCTCAAAAAATATTTGTTTAATAAAAAATCTGATTATGGCGAACTGTTTTCTAAGCCTATTATATATAGCCTCGAAATGGTTTTCGAATTAGACATCTTTGTAAAAAATTGGACTAGCCAATTCAATCCTGATTCAGAATTTCTATTCACAGACCTGTATCTGCATATGCCTTGTTCTTCCGGGATACCCAGGCAGCAATAAAAGGACAAAACCCTAATGCAAGCTTTGGAGAAGTTTCCAAAATTGTAGCTTCGATGTGGGATGGACTGGACTCAGAACACAAAAGTGTAAGTTGGTATTCTATAAAAATTAATTTAAAATATACTGGATCATAAGGCTTTTTTATTTATATGTTTTTTTTTATTCACAGGTATATAAACAGAAAACAGAAGTGGCAAAAAAAGAGTACCTTAAAGCATTAGCAGCCTATAGAGCCAGCTTGGTTTCAAAAGTGAGTGCTATAATCTTATCTTATCGTGTTTGGGGTCCCAAATCACAGGAAGCACGTCGAACCTTTGGGTGCTTTGTACTTACTTTGTTCCTTACATATCCTCACCCACACCGGGATTTCTGCACGAACTTCAGAACATCACCTGGTGAGAAGTGCCTATATTCCTCCAGGTCAAGATATGCTGCTCCAAAGAGGCCCGCCCGAGTGCTATAATAATTTAACATCTGTTTTAGTATTATTAACATGTTGTTAATAATAGACAGGTCAAATCTGTTATTGTGATACATTGCACTTATCAAATATCTATAGATCAATGTTATATTTTAGGTTTAAAACTTTATTTTCTTGCTGTATTCTATATTAATTCTCTAATCTACCCATGTACCTAATATTAGTGGTTTACCGAAAGAAAGCAATAGGGAAGAAGTGAAAATTTTTAAAACGCTTGAATTTTGCGACGAAGCAAAGGAATAGACCGCAATAACTAGCGACGCCATTAATTCGTCATTAAAATGTAGTGTTATATTTAAAATAATTGGCTGATTCTAAAAATCTGAGATTTATTTCTGGTATCAAGGAACCTTATTCCTAACGACAGAAAAAAATTCAAGCATTTTAAAAATTTTCACTCCTTCCCTATTCATTTATCATCTTAAACCACATGGTTCTCCCTTATATTACGAGAATATTTTTTGCCAAAAAAAATACTGAACTGACTCTAGTTACTCTAAAAAGTAAGACATAATTAACTAAATGTGTTTTTTAAATGTACATCGATATGGTATCAATACATAAAAACAAATCAAACTCTGCTATCTACATAGATTAAAAAAAAAATTGCGTCACTTAAAAGACCGCGCGCGGGGAGTTTTTAGAGGGAAAGTAAACTGTCGCTATGTCCGCGCTGTATTTAATTTCCAAAACTTAGGTTTTTTCGAGTATTTGTGCTTAATATTGGTGGATTATTATTCGCAAAGTGTTCGGGAACAAGCATGAGTGTTGGGAAGTGGTACAGTGTCGATTAAGTGACTTTTACCTTTGTCACTAAAATCTCCAAGTTATAGCTAAGTGAAATTTTTCCACCGCTTCTCTTATGCCACATTACACTCAGCCTTGTAGGGCAGGGAAGTGAGCAGTGAAGTGGGCAGCGCGCGAATGTAAATAGGTTCCTCGCGTTGTCACTGCCCATGCCGCTGCCGCTGCCTGGCGATCCCTCGATTGTCGGTTTTTCGCGCGGAAGTCAAAGAACGGGCAGTGCGAGCGCGAGTGAGTGTTTACATTCAGCTTAAAACCATGCAAGATCCAGTGAGTAAGGGAGATGTCGCCTTACATCATGTATTGCGCTGTCTCGCTTACTCACTGGAACTTGCATGTTTTTAGAGATGACAGTAGGCCACCAGATGAGCAGTAAAGAAGTATGAAGGCTGAGTGTGAACGCTCACTCGCGTCGTTATTGCCGCAGAAGTATTTAGGGAAATATTTCCGCCAGCGACAGGAGCAGTGGCAGGGGCTGAGTGTAAATGTGGGGTTAGCCTTCTGACTCTGACTCGTCACTTGACTAGACTAGACAACTGACTTGACTTTTGACTTAACTTGACTAAAGTAGGACTGAAGAAGTTTAATAAAATGAAGAGAGGCCTTAAAGGACTAGTTTCCATGGCCGTAAAAAGTATTTAAAAAAAAACCGCGCGCGGTTCGAACTTCTTTGGCTATCTATGACATGACAAGCCATTCAGTTTACATTACAAGGGATGTTTTTTTAATAGTTTATACGGCCATGGAGTCTAGTCCTTTAATTCTTCAGTCCGTTAAGGCAGTCGAGTTAAAAATTCAAGTCAATAGTCAAGTCCAGTCAAGTAAGTAAGTCTAGTCTGAGTCAGATGGCTAAGTGAAGCGGTGGAAAAATTTCACTTAGCTATATCATGGAGATTTTGGTGACAAAGATAAAAGTCACGTAATCGACACTGTATCACTTCCCAACACTCACGCTTGTTCACGAACACTTTGCGAATAATAATCCACCAATATTATGCACAAACACTCGAAAAAACCTATACAGCGCGGACATAGCGACAGTTTACTTTCCCTCCAAAAACTCCCATTACAAGGGAACATCTATAGAGATGACAAAAACAAAATAGGTACCTACAAGTCGTATTACCCTTCGCCAGAGTTAATTAAAAATAATAGGTATTTGTATTGGTAACACTGACTACATGTGATGTCAACTGTCAACATATCAAGCTTTGACTTGACATTGGCATTTGACAGTGGCATAACATTTGTTTTACATTTACCTTGAATTGAATTGAAGCTTTCATGTTTGCGAAAGCTTTTATCTTACATTTATTTGTATTGTAAGTAAATATAAAAGTTTAATTTGATTTAATAACACAAACGTGAAAGTTACTTTCAAAGCACGTTCGAAGCTTTTATTTAATGTAGATATAATACAGGGTGAGCCACGGATGAGCTTTAATTTAGCAATTGAATAAAAGACAACAAAGCTTTATGTTGTGTGAAACCATGTTTATTGATTATGTTACACTTACATTAAAAGAGAAATCATCAAATAAATATAGTTTAGATCACTTCCCCTAATTACCATATTATAAACTACATTTGATGGTGATACCGGGACTACAGTATTGACGCGATATAAAACTAACCAATGAACCTTTTATTATTAACAGGGAGGTGAACAAGAATCTCAAGCTATGTATAACCACACCAATAGTGCCAACCATAATTACGGAAATTACTATCAAGGCCAAACATATGGAAATGGCCACTCACCACAGGGCTATGTCCCAAATCAAGCTCCTCAAGGTTACTCCCCACAGAACTACTCTGGTGGGCAGCAGCAGCCAGGGTACCAAGGACCCACGGCGGCATATCCACCTAATCCTCAACAGTCTCCACAAAGTTACCAAGGCAGCATAGCGCACACTCCTCAAACATACCAGGTAATTTGTGTGTATAATAGAATACATCTTATAAAGCTTTTCTTCCATCCATTTTTCCCTTATTCACTTTGTTTTTTCACATAATATTGTATTTGAATGCAGTACTGTTTGTAACATAGTGTTATAAGTGTTTAAACAAACAAACTCTTCAGGATATTGTAACTCTAATGCAAAAAGAGGGGTGTCTGTCCGTGTCATTTAGCTCACACATTTATGAAGCGATTTCAATTAGTTTATTTTTTCATTAAAGGTGACTTCTGTGCAAGTGTTCCTAGACATTTTTGATGAAAATCGAATAAGATGTTTATAAGTTGTAGGGGTGAAGTGGGGAAGAATAACCAAATGTCTGCAAATCAATTGGGATCTCAAATGAAAGCGCATCACATGCACAATACAAAATAACATGTTCAATGAAAAACAGTTGAGCTGTGAAAAAGCACTTGGGGTATAAGTGGGGAAATACCTTCTGTCTGCAAATATCAACCCTCACCACTGAAAACAAAATGTGTTGGATTTTTTAAATTTTAAATTTAGTTTTATTACTTTATTATATTTCGATTCATTGCTAAACTAATTCTGTGAAGTATTGAATTGACCTTTTTTGATAACATATAAAAAAATCATAAGACCGCCATATTTAAAAAGAACCAAGTATAACCCTTTTTGTGTTATTTTACCAGCCCTTTAGATTTTAACATTTATCCTTCAGTTATAATAACCAACATACCAGATGAAAGGGCACTATGAACATGCAATCCATTCATACTTCCATATCTATACTAATATTCTTGTGTATCTCATCAATCTATGGTTTTTAGGGTGTTCCTGGGCAAGCTCCTCAGGGTTACCAAGTTAACCCAGCCGCCTCGCCTCAGTCTTGCCAATCTAATATAAGCCAATCTCCAAGAAGTTACCAGCCAGCGCAATCTCCATCCAACTACACTGCTAGCACTGGAATGTCACCACCTGGGTACAGGCAGGTCCAGTCGCAATCTCCGCCAATGGGTTCAGTGCATGCAGCTATGCAGTACCATCATTCTCAGCAGGTAGGCATATTCAATTTCAAAGCCTTATTTGCTGCATGTCCTTGTAGGCCTCCAGATTTTTACATTTTATTTTTGTTATGTTTGAAAAAACTAGCTGAAACCAGCTAAAGCCAGATCACACTTTTCTCACCGGTTAAACCTTGCGTGAACTTCCACTAATATTTAAAGACCAAAATTAACCAAATAGGCCCAGCCATTCTCTAGTTTTAGCGAGACTAACGAACAGCAATGATTTTATTTTTATATTTATGATGAAGATGAAGAAGATAATTAAAAAGAGTGCAAATGTTACATATTACTGACAAATTTTTCTAATTTATCATTTCATGAACCTTACTGAAGAATAATATTACCTAACCAAATTAAACATATAACAAAGTATTTGAGTATCATTGAATGATTCTGTTAATTGGCCAAAGGTTTAAATGCTTTGCATAAGAATACCTATTTGTTTAATACTTTTGTAAAAAAAAAAATATGCCTTATTTAATTTAATAATTTAATTTATAAACTTCTGAACCGCCAGTTAGCCTCTGATGGGATTACTTTATAAAAAAAATATATAAAACGATAATTACAGCAAATGCAGCAATCTCACCAACAAATGCAAGCTCATCAAGTTCAGCAGTATCAACAACAACAGCATCAGCAACAACAACAACAGCAGCAGCAACAACAACAGCAGCAGCAGCAGCAGCAGCAACAACAACAACAGCAGCAGCAGCAACAACAACAACAACAACAACAGCAGCAGCAGCAACAACAACAGCAGCAGCAGCCACAACAGTCTCAAAATCAAATACTAAAAAATGATCAGCATTCTCCAAACAGCAATGGAACTGGAATGCCTCAACAATCACCAGATGTAAGTAGTTTAATGTTGACGTACCATCAATAGATGAGACAGAAAAAATCTTTTGATGTATCTGAATCTTCTAAATTATGTATTTAAAAATTAAACAATTTTTTGTTACTATATTGTAAGTACCTGGGCGACCGAGCTTCGTACGTTTTATGCAGAAAATCTTTTTGCGTGAAAATATGGGACAATGAATTTTCCCAAACATGGAACCCTGCTAGATTATCTTTTTGACTATTTAAGAACTTATGATGAAAGAAATCATTTGTACACAAATATACAATATTGGTTGTTTAATAGTTTAGGATAGGATAAAGACGTACAATGGGCCACAGAGAAGTCTACTTTTGTGATTCACTGTACATTCCTAGTATATATATCCTATATCCATACTTCCATACTAATATTATAAATGCGAAAGTCTGTCTGTCTGTCTGTCTGTCACCTCTTCACGGCTATACTGCTGGACCGATTGTGATGAAATTTGGTAGGGATGTAGTTAACGACCTGAGGTCAAACATAGGCGCATTGGCGCAACATATACTTTTGGGCGCGATATAACCGAGTCCCACGCGGGGCGAAGCCGCGGGGAACAGCTAGTTTAATATAAATATGACTACCTAATAAACAATAATTCCTGCACTGACTATTAGTTTTGGTCTCGCCAAGAGATAACCTAATGGAATCACTAATTTGCTTGCAGCAAAATGAAAACCGAAGTACGCCGTCATGCATCCGCCAGGGATGCACTAATCCGGCCATAGCTAACAGTGAATGGGAAGACGAATATTGCTCGAATGAGTGTGTAGTTAGCCACTGCAGGTAATATTATGTCCTTATCCGCGCAAAAGTATAAAAATGTTTTTTTTAGTTTATAATTATAAACTTAATTAATTTTAAGCATATAGGTAAACATTAAGATATTATATTGAAAAATCTATGTCCATTACTCAAAGGTCCTTCGAGCCGGATTAATTATTTAATGTAGGAACAATAACGAATGAATCCAGCTCGAAGGACCATTGATTGGACCTTATCTAAAATAAAATTCTTGAAATTATACTAGCTGGTTTATTATTCTCTTGCAAGCAAAACGTGTGCGATCTTGATGACAATGGCGAAAGCAAGTTAGTGACTGCCGACGCGGTGGTCGTACTACACAGGCGCGATTAGTGCGTAGACAATTAATTTACATGACAAATTTCAATCCACACTGATGGTTGCGTTACTGAAACATCAACCCTTGGCAGGCCTCTTGTCTAGATTAGTAACAGCAGACAATAATCTTATTCTGAATAAACATTTCATTACAGGGATGTCTTCAGCTCATGGGTGGCTTCAAATAGCAACAACCAGATTCAAAACTTTTCTGCAGTGAAATAAATTATTAGTTGTACATATCAGTATAATAAAATAAGTCTTATGATTCAGCTGGAATATGTATTGTATAATAAATAGTTATTATAAGATAAAGTTAATTAGTTATGTTACTCTGTTATGGTTATTTATGAATTCATTGTTATAATCTTGTAGATCCTTGATATATTTACCTCCTATAAATAGTTGATATGAGAATTTCTTCCATTTAACACAAGGGAGGCAAAACATTTAGATTTTTTTTTAGATTTAAAATGTTGTCAGTTATGATCTAGAACGACACATTAATAGTACTTTTTAGATACTGTTAAACATTATTGTAGTTGAATTTAATTTCCTGGAAATTGAAATAAGTAATATTTTACCTTGCCTTGCGTCCGCGACACGGATAACGTAGCGGCGCTCAATGATAACGTGGAAACATCTTAGCTCGCGTATCGGTCGTGCTGCGTGCGACGTGCGACCCGCATCACGCAGCGCTGCTCAGAGCGAACACACGCGCCGTGCGCCCGCGCTTACAGCAGTGAAGGCTCTTATACCTTTGATTGAATGTACATATTTATTTATTTGTTCCTAATTAGTAATAGTTGCTTATTATGTATACATCCAAGTTAACATATTACATTTAATCGAACTTTTAATCGTATAACGGTTTAAATAGTTCTTAGAAATGTACTAAATTGAACTATTGAACCTTTAAGTTGCTATTATTCCGTTTTAAGGGTTAAGTGGTTGCCATTCCAGTATTTGGCCGGTAGGTCATGCTTAACACAAAATGTCTTTTCTATTAAACATCTTAAAAACGACTTGAAAAATGCATTTAACATTTAGAATGCTTAGATGGTAATTAAAAGTTAATTGTACTTATTTATTAAAAGGTTAATTTTTAACGTAACAAGATTCCACACAACAATGAATGTGCTAACAAATCATACATTACTGTTGTGACCGAAACTTAACCATTTTGCAAGGCCTTCGGGCAGTCAAGGCCTTGCCAAGTGCTTTTTAAAGGACGAGGCGAAGCAAGAGCTTTTAAAAATACGATTACATAATTAGCGATTGGCTAGTCCAATTTTTTTACAAACATGTCTAAATTGAAAGCCATTTCGAGCAATAGCACGTATTTTTTGAGATAATTGTAAAAATTCCATGACTTTCATTTTCAAACAATTCTACAAAGTCAACGTGTTACATAAGAGGCTTGCTCATTTTTCAATTTCCCTGTGAATTTCCATTACCGATCGCTAGAATGTGTATTTTTTGGTAGGCTGGCCAAAGTGAAACTTAAAAAACCTAATGACTGAAAATGTGTACCTACATCAAAAAAATCGTGAAAAAACAATTCAATTCAAGAAAAGGCTATTCGGAGTATTCGGACTAGGCCAACAATAATGTAGGGTTGGCGTATTGTTCTTTTTTAACCCCCGACGCAAAAATGGAAGGCTGTTATAAGTTTCTGTGTGTCGGCTGTGTTATCGTAGCTCCCAAACAGATGAACCGATTTTCGTTTTTTTTTTGTATCATGGATAATTTTATCCCGACTGTTTTTAACCATGTTTTGACGTTTGACGATCAGCTCTTTAATAGATGTTAAATGGATCTGACTACCTTCCATATGTCCTATCGTTTCGAAAATTGGTACCGTATTACTCCAATGATATCGAAAGAACATGGTAATGTAACCATGACTTTAAATATGACATTAGGGTAAGGTGTATATTTCGAATGTGGGCGATTAAATGGGATCATGTCAGGGGGATTTGTAATTTTTAATTTTACTTTTCAAAATTCAATCTATTTCCGAACAAGATAAAGAAATTACAATTTAAGTATACAATTTACAATTATATTTTCATATTACATTAATGAAACATTTACTTTGTAAACATTCTTAGTCTCATTCCTAATAGCAATATTCAAAATTAGTCTAGTACCTATAGCAATTAGCTGGACCAAATTTTTTTTTTTACTCAAAGCAAATAATATTTTAAGATACAAAATATAGTAATTAATGTTTAAATAACATTGTAAATAAATACATGCAATAATAGGGAGTAAGTAGGTAGTTATAGTAGGAGGAAATACGTGAAGTTCTTTTTCCTGTTAAATTATATCATAATATTTTTTTTAGATGATCAATAATTATGTAATTTAAATAAGTACTTCAAAATGTACATTTAAACAGTGTATAAAATGTAATTAGAACAATGATTTCATTAAATTTCTTAAACAGTACATACTTAATATTTTTTTTTCTAAGATTTGTTTCGGTACACGTCTCCTATATCTTCAGATTAGCAATTTACAAAATTCCCACTTTCCAAAATACCTACAGAAACAACAAATACTTTAGTTATAATGGGTTTAACAGAGAACAACAAAATGATAAAAAAAGGAACCTGGAAAATGCGAGGTCGGACCAGTGGCACAGAGAAATTACCATAGTTCTAAGGAAATTACATACTCTATATAATATTATCCTCCGTGTCTAATGGTCAAACAGGCTGCTTTTGGAAACGATATAACCATTAAGTCCCACACGAGCGGAGCCGCGGGCAACAGCAGCTTGTTTTTTTTTTTTAGTAGTTTTTACGGCCATGGAAACTAGTCCTTTAAGGCCTCTCTTCATTTTATTAATCTTCTTCAGTCCTACTTTAGTCAAGTCAAGTCAGTTGTCTAGTCTAGTCAAATGATGAGTCAGAGTCAGATCATCAGATGGCTAAGTGAAGCGGTGGAAAAATTTCACTTAGCTATAACTTGGAGATTTTGGTGACAAAGGTAAAAGTCACGTAATCGACACTGTACCACTTCCCAACACTCACGCTTGTTACCAAACACTTTGCGAATAAAAATCCACCAATATCAAGCACAAATACTCGAAAAAACCTAAGTTTGGAAATTAAATACAGCGCTGACATAGCGACAGTTTACTTTCCCTCCAAAACGCTACTATACTAGTAGAGATATTCAACCGCCATATCTACTTTCGCACTAACACTACACAGTACACTCACTGGGCTAAGAATTTATACGTATGTATTCTTGCAAAATAAATTATTCTTCTCGGCCTCGGTCATGGTTCCTTTAAACTTAACGACTACCAGTAGCCAGGACCAACGTGCCTTCCGAAGCACGGAATCATGTTTACTTAGAGCATTTTTATTACCTATATCAGCCTACTATCATCTCTTAAAACCATGCAAGATACAGTGAGTAAGCGAGACAGCGCAATACATGATGTAAGGCGACATCTCCCTTACACACTGGGTCTTGCATGGTTTTAAGAGACTGTAGTAACCCCCCAGCTGGCTTACCACCATCTCTTAAAACCATGCAAGGTCCAGTGAGTAAGGTAGATGTCGCCTTACATCATGTATCGCGCTGTCTCGCTTACTCACTGGAACTTGCAAAGTTTTAAGATCTTAAAACCATGCAAGATCTCACTCACTGGAACTTACATGGTTTTTTAAGATAGTAGGCCACCTGGGTAACATAACAACTTAAGGTGATACCTCGGTGAACACTAGCGCCACCGTCATTTAAAAATCATTACTCACTGAAAACACAAGTTATCAAAAATTCCTCTGCTGTAATTATAGCTTTGGACCTGAAGTTAATTTTAATCATATTTAATTACTAAATTATAGTTCCATAAAGTTACAAATTGCAAAAGTGCTAAAAGTGGCCGTTTTAAGCAATAATGCAATTTGTAACTATAAGGAATTATAATTTAATATGTTTAAAATTACCTTCAGATCCAGAACCTTAATTACAGCAGAGGGATTTTTGATAACTTGTTTTTTCAATGAGTAATGATTTTTAAATGACGGTGGCGCTAGTGTTCACCGAGGTATCACCTTAACAATAAATTGCAAAAGTGCTAAAAGTGGCCGTTTTAAGCAATAATGCAATTTGTAACTATAAGGAATTATAATTTAATATGTTTAAAATTACCTTCAGATCCAGAACCTTAATTACAGCAGAGGGATTTTTGATAACTTGTTTTTTCAATGAGTAATGATTTTTAAATGACGGTGGCGCTAGTGTTCACCGAGGTATCACCTTAACAAAGTATGCTTCCCGTGGGAATCGAACCCTGGAGCCACGGGTCTACAGGTGGCTTACCATTGTCTTAAAACCATGCAAGATTCAGTGAGTAAGGGGATGTCGCTTTACATGTTGTATTGCGCTGTCTCGCTTACTCACTGGATCTTGCATGGTTTTAAAGACGGTAGTAACCCCCCAGGCAAACGCCGTAACCACTAGACCACGGAGGTAGTTATTTGATGATTGATTGATATTGATCTATGCTAAATAGTTAGGTAGGTACGTAATGACTGTCTGTGCCATGCAAAGAATTTATATATAACACTAGAATGCTGTCGGAGGACAAAAGCCGTTACGAAATAATAACTAAAGTTTTTAGGTGTCTCTTTCTAGTAGGTTGTATAAAATCTAAGAGGAAAAGGGACACCTACAAATTTTGGACCTCTTACTGGAACTTTAGGTATTTGTATGTAGGATTTAAAGAAAAATCAATTTTGTAGTAAAGTAATAAGTATTAATTTTGAATGTTGTTTTTTGCCATTATTATTATTCGTAAGCATTCTAGTGTTTTATATAAATTCTTTGGTGCCATGCAAGGCGTAGCGTATGTAAAAATTTTACGTCGTAAGCGTAACACATTTTTTTTCTAAATACATGACACGCAGTTTCCTAAACGTCAACTGACTGACAGACAATGTCATGAGAGTTTGACAAACGTACGTGTCAATTATTGTCAATTTGTGTTCTTGGTTTGGTTGATTGTTGGTCGAATAAATTGTTGAATGATTAATTTTAACAATAACTATCAAGTTTAGAATATAATAAACTATTGTAATACTTAACGTTCATTGTTTCTATCATATGCTTCCACAATCACCAAATAAATTGTAATAACCGCCAGTTCCACGATTTGGTAGTATCAGTAATGTACATTTTATGAACAACTAACTACCTATTAGCAAAATGATGGATGGCAATGATTTAACATCGGAAGCATCAAGAAAAGGCATAATATCCCAAGCATGGACACGTATTTCACAGGTATACTACTACCAATATATACACGAAATCATAAATTTGCCAATGATAGTGCTATAACCTTCTCATAGTCGCTGATTTTATAGCTTCGTGCGACTTACTAGGTACCTACTTTGACAGTGAGACCGACAAATCAGTAAAACTAATTTAGACAAATCCTGATATATATATATATTATTTATTTATTATTTACTAGCTGTTCCCCGCGGCTCCGCCCCACGTGGGACTCGGTTATATCGCGCCCAAAAGTAGCCTATGTTTGACCTCAGGTCGTTAACTACATCCCTACCAAATTTCATCAAAATCGGTTCAGCAGTTTAGCCGTGAAGAGGTGACAGACAGACAGACAGACTTTTGCATTTATAATATTAGTAAGTATGGATGGATTTGATCCTAATAGCAATCACTAGACAGTGCTGTGTACTTTTTTTGCATAGCAATGTGCATCAATTCCAACCAGCATAGGGCCTCAATTAAACTCAAGTTACTCAGGTCAGTAAGTTAAATAAATTGCAATGGAAATTGTAATCATATAATAAAATATAGCAACAGGTTGCTGAACTGTCCATGTTTTTTAGGTCTGTGTAAACTGAAACCAGGTTTTATCTGGATGAGGCTCACAGCCATATAATTAAATTGTCCAGCTAATTGGATGCATAGGGTCTTCATTAAATGCCACCATCAAATTGCATGCTGAAATCAATAGTTATTATTGAAATATAATGACTGAATGTTTAATAACAACTTGGTGTATTGAAAGTCATCCCTTTGAAGATGACTCAACTAAGTTCCTTAAATCAAAAAATCAAATCAAATGTCTTTATTGTGGTAACACAGGTAAAAAAGTTTGTAATAAAGGTAGTTTTATGTAACACTGTGACCTGTCATTATTTGACGTACAACAATTTAAAAAGTCAAGAGATTGTATCTAAATTTACAATACAATTCCAATCAAAATCTTAGGGCTAATACATTCCAATTCAAATATTAACATGAAAATAAAACTAAATAAATATAAAATTGCAATGAAAATTAAATAATTATAAAATAACGTCATGTCAATCTATCATCTAAATATTCTTTTAAATTATAATAACATTTGTCTGTCAAAATTAATTGTAATTCTCTTTTAAAAGCCTCTGAATTTAAATCTTTTATTCGATCCGGCAGTAATATATCCTTCCTAACTAATATTATAAATGCAAAAGTGAGTTTGTTTGTTAGCTTTAACACCCAATCAACTGCATCAAACTTCCTGAAATTTGCATACACATAGATAGAGGTATTGAGAAGACAATGCTCAACAATCCTGGTTAACTAGTTTAATGTCATGCTTATTTTCGGGTACCAATATAACAGTCATTCTTAAAGATGAATCTAAAAAAGAAAGGTTTTAATTAAAAAACCATCAGCCATTTGGTAACTTTATGCTCAATGAACTGGTCAGTTGTCCTTCAGCTATTTAATTTGATATCTGCATTGAACAACCTAGGCAGCTTATGTTAAAAAATAATAAAAATGTGTATATTCTATGTTTGCATGAAATTGAATCCTTCAGCAATACATTGAAACAATAGGACACATAGCATTATGTGACAGCCGACTGTTGCTTGGGTTGTTTGGCAGATTTTATTTACCATCCATGATATGCTAATGCTATTGTTTGTTAATGGAATCTGCTACCAGACAGAGAGAGGTACAAAGTTTTTAACTACACAGCCATCTTATAAGCCAGGAAGTTTTCTATTCTCAAGCAAGAAACCACAGGGTGTGAAGTGCTGAATATAAATATTATTCATAAAAATTAATAAGTGTTTTTAAGCCATTGAATGGTTTTAACTGAAATATCTTTTGGCTCTTTCTTTCATGGTAGATTTTGGTACGAAAAAAATTGCCATATCATATTTTAGTTAAAATGGGCTTAATTTTTATGATTTATAATAACAAAAAAATATTTTTTAAACCAAAAACTAGATTTTTAACACATTTGACCTTGAATATCACGAATAACTATTATAAATTTAATCATTTGTTTAAGATATACCAAGGGACATTGGATAAGTGGACCCCACATGCTAAAGCTAGGTGGGTCGGGAGTGTTGTACTCTTGATGGCATTTATGCTAAGAATATTTACCAAACAAGTAAGTCTTTGCAGATTTAATTCAAGAGAAAGAGTAATGCCTTTACATCATTAAAATTTACACTGTTTTTTTTTCAGGGTTGGTACATAGTTACATATGCCCTTGGCATCTATCACTTGAACTTATTCATTGCATTCCTTACACCAAAAATTGATCCTGCAATGGATTTTGATGGTAAGTAGTAACAACTTTTAAGTATAAGTTGTTACATGTGTAATACCAATTCTGCTTTCCACATGGACAAGATTTGACATTCTAGTAATAAACTTCACACATAATAGTCAACTATCCATACATGCTCACTGTTTGCTAAAACTAAGAAAAAATAAGTTAAAACAACTATAACAACTACATGGTGAAATAAGGTAACAATTGAGATAGAAATACAGAAATGCATAGGTACAAAAATGGTCATGGTAAAGCCATGGTTGCACCGACTGTATACTTTTATAGTGTAGTGTATACCAACAATGTTCATTTAAAGGTGTTCCTATTTTCCACTTACAATTGGTGCGACCACGGCTTTACCTTGACCATTTTTACCTGACTACGGCGAAGACAAAAGAAAGGGTAATGATTATGGCAATCTATGTATGTATTTTCATCGTAGCGCCTAAACTACTGGACCGATTTTAATGAATGAGGTGTCAAAAGATTCGTAAAAATTGCGCAGGTAACATAAGCTACTCGTCTATAAATTGTATCAAAATTTTAACTAATGGAACTTAAAACCTCAGATTCTAACCTCAAAAAAAAATAATTAGTATATAATTCATATTTAATCATTCATACATTCATAGTTAAAATATAGGTAGGAATATTTTAAATGCAGTCGTAAAGTGGTACATTTCACGCGGTCCAGTAATTTCTGTTCGGGAAACGGAAGTGTTTAAAAATATTTATTGTACACTACAGTACATATACGCCCATGGTGTGTATGTACTATAGCCTATAACCTTTCCTAAAAATCAGGCTATTATATGCAGAAAGATTTTTTTAAAAAAAAACCAGATATTTTAAAGTTAAAGCATTCAAACAAATAAACTCTTCAGCTTTAATGTATGAGCGGTTTTAGGTGGAAATGATGGTTTTAAATTTAAACATATGTTAGTGAACTCACGTCTAAGTGTGTACACTGTGATATACATATACATAACATGTCCTTATCAACTATACTTCATTATTTCAGTGGTGCCTACTTATCTTGTCATTTTTAATTCCGGTTTATTATCTATCATGAGAGTTTAGTTCTCTGCTTATTGTAGACCATTGGTTTATAACCATGGTTATTCATTGTATATTACTTATATGTGTTACTTCAACAAACTCCAAGTTCATAGACTTCTTTTATTTGAAATCAAATACTTTTGGAGAAATTGCTCTTCCAGACAACTGCCGTTGGCACTTTTAATTTGAACAAGAATAGAAACGGTAAACTCTTTATTGCAACATACAAATGTATACATAATTTTTTAAAACTAGAACAAAGGCGGACTTATCGCTAAAGCCAGCTTTTCCAAACAACCTTCTAGTAAACTATTACTGCCAGAATTTACGACCTCCGTGGCGTAATGGTTAACATGCCTGACCGCTACTCAGGAGGTCCCGGGTTCGATCCCCGGTCAGGTCAAGATGAAAAATGATCTTTTTCTGATTGGCCTGGGTCTTGGATGTTTATCTATAATGTATTTGTTATAAAATATAGTAACGTTGAGTTAGTATCCCATAACACAAGTCTTGAACTTACTTTGGGGCTAACTTGATCTGTGTAACTTGTCCCTATATATTTATTTATTATTATTTATTTATTTATTTCAACACTACCATTAAATGCAAACTAAGTACCTAAGCTTCCCAAATCAGTAGGCACCTTTTCAATTTATTTAACTTATTTTCAGGTGATGATGATAATGGACCTGCCTTGCCAACTCGATCAACTGAGGAGTTTCGACCATTTATTAGAAGGCTGCCAGAGTTTAAATTCTGGCTCTCTGTGACTAAGAGCACATTAGTTGCTATATGCTGCACCTTCATTGATGCTTTTAATATTCCAGTATTTTGGCCCATACTAGTTATGTATTTTATAACTCTATTTTGTATTACAATGAAGAGACAAATCAAAGTAAGTACACAGTTTTATGAGATACTAGCGACCCGCCCCGGCTTCGCACGGGTGCAATGCTATAATAATACATGTATTATGCATATAGACCATTCTCTTGAATAACTATATTTTAGTTTTATACTATGTAGTGATATAAATTTGAAAATAGACAAGTGGAGAATTTCATATTACCTGCCCTACTTGAGTGTGTGTATGTGTGGTGTTATTCACCAGTACAACATTTTATAAATTCTTATTTGGATTGGTTGTCCCCTTCTCATTCATATTGCTTCTCCGGGATCGACAAAGGAAGACAAGTCAAGCCAATGTCCTGTCTGCCTGTCTGGAGGTCATAAAAAAGGTTCTGGAGGTCAAACGTCAGTCTGTCTATTGTAATGGCCATTAGCCAGTGCTGCCATTTTTGGAACAATTTAAAAAAAATCATATTCTTGCCTCTCTTGTTATTTTCTGAATATCTGACCTACAAAAGATCTACCAGTCTAGTTCTCTAGTCATATTGTTGACTGTAGAATTCATCCCCACATAAGATATCAACCCCAAATATTTGAATTGATGAGTTATTGTTTCTTTTTTTCAGCATATGATCAAATACCGATATCTACCGTTTACTCACAGCAAACCTAAGTACAAAACGGTTGACTCTTCAGTTACGGTAAACTAACGGTATACAGCCCACCTGCTAAGAAGCAGGAGGTTCATAGTTAATTTAACTTAAAAACTGTTGTATGATTTTAGAAATACAGTTTTTATTATAATGTTTCCTCATTTTTTAATTTCTATTATTTATCAATTATGATTAAAAAGCCTGGGCATATTACGAAGCCATATTTTGTGTGTAAACCTTTATTAACATAATCACATTTTCTTGCTTTCTAGTCTTACTTGTACAGGTAAAATATAATCGTTTTAATTTTTACGAGAATTTTCTTTAAAAAAATCATTTAATTTAAACTACAGTCAAGTGCAATCATTCAAAATTAACAACTTAATATTTATTTTGTAAATGAACATCAGACGTGCCCTGCCTTAACAAAATATTTTGTCGTTGAATTAATAAATAAACTATCAGCATTAATTTTTTAGAGTATTATTTTATTCATTGATATGAGGATTATTATTATTTATCAGCTTCTTTTAAGTACCTTTGATTGCTGAGACCGCATACTGCATTTCTAAAATTAAAGACAATGGTTATGAATGAATTACCCTGCTATACATCTTTATTTATTTTATTATATCATTTTTTAATAATATTTGTAAATAAAACAGACGTAGCGTGAGTTTTGGCAGACTGGAATTTAGTTATAACTAGTTATAGAAAATTAGCTTCGTGGTCTTAACAATATCCATACTCTCGCGTAATAGCACACTCTTCGCGTGGGTGTCGTAGGGGGAAACTATTAAATACTACCGTTACTTATTCCTCTATCCACTAACAACAGCATTTCCAATGATTACTTTCAGGTAGCGACTGGTCATAAAAAATGCCAAATATTGCTTAAAATTTTCTTGTGACGTAACTAATCGAGAAAGAAAAAAACGTCACATTTAAGCGGACCCCAAACTAATGGGATGCCAGGGATAACGCTTAGATGATGAAATAAAGCTTTCAAACAATTCATCAAAAAACTAAATATTTTAGCCTCAACGTACATATAGATATGTGTGCTTAAGACGAGACATTGGTAAACACTAGCGCCACCGTAAACTGAAAATCATTATTTCCTGAAAACACAAGTTATCGAAAATCCGTGTTATGTAATTTGGATCTGAAGTTAATTTTAATCATATTAAATTATAGTTCCGTATCGTTCCAAAGTGCAAAACTGCTAAAAGTGGCCGTTTTAAGCAATTTTGCAACTATAGGGAACTATAATTTAATATGTTTAAAATTAACCAGATCCAGAACAGAAGACGGATTTTTGATAACTTGTGTTTTCAGTGAATAATGATTTTGAACTAATGGTGAACACTAGCGCCACCATCATTTAAGTCATTATTCACTGTGCCCCTAGTATGAGTTTTCCTTAAGGTGATACCTCGGTGAACACTAGCGCCACCGTCATTTAAAAATCATTACTCACTGAAAACACAAGTTATCAAAAATCCCTCTGCTGTAATTATGGTTCTGGATCTGAAGTTAATTTTAAACATATTAAATTATAATTCCCTATAGTTACATTGCATTATTGCTTAAAACGGCCACTTTTAGCAGTTTTGCAATTTGTAACTATATGGAACTATAATTTAAAAATTGAATATGATTAAAATTAACTACAGATTCAGAACGCGCGATAAAGACAGCGCAATAAAAGATGTAAGGCGACATCTATATGGTTAAAGAACTTTATTCTCATAAAAGAATCTACAAATTCACTTATAATGAGAACTTAAAAATATTACATTCAGTGGACGCGTCGCGTACAATAGGTCGGTAGGTAAACAAAAAACAACTATTCGCTCCGTGCTGGCTACTCACGCACGCGCTAGTTTGATACTTAATAAAAAATGTGTCAATGTGTGCGTGTGCTGTACTGACTTATAGATCTATATCTCCCTATCATATATATCTCCCTTACTCAATCGTTGCATGGATTTAAGATATGTGGTAAGCCACGGACTGTCCAACATTTAAAACTGGCCAAGTGCGTGTCGTGCTATCGTGATAGTTTTCCTTTTAAATAAATTATATTTACAACTGTAATGCATTTTTATAAGTCTCCAAGTGCCTCCGTTTTCCCTTTTGACTTCTTCTTGGGGGGACTTGCCTCTAACAAAATTTTGCCCTTTACAGCTAAATATATCGTAAACGTATTCTTGAATCCAAAAATGGTCTTTGGACACTCATAATATTTTTAAGGCCTATTCAATGATACCCCACACTATTAGATAGATGAGAAAATAAAATATCACTTCACTACTTAACACATAGGGGAGTAACATTAAAAAAAATTAAAATTTTATTCTACTGTTTTGTTGGCGTGATTAAAATTAATGTTCCTGCCAAATTACAGCATTCTAGTAGTTACTAAGGATCTCTGAGCTAGAGAGGGGTTGGACGGACGGACAGAGCAAAACTATAAGGGTTTCTTTCCTTGTGGATTACGAAACCCTAAAAATCAGCCAAGTGCGAGTGCAACTCTCACCCTGAGGATTCTGTACCACCACACAATACTTAAAGACAGCAGGTTATACCTACCTATTAAGATTTTTGTTTTCCGTTATTTTGATTAAAAAAAAAATATATTTATTTTCTTAAAATTTAACTACTAATTTACAATTTCAAAATTTATTCCTAAATAAGTGCCTTATGATATTGCTTCTTACCAAACTTCATGATTCTAGTTCAACAGGAAGTACAGTACCCCATAGGTACGTAGCACTATTACTAATTCTGTGCCATAGGTTTTGATCTCCGTCTGAAATCGCTGACGTAGGTACAATTTCGGTTATTTTACAGCCGAACGAGACCGGAGGCTTGAGTATGTTATGAATTTCATGTTATCTTTTATAAGTTCCGTTTTTGCCTTTTGAGGTACGAAACCCTAATCAATAACAATGCGCGGCGCCAAAATAGGTCCGCATACGTATACGTATAGTCTATACTATATTAGCGACCCGCCCCGGCTTCGCATGGGCATAAAAACCGTCCTCTTGAATCACTCTATCTGTTAAAAAAACCGCATCAAAATCCGTTGCGTAGTTTTAAAGATTAAAGTATACAAAGGGACATAGAAACAGAGAAAGCAACTTTGTTTTATACTATGAAGTGAAGTGAAAACCGTAAGATATGTTAGTTTTTAATTTTGGCGCTCACAGACAGCAGTCTGTCTGTAAGGCTCGACTGTGCGGGCGACTTTTTGACTTTATTTTATATAAAATTTTTGTATATTTAGATAACAGAATTTAGAATGTGGAGGGTAGAAATCTCGTTTATACGGGCTCCCAAGCTAATACCTACGACTTGGGATGCTACTGGGGCAACGCTGGGATGATGATGAGGGACCTGACGGGGAAGCATAATCCTACTTTTCAAAGGTAAAGCAAATTTTGCGACGTCTTATTTACTACATCAACAATACAAGAGCCAATCAAGGCATTAGCAACGAAAGACATGAAGAAGTTATGGAAATTTAAAATATCCGAAGGTCACATTGCTTGTTACTACATACTTTGTCCTTGACCTACGGACTACTGAATTCTTTTTCATTTTTTTAAGAAGTAAGTACGCATTTTAAATATCGAGGCAAAAGACAAAGTAAGTACTTAGGTACATACAGTTAGGTAAGTACATACTAAATAAAAATGTGGCGTTTCTATCTTGAGCTGTGCTTGAGCTCTGTACTTCGAAAGGCACATTAAACCGTTATTCCCGGCTGCTATCGCTAAATGCTTAACTGCCACTGCGGGCATTTACCTGTAGACCCGGGGGTCATGGGTTCAATTCCCATGTGAGGCATTAGAACTTTGTTAATTTGTTTCCAGTTTGGTTAGGACATTGCAGGCGTGCGTGAGTCACCTGATTGTCTGATAATAAAGATGATTCTGTTTTCGGAAGGCACGTTAATCCGTGGGTCCCAGCTGCCATCTACTCGAGATGATGATTGCTAAATGGCAGTCGCTAGGCTAAGTCAGATGTCGTTAGGCCACAGCTATATAGGTACCCATTGAAATATGAAACCACGGCCGAAGAGGCTGCTATTTCCTATTAAGTATCTATTCTGTGCCATTTCCTAAATCTGTCTATCCAACTCATTACCCTTATGATTTTACTTTTTAACCCCCGACGCAAAAAGAGGGGTGTTATAAGTTTGACGTGTCTGTCTGTCTCTGGCATCATAACTCCCGAACGGATGAAGCGATTTCAATTTAGTTTTTTTTTTATTAAAGGTAACTTATGTTATGTTTATAAAAATACCGGTCAAGTGCGAGTTGAACTCGCGTGGAGACGGTTCCGTACAATGCCAATGTCATTTTTTAAATTCAATTGTGGTATGTAACAAACTACTACTATTACTATCTAGTGGTGTTTTAGTGAACTATTTTCCGTGAACGTTTTATATTGAATTTACCACTTAATTGTCAATTGACAGAGTTCTTGTAGGTTTTCCTGTAATCTACAGGCTATGAACTATATTTTGTACTTTTTTAAATTTTTAAGCTCAGTAGTTTTGGAGATCAGGGGGGGAATCGTCAATTTTCGTCTTCTTTCATGTATAAAATCAAAACTAAACTAAATAATTACAATAATAACAAAAATATATTTGAAATCCTCATAACGAGCCCTTTCTTTTGATATATATAACACGGTAATTTGCTAAACCTTTTCTTTAATTTCTAATTTGTCCCACGAAAATGGTACTTATTTTATAAAAATATTTATTTACTTTGCACATCTGTATTTGGGTCACAGGTCACAAATTTCATATGTTTTGGTAAAGTAGGTTCGGAGAAAATTGGCTGTGACAGACGGACAGACAGACGCACGAGTGATCCTATAAGGGTTCCGTTTTTACATTTTTGTACGGAACCTTGAAAAAGTATCTATGAGACTATTTTTCTCATTAAAAAAATACGCGATAACTTCTTTGTTTAATTTTTCATATTCACATTGTGAAGTTCATAGCTCGAAGTTATAAACATAGGTACTTATTACCAAGCATAGAGAAAGCCGTGGACACGGTAATTGTATAGATAGTATTACCGTGCCGTGGATAGGTATTAAGAGTAACATACACATAAGAACCTAAATAAAGAAATAGGTATCAAACCATATGTATAAAGCCTGATGATGATGCTTACATTTGAATTCGGGGGTATTGATATGTACAATTTGCAATTCATTATTTATTTATTAAACATGTACCTACGCTCATTATTATTCATTTCATCAGCATACAACTAACATACTGTGAATGTGTTATCGAGAGATACTTAATACATTGATTATTTGCTAACGCGCGGAACAATGATGATGTTTATTTATATCACCAGCGGCTATTTTTAGTTTTATGCTGTTGTATGTGTAACCAGGTATCATTTAAACTATTTTGGTAAACGCACGAGAAAATTTGATATCAAAGTACTTATTAAAAGTTTGACCCGGCTTTGCAATTAGTTATTATCATACATTACAATTATTACAAACTATTGTTTTTGCAATCACCTAGACCTACTTTCGACGACATTAGAAACCTAATGACCTATTTTGTCTTGTAACATGTAGTAGTTGTGTGAGTAGTTGTAAATAAAGAAGTACCTACTTATCGCTGAGCTATAACGCGACGCAAACGTCGCTCAGCGCGGCTGGTATGGATGCGGGCCACCCTCTACTTACATATCCTCCGTGGAGCCACCACACCACGCTGAAATTGAAAATCAACTATTATACCTCAGTTATTTGTAGACTACTACCTACTACTACCACCTTGGTATTATACAATTCAAAGAGAACAGAGTGGCTACTACCATCTCATAAAACCATGCAAAATCTAGTGAGTAAGGGAGATGTCGCCTTACATCATGTATTGCGCTGTCCCGCTTACTCACTGGATCTTGCATTAGAGATGATAGTAGGCCACCTGAAATAACTACGTGGCAACTAGTAGAATTCTATAACTGTGCTACTAGCAAACAGTAGTTTAATGGAGTGGCTACTTATGTTCGAAGATGTCATTATAAATTGGGCGATCCATTTGATATTATTTAAAATCAATGTGGCCGTTGAGGTGAGCAGTGGACCTTCGTCAATAGCTACCATCAGTTATTGCAAACTAACTCGTGTAGGATTTCGTACGGAAATCCTTTAGAATTGTAGTTACCTTAATTATTATCCGCCAGGGCTGCTTTATAGTTTCTTTGTATAAAATTGCTAATGCGTTATTAACAGCGATTGCAAAAGCTAATGCTTTGATTATTTATTCAAATAAAGTGGTAAGTAGGTAGCAATAGCAAGTTCTTGAATGCTTAAGACCAATACGTTATCTAATTTGAAGACGTAAGATCAAGATTCTCGATTCCTGTCTTTTATCATTTCGTGCGTGTCTGTAATCTCATTATGGCTAGTTTACACAGGGTGAACTTGCATGCAGTATTCGTCAATTCTCGGCTATAGGTATTCGTGTAGTCTCCATTTGGTTGCGGTATTTCGTGACAATACCAAAGGAGTCTCTGGTAGTTGTGTTTGCGCGAGACACTCCCTCTACATTCTTGAAGAAATTAGGTCAAAGTACTGTGACAAAATAGTGTGCTTCAATGAAATCTGACACGCTTTCAATAGCGATACTTGTGGCATGGGGGTCAGATTTCTCGCAGCCCACTGTACCTGTAAAATACTCGTACAATGTAAGCGAGTGAGTTTGAGAGAGTTCAATCTCTCTTGTTCTTAATTTCGTCTTGTTTCGTTGAATACCGAGAGCGAAACCTCACGACGAGAATGTGGAGACCGCTCGTCATGCGATTTGGACAGTAGCTCGCATCTGGGTTACTTAAACATTTTATTTTTACTCGTCTGATCGCCCTGCAGCAACTCTTCTGCACTAGCTCGGTCTTCACTCGCATCCTTCTCGCATCATTTGAATTGTTTGAAGCTTGAACGTGTTCGGCATTATCTTATGCCAGTACGTAATCTAACTACCCGCTGGCTGCGTTGAGGCCCATATTGTCCCTTTCCCAAAATGTCCCCGTGGTTTCAAAATGTCCCTTTCCTAAAATGTCCCTTCCCCATAATGTCCTTTTCCCAAAATGACCCTTCCCCGAAATGTCCCTTCCCCAAAATGTCCCTTCAAAATATAAATCAGAATAATAGTATATATAAATGCGAAAGTATGTCTGTCTGCTACCTCTCCGATTTACATACATATTATTTGGTATAAACATAGTTTGAGTGGAGAAAGGACATAATATTGGAAAATAGTACTTGGAAATTAGTAAGCGGAACCTGTGTTTTTTGTGTGCACTGGTCCCTTACTATCATCTCTAAAAACCATGCAAGATCCAGTGAGTAAGCGAGATGTAGCGTGATAGGCCATACATCATGTGTTGCGCTGTCTCGCTTACTCACTGGAACTTGCATGGTTTTTAGAGATGGTAGTAGACCACCTGTGCTTAGATAACAGCTCGCACGCACTGTCTAAACGAGGCTACGAGTAAGGTGTTGCCATTGCATACTTAACTTTTCTTTTCTACCGTGTTTTTTTTTCTTATAAATCTGGTTAGACTATCGGGCGCGGATAAGATATATATATATATATATATATATATATATATATATATATATATATATATATATATATATATATATATATATATATATATATATATATATATATATATCTGGAGTCTGACAAAAAACAAAAACTTATCCCTTAGCGAAATTAATTGTTTATATATTGTGTGCTGCAAGAGCAAATAATTTTTTATCTATCTATTTATTTAATTGTAAATGCAAGTACGTAAAAAAAGTGCCATGAGATAAGTATGTTACGTATGGTACGGTACGTACGCACCCTGTATTCTGAAGCCTAAGCTGAAGATCAACAAGGAAACACGTTTGAATGAAGTAGATGCATTAAAATTCAATTTTTTGTAGACTTGTACCTAAATATTACTATTAATCATAACATTCAATGCAAATAAAGAAATAAATGATAATTATTATGTTTCATCAACCATGGATGCTTCAACATATTTATTTTGAAAATATTAGGTTTAGAATAGGTATAATATCATGCTTAAAAGAGTTGACTGTTGTGTTGACTGTACTGTGTGAAGAAACACAAAGAAGGGCGGGCGGCACACCGGATGCATCACTTGGGCGGATTTGCTGGCATGCAAGCTAGCAAGGTTATCAAAACGAGCGAGGCAAGGCAATATCCTGCTCATTACTTCTGTCCTCGTCTCGTTTATTTAACTTAATATTAATTCTAGTTTTCAAATTATTTTACATAAATGATTGTACTGGCAACTGATCACAATATTGCCAGTGTTACTATTATAATTATATTTCAAAAGTAATAAAACGCGCTCGATATCCCTGTTTATTTTATTGACCACTCGCCAGATGTTTGCGCATTGTTTTCCAGTGCGCAGTAGTTTCTCTGTCGTGAAATCGGGATTCTGTTTTAGTATTATATCTATTCTGCCATTTTGAAAATAGTGGCGTGTATGGATTAGATCTAGTGTTTTTTATGTGACAAATATGTCCGGGAGCAATGATAAAGTGTCGACTACGCAGCGTATGATCCAAAGTGTCGCTTTCCCTCCCAGCCATAAGCTCACTGTGTCGGAAGTATTCGATGAAAAAAGTGGAAAGCCTCTTCCAGATGTACTGAAGCAACACTTTATCTTAGAAGGTCGGATTGAAGAAAATGCGGCTTTACGAATCATCCAAGATGGTGCCACCCTATTACGATCAGAAAAAACGATGATCGAGATTGATTCACCGGTGACCGTGTGCGGAGACGTCCATGGCCAATTTTACGATTTGATGAAATTGTTCGAGGTGGGAGGATCACCCTCTTGTACCAAGTATTTATTCTTAGGTGATTATGTCGATCGAGGTTATTTCAGTATAGAATGTGTTCTTTACCTTTGGGCCCTTAAGTTGTGTTACCCGAAGACATTATTTCTATTACGCGGCAACCATGAATGCCGACATTTGACAGAATACTTCACCTTCAAACAAGAATGCAAAATCAAGTATTCTGAAAAAGTGTATGATGCATGTATGGATGCTTTCGACTGCTTACCTCTTGCTGCTCTTATGAACCAGCAGTTCCTATGTGTGCATGGTGGTCTGTCTCCTGAAATCAACAACTTAGATGATATCCGTAAACTAGATAGATTCAAAGAGCCGCCTGCATTTGGAGCCATGTGTGACCTGCTTTGGTCTGATCCACTTGAAGATTTTGGCAATGAAAAAAATGCAGAGCATTTCTCGCACAACTCTGTCAGAGGTTGTTCCTACTTCTATAGCTATGCAGCATGCTGTGATTTTCTACAAAGAAACAACTTACTGTCAATCATACGAGCCCATGAGGCTCAAGATGCTGGTTACCGAATGTACCGTAAAAGTCAGACAACTGGCTTCCCCAGCCTTATTACTATTTTCTCTGCTCCCAACTACTTGGATGTGTACAATAACAAAGCTGCTGTCTTAAAGTATGAGAACAATGTAATGAACATAAGGCAGTTCAATTGCTCACCACACCCATACTGGCTGCCAAATTTCATGGATGTGTTCACCTGGTCTCTTCCTTTTGTTGGTGAGAAGGTTACAGAAATGCTTGTCAATGTGCTGAATATTTGTTCCGATGATGAGTTGATGACTGAAGGAGAAGATGCATTGGAGGAAGCTAATCTCAGGAAAGAAGTCATTCGTAATAAAATCCGTGCCATTGGAAAAATGGCACATGTGTTCTCTGTGCTTCGTGAGGAGAGTGAATCTGTTTTGCAGCTGAAAGGTTTGACTCCTACTGGTGCCCTGCCATTGGGTGCTCTGTCTGGTGGTAAAACCTCTCTTAAAAATGCATTGCAAGGCTTCTCACCAAACCACAAAATCACCTCCTTTGCTGAGGCCAAGGGTTTGGATGCAATCAATGAGCGTATGCCACCGAGGCGTGATGGACAGCGCACACCAGATGCTCAGGACAAGAAGACACATGTGAACAGCAATGCGCACTCGTGAAGTGCTAATTATTACTTCTCTTCGATCCTTACTTATTGATCCACAATTATGGTGGTAGTGAAATATGTGTGAAGGAGACTCAGCTTTTGAAATGATATTTCACATTCATAATAACTAGGTGGATTTGAAGGGAATTGTCATAATAAATACAAAATATTTTAAATTTGGATTTAACTTTTTTTCAATAGTTAAAGTTAAAATTTCTCTTAAGATATTACCTCTCGATATTTAAAATATGTCAGATCTGCAGGCAACAAATTTATTTAGTCAATTAAATATTAAGGTATGCACATTTATTTATAATGCGCTGCACTGTTTAATTTTTGGTAATGTAATTTTAAATTTTTCATATGAAAAGACATGATATTGTAATGTAAATTTATTCAGATTGTCTACTTATACTCTACATTGTTATCTACATTAGTGAAAATTAGACGTGTCTATAATTTTCAAAGCATAATTAGCTGTGATATTAAGCGACGATCAATGTATTATTTAATAGCGATCTGCTAGTGGATTACAGGCATGTTCATTGGCTAATCATGCATTGAAATGTGTAAAGTAAATGGGGAGGTTCTCAGCTTGGGCGTGTCTTTATATTCTATTAAGTCATAATATTAATTATGTACTATAGTGTGCAGCACATGTGTGTTGTTGCCATGCGTGTGTGCTGTGTAAATATGCCTCGTGCGTACACACACGTTATTGCAGCTTTAACACTTGAGATTCTCTCTTTAATATCTTTGCTACAAATTGTACTTAATTGTATTTTATTGTACAAAATATATTAAAATAACTATCTATGAACTATTACTTAAAAGTTAATTTATATTTGGGTGTATGCTGGCCCATTGTTGCCTGCATGCAGCTGAACTTGTATGCTGGAACATCACATAATATTAAAGTTTCTTAGCCATAATGTTTCGGTATATAAGGTGTAGTGGCTAGTCTAATTGCAGATTTTCTTACAGCTTCTATTCCAAATTTCACTATAATAAAGTAAGGTTTACTGACCTATGCACTGTTGGAAAATCTCTTTTGGTCTGCCAAATAATCATTAATCAATGCAATAAGTTCATATTGTGAATACTAAAAGTGGCTTACATCATTTTCGAAGTCAACACTAAGTATTTTATCTCAATTCAGTGTGTAGTCCTTCATATGTTCTGTACTTTTAAATAAATTTTACCTATGTAAAAAACTAACATTATATTTAATTTTATTTTGTACTAATCATGGGAAGTGTTGTTTTATCCTTATAAAATATATTAACATTGAGCTCCACAGTATGGTTTCAATAAGGTTTTCCTTTCTATTATATAATAAAAAACCGGTCAAGTGCGAGTTGAACTCGCGTGGATAGGGTTCCGTACAATGCCAATGTCAGTTTTTAAATTCAATTGTGGTATTTCAACTAACTACTACTATCGCCATCTAGTGGTGTTTTAGTGAACTAAAACGTTTTATATTGAATTTACGACTTAATTGTCAATTGACAGAATTCTTGTAGGTTTTCCTGTAATCTACAGGCCAATATTCCGTAATTTTTTCAAAATTTTAGGCTCAGTAGTTTTGGAGATCAGGAGTGGAATGGTCAATTTTCGTCTTCTTTCCTGAATAAAATGAAAACTATTTAAATTACAATAATAACAAAAATATATTTGAGATCCTCATAATGAGCTCTTTCATTTGATGTCACACGATATGGTTAGCGAATCTTTTTTTTTAATGTTGTGATTTACCCTCCAAAAGTGACCCCCAAATTCATAATTTATTTATTTACGTTACACATGCACCTTTGGGTCTTTAACTTACATATGTGTACCAAATTTCATCTCAATTGGTCACGCAGACACGCGAGTGATCCTATAAGGGTTCCGTTTTTTCTTTTTGAGGTAAGGAACCCTAAAAATATTTAAGAGAAGTCATTTTTGTCATTACCACAGAATACCTAATTCAGTACTCTAATTCTATGATATTTCTGATGGCCAATGGGGCAGAAAGGTTCTCGCATGGCGATCACATACCGGCTAGCGCAGCATCTGACACCCACCGACCAGATGTTCAGATGACCTAAAGAAAGTTGCGCAGGCAGGCCGCTTCCAACCGTCATTTTGGTAATCCTTGGGGAAGGCCTATATCCAGCAATGCCTGCCAGCCAGACAGCCTTTAGCTGAAATAATGATGATGCTGTTGTTGGAATCCGCCGCCAGGTGATGCTAGGGCCGTGTACTCCTTCATGCTTCATAGCCCCGGAGCAGCTGGCTGCCTTTCCGCAGGCCCTACCTGGCTTACTCGCGAGCCCCAATCAAAGGAGAGAGTCTAAGCAGCCAGTGACGTCAGCCAAAATGTCCGCTTGGGTACCTAATTAAAGTCATGCTGACACACATCTGGAGAGCTATCGGTAAAACAGCGTTTCCGCCTCCACCCAACCAGCCCGTAATTTCGAAAGGCTGGTGAGTGTGGCGACCATAGGCTAGGCCGCGCTCGGGGCTCGGCGTCACTTGACATGCGTGTCCTGCTATACGATCAAGTTCCTGGATGTATATCGCAATCCACACATAGTCGTACAGCAGACTAGTTGAGGTACCTACTTTATGTCAATTCTTACATACAACCGAATCTAACTGAAATTAAGTATTTTTTTATGTTTATTGCGTCATATATCAGCCATTTCTGGTCCAATTTTGAAAATTATTTTTTACTAGCTTTTGCCCGCATAATATTCCCTTACGAACCGTGCTTTTTCCTGAGGTATTCTGGGATGAAAGGTACCCTATGTCCTTCTCTATACTCCTAGCTATGTATACGCAAAATTTCAGGAACATTGGTTCAGTAGATAAGGTGTGAAGAACAAACAAACAAATATACAAACTCACACTTTCGCATTTATAATATTAGTTGAGATCTCAGATCTAAGGCATATATATAAAGGCATATTCTCAATTTGACTTGACCACTGAAGTTTTAATATATAGCATGATTTGACCCTATAGAAATTTTATCAAAATGAGTGCAGCAGCTGGTTATTAAAATAAATCTAAGAATTTTTCATTTGTCAAGTGTTTACAAGTTGCTTGCTTTATGATGGAGTAATTTGCAAGGTCAATCGACTTCGTTTGCCATGGTGTTAGTGTTTTGAAGCTCACGGCCGTTATACAGTAATGGTTCATATTGGACGTTTGATTTCCCTTGGAAATCATATAGTCTTTGTTGCAAGTTCAGTTGACCCTGCACATTGCGGTGTTCGAGTCTAAATGGTCAATCGACTGGTTACCGAGTAGGTAAGTACTACTTAGTTTATCTGGTGCCTTAGTAATAATATGATATTAGTTTTAGTATGTTTTGTAATAGCAGCAACAAAAACATCATCTGTGAAAATTTCAAATGTCTAGCTATCACGGCTCATGAGATACAGTCTGGTGCAGACAGACGGACTGCGGAGTCTTAGAAATAGGGTCCCGTTTTTACCGTTTGGGTACAGATCGCGACAAATGAGGGACTGCCACTTTTAAATGCATTACAGATTATAATAGCGCAACGATAACGCTCTCAATACATTTTGTTCTATAGAACACTCACACTTAGCTATAATAAAGTGTTTCTATTGGCTTGCTTTGATGCGCTATATTACATTCAGCTTTACTATGAGCGAGCGCGCCGCACTGCCTTCCCGCTTTCTTCTGAGCAGAACGCGTAGTCTGAACTGAAATGCGCTTTAATTAAAGTCATCTTTAAGTTTGTTCCAGTAAACTAATGGAAGTCGGTTTGTTTTTAGGGAAAAAAATAATATACCTACACCATCTTTTGTCCGGGCCTTTACCCCCGTGTAAAGATTGGGAAAAAGTAGACTATGTGTTATTCCCGGTCATCCCCTTTCCGTTCAAATTTTAGAAACATTTATTCTGCTACAAATAAAAAAGTCAAAATGCCTAATTACAGAAGTATATTTATTTTAAACCATCCTTATTTAAGTACATTTTTCTGCATACCATAGAAATATTTAAATCATATAATGGTGGCACTGTGTTTTCTTTAAATTCTCTGGTTGACACTAAATACCCCCTTCGACACTTACTTCCATCAATACAACAACAAACAACCTGAACATTGCTTTGGTTACTGTTTGATTCACCAACATATTGTGATGAAAAAGGATCTTGAATTGTATTTAAACTATCTATATTCGTAGTCAGTATTAAATTAAAACTAGGGTAAATGAAAAAAGCAAACAAGGTCAATGCTACTAGGCATTGTATAGGGACTGCGGTAGACCAATATTTAAGTGGGTAGTAATAAATACTAAAATAATGCAAATACTGATCAGGAACAAATGACCATATTAAGAAAATGCCCATTAATGTCTTACTGAAAACATACATAAAAAAGCCATACAGAGACCTTGCTGGTGTGGGTGCAGGAGTGTGTTCAGGCATTGTTATTAATTGTTAAGTCTGCAGGGAATAAGTCTATTGTCTTTAATATCAATAACACATTCTTCAGAAATGCATTTACAGCAACTCGTAGCTTCTTGAGGTCTGCACCATGAAAATTCCTAAAATAGAGAAAAAAAAAATTAATCAGACTGAACTTCACATATTTTAAGGAGATAGATAGTCTAGATCAGAATGAATTAAGAAATAGGCATTTGAAGATAATATTGCCGTCGTTCACCTAATATCTCCCTACCTCCCACCAAGAGTGTGCCTGCCGTTCAGACAGATAATACTTTAAAAAAAATGTTGAATAAATTGAGGTTTTGTATGACCCTGTTTTCTCCTCGAAAATTGCAGTTATATGCTGCTGGGGGCAGGCTGCTATGGATTGGTCAAGCTTATGAAGATGATCGAGGTGCAAAAATGTTTAAAAGATGATAGCCTTTTATTTCTAGGTTACAATAATCTATTTGTTTACATAATTATTTATTTAGACTAAGCCTTTTTAACCATAGATTGTCCACCAACATAGGACAGATCCACTGATCTATCCTGTGCTTTTCTGGGCAAAGTTGTTCCTACAACATGTTCAAATTTACAAATTACAGGATTTGAAACATCTAGTATGGGGGCATTACAGTAATCATCTTCATCCCAGTGTTTTCCCAGTTAGCATTTTAATTGCAATATCATACTTATTTAATAGGAGTTTGCTCAAATGCAATGTCTTATTAGCTTCCATAAATTATGTACCTTAAACTTAATATAAAATTAGGCTTTTTATAATCAGCAATATGTCTGATGTCAACTCTCCTTTGGATTGCTGTTATTGTTTCCATTACTTGGAAAAAGAACATGGAAATTTACTTTGTTTAATACTTAGTCACCTTTTACAACATCCACAGGAAGATAGGGATTGGTCTATTCTTAAGACGGATCCCACATGGCTAAAGGGGTTGGGGATGGAGTAAGAGAAGAGTAATTATTGGTGTGTGTAAGTACGGCTTGTGTATAAGTAACAAATGATAATTTCAATCTTACTGACACTATCAGTTCTAAACCGTTGGCATTTATCTCCTTATGCACATTGCTGCCTTTCAGCTCCTTGTCTACCTTTAGTACTTCACTTGCTAATAAAACATGTTCTGGACAAGAGAAAGGTATAGCTATAGTCCTGAAATATTAAAAAATATAAATACAACCTTCACCCTTTCAGTTTTTGTTGTCATAGGAATAGGGTTCCTTTTACATACTATAATATATTGCCTCTTGGAATTTTTCAATAATTTAAACCACGATTGTATGAAAGGCAGTTATGCAAAACTGACATCAGGTTGAGGAGGGAAGATTGATCTTGTAACCCACACAATAAAAATTGACAATAGCACATTTTTTTCTCTGCTGTAAACTTGTATATTAAGGACATCACCATCTCACAAGTCATCCGTAGCTGGACTAAGGCCTCACTGCAATAACCACCACTCACTAAGTGCTGGACATAAGATTTATAATCTTCATTCTTATCTAAGCGTACTCCTGGTTGGATCCTCGGGTATATTCATAATTATCATCACAATTTAAGCAAGTGCGTCCCAAGGCGTATGGCTTTGAAGACCGCGTCCGCTAAAACACGATGTCTTAGTACATCAGCCGTTATCATGACGTAGGTAAGTACAATTTAAGAGAAAAGATTCAGCATTATTTTTAAAACCGACTGCCTGCCTGACGGAATATTTTTGTTGGTGATCTGCTATCAGCCAGACAGAGGAAAAAAAGTAAATTTATAATCTCTTAGCCCCCCGGAGTCCATACCGTCAAGTTATATAGCTGGTTGTGCTATATATATTTATAAAAATCACTTGTTTTTCATTTCAAAATTAGTCACTACAGTACAGATAACTAGACGCACATATGATCACTTACAAGTTTTTTTCGCTTATATCTACCATTCTAAAATAGGAAAAAATAAATATCAAAATATAGATAAACCTAGTTTGTCATGAGTTTAAATGTCACACACCAGGGGGGGCGAAACTAACTTCATAGTAGATAACAATGAATGGAGTTTGCAGTTACCCCTAGGGAAAACAAAATGGCGACAAACATGGCGGATGCTGTCACCTCTCTTCCTCATCATACTTTCTCTTTGACAGTTTGTCAGATTTTGGAGGGAAAGAACTATCACTTTATCCGCGCTGTATTTAATTTCCAAAACTTAGGTTAATATTGATGGATTATTATTCGCAAAGGGTTTGTGAACAAGCGTGAGTGTTGGAAAGTGGTGCAGTGTCGATAATGTGACTTTTATCTTTGTCACCAAAATTTCCAAGTCATAGCTAGGTGAAGTTTTTCTACCCCTTCACTTAGCCATCTGACTCTGACTAGACTACGGACTTGACTTTTTGACTTGAATTAAATAAAGTAGGACTGAAAAATATTAATAAATTCAAGGAAGGCCTTAA
Organism: Apomyelois bistriatella; assembly: GCA_947044815.1. Classification (NCBI taxonomy): domain Eukaryota; kingdom Metazoa; phylum Arthropoda; class Insecta; order Lepidoptera; family Pyralidae; genus Apomyelois; species Apomyelois bistriatella. The sequence goes on from OX345690.1 coordinate 7,670,466, forward strand.
TGGACTAGTTTTCCTGGCGTAGTAGTTAGTGTTAGTACCTACACTTTAGAATTCTGTTTATTAAGTAGGTTTTTTTTTGGAAAATTATGTTTTTCTCTAAGAGCCACGACGCTAATTGCCACAACTTTTTTAATTGCCATCGCTGCTGTTGTTAAAAAATAAGTATATAACAGCTGTTATTTAAGATGATACCTCGGTGAACACTAGCTCCACCGTCAATTAAAAACCAAAACAGCTGTTATTTCCGTTAGATATAAGCAAACTCAAACAATAATAAACTGATTATAATGTTCAATTGTTGCGTTTTATATGATAGTTTCTTAACAAAATTAATATATAATATGTAAATATCTTCTTAAAATACATAAACGGTCATTATTCAATATACTTATATGGAAAAATTCAAGTTTCTAATTACCGGGACGAGGTTAAATTATAATTTCTAATTGTCACAACCATCAAATATTTTAGATACCGATAACTTGGATACTACATAAGCTAAATAAATGCCAATACGATTAAATTCACAATTGATTCATATTCATTCTCTCTACAGTCATATTTCATGAAAAAGTTCAAGAAATTAAAAGGGTTGTGGTAATTAGACTAAGAATGCCAAAAATGAGAATGGCCGTCCTACTTAAGTCAGTCGAGTCAAAAATTCAAGCAATAGTCAAGTCCAGTCAAGTAAGTAAGTCTAGTCTGAGTCAGATGGCTAAGTGAAGCGGTGGAAAAATTTCACTTAGCTATATCATGGAGATTTTGGTGACAAAGATAAAAAGTCACGTAATCGACACTGTACCACTTCCCAACACTCACGCTTGTTCACGAACACTTTGCAAATAATAAACCACCAATATTATGCACAAACACTCGAAAAAACCTAAGTTTTGGAAATTAAATACAGCGCAGACATAGCAACAGTTTACTTTCCCTCCAAAAACTCACACACACCCATATTCTTAAGTGTCATGCATGTAATTTTTTTTTTAATTACTTTTTACTGCCATGGAAACTAGTCCCTTAAGGTCTCTCTTCATTTTATTAATCTTCTTCAGTCCTACTTTAGTCAAGTCAAGTCAAAAAGTCAAGTCAGTAGTCTAGTCAAGTGATGAGTCAGAGTCAGATGGCTAAGTGAAGCGGTGGAAAAATTTCACTTAGCTATAACTTGGAGATTTTGGTGACAAAGGTAAAAGTCACGTAATCGACACTGTACCACTTCCCAAACGCTTGTTCCCGAACACTTTGCGAATAATAATCCACCAATATTAAGCACAAATACTCGAAAAACCTAAGTTTTGGAAATTAAATACAGCGCGGACATAGCGACAGTTTACTTTCCCTCCAAAAACTCTATGCATGTCATCAAAGTATTTCAAAGAGTAAAACATAACCCATTGACTTCTTATTTTAATAATGTTCCTTTTACTATGTATTTTAAAGCAATAAAGATATTACAAACAAACATATAATCACTACGTTTTACGTTTTACACATGTCATGTCATTCCATTTTCCATAAAATTTATTATTCTTTTTTTTATGAATACTTTTGCGTTCTTGGAACCTAGTCCTTTAAGGCCTTTCCTTTATTAATCTTCTTCAGGGGGGTTACTACCGTCTCTTAAAACCATGCAAGAACGATTGAGTAAGTGAGAAGTCGCCTTACATCATGTATTGCGCTATCTTGCTTACTTACTGGATCTTGCATAGTTTTAAGAGACGATAGTAACCCCCCAGTGCAATAATACTAATCATACTATTAAAAAACGAGTATTTTTAAGCTATTGCATAGCTTTTATCGCGGCGAGCGAATCAAGAAATTCCTCGTGGAAATTCCGTAATGAAAATAAAACCTAACACCTACCTAGCATGTAACTCGGCCGAGCATTCGTACTTATTGCATAGGTTGATAAAAAATGGTATGCAATAGCTTTACCGCGGCATTCCCCGAGTGCCGCAAGTTTGTTTTTAATAAATAAGGTGGTAAATTATGCGATTTTTAAAAAATGTACCTAGTTGACTTATCACAACGACAATAGCAATCTAAAACATAGAGTAGATAGATATCTCTATATCTATCTCTATATCTCTATATATATAGCTCATACTGTACAAGATGTCTTGGCCAAGAACAAGTGGTTAAATAAAACCCATCAAAAAATAAGAAAATTGTTTTTAAATATTAAAGACTGTGCGTTTGAAAATTCGGGATTCCATTTGAGCACACTAAAATAAGGTAAACAAAATAATGTAAAAGATTTTATTAATATTCCAAACACATTTCACTATGTACAAATTACTTTGTAAAAATATTTATTCTTGTCTTAATATTTATTGATTTATTATCATAGGCAACACTTACAAAACTTAGTATAGAAAAACATAATCATGAAACAAATTATTATGAAAAAATAGAAATTTCATTATAAATTTATGCAATAAGTACACAAAACATAATTATGCACTCGATTATGATGCACTTAATTATAATAATATTACAGAATTCAACATAATCAAAAAATTAGTCGAATGGCATTTCATTATAGATTTTTTCTACATAAGAAAAAAATAAAGCATGGCGTAATCGAATACTAATAATTATAATCAATACGCCCATTTTAACGGGATGAATAAAACGACCAGTAAAGGCTGATAAGAATATAGTAAAATAATTTTAAGGTTGGAAACTAAGAAAAAATAAATTAAATCGTCACCAGTGAGATAAAATAAAATCGTAGAAGTAATGTCGCTATATTAGGCGCTTAAAAGTGTGCGGCAAGAATTTATTACCTACAGATTATCAGAATTGGGTAGCATCATATTCCTGGAGACCGGAAAAGGTCGTTATATACCTACGTGAATATAAATCGTAACGATTGAAATCTACAGAGATACAAGCGGGTCGTCGCGGTCGGGGCGCAGTTAGCGGCGCGGTCCCCAGGCGGGCGCGGCGGGCTGCGGCGGCTGCGGCGGCGGCGGCGAGCGGCCCGCGCCGCGCATGGTGGGGAACTCGTGCGTGGACGCCGTGTCCGGCGCGCGCTGCTCCCACGGCCCGCCCGTCACTACGAACCCGGCCGCGGGCACTCCGCCGCCACTGCCGCCACTGCCGCCGCCGTCGCCGCTCAGCTCGCCGAAGTCGCCCAGCGACGGCGCCGCCGGCCGCTGGTACCGGTCCACCACGTCCTGCAGCTGTTCACAAACTATTCATTAGGACCGGAGACAGAGAGAGATGAGACCGCGACGGCGGTATTTTGGAGTGCAGTTTTATCATCTTTTCGTGAAGGTGACACGATCAATCGACCATGTCAGAGTTCAGTGCAGTTCATGTAAGTAGCAATTTACTTTTTTAATTTATTTTTGATATAGTTGACTTTATGACTATGCGATGCGACTAAAGGCAAATATCTTGAAATAGATAGTTGGTCTGAGGGAAACTATACACTAGTTTGCTTGCCTAAAGCTAAAAGGATAATAAACAGCGGTATTAATATTCTTGTACTAGACACCAACTTGAAAATAAGAGGCCCTGGTTTAATGGACGCCAAACAACAGACTAATACATACGACTTAAGATACAACCAGGACACCCCAAAATACTCAATACATCATGATTAGTATAAATAACAATAAATCTAAATTAAAAATGTAAAACAATAAACTCACATATTCTTCAGCTAAGTTCAGTAAATGATCCTTGGCATCCAAAACATTGTCTTCGTCTCCAGTAATGATTACAATGCTTTCCTCGCTGTTTTTGGGAAAGCGAATATCGACCTTGTAGTCGTCCATAATACGCCTGATGTTCTTGCCTTTAACACCAATAAGCCTGCGATGAACTCGCGGGTCAATTTCAACCTCATCGCGGAACTGATTGTCCTGTAATTGTAATAAATAGTCAGTGTTACAGATTTTAAAAAATATGTTCAAGTGCGTCTCAGATTCGCGCACCAAAGGCGCAGTCTACAAGAGACGTGAAGGAGGCGGGTTGTTAAAGAAACACAATATGAGCCTTAATAGTATTTAGCATAGCGTCGCGAATTGCGCCCGAGTCTCCTTGCGGCGACGCGACGCGCCGACGTTATGCTACGTACTATTAAGGTTCAAATTGCGTTCAAATCACTTTACATTTAGGTTGTCTGATTGCATTAGAGATAAGGCAGTCTATTGTATCATCTGTTTGTAATTACCTTATTGTATATTTTTACTGGTGGAATAAAGAATTTTTGGCTTGTCTTGTCTTATAATATGCAGTAATTTATTTATAAAACTTACCAGTTGGTGGACTATTGCCATTATGGCTTCCTTTGCCTGATGCGCCTTGTCCTCATAGCCTTGAATGGTAATAATGTCGTCATCAGGCTCGCCACGCTTAGGCAGATTTATTTGTACGCCGTAATCGTTGCGGATTTTGGTTATCACATTGCCACCCTTGCCGATAACCAATGGGTGGTACTCGGGATCCACTTTGAATTTTAATTCAAATGATCTGCATAAATAGATTAAACAGTTAAGATAGAAACTTAATGAAAATCAAACCAAAATCTTTCTCCTCGTAGGCGTCGTAAAAGGAGACTACGAACAGAAACTTAAAATTATATATTATTACCTTTAGCAATAGCTTTCATGCTTTCATAGGATCGACATCAGGCAGATGGTTAGTCAGAAAAACGCTTATAATGTAATACAGAGGAAAGATAAAAATGAATTTTGACTGACACTGGGCTCTATTAGCTTATGTCATTATCCTTTAAAAAAAAAATTGATTCCTTAAATACCACGTGGGTCAACTCCGATCTGTAATAGCATATTCTCTTTATATTAAGTACTAGCAGTCCACCCTGGCTTCGCTCGTGGTACATACATAGCCTATGTCGCTCAGGGTAAATGTAGCTTTGAATGGTGAAAAAAATATTGAAATCAGTTTAGTACTTTTTGAGTTTAACATACACACAAAAATACAAATCTTTCCTCTTTATAATATTAGTATAGATATCTAACTCAAGTCTTTTTTTCTTATGCACAATGTCCAGAGTCAAACTATTAACCACGATCCCACCTGAAGGCATTTGAGGTCTTAAAAGAGATCCAGAGAAAAACAAACTTTTGACAGTAGTAGCATGAATATCATGATGATGAATGAATATTTACCTGAGAAGTCTATCTTCTTTTTCTTTCTCCATTTCAGCAATCTTATCAGTTAACGCATGTTTAGCCTTCTCCACATTTGTAGGAGTACCTGTCACCTATGAATAACAGACAATTAATTGGTTTGTATTATGAAATTTTGGTACAATGAAATATTTTTGTGAACAACAAGGTTTATGTCTCTGGAGTGTAAAAAATTAAAGACGGGACCACGGAGGAAATTGCGTTTGGACAAAGATTTGTACAATAATAAATTATATAGGTTATATAATAAATTTGATAGCTATTAACTCGTAAGATTGAAACTCGACATAACATCATTTTTAACGTTTTGCTGGTGGATGCCATATTAAATTAAAGCAAATATTATAATATTTTCCAACCTTGACAATGTCACTGGTCTCGTCACTAGGCGGCAACAGAATATGAACATCGTATGTCTGCATCAGTTCCCGTCTCTTCTGGCCAGCAAGTAGCCGATGTAGTTCGTTCGGCACTTCTACGTCAATGGTAATAGGCACCTGTCAAGAAAAAAAAAATATCAACAATTTATTTATTACTAGCTTTTGTTCGCGGCTCTGTGCGCGTGGAACTCTATTATATGGCGCCCAAAAGTAGCCTATGTTTGACCCCCGGTCTCTAACAATATCCATTCAAAATTTCATCAAAATCAGTCCAGCTATTTAGCCGTGAAAGCGTAACAAACAGACATATTTTAGTATTTATAATATAAGTATGTAAGTATGGACTAGCTTTTGTCCGGGGCTTCGCTAACCATTTTGTAGTTCCAGAGTTAATGCGCGAGTTGAACGCCTTCAAACAAACAAACTCTTCAGCTGTATTAGATCCCTCCGACCGCAATTAGTATACAAGTATATCGACTACAAAATCTCTTACCTGTTCCAATAATGCTTTCTTGGCAGCTTCACAGTTCTCTGGGCGTCCCGTGATCCTAATAATGTCATTAGGCCCTGGTTCCGCCGGTTCATCGCCGTTCTTTAGCGGCACGTCGGCGCCTTCGGTCGTATCGCGCTCGGGGAATTTAATCTGCACGTCGTATTCGGCAGTGATGTCCTTGACTTTAGCACCGCGAGCACCCATCACGGTGCGGTGGTGCCTTTGAGGGATAACGCATTCAATTGTCACCTGTAACAATTAACTCAAATTTTAAAACAACATATTACGAGTATATAAGCACATTTATGTAGTGGTAATTGTTACTTTTTCGAACTTTACTGCACTTTTCAAATTAGTGGCATCTGGTAAACCTAATACTGAACGGCTCGAGTTGAAAGGTCACAAATCTCTTTCAGAGTCGATACCAATGTTAACCTTACAGAACGTTTATTTTTTTATTTATAATTTTTTTTTTTAACTTTAAAATCTGCTGTCAGTTTAGTCCGAATCAAAAATCTGATTTAATTTTTTGTGGACATTTAGTTATACTACCTTAGCTTCCAAGTCCTCGATGATTTCATTGATGCGGATCTTGGCTGCTTCAATGCATTCTTTGGGTCCCTTCAGCACGACCCGGTCGCTGTTGACACCTTGACGTGGGAAGGAGATCTGCACTCCCCCGCAATCATCGGCGATTCTGCGAATCATTAAATATGTAATTTACTATTGTGTTACCATAATTATGCCAATCTAGATCAGCCTAGGCAGAATCCAATATTCTCATTTTGGGAATTGACAAATTTATTTGTTAGACAGCAAGAACAAGCAAGTTATCAAATCGATATCTCGCCTTCCGACACGTTGCTGATGTCGGCGACTGCTGCCTCGAGCTGCTTGTGCTGACTGTACTGGCTACAAGCCTGTCATATGGTGACCGTACCTGCGCAACACCTCGCCGCGCCGCGCCACGAAGTGCCGATGGTGACGCGCCGCTACCGTCATCTCGCCTTCCGACACGTTGCTGATGTCGGCGACTGCTGCCTCGAGCTGCTTGTGCTGACTGTACTGGCTACAAGCCTGTCATATGGTGACCGTACCTGCGCAACACCTCGCCGCGCCGCGCCACGAAGTGCCGATGGTGACGCGCCGCTACCGTCATCTCGCCTTCCGACACGTTGCTGATGTCGGCGACTGCTGCCTCGAGCTGCTTGTGCTGACTGTACTGGCTACAAGCCTGTCATATGGTGACCGTACCTGCGCAACACCTCGCCGCGCCGCGCCACGAAGTGCCGATGGTGACGCGCCGCTACCGTCATCTCGCCTTCCGACACGTTGCTGATGTCGGCGACTGCTGCCTCGAGCTGCTTGTGCTGACTGTACTGGCTACAAGCCTGTCATATGGTGACCGTACCTGCGCAACACCTCGCCGCGCCGCGCCACGAAGTGCCGATGGTGACGCGCCGCTACCGTCATCTCGCCTTCCGACACGTTGCTGATGTCGGCGACTGCTGCCTCGAGCTGCTTGTGCTGACTGTACTGGCTACAAGCCTGTCATATGGTGACCGTACCTGCGCAACACCTCGCCGCGCCGCGCCACGAAGTGCCGATGGTGACGCGCCGCTACCGTCATCTCGCCTTCCGACACGTTGCTGATGTCGGCGACTGCTGCCTCGAGCTGCTTGTGCTGACTGTACTGGCTACAAGCCTGTCATATGGTGACCGTACCTGCGCAACACCTCGCCGCGCCGCGCCACGAAGTGCCGATGGTGACGCGCCGCTACCGTCATCTCGCCTTCCGACACGTTGCTGATGTCGGCGACTGCTGCCTCGAGCTGCTTGTGCTGACTGTACTGGCTACAAGCCTGTCATATGGTGACCGTACCTGCGCAACACCTCGCCGCGCCGCGCCACGAAGTGCCGATGGTGACGCGCCGCTACCGTCATCTCGCCTTCCGACACGTTGCTGATGTCGGCGACTGCTGCCTCGAGCTGCTTGTGCTGACTGTACTGGCTACAAGCCTGTCATATGGTGACCGTACCTGCGCAACACCTCGCCGCGCCGCGCCACGAAGTGCCGATGGTGACGCGCCGCTACCGTCATCTCGCCTTCCGACACGTTGCTGATGTCGGCGACTGCTGCCTCGAGCTGCTTGTGCTGACTGTACTGGCTACAAGCCTGTCATATGGTGACCGTACCTGCGCAACACCTCGCCGCGCCGCGCCACGAAGTGCCGATGGTGACGCGCCGCTACCGTCATCTCGCCTTCCGACACGTTGCTGATGTCGGCGACTGCTGCCTCGAGCTGCTTGTGCTGACTGTACTGGCTACAAGCCTGTCATATGGTGACCGTACCTGCGCAACACCTCGCCGCGCCGCGCCACGAAGTGCCGATGGTGACGCGCCGCTACCGTCATCTCGCCTTCCGACACGTTGCTGATGTCGGCGACTGCTGCCTCGAGCTGCTTGTGCTGACTGTACTGGCTACAAGCCTGTCATATGGTGACCGTACCTGCGCAACACCTCGCCGCGCCGCGCCACGAAGTGCCGATGGTGACGCGCCGCTACCGTCATCTCGCCTTCCGACACGTTGCTGATGTCGGCGACTGCTGCCTCGAGCTGCTTGCGTGCCGACTCAACTTGTTCTTCGCGGCCTTAAAGTAGATATTTAATTTTATAAGGAAAGTGAAAGAGTTTTTACATCTTCTACTATATATAAATAAACTATGAATATTTAGTAACTAAATGATTCGCCAAATACTTGGTAAGATTGCTATGGTGCAATAACATGTTTTAACTTAGAAATGGCGTTTAAAACAACAAAAACAAAACGTTTACATTCAATTAGTTATTCAGAATTTATTCAAACAAGCATAATAGCTAGTTCATTGTTTTTCAATATAAAACTGCGATACATATTTTCACTATGTTATCCCGTAAAAGTAAACAGAGCCTACGGTTATCAAACCTAGGAGCCATCTATAGCATTTATTGAATTTGTAGAGATACAAAAACAGAATTTTTTATAATGCTTACCAATAATAAATATAGCTTCCTTATCTTCATCCTTTTCCGTCGGGAATATGATGCGAGCACCGGTCTGCTCGCGAATCTTCTTAATATTAGCACCATTCTTTCCGATAAGGAACTTGTGGTGTTCAGGTTTGGCACGGACATGGGCAGTGTGTGAAGTAAGCTCCCGCTCGGATGCGTGCGCCAGTAACTGTTGTTTGGCTTTCTCTACATCTTCAACAGGGCCTTTGATAACGACCTTATCGCTCTCGCTATCCGCGGCCGGAAACTTGATAAGTACCCCGCCGCACTCTTCCATTATGGAATGAATCAGTTTACCCCCTGCTCCGATCAATGAGTTATAATATTTAGGTGGTATTGTTACTTCCTCAGTCACTATATTCGCTTTTTCGTTATGTATTTGTTGTATTCTCTTAACGGCCTCTTCTACATTCTCACGCTTGCCGCGAACTGTAATAACGTCACTGTCATCGCCTTCAGCCGGAAGATCGATTTGAGTTTGAGTCTCATCTCTGATCTTTCTTAGATTTAAACCACCTTTGCCGATGATAAATTTATGGAATTGTTTGAAAATTGGTACTTCCTGAACATAAGATGATTCAGCAATTTCTTTGAGTATTTTGTGCAGGAACTTTTCACACTTTTCAATATCTTCTTGAGGCCCTCTCAACTTGATTGGACTTCTCTTTTGTCCTTGATCAGGAAGGGTGATAAGAACACGGTCAAACTTCTCGCGGATTTCCTTTATTTTTTCTCCTCTTACACCGATGAGTGACTTAATATATCTATGATCAACATAAACCTCCTTCGTCCTTTCATTCTCCAATTTCATTACCATCTCCCTCAGCTCCCTTTCAGCATCAGCTACACCTTGATGGCTGCCTTCAATACGAATAACTTCATTTTCAATTATATTTATGACTACACCAGTCTCATCCTTCAGTCTGTTAACTGCAATAAAAAATTATTAGAATTGAACTATATAAACTAAAAAAAAAAGGTTTGATGTAATACTTACTGTTCGCTCCACTCTTGCCTATAATGTGCTTGAAAAATTTAGGGTCAATTGATAGTTCAACATAAGTCAAAGTGTCCAACAGGTTCTTGACAAAGTCATTCAGTTCTACCTGAGCTCGTTCCACTTCTTCTGGTGGACCATCGATCTTCACTTTATCTTCGGAATGTGTAATGTCCACATGTACCTAACACAAAAATTATAAATATTATTATTCTATGATCAAAGTCAAAAGTAAAACTGTTCACAAAGGAGTTACTTAAAATATTTACCTTAGAGAAGTCTTGGGTAAGCTTCTTAATGTTAGAACCATTTTTACCAATAATATATTTATGAATCCAAGTTGGAGCATCAACGGTAGCAGTTTTCACAGAGTTTGCTTTTTCGCATACCTTTGATAGAGCTGTAATAAAAACAAGCATTATTATTATCGATTCCATCAGTAGATGAAACTGTACAAACAATACATCAATGCCATCCCTAAAAATATTTAGATTTTTTTAAATATTTGATTAAGTACATAATTGATTAGCCACTACTTTGTGCATAAATCTTGATACAAACGGCGCGTATTTTTTATGCCATTCCGTGCCATAGTGTTGAATCCTTTAAATACCTTGACCTAATTTGAAGTCTCCTCATGATAATGACCCCCAGTACCAAAGGTAACGGTGTTTACCCTACCACCTCCTGTCTGTATATTCTGTGGTATAGGTGTGATAAACCGCGGGTAACACCGCGGGATGCAGCTAGTATGATATATCTATACATATAATAATATGACAATAAATATGTAAACGAAGTTTAAATAATGTACAAACAAATAATACTCACCTAAGCCAATTTTATTGTGAGGACCATGAAGAGTAATTGTACCCGTTGGCGAATCAGGCGGGGGCATCTCCACAGACACGCCAGTCTCCTTCAGAATCTCTTGGATGGTCGTGCCGCGAGCGCCAATCACATACTTATGTTGGGACTTTGGCACTTCAACCCTCACTGTAGAGCATTTCTTGGCCTACAAATAAAAAATCGAATGAAACTGATGACACTTTTATTCCTTCTACTCTCCAATTTGTTTTTTCTTTTAAGATCAATTATTTTTAATGTTTCCTCCATTACACTTGATAAATAGACTGCATTACTGGCTAAGCTATTTAGGTGCATCTACATCAACTCTCGACTTCGTCGTCCCTTGAAGTGGCTACTACAAGACCATTTATGACAATAGTGTTAGGCGTTAACATTTAGGACAAGAAGGAATTAAAGAACTAGTATTTATACCATATCTTCGTAGATCTGTTCGATTTGCGCCTTAGCAGCGAGCACGCCATTCTTTTCTCCAGCAATAACGATTTCATCGCTCTGCGTGGATGCTGGCGGGATGTGAATTCGGGCTCCGGTTTCAGCGCTAAGAGCGCTAGCACGTTCACCATAAGGTCCTTGGATGAACGGGTGGTAGATTTTCGGCACCGTGATGCGCTCCAGAGCTTTCCTTGACTAAAATTATTAGAATATGAATCAAGTACTAAAATCAGATAATAATATACAAATTAATGATTTTTTAATTATTATTATTACCTGTTCTTCTGAACAAACACGGATCTCATGTTCAGCCTTTTCAATGCCTTCCTTAGTACCAGTAATGGTGATTGTTTCGTTATTGTCAGCAATGCCTGGAACGCTGATCTTAGTAGCAGTGACTTTCTCAAGATCCTTTAGTTTTTGCCCTTGCTTGCCCAAAATCCAACGGTGGTGTTCTTTTGGAATTGAAATTTGCTTGCTTGCCTATACATAAGAATATAATAAATATATTAAAAATTAAAACTATACATATATAAAAAATTTCAAAAACATAATTTGTATTCACTCTTTCTAGTAGCTAAAATATTTTGCTTATATTTACGATTATTAATAGTAGTGTAAACTGTTACCCAAGCTGAAAAGTAATATTAAAGCATTTGTTTTGACAATATAGATGTTTTAAGATACCTGTTGCTGGAAATGAGTCAAAATTTGACGCCTTGCTTCAAGTACGGCACTGTGTTTCCCAGTAATTAGGAAAGTCAGGCTGCCGTCCTTGCTTGTTGATATTTCGATATGTGCGCCGGTGTCCTTGGTGATGGCTTGACAGGTCCTCAGAGATTCACCTTCTCCGAACGTGTTAGCATTATCCAATTTCCTTTCCTCATATGGAACATGGAAAACCTGAAAAAAATCAAATTAATATATTTGTTCTCTTAAAATTCTTAACTGCAAGAAGGCCCTGCGGACCGCAATTTCACAGGATATTAAGTTGGAGCTGGCTGGCACATAAATAGTCTATTCACACTTACATGTACTTGGCCATTTTATTTTATCTCTAGACATTGAATTCTTATTAAAAATTATGAACTATAACAATGTTTGATAATTTTGTCACTGTATTATTCCCATATGAAATAAATAAGTATATGAAATAATATAACTATTTAAAAGTAGATAGATGATAAATAGATTAAATCAGTCAAACGGGAGTTTAATTCGCGCAACTAGGGTTCTGTATCAGATTCTTGGTGAACAAAACTTGGCTAGACACAATCGAATAAAAATTACAGTAGTTCCAGTAAAATACATAATCTAATTCAATTAAAAAAAAATTGTTTATTAACTGTAAATAATTCTGATCTGACTTGACTGTCTATCTATTCTGAATGAGCTACGACACTTTTATAGTATGGCAGATAACTTTTATTAAGGAGAAGTGCCTCAATGCAAGCAAAGCGGAGCAGCAGTTCACAGTGAGTAAAGATATATATCCAAGTCTTATGTACTTAATTAATACCACGTGTTTGAATTTCTGACGTATTGCTTGTGATAACCTCATGTACGCACCTGCGTGTGCAGCGAGGATCCAACTCGAAGTTTATTGGTGACCTGTTGAATGCTGCGCTGAACTGGCGGCTGCGAGTGGGGCAAGGCCGGGAAAAGGTCGTCATACGCATATCCCGGCCCGCTATTGTCGTAGCCCACATTGTTCATTTCTTCGCCATGCACAGGCATTTCGGAATGAACCGGTATCATATCTCCAACCATCATGGATTGCTGATGCATCATTTTTCGTCTCCTCCAGCAGTCCTTGTCCGCGCCAAGTCGTTACAGTACTGAATAATGAAATTGTGTGTATGAACAATTGAACCATATTACAAATAATAATAATATAAATTGTATTTGCATCATCTGTTTGAACATATGTCCAATCTTTTATGTGTGAATTGAAGGACATATTATGTAGGTAGGTACTTACACACTACACAGTTATATAATTACGAAAATCAAATGTTTGCAACATGGCTCTCAGGTTTTTCTCTAATTAAATACAAGAGCATGAAGCACTGTTATTTGAAAGAGATAATTATATTCCCTTTAGTTTTGTTAGAGCCATAATGAATTCAGTCTGTACGACCCAGAGGTCATAATATACGGTTTGGCATTATTCTTAAAACTAACCTGCCTAGTATTCAACCCATACAAAATCTCTATAATTTGGATCACTGTTCCTACTGTACTGTGCCTTAACATTTTGAATGCCCAGCGGCCCAATGGTGACCAACAAACAATTGAGAAACTATTGTGTCTGCAATTCCGGCATTCAAAGTGTTAATTATCCTTTACAATATTCACAAGATAGGGAGTGGAAAAATGTTGCACACAGTGCTGTGTCATTTATGACCTATATTAATGTTTTATTTAACTTGCAGACATTGAAAAGATCTCTTAATTATAAAGATGAATTAATGTATACAAATAGGTTTAAACTAATAATTTTAATTCATGCCAGACTTGATACTGTGAAGTGGGCTTTGACACATAATATATGTATATTGTATTGTATTTCGCTTGGTTAGCAGTTGAACATTACAATATAAATCTAGGTAAACTAAATTTTTACTACAATTAACAATAATGGATTACATTATTTATGTATTTTGTATTCAGCATCTGTAAATTATATAAATAATTATTAGCAGTGTACTGGTACCCTTGGATAAGTATTAAATAATGTATGTTTTGAGAATAATTTTAAATTATATTTGTCTTCTACAATTATAAGCACAATCTGTTTTTGTCAATCACTGAAAAATATTGCATAAAGGGGATATTTTTATCGCATAATTTGTGTGTCGCAAAGGTGTGATATGAGTATAGATTATTATTATTATTTCTTTATTGGTTTTTGACGACCTCTGTAGCTGCCACATTGAAGGTCCCGAGTTCAATCCTCACACCCATATTCTCAAAAGTTTCCTCAAACTCGACTCATCCTCACTCGACCTCAATGGTATTCATAGTTGATACTAGCTTCCTCACCTAAAGGAAATTACTTAATGGAGGTGAGGAACGAACTGTCAAATATAAGGTAGGTCAAGAGGTACCTTAAGGAAGCCTCGAATGTTTCGTTTAACGAAAAGTAGGTGCTTTTATTGAGGACCAGATTTAAAAGAACTTGTACCAACTGTAATAAGTTCTTTGTGTATTAAGTATTTTGTTATTTTATAATAAATCTATGCCAGTAAGCTAAAATTGAAAAAGAAACTTTGTCAAAAACTCTCTTTACATTAAAAAAGTTAAGCAGTTTACCAACATACAGAAATGAAACGGAACATCATTCCTTGACTCATCCACACTGGTTTCCTCAAGGAAATAATCAAGAATACCATTTTCAAGGAAAGTTGGAGGACTTCCTTGAGGCATCCTCGAATGAAGTTGAGTAGAGGCGACCTATGAGGAAACGTTTGAGAATATGGGTGTCAGTCAGGACAAGAAGGAAAATTATCTTTTTTAGATAGGCCTGGGCCTTAGATGTTTATCTAAATATGGATATTTTATAAAATATAGTAAACAATGTTTAGTTAAGTACCCCATTACACAAGTCTCGAACTTATTCTGGGGCTAGTTAGATCTATGTGATTTTTCGGGATACATTTATTATTTATCATGCCACCATGCCTTATGATCTACACCATAAAAATTATAGTGAAGATCATAAGGTCGTAAAATAAAATGTATTTTAATTAGTTGAAGTACATGTAATGTCCTCAGACTCCTGTACAGTTGAGAATCTGGAGCAGCCAACAACAAAGCAATCAAAAACCCACCTACTTCCTAGGCAAAACTAATTTAAGAGTTAAGCCATTTTCACTTAACACATAAGTCTGAAGTATTAATTAATTTGTGGATAACATAAGCCATACAGGATCAAACAGTAGTGTGAGCATTTATAGTATCTAATTAACATTGAGCAATACCTCAGTTATGGTGGACATGCCACAATACACCATATTGGTATAGTTCAGTATATAGGATAGGTACATGACTTTATTCAATGATATGAATTTAATTGAACCAACACTCTCAACGAAATGAATACGACTGATTTAATGACTTCTGATTATAAAAAGATAAGTCTATTGTGAAATGATAGCACTATTACTAAGCTAGCAATACATGATGAACTAAATGGTTTATCAAATTTAAAGGCACTGAAAGGGGTCCACTTTAACATTTAGGTAAGTACCTACGTCCCATACCATGAGTTGATAACCCAACTCTGAGGAATCTTATTAAAAAGCATTACCCTTGAATATATTATCACTAGAAACTAACGAGGTAAACATGAAATGTGGGCAAGCATGCTAACTAATCAAATTTCTAACAATAATATTAAAGATCGTAAATCGTAAATATCGGCATCCCAAATAGTGATAATACGTGTCACCTCCAACACATTTGACGTGGAACTCGTTTTAATTTATTACAAAGCTTACCGTATGTACTGTAGCTAATCAACCTGAAAACTTATCCCTTCGACGCCAGATCCAGATATTCTTTCTCCTGCACATAAATATTTAAAGTAAATTAGATTTACAGCTGTAAAATAACAAAAATTATTAATGATACAAGAAACACACACATACCGAGCGGCCGCGAGGAGAAAGATGTAAAAAAATTAACAGTTCCACAGATAAGAGGAAATGTCAGAAATTGATTTTATTTTTAAATACTTTTTACGGCCATGGAAACTAGTCCTTTAAGGCCCTTCTTATTAATCTTCTTCAGTCCTACTTTAGTCAAGTCCGTAGTCTAGTCTAGTCAAGTAAGTAAGTAAGTCTAGTCAGAGTCATGATGGCTAAGTGAAGCGGTGGAAAAATTTCACTTAGCTATAACATGGAGATTTTGGTGACAAAGATAAAAAGTCACGTAATCGACACTGTACCACTTCCCAACACTCACGCTTGTTAACGAACACTTTGCGAATAATAATCCGCCAATATTATGCACGAATACTCGAAAAAACCTAAGTTTTGAAAATTAAATACAGCGCGGACATAGCGACAGTTTACTTTCCCTCCAAAAACTCCGACAGGATGCTTGCTGGATGGTATGGTCCATAGATTTATTAATTTGTTATTTGGTGCAAAAATGAGATGGCGAAATAAGAAAATCCATGAAAACGATAAGGACCAAAGAATCCAAAGATACATTTTGTCTTTGTCAGCGTGGCCGTTTTTCTTTGTTTGGCCAACTTGAACGCCATACAAAATCTTAGGCCAAACAAACAGTGAATTTCTTTGTTTTTTTGTAAAATGTGCGTTTTAAAGGCAAATCCAGGCTAGTTGACTTATATTTTGTTTAAAATAATTATTCTCTATTTGTTTGAAACCATTTTTTCCATATTTTTCCGAGCCCTCTAAGGCAGCAAACTTTTATTTCAAAAGTTCACTTTTAGAATCCCAATCTTGCATTTTTTTCGTGGGTCAAATACTGTAAGAAATGAACATTTGTTGCAAAAAAATTGATATGAGTCAAGGAGCCTAATAGGGTATTCGTGCAATGGTGGCCTACCACCTACCACCATCTGTTAAAACCATGCAAGAACGATTGAGCGAGGGAGACATCATGTGTGGTGTGCCGGCTGTGCCTAAGAGACGGTAGTAATCATGTATTGCGCTGTCTCGTTTACTCACTGGATCTTGCACGGTTTTAAGAGACGATAGCTCTAAAAAAAGAGTGTGCCTACCTTGGGGGTTACTACCGTCTCTTAAAACCATGCAAGATCCAGTCAGTAAGCGAGACAGCGCAATACATGATGTAAGGCGACATCTCCCTTACTCATTGGATCTTGCATGGTTCTAAGAGATGGTGGTAAGCCACCTTAACAAGACAGTATGTTCTCTGATTTTTAGCATTCTGACTGAGGGAAGGACCTTTTTTTTTACAATACTTTTTACGGCCATGGAAACTAGTCCTTTAAGGCCTTTCTTCAATTTATTAATCTTCTTCAGTCCTACTTTAGTCAAGTCAGTAGTCTAATCTAGTCAAGTGAGTAATTCTAGTCAGTCAGATGGCTAAGTGAAGCGAAAAATTTCACTTAGCTATAAATTGGGAGATTTTGGTGACAAAGATAAAAGTCACGTAATCAACACTGTATCACTTCCTAACACTCACGCTTGTTCACGAACACTTTGCGAATAATAATCCACCAATATTAAGCACAAATAGTCGAAAAAAACCTGTTTTGGGAATTAAATACAGCGCCGACATAGCGACAGTTTACTTTCCCTCCAAAAACCCAAGGGAAGGACCTTAAACTTAAAACACTAGTAAAGTCATATGTCAATGTCACATCAGATACGTCAAAACCAAAAGAAAAATGGATGGACGCGTTTGGTGATTGATGTCGTGACCATTTTAATTTGTTGAATTTCAATAATATTTGTTGTTTATCGCATAAAATTGCAACGTCTATGATATCAATACAATGGATAAAATACCTAGGACACATGAAGGTAAGCAAATATGTAGTATCTTATCAAATGCAATGCTCGCCATTTTTTAACATGTCTCGTGTTATCCGATTTAGACTAAACTAAACCAATCCAAACAGATGCTAATATCACCTATTGTTTTAGCTATTGAAGCTCAAATTAGAGAAATACAATCTAAAAAAAACGAGTTACCAGAAAATGGTTCCAACAAGGGTGTGTCTCTTGGGGAGACCTATTATGATAGTGATATTTATGACAACGCTGGACAAGGGGGCAAGTCGAGGTATGATGGGTATGTAACTTCAATTGCTGCCAATGATGAAGTCGAAGATGAAGATGTAGAAAACGTACCTATTTCACAGAAAAGGTCAGGGTACACTGCCCCAGCCTCTTTACTGAATGATATTGCCCAGGTAAATTTATTTATTTTATACATATAAACACAAATTACATAAAAAATTTGAAAATGCAATATGTACCTACTTAAATATGGCAATAAGTATCAGAAATGTAATAGTTATTTTGCCGTTACTAATTCATACATTTGTAAAATAAAATATTAAATTGCCCATTTTACTTGTCTTTTAATATGTTAATACTCTTTTAGAGTGATAAGGATTATGATCCATTTGCGGACAAAAGGAGGCCAACCATTGCAGATAGAGAAGATGAATACCGCCAAAAGAGGCGTCGGATGATTATATCACCTGAGAGGATGGACCCATTTGCTGAAGGTAAAATAACATACTTATGTGAAACATTTTAAAATAAAACAGGCTGTAACAAACTGTACAGGTTTACATACTTTTTGGAACTTTTTAGTTTGTTTGTATTGTATCTGGTGAGTTTCAATGCCAACTGACCTTGCACACCGGGTGTCATAGTTCCCTGCAACCGTCTCCTGGCCACTGACATAGTTTAAAGACCACCAGGCGATAGCCAAGACATGATTTAAGCCTTCAATGTCATAACCAAACAAACAATAAGCAAATTCTGCATCCTCTGGAAATCAAACCCACTGCATTTGGGTCTCTAGGCAAACAATTTTTTTAATTTTTTTTGTACATGCAGTATAGTTCTATAACTATGGACTGATTGACTTGAAATGTTGTATGTCAACATCTTAAGTCATCATCATCATCATACAATTGATTGTCTAAGAAAAATTTAAGGATCCCAAGGGATATGAAGAAATAAACTAGTATGGATATCTTAATTTTGATTCTCGATTAAATTTCATGTGTTTTAGGTATAATTAATCATGGAAATAGTAAAGGATCTTGAGAGAAAGCAAAATATTTTCTTGGCTACCCTACAGGAGGGAATGGTCATTAGAGTGTCCAGTCCAACAGTTAAAATATATATATATATATATATATATATATATATATTACAAGCAACATTTTGTTACTTTTATACATATATTAACATGTTTTATATAAGTGTGTTTGTTCCTGATAGTAAGTATTCTACCTACATTAAAACAAATTATTCCAGGTGGCAAAACACCAGATGTTGGGTCAAGAACATACACAGAAATTATGAAAGAGCAGTACCTTCGCGCAGAAGAAACAGAAGTAAGTATACCAAATTTTGTGTTCATAAAGGCTATTATTTTTATTATATTTTTTTCTGTGTTACTGTCTATAATGTATCAAGGAAAATTATTAATACCAACTCTGCACTGATTTTTATAAAATTCAATCAAACTTCAATAAAACATCAAACATCAATATTGTAAGTGAATTATTTTTTGTTAGACATTTGATAGAAGCTTTTTTAGTAAGTGTTGCGAATGTTTTATGCAAATCATAAATAAAACATGGTCTTTTTATTTATATCAAACATAATTTTCTGTAGCTCAGAAAAAAGCTTTTGGAACGAGCCCGGGAAGGGACTTTGAAGCCCGTAGCACAGTCTAATGGGGAAGCTTCCAAGCCTGCTCCAGCAAAACGTAAAGGAAGATGGGACCAAAGCTCCGAAGATACTCCATTAGCCAAGAAACCAGTCTCAGCTACGCCCAGCTCTCAAGCTACACCATCATGGGACACAGAGGTAAAGTGTAAATTTTGCTTGAATAATTACCTATTTAAAATGGTACCAGTGTACTAAAGTGTAGTCCTAAAGTGTAGTAAGGTAAAAGACTTTACTAATATTATAATTTAATTATTCTTATGGGGATTTTGAACCTTTGGGTCCTTTTGTACTTTCCCCATTAAAATTAGGTTAAAGGTTGGCTGGAAGAAATTGCATTAGTGATAAGTCCGCCTTTGTACTAATTTTCATCTTCGTTCCTGTACAATAAAGTGTTTATTCATTCATTAGTAGGGGTAAGCAATGGATATGCAGCAGCTATTACTCTAATACTTTTCCTCTTAACTTTGTAGACTTATTCTAGTGCCAATAAATCTGATATCCGCTTGATACAGTGGCAATATTATCTATATATTTTGTCTTTTTTTTATATATTATTATTATTTTCTTCTATATATATATATATTAATTATGCTCTACTTACCATTATTAAGATGTTGAGCATCCAGTCTTACCTATCTAACTTTAAAAATCGTTTCTCAGTTTGTCCTATATGTTTGTTTGTGGTTATCTCACATATAAAAGTATTTGTTACATTTAGTAGAAGGTTGACCCAAATTAAAAAAGTTTGCAGTAAATTACTTTATTATTGAGTCAGTTTGAGTTTTTGGAGGGAAAGTAAACTGTCGCTATGTTCGGCTGTATTTAATTTACAAAACTTAGGTTTTTTCGAGTATTTGTGCATAATATTGGCGGTTCATTATTCCCAAAGTGTTCTTGAACAAGCGTGAGTCTTGGGAAGTGGAACAGTGTCGATTACGTGACTTTTTATCTTTGTTACCAAAATCTCAAAGTTATAACTAAGTGAAAATTTTCCACCGCGTCACTTAGCCATCTGACTCTGACTAGTCTTACTTACTTGACTAGACTAGACTTCTGACTTGACTGACTTAAGTAGGACTGAAGAAGATTAATAAATTCAAGAAAGGCCTTAAGGACTAGTTTCCATGGCCGTAAAAACAATTTAAAATTAAAAATAAATAAATATGGGTCAGTTCTGTTTTTTCCAAAATAACTATGCAATATTATCATGTTACACCAGAGAGGTGCGTGGGAAGAAACTCCCGGTGGTGGCGGGCGCGGTGGCGAAACACCCGGCGCCACGCCGTCCGCGCGCGTGTGGGACGCCACGCCGGGACACGCCACGCCCGGACACGCCACGCCCGGCCGGGACACGCCCGCGCAGCACGCCTCGCGACGCAATCGATGGGACGAGACGCCCAAGACTGACAGAGGTAATATTTTATTTTTATTTTCTAATTCTGTTTGGCATGACACATAATAGTTAAGTTTGTTACTGTAATTTTCATAAAATTCAAAATATGGTGGAAATTTATATTCATTCTGTAATTATATTCAAATTTATTTTTTTCGATGATTTGTGCACACTTATATATGATAGATTATTTTATGCTGAATGAAAGTGTGTTTTGGAAAGAGGAAAATGGCAGCAACCAGCATAATCCTCCAAGCAAGTGTCTATTCTCCTAACAACTGGTTTCCACTTCACTCTGTCATAGAAGTCGTTTCCGTCCAATCCATCAAGATGATGATGAATGTTATTGTTTGGCAGAAACGCCCGGTCACAACAGCGGCTGGGCGGAAACTCCTCGCACCGACCGCGGCAGCGGCGTGGACACGATCCAAGAGACGCCGACGCCGGGCACCAAGCGCCGCTCGCGGTGGGACGAGACACCCGGCGCCACGCCCGCCGCCGCCACGCCCACGCCGTCCCACGCCACGCCCTCGCACGCCACGCCGTCGCACGCCACGCCTTCCCACGCCACGCCCACGCCGGGGCACACGCCCGTGTTCACGCCCGGAGGGGTAAGTACCAATAATCACCTCGTAGATACTTTAAATTATTTTGTTTGTAAAAGTTGCTCCACAGAATCAGAAAGCATTCTGATTGTCTTATGTGTTTATTAATAAACCAAGAAAATTCCGAGTCATTCGTTCGTATCGTGACAAGGCCAACCGATCCTGCATACCCTGGTGTCAGAGGTTTTGGAAGGCACGTTTTTAACGACCAGTAGATGGCAGCCGGTAGCCCTGGGAACAACTGAACAAAATATGTTTCTATTGGGAATCAAACTCGCATTCCTTGAATAAAGTTTTTGTTAACTTGTGGTTATGATTTGTTTCAGTCGACACCTGTGGGAGTAAAAGCTATGGCCATGGCCACGCCCACGCCGGGCCACGTGGCCGCCATGACTCCCGAGCAGCTTCAAGCCTACCGCTGGGAGAAAGAAATCGATGAGCGAAACCGTCCCTTCACTGACGAAGAACTAGATGCCATGTTCCCAGCTGGGTACAAGGTTTTGCCCCCTCCGGCCGGTATGTATTCTTTTAATTTGGCTTCTAGTTTTGCATACTTTTTATTTCTTTACTATCCATTGTAAAATGTAGGATTGTTGCAAAAATCCGTATATTTTTGAAGGAAACTAATTCAAAGATAAAAAATTATATATTATGAAATTAAACATGCTACATTTTGCAAGATGTTTATCATTAGAAATCTGAGGATGAACACCATAGTCATTAATTAACAATTTAGTTTCAGGACACATGTATTAAACCAAGCAACACCATGTGGATATCTAACATCGCGATGGAGTATCATACATGTGTTTGAATTTGAAACAGAATATCTATTAAATTACTCACTTTTTCTTTCAGATGAATGATGACAATAAGGCTTAACGGTGTCATGCCCGGATAGTCTACAGTTTAAGCTTTTATAAGTCGCTGAGTATAAGTGATAGATGTAGTAGTATATTTTTAGGGGAACTTTTAATATATAGCAGCTGTATTCCACTTACTTCTTGTCGATGCGTGGGCTGTATAATGGATTAAATTTTCTCTCGTCAGTTGGAAGTCATCAGATTTGTTTTCGTAAAATCGAAAGTATCTCATTAATAGTGAATGGAAGGGAGTGAGTCGGAGTTAGGGTAGGGTCTCTATAAACAGCGTATAAGAGCTTCTTTTGACTCTTAACTATTATTGAGTGTCAAATATTTGTCTTTAGAAAATTAAAATGGATAATAGGCAAAAAATATGTTGTTTATACTTATTTTTATATTTAGGTACATACTTATGAAAAATAAAATTATATTATCTCAAGTATAAATTACGAGTATTAGACAGAAAGCATATAATGTTAAAATGTAATGTACATGCGTTAACATGTCCGTGTAAAAAATTTGAAACACTAAAAGGATAGTCTCGTCTTTACAAAGTCAATAAACAGCAAAGGCAACATATTTAGTGTCTCGTTGTCCGCCGTCCGCCGCCCGCTGGCTGCCGGCTGCCGGCCGCTAGTAACTGGTTGTGGTTGTGTTGGCAGGTTATATTCCGATTCGCACGCCGGCTCGTAAGCTGACCGCCACGCCGACCCCGCTGGGCGGTACCCCAATCGGCTTTTTCATGCAGACGGAGGAGGCGGGCGGCGCGGCGGCGGCGGCGGCGCGGCTGCTGGACCCGCAGCCCAAGGGGCAGCAGCTGCCCTTCATGAAGCCCGAGGACGCGCAGTACTTCGACAAGCTGCTGCTCGACGTCGACGAGGACGCGCTCTCGCCGGATGAACTCAAGGAGAGGAAGATCATGAAGCTGCTGCTTAAAATCAAGGTAACACTTTACTGTTCTCTCCGTCAACTTCTTTACAGTTTAAAGTTTACACATTTATTTATTTAAGACGATACCTCGGTGAACACTAGCGCCACCGTCATTTAAAAATCATTATTCACTGAAAACACAAGTTATCAAAAATTCGTGTTATGTAATGGGCATTGTCCATTATTTCAAAGTAGTTCTGATTGAAAAACCATTTGGAGGAATAAGCTTAGTGTTTAGTTTTCTGTTATCAAAATAAAAAAAGATGCAGTAAATAATATTATTTTTAAATAAATAATTTTGACTTTTATTTGCCTTCTATGACGTCACTGTTGACTGTATGCGCTGTGTTCATTTTTTTACCTTTGCCTTGATATTGAGCGATAAGAAAAATGTCACTGTTAAGTCAATGTCTATCCGCTCTGTTCAAATATTGCCTAAACAAAAACATAACCTCATCTCAATCATATTAATAATAAAAGTACTTGCTTGTGAATCTAAAGATGAATTATTACAGTAAGTGTTTTGACAAATTCTCCTGATAAAATGTTTGTTCGGATTAGAGAAGATTTGCGTGAGAAATGGTGCCGAGAAGTGAAAGCAGAGTATTTTAGTTTATACAATGTATTGTTGCGAAGATCACTTCTATGTAAGTAGTTTAACTGTTTTCGATATTTTTATTTACAAGTAGAAATACAACTTTAGGAAAGTTGCGTGAATCAGCTTTCTCAAAGTTGCTCATGTTGTACTTAATGAAAATTAAACCAAATGAAAGATGAAAATAAAACCACAGGCATAAATTATTGTTTGAGGTTATTTGAAATATTTCCAATGACCAAATTCAGAAAGGTGACATTGACATATTTTAATTGACACGAGTTTATATTTTTTTAATTTCCGTCTGACTATCTACTGCATTGTACAACCACGCGTGACGTCACGCGTGAAAAAATTTAAAAATTAATATAAATTAATCTAAGGTAAATAAATCAGAAATATTCAAATTAATATCTTAAAATATAGAAAACTATCCGAAAAAAATATAAAAAAAAAGAAGAGAAAAATTTAAGACAATGCCCATTAAGGTTCTGGATCTGAAGTTAATTTAAAATATTTTAAATTATTAAATTATAGTTCCTTATAGTTACAAATTGCAATATTGCTTAAAACGGCCACTTTTAGCAGTTTTGCAATTTGTAATTATATGGAACTATAATTTAATATGTTTAAAATTAAATTCAGATCCAGAACCTTAATTACATAACAGGGATTTTTGATAACTTGTGTTTTCAGTGAATAATGATTTTTAAATGACGGTGGCGGTGTGCACCGAGGTATCGTCTTAACCTGACTCCAACTTAATAACAAACCTAGTTCCATTCTTCTATTCTATGATCATAGAATTTGTCAGATCACATTTATATGATGTACATATGATAATGTAATACCGGCCTTTTGTTAAACAAAATTATGTTTTGTTTCTAGAACGGAACACCGCCGATGTGCAAAGCCGCCCTGCGTCAGATAACGGACAAGGCGCGCGAGTTCGGCGCGGGCCCGCTGTTCAATCAGATACTGCCACTGCTCATGAGTCCCACGCTTGAAGACCAAGAAAGACATTTACTGGTCAAAGTCATTGACAGGATCTTGTACAAACTAGACGACTTGGTCCGTCCTTATGTTCACAAGGTGAGTTTATATTTTAATTGTTTGTATGTGGTTTTTTGGAGTATTGAGCTTTAGAACTGGGTGTAGAAAAATATAAAAATAATCATCATTTGTACATACAAATGATGATTTAATATTATGTGTTAGCAAATTCAATAATCACTTTTATATAATACATAATAGTATTATATCAGTGGAGCTTTTAATAAAAGTACATTCAAATTTAATTCTGTTAATTCCGCCATTTACAATTATTTATTAATTTAAATTATTAACAATTTAAAACAATATACCGATACGAAATATTTCAGATTCTAGTGGTTATCGAACCGCTTCTTATCGATGAAGACTACTACGCGCGTGTCGAAGGCAGAGAGATCATCTCCAACTTGGCCAAAGCGGCCGGACTGGCCACTATGATCTCCACCATGAGGCCTGATATTGATAACATCGATGAGTACGTGCGAAACACCACCGCTAGGGCGTTTGCTGTTGTAGCCTCAGCTTTAGGTAA
This sequence comes from Apomyelois bistriatella, assembly GCA_947044815.1. Taxonomy (NCBI): domain Eukaryota; kingdom Metazoa; phylum Arthropoda; class Insecta; order Lepidoptera; family Pyralidae; genus Apomyelois; species Apomyelois bistriatella. The sequence goes on from OX345690.1 coordinate 7,696,252, forward strand.
GTGGTATATAAAATCTTAATAATCTTAGATATAACTTTTTCTTCTAAGAATAAGAAATAAGTCACCCAATACTAGACAAAATAATACCCACAACTCATTATCTTTTGCCTGGTTTTAGACGTTTGATATCACAGAAGAAGAATACTAACCATGAAAATTTCGGTAATTTTCTGATAAAAGATTGTTTGTTTGAATTCCTACAGGTATACCATCTCTCTTGCCGTTCTTAAAGGCTGTATGTCGTTCCAAGAAGTCCTGGCAAGCGCGACACACTGGTATCAAAATCGTGCAACAGATAGCTATTCTCATGGGCTGTGCTATATTGCCCCATCTCAAGTCGCTTGTGGAAATTATTGAGCATGGTAAGTTGTTTTTTTTTTATATGAATATACTTTCAAGTTGTCATTGAAATATAAAATTAAAAAGAAAAAGAGAGAACAATACTTCTTATGGTCGGGTAAAACCGCGAGGAACTGCTGGTTTATGCTTCTATATTATATTACTAGCTGTTCCCCGCGGCTTCGCCCCGCGTGGGACTCGGATATATCGCGCCCAAAAGTATATGCCTATGTTTGACCTCAGGTCTACTACTACATCCCTACCAAATTTCATCACAATCGGTCCAGCTGTTTAGCCGTAAAGAGGTGACAGACAGACAGACTTTCGCATTTATTAGTATGGATACTATAGATAGTATAGACAAGAAGAGAAGTATAGATACCAGTACCTTATTTCAGCATTATAAAGAGGAAGTGCTTGTAAGTTAAAGAGTTTGTTTATAGCTATATATAATCTTTGGTACTACAAAACTAACCGCGCACACCACATGCGGGTAGCTTATTGTTGATATCTACAAAATAATTCTATTTACTCTAGGACTGGTTGATGAACAGCAAAAAGTGCGTACCATCACGGCCTTGGCGAGCGCCGCTCTAGCAGAAGCCGCCACGCCCTACGGCATCGAGTCCTTCGACTCTGTCCTCAAGCCCCTCTGGAAGGGTATCAGGACACATCGAGGAAAAGGTCTCGCCGCTTTCCTCAAGGCCATCGGCTATCTCATCCCACTCATGGACGCCGAATACGCCAACTATTACACCCGTGAAGTGATGCTTATCCTCATCCGTGAGTTCCAGTCGCCTGATGAGGAAATGAAGAAGATTGTGTTGAAGGTTTGTGTACACTTTGTTTGATTTTATCTTTCTACTTTCGTTATGTTTCGTGTTGGTATTTGTACAACTGGTAATTAAGTGATTTTTTACGTTATGTCTGAGATTTAGCTGTCCGTTTTACCATATACCCTGTATATTTGACCAATTCTGTTGGATTCCTAGACACATTTAAAAGCTACCTTGATTATATAAACCTGATTTTGGTTTATGATAAAAGATTTGATGTAAAGTAACTTGTATCTAAAATAGTGATTTTTGATCATCTTAACATGTGAAATAAAATTAAACTTTTAATTTTTGTAGGTAGTGAAACAGTGCTGTGGTACAGACGGTGTGGAGCCGCAGTACATTATGGACGAGATCTTACCGCATTTCTTCAAACACTTCTGGAATCATCGCATGGCTCTAGACCGACGAAACTACCGTCAACTTGTTGACACCACTGTCGAAATCGCTAACAAAGTAAGTATACCATTTTGGACATACAAAATATACTGGTCAATAATTTTCGAATTAGGCTGTGGTTTTATTACGGTTTTAAGAAATGACTAAACTTAATGTTCCTGATTAGAAAGCGAAAACAATGGAAGTGTCACATACTGGTAGAATCATTTCCATACATTAGCTTCTATTACAGCATTCAACTTATGTTTTTAATAAAATGCCATTGGTTTAAATACAGGTCTGCCACATTCCTTTCTTTTAAATTTTTGCAGGTTCCTATAATGACAAAATGTACTTATTTTAGGTTGGTGCATCTGAAATCATAAACAGAATAGTTGACGACTTGAAGGACGACAATGAACAGTACAGAAAGATGGTGATGGAGTCTATAGAGAAAATTCTTGCCAACTTGGGCGCGGCTGACATTGACTCTAAACTTGAGGAAGCCCTTATCGACGGTATCTTATATGCGTTCCAAGAACAGACGACGGAAGTAAGTTATTTTTTATCTTATCAGGTAGATAGACAGTAAGCAATAACTTCAATTAGAAAAAAATAGTTAGGAAATACCTACATTATTTTATATTAATTATATAAATATAAACACATACATTTAAGGTGTCATTCATTGTTTCTATTCTATAACCACACCAATTAATGCATAGTTATACAGTACAATTAAAAGCTAAAGTATCACCTTGTATCTCCCATTTATTAGAAAGTAGAAACATCAGCTCTGGCTCAACTTAGCTCCATGTCAGTAGAAATAACGAATGTTGCCATAACAATAATTAATGTAGAAAAAAATTATAATTTATGTTATTTTACTCAGATTTATGTCATAATATATAACTTTGATGAAATTGTACATAATATGGTTTGATTATATTCTTTGTTTCAGGATGTAGTAATGTTAAACGGTTTCGGCACAATAGTAAATCAGTTGGGCAAACGCGTCAAGCCGTACCTGCCGCAGATCTGTGGTATCATTCTGTGGCGCATGAACAACAAGTCCGCCAAAGTGAGGCAGCAGGCCGCTGACCTCATCTCCAGGATCGCTGTAGTCATGAAGACCTGTCAAGAGGCAAGCACACTTATCATCATTATGGTTTTCCCATTTAAAAATTAGGAATCCAAAGTACAAATATGACTAATGATTTTCAGAATTTATTTAGGATTAATTTATCTGTGTATTTGGCATACTTCGGGAATAACGAGCCGACAACGGGATTTTTTATGCACGCGGATATTTTGCTAAATGCTTAACCGTCGGAATCAAATTTTAGATCTTAGACTCGAGTCAGTAGTTTCAAGTATAAAAGGCCGTTTTAAACATTATGTTAGTGAACTCTGATCTTAGTGTGTTTGTTTTTTGTGAAATAATATTTTACATTTATGCCTACTGTTTTAAATATCTAAAGATACAAAGATTTTTTTATTCACAGTAAACAGTCATTGAAATCATTATACTCAATTTTTAACTTATTTGTATGTAACAACACAACCTGTAAATGTTTCAGGAAAAATTGATGGGGCATCTTGGTGTGGTCCTGTACGAATATTTGGGTGAAGAGTACCCGGAAGTACTGGGCTCTATATTAGGAGCCTTGAAGGCTATCGTGAATGTCATTGGTATGACCAAAATGACTCCGCCGATCAAAGATCTCCTCCCGAGGCTTACACCTATATTGAAGAACAGGTATGTTAAGTCAATATAATTATTATATAAAAAGCTGTAAATTTTATTTATAGCTCAACTCAATTTGAGCGGCACGGCACTGCTTGTATAAATTGCCTTTACAAATGTGTCCAGTTCTAGTAATCTGTTTGTCTACTATCCATTAAGATTTTGAGCCCTATGAATAGGTGCATAAAGTTAAGGACTAATTGTAAACGCTCAGTTAGACTCCATTCGGACGTCTACCAGGATCAGGGGATGCCCGTGTAAATTAGTTCAATATGCGTGTAGTGTTTGTGCATTATAAATACCCTTCGTCCACTTTGGTAACTGAATTTACCTAACCAGTTACAAGAGAAGATATGTCATTCTCAATCTGTTTGAAATTTCTAGTCTATTTTTATTTAAGTGATGCCTTATCTGAATATGCGTATGTTCTCTATTGAATGTGAAATATATGAATCCAAATATAGAAAGTACAGATGCTTAAATTGTTTTGCAGGCACGAAAAAGTACAAGAAAATTGTATAGATCTAGTTGGCCGTATCGCCGATCGTGGTCCTGAGTTTGTTTCTGCGAGGGAATGGATGAGAATATGTTTTGAGCTGCTGGAACTGCTAAAAGCGCATAAGAAAGCTATTAGACGAGCGACCGTGAACACTTTCGGTTATATCGCTAAGGCCATCGGTCCTCATGATGTGTTGGCTACACTACTAAATAACTTAAAAGTACAGGAACGACAGAACAGGTATTTTGTTTTTAAAACATTTATTTTTATTGAAGCAACTACAGCAATGAAGTACAACAAACTAGCTATTGTTCGTTGCTCTCGGAAAGTTTGTGAGAGATGTTCTTAACTCATTAATTTTTGTTAACAGAGTATGTACAACGGTCGCGATCGCCATTGTAGCAGAGACTTGCTCGCCATTCACAGTATTGCCAGCTTTAATGAACGAGTACAGAGTCCCCGAGTTAAATGTACAAAATGGAGTTCTCAAATCATTATCATTCTTGTTTGAGTATATTGGAGAAATGGGCAAGGATTATATTTATGCGGTTTGTCCTTTACTTGAAGATGCCCTTATGGACAGGTATGCAATTTTTTGATAAATATCTTTTTTTTGTGTCACTTTGCTCAGGCGGAAAAATATCATGCAAAGCAAATATGTAAGCAGTTTAAGTTATTGTTGTGTGTTATTAATATTTCTGTCCAATCGCTTGCATTACGCGGAATCTGCATGATGTTGTTGCTGCTGGAAGCCACCATCTATCGGAAAGCTGTACAAAGTTATTGATGAGTCTATTTGTCCTTAAATTGGTTTATTCGACGTCCATAATACAATTAACAAGCGGAAAATATCGGTTTTTTAGGGATTTGGTACATAGGCAAACTGCGTGTGCAGCGATAAAGCATATGGCACTGGGCGTGTACGGGTTTGGATGTGAGGACGCGCTCGTGCACCTTCTGAACCACGTGTGGCCGAACATCTTCGAGACCTCGCCGCATCTCGTGCAGGCCTTCATGGACGCCGTGGAGGGCATGCGAGTCGCCCTCGGACCAATCAAAATACTTCAGTATGCTTTACAGGTGAGCATTTAAAACATTCGACATTTTCAGACTAAATTCAGGTCGGCCTCAACTCAACCGACTTAACGACCCATTATGACTGGCCTTTATTAAGATATTTATACAACTACATACAATACAATCAAGAACAAACAGATGTAATCAAGCTTGACAGTGGTGCACCGTAGCTTATGCGCTCGACATCTTAAACATGGGATGGCACACGCTTGACACGCTGACTTGTGGCTTGGGATTCGCCAATAATATCCTGTAAACGCTGAGAGAGAGAGAGTATCTAGTAATTTCATTGTCCCTTTCATTAAAACTTGACTACTTTGTTTTAGGGTCTGTTTCATCCAGCTAGAAAGGTTCGAGATGTTTATTGGAAAATCTACAACACACTTTACATCGGAGGACAAGATGCTCTAGTTGCTGGATATCCTAGAATACTAAACGATCCTAACAATCACTTTCAGCGATACGAGCTGGACTACATATTGTAACACTATAATTACATTTTATTAAGCGTAAATAAAGTAGATATTGTTTGATTCATGTCAGTCATAATTATAGATTAAACTTTTCGAAATTAGGTGGCATTTGATGACTTTTGAACTTTCGTAGTGTACTTGTACCTTTAAATTAATTACGGGCTCCCAGGAACGACGAGTTTGCTATTGGACCTATATTCCGGTAACTTAAAACTACAAAATAAATTGTCAGTTAATGACAAACACACAGCCAGTGAAGCGCTTACTTTGCATACTACCAAAATAGATTATTCAATGTGTACAATTGTTTTTTTTTTTTTTCGAATCATTATTTAATTAATTTTGATATCCTTAGAAATTATGCAGTGGGATTGCCTAAGATCAATGTCAAACTGCATCATTTCTATATTCGAGGCCTGAAATAAACCAATTAACGGACGAGTAATATTGGAAGGCCGTGTATGTCAAGATGGCGGGACCACATGAGTATATTTGAAATTCTATCTTTAAATATACTCATGTGGTCCCGCTATCTTGACATACATCGAAGTGCAGCAGAGACTTTGTAACGTGACAAAGCGAAGCAGTTCTTTTAAAAGTACAAAAAAACAACCTATTTTAACGGCCAGCAATATTTTGTTACTGGAATTTAAAATTAAACTTAAAAATCTAATAAATGAAGCATATTAAAAAATCTACGTTAGTGCCTGGCAATATATATTTATGTAAATTGTTTGCCCTAGGCCCGCATATTAACTTTTTTTTATAATTTTGTAGCTATTTTCGAGCAAGTGGAAGTAAAATTTATTCCCCCGCTTGTCCGGAAGTATCTCTAGTAGTCTCATTGCTGGCTGCTATTCTATTGAAAGTTTTTTTAACATGAATACTTTTCATTTTTTGTAATACCTAGTAGTTTGTTTTTAGATCTAAATGCGAATATCAAAAGAAAAAAAAAAGAAGAAAAACAAGCGCTCTTTTCTTGGCGCCAATGAAAGAAACAAGCAGGAGAAAAGTTCTAAAGGGGCTCTGTTCAAATTCTAGTTACGCAATTACTGGGTCGGCCGTTATTTTGCGACCTCGACTATAAAGGACATACTTTTATTATTTCATCAATACAATATCCATCTATAAAATATACATTCTCCAATTTACAAAAATAATTTTGAGCTCTTGGTAACTATACTGTACATGAATTATTTTCTCATAAATATATCAGTCAGGAGGGATGAAAGTTTAAAAACATGGTTTTGTTTATTGTACGAGAAAAAATAATCAGGAGGACAGTTTATTTACTGTAATTTTCTGAGACCACACGTATAATGTAAAACTCTAGTTTTTAAATAAAAGGATGTAAAAATGTAATAATACTTTGTTTTATTTACTTTACAAGCAAAAGCGGCTGTTTACATTTCACATCAGTAATGACTAGATCGAATATACAATTTTATGCCAATTACATTTAATATGGATTTATAAATTAATACAATGATCTTACAAAATAATGTCTAGGTTCCAAGACCATAATTGCAAAATATTCTACTTTAAACATACAAAGTTATTGATGACATACTTTGGACTCGAAGATTTTTGGTCAATAAATTATTTTCCCTATCAATAACAATTACACTGGGTTCCCATTGAGAGGTACGTTACTGCGAAAATTTGAACATTGAGTAGTAAGTACTATTTAAATTCTGTGACATTGGTGAATTTATATATTTGTTTAGGTAGATCCATGATCTAAGGGGCCAATTACTACATATCTCAGCAGTAAATCTAGTATATAAAAAATAGTATATATAAAATAATAACACAGCAGATGGAAAAAAGAAAAGTATTTGTTGTTGGAGAGGAATAAGTTTTAATTTGCAACTGCAGCAATAATAGAAATTTCAACAAATGGCTGGTATCAACTGTGCAATACACAGGTGTTAAATTGTTATAATAATGTTTATTTTTTTTAAATAAGCTATTCTCATATTGATGAACTCGGGTCTACGTTTATTATATTTCTTCTGTAATTCATAATATACACCCGCACAATTTGAACTCTGCTTTACACAAAAGTTGACTGTAATGCTTTTAACATTAAGTCCCGAGCCCGAGTCACTCATTGCTGGCCTACGACAACAATGTAATTAAAAAAAATTCTAGCGGTCGTTAATGGAAATTGCTGGACACTTATGTTAAGTTGGTACTAACCATTATTGGTATTAACATTTCAAAATAAAAAAAAAATAAACAAGGCAAGCGCTGGCTTGTTGTAGGCGCCTTTGTTAAATTTGATACGATGTTGTTCCGTCTCCGTCTCAAGAAGAAGAGGAAGAAAAGTATTGTACAAGCCTCGGCCGAATTTGCAATTTACGTCCTCGTATTTTTAAAAGGCAAAAGCACTTGGCAATATAACTCGGCCGTAAACTGCTTCATTTCTGGCCTCGACAGTAATGTACTATTTTGCAAATATATTAGCTGACACCGCTATATTATTAAATAAATAAATATAGCGGTGTCAGCTAATAATCACAGATGTATACATATCACAGTACATACTTCTCAGTTAATGAGAAGACCACTTTCATACAAGTCCTGCTTTCTTAACCGACTTCCAAATTGCAATGGAGGAGGTTCTCTATTCGGTTATATTTTTCGCATTTTACCTTACAATTAATATAGTAGCGTCTAAGGCTAAAAAATGTAAATGAGCAATTATAAAAAATAAAATGGAAGATAAAATATCATAAATATTCTGGGCAGATAATATCACTAGGAGATCATAAAAAAAGCATTGTTTATAAAATCGTTAAGAAGGGCTTCCTCTGGAAGTGACATGAACTAGAGGGCCCAAATGTACTTGCTGCCAGCTCGAGCCGATTGCGTTTTCCGCTGTCACGCCCAGCCTCTTATAAAGCACTCCTTCCACGCTGATAGCCCAAACCTCGTTTCCCATTGTCGACACGTTTTTGAAGAATAAATCACAATCTGAAAGTCAACTTTAATTGTAGATACAATAGATAAAAATATAAGACCACAAAATAAATAAGTATAAAAATAGTGTAACAGAGAAATTCGACAATAAGGCCATGAAATCTCAGTGGGAGCCAAGGAATACCACTTATTCTATCATAAGGCAAATTTAAACATTATTTAAGGTGTGAGATTTTTATTTTTCTGCCGCAATGTAAAATGTATAGCATATCAATCCACTTTCATGCACATATGTTAGTAGAAACCTTAGCTATGTTTGTTTAGTGCCCAGAAACCGCATTCGTGTTTTTCTTAACTGCATGATTTGGGGCATCCGACACTTATAACATGAGCCAAGGGAAGCTATGCTATTTTGCAGCAGGTCATCATCATCATTTCATGTAGGTGACGTGGTCAGTCGACAATGCACACCCTGGTGTTCGAGATATTTGATCCGCATCTAGGCCTCTGACGTGGTTCCGTTAACGACTACCAGATGGCAGCCGGAATCACGGTTTAAACATGCCTTCCGAAGCACGGAATCATCTTTATTATCAGGTGATTGAAGTCCTAATCAAACTGGAAACAACTAAACAAAGTATGCTTCCCGTGGAAATTGAACCCTCGACCCCAGACTCAAACAACAGGCAGACGCCTTAACCACTAGACCACGGAGTTACGGAGCGATTGCTGTCCGACCTTGCAAACGTAGCCCCAAAAAAATTGTAAAAAGAACCAAATATACAAAACTAGATTTAAAAGATGAGTGAAAACATATAAACTTTCTACCAAGAATACATACATATAATCACGTCTTTATCCCATACAGGGTAGGTGGAGCCTAGAGCCATAAGACCAAGAAGTTATATAAAAAGTTATTTATAGTTACCTGATAAGTATTTCCATTGCTTGCCATCCTGTTTATCCTTTGAAATGCCTGTTCTTATTGCAATAGCACCATTTGATAGCAAAACCCAGGCAGCATTTTGGTTAAGTGATACATATTTTGCTCCGACAGATGACTTGTGACTAAGTGGATAGGTACTTCTTGGAGACTCGATAAGTTTCCATTTTGAGCCACCTGGCGTTTCGTTAGTTACACCCTCTCGGAAGTAAAGCTCTCCTTTTCTTCCCACAGCCCAAACAATATAATTACATGTACTTATTGCAATCAACATTTGAGGATTATTTACATTTTCCCAATGGAGTCCCTGAAATATGTAAAGAGATGTAACACCTGGAAGAGACTCCACCGACAAGAGCACAGCACTTAAATTTTAGATAAAACAGTATATTTGTATATCCATACTAATATTATAAATGCGAAAGTCTGTCTGTCTGTCTGTCTGTCTGTCTGTCTGTCTGTCTGTCTGTCACCTCTTCACGGCTAAACTGCTGGACCGATTGTGATGAAATTTGGTAGGTATGTAGTTAAAGACCTGAGGTCAAACATAGGCTACTTTTGGGCGCGATATAACCAAGTCCCACGCGGGGCGAAGCCGCGGGGAACAGCTAGTTCTAAATAATTATAAGTAATGATAAGTAAACAATTACCGCAGGAGTTGAAGCTGTCACCCCAGTACGATAAATTGCATCACCGCCTAATGTGACGCCCCACACTACAATATCCTCATCATGACTCTGAAAAAAAAGTATATTGAGCATTACTTGCCTAATATAGCTAAGAATAGTCTGAGTATGAAAGCACAGTTTTATGCTAAAAACTAGATTTTTCCCGCGCCTTCCCCTAACTGAATTTCCCTCGGGAACAGTGGATGAAAGGTGCTATGTCCTTTGCAATTCTTCTAGCTATGTGTACTCATGCAAAAAATTCCAAATTTACAATCAAACAAACTCACTTCCGCATTTATAATCTTATAAGATGGGATAAGTAGATAGTTGGGGTATATTTTAGGCAATCAGTCTGTAGAAAATCTTTAAAGTGCATTTGATAATATCCTAGTTTATTACACTAAAATCAAAAGTTCACCAGTCACCACATACCCATAAAGATATATCCAGTAATGCAGTGCTCCCTACTCGGAGCCATGGACCTTCTGTGATTATTTGCGCTTTTCTGTACCATCTACGCCGCCGAACACAATCTGTAAAGACCTTTTTTCCATGGTACAGAGCTGGAAAATCTGTGGCATACTGCCATCCATCATTGTCAACCCCACCAGGTGTATTGTAGTCAATCATCCATTCAGATACCTAAGGAATAGAAAGTTTTAGTAAAAGTAGATAAATATTGATGAAGGCAAAATTTAAAAATAAAGGAGTCAAAAATCAAGCAACACATAATAGCAACAATACACAGCAATCAATAATAAGGAGAGAAAGTAAGATGTGTAGTGTAAAATATTTGTCCTCCCCTAAACAAATAAACAAATTTACCCAATGCCAGTGATGGTTTAACAGTTTGGTATGTTCACGAGTTCTTTTCTGCCTGCCAGTGATATCACTCCACATAAACCGATCAGTGGGGAGACCAGTCGACGTATAACCAGATATTGGATTCCACCTTTGGTTTTCATACACACAATATGTTTGAGTATCTGTCATGGAGTTTATACCCTCCTTGCCATTTAACCCTAAAATTTTTTAATATTTTTATTAATAACAAAGCTTTTGTATAGGGAAATAATAATATCTTTACTGCTGTAGTTAAAACAATATTACCTTTTAACATACCACCACCCCATCCTCCTGAATATATCCAAACACGATGGTCATGGGATATTCCCCAAACTATCCCATTCTGGCTGCTCTCAACCCGTCGAAGGTATCCACCTATCATACGCCAAATCATCTCATCTGGTCCTACAATAACACTTGTTGTAAAATATTCCATATGGTAAAGTTTTACTGAACCTTGTATTTCTACTGCAGTAATTATTTCTGGGCTCAATCTATGTTCATATGAGCAATATGTATCATCATTCACAATTATTTTAAAACTCTGTGAATTACACTTAATAATAATTAAAAATTCTTGTCCCCGTGTAAATGGCAATGGATGCCGCTCTTCGACTCCCCATCTACCAGATATTTTACTATTGCAAACCACTGTATTTTCATCAAATCTAACATCAAAATGCAATGGAATTTCTGTAACTTCAGTCTCAATTTTATGTCTTTGTTTCTTTACTTCCGGGCCTTGAAGATTAATATGAAATCTCCTTACATCATCATTAAAGCAACCAGTAATTTTCAAAGTGCTGCCTGGAGAAAAGTTATTATTTAAGTTTGTGGTATAACCAGGTAATATATTTTTACCAAAGACTGGAAATTCCTTGCTGTAGATACCATTTTTTTCATTGTTAATTTTCGCTGGCAAAGGATCCCAATTGAGAATATCCCCAGAACTGGTAACAGTCCATACTGAACTTGCAGATGGTCTTCCTGATAAGCCATTAATTTCAGATACTATTCCTACTAAAACACTTAGCCACTCTTCTTGTTCCATTTCGGACATAAACTGAATTTTTATGATATTTTTATTTTGTCTTGGGACAGTTAAAATAATTCTGGGACACCCAGGCTCTGAAGAGGTAAATACGGAATTTACTTCCCCCAAATTAAGTATAAATTGAATAGTACCATCAGGCTGGAAAACAGACAGTGTTCCTGTATTCTCCAAAGCATGCCAATAAAGTGACAGTATACAGTCTTCAGTAGTATGATTTGTACCAACAAGTCTTGCTTCACAACTGCGTGTCCACCCTTTTTCTTCAATAGCAATTCCATAATTAGAGAGATCTATATCCTGGTTATCAGTTCTTCTTTTTAAAGCATCTAAAATCTGGAGTCGCCACTGAGCACTTAAATCTGAATTATATGCATTATGTGAATCTGCAAACCAATGAGGTACTTGCATAGTATCTACAGAACAAGCTCCTGCATCAACAAAACCCCAGGTAGTTTCACATGTTCCCCATGCTGTTTGACTCACTTCCTCATCAAAATACATGCCAGAATCAACATCAAATACACTGCTGTCACTGTCTGGTTGAGCTTCCATACCTACAACTGATCCAACACTACGAACTGGACTCCAAGCACGGGGATTTTTTAAAGTTGTCTCATAACTTTTTCCCGTTAAATCTATGTTTTCAATATTTGTGTTTCCCTTTGAGCGAATCTCCTTTGAAGGCTTGATGGGCAAAGTATGCTCAATAGGGGCTGAGTGCGACTCTTCCCAAGAGTTATGAAGATGAATATTGGTCTTGATTTCTGGAATTGTTTCATTTAACACATTGAGACTGTGATGTTTAGCATTTGAAGCTGATGAAATAACACTTGCTGAACTAGATGTACGGCTAAGTTGCATGTTGGCCTGAACCATTCTCCATCGTTTACCAGTCAGCTCAGCAGCAGTAATACCACTTCGCCAATAAATACATTTATCACTTTCACCAATTGCAAAAACTTGATCATTTATCCCAACTGATACATGTACCATATTCCCTGTGATCTCCAGCCATCCTGTACCCATTGCAGCAGTTTCACTATTACCAGCAGTATTGCCATCAATACCTTTTCTGAACCATACTCTTGCATCTGAACTAGTTGCCCATACTGCATTATACCCAACAGATATAACTGATAGTTTTGTTTCCACTGGTGATTTTACTTCCAGCCAGGCTTCTCCAGTTGGACAATCCTTGGTAATTCCTTTTCTAACGATTGCTCTTCCAGTCCATAGTAAAGCCCAAACAAGTCCCGTAGGCCCAACTGATATTTGTTTGATATCACAGTTGGGTGGAATGCTTATATTTATCCATTTTAATCCTTCTGGTGATGTTGTACTGACACCTGACCTGAACATTACTCTTCCATGTGCCGTAATTGACCACACCGCCAAGGTGCCAGGAGCTGCATAAGGAATTTGATTTCCTCCAATACTAACGTCTATGAAAGGTTCTTGGGTAGGGTCTTTGTGCAAAGGAGCTATAGCACACCAAGAGTTCATTGCACTAAATTTTCTATAACGAATCCACTTTCTTCTTCGTACACATGATTTCCACTGTTTTACAGGACCAAACTGAGCAGGAAAATCTACTGCGTAGCTCCATCCATCATGATCTAGTGGCTGTCCATCTAAAGTTAGTTCTAGTTGCCAATCTCCTTCCCATTGCCAAGCCATAGATGGAAGCCTTATGTGATCAATCGATCTGTCTTTTGTGCCATCTTGGGAAGAAAAATGATACCTGTCAGTCGGTAGCAATCTACCACTGAATCCTTCTAATGGTAACCATCTCTCATTTTCATAAGACTCTTCTTTCACGCGAATTGGAATTTCTAAACCATGTACATGAAGGTATATTTGTCTATCACCTCCTACTGCCCACAGATAATGTGGTACGGCTGACAAAGTTTTGAACTCCAATCCAAGGTACATAAACTCTCTCCAACACGATCCGCTGGTCGATAGAGCGTATACTTTACCTTCATTGTTAATGGAAAACAACAATGAACTGCTACCTGACATATTGGTACTTAACTAATAGTATAATTCTATGGAATTAAATACATTGTAAATAAAAACGCTGGAATTACTGGAATTATATTATCGAGATGTATATGAAGGAATCTAGTGTATCATTTATATATTTGGTATAACATTGTGTTTTATTAAGCACTTTTTCTTCATATTTGAAAATGAACTGTAACTTTCAATCACTAATATGTTATTGTTTTAAGATAGACTATACCCAAAAACAAGAATGTTATTTAATGATGTAGGCTAGGTCTTCCTATTATACAAAAGTACTCTGTGGCTAGGTCCTAGGTACAATGATCGCCAGAGTCAGATACAAGAGTACTCTGTGGAGGCAAGGCAACCAATAGCCAATAGTTCAATTTCTTTGCAACCAACAAAGAGGAAATGAAAAACATCCATCAGTTGAGTTTTTGCAGATGACAGTTATGACTTGGACATATATTTTTTTTAAACATTTTACGGCCATGGAAACTAGTCCTTTAAGGCTTAAAAAGATGTCAAACAAAACGTTTTTGCCTCATTCGTTATAATATAAAAAAAACAAATGCCAGACTGAATTGACACACTGACATTGACATATTCCCATCTCCCATCCAACCAAATAATTCCAATATTATGTATGTATTATAAATAAGATTTAATAAAAATTGTTCATAAAATAAATATCAATACATAACAATAACCATTTCAAGGTCTGAAACTAGTAATAGTGTCTGTATCCTCTGTCTGTGGCTTGAGATTTTGAAATTCAGGTCTCAAGCTTTACATTTTCATATTTTTCTAAAATGTGATTTTAACTCCTCTCCAAACCAAAAACGACGAGTGAAAATCAACAATTTAAACAAATTAAACTCTTTTTAATTCCCTGCTTTTAATTGTGATTATAATATTATAACAATTTGATAACAAAGATTTATTAGTTTTGTATCACAAAATCAGCACTATGCCTATTTATTACGAGTGGTGAGTAGTTTAATTTTCAAAAACTTATTAAAAATGGTTTATATCTTATCAATATCAATAATATTTCAGCAGGAAAGTGCCTGTTACACCTTTCTGTCCATTTGGTTACTATATAGTTAATATACTAGTTACATTCTTAACCTCTTGACGCTACTAAGTAAATACAAATATACTGAACCGATTTTGACGACATTTTGAACCTCAGGGAAGGCACTACGTACGATAAAACGGCCATTTTACGAGTACTACTCATGTCGAGCTCAGAAGAATCTTAACATTAAAAATTTGTCTGTTTTCTGCCGACTTCTTTTAACTTTTTATGCATTTATACATTCTACCTCAAATGCATTCAAACCTTTGTAGACATTGTTTGAATTTGTATCAACATGTATAATTTTTATGGAATTTAAATAAAGAATTATCTGATCTTTTTATTATTAAAAATAAAAGTATTATTTTTTTTAAATTTTTTGTCTCCTTCTAGAAAAGCTTATTTGATTTCAGGACTTCTTTAAAAAAGCAAAAGAATGTAAACCAGGAGTATCCTCGTTTTGAAGTATCTAATCATCCTTTAAAAACCAATATTGTCTTTATGGTGAGCCTTTTATATTAAAAAAAGAATTGTGAAGAGCTAGTTTTCTGTTGTTTAATGTTATATATATAACTAGCTGTTCCCCGCGGCTTCGCCCCGCGTGGGACTCGGTTATATCGCGCCTAAAAGTAGCCTATGTTTGTCCTCAGGTCGTTAACTACATCCCTACCAAATTTCATCACAATCAGTCCAGCAGTTTAGCCGTGAAGAGGTGACAGACAGACAGACTTTGGCATTTATAATATTAGTATGGATATGGATATGGATAGTATGGATATGGATAATACCTAAAATAAAACTATACAGGCCTTCCCATTAAACCAAGTTGACTTCTAATTCCAGGTTCTAATGATGGTTTTGTTAAAACGGCCTTATTTTACTTCTTTCCATCTCCGTTTGAGCGTGTTACCTAGTTGCATCTTCAGCTTATGCTACCTCTCCATCATTGAGGTTATAAGGATCCTCACTGTAGAGATCAACATGAATGTACATTATCAATTTTATTCACTCAAGAAATAATAATTGCATGATATAGACTGTATAAAGTAGTGTACTGTAAAAAGTAAGATATATATAGGTAGATAGGTATGTTTAATAATAAAAGAATAAAGATAAAAATAGAATTTTAATTTCAAACATATTTAGATGGTTCAATTTGCTATTTTATGCTTCGTTTTGTCTTGTAGAAAGAGAATGTAAAAACTAGCAAAAATTTAATTGAAAGCCTTGCTAAATGGAGTTCAGCATTTGAAGAAATAGATCCGCTGTTGAAATTTGAGCAAATGAATATTGAAAATGTGAGTAAAAATTGGCATTTACTATAATTTCTGGCCTTAGTATCCTCGTGTATTATTTCTATACCCAATATGTGTGAAAAATATCAGTTGATTCTGTTGTTCTAAAGTTATGCCATTTTCCTCTAAACTATCATGAAAAATGTACTTAATAACCATGTCTATCTAAAAATGTAATATCCAACACCTCCTCCCTCTGGCGTAACATCAAAGATTTTACAAGAAATGTTTATTTGGGTATTCCATATCATTTGTATTATGGTATTTTATTAATGCTAATAATATTATTTACTTTATTGAACGTATGTATGTATGTATTTGTTTATGGTATATATATTCACTAGCGACCCGCCCCGGCTTTGCAAGGGCATAAAACCTTCCTTGTGAATTACTCTATCTATTAAAAAAACCGCATCAAAATCCGTTGCGTAGTTTTAAAGATTTAAGCATACAAGGGGACGTTGGGACAGAGAAAGCGACTTTGTTTTATACTATGTAGTGATGATGCTTTTGTATTCACTTTTGTTTTAGTTCAATAAAGTTATAACAAACAAACAAATATTTTTAATTATTTTTATATTACACAAAAAATTAAAATATTTTAAATTTTGATATTTGATGTCAATAGCACTGACCCTCCCTGCCTTTTTTCACTTATTTTCTTGCCTTTTTCAATAAAGACAAATCCAAAATCTCATCTGAAGATAAAATCTACCAAGCTGATTAAGCTATGTATACATAAATCTATAATCTTCTTCTAGATAAAAATATAGTTATATATACAAATGTCACACATGTATCCCTCCGAGAGTATATAGGTAGCTGCTTGCTAAAATTATCACTGATCTATCTCGCTTCCTCTATACTTATCATAGTGAGTGTGTGTTCCCACATTCACAAATCACACATTACCCTTCTGGCATAGTCAGGTTTAAAGCTTCATATTTTTTTTACTTGAGGCAGATTTTCAGCAGTATAATTTAGATTATGGAAAATAAGAGTAATATAGTTATTTTATTATCTTTCCTTTTAGGAAATGAATCCAGATGAACAATCAGATAAAGTTGTGAATTACTATAGTTCATGGAACACCAGGCGCTCTGGGATACTGAACAAATACACAACTGGGGAAAAGCTGAGCATTGTGAGCAGTTTTTTACCAGGAGGAGAAAAAAGTATGTTATTTTTACTTCATGTAATTAATAAAATATGTAAAAAAATAACTTTCATACAATTTTACTTTCCCAGAGGTGGGCAATAAACATAAATTATTTTCGTTATATTGCAGTTACATTCTGCAATCTGTGATCTCAGTAAAAAAACATGTCCTGTGGTGTGTATGTATGTACTGTGTGTATGCATTTCCCAATAATCAGGCTATCATCTATGCAAAAAGAATTTCTCAAATCTGACCTGTAGTTCTAATTATGTGTTCAAACAAACTTATATTAGTTTAGGTATTGATAAAAAATTGGACCTCTCATATAAAATAATCCCTTAGCTTCAGCAAAACTTCAGACGAAAATTGGTTTGAAATAAATCGATAAAGTATTCAAGTTATATGGGATAATTTCGATAATTACATATACTATTTCATAATCTGTACAAGTTTCTAGATGGCGCCAAATGTCACACTAAATGTTGCTAGGTCCCATGATTATTGATTAGGGCATACTTTTAGTATTATATGGTGTTACGGAACTCTCAGGGCGTGAGTCCGGCTTGCACTTGGCTTATTTATTTTTCATAATACATGCTGTGGAAAGTGGTTCGGTATTATGGACTACTACTGTCTTTACTATAATACCTTGTACTTCTATTTATTCTGTTCTGTTACTAATGTTTTTCTTGTTTGTTTTCTTTTGTTTTTCTTTTTTAAGTTAGCTCTTTTTCAGCTCTTATTAGACAGGTATCAAATCTCAATGAAAAAGTTAAACATAGGCTTGAGCAGCTGGATGACTTTGATGAAAGTTCAGTCAGGAAGACAATGGGGTTGAGTCAACAGGAGTATGTTTCCAAGATAAACATGCTTAACGATGAAATCAAAAAGGTAAATATAACATTTGTATGTATAGATCAAAGCAGAAAATATACACAATTAAATAGTTTAGAAACGGCAGATCACACTGATTCAGCTTGAAGTATTTTAACTTATTAATGAATACTAACACAACGAAATTATAAAACTGGGGCGTATGCATGTGTTTAGGGTTCCGTACCCAAAGGGTAAAAAAGGGACTCTAATACCCTGTGCTTCCATTCCCTAAGAAAAAGATTTAGTTCTTTATCTTGCCAATATAGGTGGCATAATAACAACTAAACAAATTAAATTAGTTAAAATCCCACTTATTTTCCAAAAGAGTGTAAATTATTAAAACAAACTTTTTTAAAGTAAGTATCGTCATCCTCCCGCCAACTGATTTAAGGCTTTATTTAAAAGTTATCAAATTTGGAATCACAGTGTCTCAAGTGATGGCGTTAATATGTATCAAAGGGAAGACTATTAGGTATTTCACTAAAAATCGGCCCGTTTCTTTATATGGCGGTTGAATATTGTATTAGTATAGTATTCTGTAATCTGTGCTATTACTGATTTCCCTGAAACGGGCGGACCGTCTGTCACCAGGCTGTATTTCATGAACCGTGATAGCTAGACAGCTGAAATTTTTACGGATGATGTATTTCTATTGCCGCTATAATAAAAAATACTAAAAATATACAACAAATGTGTTTTTTTTTTGCTGTTATGTATAGACAATGGTACAGATTCCTTCGTGCGCGAGTCCGATTCGCACTTAGGCGGTTTTATTTAATTTATTTTATACTATAGCTAAAATTTTATGACGTAAAACAGTAATAATTTGTATACATATTACGATATAATTAAACACATAAAAAAATTATTATTATCTAGTAACCCTTTGTACTAGTTACTAGTTAGACTTAACTGCCAATATCGTCACAGGAGCTTAGAATTTCGCGGTAATAAAAAAAAAACACAATTAGAAAACAGTATGAAAAAGAAAATCAATAGTGGGCGTGGTGACAATATTATAGACCTCGACAGTAGGTAATCCTGCTGTCGAGGCCAGAAATAAAGCAATTTTACGGCGGAGTTATACTAGAATTGTATTAATATTACAATTATAAGAATAGTGCACTTAAAAAAAATATAGTATTTGAATTTTATGCATATAATATTATGGTTTTTGTTATAGGCATGGGACACTGAACAAAGAGTGAAAGCATTCAAAATTGGCATACAATGTTCAAAATTGCTCTCTGATGTGAGTGTGATGCCTTTCTATCCTAGCAAATTTGTTTTAATAACGGATATTTTGGATACATTCGGAAATTTAGTGTTCGACAGATTGAAAGTGAAAAGTTTTGGGTAAGAAATTAAAATCTTATTTCTTTATTTTGATTTCATATAAACTTGCAGTAAAACTGGATTTTTAGGATTATATTGGCAACCAGTACAAGACGCGTGAAAACCCCGGATTTTAGATTTTAGACGCTGGCGTCCCAATAGTTTAATTTTTTAACCTGGACTACAAATGAACCGGATTTATTTATTAAATAGAAAAACCAACAGCAGGTATATACACATGGCAACCCTATATTCTTCTTCTCATTCATTCATTTGGCTCGTAGAATCTAGACACTATAGAAAAACTTGTTATGTTACAATTGGGTTCGCTACCTAAACGAAGGTAATTAATTTAATATAATTGTGGATAGAGGAGTCTAACAATCACTCACTTAACACAATACAACAAACACTCGTCTTATTAGGTTGCCTTGTCCTTACATTGCGCGTTTCGGATACAACTTTAAATTGAATACGAGTACATTTATAGCTAAGCGGTGCCTGAGGGGTTAATCTTACATAATAGTATACGCGAATTTAATTTCTGTTTTAAGTCAGTCATATACTTATAATTTTCAGCCCTAACGGAGGAAGGGTTGAAGACATAGATCCCGCTGAGATTCCGGAGTCTGCTAAAGAGACGTGTCAAAACTGGTTGTACAAAATGGCGTCGATCAGGGAGCTGCTACCACGACTCTACATGGAAATGTCGCTTCTTAAATGTTACCTTTTCCTATCTAAAGATGAAATAAAACCAGCAGTGGCCAGGCTCACAGCCATGATTCGTGGAATAGGAAACCCGTTGGTTGCTGCGTACTTACGTCTATATTTATGCCGTGTGGCGTCTAGATTATTAGGCAAAGACAGCGAGGAATTCTTCTATAGTAATCTGAAAGAGTTTCTTGAGGAATATCAACAGGTATATATATGTGAATATTTTTTTATACCCGCACACAGCTTTGCTGGGGTAGGTATATTTTTATAGCTTGATACTATCTAACCTGATATTATCCGTTATCATCTTGCTACAGTTCAAATCCTATCTTAATATGATTGGATATTATTTAGACTAACGTGTAATTAAAATTTTCCAGTCAAATGTATGAGTGTTTCAGATTTTCCA
Source organism: Apomyelois bistriatella (assembly GCA_947044815.1). NCBI lineage: Eukaryota > Metazoa > Arthropoda > Insecta > Lepidoptera > Pyralidae > Apomyelois > Apomyelois bistriatella. Next base: position 7,716,913 of record OX345690.1, read on the forward strand.
TCCGACAATGAAGAATAAATTTGAGTCACAGTTATTGACTCCAGAAAAATATTTGAGTCTCTATGTCCCAGCGATCGATTGGCTTCTGTTTGGGACGCTTAATTCCAATAGGTGTAAGCTAACACTTTTAGAAGAATTAATCCAGCAATGCGACCAAATTGAAAATAGGTAGGATCCTTAAAAAGGTATAAAACTGATATTGTATAATTTATAAGATTATCCTTGTATAGTAAAATTATTAAATCCAAATTCTTTATTGTTTTCAGTGAGTTACTTTTAGCCTGTTTGGTGTCAGCTTTTGACTCGCATAGTGTCAATAAAAAATCGTTCGTCATTTTGGAAATGATTCAAAAGTCCTCTGATAAAATGGGTAAGTCTTTTTATTACAAAATAAAAAATATATACTGCATATTGCGGAAAATATTGACTCATTTAACTTACTGAGAGATTTGCGATGCGCTATTGCGAAGTTTCTCGCATATCGCTACATAAATTCGTGTATAAAAAAATTAAAACTTAATTCACGAAAGCAATTTCTATATATTTAGAATCTTCTCTTATTTAGCATAACGTTAAACCGGGGTGGTTTACTTGGTTTACTCCTATCTATACTAATGTAATAAAGAGCTAATTTTGTAAGCTTTTATGTACTTATATGGAAAATAAATTTTGGGACGATTTTACCTATGTGGTAATACTCTTTCACTTTTAATAAGTTACATAAGGTATTACATATGGACATACATTTCGGGCAAATAGCGGCTAGTTACAATTACAAATACAAGAATAAAAAAGGCCTCCAAACAAACCAGTTACGTGTAAAAATGTCTTTATTAAAAATGTTGCTTTGACTATTACAAATCTTTCAGCGTGTTTTTAATATTGTAGTATTAATAAACGAAATGCTGACATCCCTCGGGGAGCACTTGTGTGCGGCCGAGCACACGCGGCCCCAGGCTCCGGAAAACTTGACCCAGACGTGGTGGAAGATCGCCAGCAATCTCAAATCACCACTACACTTTCTTCAAGTACTAGAGCCATGGTTACAGTTCGCTTGCACACATTTATCGGTAACTAATTTTTTTTAAATATTTATCGAGTTATACTATAGAAAAACATTTTATAAAGTTTTCAAATTTAAACAATTACTACTTCTTTTTATACAGAGTCAACATGTCAATATAATACTGCGGGGTACTATTCGATATATGATCAAGTGTGGCCGACCGGCTGATGAATACTCCGGACATTTCCAGTTCGTAATAAAAAGAATGCTAAAATCTATTCCTGATGTTGAAGAGCTGTTTTTGATGGTAAGTTGGAAATACAAGCATAAATAGAAAATACCCCTAAAGTTTCTGGAGTAAATAGACATACATACCTAACTCTTCATACGTGATGTTTATCATCATCTACCTAATTTATTAAGACTATATCTGCTGTAAGTCACTGAACAAGTCCCAGTATCCCACAGAAGATTTACTCATGCTACATGTTTAAAGTGGCTACATTTTAGAAATACTACAGAGTTAATTATATACTTACCAAATTTCGTAGTCCAAAAGTCAATCTCCAAATTATAGCTAAGACCTATCTTGATCAAGTCAATTCTCAAACAAAAACAATTCACATCAAAATCAGCCTTTCCGTTTTCAAAATACAATGTTGAATACAGACACACGGACCCGTCCTACTTATAACAACCTTCTTTTTTGTTAGAACCAACATATTTACAACTTATTACATAAATCAGTAAATTAGAATGACGATACTTTCAGAAATTAAAAAGGTATGAAATGGAAATGAGATATGTAGGCAAAATGGCGTAAGGTGTTTTACTGGTATTCCATGTTTACCTCAAAATGTAGCCATGTGGGTGGGACAGGTCATGACAGGTGTATACATACACTGAGCTGAGAAATATGGTGAAGCGATATGTACACTGAAATTGTTTCGATTTAAGTATTATTTTACACGTCTGATTATCATTTATTTATTATATGAAAGCAACAGTTTGTACATGTTCCCGGTAATAATATTATTACGGTATTGGCCTACAGGATGCCTTCATGCCTTTAGTGGAGTTGGTTCAGACATCGAACGCCCGCACTCTGATGGCCAAGACCGTGTTGTCAAACTTCTTCTCAAGATACAATTCAGATCGTATTGAGGACCACATAGTCATCTCCAGTTTAATGAGGCTGTGCTGCATATTACATGATTCTATCAAGTTAGTTTCTCATTTCTTTTATTCTTTACAGTTGCCTGCGGCTTTCCGTATAGCATTTGTTTGGTACTAACGCCGTTTCAATGCAAAATAATTATTTATTTGTTGATATTGTTTTTGCATTAAAATAATAAAAATACACTATAATTTGATCAATATCTGCTAATGTAAGTCATGTCAGAATGAAACATGACGATACTTTAAAAAATCGTGTTTTAATTATTCACACTTTTTCGCCAAAAGTAAGCGGGATCATTAATTACTAAATTGAAGTGATTCGTGGTGTTCTTGTAGTGCCACCTATTATCAAGAAAAAGAATAAACTGTAGGCAATCAAATGGGGCTCGTGATATTATGAACTATTCTTTTATTATAATAATTTTCCTATAATAATTACATACTTTCAGGGTTTCATACCTCTAAAGAAAAAAGAATAAGATCATTTGATAGTCCGGCTATCTGTTTGTCTGTTTCCTAAGTATGGGTAGAGGCATAAAGTTGAGTCGGTAACAAATACTGAGTTTTTTCAGTTGTTTTCTTTATACATATTATGTTATGAGATGTGTAGATATTGTTTTATTGATAGTGCGGCGACGGTGGAGGACGAGATGAAATTGATCGCAGAGTTGGTGAACAAGTTCGTGCGCGCCGTGAGCTACCAGGACGACTTGGAGCAGCAGCTCAACTTCTACGTGGAGTGTCGCGCCGCCTTCATCAAACTAGACGCTGTACTCATCGCGCTAGTGCATGTAAGTAATGACCGGTTGGGGTACATGGGGTCGTTCCCGTTCGAATTCTTCGTCCGAGCGTGTTTCCCGGTTGAGTCTTCAGATTACGCTTCAAAGCCCAGGGTACCTTAATAATCATGGTCCTTTATCCATGGTCATTATTAGACATGGATTAGATTAGACATTACAATGGAGAGACTGCCGTCTGATCTCCGTAACCCTTTTTACAGGGAAACTAGACCCACAGGAACATGATCCGAGTGTGTTTGGAGCCAACACTGTCAGATTTTTCAGGCTGCCTAAAGGCATCTGACATAGCCTAACGACTGCCATCTGCCGATAACAGCCGGGACCAACGGCCTAACGTGCCTTCCGAAGCACGGAGGAGTTCAAGATAGAAGAGCCACTAATGGCGACCAATCCATTCATGGCCACACACTCGCCGTCGTTTGACGCGCACTTTTGTCACGAGTACGATCACGCGCGCCGCCCTAGGCTATCGAACTACTTTTACCAGGTGATGTTCTACCTATAGCTTATGCAGTCCTTCTTCAGAAATCTCGGTGTGGGTAAGGAATGGGGTAGGTACAAAAGGACCCGATGGTTCGACGTGTTTCCTATGATTTAGGACCCCAAACAAGATGGAAAGTCCTAAGAGCCGAATTCGCTAGCATAAAACAATCGTTTAATCTTAACCTCTGTGATACCAGGGTGTGCAAGGTCGATTGACTGTGACACCTACACGAAATAAATGAATGACTCTTAATTCACTTCTAGCATACTTAATATAAGATTAAAAGAAATTTAAAATGTTTCATAGTTATAATGAATTAGAATCGAACATGGTTCCAAGTTAAGCTAGTGATAGTTTATAATCAACCGGTTTTGACGTAATATCGTTCCTTACTAAGGCTGTATGAAAGTAAGTGATTAAAATATGAAAATGAGTATATATATTACTTTTTTTTAATATACATATTTTGTCACGTTTGTCAGTGTGTGAACAGGCTGGCGACTCGCGGCGGCGGGCGCGGGCTGCCGCGCGCGTGCGCCGCCTTCAGCTTCGTGACGGCGCCGTCGCTGCGCTGCGCGTGCGCCAAGCTGCAGCTGTACCTGCTCGCCGGACAGGTGGCGCTGCTCAACAACTGCGTCGGCCAGGGTGAGACTCGACAACGGCTGTATATCTACTACTACTTACTGCTAAGACGAGACCTTGGTGAACACTAGCGCCACCATCATTTAAAAATAATTATTCACTGAAAACACAAGTCATCAAAAATCTCTGTTATGTAATAGTTTCTGGATCTGAAGTTAATTTTAATCATATTATTAAATTATAGTTCCATTGAGTTACAAATTGCAAAAGTGCTAAAAGTGGCCATTTTAAGCAATATTGCAATTTGTAACTATAGGGAACTATAATATAATAATTTAATATGTTTAAAATTAACTTTAGATCTTAATTACATAACAAGAATTTTTGATAATAAATGATGGTGGCGCTAGTGTTCAGTGAACACTGTTCACCGAGGTATCACCATAAGACTAAGCGGTCAAATAGCAATGAAGGGGAATGAGGAGGGTGAGGGGAACACGGCCGCGCTCGCTTTCGTAGATTTTATTTAGACGCAATAAAGCCGTTTATCGTTTACTTCAGTCGTGCGGATTTTATCACGGAAGTAAAGGACGTTATTCTCAAAACTGTTTCACTTATAACTAAAAAAATAAAGCACATAGACAAATATCCTTCGGTGTCTTTGGTATGGATATAGTTATGCACTAAGAGTCAAACATAGCCTACTTTCGGGCGCGATATAACAGAGGCTCACGCGGGTGGAGCCGCGGGCAACAGCTATTATAAGATAAATCAAAAACAAAGAACAAGCTTCTAAAAAACAGTATTGAGCAAAATTAAACAAATCATGTAACTGATTGGTGGAAAGATAGTTAAGTTTCAAACAATCATGTGTCCCAATTTGTAATTCTCTGTTTCTGTTTAAAACATACCAAATTTTGGGAGCCTAGTCTTATTCGGCAATTCGCACGTGACACTCTTGCTGTTGCAGGCGTCAATTGGCCATGTTGACTTACCATCAGAGCCGTATGCCTGTTTGCCTACTAAACTGTGTGAAAAAGAATAATCATAATACTTGAACTTAAGGTAGGTTAGTAGATAAGAGTTATCTACTAACCTACCTTTTAAACTAACAAAATATTTAATTTATTTAAACTACTCGTATCACTCATTTTGGCGCTTTCGTGTGCGTCATCGGCTAGTTACTTAGGAGGATCCGCTTTTTACGGCATCCTTGATTGTAAGACCATTTGCACAAATATAAATAAAAATAATAATAAAACGGAGTAATTACAAAAAACAAATTACTCTAATGAAAAAACAATGATAGAGAGAATCGATTACTTGCAAATTTGTCACGATTTTCTAGATTTCACGTACAGTTAACAAAATAGTGTTATTTTGTTTGGAACTACTACAATCTACTCCACCGCGTCCGCGACTCATCAACCAATCTTAAATTGGAGCCTACAGTACAGGTGGTATTTTCGTAATTAGCTAAAGACGTTTCGCGTCTTTTTATTCCGATGGAGAAAGAAGTTTTTCTGTCAATTTCACACTTAAGTTATCGATTTCAAATAAAAACAAGGATAGAAATGTAAACAAGTTTGTATGTTAACAGTTTTAGAGACAAAGAAATAAATATAAGTATCTTATATAGACGCCTAACCAATAATGTCACCAATTTCTGTAAGAATGTTTAACATTTTTTATTATTATTTACAGATATTAAATAATAGGTATAATTTATAGGTTATTTTTTTAATTGTACCTCAAAATTATTTTAATAAGTATAAGTTATCTTGCTTACTACCTACCAAACTGAGGTCTCTTTTTAAATTCTAGCGGAAGCCAATTTCAAAGCTCTCATTGCTTTGATACCTGATATACCAGAATATATTTTAGAAGATGGACAAAAGAAGCCAACTAACATTAGAGTCGAAGGAATTATGAGCGATTTCTTATCTACGTTATTATTATTACCGGTAAGTGCCTCGATAAATATTTAGTTTTAATTATTGTCTATTTAAATTACAGTCTTAACTCAATTATAAAGTTAAGAGGGATACTAAATATAGAAATGCATAGCCCGGACTGGAAAATCTTCATGATAAAATGAGCAGCCGCAACAAGGGCTTCTTTATTTATATTTGAGTTGTAGCAACAGCCTATGGCGTTCGACTAACCGAGGCGAATTTAATTTTGAGGCCATTATTTTTGGTTATTACGCACGTTACATTAAACCAGAACAAAAACTCAATTAGACTGTTAAATTTCGTGACAATATCTTTTGTTTCGGTTTCACTATTTAAAATCAAATTTATTTTATACTTTTTTTTAGGATAATTTAGACAGCAACTGCAAAGCATATATTTTATGTGGTCTTATTAAAACGATGGAGAAGATACATTGGAAAAAAACAGATGCACTTTACTATACAGTCCTACTTCGTACACTGGATTTACTGTGCGAAATGACTAGAGAAGAGTATGTTCATCACATAGATTCTGGTAAGCATCCTATCAGGATTTGAATGTGGTTATAATATATATATTTAAATTTGTTATTAGTAACCGAAGTAAGTTATATTTTTGTCTAACTATAGTGTCATATATACATATATATCTATATGTGACTAATACGATGTACCTAAACCCGTAATATATTTCAGTGATCTCAAATGACATGCTATACGGGTCTGATGCAGAATTCATTGAAGCTGTTGACAAATACGCCACAAATATATGCCAGGAGTTATTAGTCGTGCTGAAAATGTTAGGAGATGCGAAGGAGACGAAGAAGCAGTATAACTTGGCATTGGAGTTGTTCTGGCGGGTGGCGAGGAGGGGCGACCTCAGCCGAGCGCCCATGTTGAGTCTTGCCGTCAAATTGTGGATGCTTTCGCAAAAGTTACAAGACTCTAATAATAAGTTATCGGTAAGTAGATGATACTAATTAGACGTGATTTATATATAGAGCAAACGTAATATATATAGTACCCCATTATGACACGAACTAAGTTTAATCTGTTTAGTTTAACCCTTATTAGAAAATATATGCTAAGTATTTCTTAAATAAAAACAATTTGGGCTCTTAAAAAGAGGATCCAAAGTTGCTTAGTGTGTTATGTAGAGGGCTTAGTGTTTCTGTGTATTCGAGTATTCGAAAGACCGCAAGCTTTTACTAGTAATTAAATGTAAAGCTAGCGACATAGCCCTGCTGGTTATTTTACTGATTGCAAATTTTACAAGAAGCATAACGCTTTAATCCAATGACTATTTGGGTAGAAAAATGTTATTATGTTCGCTAAATGCAATGTTAATATGATTAAACTTTTAATCAAATTAACTATGATAAACTAATAAGTACGCCAATGTCGAGTCGTGCGGCGAACTACCGATGTTAGACATGGCTTTGGCCAGAATGGCGGAGTCAATCGGCACGTGACCTTGACCAACGTGAGTGGGATGTCCGAACTTTTTATTTACTTTTGGTTTTTCTTCGTCAGTTACCCAAGTAACGACAATTATTATAGTCTAAAGATATTGTTATCAATGCAATTTGCGGCAATAATGCTAGCTAGGTTTGATAAAATAAGTCTGAACTAATAATATAAGGTTAAACGGTAATTAACATTTCTTATTATTGTTAATTATATTATCAATATTTATGCATATATATTTTATAATATTACTAGCGGGGCAGTATAGTTTTATTTATTATTATGTTTTATTAGTATGGCTTTGCATGGCCATAAAAATCTGCCCCTTGACTCACAACTATCTATTAAAAAAACGACATCAAAATCCGTTGCGTAGTTTCAAAGATTTAAGCATAAAAAGGGACATAGAGACAGAGAAAGCGACTTTGTTTTATACTATGTAGGTAGTGATTATAATTATTATCTTAATAACAATGAACTTATATTGCTTTCTTTGTAAACTTACTTGTGAAAGAAAATAAAAATATATTGACTTACTTAAAAGGACCATTTTCACCTGTCCATAGATTTTTTAAAAATTGTCTGGTGTCAATCCGCGCGCGATTTCCAAATTTTATGGTTTATACATTTAAAAATTCGAATAAATTGTCAATATTCGTAGTCGTCGTTTAAAACCAACACAATGCAAGTACAAAGCTCGCAACGTGTCTGAATTTAGTTCTTATTTCTTTACAAAATTGATATAACAATGAATTAAAGCTTAAATATTATTTGGTTTTGTTACAGAAAACAATATTATCAACGTTGGAAAAGGATCCCGCAATGAAAGTTTTGCTACAGAAACTAGCAGAAGAATCCAAGTCATAGTGTAGTTACAGAATCAGTGCCTGGTGTATCAATTTTAAAATGTAAAAATAAAAGTAATATCTGCATTTATTTATGATACTTAGTACTTCTTATATTTGTATATAATCGTATTAAATTGCAATAAATTAATTGATAAGTACATCAAATTTTTTTTTAGTACCTATTACATAAGTATTTCTTGATGATGAATGCAGAGTTGCTGCTGGTTGATCCATTATCATAAGGAAAACAAAGACTTAAAATATTAATATTTTTTACTAGCGACCCGCACCGGCTTCGCATGGGCATAAAAACCTTCCTTTTGAATCACTATCTATTTAAAAAAAACCGCATCAATTTCCGTTGCGTAGTTTTAAAGATTTAAGCATGCAAAGGGACATAGGGACAGAGAAAGCGACTTTGTTTTATACTATGTAGTGATAGTGATATCGGGTCGAACGCAGCATAAGAAGCGTATGCTTTGCATTAATTGGCAAGCAACAATCACCAATCTTTAAACTCTTCAAAAGTCTAATATTGAAACATACATATCATTTCAATCCAGTAGGTCGGTACGGCGCCTCCTTCTTTCTTTGGCCACATGTCTGACGAGTGGAAGATGACTTGAAAAGCTCTTAGACCTAGTGGGCAAATTAGCCAATAAGAGGACATAAGATGGATCACTCGATCGGCGAACCAAATTTGAGAGCCTTCTGGGATAACATTGACAAGGACGGACATGTAACGTGCTACGAGCTCTAGTGAAGAATAGTATGTTAGTTGGCATTGAAATACAAACACCTATATAGACAATGCAGGAATTTTACTGTTACAGAAATAAGTAATCTAGACTAAACAGATACACGTATACATCGTCTCAGATGATTCGAGGTAATCAAATAGATACTGAAGTTGTCCAATCTGAGTGGATTACAGCCCCAGTGACTTATCAACCAGTGACAAACAACCTATAACCGAAGCCTTTTGTATATTTTTCAGATGACTAACCTAGATATTGCTTAAAAGAGTTAGAACTCGAAAATATCTGGCAGACCGAGGCAAGCCTTTGTAACCAGCTGGCTGCGGCGGTAATGGGTCAGGCTGTGTAGCGAGCGAGCCGCCGAGCGCCGAGCGCCGCGGCGCCGGATGGGGCAAGCGGACATTGTCCGCAAACTCTGCCACGCTTGAGTGGCGCGCGCGCTCTGTTGCACCGATCTTTCACCTTCGCAATAAAGGCGCCTATAAAACCTTGTCATTGCAATTTTATGACGTTACTTTCATCCCGACTCAAACGCGAAAGACTACTAGAAACGCTGAATAGTTGCGACCTCAAAGGAAATTTATTTGGGTTCATACCCACTTCAAAAATGTCAAAATTTATATGTTTGGTAGGAAATAGTGCTATTTTGTTTAATTTCAGTTAAGTAGTAGTGTAACATAATGTCATATTTCTTTTTACAAATTCACATTGTTGCAGTTAATGGTGTGGGCGATATGTGAAGTGGTGTTGTCCAGCCAAGATACCGATAGGGGTTTCGTCGACCCTTTGGATTTTGCCCCAATATTTGAATCTGGAGATTCTGGTCTGTAATTTTTTAAATTCTATTTGATTGAACTAATGTTTTACTCTTTTATATGCACGCTTTAATATAAACATTTATGTATAAAATTTCTATAATAATTATATGTAACTAATTATACATTTATTAATATTTTATATAAATTATATTTTTTATTACACCGCATATCATATTTTTCAGGCATTACATCACTGGATTCCCAACCTATTGCCGCAGCAATGCTAAAAATAGATAAGAGCCAATATCCCCAACTGTTTGATACCGTTGTCAGTAGTTCTATTGATTCCTTACAAACTCGAGTGGCTCCAGCGGAAAGTGCATTTTCCGCTGAAAGTTTTGGTTTTAATCCAATTGCAAGTAAAAGCTTTCACTCGCCACAGAAGTCAGCCAGACTAGTCGCACAACCAAAACAACGCCATCAACCCCACTTAGTTCCTATCGGGCAGCAACTCAGCCCTTTACGATATGATATTAGAACTGTTCACGACGCCGACTATAAAGTATACAAACCCGAAGAAAATGAGCAGGGTGAAGAAATTTTGTCGGCGCTAAAAAAGAATCCCTCAGTGGCTGCGTACTTCAAACCCGCCGTCACTAACGTTGAAGTAGCTCATCCTTTAAATTATCGTAAAGAAGAATTGGTTGAAAATCCCGAAGTAGAACAAAACTACAAGCAAAATGCTTATATTCCAGGACCACCACGTCTTCGACGATACACCAGGGGAAGACAAAGGGAAAACTTAAAAAAGAGGGACGATGACGACGACGATCCCTATGGTTATAAAGCAGATTACATCTCAAGGCCGAAAGCCTTCGACAGTGATATATATAGCAGTGCTTACAAGGCATCCAAAGACCCAAATAAGGATTATGAATATCCGTACGGATACGACTCAGGATATGATCATAAAGAATATGAAAGAATAAAATCTCTATCGGAAGCGCAAGCGGCGGAAATAAAGAAAAATCCAGAAAACTGCAAGGAAGTTAAACGAGATGACATGACTTGCATGGTTTGCAAGGACACCAAAACAGGAGGAAATTATGAGTCATGTTCTTATGTTGCCGAACCTAAAAACAACAAGTATGCGTATTCCAAGGAAAAGAAATATGACAGCAATGACGAACCAGATGAACCCGAAACTAATCAAAAGGAAGAGCAACCAAAAAAGCTTGCAAAATACGAGGAATCTAATGATAGTTCACATAAACACGAAACTCAATCAGAATCCAAACCATACGCAAGCTACAAAGAGGAACCTAAAGACGACGATAGCTCAAGGGAAAATTATAAATCATATTATGTGCACACCACAAAACCAAAACCGAGTGAAGCCTTGCGAGCAGCAGAAAATGACAAATCAGAGGAAAATGTAGATACATTAGTAAAGCCTTATAATTATAAAAAAGCCATTCCTGGTTTCTATACAAACAACGAACCCAAGAAAGATGTTGAACATGTATTGGCAGAATTCAAAAAAAAAGATAGATCGTCATGCAAAAAGGTTCAAAAGAATGGCATGACGTGCTTCCAATGTCTTGACAAAACGGGCTTGAAACATGAGGAATGTATGTTTGTGTCAGAGTCCGCACCCAAGAGTAGTCATCTTGCTTATCAAGAACTTAAAGAATTTACATCCAAACCGCCAGCTCTAGACGCATCAAATGAAGGCGCCGAAAGCAAAACGGTTTCGACTAGCGCACCTCCTGCAAAATCAGCCGCTTATGTCGTCGGTAACTCAGGTTATGGTAAAAAGTTAAAGCGAAAAAAGACTCCTCAGGCTTCTTTAGCAACTGCAGCTACAAATCAAGTAACCAGTGTATCCACTGCCTTGACTCCAACACAGCAAGCAGTGGTGCAACGAACCAAGAGGAGTGTGGAGGGCGACGCGGAAGCTAGAGCTGAAATCATAGACGAAACTAATATCGCGCCACCTGAAGAGTTCGCCGGCGACAATTCTCATGGTGCGTTTTGGGCGGAGACAATGCCACGTTACAGCGCTGCTTTAGGCGTGACCCTTCCTCAGTTTATGCTATCTCGATCAGAACACGAAGCTTCTTTTGATGAAACTGTAGCCGGTGCGTAAGAGTAATTGATGTGTTTTGTCAATCCAATCGCATTATTAGTAGAGCGTATCGATTGAAAAAACGCTTTGAAACGAAGTCTGGACAGAAGGTAACGGGTAATAGATATTGTTGCGTAACTAAATAAGATTTCACAGATAGACGTGCCGCTAAACAGCATGAAATGTTTCAAAATAGTCAATACAACTGGAACGTAAAACAAGTAGAAAGTGTTCAACGCCTGTTGAAATACTTCTTAGAATAATTTAATTACAAGCGATGTGATATTAAAAACAATAAATTATATTGTTGAACTTTGTATAAGGACTGTCGTTATGTTGTTGTTAACTAGTTTTAGAAAAAGTAATATAAATAAAAATATGTAGGTACTTATTTGTTTTAATTGTGTATTTATTTGAAATTCCTTAAGTATAATTAGGATAATTAATTATACTTAAGTATAATTTCCTTCCTTACGTATTTAGGATAGTATGCATAAAATAATCCATATATTACAACTCATCTTGCCCGTGGTTCAGTTAAATAGTACTGTTACACCGGACTACGGTTAAAATAGCGTTAAGCCCTGCGGTTTCCTCCATCCGCGATGTGTAGTACTGTAGCATAATTTTTTTTAAAGAATTTGGAAATAAAATCTATCTACTAGAAACTTCAGCTTTATCTACAGAAAATCTCAATCAATACAGCGCAAACTTATATTTTAATTTAAATAATTTAACGTACCCCTACCTCATAGACAGACGCTAGCGACTGCACTAGTGATTTTTAACCAACTTCATAAAAAGAAGGTTCATATGTCGAATAAGTACATATTTTTTTATATACGACAAGGTCTCAGAAATTTCATACAAAATCCTAACGCAGTCGCTAGCGTCTGCGTTTATGTGAAATCACGTGGTTGACACACTAATCCTACGTCCTAACAAACTCCCTATATTTGTTTACATATTGCCTACTAGCTTTCGCCCGCGTGAGATTCCCTCGGGAACAGTGCTTTTTCCCGTGATGAAAGATACCCTATTTCATTCTCAATACTCCTAGCTATATGTATGCGAAATTTTAGGAAGATTTGTTCAGTGCCCCTAATATGGGTTTTTCTAAACGCAGACGCTAGCGACTGCGTTAGCGATTTTGTATGACAAACCTGTACAGCGCCTCTGGCGGATAGTAAGGCAACTGAGAAATTCCATACAAAATCCTAACACAGTCGCTAGCGTCTGCGTTTAGAAAAACTCATACTAGGGGCACAGTAGATTGAACGTGAAGAGGTACCTTATAAACAAACAAATATACAAACTCACTTTCGCATTTATAATATTAATTGGATTGTATTAAAATCGAAACAACAATCTAATAGCACAAAACATAAATAATAGTAGGTACTGAGTACTGACGTACTAATAGCATTGGCAGTTGGCATAGCATGCAAGATTACGGTCAGTGTCCTACATGTCAATACTGTTTTAAATGTTCCATGTTCCTATTTTTGCTGGTAATTGTCCAACATTTACGCCACGCGTCACAAAGAGCGTCAGGACCGAATCACAGGCTTCCAGACTTACAAAGAAAGTAATTAATTTCAGTCGTATTCAGCCCATGAAACAACTCGCTGTACAGCGATTATAAATAAAACTGTATGAAAGTTGCCAATAATAAATTGGTAGCTAACAGATATCAGACGGGCGTTGTGATTTGTTCCGCGTGCGTTCGATAAAATTTTTGTGTATTGTGTAAAGTAACTAAATATTTATTTTTAAATAAGGTTACATTTAAACGACGATTTAAAGATCATCAGGTAAATTAATTAGATACTTATAATTATTTTTAAATTTCCTACAAATCTCAAATAGGTACCTAATAAAACTAAAAATGTTCATTAATATTCTATTACTACTATTGATTTGTCCCTATCCATATCCATACTTCCATACTAATATTATAAATGCGAAAGTCTGTCTGTCTGTCACCTCTTCACGGCTAAACTGCTGGATCGATTGTGATGAAATTTGGTAGGGATGTAGTTAACGACCTGAGGTCAAATATAGGCTACTTTTGGGCGCGATATAACCGAGTCCCACGCGGGGCGAAGCCGCGGGGAACAGCTAGTATATTTATTTACTATAATTATAATAGTTGTATATCTACTAAGTATAAGTAGCTAACGTAAACAGTCTAAGTATGTTAAATCTGTAATGCACTTTTAGTAAAAAAAAATTTAACTAGAAACAAATCTTTAGTTTGTTGTTATAAAAAAATATGATAGTTATTTATTAGTATATTTAGTTATGTTTGTTTCGAAATGAACTAAAATTCGAATGGCATCAAACCTCTGCTTAACCATTTTACAAAACTAATTGTTTTTATAGACAGCATTGATTTCTTGTCCGCGTGCCAAGTAACCATCGGAATAAAAAATACGTGTATTGCGCAGTGTTTTTCTATTGAACTCTGTAACGTTGGCTACAACTTCAAATACCTCTTATTTTAGTTTATTTTTGTCTTTGATATCTACGCTCAAAATACTCGAAAATCTTTGTATTACACTGATCAATATTTTTAGTAAAAATAGTTTCAAGTAACAAAAAAAGCGGTTTTTCAGAGCTGACGGAAGCTGTTGAGTTATTAGCCATTGCTTGCCAGCAGTTAACATAATAGTTTCTTGTTAGCATAGCATTAAATACATAGATTAAGTTAACATCACAATGCATGTAAAGGTTATTAAGATATTCCGGATATTCCTATAGGTATAATATCAATACTCTTCATTCAATCGTAATATTATAAATATATAATACTATATAATAATATAATACTATATAATAATATAATACTTGAAACTTGTGCTATCGATTCTGTTGGCTGTTTTTACCCGACTACGGCGAAGCCAAAAGGAAGGGTAATGATTTTATACTTCTTTTTAGTGTTTCCTGCTTGGATATTGTCGCAGATATATCAGTCTTCTCAAAATAATGAACAAAGAGATAGAGTATGAAGAGGAGCAATTCGTAGACGTGAATAAGTTGCCACTGAAGCCGCCACAGCCAGCGTTACCGCCGGAGCGCTCGCATCGTCGTCCGTGGCACCCTGTCATGTGGGACGACTCGATCACGGGCGGCCTAGCACCGGATCAGACCCTAACGGCAGAAGTATGTATTTCTTAAAGATATATGTATACGAGCACGTACGAGTTATGGCACGAGTGTTACTCGTTACATTTCAAGATGGTCGAATTTTTTTCCACTACCAACCAGACAATGCAGGTTGCATAGTTTTCATATGGGAATGTTGAATTCGAAAACTAACTGGAAGTCCGTCACCACCACCACAACTAATTACAGCCATTATTTTCGGCTGCCATCATTGATCGGCAGTCGTTAAGCTCAGTCAGAAACCTACAGCCAGCTTGAAAAACTTGACACCAGAGAAGCTAAAGGTCATTTAAAAACCCACTTAAATTACAACCTTATTACAACTAACAATTTCTGTTGTTAAATACATTATATCACATCTTTCTTTTTATTGGGTTGACAGATTTCAGGTGAATTTGGCCCTTAAAGTATATATGAAATGATGTTAATGCTGTATCATATTGTATGTGCAGCAACAGGCGCAGCCGGTCTCGCAAGAGTACCCGCACAAGCAGCGCATCCGCAACCTTCGCAAACTGATCGCCGACGGCAAGATCAAGCCCACGCCAGAAACTCTCATTTTTTTCCTCTGTAATAAGTTCGCAGTCTCCGAAGAACGACAAGAAAAGATTTCCGTTTGAGATTTGTAAATAATTAAAATTATTTAATTTGTGAAAATAAAATACACATTTAAATAATTAACAGTCATTAATTATATGTACTGAAATAATCTTACCGAAAAATTAACGTTTTCAGGGTGATAAATACAAAAAAATAAATTTTGTAAAAAATCTAGCCTTTTAACTTTAATGTTTCCTTATCATAAGAAATGCAGTTTATTGCAGTACCCTCTGATATTAACATAACTCTTTTATTCAATATTATTATTACACATATTATTTAAGTTCGAATGTACAAAAGTATCGCGAGCCGCTATGCCCGCGCGATCCGCGCGCCGCGTCGCCGCGAACGCGGGCGAGAAATCAAATCATAGTAGGTACATATAGTTTATATTCCTCATAAAAATTATCTACACACAAGAGTTGAATATAAAACAATGTGTCGCGGCGCGGGGCTCGGTCGCGGCGCGTCAGTCGTGCGGCTACGAGGCGGGCGGCGGCGCCTCGCTCGCGGCCGCCGCGCCCCCCGCGCCGCCCGCCGCGCCGCTCGCCGCCACGCTTGACGCGCCGCTCGCCGCCACGCTCGCCGCCCCGCTCGCCGCGGCGCCTGCTCCGTCTTCCTCCTCCTCTTCCTCGGGGTCGAACTTCAGCATCAGCTGCTTGAACTGCAGACAACGATCGAGGCATCAGTACTAGTTCATCATCACTTAAACTGTAAGAAACTGCGATCAATTTACGTTCAAGTATACCTACGTATTTTCGACGAGAGACTATAAGTCGGCTATATAACGGAAAAATACTCAACACTCTGCCTCGAGTTGATGGGACTATGTGGTACAGTCTTACGTTTAGACCATGTATCTTTTGTGGCCTCTGTCGGCTACCATAACTGCGACACTGTATAGAATTATGAGATAAAATACTATAACGACAAGGCTTGAATTTTACTAAACCTATATTACGGTGTTTACGAGTACATAATACTTTTTTAAAAGTATTTACTTCCCTTACTCGGAAATAGCTTCATTATTTAAAAAAAAACAATACGTCAATAGACTCATTGTTGGCCTAAGATAATAATGTAATAAAAAAAAAATTAATTGCCGGCCGCTAATGGAGATTTTTAATGTACACGTTTTCATACATTAGGTTTTTAGTTTCACTCTGGCCAGCCTACCAAAAAAAACCTATTCTAGCGGTTGTTAATGGAAATTGCTGGACACTTTTGTTAGGTTGGTACCAACCATTAATTCTCTTATCGTTTAAAAATATGTATGAACATTAAAAGTTTCAAAAAAAGAACAGCAAATGCTGGCTTGTTGATGCCATTTTAAAATTTGATACGATGTTGTTTCGTTTCAAGAGGATTTTAGAGAAAGTAAAGTACTATACAAGCCTCGGCCGAAATTGCAATTTACGTCCTCAGCTGCACTTCGGCCTTGCAATATAACTCTGCCGTAAATGGCTTCATTTCTGGCCTCGACAGTAATGTACTTTTGTTGTTATAAATGGCAGTAACAGAAATAGGTACATATAGAAATCTTTGAAAATTCCAAGTCTCCTAGCTATTTATATGCATTACAAATTGACATGATATATTCTGCTAACAGACAGACGGAGGCTAAGTTTAGTTGATTCTCGAATAACACAAAAACTAATTCATACAGGACGAATATTTTACACAAAAACCAAATGCTAACTTATCGCAACTGCAATCACTGCAATCTCTTGCCTGCAACAGTTTATAACGGTTCCTGTAACAAGTAATGAGTTCCCTAGACGGCGTTTTTGACCATCTAGGAAACTCATTAACAAGCACTACAAGAAGTGAATATCTTCTGCTTGTCAAGAAATTTTGATTGTTTAGAAATGAAGGTTGATGTGCTTGATAATGCTTTATGTTAAAAAAGGCGAAAGGCAAACGTCGTACCTCCAAATAGTCGTCGACGAGCCGCCGACAGCCGCGCTCGTCGAGCTCGCGCTCGTGCTCGGGCTCGGCCAGCTGCGCGATGGTGGCCTTGGGCGCGAACACGGGCGCGTGCCGCCGCGACACCGCCTTCTCGTACACCTTCACGCTCTCAGACGGCGAGTACTGGTTGATCTTACTGCGCACAAAATTTCAATCTCGATTAGATATTGTAAATATTAATTGTTAAAATATACTAAATATTTAGAGATCCTTATGACTAGAAGTATCTGAGTGACAAGTTTATGACGAAATACTTAAGTTTATTTAGTTTTTGAACTATGTAGGTCTTATAATTGATAACGCTAATTTATTATATGACCACAACTGTATGTGTACATATTTCTAAGTTAATTTAACAAATGTTAAATACTGATATACTGATAATTAAGATGATTCCTTGGTTCAGAAGGCACGTCAATCCCGGCTCCGTTGGTCCCGGCTACAATCTGGTAGTCGTTAAAGGAACCATGTCAGAGGCCGAGAGGCAATAAACTCCGACATCAGGGTGTGCATGGTGAACATATATTTCTATTTAGCAACTGGTTGCGGATCAGTTGTCAATGTGGAGGAGTCAATTGAAACTGTAACCCATACGATGTGAAGACTTATTTTATACACCTTCACGCTCTGCAATGGCAAATACTGGTTGTTCTTACTGCGCACAAAATTAACAATATGTGTTTTTTTTTGTGTCAAGTGGCTCAAAACCTCCTCAAGACAGTCTTTTTATTACTCCAGTAATTTGCCACTTCTATTGTTTTAGTACAGCTCACAGGGCAAGATGGACATGACAGAAAATATTTTTACAGTGTATTTAGTAGGTACTTAAAGTTCCTACTTTCTATAAAAAAATATGTTAAACGCAAAATAAAAAATCTCATATACGAGTTTAGCACATATACGACGGAGACAATGGTTCTTAATAAATTACTGAAGTTTCCCGTACTGAAAACACTTAAAATATAACAAGCAACCATTTCTTCCTCGTGCTACTCGACAGTCGGTCCAGTAACGTGTCAATACTCACGCGTCGGTGAACCCGTACAGCTGCTTGAGATGCTGCTTGAGCACGAGCAGCAGCAGACAGCCGCGCGCCTGCCGCATGGCGTCGCGCAGCGGCCGCGTGCTGGCCGGCAGTCGGTCCAGTAACGTGTCAATACTCACGCGTCGGTGAACCCGTACAGCTGCTTGAGATGCTGCTTGAGCACGAGCAGCAGCAGACAGCCGCGCGCCTGCCGCATGGCGTCGCGCAGCGGCCGCGTGCTGGCCGGCAGTCGGGCCAGTAACGCTTCCGCCTCTTCGTCGTCCTCCTCCTCGTCTAATTGCTCTTTCTCCTCCGTGTTCGTTTTTAATAAACCCTGTGAATCATCAAATTTTGTCAACATAGTTCGCAGTGAAAAGTTCTGACCAGTAAAGGTAAAAAGTTGTGTCAGTTCAGTTCTGTGCCCGCCAAGCTAGTGGTTAGACTGTAAGGGTTATATAAGGATTATGCTGCTGGACTGAGCTCTAGCTTGGCAAGGTGCAGCCGCACAGTCCTGCCTGACGTGTACACTATTTAGACTCATCTTATGCGGCTGCTCGCTGCCACCCTGGCGCACTGTCCTGAATCCAAGAAACCAGTTGGGCACGTAAATACGGACCAGAATGTGTAGTAAAGGTAAAAAGTTGTGTACACGAAGTAGCTTTTACACTACTGATTTGCTGCCAGTTTGGGTTTTTACAGTTGAATATTACTAGTGATAAATATGGATTTTCATTACAAGATTGCTACAATATTGTTAGTCGATTTTGACAATAGTGTTTAGCTTTAGTGCTGACATCTAGCATGAGCTATTTGTAAAAATTCTCATTCTAACAACATTTCAAAATAAGAATACAACTAACCTCACGAAAAAGCTGCAATAAATTCGATCCCGATGTGGATATTATAATATCAATGTGGTGTATAATAAAAAGTGGTTCATCTTGAACTTGATATGGGAAGTAACTTAAATTATCTGCCAGGTACAACATTTGATCCAAGGGAGCCGTCTGTAAAAGAGAAAAAAAAACATTTTTCTCATTGAAAATAAAATTAAAAAATCACATGTATATTTAAAACAAAATAAACTGAAACTGTGCTGAAAGAAGTGTAAACAGGAGCAGGCATATATTTTCGCCACGCGGTAGAAAGAGATGAGGAGGAGGAGAAAGAAATTACGCGCGGCGTAAAAGAGGAAGTAATATTACTTCCTCTTTTACGCCGCGAGTAATTTTCGATCAGGTCACGAGTCCTGACGCGTGTTCAACATTTTACTCATCCCAAAAAGTCCACAACGCCGGTAAAGAAGTTTTCACTTCAAAAATATGTGGTCAATACTCACCGAAACATCGTCGAATTGTTTGAGTAAAGACAATACTAAAGCTCTCCTCTGTGGCCGCGTGTTTCGTAATAACGAATACAAGAAACCGTTTAGAGCGGTCGGTAATTCGTCTTGATCTTTTTTCCTGAAAGAATTGTAATCATTAGTTGAATATTAGAAAATATTACATCCTACTAGAGACCTTCCAATGATGAAACAGTTTAAAAATTCTTACCTAAAACCTCGTATGACATCTTCATTCGAAGTGGATTGTAGAATTTTTTGTAATTGATATGAGAGCTTTATGCCTAGTTGCGCTTTCATGTGAATAAAACCTGGATATTTCTTATCTATTTCTTGTAAATTTTTATCGGCTGTATGTGATACCGTCACTTCGGTATCTGTACTCATACATATTAAATAGGGCACGATCTGTAATGGAGAAATAAACTCGTAAAATCCAAAAAAGTTTAAACAGAACTGGAATTAAACCACGGTTCACTGTGACTGGGCTATGATACCACACCACTTTATATTTGTTTCATCATCATCATATCATGCTGGGCAACAAGAATAATTTATGCAAATGCATGTTAAAATGAAAATTTATGAAAAGCCTGCTTTTCATTCAACTTTTAGCGAATTATTTTCTTAACCAAATGGCAGTAAAACAGTTTAACCAGATCTTACCTGCACAGGATGTACTAAGCCTTGGGCTAACACAAGTTGCACCACCTTCATGGCACTGGATCTCACCACTGTGCTCGGGTGCAGGAATGACCCTAGTATCTGTTTTAAATATAACTGGATCACTGTGGATGCCATACCGGAAGACACGTCACCCATTTCTTTAAGGTTTTCGAGTTTTGATCGCTTTGACCCTGAAATATAAACAAGTTTTATTTTATAGAGCCCCTAAGTTTTGATAGAGCATGAATTAAAACCAGTGAAATACCATTTTTTAAAGGTTTATTTGCACAATTTACAAATAAATAAGAACTTACATTCTTTATCCTGCCTGATCATCCTTTGCTCCTCTTCTTGTAAGTACATCTCGACGTTTCTGAGGACATCAGCTTTCATTTCTATCGGTGCTAGGTCGGAGGTCAATAGCTGGTGGTAGAACTCTTTCAATTCGGGTTGTAACATGAACTCGTAATGCCGAACGCAAACGGAACCGAGCGCTTTTAGCGTATGCGTTACAAAATCCTCGTCTTCCAAACCCACGAAATACATTAAATTAGAATAAACTTGCTCCTTGATATCACTCTGCAATAAGTAACAATTACACACATAATTACAAATCACGTTTTAACTTTAACTTTAAATGAACTGATGATAATCTTTCTATAGCCAACTTATTACTTCATTCAATAAATAACCACAAATTCATGAGGTTGAATTTGTAGTGTAGAGTGAAAAGGGTTGTCTTCAAATCTTAAATCCTCATAATAATAGTTGATACTTACCGGGAGCCCTTCGATAACTTTAGTCTCTGTGAAGTCAAAGTATCGAAGCAGCAAGCCAACTATGAACAGTGCTCGTCGAAAATGTGGTCGCGGCAGCGACCGCGTCAGGTCTGGGTTCCGCTGCCAACTTTGTTTCCACTGAAGAAGCACACCTAAAACAAGAAAATAGTTAATAGTTATTACAGCTTATTAAGACTATTCAAACATACACCGTTAGTTTTCCTCATAAAATAAACAAAACAGCAACCAATGTTTTCAGAGCATAGTAAAAATGATTATAAATCCACTTAAACTAGCAACTTGCAACGCACAATGTGATACTGTTTGCGGTAAATAACAGAAACATAATGTATTTGTTTATCTAATTGTACTAAAAACTTACAAGCATGCAAAGTTAAGGCATCTCATTGTATATTTTTCTGTCATGTTATGGGAAAAACCTGTTGAAGTATAATAACATCATACCGTGATATTTGTTGAAGACGTCTCTAATAAGCTTATAGTTGTGCGTTAATTTGTTGACTATCGCCGCTAACAGCGCTATACACGAGGCAATAACAAGCTGTCCACGTTGTAATATCAGCTTCACAGCATCCTCTTCGAGTTGCGCAAGAAACACCTCGCTCGGATGTTCCATTAGAGGCACTACGAGTTCCAAAGTCGATGCTACAGTTGACATTATCTGTTGTTCATATTGATTCTGAAAAGTACATCATTATTACAACATAAGCAATGGTTTTCTTTATATAGATAAAACAAATTATTAAATTTAAAAAAATTACCTGGCATTTTAAACTCAAGTATGGTTGTAAAGTTAAAGCATGGTTAACTAATAGCTGAGGCCTAATTTTCGCAAATAAATGCAATGTTGAAAGGCACGCTAAAATGCGCTGAGATGAAGCAGAACCTGGAAATTTTTGACAAAGTATTAGAAACAGTAATAAATTAATAGAAAATGACATGAAATAAAAAGTGGTCGGGCAATTTACCTTCTGTACTTGACTCTTCTAATTGAAGCAAATTTTCAATAAGGCAGTCTACAATTTGCTGACACGCTAATAATAATGATTTAGGCGGCTGATAAATTATTTTCGTGGAATCATCTTTGTCCTCCTTAGGCTTGAATAACTAAAAGAAACCGAAAATTATTAGTTGTTATGTTGTTGTTTGAAATATAACATTTGTGATTTCTTTTTAAGATGATAATACTTACACTCATTAACAACTGTTGAAACCATTCTAAACCCATATCTCTAGAAGATATGACCACATCAGTAATATTGAGGACTTTCCTAGTGAGCGGGTCGGCGGTGGCGGCCGTCATGTCGAGAGTGCCGGGCCGCGACGAGTTGGCACAAGGACTGAACCACATGTTCTGGAACACCTCCATCACTAGCTTCCTGATACCCTCCTCGTCATTTACTCTCCTAATCATTTTAACACAGATCTCGGGTATTTTCGGGAACTCTGGACATTCTATACAAATATCTTTTAGAATTTTTATCACTCGCTTCCGTACAGACACGCCAGTATCCTGAGTGCGAAAAAGAGAAAACATACCTCGTAAATACAATTTTAAAATTAGAAAACAAAGTTTGAAAATGATTTAGAAAGAAAAGAGACATAATATATGTTTAGCAGTGGCTGCGAAATAAGCTGAGAAGAAGAGGTAATAATAAATTATATAGTATATTTTTGTCCAGGATTACAAAACATTACGAAAATATTCAACAATGCAGTTATTTATGAATGTAGCAAGTGTAAGATATAAGTATATATAGTACATTACTGTCGAGGCCGAAAATAAAGCAATTTACGGTACAGGCCTTAATTCTCTCATTTTATAATGGCGCAAACAAGCCAGCCCTAGCTGGTTCTTTAAAAAAAAAGAACCTAATGATTAGTGCCAACCTAATACAAGTGTCCAGCAGTTTCCATTACCGACCTCTAGAATAGGTTTTTTTTGTTAGGCTGGCCAGAATGAAACTAAAAACCTAATGTATAAAAAAGGGGACATTTAAAACCCCCCTTAACGGCCAGCAATTAATTTTCTTTTTAATGACATTGTTGTCTTAGGCCAGTAATGAGTCTCTAGCTAAGCTATTTCCGAACAAGAGGAAGTAAAATATATTGCAGGCATTATAAATGTTACCAATATCCTAGTGGAGAGCATGCCGTAGTACTTGTCGATGAGATCGGGCCGGCTGAGCACGAACTTGCCCACGAGGTCGACGGCCGCCTCGCGCACGGCGGTGGACTGGTCCAGGAAGCTGCGGTTGACGCCGATCTGCATGTCCGGCCGCGCCAGCACCGCCGGGTCCGCCTCCACGATCATCGCCAGGCACTTCATGGCTTTGGTCCTGATGGCTATCGTGTTCTCGCACAGTATCACTAGTATCTTCCTCAAATAACGGTCGAAACTCTGCGAGAACGACCGCTTCGACGCCAAGTACTGAGATATCAACTCCGCTCCGCCGTAGTCGATGTAGGATTGCATCACCTGCACCTGCGAGCCTCCCTGGTACCTGAACGGCCGGATTTTATCTAGAAAGAAGGCCTTCCGCCTCTCCATAGTTTTGTACTTTTCCGCCGACATGATTGAGCTCGTCAAGTGTTTTTTATCTTTCGACTCTTTTACGCCGCCGTCGCTGTCCTCGTCCGCCTCGGATTCTTCTTCACTGGTTTCGTCTTTACTGTACTTTTTTTTGGACTTATGTTTACTTTTACTTTTAGTGGGTGATGCTTTTGGCTGCACTACCATATCTCTATACCACTGCGTGATGTAGAAATGTCGTGCGCAGTTCCAAGCTTGGTCTTTCTGACCATTGATCGCCAGATAGTCGAGCAGTACTCGCTGAAGAAATTCGGTTCGTTCTTCGTCCTCGTCGAGGCCGGATGTTAGATTCTAAGAAAAAGATACTGATGTAAAGAGAGAGACATATTCATAATAATTTTATTTGCATGATATATTTTTACAACATTTCTTTGTAGGATGGCAGGATGTAGATTTAGAATATTTAACACATGAAAGCCAAAGTTTGTAGTCGTAGGCATACAGTGGCGATCAAAAAGTGAGAAACTATTAATAATATAAGTATATAAAATTATTACAAACACTATATACTTAAAAATAGATGCTATGCTATATGCTAGACTTTTAAATCAAAAAACTCTTCTCTCTTATCTAAAGAAAGTTGTTCACCTGTGTTTGATTGCCATCTTTTTCTTCTTCAGCGCGTATATCCCTGACCACGGCGTCCATGGTCGAAAGCTTGGCGCGCGAGTGGACGCTGTCTCGCCTTAGGCGGGCCGCGACCAATCCCAAATACTCTAACGACGCCACCCTCACAGGCATTTCCATTGTTTTATCTGACATATATTTTACCTAAAACACAAAATATAATATTAATTCATAAAAATAATCTTGATAGTTATGTGTGTCCAAAAATATTAAGTATTCAAAAAGAAAGGCAGCCGACTCTGATATAACATTTAGTACGGTAGGTTAGGAGAAAATGTGAAATGGTGAAAACAACTGTAACCGTAATTATCAATTAGAATGGAGACTTTGATATCCAAACTCCCAACCTCAAATGGCGATCCTGCCAGTCAGCAGCGGTGTTAAAATGTATTACTATGCTGACATTAAAATCGTATGTAATGTGTCGTAAAAATGAATTTAAAGTTGTATAATAATGACATGTAAACTTACCAACATTGTTCCAAGTAGACTAAGCAGCAGCTCAGTGGCAGGCCACTCTGGTTTGTTCACCGTAGTGAGCAAGTCGTGTACAAAGTTCTCGAATAGGGGCCTGAAGTCCACCTCCTCCGAGCGACTCCGGCACTTGTTCAAGAATGAGGTAAGGAATGTACCGCCGACACTGATTGCTGCTTCGTATTTCGATATAATTAATAGATCTTTGTCAATGTGCTAAAACAAAAGCAAAATATTGTTTTAGTTATTAAAGCACGCGATGGCGCATGGCGGATGGCGGTGAGGTGTGAAGCGCAACTTATTTCTTACATTATTACCAATTATAGCCACTTAACCAATATATATGTATATTGATTTCCGAAAAATGTAAAATGGGAGTATAATTTTAATTTAAGCGGAACGTATTTAACGTGGGCCGGCCATTATCCGCCATGATGCGACGTAACCGGTGCGGTGAATGGTCAGTTCAGACCTATTTTTGGATTCTGTGATACGCCCAAAGACGGCGATTAGAATGATTAACATTCGACAAAACTGGTCGACAAAAATCGCATGATTTTCGTGCGACATGGCCCTTTTTAGCAAGAATCAGATTTCAAAGACCTTTAATGACGTCACAAAACTCTGCAAAAAGTCAACTAGCCTATCGCATAGCGTCCTCTACGATTTTTTTAATTGTCAATTAGAAATGTAACCATACAAATAGATACTAACTTTCTTGCTATCAGACTCTGAATGTTCTTTGTCCTTGTCTTTATCTTGGGTCTTGCAAATTGTTTCCGGTAGTGTGACCACACATTGCACCAGTTGAAGAACAAGCGCCGTCAACATTTGAATGTGTTGGTCCGAACTAAGTTGGAACGATCTCAAGTTATGTTTTGAACTCGGAATACGCGCTATTGATGCCAAAATATCTTCTAAAAGTAACCGTCGGTGCTGCTCGTACTTTGTGAATATCTGTAAATAATGTAATGTTTTTATTTTATTTATAGATTACTTGAGACATTGTGATTCTAAATCCGATAAGTTATTAAAAAACACTACCTAAATCATTATCGCTTCAAAGCTTCATATAAATCACAATCTTTTTTCACCAGAAATAAACCTTATAGCACCTCTTATTAGCAAGAAAAATAAATGAATCTTTTTCTTAGGCACTGCAATCTGTTTAATAGTTTACACATTAACTGCAGCTGGGTTAAACCATGTAACCCAGCTGCAGTAAATATGAAAACTATTACACATCGTGACATATGTAGCTTTTAAGTTTTTCTGGTAGACATTTTCGGAGTCCATTCATACTGTCTGTCTATCCATCTGTTACGCTTTCACGGCTAAACTAGGCCGGTTTTAATGAAATTTGGTATGGGTATTGTTAAGGACCAGGGTCAAACATAGGTCAATTTTGAAGAGAACAAAAGAAGGGAAATTATAAGAGTGTACTGTATGTGTGTGCTGTTTTGTATTTATTTGTATCAGCCAATTGGACTATAAGCAGATGTGTGCTTGAGAGCATGTCTGGTGGTGTGCACCAGCGGAGCTAGCCAAGACAAGACATTGATGTATAAACATATTTAATACAATTTTATTACAAACATAGATAATATAATAGGCGGCCTTATCGCTAATGCAATCTCTTCCAAACAACCTAAATATAAAGTGAAGTCTAGATCAAAGACATCGCGGCATCTAAAAAGGAGCCCATAAGTAGTATATACCGACCGTGGTGACGAGTTTGAGCGCCGCCAGCTGCAGCTCGCTGACGTTCTCGACGAAGAACGGCGAGACGCCGACGGTGGAGGCGTGCAGCACGGTGGTGTCGGTGAGCTGGTGCGCGTGCAGCAGCTCGGCCAGCAGCGTCACGCTCTCGTGCGCGTGCGTGTACAGCTCGCGCACGCCGCGCGACGAGCCCGCGCCGCCGCGCCGCGACACGCTGCCGGCGCCGCCGCCGCGACGCTTGCGACCGTCCACTGACATCACAACATCACGTTATCAACTTACGATGGCACACGAGGAACACTTCAACTTATGAAGTGATGTCCACTTTGAAATTCGTAAAGGGAGGCACCCTTAAGATGACACGTCGGTGAGCACTAGCGCCACCATCAACTAAAAAATCATTATTCGCTGAAAACACAATTTATCAAAAATCCATCTTATGTAATTAAGGTTCTGTAACTGAAGTTGATTTTAAACATATTAAACTATTAAATTATAGTGCCCTAAACTTACAAATTGCAATATTGCTTAAAACGGCCACTTTTAACAGTTTTGCAATTTGTTACTATAGGGAACTATAATTTAATATGTTTAAAATTAACTTCAGATCCAGAACCTTAATAACATAACACGGATTTTTGATGACTTGTGTTTTCAGTGAATAATGATTTTAACTGATGGTGGCGCTAATGTTCACCAAGGTATCGTCTTAACATTTTGACTGCTGAAATCACTCCTCGCGGATGCAGTGCAGATGATGCAGTGCGGATTTCGCACGCCTCTTGTGATTATTTATTCCATATATATAGATCTATATATAAAAGGACTGACTGACTTACAGACGCACGCACAGCCGTAACCGTTAATGCTAGAAACGTGAAATTTGGACAATTGTTTAAATTAAAAAAACCAACGCTTTAAAATTAAAGTAATAATATAATATTAATGTTTAATACAAATGTTTTCCACTATATTTATATTGATAAATAAGCTTACCATGCCATTTTTTTTAAAGATATTACTTTCTTATATGACGAATTGGTAGGAAACAATACTGATACATAAATATAGGCTAATTTTTCATTGAATCTGTAAATTTCATACATTATACAAATGTACATTTAATGAAGTCTTACCTTTCTTTTTGGATGTAGTTTGTATACTGTATACAGGATCATATACACAATAAATTGTGTTGTTTAGTTGAAATTTTATGAACATGATAATTCTATCTATGACGTCTTCTAAAAAGACGCGTTTAGGCATGTTAGCAGCGGTCATTATGTACAAGGCGGTCAAACACGCGTCTGACGCACACATCACTCTTTCTAATGCAGACTCCATCCATATCTGACGCATCTCTTCACTGTCATCCTAAAAAAAGAAAACATTTGAAGTTTATCTTGATTTCCTAATTATATCCCTAGACGCTCTATCTTGACATCACGGTCAGGGTAAAAAGTCTTTCTAAACATTGCTAAGATCTATCTTCGTCCTATTTACTATCCAGCTATGACGCTACAGACAAACATTATAAACTTTAACAAGGTACGAAATCCATTAATAAGCAATAACATACAATTTAATACTTACAGGGTCGCCAACAAGTGACATTTTCTCCGCAGCTCTAATATTTTTTTCCAAAATACTTAATAATCTAACTAGTCTATCTGAAGGAATTGCTTCCATAGCACTAAGGTTCTTTAACTTAGCTGCTTCAGAACACAACTCTTGAAGTTGATAACGTGGTAATAACAGTTCCTCAGGAATATCTGTTCCTTCTGCAAAAATAAAATGAAACATTTTAAAGTTGAACCATGATGAATGTGCGTAAGTTATGAAAGCGTCATACCATACAGTATGTTTATTGGAAAAAAAACATTATAAACATACCCATTTCATCTGTTATTAAAATATCGTCATCAATAGTTTCAAATACTGTTTCAATTAATTTATTGAACCGTTGATACGTGTTTGATTCCATCAGTTCATCTATTGATAACATTTCTATAACAGGTACCAATCTTCTTTCGATTTTCCGTAATTTTGGTCGAACTGAAAATAGAATGAGTGACATGAATGCATGCATTTTTTTATATATAGAAAATAATATTGTTATAATAATAGAATTGATCATTATTTATTTATATTAATTTTCATTCTTCATTAAATTGTTAATGATGTTGACAAAGCAATATTTTTTTCATAGATAAAGTGGAAGAAATCATCGAGCGTCACATAATATAATGAATTTGTTCGTCAGCTATTGTAGGTATGTTTACATTATTTAATAGATTCAGTACCCCTAGTATGAGATTTTATTTCGATGGAGGATTTTGTATGGAATATCTTAGTTGCCTTTCTATCCGCAATTGCTAGTGTCTGCGTTTATAAAATCTCATACTAGGGTATAGGCGTTACTTTGCGGAAATTAAGTCCGGTAGTAGTTGGCATGAAATAATTTTTGGTAAGTACCATTGTTTATTTATTTTCATTTGTGGTTTCCTATATTCATTAACGGTAATAAGTTTTTTATATATTAGAACAGTTTTGATTTCATACCAATGGCAGCTTCTGCTTCCTCCTTTTTGCTAGCTTCCTCATGTTTCCGCTTCACTGCTTCCCAATTTTTCTCTCTAGCAATGTCTATTGCTTCTCTCTCTTTATCTACATTTGGTGTAGTATTATTATTTTTTGCCTTCAATGGAATATTATCATCAGAATCCGATTCAAGTGCACTATTTTTTCTTGATCTCCCTTCACTTGATGGTTCATGTTTCTTTAATATTCCCTCCTAAATTGTGAAAAGACTGTTTATAAAACGAAATGGCACTACAATATAGCGTCATATTGATGTTGTTGAAGTTCTAAAGGTTTATAATATGATTTTAAGATAATGTAATCAATTTGCTATTTAGCCCACAACAGCAAATTGATTACATTATCTTTAAATCATATTATAAACCTTTAAAATGTATTTATAACAAAAGTTAAGAGTTGTATATATGCCATTAGCTCACATTATAAAGGTGAAAATTTTTGTATGTTTGTTACTTCTTCATTCTCAAAGGCTGGGCCAATTTTTATGAAATTTGGTATGGAGGTAGCCTATACCTTGGATTAACACATAGATAGGGTACTTTTTATTCCGAAAAGTACGCATTTCCCGTATGTTCGGTCAAAAAGTCTGACAATTAATGGCACTTTAAAAAGTAGATGGCGCTACTGTGTATGTAAACCGCGAATAACAACGCGGGGTGCAGGCTAGTATCGTAATAAAATAACTCACAGATAAACGACCAATTTTAACGACAGGGTATCTGTTGTTAGTGACATTGGTGCTTTGAGTGGGTTCCTGTTTGTCAGTTTGCGCGGCGGCAGCGGGCGTCGCGTAGGGCGCGCCCATCGACGGCTGCGGCACGTGGGGCTCCAGCCGCAGCGGCGACGGCGCCACGCTGGCTTGTGCGGGGGACTGGCCTGTGGGGGACAATACTGTGTTACTGACGACGCCTGCAAGCAACTACAACGTAGACACTTCACCAATCTAAATCAATCATAAATAGAACATTTCTGTCAAGACCGGAAATGAAGCAATTTACGGCCGAGAAATATTTCCCAAATGCAGTAAAAAATACGAGGACGTAAATTGATAATTCGGTCGAGCCTTGTACAGTACTTTTCTTCCTCTTGACAGGAAATAACATCGTGTCAAATTTTACATTAAAGCCAACAGCCAAGCAAGCGTTCACTTTGTTCTTTTTTAAAAAATTTGAAATATGATGAATAGTTAATCCTTTATGATACTCGAAAGCACTCGTGGCTATGGCTGAACTATGGATAACTAGCCAAATTCTACCGCAAGGGAAATAGACAAAAAAGTTACTTTAGTTTAATGGACTAGTTACTACAGCTTTCTAAAATCTGGCCAAACTATTACGACAGAGATATCTATTATCAGCAACAACAAACTATGATGAAAGAACTAATTTAAGCTGCTCAATTGCTCTAGGGCACTGCTGCTTCAGACCAAAGCTAGACCACAAATTGCACAACAGACGGTCGATAACCTAGAGGAATGCACATGACAGTTTCGGCCATACTTGTTATTTGCCACTATAAAGTCACGCGCACGCACACAGAGATCAGAGTGTACATAACGTCAAAATTTACTATTTATGTAATAATACACTGTGCATTTAATCAATGTTTTTTAATGAATTGAAGAGAAAATGCCTGACTAGTTATTGTAATTTTATACATACCTTGCTCAAAAGCTTTATCTTGTGACTGCATAAGTCTCTGTTGATCTGTTTGATTCCTTGGTGACATAGAGAGGGGATCTTTTTCTTCACTTAAATTCGTACCAAAATTTCTGTTATCCTGCCCCAAACTATTGAAAAATCCACCGTTTTGCGAATTGGAACCAGAAGTATTAGATAAGGGACTTGTGTACACATTAGAGGAATTAGCATTATTCCACAAAGGAGACACATTATTCTGAGCAGTGATATTTACTTGCATTCCTGGTCGAGATTGTGATGGTGGAGATCCAATATTGACATGAGGAGAAGATTGACTTGGAGGTGCCAATAACTGCTGGTTTTGAATAGGAGCCGAGTGAATTGCAGTTCCATGGGAAGATGGACTGGAGTGAACTGTATTGTGTGTTGAATAATTAAAAGAACCAGAAGGAGACATTCCATTAAACTTAGAAGAGTTTAAGTGATTGTTGCCCCAGTGGTTTTGTTGTTGTTGATCAAATACACTCGGATTCACATGTAAGATAGCTTTTAACAATTCTGGAGTAGCTTGTTGAGGACCAGGGCTCACTGCATTTGGTATAGTTTCATCCTTGAGGTCTCTGAAATTTAAGACTTAATATTAAAACATTCCACTAAAGTATAATTTTTGTTTCCAGTAAATATAAATTTAATTTCTCTATTTCCATAGTCTTCTCTTCCACACTTTAGAACAAGAATATTAAGTTAGTTCACTTGGCAAAAAGTTAATAAGGAACAGAATTTTACTAGGTTAAAATCTTCGAGCAACACTTCGAGCACAGGAGTAGCCATACGCCGCTTTCCCCTCTGTCAAAGTATAAGCCGAATCGGCATATGCAATATATTATTGCATCTTATCTGTAAACAAATTATTTGCAGTTTTGTTTCATTTTTAATGTGTAAGTGTCATCATTACAGTCAGGTTACAGTATAAGTCTTATATGTAGGTATGCATTACGATACTTTATCGGAATAGTAAAATAGGGCTAGGCTACTCCCTTCCGGTACGGAAAGGCGTGTTGCTCAAAGTAAATCAGCCGTTTTTATGAATTTTAGTCGAGAAGCTATAATTCTATATTAGTACCTTAATTTAAAATAATTTCAAGACAGAATTTTCTTACATGTGCTGGACTGATGTTTGCATAAGAGATTGTAATAATAAAGAAACTAAGTTTTCATCTTGTGTTGCAAGTAATATAGCTGCTTCTTCAGCTACCCGGGGATGAAACAGTTGTGACTTGTTGTTTAAGGTCGATGGTAAAGGCGTAGGAAGTGGTAACACTGGTAATACTGAAATAAAATAATAGTAATTAATGATGCAAAATAATCACAAAATTGTTCACAACACCTTCTGCCCGCGGCTTCGCCCGCGTGAATTTACTTCGGGAACAGTCCTTTTTCCGGGGATGAAACCCTTAGGTATGTACTTCTCAGAACTTCTATGTGTAAACGAAGTTTCAGAATAATTGGTGCAGTAAAAGCGTGAAGAGGTTAGTAAAAAACAAACAAATTAACTTTCTTTCAATAGACTTTCACATTTATAAATGTCACCTTTGGTGTAATTAGGTAAAATAAAATATTTATCCTTGTATTTCATTAAAACATTTGTCATTAATTTCATTTTTAGGGTTCCATACAAAAAATTAAAAACGAAACCCTTATAGGATCACTCGTGCGTCTGTCTGTCCGTCCGTTCGTCTGTCACAGCCAATTTTTTCCTATAATGCTCTATATATTGTACTAGCTGTTCCCCGCGGCTTCGCCCCGCGTGGGACTCGGTTATATCGCGCCCAAAAGTAGCCTATGTTTGACCTCAGGTTGTTAACTACATCTCTACCAAATTTCATCACAATCGGTCCAGCAGTTTAGCCGTGAAGAGGTGACAGACAGACAGACAGACAGACAGACAGACAGACAGACAGACAGACAGACAGACTTTCGCATTTATAATATTAGTATGGATAAATTATATAAATCTACTAACTAATTAGAAATTAATACAAATATACTTAAAGACCTACAATTTATTTGAGAAACCTTAAAATATATTTAAGATTTGCAACTAACTTATGGAAAATAACACAAAGATTTACCTATTTTCAAACTACTATTCGAACCCCGGAATCCGGAATCCGGAAAAATACTTTTCAAACTTAAATTAAACGAATCAATGAGTAGCCCAAAACGCAGACATTAAACTATACACCATACTAATATTATAAATGCGAAAGTGTCTGTCTGTCTGTCATCTCTTAACGGCTAAACTGCTAGACCGATTATGATGAAATTTGGTAGGGATGTAGTTAACGACCTGAGGTCAAACATAGGCTACTTTTGGGCGCGATATAACCGAGTCCCACGCGGAGCGAAGCCGCGGGGAACAGCTAGTACAATATAATGCCGCAATTACACTCCGTACTCCAATCAATTCCAATTTAATTTAATTAAATTTTATATTTAACAGGTACCAAATCGTCTTAACACACAATGAAATCGTTAGAAAAGCAAAAAAAAAATGTTTTATTTATTTGAAATCTCAAACTACACATGATGATTAAATGCGAACGACAAACCATATCGACTTTTAAAATGTATGGTGGCGCCATCTATTGACACATTACTAAACTCATAATATTAACAAATAAATAAAACCTTTGCACTCTGTCTTCTATAATTTAGTTGTGTACATACAATACAATTCAATACAATACAAAATATTATACCAAGACATTTTCAATTTTAATTCCATGTATCTCACTTCAAAAATGACAAAGTTTCATACAAACTGGCAACTCCTATTTCACCCCTATAGGGATGTAATTTTTAAAATCGGATTGATGCATTATTATTTTTTACCAATTACAAATTCAAATTAAAAATTCCATGTGTCTCACTTCAATAATGACAAAGTTTCATACAAAATGGCAACCCCTATTTCACCCCTTTAGGGATGTAATTTTCAAAATCTGATTGGTGCATTATTTTTTCTTACCAACTTCAAATGTAAATTAATAATTTCATGTATCTCACTTCAAAAATGACGAAGTTTCATACAAACTGGCAACCCCTTTTTCACCCCTTTAGGGATAAAATTCCCAAAAGTCCTTTCTTAGCGGACGTCTCTTAGTCACAATCTACCTTCCTGCCAAATTTCATCTTCATCGGCTCAGCAGTTTTGGAGATTTCGTGATGAGTGAGTGAGTGTTTTTCGCTTTTATATATATAGATTTATATGGTATTTAACGCGTTAGAGTTCACTCCCGTGTCTATAAGAATTTTGGGTATGGCAACAGTTAATTTGTTATATTGCATTAAAAATAGTATGTAGGTATCTATTTCCAGATGATAAATAAAGGAACTTGATAGCCTGGCAAAGTAACATAACGATAGCCAGCGTCAAGCGACGGCGAGAGCGCGGCTATGCTTTATTGGTCGCCATAAGTGGCATTTCTATTTTGAGTTTCTCTTTGCTTCGGAAGGTCCGTTAAGCGGTGGGTGCCGGCTGTTATTGTTAGATGGCTGTCATTAGGCTTTGTCAGATGCCTTTAGACAACCTGAAAAGAGTGTTAAACATTAACACACTCAAATCACTTTTCATCTTTTTTTGTGGCAATGACATACAATTAAACAAAATTACTTTATAGGGAAGCCACCTCAATCCTACCTGATCAAGTTCTTATTGGTCAAGGACTCTATTGTAACTGTACTGTACTGCCAGATTCAGGACCATGATTAAATCATACCCTAGGTTCTAAAATGTAAGCTGAATAAGCCACTAGGAAACACACTTGGTCTTTATATCGCCTACAGATTGAATGAAAAAGAGGTTAAGTTAATGTCTCAGGACCCAGTTGGCCATTGGTGACCACACCTAATCATTTGAACTTTATTGTAATTTTTTTTAAATACAAGAGGTGGACTTAAAACCATTAGGCATTCTCTGCGAGTCAAACCCAAGAACCAAACAGAAAACCATACAAGGACCACATGACATTATGGGTTCCACTGTTTCCTCTAGTGGCTGAGGAAAGGACTGGAAACTACTACCCTAACTGGAGTTTTGTTGAGGATTTTTAAAGGAATATTTATATTAACCATAGCAATATGGTAACCCTATTTATGAACATAAGAGCTTTTCCACTTGGTTTGCGCACAAATATGTTTTACAATAGATTTTCTACTGTCTGGATTTTGAGAGCTGATGGGTTAATACTGTAAGAGTTGTCATGTAAAAGATTAACTCTATCAATTGGGTTTTAGGTAAGGTTTGTTTAAAAAAAACATTACCTTCCTAACCCTGTGTGTTGCTGTGTAGACAGAATAAATCGGTTTAACTTATCATAACCCATACCACATATGTTTAATCAGTTGTTATGATTAATCAACTATTACTATTATACAGTTGTTTTTTCCTTTCTTGTTTGGGTTACCAAAATGGCAGGGTTACCGTGCCAATATGGTTATCGAATTGATAGGGTTATCCAATCTATATGATTGATTAGCTAATAACCAAGAAGTAGAAAACGTAACCTAATTGATGCAGTATATGTATAAATATATTAAAGCATATAAAAAAGAGCTTTTCCAGTCCCTGGGCTGAGGAATAAAACATTTGCAACACTTGGATGGAAACATTTATGAATGATATTATGAAAAGTAAAGAATCACCAGTTGCAGAGGTAACATAGCCTAGACATATCTGTCAAATTTGTAGGTTAAACAAGGGTGACTATGATTATAGAAATAACCATTGCTCTATATAGTCAATTGGGCAATGCTGCCAGTTGTGGTTGGCGATTTAGAATGCTGGGATAACTGAAAAGAAACGAAGATGACCAGATGATTTTGTTTTGTGGTGTCGAAAAAAGTCATCAAAATAAGAAGTTAAACTAGAAGATTTCGTAGCAGCACAAACTGATAATCTTTTTTTAGGTCTGGTTGATAGATATTCTTTTTTATTCATCCCCATAACGGAAAGACAAAAAGATTAAAAAATTGATTAAAAAAAATATTTATTTACTTGGCACATCTGTGTTTGGGTCACAGGATTACGCCATCCTAACAAATTTTATCTGTTTTGGCCCAGTAGGTTCGGAGAAAATTGGCTGTGACAGACAGACGCACAAGTGATCCTATAAGGGTTCCGTTTTTTTATTTCAAATATTAAGACATTCATACCATGCAATAATACTTTTTTATTATATTCTCCGAAGTTATAGTGATAAATGCAGTAGAAAATTTTATTAATTTCGACTAATTATGAAGCAAAATGACCTAGAAATAGAAACATACCTAAATATACATATCCTATAGAACTAATTTATAGTCAAAAATATTAGAATCTACAAGAAAACATAAATGAATTGTATACACATGAGATGTACCTACCTATGTAATCAGATCATTGAATACTTACAGTCTGTCAAACTGGCGACACCTGCTAATGTAGTAACAGGCACACTCGGAATATCCCTCTCATTCATCTTAGGTGTTCTTGATATACTTGGTATTTTATTTATCCACGTCTACTATCACTCTCCTAAAAGAAAAGAAAGTGTTTGCTGATGCACTGTAACATACACCGTCGTTTAAAGTTGTTTGCGTAGTAGCAGTTTCCATTTTATATCACTTTTCCGATATGTTGCGTTTGACACGACATGGATATAACGTTATTTTGTAAAATTCACAAATAAATAACTTTTATTTCATAGATTGTTGTGAAAATGGGGCAGCCGTCAATTTGATGCTTTGTTGTGCGTTGTGCATCAAAACGAAGGTCAGCGCATCTAACGACACTCCCACTGTTATGAAAAGAAAAGTAATTTACACAACCGAAAACAGTATTCCGTACTATTTTATCATGAAATACTCACTGAAACATTATGCATTTATATTTTATTTATCCAGGACAAATTAAACATAATTCCAACATCTAGATCAAGGAATTGTAATTTAGGGTTGCCATTTAAGACGCTCAATCATTACTATACTACTCTCTGGTAAATTCATAGTAGAAATAGTAGATATAATAGTACACATTGAAATGTTGGCTGACTGACTACCCATATTCTCATTCGTTTCCTTATAGGTCGCCTCCACTCAACCTCATTCGAGGACGCCTCAAGGAAGTCCTCCAACTTTCCTTGAAAATGGTATTCTTGATTGTTTCCTTGAGGAAACTCCAGTGTGGATGAGTCAAGGAATGACGTCCCGTTTCATTTCTGTATGTTGGTAAACCGCTTAACTTTTTGACGGAAAGAGAGTTTTTGACAAAGTTTCTTTTTCAATTTTAGCCTACTGGCATAGATTTATTATACAACAACAAAATACATAATACGCAAAGAACTTATTACAGTGGGTACAAGTTCTTTTAAATGTTGTCCTTAATAAAAGCACCTAATTTTCGTAAACGAAACGTTCGAAGCTTTCTTGAGGTACCTCTCGCCTTGCTTATATTTTGACAGTTCGTTCCTCACCTCCAGTGAGTTTTTTCCTTAAGGTGAAGAAGCTAGTGTCAACTATGATCTATGAATACCATTGAGGTCGAGTGAGGATAAGTCAAATTTGAAACGTTTGAGAATATGGGTGAGAGTGGAGTGGAGGCGACCTATGAGGAAACGTTTGAGAATATGCGTCGCGTCTCATGTGCGCCTAAGGTGAGGAAACTAGTGTCATCTATGAAAACCATTTAGGTCGAGTGAGGATGAGTCAAGTTTGAGGAAACGTTTGAAAATATGGATGACCTCCGCTAGGAGTAAATACTATCATAGAAATATGATCATAGATATACGAGTCATTTTTTTTTATATGATGAACGTATTATTATGACGGTATAATATCTACATATTTCCTAGTTATGGGATCCTATTGGACAGCTAGCGTACAAGTAGGATCATATCTGGAGTGCTATTTTTGAGATGACATAGTAAAATCGGTGAGTCGAATGATTATCGTTCGTTTTCGAATGATTTTCATGCGACATAACCGGTGACTCGAACGATAATCATTCGACTCACCGGTTTTCGGTGAGTCACACTTCTCAAAAATAGCACTCC
Source organism: Apomyelois bistriatella (assembly GCA_947044815.1). Lineage (NCBI taxonomy): Eukaryota > Metazoa > Arthropoda > Insecta > Lepidoptera > Pyralidae > Apomyelois > Apomyelois bistriatella. The sequence continues at coordinate 7,755,193 of OX345690.1, forward strand.
TGGAGTTTTATGAGGGAAAGTGTGCCGCGCTGTGTTTATTTTCAAATACTTAGGTTTCTTAAGTATTTGTGCATACTGTTCGTAAAAAAGCGTGCGTGAGTGTTCGGAAGTGGTACAGTGTCGAATATGTATCTTTTATCTTTGTCACCAAAATCTCCAACTTATAGATAAAGTTAATATGTTTTTAATACTATTAAATAAAAGTTTTGATGCTGCTTTGGGCGATATCGATTGATAAAACTCTAAATAATATACATACTTATAACTAAGTGATTTTTTTCCACCTCTTCACTTAGCCATCTGGCTCTGACTAGACTTACTTATTTAACTGGACTAGACTACTGACTTGACTTATAGACTTGACTGACTAAAGTAGGACTGGTAGCCTACCCACGAAGCAAATTTTGCTTCATGGGCCTACCACCATCTCTTCGTGCTTAAAACCATGCAAGAACAATATTGAGTGAGGGAGATGTCGCCTTACATCATGTATTATACTATATTACATGACGTAAGGCGACATCACTCAATCGTTCTTGCATGGTTTTAAAAGATGGTGGTAAGCCACCTGAAGAAGATCACTAATAAATTCAAAAAAGGCCTTAAAGAACTAGTTTCCATGGCCGTATAAAGTAAAAAAAAAATAGCTACGCGCTACGTTGCGCGCCCAAAGAATTTATATATAACACTAGAATGCTTACGGAGGACAAAAGCCGTTCCCGAAATAACACCTAAAGTTTGTAGGTATCTCTTTCTAGTAAGTTGTATAATATTCAAGAGGAAAAGGGACACCTACAAACTTTAGGTGTTATTTCGGGAACGTTAGGTATTTGTATGTAGGCTTTAAAGGAAAATCAACTTTGCAGTAGAGTAATAAGGATTAATTTTGAATGTTGTTTTTTGCGATTATTGTTATTCGTAAGCATTCTAGTGTTGTATATAAATTCTTTGTGCGCGCCGGCTACGGGCTAGGCTACGCTACGCCTGGTGGCGTAGGCCATGATAGTAGTATCACTCCTAAAACCATGCAAGATCCAGTGAGTAAGGGGGATGTCGCCTTACATCATGTATAGTGCGGTCTCGCTTACTCACTGGAACTTGCATGCTTTTGAGACTGTAGTAACCCCCCTGGACTACAAAAGTACTCTGTGACCTGTGGACTTTGGACGACTTTGGATTTTGTTTGTCGTCGTCGTTTACGGTTTACGATTGTTCACATTTGGTTCACGTCCTCGTACAGAGGGGCGAAACTTCATAGGCGCACCCTAGACGCTCATGCGCGCATGATGGTAACCATCAAACATGATCTTGGTTTGCTCGCCGGTTTTTGATGGCAATAAATCCACCCCAGACACTAGGTTCTGCATGATGGAAACCATCAATCATAGGGATGGAACTCGACAAAGGTGTTGCGACATTCGAATTGAATCGACTGATTTCCAAACAAATCAAATTGCTCTTCCGAATAAATTCTTGATTTAAACTAAAACTTATACGAATGGTCGTAATGTCATTCGAATAACATTTTAATTCGAATTGAGGTTCGATTCGAAACAGATTAGATTCGTTTAAGAGCGTTGGACAGATGACTTTGGAAGTTTGGATAGTTTGGGTAAAACCATAACCGATTTTATGTTGCCGAAGTTAAATGTACTTAGACGTTAGTCATTTGTTTATACTTATCTCACTCTTTTTCTACCTGTTGTGTGTGTTAGATTAAATAAAATAAATAAATTTATCGCACTTTATACCTTATTTCTCACCTATATCTATACATAGTATTAAATGAAGCACAAACTGAGATAATCAATTATTTTTACTATTATTTGCATACCTATCAGAGTGGAATAGAAGAAATTATGTTATTAAAGGAAGACCTATGTATGAACTGGTGGCCTACCACCATCTTTAAGATCCAGTGAGTAAGGGAGATGTCGCCTTACATCATGTATTGCGCTGTCTCGCTTACTCACTGAATCTTGCATGGTTTTAAGAGACTGTAGAGAGTAACCCCTCTTTATTCTTGCAAATAAATAAATTATTATCTAATATGTTGAATGGCCCTGGCTACTAGATAATAATTTATTTATTTGCAAGAATACAGAGGGGTTACTCTCTACAGTCTCTTAAAACCATTAACTAATATGTTGAATGGCCCTGGCTACGAGTCTCTTGGAGACTTGCTATCGCCGCTCCTAGCGATCCAAAATCGAGTAAGCGAGATGATGAAAAAAGATGATGAAAGATTACATCCCCCTACTTAATCGTTTAGTCAAGGTTAATAGGTATATGTAAATCAGCTTATAACTAAACAACATTTATCAATTATATTCTAAATATTCTTAACTGGCTGTTCCCCTCGCCATTAGTGTGTATGTACTATAGCCTATAACTATAATCTTCCCCAAGAATTATAATAGGCTTTTCTAAACAAAAGTAATTTTGCAACTCCGACCAGCAGTTTTCAAGTTATAAGTTCAAACAAACAAACAAACTCTTCAGCATTATTAATTATTAATTTAGTATAGATTACGAGTAAAGACCAAGTAAAGACATGGACCTTCAGTACATAATATACCTACAACTGATTCAAATGGTAGTTTGTTTCAAATGAAACGGATGACGCGAATGTTTTTTTATCTTTTTGCAAAATGGCAATTAAACAGCTTATTTTTGCAAGTATCAAGTTTTGTATGTCCTTGAGATTTGTTTAGAATTCCACAGTATTATCTTGGGAGATTTTGGTGACGTGACCTTTGTCATCAAAATCTTCAAGTTATTGATTGGTATAATTATTTCCAACGCTTCACGTAACCCTCTGACTCTGACGAGACTTACATGACTAGACTAAACTAATGACTTGGCTTGATTAGAAAGACTAAAGAAAATTAATAAATTCAAAAAAGCCGGGTGGCTTACTACCATCTCTTAAAACAATGCGAGAACGAGTAAGCAAGACAGCACAATACATTATGTAAGACGACAGCTTCTTTACTTAATCGTTCTTGCATGGTTTTAAGAGATGGTGGTAATGTTATCCATCTGAAAGGGCTAGTTTCCAGGGCCGTAAAAAGAATGTAAAAAAATTACACAAGAATCGAGTGAAATGGAGTACGTGTACATCACTTCAAAGTATTATGTACTCTGTCGTATTCTGTACTCTGTGGTCAGTCAAGTAGGTAAAGATGCAGTTTGGACTTTTGGCTAAAATTTGGCTGATGGATGTTCCGAAGTAAATTAAAATTAATGATTTAGAAATTTTAGGTACCTACTCATAACATTTGAATAAAACTAATTAATTTGAAAAATTGTAAATTGAACTTAGATTCCACTGCAGGTCTGACATTCTTTAAGACTCTTTGGTCTGACGATGGAAACGGAAAGTGTCCTAAGGAACTAATAAACCAAACAAGGCCTTCCGGCATGGAGCCGGACAGGACACGGACATCAGACTCTGGTATCATGTCGAACGTATGATCATGCCAATACTAATCAAATAAACGCAAACATGGTTGACCTATCTTGTTTAGTTTAGTAGTTTTGTGAGACCTTCCGGCTCCATCATCAGACCTAGGATATCGTGTCGCTTGTAAGATATGCCAAGACTAAACAAATAAGCCCAAACACGATTGACCTATCTTGTTTAGTTTAATAGTTCCGTTGAACACATTCCGGCTCCATCATCAGACCTTGGATATCGTGTCGCATGTAAGATCTTGCCAAGACAAATCAAATTTGCCCAAACACGATGGACTTATCTTGTTTCGTTTAGAAGTTCCTTGGGATACCTTTCGGTTCCATAATCAGACCCTATAACACATTTATTTTTCATGCATTTATTAAGAATTTTTTAACATGTCTGTCTCCATCGTAGACCGGCGCTGACTGACGGCTTGACGGTCGGTGACCGTCGGTGACTGACGAATCGCCCCACATGTTCCCCCACCCCCACCCCCCCACATGCCCCGTGACTGACGGATTACCAAAAAAATCAAAGTTTCATCATGCAGACGTCAGGCAGCACCTTAGACGATAGGCAAAACCATGGAAATCCGTCAATCGTGGCAAAACTAACAGCATAACCTAGCGTGTTAGGTGCGCCATAGTAGATAACCCAATGTATGGAGTTTGCAGTTACCCTTAGGAAAAAAATGGTGACAAACATGGCGGATGCTCTTTCTTTACGCTTTGACAGTTTGTCAGTTTTTGGAGGGAAAGAACTGTCACTTTATCGGCGCTGTATTTAATTTTCAAAACTTAGATTTTTTCGAGTATTTGTGCATAATATTGGTGGATTATTATTTGCAAAGGGTTTGTGAACAAGCGTGAGTGTTGGGAAGTGGTACAGTGTCGATTACGTGACTTTGATCTTTGTCACCAAATTTTCTTTTTTTTTGAATAGCTTTTACGGCCATGGAATCTAGTCCTTTAAGGCCTTTCTTGAATTTATTAATCTTCTTCAGTCCTACTTAATATCAGTCGAGTCAAAAATTCAAGTCAATAGTCAAGTCCAGTCAAGTAAGTAAGTCTAGTCTGAGTCAGATGGCTAAGTGAAGCGGTGGAAAAAATTCACTTAGCTATATCATGGAGATTTTGGTGACAAAGATAAAAAGTCACGTAATCGACACTGTATCACTTCCCAACACTCACGCTTGTTCACGAACACTTTGTGAATAATAATCCACCAATATTATGCACAAACACTCGATAAAACCTAAGTTTTGGAAATTAAATACAGCGCGGACATAGCGGCAGTTTACTTTCCCTCCAAAAACTCCACCAAATTTTCCAAGTTAAAGCCAAGTGAGGTTTTTCCATCGCTTCACTTAGACATCTGACTCTGACTAGACTTGCTTACTTGACTAGACTAGACTACGAACTTGACTTTTTGACTTGAATTAACTATAGTAGAACTGAAGAAGAATAATAAATTCAAGGAAGGTTAGACTAGTTTTCCTGGCGTAGTAGGTAGTGTAGGTACCTACACTTTTGACATTAGTATTGCATAGTGAGTAGGACTGAGGTTTTTTTTTTAAAAAAAAATTGGTCATGAAATGCGATTCAAAGTTTGATTTTCAAACTTCGTTCATTTTCGTTGTATGGAAGTCCCGCCAGTATCTCCTCCCTATTCTGTGGTCCGTCTCTAATCTTATCTCGTAGTGATTACATACTCTTTGTACTCGTATTTGGCGTCTTAATTCACTGAATTTCACTGTTGAATTGAAGTTGGTAATTGATAATTTTGTGAAAATTGATTTTTGTATGTTTCGTCGAGTTTTGTGGTTTTGAATATCAGTGTTGGTACTTAAAAGTAAAATGAATCCTTACAATCAATTTTCAAATTCGATGTTATGGTATATTAAGTACATCGGTTTACCAATAACCTTAGGAGTTTCTATTTATAGTTTAATTTGCCACATAAACCAACGAAGACGTAGGGCTGCTTTAAAAAATAAGGTAAAGTATAATCTATTATTATTTTAATTAGACGAAACCGGCCGGTTTTGCTCGTAAATGGTTCTAGTACAATAACTTAAAATACTTGTTTGAGCACAATTGTCAACATTAATATGTTCACATTTTTATCCCATACCTACGGGGTAGACAGTTAGGCAGGTTGTTAAACCTAAAAAAAGCCACCTTTGGTTAGGGTGTACGAAAGAAAGTGGTTAGAATATGTCCCAGGTCCAAAGTCCAAGTAGTCCTAGGAGTGGTTCCGAGGCGAAGCCCCAGCCATAACAAATACTGACCATGGTGGGTAGGTTACATTCCTTAAGTTTCTTTGTGACCAAATCACAAACAAGCAATTTATGCTTAGCACAAAAGTTTAGGTTTGATAGGTTTCTATAATCAATATTAGGTATTATATTGATAATGGTGCATCAGATGATATTAAGCTATGGTACATTTATTGCTCATCGGCCACTCTTCTAGGTCTCCTCGAAAAAGGTGGGTTATGAAGGGTAATTTTATTTTTAACCTTTTTAGTCCGGGACCCTTTTGTACATCACAACTAAAATTTTACACACACAAAATATTTTTGTTTTACAATCAGCCTCCATGAACTAGTTTTCTGTGACTAGGTGTGCTCTATACAAATTGGACATTGTTCCTTGGGACATAGCAGGCTTGTATCACCTGATGGTATGTAAAAGAAAGATGATTCCACCTCTAGATTTGGCAAATGTCAAACTCTTCACAAAGGAAGGGTAATGATTTTGGCATTCTATGTATGTAGGTATGTTTTTTCCGTTATAATGCCTATACCACTGGACTGATTGATGTATGAGGTGTCAAAAGTTTAATGAAAATAGCTCTGGTAAAAACTAAACTAAGATTATCATAGTGTGTTTGGTATGAAAAGAAAGGTCTTGAGCACATTACAATAATTTGTATTAGATGCCAGGAACAACATTTAACAAACATTGTTGGTATAAAGTGGGTGCAACTATAGCTCTAGTATTTTACTAAAAAATTCAAAAATTTTTACAACATATGTTTAGTAAATTGTAAACTCATGACCTTCAGTGTTCAAGGATGAGCTTGTAAAAGTTTATTAATAAACTCATTTGTTAGAATTTTGGAAAAACAGAGTAGAACTTATTTTGTCACCACCACCCAAGCAGTCATCAGTTACTGTGTATAGTTATGGGTTCTATTGTTTCATCTAGTAGCTTTGTTTTTTTTTTTACATTTCATTTGATCTTATCCATTTTCTGTTTTAACTTAATTGTACTTCCATTAATTTTGCAGGTTGTTGTTATAACTGGAGCAAGTTCTGGTATCGGGGAAGCTATGGCACATGCCTTTTATGATCAAGGAAGTAAAGTAGTTCTTGTAGCAAGGCGTCTTAAAGAATTAAACCGTGTCAAAGATGATCTGTTATCCAAGAAGTTGGTAAGATGATTTTCATTTTGAGTAAAATGTAGGTATCATATGGTTTCCAGCTTTTAAGAAAAGACCACTTCTATTCATGTCATTGACATTGTAAAAATTTCTGTAGAAATTGTGATCCTACCTTTTAAGCAGATAACATTTAGTAGAGTAAATAGGTTATAAGTTGAGGAGCTTGATAGCCTAGCATGCATGTTTGTAATGATTGTGTGTGTCAAGTGAAGGCATACATGGGTTGATTTGGTCAGCTTTTATATCTTTAGGTCTTGGTGTTTTGGAAATTGATGGACGATCTACCAGGAAAATGACTTTAAAGATCGTTGTTCCAAGTTCAGGCAGGACGGGGACACTTGTATTTAAATTTATTGTAAAGCAATGAGGTCTGTTTGATACAATTCCAGATAATTCCCAGTCCAGAACCCCTGGTATTAGAATTGGATCTTGCAAAAGTGGATCATATGGAAGATTTTGTAAAGAAAGTGTACAATGCATGTGGTCACATTGATATTTTGGTCAATAATGGTGGGATATCCCACCGAGCTTCTATACTAGATACTGATATGAAAGTGTTCAGACAGATTATGGAAATAAACTATTTTGGAACTGTTGCATTAACTAAAGGTATTCTCAATAATTATACTATTCATTAAATAGCATAAAAATATTATATTTGATAGCCATATGTGTTCAAACCCTAATCTATCAATCACCTCCATCCCTATTAGTTAAACATTTCTCTTGTGTGACAAAGTATAAAATGAAAGCATAATATATCAATTTTCTTAATCCGCGCATGTTTCCTAATTGCATATTCAGCTTACTAAAACTTAAAATGCCCAGGGTTTGCTTATATATAAGTGTAATATATAAATATTTTACACAGCAGAAATGGTTTTTTCACGAATTTCAAACCAACTTGTTTAGATTTTTATTGGTAGTTACAAATACAAACTAATAAGACATATTGTCTCATTATATTTGCAAATTTGTGCAGTCAAGAGGTCACATCAAACTCAACAAAGAAACATCTAATTAATATTCCTTTGTGCTAAAAGTATTACAAACAATTTTTATATGCATTTTTTTCAGCTGCTCTTCCAAACATGATCGAAAGAAAGAGTGGTCAAATTGCTTTTGTAAGTTCAGTTCAAGGACTGATAGCGATCCCTGACCGTTCAGCGTATGGGGCTTCCAAACATGCTCTGCAAGCGTTTGGTGATGCTCTTCGTGCAGAAATGCATCAACACAACATTGAAGTATGTGTTATAAGTCCAGGATACATTAGAACAGCAATCTCTTTGAATGCCTTGACAGGTTCTGGAAGCAATCATGGAGGTTTGTATGAAATATTTACAACATATTTTGATTCTGGAGTTAAATCACAGGCTAAATCCCATCCCAACTAATATTATAAATGCGAAAGTGAGTTTGTTTATTTGTTTGTTACCTCTTCACGCTTTATTTACTCAACCAATCTGCTTGAAAAAAGCACTGTTCCCGAAATTTACGCGGGTGAAGCCGCGGGCGAAAGTTAGTAATAGTATAATTAGCAAAATAACATTTTGTCAGTTTGCGCCAACAAATAACAACTGATCTTTGAATGTTTTTATAGTTAAATAAATGTCAATGTTTCATAATTTACAGTGATGGATACTAGTACGGCAGCTGGTTACAGTGCAGATTATGCTGCAGAGCAATTTTTGGATGCCATTGTGAAAAGAAAGAAGGAATTCATACTGAGTCAATTTCTGCCTAGAGTTGCAATATTCTTGAGACAAGCTGTACCATCCTTATATTTTTATACGATGACTAAGCGCGCAAATAGGACTGAGTGGTGATTATGCTTTTTTTTTTTCAATATATTTCACAGCACACCATATTAATTTGTGATAATTTTTATAGTCTAGTCTGGACTTCGATCAAATGAAACGTCGATCGTGTAGTACCTACATTACACGATCGCCGTTTGAAAAGTGAATTCACAATTTGATGTCCTGATCACGAATTTGACATGATTCACTCAATCGAAATCGCTCAGGTGCATACACTGAGCCATTTCGTCCCGGTCCCGATTTTTTGCAACAAACTAGAGAACCTAAAATATTTATAAAACATTATGGCCGGATTTCATATTTGATTTTGTACGGGATCGTGCATCAACCAAATAATATATGATTGAAGTGTCTGACCAAAAAAAGAAGAGGAAAGTTAGACCACTCTGTTGAAGTTATAAACATTGCTGATATAAATTGTTACTATCTAAGGTTATTTATTACTATCTACATTATATGTAATATATCATGTTTTAATTAAATATAATCTTTTAAATCTGTGAATAAAATTGTAACAAATTGTTTGTACAGTGGGCCATTAGAAGGCTTCGTATGTGTATGCGAAACACTTCGAAAGTACATCGATATACGAAAAGTGGAAAAAATAAGGTATCGAAGCAAGGTGATCGATATTTATTAACACCGAACAAACAACCTTTCGCGGTATCTAAATATCGCACTATAAGGGCTTCGCAGTAAGGTTGACGATGTATCAATTTTCGAAGTAAAGTGTTTCGCATACACATAGGGAACCCCCTTTAGATTGTCTACTACTACAAAGATGTCTAATTCGAAAGTTTTTTGAGGAATAGGCTTAGGAAATAGTTTGCGTTAATCAGATTTTTTATTAATGACTTTCATTTTAAAAATTCTACAATGTCAACGTTTGACGTAAGCGGCATGCTCTATCCTGCACCTATACCGTTTAAAATATTGGTAGCTGTGTTTCTCTAATTAGCATTCCAGTCTTAAAAACTAAAAGTTTTTGAGGGTAATTTTTAGTTAGTCTTTAGTCTTAAAGGTGATTTTGGGAATGATGTTAGAATGGGATTTATGGACTATATTCATATTATTTTGTAAGAGTAATTGATTTCTTATTATATAAAATGATTAATTTTTTGCGGCGACTGTTCTTATTTATGCTTTCTTTACCTATCTCGCATTGTCAACTCGTTTACAACCTTCTTCGCCTAGCGTAGTATTCGTCATCTTTGATAGGTAGATTATGTTAAGACCAAGATACTGTATAGTGATATTTACGGGCTCCTAAGTAAAGAATTAGCCTGTTTCCTGGGATGATTAAAAAAAATCCGCTAGGGGCAGCACCGGTTTGTACATACGTTTTTAATTTTCTATTGACAACAACGTTAACATGCGCCTTACTACTATTAGAATAAATAAATATTGTAAAAAAAAAAAAAAAATCGTGCCTACAAAACTTTGTGCATTCGCTAATTGTACGTCTGATAGTCGTTACAAGCAGGATGGTGTAAAATTTGTGCCTTTTATAAAACCGAAAAAAAAAGTGTTTGAGTGGATTCACTTATCACAAAGAGTGGATTTAAAAGTTAAAAAAAAAAAACAAAATAGATTTAAAATAATAAAAAGTTATACAACACATGTACATGTACGATAAATTTTATGAACCAACTAACCTTTCAACTAGGATATTTTTATTACTTAACACTATTAAACCACGACATGCAAGTTATCGTTAAGTCCAGAACAAATATTCCCAGGAAACGGGCTAATAAAAAAGAAACGGTTTATTTGACAAGCTACCGACACTAAAACAATAATAAAGAAAGGCATCCCTCATATTTTATTAGTAGTAAGTACCTAGTATGTAAGTTTTAAAAAGTTGAGGCACAGATGTTGACGAGTTCGATTGCCGAGCGAGGCGTGCGTGTTCGTAACGATAACCCGGGTCAAGCGATGTCGAGTGTGCGCCTTAAATTGGGTTGGTCGCTAATTAGTAGCATTTCAATCATGAGCTCGTGCTTCGGAAGGCACGCTAGCCATTGGTCTCAGCTGTTATCGCTAGATTGCAGTCGCTAGGCTATTTAATGTCAGATACCTTTTGGCAATCTGTAAAATTTGACACACCCGGATCATGTTCTTATTTAAGAAAATGATGATGACCAATATTGATCTGGTTTCCCTTTAAAAATGTTTACAGAGGTCCAGACGGCAGCCACTCCCATGTAATAATAACCAGTACAGTTCCGCCAAATCAGAACCATGATTACATACCCTGGGTTTTGAAGCGTAAGCTGAAGATGCAACCAAGAAACACGCTCGGACGAAAAAGATACTAGTACAGATGTTCAACGGCCATACAAAGAAACTCGCCGATTTGTAGTTAGTCCATATACCGCCATCTATCGATCACTTGAGACACTAGATTCTAAATCCGATATCCAATTAATATTATAATCACGAAAGTTTGTATGGATGTTTGTTATTTCACAGAAAAACGGCTGAACCGATTTGAGAAATTTGGAATGGAGATTGCTTAGACCCTGGAACAACACATAGGCTATATTCCACGGGAGGGGAGCCCCGGGCAAAGCTAGTAACTCAATAAAAAGCACAAAAAATACAGGTGGTATATATTTTTCTAGCAATATCTTTACGGTTTTTTTTGAAAAAGTTACGCGAAAAACACGTGTACAGTTCGCGGCGTGTAAGTTGGCAAGAAACTGAAATGACCTTGAATGCGCAGTCGCCATTTTCCATACAAATTTTAATGTGCGCAGCCCCGTTCCGTTTGTTGCCAACTTATGTGCCGGGTATTATAATATACTCTTGAAAATTGACTTGGACAAAAAAAATATTGCGTCTGTGGCAGTTGTTAAGGCTCAGAAGAGGTAATGGGTTCGATTCCCACGGAAAGCAACTTTATTTTGTGGTTTTCAGTTTGGTTAAGATATTGTAGGCTTATAAATCACCTGATATCTAATAAAAAGGAATTCTCACTACATATCGATCTAGTGAGATTTTTTTAGTTAGAACTACTATCATTTTTCTCTCGAGCGTCGAATATATTTTGAGAAAATAAAATAATGTCGCACCTTCCCTCGCTTATAAGTATGTCACAAACTATATTATAACTCACAGTTTGTAGACCTATAATAGCATTCAACATTGTTTAATTAAATTTTGTTTCTCGATTAAACTAATATATTTGACAGTTGAACAAGAACAATAAATGGGAAATACGATCTTACAGAGAATAATTGAACTAATGAGAACATACCCTTCAGAATTCGGCCCTAAACAGTCCATGTGGGACCAAGAGGCAGTTACGAAGAACACCATGGTCATTAACCCTGCCCCACAAAATATGATGGTGATAAAAAAAACAGGCCCTTACTCTCCCATTTAAAATACAATTAAGGGGTTAATAGACAAATCATGTAGTTTAAAATATTTTATTGCACATTAACAGTGTTGACAGTTGTAGTATGTACACTGTTAGTATTTATTTTTAACATAACTTTAACAACCTACAGTCCATAACTAAAAAAATATTTATAATATAAGGAAATATTCTTTGTACAGCTTGTTCATCTAATTCTACACAGTTTAATTATATTTTCACATGTACAGCTTCCTACAACCTAATTACAGCATTTTGGTTACTTACAGAAACAAGACAATGAATAAACTAACATTTTTAGTTTTCAACCTTAAACATGATTTGTTACAGCATGTATAAATAAAGCACAATGCCACTTTTTTATGCTATGAGAAGGACCCTATTTAAATGTATTATATAGTCTCCATAGACAGATGGCGGCAGCAGCTATTGACACCGTATTATGTAAAATGATTTTTTTTCTATTGTCTGTGTGTACAAGTACAACAGGTGATGCTGATGTGAGATCACTTAACAAAGGTAGCCTTGAGAGGTGACGACGGTTTTTCTCTTCTTGATATTTACAGCATGGGTCCCATTGCCATGATAATGTGTAACATCCGGCACACAGGACTGACACAACTCCAAAAGGAGCGCATGCTAGTGAACTCCAAGCAATGCCTGCAACATGTCATAGATCTTCTTCATGTTTGTTTTTACACTGGATAAATTGTATCTACAGTATGAAGATACAACAAGGATTAAAAGATTCTATTTATGTTCAGTGCAATAGTTTAAATAAATAAATACAAAACAAAAAAGTACACATACAAATAACGTTACAATAAATTATAAAAAAAAATAAAACTATAGGTTACTAGAAGTTCTTTGTACCTATCTTAGGCAGCAGATTCTTACAACAGGAGTATTACCAATGAACATTGATAAGTCATAAAAATAAAACCAAATCCTCGATTCGTTATGCGGTTTAATATTTTCGCTACTCTAATGCCATGATCACAAATACCGAGTAGACGGGCGAGACATTGCCCTCGGCGGAGTACTCGGTCTAGTCTAAACACTGCGCCAAGTGCACAGCCTAGTGAGTGACCGAGGAGATTGGTGAGACATAAGCTCGGCACTGTTCAATCTAATAGGCTGTGCCCACCCTTCAGCTTCCCCCTGTCCATCTCGTCCAATCGGCAGGTCAGAACGTGCGCTGTTTCGCCACTCGGCTACATTACGGTCATCGCGCGCGGCTTTTTTTGAGAAATTTTTTATTTCAATCAACAAATAAGTAAAATAAAGTACACAATGCCCGCTAATAGTGGTAATATCAAATGGGACGTCGACACAAAAATTACATTTTCATATAGTTAAATAAACTACATAAGTGAGTGGAACTTTCAATCTTCAGAATACAAGTTGAAGCAAAAACAGGATGCAGCATATAATTATAATAGGAAAAGAAATTAATATCACTGGATTTGGGGTGACAATAAAGGAGCAAGACAGTACTCTGTATTTTAAAACATGTGTAAACAGCTACACGCTTACATCACTGCCTCGGCCGAGGAAAATTTTGTCTCCTCCGTCTACTTGGTACATGCAATCAAGGTATAAGAAAACATTCCCTTTTTTTTGCTGCCTAAAGTCATCTGACAATGCTCTAATTAATGCCATATAAAACAACTAACAGCCAGGACCATCAACTTTATGTGTGTTTGAATGTTGAAGGAGCTCCAGATAGAAACTTTATTAGTGGCAAGCAATTCAAGTCGCCACTTGCAGTCTTTTGACAAGCATGATTAGTACGAACACGTATAAATGACTTAAACGTATTCTTGAAATAAAACAGTTTTTACCCGAAGCAATGCTACAGAGACCACTGTAGACAGACACTTTATGTAAGAGGTTTCCAATATAAATCCAACGAGCAGTTTCTTCACCAAGTGGCTCTGGTTCTATTACAATTACACTCACGCCGGCCTCAAGTGCTCTTTCCAATTCCATTTCAAATTTAATGTGAGCATTTTCACTGTCATAAACTTCTCTAATGATTGCGACACTGGATGGCTTGAGTTCACTGCAAAACAAAGCAATTTCCAAAAGTGTGATATATTCAGAGGTTTTATGGAACATATAGTGAGACTTGGTACGAAAATAAATTTAATTATATTAGTATCTACTTCAGAAAATCGATAGACGTGAATTATTTAGAATTCACTAATATTTACAAACCTGTCACTTTCATCACCTGCCATCTTAGCTATAGACAAAATAGAGGAAAAGTGTTGGGATGGGAACTGTATTCGGTGTTGTAGCAATAGTACGTGTATGCAATATTCATAATATTAGTCCGACCGATCCGAATCGTATCCGAAACCGAATCAGGGGGGTTACTATCGTCTTTTAAAACCATGCTAGATCCAGTGAGTAAGCGAGACAGTTCAATACACGATGTAACGCGACATCTCCCTTACTGGAACTTGCATGATAGTAACCCCCCTGATTCGGTTTCGGATCCCCCAGGGGGGTTACTACCGTCTCTTAAATCCATACGAGTTCCAGTGAGTAAGCGAGACAGCACGATATAAGATGTAATGCGACATCCCCCTTACTCACTGGATCTTATATTGGATCTATTATGTATTGCGCTGTTTCGCTTACTTACTTTTTTAGGTCTGTTGCAAATAGTATTTTTTTCTTTGTAGATGGAGAAGCGGGGAATAACTTCACTATCTTCTATATATATAAAAGAACAAGGGTACTTAATTGATAAATCAACGCCCAGCCTAAACCATAAAAGCTATAAACTATAAACTTGAAATTTGGACCGAAGTTTTATGTTATCACGTAGTGCTCAGATAAGAAAGGATTTTTCAAAATTAGACCCCTAAGGGGGTTAAAATTGAGGGCAAAGTTTGTATGAAAAAAAATTAAAATCCACTGATTTACTTGAAACTTGGCAAGAATGCTTCTCAACAAAAATAACCAATGGCGTGTTTCAGCGTTTTTTGAAATTCAACCTCGAAAGGGGTAAAAAGGGGGAGGTAAACTAATTTATCATCACAAAACCGAAACTATAAAAGCTATAAACGTGAAATTTGGTTAGTGTCATCATTATACTATATACTGCCCACATAAGGAAGGGTTGTTCACAATTTCAACCCTTAGTCCAAAAAAAGGATGAATTTGCGTACCTATAGACAAATCCGATTTGTAACTTCGCCAGTCATTAGTAACGTATGTTGGCCTATCGGTAGAGGTCGCAGATCATATCTCTAAGTCGAGGGTTCGAATCCTGCTAGGCATGCCATTTTTTTACTTACTTTTTTTACTTACGTTTTTTACTTACGTTTTTTACTTACGTTTTTTACTTACTTTTTTTTCGTTTTGTATTAATTTTTAAGAATTTTTTAATACTTTAGTAAAGAAATGTTTCAAGAAAGTAGCTGGATCGAATCCTGTCACAAACAATAATTTTCTGATTGGGTTTTTTATTTGTTTTCTAGAATTGTTTTCTAAATTTTTTATAATTATGAAAAGAAACAAATAAATTCATTTGCAAATTTATTTCAGGATAAACGATATCGCAACCCCTATCAAATCATATCTAATAGTTTGTCATTGACGACATTGAAGAAGAAGATTAATCAAATGGTTGACTGGTAGAGAACGCTCTTAGCGTTAAGTCCGTTAATATAAGTACTAGCTGTTCCCCGCGGCTCCGGCGGAATCAGTTATATCGCGCCCAAAAGTAGCCTATGTTTGACCTCAGGTCGTTAAATACATCCCTACTAAATTTCATCACAATCGGTCTAGCAGTTTAGCCGTGAAGAGGTGACAGACAGACAGACAGACGGACTTTCGCATTTATAATATTAGTATGGTATGGAAGTATGGTTATGGATTTTGTACTTATCTATCTATCTATACATATAATAGGACAGTAAAAATCGAGTGTCTGTACATTAAATATTTATCTAAAAAACTGATACGGGGCGATTAAAGACGAGTAACAGAAACCAAAAAAACAATTTTTGGAATTTTTGTTTGTCTGTCTGTATTTCTGTATGTCTGGTACGTTATAACTTCAAAACTACTCAACAGATTTGAACGCGGTTTTACAGGTGGATTACATAATACGCTCAACAGTTTTGACAACGCTCCTAAGCGTTGTCAAAACTTTGTTTCGTCAAAATCGGTTAAGGGAAAAAGAAGTTATGGTCAATTGAAGTTTACTTCTAGCACTGTTTCAAAACTTTTAAACAGAGTTGAATGCGGTTTACATAAACGTATTTAATATAGATAAAGCTACAATTTCTACTTTGTTTTATCGATATCAATGAAGACAAAAACACACTGCAGTCTCTATTAAATTTAAAAAAATTAACACATTGAATGTGTGTGGGCGTATAATTTAGTTACATAAAATATCAATAGATGGCGCTGAATTTAACTAAATTATTTGTTCGCATATGGTATAGCAGATTGAAAATATTCCAGCAATTAATTCTAATTATTTCAAAAAATTTTTGGTTGTTGATTTAGTTCTATTGGTTGGTTTGTTTATCGGTCGTTTGTTGTATTGTATTGTAAGCTATTTGAATTGATTGATTGGTTGGTTTGGCTTTGGTTTAAAAAATAATCAAATCAGCAAGTCAGTTCAGTTGTTGTTCGACGGAACATACGGTCGTGTCGTAAGGTCTAATTTAACTAACATAACTATTTATTGAGATTTTCTCCATTTTTCACGCCCACTTTAACTTTAGGAGTGGCTTTTAGGTTCTAATGACCCTGTAATAGGCTGCGTCTACTCTTTTAGAGACAAAGATGTGATAATAATAAATAATAATAATAAATGTTTATTTCTTGAACTTGTGTTTACAGTAACAATATATGATTGGAATCTCCATTTAAGCATAAGATACTTGTGTTTGGAGAGTCCGCTCCTTCACAGTTAGCATACTTAACCAAAAGCCAATAATTTATAGATTTAATACAATTTGAGAAAAACGGAATTTAAAAATAAAAACAGAATTAAAAGTTTAACAAAGCTCAGTATAACAGTCGGTTTAAAAATTGATTATGTTTTGTGTGTGTGTGTGTGTGTGTGTGTGTGTGTGTGTGTATCTGTGCTATATATGTATGTTGTTATATATTTTACAAATAACTACATTGGGATTCGACTTCATCATAGGTCAAATTTTGTAAAAATGAGGTTAAAGTTTTTTTACAGATGCGGTAAGATAATACATAGATATTTAGATCTTTATTTATATTATTATATAGATGCGAGGACTGTCTTACGAATTGTCTCTGCGCATATGAAGTGTTAGTGGGGACAACCGGAACGACCGCATATCTACGTCTTCTCTCCAACACACTGGGGTCAAACTGTAGCGTTTTATGTGTTTTAAGTATTATATTTAATATATAAAGCTTCCTAACAGAAAGAAGTTTACATTCGGAATAGAGATCAGAAGTAGTATACCAATAAGGTTTAAAATACATTAATTTAAGAAGGGTACGCTGTGCTCTTTCTAAATGCAAAAATTCTGTTTTTGCTGCTCCACCCCAAATTGGTATACAGTATACTAAAATTGACTGAGCAAGTGAAACATAAATTTGACTTAGTAGGCTACTATTGGCAATATATCTAAGTGTCTTAAATACCCAAATCAATTTACGGATTCTGGCAGTTAGGAGCTCCAGATGCGAATACCAGGTAAGTCGCTGATCTACCATGATGCCCAAATATTTAACTTTTTCAACCTTTTCTATTTCATTACAGCTACAAATTAGAGAATTAACACAGGTGTGAATTTTAATTTTAAAGTCTAGACCAGGCTGTGTACTATTATAGTTAGTAAAAGTGATAAAATTAGTTTTTTCCGTATTTAATGTCAGTAAATTAGAATTTAACCATCTAGCTACTTTCACAAGTCCTGTTTCCGCAAACTGTTGAACTTCATCCCAAGAATCGCCCACAAACACCAATGCAGTGTCGTCGGCGTAGGAAAAGATATGCCCGTTACTTATTTTTAAGTTGCAGAGCTCATTAATGTAAATGAGAAACAATGTGGGTCCAAGAACGCTGCCCTGTGGAACACCATACTCAATTTTAGTCTCTTCGCTTGTATATTGGCCTATCTTAACACACTGCCTTCGATCACTCAGGTAGTCAATAAGTAGCTCCAAAGGTATGCCTCTAACTCCCACCCTCTCCAGCCTGTGTATAAGAATGGGGACAGATACGGTATCGAAGGCTTTTTTTAGATCAAGGAATGATGTTAAGCACTTTTTGCCACTATCCACTGCTTCCACAATCACAGTTGTTAATGCCGTAACTGCGTCTTCCGTAGAGGTACATTGTTTGAAACCAAATTGTGAGTCTGATATTAAATTAAATTTATTTAAATAATTGAGTAGTCGTTTATTTATAAGTTTTTCTAAAATTTTAGAAATAGCCGATAAAACCGAGATTGGTCTATAATTCGACACTTCGTCTCTGTCACCACTCTTATACACCGGAGTAATAACAGCTTTCTTAAGGGCAGCAGGAAAAATGCCCTTTTGAAAACAGAGTTTAGCTAAGTGAGCCAAAACAGGAACAACAATCTGATGTGCAATTTTCAAAAACTGAGTAGGTATATTGTCCCAGCCCGGAGCGCTGTCAGATTTAAGTCCCATCAATGTATCATACACCTCGCCACAGTCTGCTTCCAACAGTACAAAAGATGACACTTGAGTGGATTGCGAGTCATTTGCAAGTGATTCAGCAGGCGTTTGGTTCTGTTTACCTTCTGCCAGTTTCTTACCTATACTTGCAAAGTATTCATGATAGTAGTATGAATGTTAATATTTTCAGTTTGATATCGTAGCAATGTAATGGCTTTATAAAATTGGCACGGGAATAGGATACTACTAATAGATTTAGTACTATCCTACTACTACTACTGGATAGTTGTAGTTTCCACAGGTTAAGCGAAAAGCGAACTACACGCGGGCAGAGCCGCGGGCTCTGGGCTAGTATAAAAAATGTCTCTTTCACTGTCCCATGTCCCTCCTATGTAAGTATGCTTAAATCTTTAAAACTACGCAACGGATTTTGATGCGGTTTTTTAAAAGATAGAGTAAATCAAGAAGAAGGTTTTTCGCCCATGCGAAGCTGGGGGGGGGGGGGGGGGTCGCTAGTTTATCATAAATAATGCGGAATAGTAGTACTTGCACGTTAGTTTTTAGTCTCTGTCGCACTTCAATATTATCCATTATTATATTTTCCACAGAAATTATGCAATAGATAAAAAAAATAACCGCGCGCGATTCCAAATTCTTTGGGTCAAGTTATATTTTACAGATACGCACGAGATTTTATAAACACAGACGCTAGACTGCGTTAGGATATTGTATGGAATTTCTTAGCTGCCTTATAATAATAATAATAATAAAACGGCGTAGGGATGTGACGACCCCATCGCCCACTGGGTTCCCTTCCCAGTGCAGTCAGTCAACGCAGGGCAGCTTGTGGCGAGCTGTTGGTGAGTGGCGACACCGCGGACCTGAGTGCTCCCAGGGGAACCCCCTGCTCCTCGCCTCCGACTTTCCTTCGTCAGGGTCGGAGTGGACACCGATGAGGTGACAGGCCCCTACCTCTGGCTTGCCTTAGCCGGCCGGCCAGAGTGGAGTCGCAAGAGCTATATGCTCGAAGGGTGGAAGTGTATTGCACGTAATGGCGTAATAACGGGGAAACCCGCTCACGAGGCGATCCTCGTGATGGTGAAACCGGTGCCGCACCTCTCGACACCCTTAGCCGCTCATTCCAATGTTGCCCCTCTGTTGCCAAATTCGGTGACTGATTTGGGGGGCCCATCCACTGAGTGGCAAGTCACCGCCTGCCACAGAAAGTCAGTAATCATGATTATGGCAGGTGTCCGATTATGTATGACAATAGCCCAGTTTCTATCCATCCATACTTCATTTCCATAACCCATATTTCCTTTTCAATCATTAGAAATAGTTCCTCCTCCTGCCGAGACCTGTTCATGGATATATCATCTATTGATATAGCCGGGAACGGGTTTTGGTAGGAGCACCACATAACATCAACTTCTCCAAAGGGCCTCTACGCGTTGGATCAATATCCCCGCGCAAGCCTCTCAAAAGTCCGGGGTGAATAGACCCGTGATCCTCAAAGGAGATACAAATAATAATAATAATACTATAAACCCTACCTTACGTCCATGCTGAACATCTGGCCACGTGGGGGGCGGTAACGCGTACTATTGAAACTTACGCGGCCAACAAGGTAAAGGTCAATCCAAGCCAAGGTGGAACAGCATATGCCGAGGGCTGCGTGGCTATGGGAGAGCATAGTCTTTAATATGCGGACTCTGGATACCGGGGGACCTCCAGTTTTACTTACCCTTACCATGGTATGCGGAGCTCTGCCGTGGTCGACTTCCCATCCCTTGCTGCTCGTGGGAACCAAATAAGAGTAACAATGAAGAAAAACACAAAAACTAAACCTACCCAGCCTCCAGCTGTTGTAGAAAATCATATTTCCCAAAACTTAACAACCAATCATCCACAGAGTTCATCTGATGCATTGCATCAAAATCCAGTTCGAAGAAGTACAAGAAGGACTTGTAATATATACAGAAGCACTTCGCCAACAGAGACCATATCTGATATAACAGAACCATACAGCCCAAGCACAATATCATATACACCTTCTTTAGCCTCTGTGGATGAAGATCCAAGTGATCTTGTAGGCCCCAACCCCACTTTAGCTGTTGCGCGGGAGGTTAACCCCTTATTACCCGCGTCCACTAAGGCTGGAAAAACAAGAGTACGTATGACATGGACCCCAGATGTTAATAAATTCATCATGCGTACTTACTATATTATAACTAATTTAGAGACTGACAGAACTCATTGGAGAAAATATCTGCATGAACAATTCTTGCAACACTATCCCGAAATAAAAGTATCCGAACAAAGGGTAGCAGATCAAAAACGAGTAATTGTAACAAACAAATTACTATCTGAAGTAGAACTTAGAGAGATAAAGGAAGATATTAGTAGACAATTAGAAATGAGAAGAGAAAATAATGTGGATATGGAAAATCACACAAACTTATCACTAACAACAAATACACTTGATCCAGTTTATTTACCAACAACAATTACAAACTCAACTCTTACATGTTCTAATGAAGTATTTACACAAACAACCTCATCTACACAAACACAAACGATTAATTTACTTCTGGAAAACGAAATTGAAACAATAGACATACCTATAAGCGATTCAGTAGTGGACACACTATGTCAAAAATTACACACAGTTATCACACAATTTTCTGGAATGAATCCTTCTACACGCCCTAAATTACCTAAATTAAAGTACAGTAATAATCTCACAAAAATAGTAAACCTATTTAATGAAAAAATACTGAACCGATTTATATCCCCCGATTACTTACTTCCAGATGTCCATACACTTGTTTATTGTTCTGCATATGTCATCTCTGAAGAACTAGGCTGTAAGATATTACAAGAATCACAAAACACGCATAATAAAAAGTACAATAAACCACATTGGCAAATAAGACTTGAAAAATCTATAGAAAGGTTGAGGGCTGATATTGGCCGGCTCACACAATATTGCAAGGGTAATAGATCAAACAAAGTAGTTAGAACAGCTGAAACAATTTTCAAGTCATACAACATACACACTAAACATGAAAAACACAATTGCAAACCAGAAGAATTTTTAGACACCCTTAAACAGAAACTAGCACTTAAATCACATAGACTTTCGAGATACAAAAAGGCGCTTCAGAGAAAACAGGACAATAAGTTATTTACATCAAACGAAAAAGCATTTTACAGAAATCTCAATAAAAATGAAAGCAATAGACATGATAATGACGCGCAAATACCAACAGCTGATGATCTTCAGAAATTTTGGTCTGGTATATGGGAAGCGGAAAGCCAACACAAAGCTGATGCAGACTGGATAACTACAGAAGAAACAAGATGGGTAGACATAGACGAAATGGAATTTGAAGAGATTACTGAAAAAGAAATAGCAAGTATAACTTCAAAATTACACAATTGGAAAGCTCCAGGAGTCGACAAAATTCATAATTTCTGGTTTAAAAAATTTCATTCATTACACAAAATCATAGCTATTAATTTTACAAACATTATCTTAGGAAAACAACAAATACCGCAGTTCATTGCTAAGGGAGTAACCTACATGTTGCCAAAGGGACAATATTCCCAACAACCATCACAATATCGTCCAATCACATGTTTACCAACTATATACAAAATCTTAACATCAGCTATCACATTAAAAATCACTGCACACATTGAACAACATAAAATTATATCTGAAGAGCAAAAAGGGTGTAGACGAGGCCATATGGGATGCAAAGAACAGTTAATTATTGATTCCACAATTCACAAACATGCGACACAGAAAAAAAGAAACCTACATTGCACATACATCGATTACAAAAAAGCCTTTGATAGTATCCCCCACTCTTGGTTAAAACATATCTTAAAAATTTATAAGATCAACCCAAACATAATAAACTTTTTAAATAATGTGATGCTCTTATGGCAAACTACTTTACAACTTAAATATAGAGATAAATCAGTAACTACTGAACCGATTAACATAAGAAATGGCATTTATCAGGGTGATTCATTAAGCCCCTTATGGTTTTGCCTAGCCCTAAATCCTTTATCAAATTTACTTAATGATCAACATGTGGGATATTGTCTCAAACATGAGGACTCGCAAACCTTGATATCACACTTGATTTACATGGACGATTTGAAACTATATGGAAGAACAGGAAAGGAAATGCAAAAATTAGTAAAAGTTACATCAGAATTTAGTCGGGATATTCAGATGCAATTCGGCCTTGAAAAATGCAAAACTCTTCACATTATCAAAGGTAAAGTAAAAACCGGAAACTATACTGTAAATGACAATGAAGTCATATCGGCCTTGGAATCTAATGAATTTTACAAGTATTTAGGGTACCATCAGCTCAAAGGACTAGATCACACAAATATTAAACACACACTAATCAGAGAATTTAAAAAAAGAACAACAAATATTTGCAAAACACAACTTACAGGGAAAAAGCTTATTAAGGCAATAAATACATACGCTATTCCGATTTTAATCTACTCATTTGGCGTTATCAAGTGGTCCAAGACCGATATGGCAGACATTGAGCGAAGTATCAGGACAACTTTGACGAAGCACAATTACTTGCACCCCAAATCGGCAATAGAAAGGATGACTATTACTAGACAAAACGGAGGCAGAGGCTTGATTAATATACAAGCTCTCTGGCATAAACAAATTCATGAATTAAGACAATTCTTTTACAATAAAGCTCACAATAGTAATATCCACAAAGCAATAACAATTAACGATAACAACTGCACACCACTAAATTTAGCAGACCTAAGTAACCATCCAAACCATAATTATAGTATACAAGAAAAGCTGAAGATAGAAGATTGGAAGAAGAAAGTTTTGCATGGACGGCACCCACACGATTTAGAGCAATCACATGTTGATGTAGAGGCCTCAAATAAGTGGCTCAAAATAGGAACTCTCTTTCCGGAAACCGAAGGATTTCTCATAGCAATTCAAGATCAAGTTATCAATACAAAGAATTACAGAAAATATATCATAAAAGATCCAGCTGTCACTAATGATAAATGCCGAAAATGCCACACACAACCTGAAACCATACAACACATAACCGGTGCATGTTCTACTCTCACACAGACTGATTACACCCATAGACACAATCAAGTAGCGAACATAATACACCAAGCACTCGCACTCAAACATTCACTTACACAAGACTCTCGCACTCCGTACTATAAATACAACCCAACACCTATAATAGAAAATCTGACCCACAAGTTATATTACGATCGTGCTATTTTGACTGATCACACAATACACTACAATAGACCAGATATCATATTACAGGATAAAATAAATAAAATTACATAC
Source organism: Apomyelois bistriatella (assembly GCA_947044815.1). Classification (NCBI taxonomy): domain Eukaryota; kingdom Metazoa; phylum Arthropoda; class Insecta; order Lepidoptera; family Pyralidae; genus Apomyelois; species Apomyelois bistriatella. The sequence goes on from OX345690.1 coordinate 7,779,344, forward strand.
CTCATTGACATTGCGATTCCCAATAGCCACAATATTACTAAAACAATAACCGAAAAAATTAGTAAATACACTGAGCTAAAGGATTAAATACAAAGAATGTGGAAGCAGAATAAAGTTTACACTGTACCTTTAGTATTATCCACAACAGGTATAATCCCTAAACACCTCCATCACAGCTTAAAACTTTTAGATCTTAATGCCAACATTTATATAACTCTCCAAAAAGCAGCCATACTCAACACATGCCGTACTGTAAGAAAGTTCATGCAGATAGATGAAACCGATACTTCAACCCCAACAGGTCCAACTGTTAATACAGTGGACTCCTTGTAAAATATTCTTTAATATTTACTTGGTTGCGGCCCGTAAATATTAATAAAACAAAATACCAGCATAACGCTGAGAAATATAAATATAAGAAAAATAATAATATCTTTATTCATCTCACACAATTTTCACAATTATCCTTAAATCTTAAGAAAAGTTAAAAGGCTAGAAATTGTGAGAGAATGGTGTCCGAGGTAGGTTTCAAAAGAAACCTGTAATACAGATCACCCAGAATCACACGAGGTATGAGTAGAAAGCCATAGAATGCGAGTTGGGATATTGAGAATTATTGATGTGCCGGGACAAAAAAGAATCAAAGATACTTCTATACAAAGACAAAAAAAAAAAAAAAAAAACAATTTTTTTTTAACTTAGTTACAAACTCGTTTTAAAAGAGGTGTGTGTGTGTGTGTGTGTGTGTGTGTGTGTGTGTGTGTGTGTGTGTGTGTGTGTGTGTGTGTGTGTGTGTGTGTGTGTGTGTGTGTGTGTGTGTGTGTGTGTGTGTGTGTGTGTGTGTGTGTGTGTGTGTGTGTGTGTGTGCGGAGTAAGTGTATTTCGTGAGTATAGTGGTGAAGGTTGATGTTGAGTTGATTTAAAGTATATAGATTAGATAAATGTACCTGTGCTTATACTAAGCGCTGACAAACTAGTAAGTTTGTCATATAAAATTGTTAACGTAGTCACTATCACTAGCGTCTGCGTTTACAAAATCCAGTGAGTAAGCGTGACAGCGCAATACATGCGATGTAACTTAAGGCGACATCTCCCTTACTGGGTCTTGCATGGTTTTATGAGAAGATAGTAATTACACCGGGGCTCTTTTTTGAAAATAAAACCGCAAAGTACTATCCTACCTTTATAGTCCATGGTTTCGATCACGGAATAAAGAAATTCTCTATTCCGTTTTTTCGACATGATCAGTCGGTTCGTCGGTTGGTCAAGATTTTTAAACCCGGACTACAACTGAAGTTCGCCTCAGTGCGCCCCCGGACGCTCGGCTCTCTTAACTAGGACAAATCCGAGGAAATCCGGACAGATGGGAACCCTACCTTTAATGGACTTGGTGAAGGACACAAGGACAGGTCCTAAGTGGGCACGTGAAGATTCCCAAGCTCATTACTTCGGGTACCATTTTATTTTTCTAAATTTATTTAATTTCACTTTTTTTTACATATTGATATAAACATTCAAGAACCAGGCCAATCAGGAAAAGAAAGAAATCGCTACTCAGGCAAGCGTTAACCATTACGCCACGGAGGTATTGAACTTTGGTAGATATTGAATTATCATCTTTTAAACGAAACTTGAGGATGATTTTTTATATACTTATAATTTATTATACTGTCGCCCACTGTTTGCCACTCTAAATCCGCTTTCCCGTTTAGGCAGTGAATGTTGCAAAGTTTCAAACGGAGAACAAAATAAAAATATGTTTTTAAATAGATGGAGCAATGTAGATTCTATTACAAGACCATATTGTTTACTTTTCCTTAGCATGACTATACTTCTTGTTCCTTTCATCTATTAATGCTAATCCGTGTTTGGTTACTAAGCTATGCTTAAAAGGCGACCGTGGGTGCAAGGCTGACCTTATAGGCGCTACCCACACCACAGGTTTTGTTAAACATTTGTATAATTTCCCGGCATCCCACGTTTACCTATACTTGCTATCATCGCCATTTATGACAGTCATGATGAATAAGGGAACATTTAAAGAATATAAAGTACTAGCTGTTCCCCGCGGCTTCGCCCCGCGTGGGACTCGGTTATATCGCGCCCAAAAGTAGCCTATGTTTGACCCCAGGTCGTTAACTACATCCCTACCAAATTTCATCACAATCGGTCCAGCAGTTTAGCCGTGAAGAGGTGACAGACAGACAGACAGACAGACAGACTTTCACATTTATAATATTAGTATGGACTAGCTGTTCCCCGCGGCTTCGCCCCGCGTGGGTCTCGGTTATATCGCGCCCAAAAGTAGCCTATGTTTGACCCCAGGTCGTTAACTACATCCCTACCAAATTTCATCACAATCGGTCCAGCAGTTTAGCCGTGAAGAGGTGACAGACAGACAGACAGACAGACAGACAGACAGACAGACTTTCACATTTATAATATTAGTATGGATATGGAAGTATGGATTTACTTACAAGTAAGTATATCATAAACATATTTCTTATTACACACTACCTACCTTACATCAGAGCAAAAAATAATTTAAATGAAAATAAAACTGATTTCGAAACAAACATTCAATAATTTCTAAATGTAAAATTGCAAAATATGTGACGTCACACTAGGGGGTCTCAAAAATGTGACAAACTGTGACAAGGACGGGGGGAGAGGCAAAAATCATGAAATTCATGTGACGTAATTTATGGATGACCCCTTATTGACTTGGAATATATAAATAAAACCGTTTCAAAAATACCCAAGTCGCAATAAAACTTGAAGAGTTCCTTCGATAACTCCATAATTCCATCATCAGTACAGGATCAATAATTATATTAATTAAAGATACAAACTTAATAATCTTGAGTTCATGGACTTTGAACCTACTTTTAAATTACTTATAACTGGCATAGCAGCCACTTCATTCTCGTTTGGGTTGTTAATGTCAGGAACATTAGTTGTGTCAACATCTTTTCATCCAACCATACAGCATCATCGTCATCATCCACACAAAGAAGTTCTCTGGCACGCAATACTTTGAGGACGAATAGCGATAGGTAGAACTTCTTGTTGCCTCGTAATTGCTTGTGTTGATTAGTGGCCTTGTATGATGCAAAATATAGACCACAGATGCCACAAGTATGCTTCGACACTAGGGCAATAGGGGCAATAGCTATCCTGTGATTTAGCTATCATACGGAACTTGCTTCAACTGTGATGACGTTCGGAGATCCAAAGCTAACTAAAGTAATAGTAGAGCGAATTTACCTTTGGAGTCATCTTTTCCTGTGACTACGTACCCGTTTGACGTCTGCGGTCTGGACTAATTAAAACAGGTGGTGGTGAGAACCCTTCTCGCAAGTCGCCAAAGACTGGATCGTCGCACACCACAACGTGAGACAACCTCGTATTTTACTATTGTTGTGTTTTAGCAATAAGATTATAATATATTTGGAAATGTGACGTCACGAAATTTTGGACCCCTCCCACCCCCTTGTCACACTTCGTCGACCCTCTCCCTCCCCCTTAACGTGTGACGTATTTTATGGATGAAGGTGACGATGCTGACGACGTTTAACCGACATTCCTAAATGCAACGTGTTTACAACTTTTTAGTTGTAATGTGCAATACATTACAACTAAAAAGTTGTAATCAAATTAAAAAGTGAAAAATAATTATTGTTTTTGCCAAAAAAACGAAACCGACTCTAAGTAGGTACTCAACTAAAAAGGATGAAATAATTAATACATTGTTGTTTAAATATGCTTCATATCATAGAACTAGGAACGCGGCTCTGACGCAATTTTTTTTTTAAATCTATGCTTCATATCAAACATTTGAATAAATGTGAAGTGTGTACCAATTTTACGAATTCGTTAAGTAATTGGAGTCGGTTTCGTTTTTTTGGCAAAAACAATTATTGATATCCGTCTTCCTTCGAGTTCCAGTGTATATAATTTTACCTTACTTAATTAGTCCAGTTGATTTGGAGAAAATCGGCTCTGATGGAAGAATAAGCTTAGCGTATCGTAATTATAAGGGTATCGTTTTGTCATTTTTTTGTTTATATTTGGTTGAAACTTCTCATTTCTGTGGTTGAAACTGCACAAAAAATCACGTGGTAATAATAATACTTAGGTAAACTAAAACAGAAAACTTCGTAAATTAACTGAATACTTAAATCGATTAGTTTAAATAATGAATTGGTGGTTTACCGTACCGAAGTTCGAGTATGGCATTGCCATGCCACCATTGTGTATGGTGTCGGTGGAACGGGCGCGGGTAATGAACCCAAGCCTCCTCGGGACTCACGACCACGACCGTGTCTGCCCGCATCGCAGCGTCATCGCCGTGCGCCTGCGCTCTCCGTCACAAACCGCCAACAATCGCCCTGTGTCCACGTCACGACAGATTCATAAGGCTTATTATTTATGAAAAAACACATTGACTGAATTTTTTTGATTCATTCTTATTATAATCGTCGTTATTTTTATTTTGTTTATTAGGGAATAATGGTTTCTTTCTGGTGTCTCTGGCACAAAATAGGGCGTGACTTAGCAGAAAAAATAGATCCTGTGTCCGTAGTGGCTACTGGCTAATGTATAAATCATAATCATTTATTTTGTCATACACAGGTTACAATATACAGGAATAATAAAGGCAAGGCAGCATGTAAGTATGGTGTAGGTACCACCACAGTGTATCACACAGCTTAGCAGATGCTGAGATTGACTAAAAAGAGATTAAATCCAAACGCGCTGTTGAATGTACACTGATTTATTGTCTTCATCTAGATATAAATAAGCTTTATATACCTCAGTGAACACTAGCGCCACCGTCATGTAAAAATCATTATTAACTGAAAACACAAGTTATCAAAAATCCCTCTGCTGTAACTATGGTTCTGGATCTGAAGTTAATTTTAATCATATTCAATTATTAAATTATAGTTCCATATAGTTACAAATTGCATTAATGCTTAAAACGGCCACTTTTAGCAGTTTTGCAATTTGTAACTACAGGGAATTATAATTTAATAATTTAATATGTTTAAAATTAACTTCAGATCCAGAACCTTAATTACAGCAGAGGGATTTTTGATAACTTGTGTTTTCAGTGAGTAATGATTTTTAAATGACGGTGGCGCAAGTTCTCACCGAGGTATCACCTTAAGATAAAATGAATGTGTCTGATACCTCATAGACACACAGCTATTTAGTAATGCAAGAAGATTAGGAGCTATTTTTTAATTTTTGAACTATTTCTGAAATTTACGCAAAATCGATTTTCTTTCGAGTGAGTTCATGATCTTTGAGTGCAAAAATAGAGCTCCTGCTTATTAGTTATTTTAATATTTGTCATCTTTTATAAGTAGAATATATTAGCAGCCATGGGATAGTGTTTATCAGTCTGATTTTTGACAATGGCCGATAGTTTACTTATCCTAAGATATATATATATACCCTTATTATGTAAATATGTTTTATTCAACGTTCATATTTGAAAAATCTTCTTCGTCCGAGCGTGTTTCCCGGTTGCATATTCAGCTTGCGCCTCAGAACCCAGGGTACCCTATTAATCATAGTCCTGATTTGGCGGAACTGGTTATTACAATGAAGCGACTGCCGTCTGACCTCCGTAACCCTTTTTACAGGAAAACCAGACCAACAGGAACATGATACGGGTGTGTTAGTGGCCAACACTGTCAGATTTTCAGGCTGCCTAAAGGCATCTGACATAGTCTAACGTCTGCCATCTACCGATAACAGCCGGGATCAACGGCTCAACGTGCCTTCCCAAGCATGGAGGAGCTCAATATAGAAATGGCACTAATGGCGACCAATCCAAATATGGCCGCGCACTTGCCTTCGCTTGATGTGCGCTATAGTTACGATATTTTAAAAATATTTGCATAAATATCGTATAATCAACACAAAGTGTCGTGCATTAAATATGTAACATAACATACATCACCTGTATGACCTGTAGGTACCTACACCATGCTATTCTGTATCCGATCGGTTCGCACCCGAAATTATTACAAACAATATTTTTTCATTTGTGTCTGGATTCTGCAAGCAAACGGGTTATGAAGGTAATGTAGATTATTCTTTTTAGAAATCATAAAACTAAAGCGCTTTGGATCTTCCTAGATTTGATGCTTTCCCATCTTGCCATCACTTGTTGATCGGTACACTTAGTACATGACGCCCGAGGCTCTAGCTATAATTTCTGGGCACTGGCAACGGTCCATTAACTAAGACCATATATACTACTACGTCATGTACCGAGGTCGGACTGACTAAGTATCTACGTGTTATGTTAATAATGAATACGGCAACCCTGTTTGCGTTGGCGCACTGGCGGAGGCGCATTCTTCGGCGGTGTGTGCGTGCAGCCTGCATTTATTGCACATATACTGAGTGGTTACCTCTACATACAACTTGGTACAGGTTAGAGCCCTCCAGAATAATAAATTTCTTTTTTATTCCACACTCGAACTATTGGACTTGCAAATTACCGGTATCGAACGACGGATGGCACGTTGGCATATTTGAGTTATGAAAGTTTTGACTCGGCTATTTAAAATATAAGAAATATATATTTCTCTTAAATATGTTTGAATATTTTTTAAAATTGACATATTAACGTGCTCTTTCCTTTAGGTTTGCCCATAAACCTATCTACGACATTTCTATTCCACAGTGACTACTTTGCATAGCATGTTTCATTTTTTAGGTAGGTAAGCAATAATGCTTTGTATAATGTTAATGATATATACTTCACTTACCTATCTAGCTGGATTCGGGTCACAGTGTGAATATGGGGTTCAAGCATTCATAAAAGCAGCTAACCATAACGAATGGTAAGTGCAGTAATATCGACGAGAACACATTTTCTTCTTCCCCTTAAAGAATTGCCAAGAAAGGGACCGTTAGCCGGCTAGCGGCTGGTATGTAAGAAGGCCGGAAGCAGCCATATCCTGGCCAGACCTCAACGAACGTGGCCGTTTGCATATATAATCACTGCTGTATTAGGTCCCTTATTGTGACTGCCTTGTAGCAAATTTGTCTCGCCGGCCACTGCTAATGACCGCACGCTCGGTTACTTACCTATACATGTTATTAAAAAAGATGATTTGGTTACCACATAATTATCTGTCCAAACTGTGTAACATCATCTTTTTTTGTTATCGACGACATTTTATGATATTGTGATTTGCGCACTTTGCGCTTAGATCATTTGCGTTTATTTTTTGTAGGCTCTAAGTTGCTAAATATTCTTTTTCAATGTGGTTTTGACAATTTTAATGTCTAGTAAGAGTATTCCAATAAAGTCAAAGCAAGAAAAAAGAACTTTGTGCGCGATTCTAAATTCTTTGATTTCCTCTATGATATTTGATATACTTTAAATATTGCAGAAAAATGATTCAGAATATGTTAAATAATTTTATTGGTTGCAATATTTTTATTTTATTTATTTCCTATTAATATTAATATAAAAGTTGATACTTTGTATGAAATAACCTACGATAAAATTCATAGTTTATTGAATACTAGCTGTGCCCGCAACTTCGTTCGCGTGGAGGTGTAGGTGAAGTAGGTGCTTTTATTGAGGACCAGATTTAAAAGAACTTGTACCTACTAAAATAAGTTCTTTGTGTATTAAGTATTTTGTTGTTTTATAATAAATCTATGCCTGTAAACTAAAATTGATAAAGAAACTTTGTCAAAAACTCTCTTTACGTCAAAAACTTAAGCATTTTACCAACATACAGAAATGAAACGGAACGTCATTCCTTGACTCATCCTCACTGGAGTTTGCTCAAGGCAACAATTAAGAATACCGTTTTCAAGGAAAGTTGGAGGACTTCCTTGAGGCGTCCTCGAATGAGGTTGAGTGGAGGAGACCTATGAGGCAACGTTTAAGAATATGGGTGTTAAGGTACCTCTTAACCAACCTTTGACAGTTCGTTCCTCACCTCCATTGAGTAGGTAATTTCCTTAAGGTGAGGAAGCTAATGTCAACTATGAAAACCATTGAGGTCGAGTGAGGATGAGTGGAGTTTGAGGAAACGTTTGAGAATATGGGTGTAACAATCTTCCGGGACCGGTACATAAGGTAACTACTTACATACAAAATTTCAAGTCAATCGGATCAGTACTTTCGGAGATAAGCGTGATCATACATACAGACACAGACAGACAAAAACTTAAAAAAAAATCTTTTTACATCCTATCCTAATATTATCAATTTCAGTCAAAAATACTAAATGTACAGACAAAATATTTTTTCATTTCTCATACTCTGAAAGTAGTGTGGAACTGAGAGGCCCCCATGAAGCGCGCGGTATGTTCTATATTTAAAATTTAAAACTGAATTACCAACACAATATCATTTAAGAAGGCACTATGTACTCGTTTTTACTATTATTAATTTTAGAAAAAAATCTTTTTTTACTTTCCTTATATTCGAAATGAAAAGTAGACTGTTTAACACGGGTAAAAGGAATAATTCCTGCTCGGACTTAGCCGCCCTCGCTACCTCGGGCGTCTAAATGCCTCGCACGGGAATTATTACTTTCCTCCCTAGTCTAACAATCTACTATTACTGTTTTATTATATGTATAAATATATTTTTTTTACCTATAACTTGACAATTTTATAGACTAGAAAAACCTGGGTATTTGAATTGCTTGTAAGCAAAAAAAAAAAAAAATTGAACAAAACCCCACAAATTGCAATATTGCTTAAAACAGCCAATTCTAACAGTTTTGCAATTTGTAACTATATGGAACTATAATTTAATATGATTAAAATTAACTTCAGATCCAGAACCTTAATTACATAATAGGGATTTTTGATAACTTGTGTTTTCAGTAAATAATGATTTTTAGTTGATGGTGGCGCTAGTGTTCATCAAGGTCTCCTCTTAACCGTATCTCGAGACTAGAACTTACTGTATGTATGTAAGTAGATATATTTGCACGCTGTTATAGTGCCATGCCATGGTGCCATTAATGTCCTCTATACGCCCCTCGGCTCGTCCCCCGGACACTCCGTCTGCTACGGTCAGCGAGCACTGTGACCTTTCGCTGCATATCCAGCTAACATTACGTAATTCACACTAGCATCATCTACAAGTAATAATGTGCAATTAAAGTCTATATTCCACAAAACGCTTTTTTGTTTTTTGTAAGCAATGACCATTATTATGAAAATATCAAAAATTTCAAGTCAATCAATAAAGTACCAACTTGAGACTATTTTAACAAAAGATTTTCTGTTTATTTTTCTGTTCATAGGTAGTTCATTGCCAACTATTTTTTAAAACTGCACTTATACTCAAGACATGTACCAAGGTTACCTACTTACTAGTAGTATTTTCGTATATAATATACTACTATTATATTATATACTAGTATACTTATAAGATTGATTGCCATCAAAGGTCCATGATATTTTTTAAATGTAATAGGTACAGAATAAGTTTCTAATGATGAAAAAGATTGGTATCTGAACTTTCTATGCTCCGTTACCTTTCTTTCTATGTTAGCTTTATAGAGTTATTGTTTGATTCAAGTATTACGTACTAATCTTTGATCTAATCGCTATACCGCCGCCGGTTTCCTAATAAAATTTCATAGTTGTGTGACTGATTTGGTATTTATAGTTTTTATTTTGTTATAACTAGCAACGCCATCAATGCCACGAGAAAACTGCCGCTTTAAAAAAATAAAAAAATGGAAACAATTTGATCTACGAAAGTGAAAAAAAAAACTTCTTACCCAACTTGTTAAATACTACACAGCAAAAGAAAAATCTTCCCTTATATACGAAGGAAGAATATCATGCACGTACCGGAGCTTTGAAGTTACTATCTATATATTTTACTATTGTGTTGTGTGGTTTTATTTTACCGCCTAGAGTAAGTATTCACCTTTAATGCAAATCTATTTTTACGTCGGTTGCCTGAGGCATTGAGTGCGTCGGGATTGTTTTACAATATGAAATGTGGGTCCATTTGTATATAGAACTAACTAATTGATTGTTTGAAGTACATACAATTCGCGGCATACTCGTACCTATAAGTTGACTATAAATTGAAATGACCTTGAATTACAAAGAATTAATAAATAATTAGGTATAGTTTTTCTAACTTTTATAGGTAAGTTACTTTATATAAAGGTATATATTTTTCTAATTCATTAAAAAAATATTTTTTAACTAACTATTTTTTTACAATAACAGTGCTTTTTCCTGCGATGAAAGGTACCCTATGTCCTTCTCAATACTCCTAGCTATGTGTATGCGAAATTTCAGAAAGATTGATTCAGTAGAAACGGCCTGAAAAGGTAACAAACAAACAAATATATAAAAACTCACTTTCGCATTAATTATATAGTTGGGATTTTTTTGGTAGAAATGGTAAAACTTAAAAACATATATCGTCCTACAATTTTTGAGAGCGGTTTCGTTTGGGTTATAAAGTTACATTTAGCTAAAATAGGCGAGCGTTGACCTCCAGTAAAATTCACGTTTGACGGAAACTGGTCCCTAACAGACAGTCATTCTTTTACAACTATACTTACCTAATAAGGCAGAACCTATAACTCCAAGCTTTCTCATATACGAGTATGTCATCATCAAATATGTTTTTTGAAACTACCAACCATTTATAAGAACCAACTTGAAAAATTGTCGTAAACTGCGAATAAAGTATAAAGGATAAGCCACAGACGGACAGATATGGTTACAATCGAACATTTATTTATTTAAGTCGTCTATTCCCGGTTGTAACCACTGGCTTTGTCACCACTGGGGACAAGTTATAGTTTCGTAATTTTTGTCTCAAAATATACCTAGAAAATTTTATCTACCTACATATTATATAGGTATTATTGGTAGACAAATCACTCCACTGTAGCATTTTACTTGTTAAATTTGTTGATAATTCTGTAATTTATTTTTTTATTTTGCAAATAATGTGCATTTCTAAATAGTTTTATGGGACTCTTGACATAGAGTTAGTTTGTACCTTTATACTTATATTGTACCTAGATATGGTGTAGAGAGTTAATTAATGACTTAATAAATTGTTGTTGAAATATGCTTCATTATTTATTATTTTGATAAATCAGAAGTTGGTGAATATGGTAATTACCGAAAGAGCAAGTAGTCAACGAATTCGTAAAATGGACACCAATTTCAAATTAGTGAAGCATATTTAAAAAAAAAATATTAATTATGTATTATTTCTTTTAGTTGAGTAACTTGCATTAATTGGAGTACTGTTTTTTTTTTGGCAAAAAAAAAAATGTTTTATGTAGTTCTTGATTTTGAATGCGTTGCTTTTTTAAAGTTGGTTAAACGATCTATAATCGTTGATTTTGGTGATATAAGTATATATAATAGCTTTTGATTCCGAACAAGATACATTATTACAATTAAAATGTTGTAAATACGTTCGGTTAATCGTTCCAGCATCGTCTTACCTTGTTGACATGGAATATATAAAAATACCCCCCCTATCTCTTCATGATACCATCATCAGATTTAAACCTAATAAATATGAGACCCATTGGAAAGACCCATTTCAAACAAAAAATATTTTTTCAAATCCGTTCAGGCGTCTTTTAATAATTGAGTAACATACATAAAAAATAAATGATTTCAACAAATTGGGAATCTCCTGCTTTTTTTGACGTCATCAGAAAATAGGATGAATAAAACATTAAAATAAACATACGAACTCGCAAAGAGAGAGTTTCGTGCATTGAATGAACTTACTCGTAGATTTAAATTCAAATTGCTCCAAAAGTAAACCTCTCGTTGAATGTATGTACAGATTTTCTTGTAATATTTAATTTTCTTCGATATCCTTACCTAATTTATCTATTGTAGATTTATATTTAAATACAAAAAAGTCATTTTAAGTATTTAGCTTTTCTTTAAGAAGAGATAAAGCATATCTATATTTATCTATAAAATTTAAATCACACGATATTGGCAAGCGACCGAGTGACTACTGAACATGAACATGTAGCAAACAAATGCTGTCCTACTTCTCATATCGAACAAGCGACAGGCCCACTAAATAGCGGTCGAGGTCCTCCGCCCACCTCGCAGCTAATATTGCAACCGTATGTCGGATCGAATCTTATCTCGATTATTTCTCTGCTTCACCTTGTATGCTTCCGTCATCACTAGCAGCTGACATCATCATAAACATAAAACAGTCATGCTGTCTTAGGTATTTCTTTTACATATGTATGCGCCAAAATACCCACTTCATTATTCCTTTGATTGCACAGTCACAATCAGATCATGGGATGTAATGAGGATTACTTTTAGATTTTTCACATTGAACAAGTAGGGACAAATAAAATTGGAGTCGTACATCACTGGGGACATAATGAATAACAGACTTACAAACATTTACAACAGATCCAGCAAGTGTGTTAATTTAGATTAGGTACCAAGTATATACTAGAACAATATTTACAAAAAGTAAATAGGTTTATATTTATTTATTATCTAGAGTAGATCTAGACTAGTTTGAGGCTAAATATAGGAAATAACGAGTCGCAGTGTAGGTACGAGTGGTATCTTTATTTCTTTAAATCACAATACAGAAGTGATACTTGGTTGTTATAGCAACAGATACGTAGCATAGCGACCAACAAAGCTGCACTTAATTCGTATAATATAAAATATAACATGTGGTATAACTATTTGGTAACTAAACTGTTTATGATTTAACCACATTGTGTTTAAAAAGTTTAAGTTCGTAAAGAACTGTTTGTAACTCTTTGTAGAGTTACAAACAGTTGACTTTACGAACTTAAACTTTAAAAGTATAATTATTAGATGGAGGTATATAACCTTTGCTTACAGCTATGAAGTACAGTAGCTAGAATTACAGTATTATAACATATATTACATATTATAATCATGCAATAAAAAGTATGGGTTTATAACAATACGTATATGCGTAATCATCATGGGCAGACAAGAAACTAGAAAATAATATTGTATACATGATGTGGTATGCGTGCAATCGGGAACGATTCATGTTAATTTTATTTACTTAGTAGCTTGGAATGCAGAGCCCTTCTAGTGCTTTTAGATGCAGATTAGATTTTAAAGTTTGCAATCAATAGTCAGGATTACAGTTTTAGATAAGTCTATATATTCCTTTACTTAATGATTGAATAAATTGAAAACTGCTTATTTTCTAATTACAGAAGGCATTGAATAGTTTGCAAGATGGTCAAGAAGAAAATAAAATACCTACAGTGCAGATTGGATCAAATATATTCAAACTGAAGAAGTATATAATACTGTAGTAATTCAAATATAAAGTACATAACTTTTGCCTACATAACTTATACCATCGATAAAATATTACTAAAGTAAGTAATATTTTATCGATGCTTATACTTACTTACTTACGGTGGAATTGAAAAAACCTTTTTTTGAAGTCGGTTAAAAATTGTACCAATATAAAAATTATGTAAATCATATATTATAAACGTTCTAGTAAAGTAATTATAAACATCCTTTTATGTCTATAACGTTCTTATTTTATAGTCAGATTCGTGACAGTAAAATGTGACGGCAGTCGCAGACCGGCTATCCGTGATGCCATCGTCTTGTGTGATGTCATACTTATAAGCAGTGCACATGCTCATCCAACGTAGAAAGGTGACAAACTTAGTCACATCCTGATAAATCTATATATATAAAAACTAGCTGTTCCCCGCGGCTTCGCCCCGCGTGGGACTCGGTAATATCGCGCTCAAAAGTAGCCTATGTTGGACCTCAGGTCGTAAACCACATCCCTACCAAATTTCATCACAATCGGTCCAGCAGTTTAGCCGTGAAGAGGTGACAGACAGACAGACAGACAGACAGACAGACAGACAGACAGACAGACAGACTTTCGCATTTATAATATTAGTATGGATAGTATGGATGAAACCCGTTTTCCGTTGTCACGACATAGCATGAAAACGGCTTGACCGATTTGGCTGATTTTTTTTTTGTAGTTTTCTAATACTCTGTAGAAGGTTCTTACGGAAAAAATATTAAGAAAGGCGGTACGAAGTTCGCCGGGTAGTAATGTATAAATATCGGTTTCGGGTACGGTTATGGATATTCAGTTATTTCGGATTATCCGATAGTTTCGGTTACAAATATTATTTTTTAAGGAACTGTAAAATGAAATACAAATAGGATTTTATATTCGACTTTAACAGCTACTCGTTTTGAAGTGTTATAGGTATAGGTAACTAATTAAATGCAAAATCAAAAGTAACAACATTCGTAATCTATATATATATAAAACAAAGACGGGTTTGTTACAACACTTATAACTCAAGATCTGCTGAACCAATTTTCATGGTTATTGATTCGTTGGATTTGTCTCCGCCCCGAATAGCAGAATACATCTTAAAAACATTGGAAAAAGATGAAAAAAATAAAAGAAAACATTTTCCCATACAAAATGTCCGTGGGCTGTATCTAGGGTGTAAGGTAGGTGTAGGTGTGGGGTAGGAGTGGGGTAGGTGTAGGGTAGATGTAGGGTAGGTGTGGGGTAGGTGTGGGGTAGGTGTGGGGTAGGTGTAGGGTAGGTGTTAGGTAGGGTAGAGGTAGTAAAAAGGGCAGGACAACGTCTGCCGGGTCAGCTAGTAATATATATTCTTATTTTTTATATCATATTTAAAGTTAAGTGGTAGGCAATATTTTTAAACAATTTCGATGCAGAAAGCACTTTATCAAAAGAGAAATTGTTATTCTCAATAAGGGTTAACGCCAGTCAAGAGGCCAGCAAAGCATAAGCGAAGAAAGAGAAGATACATAGTGTTAATGCTCAGAATACCAGAGATAGGAGCGGGGTCGGAGCTTCTATCTTTACTATGTTTAGTGCCAAAACAGAAGCTAATGTTTAGATCGTTCTATAGAGCGATTTAAGCATGATTCTAGTAGTCAAAGACTATTTTTGGTTACGTGACAATATCTGAATAAATTAGCCAAGTGCGAGTAGGAGGGTCACGCCCTGAGGGTTCCGTACCACCACACAATACTAAAAGTATGCTCTCACCAATAATCATGGGCCCAACCAGCATCATTTAGTGTGATATTTGGCGCCATCTAGAAATACCTAGTACAGATTCCGAAATAGTATATGTAAATGTAGAAATTATCCCATATACTACTAACAACTTGATCTTTTTTGTTTGAAGTTATTGAATTCTATATACCCAATTTTTTTTACCAATTTTTCGCTGCATAGATACGATACAAGGCTATGTTTTTTAAGTTCATCCTCCAGTTACATGTATGAAGTGCTACCCTTAATAATTTTATTTTTCAAAATCATTCTGCACAATTTGTAGCGGTTCATTGAATACTTCCAAATTTCATCTTTATAGCACGCATAGTCTCGTTATAAAATGACTGTGACATACGGACAGACTGACATGACCAACCTATTAGGGTTCCGATTTTGCTATTTGCCTACGGAACCATAAAAAATACGTTTTTTTTAAGCCGCACTTTGTTTCTACTTACTTATAAGTTCATATTTATAGCCCAGTATGATTAGCCTCTTATAAAACAGGATATAATATGTCTGTGATGCAGATAGGCAGCTATTGCAGCAAGACATCAATAACTGTTGCGATGATATCATGCATCACATATACCAGTTCTAGTTTGAGAGTTAGAGCCCATATAAGGCCCGCTCGGAGCATTTCACATAAAAGAAGTAGGTATATAATTACTATAATTATTTACCACGAATACAGTATGATATGTACTGAGAAGATAAATACAAGTTTTATGTCAACTAAAGGATAATCGACAACTAAAAATTAGACACAGAGCTGTCTCAAATAGAATTAAATAATAGTTAACAAAAATACCTTATTTCCCCTTCGTCCATTTTGGTAACTAAATTTACCTAACCAGTTACAAGAGAATTCTGTTATTGGTATTGGTAGAATAAAAAGTATATATTTATATGGACGTGTATTATATATCGCTATACTCTACCAAAGAAAATATACACTGACCCCCGTATTAAGAAACGTTTGCTAAGCCTATTTTAGTTAAAATGTGTTTCGTCTCGTTCTTTCACATGAAGTGTCAGGTAAGAGAGAAAGAGCTAAAATATACTTTAGTTAAAATGGGCTTATCAAACGTTTTTAAATACGGCGGCATGACTACATCTCTATAATTTCAGATTTTACTTTATTTGCAGCGCGATTAGTATATGTTTGTCTGTTCAGTACACATAGTTTATCTAAATATATAAAAAAAACCTTGTGTTTTGAGATACTTACTCAACAATACTTTATTTAGTCGTACTTTATTTTCGTAACAGATACATAAAAATATATATACCCAAGACTCAGGGCAATTAGAAAAATAATATTTTTTCAAATGTATAAAATAAAAAATAAAATAAAAAATAAAAAGATTAAGAGTTGTTTTTATGGTCAGCCTGCCTGTATTGTCAAACCTACTTGGGATTGCTGTCATGAAGATGAAGAGTAGACATATTAAATTTTATTCCCATATGCATTGGTTTTCAACAATGCTTAGGAAATTCTTGCAAGATTCTCAACAACAACTGAGATCGCCACCGTCACGCCGTGACTAGCTGCACCGAAGTCACTGCACCTGGGAGTTCACAACCAAATGGAGTCTACATCAGTAAAATACTTAAAACTGGTGTAGTGTAGTGCGAGATGAATCCGTGCATGAAACATCTATAGCACCAATAAGGCTTCTATAGACGTATTTTGTGAGTGTATATATTCTGACCAAGAATACATAATAAAAGTATTTATGACATTCAGAAAAATCATTTTCTTTATTTTTTATTAATATAAATTCTATTTTTAATTTAAAACCATTTGGTAGATACTTTACCTAGCGATGACATTTGTTCATTTTCTTTCATTTGTTATATAGATGATAATGAATAGAAGACAGTTTAAAAAAAAAACGGTCAAGTGCGAGTTGAACTCGCGTGGAGAGGGTTCCGTACAATGCCAATGTTAGTTTTTAAATTCAATTGTGGTATTTCAACTAACTACTACTATCGCCATCTAGTGGTGTTTTATTGAACTAAAACATTTTATATTGAATTTACCACTTAATTGTCAATTGACAGAGTTCTTGTAGGTTTTCCTGTAATCTGCAGGCAATGAGCTATATTCCGTAATTTTTTCAAAATTTTAGGCTCAGTAGTTTCGGAGATCAGGGGGGGAATGGAAAATTTTCGTCTTCTTTCCTGAATAAAATGAAAACTACTTATATTACAATAACAACAAAAAAATATTTGAGATCATCATAACGAGCTCTTTCATTTGATATGTCACACGATATGGTTAGAGAATCTTTTTTTTTAATGTTGTGATTTACCCTCCAAAAGTGACCCCCAAATTCATAATTTATTTATTTACGTTACACATGCACCTTTGGGTCTTTAACTTACATATGTGTACCAAATTTCATCTCAATTGGTCCAGTGGTTTCAGAGTAATCGGCTGTGACAGAGGGACGGACAGACACGCGAGTGATCCTATAAGAGTTCCGTTTTTTTCTTTTGAGGTACGGAACCCTAAAAATGAATCTGGTGAAATTGCTAAAATTAAAAATCAAAAAGAAATGTGTATTGCGTATCGATGAAAGTGACAGAATACCTCAAAACACATTTGTTTGGAATATTACTTAACATATATTAATAAACTCCACTCGCTTACAAGTGCTTCGTACTAGACTAATTACGAGCGGCAGATTGCACCGGCCGTTGCACTGCGACTTATGCATTATGCAGTCCTGGGCTATTCATATCTGTGAACTGCGCTCGGCACAGGCAGACACTCCCTGGAATGCATATTTAAAATCTTTTACTGCCCTGCAACGACTGTTTTTACCACTTTGAATGTCGTGATTGCGTACCTGTAATTTTGCCGTTGTATTTAAAATAGTCTGCAATGGCGTATTAAAAAATCTAGTTAGCTCTGACGTTAATTTGAATTAATTTCTTTAACCCTTTTACAAATATGATGCATTTTGCATGACAATTAAACATTTATAAGTATATGTATATTATAAATATTTACATTATATGATATTTCTGAAGAAAATAAAAAAAAAAATTGTGAGATGGTAGTTGTAAGTATCCGCTTAGAATAGTGTGCAAAAGGTCTTTATTGGTTCCCCTAATTTCTAATTTAGTTTGCGGCTAAAACTTTGGCATAAATTTTTTGAACAATTTTAATTATTTTAGATTAGTTCAGCCTCTTTTTGACTCCCCTAAGTTTTTTTGGGCGTGTTTTGAGAAGTACCCAAATTATTCATTAGAACATTAACAATTTTTAATTTATATTTCGACACAAATGTATTAGGCGTTAAGTGTTACGTGTTTGTTCAAGCAATAAATTTACAAACTATTGCTATTGATATGTTATGCAGCATGCAAGCAAGAAGCGAGCACGCAGCATGCAAGCAAGCAGGCAATATTTATGCAGTATGCAAGCAAATATGCAATCTTTTCTGGATGGCTCCACCAGAAACCTCCTCCTTAGGTCCTTTTATTAAGGTGATACCTCGGTGAAAACTAGCGCCACCGTCATTTAAAAATCATTACTCACTAAAAACACAAGTTATCAAAAATCACTCTGCTGTATTAAGGTTCTGGATCTAAAGTTAATTTTAAACATATTAAATTGTAAAATTATAATTCCCTATAGTTACAAATTGCAATATTGCTTAAAACGGCCACTTTTAGCAGTTTTGCAATTTGTAACTAAATGGAACTATGATTTAATAATTGAATATGATTAAAATTAACTTCAGATCCAGAACCATAATTACAGCAGAGGGATTTTTGATAACTTGTGTTTTCAGTGAGTAATGATTTTTAAATGACGGTGGCGCTAGTGTTCAGCGAGGTATCACCTTAATTCGTGCACTCGACCTTCTCTGCAAGCAAAGTTAAGCCACGTGGAGTCGGGGTGTTCTAAGTCAGATCTGTGACCTATGATTTTAGGAATTATTATTTAAAACATTCGAGGTTATCGTCACGTCTATAGAAATAAAAGCCAAACGATTTCTAAATTTAGAGCTGACAATTGTTGAGCTAAACTATTATAGTACAAAACATCAATTAGGTGAAATAATATTTTTGGCGAAGTATCATTACAACAATTTTAAGCGAATCCAAGGGCACCCGTGTGCAAGATATGGGTAAAGTCAATAAAAATATTATTTCATAAATCCAGCCCATACAGCCTAATAAAGATTACTTTCACATTGCCAAAGAACTAAGAAAACAGGCGGACATGAATTGGTATTAAAATATGCACTATTCGATATTATCAACCAATTTCAAAGTGACCTTTTGCTGGCTTTTCGAATGATGACTCAAATGTCTTTTAGATTGCGCCGTGTGACAACCTTGAATACTTATTGCCTGCCGCGAGTATACTGCTAATGAATAGATACTATAGAAGCGGCAATTTATGTCTCTGCTGCATAGTCATTAGGACTTCAAAAAACTATAATATAGTGATTTTAAGAAAATAGCCGCAAATATTCTTTTTTAACGTACATTTTCATACATGTGTTTTAACACATATTCTTTTAGTAAGCTGAATATAAAGTATTTATTGTAGGTTTTTGAACTTGATATTGTTTTTAATTAAATACTATCTGCACCCCGCGGTTTATTATACCTACTTTATAAAGCGATATTTACCAAACCTACGGGAATTGCGTACATTTCGGAATAAAAAGTATCATATATTGTGTTAATACAAAGTATCAGCTACCTTCACACCAGATTTGATAAAAATTGGTCCAGCCGTTTGAGCGTGAAGTATCAAACATTCAAACTTTCGCCTTTATAATATTAAGTGGGATAGTGGAATGGGATTGACTTAGCTTATAAGCAACAAGATGATGTTTGATTTAAGTACAGATATTATATTATGTATCTTGGATATGTAGTTACACATTTACTATTAAATGCGTATAAAGAAAAAAAAAAAATGTTCGTTGATGTCTTTTACAATATAAAAATGTTGATAGGTTGCGAGTTAGTAAAATTACAATGAATAGTAATTTACTATACCTACAGACTTCGATAAAATGTGCGACATATATTACAAAAAAAAAAAATCCTAAATCGGTATTAAATCGAATTTGTAATAAAAAAAAGTCTCCGTTTTGGAAGTCGGTTGATAAAGGCCGTGTCGTTTTATATATATGATAACTGCCTCCATGGTCCAGTGGTTAAGGCGTTTGCCTGAAGACTCGAGGTACATAATTTGTCTTTGAACTTGAAGTAGCAAGCAAAGATGTAAAAAAGACAGTATTTACATTTTTATTTTATAGCACGCGCAAAACCCGTTGATGTCTTTTACAGCGAAAAAATCAGACTTTCCAAAAATCATGAGCTGGCTGTGTCTCTTGTTGTTTTATTCTCATCAGCTTTACGTAAAGGTCAATCTGCATTTAATTGGCGTCGTCGCCGGCAGTAATGCAGTCATTAGTTATTGCACCAGCGCGGCGGATCTAGATAAAGAGAAGGACTTCTGAAGGTAACGCTAATAATAAAGAAATAGGCATCATTAGGCAAATATATGTACTTTTATTGTAAAATCAAAATCTTTACCCATGATAAATGGCGAGCTTTGATTTCGTATTGGGTTCGTATGTATTCGTTCCAAGTAAACCTACCAAAACCGGTTATTTACTCATATTAAAACCATTTTTAATTGCCAGAAGTCATGATTCGATCTATGCGTAGTTCTTGTAAGTTTACATGAGGCGACATACACAATGCAGGTATTGGGAAATGTATCTCAAGCAGACGTCGCGCTTGTTTAAACTTAAGTGTGTTACCGGTCGGTCCCAAGAAGTGTTGCGCAAGCGGCGATTTCGACATATAGCACGGGGCCGTATTTCGTTCGGCCCACACCTACACACCCGCACTAGATTATTTGAACAGTGCTCAAAACGTATGTGTTAAATGGCTTGGCAAACCAACGCAGAAATGTAAAACTTAGAAGGAAATTACATACAAAGGATATGAACGTATTGACTTGACATAAATATAGCTATTTTAGTAAGCCAAAACATTTTATCGTTTATCAGGTGCAATTACTAGAATAAATTAATATTACATTACCCTACCTATGGTGTGAGGTTGAAACTATTCCTTAATGAAGTGTTTTATTATATGATCAAAAAAATACTAATCTATTTAAAAAAACACTCGTTCTTCACTTAATTTTTATGCTAAGCCAACCGACCGCAACATCTAACGATCTTTACCATTTGGATATCGTGTTCGGGATAGGAAATTAACACCTTTTTGTTTTATTGTTCTTCGGCCAAGGTCTGGCGCGTTGATTTTTGTCGGAGTCAATAATTATGGCTATTATATTTTAGTCGACAAGAAAAAATTGTGATTTATCTTGAGAGAGTTTTGGTGTGATAAGTAAATTTGTATTGTATAATATCAAATCTTAAAATATCTTCAGCTATCGGACCCCAGGATCTGATTCGGAACGCAACCGGAATAACGCTCAGATGATGCAATTATTTTCTACTGAAATTTATAAATTTTATAAAATGAATATGCGCAGATAATTAAAATTAACAAAAAATATATCTGTTCCGGCTTCTTATTACGTACTATGTGTATTAGCGGTTAGGTAAACTAATTCGCAAATTAGACGTTTTTCAGTACACGTCATTACGTGAACAAAAACCTCAACGAACGTACATAAAATATTTTTATGTACGTTCTAAGCCTTTGTTGATTTTTTCTTGTGTCATCATCGCCGAGGTCTGTGGATGATATCATTCTTTGGCAAACCTTCACATATTATCGGTATACAATTATTTATATAATGAATGAACAACTACAAGTAGCATTGATGTGTCGTGTCTTGATTTTATTGAAATATATTGAATTGATACAATATATTCTAATAATTCTAATAATTCTAATAACATTTATAAAATAGTCATAACGATAAAAAATATAATTCTTCCAGTCGCTAAACATTCACTGCTTAACATAGGACTCGTGATAGGCCTAAAAGGTAAAAAACTAGTTTTCGCCTCACTGATTTCCATTCTGACAGAAATTAAAATATGGAAGCTCTATTTAAAAATAATTTAAATGTCATTGTTAAGTATAAAAATATATATAGGTTCATCCAACTCAAAATACACGGAATTAAAAATAGAGTAAGAAGAATGACTCTGGAATTAAAGCTCAAAGAATGCTGGCTGACAGAGCCGCCCGCGCAGACCGCGGTGTTTAAAACTCCCGTCGCCATTGCCGGCCACCCTCAACAAACAAATTAAATTGAATGAGAACTGGATCTATTCATTTACAATTTGATCATAAATATTTTCGAAGCCGACATGATTGCATCTTTAAACCATGAAGAAACTTTAAATGATATCGAGTATTTATAATTTCCTCCTCTTTGTTGGACAAATACCGCCATAGTGGTTCGATAACCTAATACTGAGGCAGTATTCGAATATTAAGCAAAACCAGTCGAAGCAGTGACATCACCTTCCTGTGCAGAGGCCGTGTCCTTAAGAAAATAACTACATCATATCTACATAAAAAATAAGACTATGTCGTAATCAAATCAAAATAAATATAAATTGTAAACAAATTGTAAACGTGGCAAGTAGGTATATCAAAACCAAAATTTGCTGACAAAGAAATTTTAATATACTTCAAGAATATCCAGTCAAGAACATTCTCAAATGTTCAAAAACTTCTTTGGCCATTGCAAATTTCAATGCATGTTTTTGTGATTTCTTATAATATATTTTGCAGTAGTTATTATTAAATCAGTGTTTTTTTTTAAGGTTTAACGCTACGCATGAACTCCGCGCACTGATCATCTCGACCTTGCTCGAACGTGCAGGTAGAGTTAGGGATTACATAACACAAATTGTAGTCACTTAATATTATATTGCCAGAACTAGCGCCACAAATGCAAAGATATTTATGTAATTTGCCAATAAATTGGCAAATCATGATGAAAATCAATCATACTTTGCATGATATTAGATTTATCTTTATTAGAATATTTGTTTATTGAATTGAGCTGTTATTATTGTAATACTTAGCTATTAAATTTAGTTATTATTATTTAAAACATTTGTTGTTTGATTGAATTTGTTTACGAGAATCTATTTAACTATGCTAAATAAATACTACAAAAAATATCATAAATATCATTTATTGCACAAGTAAAAAATTAAAAATATACAACGATAATATATTATAATTCTAAGTAAGTAGGTATGTCCTTATTACACATTTTTTTTTTATCTTGTAGGTTCTGTTAACATGAAGTTGTTTAATAAAAAAAAGTTCATTTCATTCATTTTTTGTATGAAATGAACTTTTCAGTAAGTCAGTTTTAATTGGAAAGCTGCAATTATACAGTACCTAGCAATTAAATAAAAAAATTTACATCAACGTGTATCCTCTTCAAGCTAATAGTTTTAGCCAGCCTCCTTCCGCTGAGATCCTGTTGTTAAACTCTGCGATGGAAATTCTTGTTTATAAAGAAACTGATTTTATAGTTCGAAAAATATAAGCTTTGAATATTTATTACCATAATTAAATAATAATAATAAAATAAGGTCAAAATTAATAAGTGGTTCTTTAAGATTTCATCTGCATCATCGAATTAGATCCACTATTTACTTTTACATGGCTCTTATAATACCATACTCTCGCACGTCATTAATATTTCGATACCAATAAAGTCTATTATAAAAAAATAAATAATTATAACATGATATATTTCAGTGAAATACCCCTATATTGACGGCCGTGTAGCCTTATGTTATTTGATGCACAATTTTATACTGAAAGATCAAGTTACAAAGGAAAGTTATAGAAGTTGTTTTTATTCACGTGTGAATGTTTCTTAGCTCAAGCTCTCGTAGGGGAGCTTGTTACGGTATGTGGTGGAATGGCGCTTTAAATCCCGTTTCTGCTCCCGGTTGCATTGGTCGCGGTGGTGTGACCGATACGTAATGATCACTCCACTATAACTATTGTAGCATAGGCGTCACAACATATACTTTATCTTTATACTATCTTACATCTTAAAGTTTTAATCAAATAATAAGTAGTTACGAATATTTACTAAATAAAATACAGAGTATAACTTGTTATGTACTTTTTTTGTTTACTTTCCTCGCAACAGAGATTTGAGAGATTTGTTTTTTGTACAGGAGTGCATTAAAACTAGTTTACTGGTGCCTAGTCCACAGCGATTCCTATAATCTCAAGAGAGAGGAACTGCAAACCGGTTCAACTTTATTATGCAACTACCAATAATATCGCTCTTGAGATCCGACGATTGACGTGCAAAAATGTGAATAACAAAAAACGATTTCGGGTTCATATACCTTCTGAGGTAAAACCACACAATATTAGGCACGTATTAATATTTGTGCTTGAAATGTGACCCCAACGCCCTTGTCTTTGATATGTAGAGTGAGTTCGCGAGTCTGCACTCTGCAGGCACAAAATATGCATGGCAGACAAAATGTTGTGGTGAGTGGGGAGCATGGGGAAATCGGGGGACGGGGTTGCCGGTCGCCGGGCGGGACAGGTCCGAGCCCGCGACGGCCGCATCGCTGGCTCCTACTCCAACTCCAGGTCTATTTTTAGCGCTGTGTCACCCACCGGCCACCGCTGGCTCTTGCGCCCTCCACATAAGCGAATAATCGTAAAAGATGTTATGCATAATATCCATACCTACCTCAGGTATATTGTTCAGCCATATGCATAAGCAGTAAACATTTTATGTTCAAGTATTTTCAACCTTGTTCTATCGATGGTTGTTAAAAATCAAAAGGTGAACGTAGAAGATCAAGCAGAAATAGTTACTTTGTTGTTAGAACCCTGTATAATTTAAGAATATTTTAAAATTTGGTTTCTTACCAAAACAAAATCTCATTATAAAATTTCGGTCTGTTTCAACTTTCACATTGGCTTTTTAACGAACGCAGGACATAGTTTATTTTAATTCTAATCACGTATTCAACAGCTAACAGTAAGTAGCCAGTCATGATGTCATTGGCATGTCATGATTTGTGCTCCTCTGTATTATGTAAGTAGAATTCAAGTTGTTATGTAGTGCTTAAGTAATATATATATAAAAGTCACTAATCCTTTTGAGTTAACGATTGTAAAATAATTTTGGACCTTCACAGTTTAAAATGAATTTGCCAAAGTTTGATGTTTACTTCAATTATCAATTGGCCGCGCACAATTTAAATCCAAATTGTTAGAAAAATAAGAAAACAAAGTTCAATATTCTTAGGTAAAAACAACTTTCGGCTTTGTTAAATTCATGTAAAATACAAAGACACACATGCTTTCTCAAACCTACTACAGTTTAAAACTTCTAGTTTGTGTAAGCGAATGGTATTAGCAATAAACCAAACAAGGAGTGAGGAGTGAGGAAAGGAGGACAAATTTACATGTGCCGTTTCTTTACGACTCACTGGATGTGCAGCTATTATTTACATATACATACTGTATATATATTTTCAATTAACATTCATAAATAAAATTGTACAAACAAACAATGAAACGGGTCACATAGAAGTCTTAAAATGCAAAGGTAATCATTGTAGAGCCGTGCTTACTGTATACCAACCTTAATAAAGTATGATATGAGGTTCCAGGATTGCCAGGAACACCTTTTTTAAACAGACATCATAGGTATTGGGTGTGACCGCGGCTCTATAATGATTTTATAATGACCATTTTAGTACCTAAGCATTTATGAATTTATATCTGAATTATTTTCTTGTTTCTTCCTTTAAGAGCGCACTTTGTTACGTCGATTTTAAAATTTTATTTAAATATGGTATTACAGAGCCTTTTTTAATGTCCTTTACCACCACAAAATACTAAAAGACAACAAGTTATTTTAAGATTTTTTTTCATTTTAAGACCTTTAATTTGTATGTAAAATCCTTTTTTTATCCCCGACGCAAAAAGAGGGGTGTTATAAGTTTGACGTGTCTGTCTATCTCTGGCATCATAGCTCCAGAACGGATGAAGCGATTTCAATTTTTTTTTGTATTACAGAGGACTTATGGGCGAGTGTTCTCAGACATGTTTGATGAAAATCGGTTGAGCCGTTTAGAAGGAAGCTGTGGGGGTAAATGTGGGGAAGAATCACCGAATGTCTGAAAATATACTCGAGTGGGGTCTCAAATGAAAGCGCATCACATGCACATTAAGATATATTATGTTCAATAAATATCGGTTGAGCTGTGAAAAAGCTCTGGGGGTATAAGTGGGGAAATACCTAATATCTGCAAGTTTTTTTTAATTTTTAATTTGATGTTATTATTTATTTTCTTAAAATTTAACAACTTATTTACAGTTTTTAAATTTATTCCTGAATTGATTCATATGATATTGCTTCATACCCAATTTTATCATTCTAGTTCATCGGGAAGTACCCCATAGGATTTGATTCTCATCTGAAATCGCAAAATTTTCGAAAATTTTCAACATTTACGGTCATATCTTTTGATCACGTTGACGTATAACTTTCCATATTTTACAGTTGACAGAAACCATAAGCCTCAGTTTTTTTTTTTTTTTTTTTTTTTTTTTTATATTTATGTCTGATACCTCTAACTGTATCAGAGCCTGTATTCACTTGTTTAATATTTTCTTGCTGTAATGTTATATTTATGTTAGTAAGTATTGTTGTTAATTGTTTTTTTTTATCCTTGTTCGTCGCTATTTGTATAATATATGCTTTTTTATTATATTTAAATTCAATTTTTTCTTCTATTCTGTTTATTATATCTATCTATAAAATTCCATTGTATCTGTCCAAAATTTCTATTATTTATATCTCTAAAGTTCTTTACATTTTGGTTTTTATTCATTTATTACTCTTGTTTATTACATATTTTTGTATCGGATTTTTTCAGTTTTTCTATGTATATATCACGTATGTTTTGTTATTATCTCTTGCGCGTTTTTGTCATTTTTTATGCTTTATGTTTTGCCCATATTCTACTTCGTATTCATTTATTATTTATGTACAATATCTGTCTTCGTTCTGTTATTCATTTCTGATTTAATCTATTAAATTTCTTTTCCTGTCTGACACGTTTATTTATTTTATTATTATTCTTTTATTTTTTTTAATTTCAGTTTCCTTACCCCTATTTTTCCATGTTTTCTTTCCTTTTTTCTCAATGTTTCCTAATTCTCCTATATTTAGTTTTCTTTTCCTATTCTGAATTTTATCTGTGTATTTTCGTATTTTATTTTTCGTCCAGTTTAAACCGACACACTTGGCATCACATATTTTCCATCTGTATTGAATTGCTCACCGATATTTAATTTATTCGCTTTTGCAATTATGGACCTATATGTGATGCCAAGGTTCCTGTTCACTCGCCATCTTATCTTGCCCGCTCGCTGCGGTGCCCTCAGGAGTAAGCCACTCCAGTCCTAGCCAGGGCATCCCATCTTTGCCTTACTTCGCAATTGTTGCTAAAAGCGTTGTGATTTGCTGATGAAATTTTCTCCGCTTTGCAATTGCAGCAAGATGGTGCCACGCCTGCAAGCCAGTCCTGGCAGTCTGTTTTCCTGTGGGCACCGCCGCAGTGGCAACACTTTTCTTCCTTATGCTCACAAAACCGTCTGCTGTGGCCGTAGCCGAGGCAGAGTGAGCATTGTATGAGAGGCGAGTAGTCCTCAACATGCACCCTCTGTAAGTTCACATGCACCGTACCAGCAACTACCATTCGTTTCCATATTGCAGGGGACACTGTCATTACGACGTGCTCCTGCAACAGGTTTCTTGCTCTCTTCCGAAATCGGACCGCCATCCTGATATCCTCTTCTTCGATGCCTTCGAAGATGCCCTTGTTTTGATTTTTCGATCCAACAAGCACATCCTCGTCGCTATTCTTCTTTAGAATATTTCTAAAGATGAGCAGCGGGTCCTTGTTCTGGACATCTTCTGTCAGGAGGCGATCCGATTTCCGAAGCCTTTCTTTCAACTTTGCTCTCTCTTCCTTCGTCTTACATACTATGATGACCTTCTGGTCTCTTGCCTTTCTTACTCTCTCTACCGTTATCCATCCTTCCTTTGCCTTGACAATGTCCCTAACTTGCTCTAACACCTGTTCTCCTGTGTCAAAACTATCCTTGGAGGTTACAACCACCGAATGTAGTGTTGCTCTCTCCGCGGAAACTTTTTTACTGCTGTTTGATGTGACAGCAGCATATGTAGATTTACTGATTAACTCCGTTTGAGAGTTTATCTTTTTGCTTAGATCCCCTAAAATTTGATTGTTCCCCTCCATTAATTGCTTTATCTTTGCTATGTCATCTTCTAGTTTTTGGTTAGGTGGGGTGTTATTAGTTATAGTAGTCGGAGAACAGGGCGGTGCCGGGTACAGTTTATTCCAGCCTGGTTCAGGTAGTTTGAGGTCAGTTTATGTTATGAATTTCAACTTGATACGGTCATGCGTTCTTAAGAAAACAAAGTTTGACACACAGACAGACGGACAAAATGTGATCTTATAAGGGTTCCGTTTTTGCCTTTTGACGTACGGAACATCAAAAAAGGAATATAGTAATTACTTTGCAATCATGCTAGAAAGTACCTGTAATCTCTACATTTTATATTTTTAATCAAAGTGTATAGACTGTTCATTTTTTATCATCGGTATTATCTATTCATATTACTATGAATGAGAGGTTTTTATAGCATTCATCATACATTATCCTACGCGAAGAACATTGAGTAACCGTATAATTTGTAGTCGGTATGTACTTTGTCAAGGAGCTTTCAACTTCACCGTAGGTTTCGCTGCCGCTGACACCCACACGGATGCTGCGATTTCGATGTCAGTCGGTGACTATTGCCACTTGACTGGCATTCGCCGCTGCCCACGCGCCCTGGCGAGGACCCAACCTACGCCTAAAACGCATTATGCAATCAAAATTCCGTAATAATTAAAAAAATAAATTTATTTCTACCATAAACATCACAAGAGAGCGTAGAAAGCCTCCCAGAGTGACGATCAGTCGACGTCCGGTGCACCTGGATTGCCGATGCGCTAGCAGCTAGTACTCGGTAACGCACTCTGCGTTACCGAGTACTAGCTGTTCTCGGTAACGCAGAGTCTCGTGAACCAATCTCTACACCACCATGGCTAAAACAACCAATTACAATCCAATATGATTCAATTTATTTAAAACTCAAATTACATCGTTTTAAGCTTTATTGCCTAGGAACTCGCAGTATGCTAATAACGTAACTTAAGACAATATAATAATAAATATATATGAACAAATCACACAGATGGAGTTAGCCCCAAAAGTATGATCGAGTCTTACGGAATATAACTCAACGATACTAAATATAACAAATACATTTATAAATAAATATATTCAAGACCCAGGTTAATTAGAAAAAGATCCTTTTTCATCTTGACCTAACCGGGGATCGAACCCGGGATCTCCTCAGTTGCGGGCAGACATATTGTTTTATTATTTGTTTCGGAAACTACTTACTATTGAAATCGAAGTTTTCCAAAGAATTTCGAATCGAAAAAAAACTATGAAGTTTTCCTACCTAAATTGAAGTGACAGCATTCACATCAATTCATTTTGGACATTGGATTGGATTCTAATATTAATGAAAGGATTGAAAAAAATTGCGTATTTTTGTAATTTGTTGAAAGAATATTGGAACAAAATTCTACTTTCTCATTACGAACAGTTGAGTACTTACCCAGGAAATACACACATATTTACTTAGATTGAAAAGAGGTCGTTGCCTGACGACCTGGCATCGTTGCATTTATTTGCTCAACTGTTTCATATTGTATACCTGTATAAATAAAAAATCCTGTTAAATTTATGTAACTGTGTTATTATTGTTTTTGTAATTATTCTTTGTTATCTATACATATAATAAAATAGTAAAAATATTTAGTCTGTGTACATTTACTAATTTTGACTGAAATGGATAGACATTTAAAATGAATAAAAAAAGTTGTCATTTGAATTAACTCTTGGATTTTTTTTTGTGTTGGTTATTGTCATGATAAACTTTGTATAAAAGAAATGGGGGATTCCCGGGCAATTCCTGCAGGAATTTCGGAAGTACTTCCCGAAATTCCCATGGTAACGGGAACGAAGCCCACGCGCACGACGTCGCGGGCCACAGCTAGTATACAATACAATATATATTGATGTGTTGAAATCTACACAGAAAAAAATGGAATCGGCATTGGTATTATTATATCTAAAATATCGTGTCAATGCCTAAAACTATATAAATTTAGCATTAGCACGATAGCATGATTAGGAGGATCCACGGCTTAGAGCCCACAGCCAAATCACCCTTTAGATGAGAAAGGGCAGTGGGACACGACAGCTGATGGTAAATCGTCGTTAGCACTGCGCTACGACGCTGCTGATCCATACTTATACTAATATTATAAATGCGAAAGTCTGTCTGTCTGTCTGTCGCCTCTTCACGGCTAAACTGCTGGACCAATTGTGATGAAATTTGGTGTGGATATAGTTATGCACTAGGAGTCAAACATAGCCTACTTTCGGGCGCGATATAACCGAGGCGCACGCGGGCGGAGCCGCAGGCAACAGCTAGTATGTTATAAATCAAATTTCAAATGGTAATGATGGATATTATCAATCTCCTTTTAGGAAGTTAATATTGATGGTTCTTGAAATTAATTGTTTTCTTTTGATAAGCCAATGCCCAATTTTTACGAATTAATGATTATGGAAGGCAATATACAAGTTTCCTATTTAATTTCCACCTCCACAGGCGACTGTGATTCATTTGTTGCCATTTTCAAGCGGCCATAATCCGGTTGTTATTGTACAAAGTTGGAAAAGCCTGATTGGAGCCGTCCACCTTGATATTTGGCAGTCGATTTTAAAATGTCACATATTGGAATCTCGCAAGTGGCATCGGACAAGTTAATAGCAAATATTATTAGAAAATTAGCTTTTATCGATATATTGTACGTTAATTATCTAAAATTTTTAAAACAATCATTAGAAGCCTCTAGGTGTCTATGCTCATACAGTTTCCGGATTCAATGGTTTAGGTAGTGACCGTCGATGAGTCAGATTAAAATGACTTTGTTTGGCTAACTTAAAATGAATAGGTTTCATTCGAAGGAAATAACATATTTCTGAACTAAATGATCATATACACGCACGATACAAAAATCGTTTATTGCTTTTACCTATAATTCTTGTGCCTTAAAATTTTAAATGTATTATTATACTATGTAAATTTTGTTCTTAACGCAGCAGTGAAGATACTCTCTCTATAACTATTGTTTGGAAAAATAAACATAAAATAATAATAGAGACAGTGGCATTTGCTGATATCAATATCAAAAACGTACTTACATATTTAGAGATTTGTTAGATACCTCATGAGTAGGTATTAATATTAGTACTACTAGTAAAAATATCCCCCAAATAAAAAAGAATACTTGGCAGAGATTTAGA
The DNA here is from genome assembly GCA_947044815.1 of Apomyelois bistriatella. NCBI lineage: Eukaryota > Metazoa > Arthropoda > Insecta > Lepidoptera > Pyralidae > Apomyelois > Apomyelois bistriatella. The sequence continues at coordinate 7,810,974 of OX345690.1, forward strand.
ATGCACGCGTAGATCGTCTTTCACGAATTCTTCAACCTCTATTATATGATTTTTGTCAATGACATCCCACTAAAATATTTTCACGTAAAATGTTGTCAAGACGAAAACATATAACTTGCACTGTTAAAAAGTTATGAGAACTCGTGTAGACCCAAGCTTCTAACTCTAAACGTCGTTTCTCTAACTTCACAAACTACATTTTAACCAAAATACTTACTTACTGCAATGGCTCAGCGACCCAAAAAGGATCTTAGCTTAACACCAGAGCTCTCCACCGTTCCCTGCTCAGCGCCTCCACATCAGTTTTTTGGATGGCTTTCAGGTACTTTATCATTTCTACGGTACCTACCTAGAACGACCGACTGGTCGCTTTCTACTTTTTTTTTGTAGGATTACTCAACTGCTCGATCCTCTCTCATTCTATCCACGTACCCGAGCTATCGCAGCCTCGCTGCCTTGGTTTCACCTAAGTATAAAATTAGGTTCCTGCACTAGATCCTTCACTTCCTATTTTTCCTTATTCTCCATTCACCATCTTCCTCCCTGACTGGGCCCAGAATTTCGCAAGGTCTTACTTACTGCCACCAAGAGCTTTGGGTCTTTGTATTCCTTTTATCAGCTTGGACACTAACACTGTGTGAAGAGCTGCTGAGCTTCTCAAGGTGCTCTGGGCTGTAATTTCAACCTAACCCTCTGATTGGTGTCTGTTATCGTGCAAACTAGATATTTAAACCTTTTCACCCCTGTATAGGTAATTTGTCTAACTGTGAGATTTTCTATAACTTCCATTATGTTCTTATATCTTTTTACTTGAAAATATGTAAGCGCCCGGTAACATCACGTGACAGATATCTCCCCACTACAGGTAAACCCCTCTTGGCAGTAGTAGTGTCGGATGAGTATGAGTGTAACGCTCTCTTCTCCTTGGGTTCGCCGAGCGGTGCAGACGTGTATTGTGCTCTAGTGATTTAACATGGCCTTTATTAGTATTTGATATTGATATGATATTGCTGTTGATAATTTTAATATGTATTCAAATGTAACTGTAGATTAACATAGGTAGGCACGGACGAGGGATTGGTACGCTTCAGGCTGGATCCCAGTGATAGGAGCGGGGTTGGTGCTCCTATCTTTACCGTGATTAGTGCCAAAGCTTAGACACGAATGGGTAATTCGGTCGGATAGCTGATATCAGAAGTGGTATGATGAAAGAATATTTCTTAATATTCTACCACGCCTAGTAAATTGTACATGTTTTGTGATATTTAATTGTTAACATTCTGACACACACGCGTTAGTAAATTTAACAAAACGGTTAGATTAAATTTGTAATCTAAAGTAGTCGAAAAAGTATTTGTGAGTGTTAAAGTGTGAATGAATGTTGTGATAATATACCACAGCTGTAAGTATTGGTGCAGAAGCGGTAAGTCTTTTTAAGTTTTATGTGACTCCAATCCTAAAAAGTGTGAAAAAAATATATCTCTGAAAATTATTTATTTTGTGGGTATTTGAATGAAATAATGTAAAAAAAAAATCGATTTGTGATGAAATACCGTTTGTAAATGTTTGAAATAAAGTTGTTTACTTCATTCTCGATTTTAGCATAGGTGAGGGTTTCGATCAGTTAAAAGCCACAAATGACCGAAACGGAAAGTCACAAGGGGCTCGGAACACTGATAAACAACCCAAGATACTATGCATTATCGAGGTGGTTATACATTGAATGTCTGAAATAAAGTTGTTTACTGTCATTTTCGATTTTAGCATAGGTGTGGGTTCCGATCAGTTAAAAACCAGAAGTGACTGAAACGGAAAAGTCATAATGGTCTCGGAACACTGATAAACAACCCAAGATACTATGCATTATCGAGATGGCGGGGTCATTATAGAAAAAGCATAAATGGTGATTTGTATTCAATCAATGTATTATTGTTTCATGGTTCGAGCTCGACGGTCGTGGACGACCGGATTTTTCAGGACGGCCGAGTGTTAGCGCCCGGTAACATCACGTGACAGATATCTCCCCACTACAGGTAAACCCCTCTTGGCAGTAGTAGTGTCGGATGAGTATGAGTGTAACGCTCTCTTCTCCTTGGGTTCGCCGAGCGGTGCAGACGTGTATTATGCTCTAGTGATTAACATGGCCTTTATTAGTATTTGATATTGATATGATATTGCTGTTGATAGTTTTAATATGTGTTCAAATGTAACTGTAGTTTAACATAGGTAGGCACGGATGAGGGATTGGTACGCTTCAGGCTGGATCCCAGTGATAGGAGCGGGGTTGGTGCTCCTGTCTTTACCGTGATTAGTGCCAAAGCTTAGACACGAATGGGTAATTCGGTCGGATAGCTAATATATATTAATAAATAATCTAAATAATAATATTTCTCGAATACTTGTACCTCTGTCTGGTAGCGGATTTCGACAACAACAGCATTTTCAAAAAGGGGTTATATTATCCTAGGTGTTGCCCGCAACTCAGCCCGCGTGGGACTCGTCTATAAAGACATGTAAATAAAATCAAATTTTTTTTTTTATTGACAACGAATAAGTTATCTAAGTACGCAAGTCAGGCTTCAAAACCTAATTCACACTATATTAAGATACTCTATGGACATGATTGAAAAAAATATATTAACTCATTCGCTGCCTAGAAACGTATAACAATTGATAGGTATTAAGTTGTTTAAAACTTACAACACTGTGTTAAAAAATATTATACACTTTTCTAAGATAGTCTAAAAGACATAGTACTTACTAGCTGTTGCCCGCGGCTCCGCCCGCGTGTAGGTCGCTTTTCGCGTAACCTGTGGAAACTACAACTATCCAGACCTATAGTTAATTCTATTGTATCCTTTTCCCGTGCCAATTTTATAAAGCCATTACATTTCTACAATATCATTAAATATTAGGGCCACTTCTTTCTCAAATACCGTTTTTAAAATCAATAGGAATCAGTATTAAACAGTCGTAAAATTCTGAAAAAAATATATGTTTTTAGTTGAGGATATAGCAGAGTGAAATTCGCTTACAGTAACAGTACCAATATCAGACAAAATTCGCTCGATAGAAAAATCTAAGTTGCCTCCTTTGGAAGTTTATTTTCAATACTATGCCTAAAATAATAAACTTATTGTCCTGCTTTTTATACCAACCTTTAGATAAAGTATTTATATAGTGAAAATAGCTGAAGTAGATTTTGTAGTGTTATTTTCCCAAATATGATGTCTTAATGCCTACAAAATGAGTGAGCGCCGCGACTACGCGGCTTACGGACAACGGACCTTCAGAAGAAGGAGCCCTTAACATTCATACTATCAATCTTTGTCTCTAAAAGAGTAGACGTAGCCTATTACAGAGTCATTAGGACCTAAAATCCACTCCCAAAGTTTTAGTGGGCGTGTAAAGTGGAGAAAATCTCAATAAATAGTGATAAGTCAGATAAATTCGTCCTTACGACACGACCGTATGTTCCGTGAAACACTGATTTGATTATTTTTTAAACCAAAGCCAACCCAAACCAACCAATCAATTCAAATAGCTTACAATACAACACAACAAACGACCGATAAACAAACCAACCAATAGTACTAAATCAACAACCAAATTTTTTTTAAATAAGGAAAAATTTCAATCTGCTATTAAAATAAAGTCAGCGCCATCTATTGGTATTTTATGTAACTAAATCATACGCCCACAAACATTAAATGTGTTATTTTGTTAAAATTTAATAGAGACTGCAGTGTGTTTCTGTCTTTATTGATATAAGTAGAAATTTTAGCTTTATCTAAATTAAATACGTTTATGTAAATCGCATTCAACTGTTTAAAAGTTTTGAAGCAGTGCTTGTAGTAAACTTTAAATGACCATAACTTCTATTTCCCTTAACCGATTTTGATGAAACAAAGATTTTACAACGCTCCTAATTATATGTAATTCACCTGTGAAAACAAAAATTGTTTTTTTGGTTTTTATTACTCTTCTTTAATTGCCCCGTAGAGGTTTTTTAGAAAAATATTTAATGTACAGACACTCGATTTTTACTGTCTTATTATATGTATAGATAGATAAGTACAAAATACTTTTATATTAACGGAGTTAACGCTAAGAGCTTTCTCTAAGTAAGAAAATAAATCTAGAAAACAAATAAAAAACGAAAACAGAAAATTATTGTTTATGGCAGGATTCGATCCAGCTACTTTCTAGAAACATTTCTTTACTAAAATATTTAAATAAATAGACTTCTAAAAAATTAATACAATACAAAAAAAGGGTAAAAACAAAAGAAGTAATGTCTAGCAGGATTCGAACCCTCTACTTAAAGAAATGATCCGCGACCTCTACCGATAGGCCAACATGCTTTGCTTGTTACTGCCGAAATTTCAAATGGGTTTTGTCTATAGGTACGCAACTTGCAGTGTTTGAAGTAAATTTTCAATCGACCATAACTTCTTTTTCCCTTAACCGATTTTGACGAAACAAAGTTTTGACAACGCTCCTAATTATATGTAATCCAACTGTGAAAACCGCGTTTAAATCCGTTGAGTATTTCCGAAGTTATAACGTACCAGACAGACATACATACATACATACATACATACAGACAGACAAAAATTCCAAAAACTGTCTTTTTGGTTTCTGTTACTCTTTTTTAATCGCAATCTATCAGTTTATTTGAAAAATATCAAATGTACAGACACTCGGATTTTAGTGTCTTATTATATGTATTGATTAGAGTAATATATTTGGGACCCAGCCATCATTCCCATTTTATGGTGGCTACGTATTTTGTCCAAAATCGAGGTCGGATGTACCTAGCTGGTATATCGAGGAGCTCAAGTAATTAGTTAATACGTATTTTGTTTGAAGCATGTGGGCGAGATATATGACAGAATCGCAAGCAGCAAAAGTTGGGTCGCAGGACGGTCGCAGACTTGTGACGTGCAGCTCGTGGTTGCGACACATGGAGAAAGTTGCGCTCGACTGGCGAAATCACGCCCACATCCACTGAGTGTGCCAAATCTTCCAATAGCCCCCACTGCTTATATGGAAACTCAATGAGAGAGATCAGTAAAAGTTGTTTCGGCTCGTAACGTAAACAATCTGTCAAGGATAAGTTCTTGAATCATGAGCCAGATTGATTATGTTTTGTATAGGCGAACATTGTCACTAATTTTATAGTTTAAATAAATGTATGTATGTTAACGTCATCAATCAATATAATTTTATACTTATTTTTTGTCAATTAAATTAATTTATTTCAGACAATAATTTTCAATAAAAAGTCCATATTTATTAGTATTTTGTCCTATCCAATATATAGTACTATAGTACTACAGTAAAATATTGTTTTTATATTTTATTTGGATAAAAAATTGATAAAATATTAAATAATTTTCTTAAAATTTGGGTCCTTTTAATTACAAATATATCAGGCAATTCTCGACCCTTGTTGATTACTTATTAAGTAATAAGACTTTAATAATCTGTCTTCAATGTTGGCCAATAACTAATTTCTACGATCCCTCTGAACCAGTAACACTCGGGTTATAACTATAGACTTTCAGTTATTTATAAAAAAAATCATTTTTTTATAAATCTTGTTGTACAGACTTTTATTTTATCGTTTTCAAATAACGCTTTCAAGGAACCTTAGTCAAGCTGAATCCAAGTTTCGTTTAATTAATAATTCGTTTTAATTATAAAATAATATAAAGAGAACTACTAAACTATATGTGTATTTTACAGGGTATTGGACATACAATGGGGTAAATGCAATATAAAAATACTTGATATTTCACATCTACTATGTGAATTATCAAGACATCATGGAACTGTAAGTATTGCTATTTGTAGTACATATCAATTAACAGGCATTCTTAACATACAATACAACTTCTTTTTAACGCAACTCGATACGGTCAGCTACCCACAGCAAAGACACGAATGGCATTTCGGTAAAAAGTAATGATGTGACGGCGCGACGTACGACACGCACCTTCCTATGGCATAAGATTACGTGTCCACGTATGCGACGCAACCTTGCGATGCGGGTTGCGATCACGATGGTACGGTGAGCCGACCGTGACACTGACGGCGGCTCATAATGAGGAACATGGTATATTATATACAGTAGTGCTTGTGTTGCCGGTTGAAATTACCTCGTGCACCAAAATGTTATTGGTGCACGAGGAAATTTTGAACAATTTTGAACCTATTGGCAACTGTTGAGATAATCTAGAGTTTAAGACTGGGGCTTAAAATCTTTTATTACGACTACTCTTCTTTTATTTTTCTTAGATGTAAAGTACCTTAAATAAGTATATATAATATATGTTATGTTTTTAGGTTTAACCTTCTCGACCCTTGTCGGTTCTCCTCTGAACTCCCGTCCCGAAACCTTATATATATATATATATATATATATATATATATAAGGTTTGGGCGTATTATATATGTATATTATGTATATATATTATATAAAGATAATATATTAACAAAAAATAATATAAATATAAACTGTTTTCAACCGACTTTCAAAAAAGAAGGAGGATCTCAATTCAGTTGGTTTTTTTATATTTGTTATCGCATATGTAATCGCATTCTTTTTTCATATTTCTCATCGTTTCGATACAAATCAGCAGATGTTTTTATATTTTCATTTTTTAATTCGCTAAAATTTAACTTTAGTGCAAAACGAGATACCATTAGGTTAATTGTGTATCTTTGTGCCAATTTGTGGTTTAGTATGAGTATGTAGCGCCTAACCCAAACTAATGGATCTATTTTCAATAATATACCCGTAAACTTGTTAGTTTCCTATGTTGGAGTAACAATTTTAAAACGTTTTTATTATTTTATAGCTTGAAGACTCGGAATCAGCTCATTTCCTACTTCACAATATCACCAACTTTCACGGGTCTGATTGATGTGTAATTTGTGCACAGAAACTTTTTTCGATGTATAATCTAAAATGTAGAATCTCGAACTAAATGTTGAAAAATTGATTGGCTTTTATTTAACAGTTTTATTAAGCTAATTCGATGAAGATGCGAGACCTGACTTTAGGGTTTGTAATGAAGAAAATTGACAGTTATTTGACGAAAATATCATGATCGCAGGTCGTTTTCACGGCGAAGTTTAAGAGCATTTGCATTTCACAGCAATTTAGACAGTGCTATTTTGTCCAATAAGTAGCTAACCTGGCCCTTATCCAATAGTTTGGTTTTCTTCGAAAATCAAATTCAATTGTATGTGAAACGCAACGGAAACGTATAAATTAGTAATATATATTACTGACAAAAAAATAAAATGTTCATAAAATTAAAACTTATTTAGCGACCCTGTTAACTTTTAGCGTTTTTTGTAATTACGAAAACAAATTTATTGTTGGGTATATGTACGTCAGTGGCTAAATAAAAAAGTATACCAGAAAAAGTGGAAGAGTACTTTATTAAATACCTAAGCTACTCTTAGCCCTTAACATAACACTATTCTTGTTCTTTTAACAACTACATTTATCGATATTACAAAGAAAATATGGGTATCTATTTTCGCCAGATCAATTTAACATCAAGGTAGGAGTTTGATGCAAAGCAATGTAGAGTTTTGCAGCGGGCTCGCCTGGGAGCTTCGGCCCTCCGAGTGTGAGTACCTCGATGCCTCCGCGACCGTTATCCGGTCACCGCTACGCCGCACACCGATGCCACACCGTGGAAATTACTACAACATTAAAACCGTTGGGAATTAGAAATAAGAACGGTTCATGCTCGCCCCGCAAAACTAAGCATAATAGCTACGACTCCAGTCTTAAATTCACGCAACTCATAATAGCTATGAGTTACGACAATGTCCGTTTGTCCGTTTATAGCGCAATTTTGTTCGGCTGCGATCGCCGGCTGTGGGATACTCTTGGCAATTAACGACTTTAATCAGAACCGTTTACGTTTTGAAACAACTATAGGGATTGTTATAATGCAACAGGAAATGGTCGTGGAAGCGAGAATGCGGCTTGTCTTTAGTGTCGACGAGTTGAGTCGTACCTGCAACGACCTCACGACTCGCGGTGCCGTCACGTTTGGGTGCTCAGGAAAGGCGCCGATAAATCAATAAACCTATTTACTATCATACCAGAGAAATTTATTTTGTAACTTTGTAATGTTTTAAAACTTGTTTTTCTTGTCTATTGACCTTTGATAACTTTGGTTACAAAAAAAAATCGCTTCATAGATTTGTTTAGCGAAAATTTGTTATAAATGAAGATTACTACTGAAAATATGAAATAATTCAAAAAAAAAATTATGTAGGGAATAACGAATAAAAATTATTTAAAATATTTATTCTTAATAAAAATATTTTTTATGTTAAACGATATAAATCCCTTGCTCCCTAATAAATTTAGAAGCCGTAAAAACTTTGTTCTGCTGGCGTGTACTTTTAACTGAAATATATATTTTTTTCAGTGGAACCTACTTTTGAACATATAAGAAGATAGTGGTTTAGTGTTGTATATTTAAAACCATGTCACTTAAAATTAATTTTGAGTGGTTAAGGATGTTTAATGCAACGTCTATGTTTTTTTTACAATTACTACTGTAATTATTTATATACAGTTTATTTTAATGTTAGTAAAAGTAAAAAAATAATATGAAATAAACGAGTAATAATTGTGCAGAACATTATGTAGCACCACAGATAACAGAATATGCTATTAGTAGCATCCTAGCACCACAGGTAAGAAGAGACTATCCCAGTTCCAGAGAGCGTGCGCGTTGATGTCTTTAATATGGGGCAGCGGCCCTGACCGCGGCTCGCCCTAAAAAACTTAACGTGCGCATTGTCTAAGCTTATTTTATTCTTATAGATGGATAAATATTTATGTGTTCCATTTATCATTTTATTGTATGGCTTAATTTCATCGTCGTTCCTTCACTTCCCATCAGGTGGGCCATGTGCTTGTTTGATTACTAAATGATAATATAAATAAGTTCTTAATTATATTAAATGGAAAATATGTACCATTCAACACACACTCTCACATTGTACATCCTATAATGCTTTACGTGATGCACAATGTATAATTATATACAATCGCGTCTACTAATCACGCACACAGTACTTGACTCCTATAATAATTTTATTAACTGCCTTCGAGATATATCGTTGCGGTTTAGCTTTATACGTAATTGCGATTGCATTTAATGCTTCATTTTATTAAAATACAAAACGAAGCTTTCAATTGTAACAAGCTTTTATGAGAGTTTATACTTTTACAATAACTGGGGTAAAAGTGTTCATTCTCTCAAGGAGAATCATGGCGGATAAATAGTTGCTTATGACTAACTATTTAAATTAACAAATGATATTTTAAATTAACAAACTTTTAATTATCAAAATATTTTTGAAATACTTATTTTATTTCAGATCCTGTACAATCAAATGATGTATTTATGTAATTTGTACAATAAAGTATTTATACTAGTAGTAATTCTTAATCTATGATTTATCAATTTATTTGAATGACTGGTAGATAATGCTCGTAGCATTAAGTCCGCCAATTGTATGAGTATTTTTCACTTATATATAAGTATATGCTGTACTAGGTTATAGCGCGCCCAAAAGTAGTCTATTGATTATTGACTCCTAAATCTATAACAAAATTCATCAAAATCGGTCCAGTTACACTAGGTCCAGATAGACAGAAAGACATTTTTGCATTTATGGTATTAGTATGGATATTATGGATGCGTAGTCAATATGAGAGTATATTCAAATATTTCGAAAAAACTTTCACTTCAGATAGGTATATAATTTACTACGTTATAGTTAAAACTACCTTTATTTAGTAATAAATACTTAAGGTGCATGATCTTAAAATAAAAGCTACACACAGCCAAGCTATTAATAAAAAATATAGTAAGTAACAATATTATCTATGTTGCATCAATGTGTTAGGTTGAGGCAAACATTTGACCTTCGTCATGGCTGTCCAGTGTTCTAATAAGATGCTAAATATAAAAATAAACAAGAGCTATATTTATTTGCATTGACTCGTAAAAAACTCACATCATAACTTGTTTGAAAACGGAATGTATCTAATACCTACTACATTATCTTTTATTCAATTTTGCTTTATCGCTTTTTATCGCTGAGCTTGAATTGAACATCTTTAGAGGCGTAGCCTCCATACACAATCGAATTGAAGAGCCATTACTGCGATTGTATTTTTCAATGGATCTATAAAAATAGATGTAATTGGTATGTAGAAAAAAACGAAGAACTCTTATTGAGTCGGACGCGGGCGCTCCGCCCGTTCTGATCGAGAGGATGCTAATAGCCACACAGAAGCTACACGCGTTTTTTATATTGCATACATACATAATTGAACACACAAGTACACATTAACCTACTCTACGTTTTACTATTTGTTTCCGTATAATTCTTGTTTTCCAATTGGATTGCCATTATGAGACGTAAAATTCAACTTCGTAAGGGGGTTTCTTGCTGGTTTTATTGTGCAGACACGGGGCAGTTTTATTACTTATCTGGCGCAAAGTGAAAAGCTGGAGCGAGACTTTGCCCGCTCGGACGCCGGGAATCGTGCGCTAAGGCGAGGTTGGTGGACGGGCGGCGCAGGCTCCGGCATAAAATAAGGAGGCTTACAATAGTACATCACTGTCGAGGCCAGAAATGAAGCAATTTACGGCCGAGTTATATTGCAAGGCTGAAGCGCAGCTTAAAAATACGAGGCTTGTACGGTACTTTTCGTCCTCTGAAATACGTCTCTTGTGATGAAATAACATCGTATCAAATTTTGCAATAGCGTCAACAATAAGCTAGCATTCGCTGTGTTCCTTTATTCAAAATTTTCAAATGTTCATACATACTTTTAAACAATAAAATAACTTATGGTTTTTTAAATTACATTGTTGTCTTAGGCCAGCAATGAGTCTATTGACGTATTGTTTTTTTTTTTAATAATTAAGTTATTACCGAGCAAGAGAAAGCAAATTCATTTAATCCAATATTCACTATGAAACATAGTGAGATACGCATACTATTTGAGAGTAAAACGTTAACTAAAGAACCAGGTCGTCGTTAAGCCGCTGACTGATCCCGGACGCCAACTGGCGGTCGAAGCAAAACCATGTTAAAAGCGTTGAGGTGATTTAGAAAGACTGAAACCAGGGCGTACAAGATCGATTGCGTCCTATTGGATAACGAAGAAAGATAGCAGAAATGATAAGCAAGTCATCGTAGAGGCGCGCTTTAAGCATACTAATAACGATTGATAGATATAATTATACCTGAGGCTCTTTTCTGTATTTCGGATATTTTATAGCACAGGGCCGCGCGGGGGCGGAGCGCCGCAGCCTGCGCGAGCGCAACAGCCTTCTACTCTGCGGCTCAGTCATTGTCCGACCAACACCGCGGTCGCACATACAGTCGACCGGTGTCGCTACTACATTTGTCGTATCAGTGCCCGTTAGGATCCACTCCGATCGCTGGAGTGTACGTTAAGTGTGGTGATAGTGTGTTTTCAGCTATACAAGCTAAAGTGTATTGCTTCAAAGTATCACTATCTACGTTGTGTGGACAGTTCCACGGAGTAGTCTAACAGCTATTCGTCTGCCGGCGAGGGAAGGCGGATCGCTTCTACCGGGAGGAATGAGCCCCGCACACCACCGATCCCGCACTCACCGATGATCTCAAGGTTGGAATCTTGGGTTTTGCTCTCGCACTCACGCGCGCTTTCTGTATGCGCTGGCGCAACTTCGCACGACACGACCCCACGACCGCGCTCGCATTCTCCTTAGTAATCACCATTCTGATCTCGTTTCAATACAATTCTATGTGCATTCACTTAACTACTCGGAGAACTATTCACAAATTGATAGCTGCTATGTTAACGATTACTTTTCTATTATATAATATTTCCTATTGGAAACTACGGATCCAATTTGAAATGAATAAGTGACTAACATCCTTCCTTGCCACAAGAATCAGAATTAGACAATATCGGATAAGTACGTAAATTACAAAAAAAAAATGTTAGAACTTTGAGTAGTTAAAGTAAGGATAGAATGAGATAAGTTGATAAAGATGATGAACTAGATAAAGATAAAAATATACACTAAACATAGTCAAAATATCTTAGCTAGGTAGTTTAAGCATAACTAGAATTTTATTGACTAAAAGTGCTATTTAATTCATATGCCGTCATCATACCAGTTTTGAAGTTATTAATTGAAATATAAAAGTAGCGACATACTTGTCTAGAGTCCTAGGTTTTTTAAATTCTTGGAATTCAAAGAATTTCGAATTTTCATTTTTGAGGACACAAATATTCGGAGTAAGATAACAATTCAGCTTCCTATTTTTAAGTTATTACTTATAAAATACAAGATATGAGCCCAGATAAAATATCATCTTATTTAAATCCGCTCGTTTCCGAGTCAAACTCCAAGTGCGAGTCAATGCACGCCCAAGAATGGACGAGTACTCAATGAACAAATACTTAACTTTTATTATTGACAGCATGGTTTCTACTTCAAATGAACTAAATTGAATATTAGACTGTGCAGACAGGTCTATAGACAAAGCTTAACCTTTTAGTAATGAGTCTCAGATTAATATAATTTAATATGAACTGCTTGTGTATCATAGATTAAAAAAAAAAAATTGCGTCACTTTAAATAGATATAACATATGACACTAAATGTATGGGAACCGGCCGCGCCGTTTGCGGGGGGTAAGGGCTGAGGTAAAGGAGGGTAGGAGGGGGGGTCCGTCACCAAATACACACATTATGGAATGAGTTCACAAACTATTCTTATTGCAAAATCAAACAAAAATGACTTTATGATACAGGATTAAGGCTTAGTACAAATGCACTGTATTTCCACTCCGACCAACTAAGCAGTCTGAGCCTAGTAGACCCAGGGGTTGTGAGAGCTTATTTAGTTGTTTCTAGTTTTGTTAGGACATTGCAGGCCTGATTCACCTGACTGTCTGATAATAAAGATGATTCTGTGCTTCGGAATGCACGTTAAGCCGTTGGTCCCGGCTGCCATCTGGTAGTCGTTAAAGGAACCATTTTAAAGGCCGGAAGAGGCTTCCGACGAACTCTGACACCAGAGTGTACATGGTCAATTGACCGTCTCACCTACACAAAAAGATGATGAGTCTGAGCAGGAAATAATTAAATTTCTATGTATATTCTCGAGCAATAGAAAAAAGTTCACATTCGTAAAAAAGTTCGAAGTGTACGTACGGTATTGCCGTTTGTAATGTTTGAGCGTAGGTTTTGTTCTGGTCTGGAGATAAAGATACCTTCTCGTTCTCAATACGAGTGTTATTTATCAAGTACATACTATTTTTTAATTTATAATTACTAATATATTTAAATAAATAGGATACAAAGGTCAGACGTCAATCGCTTCATTGAACCATGATTAATAGCGTACCCTGGGCTCTGAAACGTAAGCTGAAGATGCAACCGGGAAAAACACGCTAGAGCGAAGACATATAAATAAATATATAGTATATAATCATAATATAAAATAAGGCCGGGAAAGATGAGCGCACAGTTACTTTAGCCTATTTACGCTCGTGATACCACAGAATAGATAACAGTAATAATACCTGGAGTGTCACTAGCGTGATATTACTAGTAAGTACTATTATTTATTGTTAGGTTTGAATACATAATCTAATTAAATAGATAGACAGGAAAACGAAGCCATTTCATTATCGAATTTATATGTACCTTTTTATAGATGAGTGTCCTTACAATAAAATTCTCTTTTGAAATTCTGATTGGAAAATTTGATGTCTTCTCTATTAGTCACAGTTTACTTAAGTTCCATAAACTAGAGCAACATTATAAAACTAATTTTACTCGCTCTTTCAAATAACAGCACTGAATATGATAAACTGAACTAATCTTAATGAGCTGGTATCCATAGGTCCTCTAGGCTATGACCAAATGTTAAGTACCAAATCTGTTAATAGATTTGCAGTTATATCAGGTAATTGCGTTGTTGCAGTCAGAGCAAGAATCTTGGAGCGCGGTAGTAGCACTGCAGCATATACATAAGGTTCAAATTTAGAATGTAATTAATGTTTAGTGTATAACCCAAGGGAAAACTAAAATATTTTGCAATTTCGGTCCAGTTTTCTAGATACACCAACTGCATAAATAACTTTGTAATCCCATATAAATATATAGGATAACAAAGTTACATTCGCAGTGAACGAACCAGTGTACCTGCATACTTATACTTCGCCCGCGTTACCAAAAGGCAATATGTATGTCGTAAAGTAGTTCTCTGTAATCTACAAAAAGAAATGAGATACCATCAAAAACAAAACTTATAAAAATTCCAAGTCTCGCTTAGTTGTTCTACCGTCAAAAGTTGTGAGATCCATGTAATACCAAGCCGGTTAATTTATTCAGTCCCTTCTTAAGCGGACCTCTTGTCTTCGGTTATCACTACATAGTATAAAACAAATTCGCTTTCTCTGTCCCTAATATCCCTTTGTATGCTTAAATCTTTAAAACTACGCAACGGATTTTGATGCGGTTTTTTTTATAGATAGAGTGAATTAAGAGCAAGGTTATTATGCCCATGCAAAGCCGGGGCGGGTCGCTTGTTGCGTAATAAGCTAACTTAAATACATCTTCTAATCTTCTAAATAATTAGGACGACTTGCCAATCGCACGAAACCATCTAATTCATTATAATTAATAGGTTTGCATCATTAGTGGATAATAATGTGTTTTCACGCGATGGCCATATATATATTTTTCAGAGTGACAGAGACACGATGTTCAATGCTTATCGTCACTCTAAAAAGTAATAACTCATTCCATTTATATAATTATTACGTCTATTTGTTGCCATTTTGACATGACAGCAGGCAAAATTAGTGAAGTAACAGATTCGCGTAGCATCGATATATCGAGATTACGTTGAATTATTATTGTTATTTTTTTATTGGTTTTTATTAATATTTGATTTTATAACACTTTTTAAATTTAATCATAATTTACTGTTTATATCTGTATGGGCTAGCATGGTCTGAGATGAAGAATACTATTTATTAAACTATTAAGTCACAAACAATGCATCTGGCGGTGGTGGTCATTAGCCAGACTCGATACGATAAATATATCATGAAACAATATGAAAAAATAACCAGAAGTCGAAGCAAACAGGATCATGAGCATAATGGCCTGAGATGACTGGTTTCACTTGTGATTCCAGAATGCCGGTCAGGCTCAAGGGTCAGGTCTATATAACCATCATTAGAACTGTCCGCTGAGCTGGATGTGTGACATATCGCGAAAAGACCGCGTTAGAAACTCCCACCACGTTCGGGACAGCCTTCATATAACATAGCATATAGATAAGCTTCAAAAGAGTGGCCTGCGGTGGTACGATCACGTCTCGTGGAAACAGGTGTCTTGACCATGCCACCTCCCACGGGGCTTGGTATGGTGGAAGGGGCAAACCCAAGACGTGCCAGCTTGACGTCGTGGCGCATTATTAGTCATGCTTGATTTAACAATTTCAAGTTGCTTGCATAATGTATTAGTACCTTCTCAAGTCAATCGACCTAATATACTGTAGAACTAATGTTTAATAGCTGCTGTAATGTTTTCTATTGCGTCCGTTTCCCTTGTTGATTATTAATTCATATCAAGTGGGTAAAAGCTCAATTCACCCTGCACACTCTTGCGTCACAGAGGTCATTGGACCCTCTAAGGTCTGGCATCATTGTTTTGATATTTTTTTTATTATATATCAATTTTGTCTGTAGTTCGACTTATTTCTCCCCCTCTCCCCCTCACCCATATATTTTCCAGGCATTAGGTATTTTCCCCACTAATACCCTTTTTCACAGCTTAACCTATTTTCATTGAACATTTTATTTTGTACTGTGGACGTGATGCGTTTTAATTTCAGACCCCACTCGAGTATATATTTACAGGCATGCGGTTATTCTTTTCCCCTTTCACCACCACAAGTTACAAACGGCTCAACCGATTTTCATTAAACATATATCTAAAAACACTCGCACATAAGTCACCGTTAGTACAAAAAAAAACTAAACTGAAATCGCTTTATCCATTACCACAGACAGACACGTCAAACTTCAAACCCCACGTCTAGTTTTACTTCATCAGATGTCACAGGGAAATAAGAAAACCAGACATTTCGTCTTTTCTTTTCGATCCCGAAGAGTGTCATATAATATGTAAACATTTTTAGTAAGACGTTACAAACAAGAATAATTGGCATCTTCCGGAATTTTATGGTAACACTAGCAATTTCGGAAACTGGTTTCTTCATTCATTTCCCGTTGACATTTACCTTCAAGAATTATGTTGATAATTAATCCCGAATTTTACTTCAAACTCGCCTCCTAACTTCGTTTATCGATACTTGACGAAAGAAACGTAAGAGCAACAACACTATGCTTAGCACATGCTTTTGACTGAATAATATTTTTTTCATTCAAAATGGCGTTGAATGTGCTGTAGTATTTTACATAATATAAGGCTTCAACTTGTATAAAACGTAAAAAGAAGTATCAGGAGAACTCATATTTGGATTTATACAATTATTTTTACATATTGCGAAGGCATAAATCGGCATTAATACCCAAAATTGATTTTTTTTGTTGTCCTTGTATATACTCCGCAATAGACATTAGTAGACTGTGAACCCCAGGATGGCATACACGTAAATATCGTGTATGAGTGGTAAGACAGTTTAGCTTGTCATGCTACTTCTATTAGAGCCGCGTTCCTAGTTCTATGTTGTGTATCATACTACGTTATTGGTCGTTGTCGTTGTTTTACCAGAATAATCACCAAAAAAATCTGTCGTTTATTGGAATACTAGTTGTTGCCCGCCACTTCGTGCGCGTGGGTTTAGCTCCCGTACCAGTGAAAATTCGTTTGTCGAGACAATAATCAACACAAAAAAAGTATTATCCGATCCGATATTGGTTCACTCGTTCGAAATTGTTATATATTTTTCAAGCAAACTCATGCCTTGAATTTCATTAATGACGATAACTTTTTTTTAATGCACCGATTTTGATGAAACAAACTTAAATGTTTTGCTGAGTTAGAAAACAAAGCAATTGGTGAAAGTTTTAGTTTAGGCAAATCGCTTTAGAACTTTGGGAGATAAGCAAATCATACATACATACAGAAAGAAAGACAAAAAATAAAATAAAATTTTTTGCTTTCTATTATTCTTCTTAAGTGTCCCTCTATCCATTTCAGTCAAAATACTAAATGTAAAGACAAAATATTTTTAATGTTTTATTCGTATGTATACCTAGATTAAATTATACTATGCATGGATACATATCCGTAGAATAAGGACATCCTTTTAACCGATTTCGTGATTTGCTATCTACACAAGCAGTGGATTGGATACTGTCGACCATTTTACAAAAAATAATATAGAAAGTAGGTTTGGAAAACTGTACCTAATACATATTAATTATACGTATAGCATTCTATAACCTGTGATTATACGCTCATTGGGTGACTTCTTCTCATACAAATAGAGTGGTCAGCTGACTTGTCGAGCAAGGAAAAAAACTACTTCTTTTTTCGAAAATAGCTAAATGTAGTTGACAGCTACCAGCTATAATAAAGGAACAGCTACAAGCTAAACATGCTATTAAAATTTTGCTTTCGTTTTATTTGGGTACACCTAAGGTTGGGTAAAATAATTTTAATCGATAAATAATCATTTGCCATAAAACGAGTTGACTGCATGTCCTCTCGTGATGTTATGTAAGTTGCATCTCCTTATTGGGATAAGCACGTCGATTTCCCTTGGTTGTGAGTAGTCTTGCGCGACATGATGCAATCTTTAACTAGACAATTAGATACGTATATCAGTTACTTCTGTTTCATTGTGGAAATTAATTACTTTATTGGTATTTGTTTTTAAATGGTTTATTTTATTATTGTGCAGATTATTATATTAAACTTTATTCATCCGAAAGTTATAGGTACAATTGGCGGACTTAATGCTAAGAACATTCTTTACCAGTTTACAACGAATCTAGAAGTTCAATATATCTCTTCTATACTATTATATACTTACCGCATTTGGATTCTAGCATGTAAAAAAAAATTGTAAACGAAATTGAAGATATTTAATTCCTGTGAAGTTTCTAAGCTGCTGTTATTTGTATAAAGAGTTAATGGAGGTACAGATATATTAAAATAACTAATTTATTTAAGTAATCTTTTCTTGCACATTAAAAAAATACAATAGGTGGACTTAATTCCATAAGACATTCTCTATCAGTCAAACCTTTGTACCAAACAGAAAATCGTAAGTATAGGTGTAGCTATCGTATATAATTTGCTCGAGTATGACAAATTTTGGCTGAGAATAAGTAAAAAATAATTTCAATTTCATAAAATGGACATCAATTTAAAGTGCAAGCAACTCCCTTATAGTTATCTCGCGGACTTAAACAGTTTCTTGCATTTAAGCAGATGATATGGATCAAGAAAATCTTGGGTTCGGCAAAAGGAGAAAACCCAAAAGTTGTTGGCTTGACGTTTGTGTATAGGCGTGCAAATAGTCTCGCCAGTGGGTAAAGTTAATTAGGTATGAACAGTAAAACACAATTAACATCCCGAATAATTACGATCACGAATTACGAGGCAACAAAAAATATTATTAGTGAATTTTATTATTTTAGGTGATTTTTAATAAAAGAAATAAGAACCTATGTTATATTTGTATGTTTATTACTAAGTTGCATACCTATAAAGTTAGTAGTTTTCGCATAAAATGAAGAAATTGTGTCTTCGCCCTAGATGCCACTCGGGCGTTAACCCAGATGTGCGGTGACGGCAACAGTAACGTGTGAATTTTTTCCATTACTTATATTTAAAAATAAGATTTTGAAAGTCAGTAACCTTTTTTAGAATTATCTAAAGCACGTTCTAGAAGTACCTAAGACATATTGTGCATTTGTGTGAACTTTCTGTATTTCATTAAAAGTTCGCTTTCAGATATTTCTTGAAGAAGAATGAATGCATGCATTTTGCCTTATATTACTTAAATAAATTAGCATTTAATTATGTAATTATTTAAAACCTATACGGAACCAATACTAGTTCATTTCTTAATTTTTGTATAGTCGAAATAATATCTTTTTTCGAAATTGCCTTCTTTTGAACTTGATATGCATATCCATATCCATACTAATATTATAAATGCGAAAGTCTGTCTGTCTGTCACCTCTTCACGGCTAAACTGATGGACCGATTGAGATGAAATTTGGTAGGGATGTAGTTAACGACCTGAGGTCAAACATAGGCTACTTTTGAGCGCGATATAACCGAGGCGCACGCGGGCGGAGCCACGGGCAACAGTTGGTATTTTATAAGTAACAGTATATTATGTATATACCTAGCTAAGAGTAACTTGCTAAGTAACTCTTAAGCCTTACCTGGAGTACATATCTATATATGGTCCACTGTACCTCTATAAATGCAGGTTTTGTATAATATTTACTAAATCTGAGGTGTGCTATTCTGTCTTATTCTATAGCTCGTTAAACATAAGATCAGTGTTCTTTTGGTTTGTTATTATGACTTACTAATTGTTGCCTGCGGCTCCGCCCACGTGATACTCGATTATATGGCTCCAAAACGCAGGCTATGTTTGACCTCCCGTCTTTAACTATATCCATACTAAATGTTATTAAAATCTGTCTAGCGGTTTACCTGTAAAAACGTCACAGACAGTGACTTTCGCATTTATAATATTAAGTGTATAAGTATGGAAGTGGATATCGAAGTAAGGATATGAAAATATGGATGGATTACTTATTCGTAGAGTATAAACCGATATATGCGACCAGTCAAAATACCTGTCTAACTGAATAATTGTTTATAATGGTGGTTTACAGAGTATATCTGCCTTGTAACTTAGTGTTGGTAAAGTAGCTTAATTTGCTATTAATTCGATATTGAAATATACTTTTAACGTGGATATTATTATTATTTTTTTATTATATTAAGAGGTATAAACGATATATTTAGTATTTTGTAGTTTAAACATGCACCGTCCTATAAAAATAGGACAAACTATGTTACTTGGTTTAAACTATTATATATACCCAAATCAAGTTAATATTGGCAGGTGAGATAGTGTGATATTACTAGATGTCAACTTGATTTGTACGGATAATGGTCTAAACCTAGTTAAAAAGTTAGTCGGGCAATGTATGTTAACACACGTTTACTAGTGTTAGCAAGGTTTCACGGCCTTACATTATATAATTGCTTGTTACTATGGCAACATAGCGACAAATCTTATTTTACCGCAGCCATTATTATTCCAATAGCTATAGGTACCTAACTAAAGACAGTGCAATGAAAACGTCGCGGATAATTAGTTTTCGAAAAAGAGACAATAGATAGGCCAAGTACCTATAAGAAAGAAAAAAACATTGCCTCAGTATATTGTTGTTCGCTAAATATTCATTTATGGTAACTACAACCACGGCTGACTAACACGTGGTGAATATGTTACTGATTTAATTGATTTAACTTTAATAATCTTGAAGTGCCTTAAAAGTGTTATGTGATAAATTAAAAAATGGTTGCCTGTAAAGTCGGTTTTACGGGCGAAGATTTTACGTGACAACGTCTTTTTCTCGGTAGAATATTTATTGATATGAATATAATCTGCCGCGCGCGGTCTGCCGCGCGCGGCAGACCGATCATAGTTGAGTGGGAGAGAGACGCAAGGCATTCGGCGGGCCTCTCTCTCGTTCGGTGACTCATCGTAACGTTACCGAGCGTTACACTTTTTCATAAGTGACTCCCAGCCGCAACCTAATTTAAGACGTTGTCACGTCAATAAGTGATCTCTACATTATGAGAAACGTAAACAAATTTTTTTATTAAAATTTTATACATAAATACAATACCTACGACCTTTGATTCAGATTAGACATACCACTTCTAGTCTGTCAAATACATAGAATTTTATTTAAAAATCGCGTGCGGTCTCAGGCCATTTTTTTTTATTTATGGTCAAATCAATGACGGATGTTAATTGTTAAGGTGTTGTATCCCTCAACCTTTCGGTATTTGAGGGGGTGAAGTGCGATATAGTACGTTCTTGTAATGAAATAAGGTTGAAACTGGCGATACCGGATCACTAGTCTCAGTTCAAACCCGTATCTGTCATTTCGGTTGTTATTATTTGGTTTAAATTAAATAATTCAACAATTATAACCAAATATAGTATTTTTAAATTAATTAATTAGTAATTTTAAGGTTAGCTAAACTTTTTAAAAATGTAAAAAAGTTAAAGTTATTCGCGACGAAACTCTTTCTGGATATACATATTTTGCTATTTTATTTTGCTAGGTTTAAATATTTTATTGAAAATATTTTGATGTTATCATTTATTTTGATCTATTGCCATACAACGTAGCAATGGTGCCAGCCTTTTGGAAACATTTCTTATCGGAAAATGGTGACACAATAAGAAAAAAATATATAAAAGAAAAAAAAAAATTTTCTCCGCCAAGTTAACGTTTTGGTGTAACTTCGATAAAAATAATAGTGTAAAAGTGAAATCAAGTGCTTAATAATAAAAGGATACCCGCAAAGTACATTGAACAACAAAAGACTTGATGAGTAGTAGCCGGGCGGGCTCCACCCAAGCGTGGCGCCTCAAAACAAATGCTTGGTGCTTGCTGCTCCAAGGCCTCTTTGTTCTAACGCGATCTATTCCCACAAAGCGGTTACTTTGTAATCAGCAAACGGATTAAGAAGGCTTTTTTTTCTAACATTTCGAAATAGATACCATTATTTGCAGCGTTGAGACTTCACACGCCAACTCGAACATTGTTATTTTAATTATTGTTTGTAATTAATTTAAAATACCATACAGTAATAAATTTACTGCTACTTACTAAGTAGACACGTATCAATGGTAACTTTAAACTTTTGTACCGTAATAAGTACAGTTTATAATGTAGAAAAAAAAATGAAAAAAAAATGTTATCTTTACTTCCTTGTTCTCTTGTTACAAAAAGTCATGGTTTTTGTTATTTCTTTTTTAATCTTCAATTCTGACTCATTTAATAGCCCGTGGATAATATAAAATACCTACATTATAATTAATTAATGTTAAAATTATATCTACTTAAAACTAATAAAATTAATACATACAATTTATCATAAGTTTTGTTTCCGTATTTTTTATTCGGTTAGCTTACTCTTTTTGTTTTAACTCTCTACTAGCATTAAAATGTACTTACAAAAATGCACTACTAATTAGTAATTGCGACTAGTGTTGTATTCTTATATACCTTATATAGGTACGTATTTATCGATATTGTAACTATAGCTTCCTTTTTACATTATCGTGTATCTACTTGTGAGGACCTGTAGTGGCTCACTTAAGTTTGCTACAATTGTTTACAACCGACTTCCAAAAAAGGAGGTTATCAATTCGGCTGAAATTTTTTTTTGTTAATTACTTCGTATCTCCGTTATTCTGGACCGATTTTGAAAATTTTTATTTTTTGCTCAAATTGATATAGTTTCAATTTGGTCCCATATAAATTTTATTAAAATCGGCGCAGTAGTCAGGTTTCAAAATGAAAATAAGTGGAAAACGTAAATCGACTAAGTCAAATTAAATGAGCATTTATTGATTTTTCATATGAGCTTGTTTGATAATGGAGTAATTTACAATCAATCGACCCTGTGTTAGCAGTACTAGCTTTTTAAAACCCCAGTGCGGCCGCTGTAACGGTTTATACTTGACGTTAGAATTTCCTTGGTATTAACCCTTTGAATGTTAAGAACAAGATCATAGACCCTGCACACTGTCAGAGTAATCATTCGACCCTATATGCCTTGGTATCATTGGTTCAAGTCCATACTTGAACCCCACTCACGGTCACGGTGCCATGGGCGGCTACTGTTATCGTTTACTTGTAGTCTATTGGAGTCCTAGGTCTATTGATCTTGCAAACCTAGCAGTAGCTACTAGGTATCTGTTTTCTAATTTGATGAATTTCAAGTTGGCTCCAGTAAACAAATGGAAGTTGGTTTTTGTTGATTGGGAAAAGTTATATACCACAGTTATTTGACTATTTCAATATGGTCTCACTATAAATAAATGACTATGACTTTTGTCATGAAAACTGAATTTTTAATTGTGATTTCAGTATTAAGTATTTAATTATACTTAAGTCTTCTTCTTTCCGTGTCGAAGAAAAGTTTGGCAGACTCTACAAAAAAATAATATTTATTATAACTATAGTTAAGTCAATAACTTTTAACTCAGAATTCCTCAAGAACAGCTCAGATTTTGATTATTTGTTTAGTTAATATTGTTTTTATATATCATTTAAATCTGAGATATTGTTTGAATAATAGAAAAAAATCGCTCCAGAAGGCTTCTGATTTTGAATATACTCGTAATATAAAAAAAAAAAAACATATTGAAAAAGTCATGAAAATCAATTTTGAAAAGGAATTTTGCCAGATATTGACTACTAAATTGATTAGCTTACACATATAGGTAGTATAAAAATTGTCTCGCACCGTATCTTAGAGCCCAACAGTTGGCTATATCAAAATAGTATAATCTAACGTTCGGTTAGGTAAAGCGAGACAGGTAGGATTGCGAAGAGCCGTGCACATATGGCGTTTTATCACTTCACTCGGCATGTGATGTCGCCATCGCACCTGTCGACCCTCGGACTGCCGCGAGTTGCCGCTATGTTGTCCAGGAACAAATTATAGTAAACACAGATATGTATTTCGAATTACATCTTCAAAATTATTAATTAATCTCCTGAATCAAAAATAAAAATACATTATACACATTTATAGGTTAAATTAGGTACCATTATTCAGAATCTACTACTAGGGTAGATGGATAGAAATACATCTGGCAGAATCTTGATGCATTATTTTGGCATAATACACATGGCAGACCACTGTAGACCTTCTTTGGATGAACATTTTAAAGGCTTATAGATTTTAATTGAAAAATTGTTATTTGTTATTTTGATTTTAAACATACTTTTTTTTTAATAGGAGGGGGTTTTCAATTCGCAGTTTATTTTTCATATATCTTAGCAGATTACTAGAAGACGTCTGGACCTATTTGAAAAAATATTTTTTTGTTCTAAAGGGTACACTTTCCAATAAGTCCCACTGAAGTGGTTTAAGTTAATTGGTTATTTATTTTATACCCTCCTTACTTTGTGTTTAAACCCCACGCAGCCCGGCGACATTGCCCCGTTATGTCATTCCATAATAGCACTATAATGCTAGAACCCATCCCATATTCTCACGCAACAAACATCAATCTTTCAATGTATGTGAAAATTCTATACACATGTTTGTCTCCATTAGGGCTCTGCGTCATTACGGAATTGTAATGTTGGATATTTTTCAAAACGTTAATTAAATAGCAACTTAGGTGACAGAAGCTACACTAGACTATATGCGTTGTCAATAGACCGCTTTCTAGATAGACTAATAAATAAGGCTGGATAAAATTAAAATTTGTTTTGTATAAATATAGTTATTGAAATATCATTAGCTATATCATCGATAAAATATTACTAAAGTATAGATGGCTACTCACGTACATTGAATCTGTACCTCGCCAAATTCGGCTTATTTCTAGATGGCGCTACTGAGAAGTGTTTGTTATAGGTATCCATAAAAAATCCGTAAAAATGAAAAGTGTCGCTGCAGTCGTAACTTGAATAACATACGAGTTAGTTTATTTCCAGAAACCATAGATGGCACCACTATCTCACGCTTCGTCTGCGGCTTGCGCACCGTAACCAGTCCCACATACACAAACCGACTAACCACCTCAAAGAAATTGAACTATACGCAAACCACTACTAACCACGTCCACGCACACGCATCGACTATTATTTTTCTTTTAGGTAGGTACAGGTACAAGATACATTTAGCGTCAGTGATTTAGCCACAGCATGAAAATATACCTACACTACCCGACCATAGCGTTCGAGACATGATTGTTTTTGCCAAAAAAACGAAACCGACTCCAATTAGATAGGTACTTAACTAAAAAGGATGAAATAATTAATACATTGTTGTTTAAAAATGCTTCATAATCATAACAAACATTTTAATAAATCTGAATGAAGTCGATGATGAAAGATTGTGGATACCTATTTGATGTGGGAAGGGTACGGCTTGGGCCTTGGCTCAACACTTGGGTATAGAGATTGCTGGGCATATTGGTTTTTGTTTTTTGGGAAAAAGATTAACAAAACAGACTCTTGGTGGGGTTCTTTCGCAGCTCGCCCTACGGGCTAGCATCACTCGACCTGCGGCCTCGTACATATTACTCTGCCTTCGCCCTTGCGAAGGGCTAGCTACGCCTTCGGCCTTAGGCGCCAAGTTACTTAGCCTACCTGCCTGCTGTGTTACTAAGTTACCACTTTTATTAATTTTAAATATTAGATAAATTGAAAGGGGTACCTTAGTAACAAAGCAGGTATTAAAAAAATCCAAAACCCATATACCATTATGGTCCCATAAGTAACTTGGTGCCTAAGGCCGAAGGTGTTTAGCTTCACGATGGCGAAAGCAGAGTAACTCTTGCGAGGCCGCAGCAGGTCGAGTGATGCAGGTCAAGGGGCTGTTTTGTTAATCTTTTTCCCCAAAAACAAAAACCGATTTCCATTTCTTTACTGAGGCCGATTTGAACTTTGATAAATTTTAAAACTTAAGCACCTAGGTGTGCATGGTCAACTGACCAAGTGATCAGAGGGACAATAAATAAAGTGCAATGCCTCATTTTTGAAACAATGATACCTACCAAAGCATACAGGGTCGATTGACCACTCTGACACCACAGAGTGCAGGGTCAAATAAGCTTGTTAACAACACTTATGAATTAATACCAAAGGAAATCGAACGTTAAGTAAAAAACCGTGGGGATTTTAAAAAGTTAATACCGGGGCATACAGGGTCGATTGACCTTGAAAATTATTTCATTATCAAGCAATCAACTTGTAAACATACGAAAAATCAAGAAATAACTTGCTAGGATCAACGCTAAGGCGTAATCGGAATCCGGGGAATATGCAGGGGTCGTTAATAAAATCAATGTGTATAAAAATACGAGAACGCAACACGGAAAGAAAGAACACCAACAACGCTACAAGCTACAACCTACCTAGCTGTGAACACATCGCTCACTCACACATACATCTCTCAAACTTGACTTCAGATATGCGCTCCGGTTTATGTAGTTTGGTCATCATCCCATATATTTTTTTTTTGTATATTTATATTTTGCAATCTAACATAACAAATTAACTTATGTCTTAGAAATACATCAAATACCAAACAAAATATTTAATAATTCTTACAATGGATTATTAAAATATTCTGTTTCTTAGCATTTGCAAGATATATTGATATGCATAAATCGAAACATAGAAAATTAATTCTAAGAATTGCGCCATCTAGTGAATTTGTGCGAAGCTACTATCATATTTACTTTGTGGTCACACGAGGTTTGCTTTGATGGTTCTAATTTTTACGAAAAATTGGCAAAAATAGTAAGATTGATACTGGTAGCGACATCTAGTTAATCAAGGAGAAAGTAAAATTCAGGCACACTTTGATGTATGGAGGATAACCATCTATACTTTAGTAATATTTTATCGATGGCTATATATAGTACTAGCTGTTTCCCGCGGCTTCGCCCCGCGTGAGACTCGGTTATATCGCGCCCAAAAGTAGCCTATGTTTGACCTCAGGTCTTTAACTACATCCCTACCAAATTTCATCACAATCGGTCCAGCAGTTTAGCCGTGAAGAGGTGACAGACAGACAGACAGACAGACAGACTTTCGCATTTATAATATTAGTATTAGTATGGTTAGGCGGATCGATTTGCTTGGCTTGGGTGTATCGCCATAGCCAGTTTTTTTGTCTAACACCAGTTGTATATCGATTGCTCAGCCATGACAGAGCAAATCAATTTTGAAATAAAAAGTTACAGTTTAAATTGTAACAAAATACTAACACTTGAATATCTTTTTGTTTTTTTGTCTTGTGACGACGCGATGCCATCATTCTCGCTTGCAAACATACAGCTGACATGGGAAAAGTAATAGGAATTTATGTTAGAATTATCCAACAGAAGAGATGATACCACTGCTTTTTCACCAAGTTTGTTATTGTTGTGTGTTTGTGTATTGTTGGCCACTAAAAAAACAAAACATTGGTGTCAGATTATTTCAGCTGAATATCATCTCGTGGTAGCAACTCTTAAGAATAACTTGTAGATTTTTTTACCTGCTGCTTTGTGGTCCCAACATGTGGCTTGGTGGTCACAATTACCTATTAATCGGTAAGCCCTAAGCTACGTTTAATTTCGTAAGTAGCAATCAGAAATTGCGATTCGCCATTCAAAAAGTGTCTTCAATTTCTGCAAAAGAATATTAATTGGTGACGCATTTAAAAAAAATATGGACAGTTGAGAATTTCAATGTTCTAATATCCTGTATATCACGGCATGATCATTGGTGCGATGATAAAGTCAGGGTATTTTATATTCCCGACGCGATTGCCGGTCACCGTCGTCTTCGTCGCCGCGCCCGCGCCTCCCACCAGCCCACCGGAACTTGGCCGCACGCACTAACAGCTCGATCTCCTTTAATAGATGACATAGTTATCGATATACTCGTACTCAACTCACAGGTGACTCACGATGAACTGTACTTGTAACGTAGTTGTACATATTTTTAGCAATAAAATAAGTACTTGTTACTTTTTTTTAATATAGTAATTCGGTATTAAAAAAAGTATCCGAATCCGATCCAAATTATTTTATATTCACGTGTATACTCTTCTCCCCCACTTCTGGCAGCTAAACGGTTTTATTAAAGTTGGGTTATTATGTAAATATTTATGTTTAGATTAGTTTCTTAAATGTCACAATAATAGACACAAAAAAAGGATTGATGTAAAAGAAAAAATATTACCGCTAGGTAGGTAGTTTACGAGTTTAAGAGATATAATCATCAACAGGATCAGCTTATATATATATATGTATATAAAATTTGTATCTCTCTATGCTACGGAACCTTACAATACGCTGGCCCAGCACGCACTTAGCCGATCTTACTGATATTTTATAGTGGATTATTATACACGGGAGGAAAGGAATAATTCCTGAGCGAGGTATTTAGACTGTTTATTTATTTCTTTCTTTAATAAAAAAGCTCGAAGCTTTATTAATATATTAATATTATTTTTTATTATTTTTTTATTAAAAGAACTGGTAAAGGTTATATATAGTCCGAGTACGAATTGTTATTTTACCCGTGTTAAACATTCTACTCTTCATTTCAAATATAGATAAATAGATAGATAGATATACTCTTGATTGTACCATTATCATAAAAGATCATACAAATTATACATGTTGAATACAAATACAAACAATGTGTATAAAGGCGGACTTATCGCTAATGCAATTTCTTCCAGCCAACCTTAGGGTGGATAGGAACAACGTGGAAAAAATGCGGTAGGCGGTACCGAAACAAATATAAAATAAATCTATACATATAATAAGACACTAAAAATCGAGTGTCTGTACATTTAATATTTTTCAAAAAAACTGATTGAGTGCGATTATAAAAGAGTAACAGAAACCAAAAAGACAGTTTCTGGAATTTTTGTCTGTCTGTATGTATGTATGTATGTCTGTCTGGTACGTTATAACTTCGAAAATACTCAACGGATTTAAACGCGGTTTTTACAGTTGGATTACATATAATTAGGAGCGTTGTCAAAACTTTGTTTCGTCAAAATCGGTTAAGGGAAAAAGAAGTTATGGTCGATTGAAAATTTACTTCAAACACTGCTTTAAAACTTTTAATGCGTTAATTTGCGTACCTATAGACAAAACCCATTTGAAATTTCGGCAGTGACAAGCAAAGCATGTTGGCTTATCGGTAGAGGTCGCGGATCATTTTTTTAAGTAAAGGGTTCGAATCCTGCTAGACATCACTTCTTTTGTTTTTACCCTTTTTTTGTTTTGTATTAATTTTTTAGAAATCTATTTTTTTTTAAATATTTTAGTAAAGAAATGTTTCTAGAAAGTAGCTGGATCGAATCCTGCCAAAAACAATAATTTTCTGTTTTCGTTTTTTATTTGTTTTCTAGAATTATTTTCTTACTTAGAGAAAGCTCTTAGCGTTAATTCCGTCAATATAAAAGTATTTTGTACTTATCTATCTATACATATAATAAGACAGTATAAATCGAGTGTCTGTATTTTAAATATTTTTCTACGGGGCAATTAAAGAAGAGTAATAAAAACCAAAAAAAACAATTTTTGCAATTTTTGTCTGTCTGTCTTTCTGTCTGTGTGGTGCGTTATAATTTCAAAACTACTCAACAGATTTGAACGCTGTTTTCACAGGTGAATTACATATAATTAGGAGCGTTGTAAAATCTTTGTTTCATCAAAATCGGTTAAGGGAAATAGAAGTTATGGTCATTTAAAGTTTACTACAAGCACTGCTTCAAAACTTTTAAACAGTTGAATGCGATTTACATAAACGTATTTAATTTAGATAAAGCTAGAATTTCTACTTATATCAATAAAGACAAAAACACACTGCAGTCTCTATTACATTTTAATAAAATAACACATTGAATGTTTGTGGACGTATGATTAAGTTACATAAAATATCAATAGATGGCGCTGACTTTATTTTAATAGCAGATTGAAATTTTTCCTTACGGCAGCAATTAATTCTAATTATTTAAAAAAAAATTTGGTTGTTGATTTAATACTATTGGTTGGTTTGTTTATCGGTCGTTTGTTGTATTGTATTGTAAGCTATTTGAATTGATTGGTTGGTTTGGTTTGGCTTTGGTTTAAAAAATAATCAAATCAGTGTTTGACGGAACATACGGTCGTGTCGTAAGGACTAATTTATCTGACATCACTATTTATTGAGATTTTCTCCACTTTTCACGCCCACTAAAACTTTGGGAGTGGATTTTAGGTCCTAATGACTCTGTAATAGGCTGCGTCTACTCTTTTAGAGACAAAGATTGATAGTATGAATGTTAAGGGCTCCTTCTTCTGAAGGTCCATTGTCCGTAAGCCGCGTAGTCGCGGCGCTCACTCATTTTGTAGGCATTTAGACATCATATTTGGTACAGTTTAAAATCTACTTCAGCGATTTTCACTATATAAATACTTTATCTAAAGTCTGGTATAAAAAGCAGGACAATAAGTTTATTATTTTAGGCATAGTATTGAAAATAAACTTCCAAAGGAGGCAACTTAGATTTTTCTATCGAGCGAATTTTGTCTGATATTGTTACTGTTACTGTAAGCGAATTTCACTCTGCTAGATCCTCAACTAAAAACATATATTTTTTTCAGAATTTTACGACTGTTTAATACTGATTCCTATTGATTTTAAAAACGGTATTTGAGAAAGAAGTGGCCCTAATATTTAATGATATCGTAGCAATGTAATGGCTTTATAAAATTGGCACGGGAAAAGGATACAATAGAATTAACTATAGGTCTGGATAGTTGTAGTTTCCACAGGTTACGCGAAAAGCGACCTACACGCGGGCGGAGCCGCGGGCAACAGCTAGTAATATAATAAACTATGAATGAAAAAAAAAACATACACGAATAATCATACATAAATACATATACATACATACATATACATAAAAATTTATTTAAAAATTAACCAGTATAATATAGAACCTAGTGAATGAAAATACTACTATCAGTAACAAGCTTATACTAATGAGAGATAATGATTTTTTACCTGATTTTTAAAAGATGATATTGTCTGAGCCTTACAAATTATAACAGGCAGTGCATTCCACAAACGAACAGCCTGAACGGCAAATGAATTGGAATAGAACTGGGTAACATGTGCAGGGGTAACGAGACGGAGGGAGACAGTACTACGCAACTCACGACTATTAACCTCACCGAAAAACCTGAAACGTTCTCTGAGGTAACCAGGACAAAAAGGTATAAATAGGATTGTATATAAAAGCGAGAGAATATGTAAATTACGACGATATCTAATGGGGAGCCACTTGAGTTGAGAGCGAAAAGAGGAAACGTGATCATATTTACGTAAACCGAATATAAATATGATACAGAAGTTTTGAAGACGCTTAAGTTTATTTAGTTGCTCCTCAGTGAGGTATAAATAGCAGGAGTCAGCATAGTCCAGAATAGGATGAAGCAAAGATTGTGCAAGCGTGATTTTGGTCTTGATCGGCAAAAAATTCCTTATTCTTCTCATAGCGCCAGCCGCAGCAAATACTTAATATAAGTAAAAAATAATAGTTTTTTTTTAATTATTCACAACTAGCTGTAGCCCGCAACTTCGTGCGTATGGGCTTCGCTCCCGTTCCCGGGAATCCCCGTTTTCTTTTATACAAAGATTGTCATGACAATAAACAACACAAAAAAAGAATTAGGAATCCAATTTGGTGCCATCGTTCGAAATCAAACATGCCTTGTGTTCATTCAAATGACGATAACTTTTATTTAATGAACCGATTTTGATAAAACCAACTTAAGCTGTTCTTCCCAGTTAAAACAAAACAATTGGTAAAAGTTTTAAGCAAATCGGTTTAGTAATTTCGGAGATAAGCGTGATCATACATACACAAACAGACAGGACCATCAATCTATCCATCAAAATTACTAAATGTACAGACAAAATATTTTTACAATTTTATTATATGTATAGATAAAAACGTATGTAATTCAGTTTTAAATTTTAAATAATGGAACATACCGCGACAGAGGTTGACAGAAGCGTCCTGCGTTCCCCTTAAGTTCAGCGCACACCATGAGCATTTTAGAGGATCATCGACTGTTTTTATTTACAGAAAAATTAAAATGCCAAATTAGAGGCTCACGACCATCGCCTTTGTACGTACAATGACGTACATATTAATAAAGTTAATATTTTATTGTTATCAGAATAAGCTTTGTTCTTGGCGAGTGCTGACAATCCATACTAATATTATAAATGCGAAAGTCTGTCTGTCTGTCTGTCTGTCTGTCTGTCTGTCACCTCTTCACGGCTAAACTGCTGGACTGATTGTAATGAAATTTGGTAGGGATGTAGTTAAAGACCTGAGGTCAAACATAGGCTACTTTTGGGCGCGATATATCCAAATCCCACGCGGGGCGAAGCCGCGGGGAACAGCTAGTAATAAATATTTTTTAAATTCACACTAAGTATCTGTTTATACTTTCACATTTTTTATTAATAAAATTTTTCATTTTATATAAAGAAAATTTTCTTACAAAATCACTTTTAGACCTATGAAAAAAGGTAGTTGTATTTTTAGGGTTTTGTTTCTCAAAAGGCAAAACGGAACCCATAAGATCACTTTGTTGTCCGTCATATTTTTTAAAATAAAATTTTCAGTGTTTCCACATGACATGATTGTGAGGTCCGTAGGTCATAGAGATACATGAACTTTGGTCTATTACAGCAAAGCTTTCTGCAAAGATATGCAACTCTACATTGTCATTTTGTGTGGTAACATTGAACATTTTATTTAAAAAAATGTGAAAGTATAAACAAATACTTAGTGTGAATTTACATTTATTTTATTGCATTCTTCGTCGAGAGGCGTTACTGTCAGCGAAAGTGTTAAATCTATTGACGCTTTACAACACAAGCATAGATTTTAAAAAAATTGCCTAGAGAGGCTGCACGCGATTTCATATTTCTATGGACACGCTTAATATGAGATTGGCATAAGAACAACTAATTATTAACTTTATTATATCACTAGCAGTCCACCCCAGCTTCGCCCGTGGTACATACATAGCCTATGTTACTCAGGGTGAATGAAGCTTTCCAATGATGAAATAATTCTTGAAATCGGCACAGAAGTATTTGAGTTTATTCATTACAAACATACACACAAAATACAAAGCTTTCCTCTTTATAATATAAGTAAGTAGGTAAGTATACGCAGAAGTATAGATTCGACATAAAATACACAAAATATTAAATTCAGTCATAACTTCCGCCCCTGATCGTACCTGGCTGAAAGGTACCCATTAAATAATAAAGTATAGATTATATATTCTAGCAAAATTAGTTGAATAGCCGTAAAGATACAAAGTTCAAGTGTATAAATCTATTGTTGTGCGGATGTGGGAGACAATCAATAAACAGTTTTTCTGATTACTACGCGACCGGTAGAACGGGTTACCTTAACAGCATAGTCAAGGACAAACTGAACTTTCTAACTTGGTTTTCGCTTAACAATGCATACCAATTGTAAGTTATGTTTATTCATTGCATGTCTATTTTTTACTAGTAGTTGACGACTCATGGCTTGATTGTGGAGGGGTATTATTTAAAACTAGCTGTTACCCGCGGCTCCGCCCGCGTGTAGGTCGCTTTTCGCGTAACCTGTGTTACATTGAAATGAAATGACGCAATCGAAGTAGCCAGGACATTTTTCAAATGAGCAAATGCATGGCGTTGCCTAGTCTTCATCGAGTCGC
Organism: Apomyelois bistriatella; assembly: GCA_947044815.1. NCBI lineage: Eukaryota > Metazoa > Arthropoda > Insecta > Lepidoptera > Pyralidae > Apomyelois > Apomyelois bistriatella. Next base: position 7,844,618 of record OX345690.1, read on the forward strand.
ATCTGTCTATCCGCATTCGATTCTTGAGATCAAGTTTAAAATTAATTTCAATAGATAAAAACTTAAATTATAAACTTACAGCAGTTGATCATTTACTCTTACTGAACATCGATCTAGACAAAAACAACACGTCATTATTCTGAAATAAACGACTGTAGACATGTAAACCTTATGAGATGACAAAAATGAGATCATTTTTAAGAGAAAATTGCTGCGAATTGAATACATTGTTTGCAACTCACAGAAGACTTTCTGTAAGAATATGTACTGCCAGTGACGAAGTGATAGCCGGCGACGTCGACCCGTGAAAGTGAATGGCGCAACACGACGACACAAGCGCAAGCGCCGCCGCCGCCACCAGTGGAAGCCCAGCCGCGGGGCGCGGACGCATTTTGTAAACGCGTGCCGCTCACACATACACAGATTTGAAGTCACGAACAGGCGCAGTCTTAATAATGAATATTATATAATAGAGTCCCTTTTTTACCGTTAAATGACACGCTACACTAGGTATAGTACTACTTAAATATATCCAAAGGTAAATTTATTAATTTTCACACACAAATAGTTATAGTCGACAATGTTACAAGTGACGTTAATTCATAACAACAATTATTGTAAATCTTAAAGTATCTCGAATTGATCTTGAAAAAAGTTTCTCTTACGTAACTGCGTAATTGAGTCGTTTCTGCAAACCAAAAAAAAACGAACAAAACAGGTCGAACTTACAAACTTCCTTTTATGACAATAGCTAGAAACTATTAATATGTGTGTATGTGTAAGCCAGCGGTGGTTTTGTGTCGCTTGTCTGTAATGTACTTACTCAAACCTAGTGTAATACTATCCACTGTCGACCTTCTTTTAGCGGTACTCAACTTCGTGCCAAGATCGAGATAATATAGATCCGATTACGACACAGTACTACCATTCATTGCTTCTTTCAGTATTATTGCTAGGTACTTTCGATTGGCAAATGGACTGACACAGTGGCAACTCGTTTATAAATATTAACTAAGTATATAATTCCATGGTTAAACATACATCTCCATCAAAAAGTAAATATAGAAATAACTTTACAAATAAAAATTAGGCCTGAAATTACCATTTATCCCGATTTTGCTAACTATAAGCCTCTCTCTTTTTAACCGACCAAAACGGGAGGGAGAACCTCTTCGTATTTTTAATTATAATTACTTATTAGTTTTACGTATCAAATAAAATACAAGCTATTTAGTATAACCAATTAGGAACGTCAGTTGTTTGGATGTCAAGGATGGTCATTATTTGAGACAATGCTTAATTTAGCATAACCTCAATGCAATAGAATATATCTACGAGGTAAGAGGTAGGTAGCAGCTTATGTTAGTAGGTAGGTTGTACCACTATCAATTAAGTTACTCCAACTAGGCCTACTTTTGTTAAATATATAACTTGGGTACCTTTTGGTTATCAATCGTCTTTCTCTTCGAATTTCATACATATCTCAGCGTTTTTCATGTTTTATACCGAGTTTTGGGGTCTACTTAAACGGAATGTCTTCATTTTCGCTTTATACGATCCGTCCGCACTAGTTCATGCTAATTTATGAATGTGAAAGTATGTGTTTGTATTTTGGCAGTCTTTCACACGTCGAAACGGAGCGATAGATTTGAATGAAATTTGGCATGGGGGTGAACAACGAGGAGGGAATACTTATGCTACTTTTGTTCGTGATCACCGACATTCACGCGGGCAAAACCGCGTGTGCCAGCTATTCTTTCTCATCTTAGCGCTTTCTCGGTTGCTTCCTTGGCGACTGCTTCGGAGCCTAGGGTTCGCTTTCCTGATTTTTCTCCTCTACTTCGCCCCGTCTTTGACATCTTTAGTTGTGATACCATTAGCACGCATATCGTTTACTTTTTGGACTTCCCTCTTACGGGCGAAAGCTAGTCTATCAATACAAAAGGATTTGTCCACAATTATTGATTCATTGTCGCACAGCCCAAGCCGATGAAGATGACCTAAACTTGAAAATTGGATAAGTAACCCAAAGTTAAACCAAAGATAATTTCTGGATATTCACGTGAAAAAAAAAATCAGATGTAAATTATAGATCTTATTTGTAGAGTTTTACTTCCTATCCTTATTATCTATAACTTGAAAAATTTTCATATTCATAATATGGAATTATTTTATTTTTCGACCGAAAAGGTCATAAAGGCAATCCATAAGTGTTTATAATAGTCTACGGTAGCCTACAAATTTTACAATGATGTGCGTGGCATGTGTAACATACTTAAGGACATTTAAGGTGATACCTCGGTGAACACTAGCGCCACCGTCATTTAAAAATTATTACTCACTGAAAACACAAGTTATCAAAAATCCCTCTGCTGTAATTAAGGTTCTGGATCTGAAGTTAATTTTAAACATATTAAATTATTAAATTATAATTTTCTATAGTTACAAATTGCATTATTGCTTAAAACGGCCACTTTAGCAGTTTTGCAATTTGTAACTATATGGAACTATAATTTAATAATTGAATATGATTAAAATTGACTTCAGATCCAGAACCGTAATTACAGCAGAGGGATTTTTGATAACTTGTCTTTTCAGTGAGTAATGATTTTTAAATGACGGTGGCGCTAGTGTTCACCGAGGTATCACCTTAAGAACAGCGTTCAATTGTCAACGGTGATGATTTCTAGGTATGATAAAGTTAACGTCCAAAATACCGCTCACACAGTTATTTGACTTCGCACTACAGCCTTCGCCTTTGTCGTGTGGGTAATTATAAACAGAAACGTTATTTGTATAGTAAGTGAAACATACATCAATACTATTCAGTGCTGTGGGTTTGTTTAACTAAATACAGCTTTCATTATCATTATTAATGTTAGAGCTAGGCTATTATCGGTGGACTTTGAGATTTACTTAGTTACCAAACATTCTTTGATTCCGAATGCGACTTTTACTGTTTTAGAGTAGAATAAATAATAAATTAATTAGTTTTGTTGACTGTAAGATTATTTGATTAAAAATATTTTTTTCCAGTTTTATATTCGTAAAGAAAGTATTTTCCAACAACAGTTAAGTATATGTTCATTGGGTTGAAGACTTGATCTAAATCAAAATCATTATCACTACATAGTATAAAACAAAGTCGCTTTCTCTGTCCCTATATTCTTATGTACCTATGCTTAAATCTTTAAAACTGCGCAACGGATTTTGATTCAAGAGGAAGGTTTTTATGCTTATGCGAAGCCGGGGCGGGTAGCTAGTTAAGTTTAAATTTCAAAAACCTAAATTTTTCAGATTTTATGATTTCCTATTTTTTGATTGGTAACTACAATAACTTAAAATATAACACAAAAAAAAATCTACAACTCAAGTTATACAAATATAGTTAATAGTTTCAAAAACATATTATCATTGTATATGTAGGCGGACTAAGTTTTGTTGATTAATTAAATTATTTCGACTAATAATTGTTTTCCTTGTTACAGAGACCATGCATATAGACACCTTACCGCTCGTGGTTTGGACGCTTTTAGTCACAACGACACATGTAAGTACACTAATATTAGCTAGAAGACTAAAATTACACGAGTCAACCGGGGCCGCCCACTACTATGCGTCGTCAGTCCATTTTTATGAGTTATACAAAAAACGGTTTTTTTTTCCAAGAAGTGTCTAAGTCAAAACTACCCGGCACTTCAATAATCTGTCACTACTACGTACTTGGCTACCAAGACAAATGAAAGAAAGAAAGAATGTCTATTTTTAGGGTTCCGTACAAAAATGTAAAAACAGAACCCCTATAGGATCACTCGTGCGTCTGTCTGTCCGTCCGTCCGTCTGTCACAGCTAATTTTTTCCGAAACTTCTGGCCCAAAACAGATGAAATTTGGTACGATGGCGTAATCCTGTGACCCAAAAACAGATGTGCAAAGTAAATATTTTTTTAAATTAGGGTCTATTTCGGGGGACAACTTAGGAATTAAAAAAAAAAGGTTTTGCAACCCATACCGTGTTATGTATCAAATGAAAGGGTTCATTATGAGGATCTCAAATATATTTTTGTTATTATTGTAACATATAAAAACTAATATGGCATTGTACGGAACCCTCTTCACGCGAGTTCAACTCGCACTTGACCGGTTTTTTTTTATTGTGGCATTCATTACAATGGTCATCAAACATAGCTTATTTTTGCCAGTATCAAGTTTTATTTGAATGTTCTTAATTTAGTCAAGTCAGTAGTGTGATTTAGGAGCTTTATTATCTTGGGAGATTTTGGCGACAAGGGTTGAAGTCACTTATACGACATTGTACCACTTCCAAACACTTACACTTGTTTACAAACACTTAGCGATAAGTGGCACACAAGTGACAATTTTGAAAAATAAATACAACACCTACATGTTGTGACTTACCTTCCCGCCAAAACTCAAATTGTTATTTACTTATTATATTTGTTCGATTATTACGAAACTAATTAATTTTTTCACAGGTAGCGACACAAAGCCAATATGGAATAGGTTTAGGAATAAAACGAGAAGTATTTTTCTTAAATTTAGAAGACGGTTATTTTGGCTGTCAAGTAAACGAATCAACACAAATATTACAGTTATACGAATTATCTAAATTATGCGACGGTGTGCCTGATTGTTATAAGGCATCCGACGAACTCAAGTCAGAGTTAAAATGCACAGGTAAGATATATCAGAACGTATTTATACATACCTATACGTAAAAGTTTTAAATCTGTGATACTTACCTATCCTTTTAATATCGATGTTTTCAATGCCTTATATTTTTAATCTACAATTTTAAGTTCTAGGGTCCTGAATCATGTCCAATTTAAATTCAGCTAGGGTTGCACGACAAAATCACAATTTAAAATCCATTTATGTTTATTTTTTATTTATTTAAGAATAGATAATATGCTCTTATAAGTACTACCATGATGATTGTATAATTCTAGATGATTGTACCAAAGAAGATGGCGCACAGTGTATAAATGGTGCTTGTCTGAATGGTGTGTGCCATTGTAACGACGGTTTCGGCGGTTGCAACTGCCAGGAACTTGGTACGTTCATTGTTTTTTTACTTTATTACTGTCAAATCCTTTGCGGGATAAACAGATAATAATACTATAATGTTTATCTTGCAGATGTAAACGAATGCAAAGATAGACCATGCGATGTATTTGCTCATTGTACAAACACCGTGGGGAGCTTTCAATGCTCATGCTTCCCTGGCTATGAAGGCGACGGTTTCACATGCAGAGGTACCTACAATATAAAATACTGTTGATTAACGGGTTTCAAGACATGTTATCTACCATAATCTTCTCATTTTATGTTATTTCACAAATCTTTTATATTTGTAGATATTAATGAGTGCGAGGATCCGGCTGTAGCATCAAGATGCGTCGAAAACGCGGAGTGTTGTAACTTGCCTGCACATTTTATCTGCAAATGTAATCGAGGCTTCGAAGGCGATGGAGAAGAGGCTTGTACAGGTAATATAATAATCTATTAATAATGCATACTTATTTCACACCTTTATCCTTTACTAGATTTGCCCGCGGCTTCGCCTACATGCATTTCCCTTGGGAACAGTGCTTTTCCCGGGATGAAAGGTATGTCCTTCTCAATACTTCTATCTATGTGTATGCAAAATTTCAGGAAGGTTGGTTTAGTAGATAGGGCGTGAAGAGACAAACAAATATACAAACTCACTTTCGCCTTTATAATATTAGTTGGGATTGTGTGAGCAATCCCTCTGGTTGCTAAAACTAGAAGCCGCCTTCAACATTTATTGTAATCAAAGATTTATTGGGCATGCAGACGGAAAAAAAATCTGAACATTAATTGACCGAGCGAGCAAAGCGAGCGAGTCTCCATTTCGAGACAGTGTATGTTTGTTCCGGGCTGGTCGCAATTGAACTTTGCGATCTTAATGAAACTTGGCACACGTGTACCTTGATTTTTAACATTTTTTTTGTTTAAAGCTTTTTTGATTAGAGAGCAAATAGGGGCAATAAGGGGAAAACGCACGTGTTCCTTAATTTTTTGTCGACAGTTTTTTTTTATTGGGAAAAATGGTGACAAAAATGGGGGAAGTTTGCTATATTGTTATATTGTCTTTGTCACTGGACTAGCAAGAGAACACTGGTTTCTTTTACAAATTTATTTTTAGGTTTTAACGGTTTTCGGTTATAGATTAGTTTTTTTTTATTGTTTTTATTTTATTTTTTATTTTATTTCATTTACTGACCAGATTAAGCAGTAACTATGGATAAAATCCTTCTTTTAAGAATAGACTAGGACAAAAAATTAACAGAATGGATACCTATTAGTGTTATGAAATAAAAAGAACGGGGGTCAACGGAGGAGAGTCGCGAGGTCTACTGTTCACAGAACCAGTTACTCTTATATCACAATTAATTCAATTACAATTGAAACTTTTGATTACTGATATATATATATATTAATTACAATTAATTCAATTACAATTGAAACTTTTGATTATATATATATATACTGTCTAAGGCGACCGCTTTCCATCAGGTATGCCTGTTTGCCTACTAAATTGTATATATAAAACACTTTCTCTAGTTTTCCTAATAAATATCAAACTGTAACATGACATACATGTAGATATAGCATACATTACATATCACGCCTATTTATTTATTTATGTAATTACACAAAAATACGAATATAGGATAGAATACAATACACACAATGAGTACAAAGGTAGTAGATACTCCTTATTTCAATAGAAATCTCTTCGAGCAGACCCCTGAAGAGATGAGGTTAGAGGTGAAAACTTCCAGGAAAGTTTCCATTTCAAAGGAAGTATTCTTGAAAACTTACTTACAACTGGCTAGTTCAAAAAATATGATAGTGGTTTTTATGTGTTTTTTCGTTATATATTATCAGACCATTTTAGAGATATCATTTGTAAGAAAAAATTATAAAATTGTAAATAATTTATAATTTAATTTCTAAAATGCATACAGCGATGACGTCACTCCGCGTGGCTTGTGTTTAAAGTACTTCCAAGCAAAAAGCATATTAATCCTATGCTGCCAACTTAAAGAAAAAATATTCCCAGATTTTCTAAGTGAATTAATCTATTTTGAAAACTTCCAAAGTTGCCAGAAGTTTTGGAAGTTATGAGGAATACTTCCGGAAGTATTCCTGAAAGATTCCAAAGTTTCGGAAACATTCCGAAGTTTCACCTCTAGATGAGGTATTTCTTGCACGAACTAAAGACTTTCTCTTATTTGTTTTTTATAACTAAATCTTTGTTTTATTAATCAACACATTATACAGGGTGTAACATGTAAGTGTAGTCATATTAAAGGAGGTATAAGTGTGATCGATGTAGATCTTGTGTGCAATGTCATAGACATCCTCCGCTGCTGGGGAGGCGGCATAATAACCAGACACTTGTTCAAGCCACTGATTGGTAATAAAATCCCTTAGTTTACTTTTTGGCTTTTGTCGTAGCAAAGAAGACATATCAAAATTATTAAAAAAATAAATCATACGGAACCTTAATTTTTTGCTTAATTTATTTTGCATTAGATCTCTTACCAGGAGAAAATGTGTGCTCGACAGGAGGTGGTTAAGGCTTAGGTAAAAAGGTCATTCACATTGTCAGCTGATACAGACAGTGATGTCTGTTGACACTTATCGATATCGATAATACGTTTAAATTACGATAAAGTAAAATTCACTCGATTATTAACTTTTCCATTTAATACCAATTGGAATACATTGCTTATGACCGACTTTATCGGCCCTGAAAATATGACTACACTTACATGTTACACCCTGTATAAAAATAACCCTATCATAATCATATCATAACTAATATTTATCGACCAATAACCCTAAAAACAACAAACTAAACTAAATTATAAACTAAAAACCCTAACAAAAACAAATTTTATAAATAAAAAAATGACCTGCATATCATTGCCATCGGGAAATGTTCCCAAAAGGCTGGCAGCATTGCCACGTTGTATGGCAAATATTATTATTTTTACTACGTTCCTTGTAATCTTCATCGCTTATTCTAAATTCATCAACCTTGACCTCTTGTCATAATCATAATAAGCTTACCAGTAGCCTAAAATAAATGATTTATTACAGAGAAACAGGAAATCGCGACGGCAAGCATTTTTATTTAAATCTATGTTTATTATTATAGAAATTTTGTTAATGAAATAGTAATAACAAAAACTTTTGAGAAATTCAATTAAATTAATATTAAAATGTTATTTATAGATATCGACGAGTGTCGTCGACCTGGAGCTTGCGGTGCTAATGCTGTATGCCAGAACTACCCAGGAAATTATTCTTGTGCATGTCAATTTGGTTACACCGGAAATGGGTTTGATGGCGTAAGTATTCGAAGCCAGCTACGAGATGGAACAAAGGGATATTTTTTAAATAAAAATCGTAACTTTCAACAATCATCAAAAAATAATTGTTTTTGCCAAAAAAACGAAACCGACACCAAATCCTGAACTAAAAAGGATGGAATACATTGTTGTTTAAATATGCTTCATATCAAATTTTTTAATAAACTTGAAGTTGAAAACATTCCGACGAATTGAGAACCTCCTCCTTTTTTTGAAGTCAGTTAATTATGTGACCTAACTCCAAAATCATCTATATCTTCTTCTTTTCTTTTTATATATAAAAATTAATTGCTGTTCGTTAGTCTCGCTAAAACTCGATTCGCCGGATCAGCTAGTTGTTAATAAAAACTGATTTCCATTTGTTTACTGTTTACCGAAATCCACTTAAAATTTGCCTCTACTTATACCCAATTCAGTAGTTAAAAAATTACTTTGGTGTGTAATTTTACTGATATTATAGGACGGGAATATATGTCAGCAGTGGACGAGAAATTCTTAATACCAGGGCATAATCGTGATTTGACTTCAAATTAAACAACGATTAAAACATGTGTTATCTTGTTAGTGTGTGGACGTGGACGAGTGTGCAAGTGGGTCAGCTTGCGGCACGGGAGCGGTGTGCCGCAACTTAGACGGGGGATATGAGTGCAGCTGTCCTCCTGGGTTCGAGGGTGACCCCCGAGTTGCCTGTCGTGACCATGACGAATGCGCGCGTGCTTCCTGTGGACGTGGAGCTCACTGTGAAAACCTACCTGGTGCTTTCCGCTGTGTTTGCCCACCAGGTTTTGAAGGCGACCCCGACGTGGAATGTATTGGTAAGATCTTGACAGTGCGCCAGTAGGTGTGACAAAAGCTAACCTATCTTGTCTTCTGTGGTTTAACGCTTTACTACCTGTTTAACTTGGAGGCGCAGAATACTACCGCATTTGGACGCGCGGTAGCTTCACGCTTTCACTAACATAACAGATCCTAACAATTGGAAACATTTCAAGACATGTGAAAGTAATCAATATTTCAGCACAGGGCTACGCACGATCGTACTGTCGACAGATGAAGTATTATGATGGTTCTTTCAACAACTCGACATCATCAGACGATACCAGTTCCATCCAAATTTTGCTTGTTGGAACAACTTATTTTTTCTTTTTCTGCTGTTCTTGTGTCTTCCGTTACGTGGTCTTTTCTAACACAGTTGCAGTCGTCTGTTCTCTTCTTTTCTTCTTCCTAGTGGCTGTTGGCGTACCTACTGCGTATGTATGTACATACATGTGTCATGCCGCAGGTGGCAAATGTAATTTGAAGTTCATTATTTGTTACACCAGACGTGGATGAATGTAAGAATAGAGAAGCTGTGTGCAGTGAATACGCTATATGTACCAACACACTTGGAAGCTACGTATGCTCTTGTGGACCAGAGTATACGGGAGACGCACGCATGACAGGCGGCTGCCGTGATGTCAATGAGTGCGAGACCCTAGAACGACCATGCGGCACGTTCGCAGTTTGTGAGAATGCAGTGCCAGGATACAACTGTATATGTCCCCAAGGATATAGAGCAAAACCATCTCCTCAAATTGCTTGTGAACAGGTACTGTGAATATTTAGATTTTATTAATGCTTGTTTCTAGTTTCTTTTATCAAAATACTTCTATTAATTAAAAATATATTTTCAGGTCGATGTAAACACATTATGTAAATCAAATTTCGATTGCACAAATAATGCCGAATGTATTGAAAATCAATGCTTTTGCAAGGACGGATTTGATGCCAAAGGATCTATTTGCCTCGATATTGACGAATGTACTACTAAATCTGGAATCTGCGGGGAAAATGCTTTATGTGTAAATACGCTCGGAGGATACAACTGTGAATGTGCAACAGGATTTATTGGTTCCCCACCACAAATAACTTGTCGTGCTCCATGTGAGGACGTCAAATGCGGCGATCATGCGTATTGCAAACCAGATGGTGCAGAAGCGTATTGTGTGTGTGAAGAAGGGTGGACATTTGATCCGAATGATATAGCAGCGGGTTGCATCGATATCGACGAATGTGATACGTCTGCTGGACCAGTTGGCAGGTGTGGTGAAAATGCAAAATGTCTTAATACACTTGGAAGCTTTGCATGTCATTGTCCTGAAGGATATACAGGAGACGCATATAAGCAATGTTCGGATATCGATGAATGCCTAAACGAAGGAACTTGTGGTGTTGGAGCAGATTGTATTAATAAAGAAGGTTCTTTTATATGTGAATGTCCTGACAGTACCGTCCCTGATCCTGATCCAAGAATAAGATGTGCTGAAATTCTGTTATGTAAAAATGATAATGATTGCCCTGGCAATGCATTATGTGATCCTAATTCCAGATGTTTATGCCCAGAGCCGAACGTAGGAAATGAATGCAGACGTAAGTTTTATTCTTAGCGATATACATAGCATTTACACGGTGACTATATTGATAAAGTCAGTTAATAATGTATGTTTTATTTTCAATTTAGTTCATACAGTGTTTTCAGATATAGCACGTACAAACGAACGGTCGCTTAACTTCCAATACTTTAGAAATTACACCATCACCATTATATTAGTAACCTATTCATCAAATTAATTTCATTCCATAATTTACTTTGGGATATTTTGATAGTGCCTTACTAGAAATCGATTACATTACCGTTATTTTTCTTACAGATCCTTGTGAAACATTACAATGTGGAAGTAATTCTGAATGTCTTTTGAATGAGCAAACTGCTCTTTGTACATGTCGAAGTGGCTTTACTGGAGATCCCTTGTTACCCAATGGATGTCAAGATATAAACGAATGCGAAGTAAATCCTTGCGGACCTGGAGCTGTTTGTAAAAATTTACCAGGACTATTTCAATGCGAGTGTCCAGGTAGTTTTAATGGAGATCCTTATGTTGAAGGCTGTGTACCGGGACAAATGCCAAGTGAATGCAGTTCCAATCATCCGTGTCCACAGGGTGAACAATGTGTTTTACACGACGGTGAAAATGTTTGCATTTGTTCTCAAGGTTTCTCGAGAAACAAAGAAACCGGGTTATGTGAAGATGTTAATGAGTGTACTCAACATGGCCGCTCTCCTTGTGGATTAAACGCCATATGTAAAAATTTGCCAGGAAGCTATGAATGTAAATGTCCGTCTGAATATAGTGGTAATCCCTACAACTTGTGTGCAATGTGCACTGACTTAACTTGTCAATGTCAACCTCCTTACAAATTAGTGGAAGGAAACTGTGTATTATCTGGTTGCTCAAAGAATAACAAATGCGGCAAAGGGGCAGAGTGTATAAAAATTTCTGATGAAGTTAGTTATTGCGCTTGTCCTGTCGGTTATACACAGACTGTAGATGGTGCATGCGAAGATATAAATGAATGTATCTCAGGACAATCTGTATGCGGTTTTGGAGCAGAATGTGTGAATTCAGAAGGTTCTTACTCTTGTAAATGCCCACCAGGTTACGGGAAGGATTTAGTATCTGGGCATTGTACATTGAATCAAAAGCGCTGTATCAGTGATTCTGATTGCTTTCCAAATGAGAAATGTATTCAACCTGGAAAATGTGTGTGTCCGCCTCCGTTTTATCTTGATGTTACTGATGGCCAGAAATGCAAAAGTCCTTGCGAACGGTTTACATGTGGTATTAATGCCAAGTGCACTCCAAGTGACCCACCAAGATGTATGTGTATGACTGGGTATGAGGGTGATCCATATACAGGATGCACAAATAGAAATGAATGCCACAGTGCTCCATGCGCTTATGGCGCTATATGTCACGATCAAAAAGGTGGCTATCAATGTGTTTGTCCTGATAATATGGTAGGCGATCCATATAAAACTGGATGTAAGTATTTTGTAACCATAGATACTTACTAATTAAATTTATTGCTTTCTTATTGCTAATATTATTTATTTTTAAAGGTACAATGGATGAAGGACCATCACAAAAACAACTCTGTAGTACAGATGAGGAATGTCCAAATACCTTGACCTGCATTAATCGCACTTGTATATCTCCTTGTGCTACTGTTTCTTGTGGACCCAATGCCTTTTGCGAAGTCGACAACCATGCTGCATGGTGCCGTTGCAATCCAGGTTACACGAAACCTGAGGGAGGAAAATGTATATCAGGCAAGTGTATAAGCGAAACGTCTATATTAAAAGAAGGCAAAACCATAGATTAGAGGAACTGAATTTGTATCGGGACGGGTCGCACTTTCTAATTCTATGGGCAAAGCTAGATAGTTAAACATACAAGGATTTTTTTAAGTGGAGCTATACGCTGTTTCCCTACTGTCAAGTAGCTATAAAGTAGTAATTATAAAGCTATATATTATATCTCCAACTACTAGGTATAGGATTAGAAGAGATTGCTTAAGCGAGACTATTACATAATGCTACTAATATATGGTAAAACTGGGGAAACATTTTGTGCTACACAAAAGAGTAATAAAACTATAAATAAGAAGAAACTTGTATGTCTGTCTATCTGTCCTTTTGTTACATTTTCACGTCACGAATGAAGATTGATATGGAGATATTGGTCAATCCATGATAACAAATATCGCAACATTGTAAATATTGTATGTTTATACCAAATCGTACAATCAAACCTATTGATTTGTTGTTGAGCTGTTTTTTTAATATTTCAGGATGCGACACCTATTCTTGTGGCATTGGTGGACAATGTATAATATCAAAGACAGGCCCAACATGTGTTTGCCCAGAGGGAATGGTTGGTAATCCATTTCCAGGAGGCGCGTGTAGAACTGACCTCTGTGGCTCAGGAAAACCTTGCGAAGAGCCGCTAACATGTGTCGCTGGACGATGTCGACAACGTTGTGAAGGCGTTGTTTGTGGTGTGGGCGCATCTTGTGACGAAGAAAGTGGTAAATGCGTCTGCAACGCATTCTTTGTTGGAAATCCTGATTTATTATGTATGCCGCGTAAGTGATACAGAAAACTATTATTAATTTTTACTTTTACTTTATACCCATACAAAAAGCCCTGTTAATTAATTTATTTATTTCAGCTGTTGCTCCTCCAGCATGTGAACCAGATTGTGGTGAAAATGCTCACTGTGTTTATGGACAGACGAATCTTTGCAAATGTAATAAAGGATTTACGGGAAATCCCTATTTGAAGTGTTTGCCTAGAAGGCAAATCACATGCGCTAAAACTACTTGTGGATTAAATTCTGTATGCCAACAAACTCGATCTCATGTCGAATGTTTATGTCCTCCAGGATATGTAGGAAATCCCAATATACAGTGTACAGATATAGACGAATGCAGCTCAAAACCTTGCGCTGAAAATGCCATATGTATAAATACTCCTGGCAGTTTCAGTTGTATTTGTAAAAGTCGTTACGTGGGTAACCCTTATGAATTATGCTCACAAGTGTCAATTTCAAAGTGTGTAGAAGGCAGCATTTGCACTTGCTCTCATAATGCAACATGCCCTGATGGCTATATTTGTGAAAAATCTAAATGCGTGGATATTTGTCGCACTGTAATGTGTGGCCCCAAATCATTATGTGAAGAAGGTATTTGCCAATGTCTTCCTGGTCACTCTGGTAATCCTAATGATCTGCAGAATGGTTGCATCCCAGAAAATAAATGCACGATGGATAGTGACTGTAAAGATTCAGAGATATGTTTCCAAATTGCTAAAGGTATTCGAAAGTGTGTGGATTCATGCAGTAAATTACAATGTGGACCGAATTCTTTATGTATAGGTGCCAAACACCAAGCACACTGTGTGTGTGCTGAAGGTTATATCGGAAGACCTACTGATATTAAGACTGGATGTCATTTAGAACAAAGAAAGCCTAACGAGTTCGAATGTATTGAAAATAGTGACTGTTCTGAACCTCAAGTTTGTGTACCAGTTGACGGCTCTATTTACAGATGTTTGGATTTATGCTCAACAATTGCTTGTAGCGCTAATGAAGTTTGCCGCGTTATCGACAAAAGTCCACGATGTGACTGTAAAGACGGTTTCTTATGGAACCCTGTTAGTTCTACTTGTGAACAACCCTCTACACCTAATTGTAAAGTTGATAGCGATTGTGATGAAAATAAATCTTGTCAAAAAGATGTACTTGGTGTAAACAAATGTCAAGATAATTGTTTGATATTCACCTGTCCTCAAAATTCAAAGTGTGTTTCGAAGAATCATAGGAGCCAATGTGAATGCTTAACAGGTTTCGTCGGGAATCCTAATGACCGAGATGGTTGTGTATCTATAAAAAGAAATCAATGTACTGATGATGCACAATGTAGAGAAAATGAACTTTGTAAAACAGTTGGTAATCTAAATAAATGTGTATCAGCATGTCAACAATTAATTTGCGGGCCAAATGCAATATGTGTAACTAATAACCATGTGGCCAAATGCCAATGTCCATCTGGACCATTTACAGGAAATCCAAATGATCTGGAGAAAGGATGTCAATCTGTGCCATGTATTTACAATTCAGATTGTTTATCGCATGAATTATGTGACCGAATGACACACACGTGTATAAACGCTTGCGGTGAAGATTCTTGCGGTGAAAATGCTGTGTGCATAGCTGAAAATCATAAGATTAGTTGCCAGTGCCCTAGCGGCTATAAGGCAGATCCATTCCCTGAAGTTAACTGCCGCAAGATTGAAGCTTGCAATCCAAATCCATGCCACATTACTGCCATATGTGAACCAAGACTCTCATCATATATTTGCAAATGTCCTTCAGGGCTTTTAGGAGATCCAAATAATGAAGGTTGCAGAGTCCAAGGTGAATGCCCAAATGGTGATTTGGATTGTCCCAATGAAGCAACTTGCGTTAAAGGACGTTGTATAAATCCATGTGAAGGGGCTTGCGGAATAAACTCTTTATGTAAAATTGTTGACAGGAAACCTATTTGTTTATGCCCTGAAGGTTACGAAGAAACACAAGGAGGAACGGCTTGTAAAAAAAGGGTTTTGGAATGTGTCAATGATTTTGATTGCGAAGGGGATATATGTTCAAATGGTCAATGTTTCATGGCATGCAAAAATTCAAGCCAATGTGATACTGGAGAAGTATGTGCGAAAAATTTCTGTGTCACGCAATGCAGCAAACATTCACAATGCGGAGTTGGACAAGCATGTGTAGGAAGTCAATGTTTAATAGGTTGTAGAAGTAACGAAGATTGCCCTAACGATGAGTCCTGTATAAATAATAAATGTGTCAATCCTTGCTTGGCAACGCGAGTTTGTGGACCTAATGCTATTTGTTCAAGAGCCAATCACAATACCCAATGTGAATGTCCAGAAGGATTTGATGGAACACCAACACCTCAGCAAGGTTGCGTTAGAAAACCCAGTTCATGTGTAAGATCATCAGACTGCCCTCCTGATCATATGTGTATTGGTTTATTATGTCAAGTGCCATGCCGGGACAATTCAGGCTGTGCTATTGGAGAAAAATGCAGTGACAATAAATGCCACAAGATTTGTCATTCAAGCAGCAATTGCTTACATGGAGAGCATTGCAGCTCCGGAATATGTATACCAGGATGCAAAGCGGATTCCGATTGCCTTCATAACCAAATCTGTAAAGAAGCATTCTGTCAATGCTTGCCTGGATATAAAATGATCAACGACGAATGTGTAAATGTAAATGAATGTGGTTTTAATCCATGCCATCCATCTTCTCAATGCTTAGATACTCCAGGCTCTTACAAATGCTTATGTCCAAGTGGAGCAATTGGTGATCCTTATGTAACAGGTTGTTTATTACCTAACCAATGTCGTCGTGATAGCCAATGCGAAGATTCATTTGCATGTATAAATGGAAAGTGTGCAAATCCCTGTCAAAATAAAGCATGCGGATTAAATGCTTTGTGTTCAGTAACAAAACATCGAGTAACATGTGCCTGTGAAAAGGGGCACTTAGGTAATCCATTTGATAAAAACATCGGTTGTTTCAAAGTAGACTGTGTGGATGATTCCGACTGTTCCAGTGAAAAATACTGTAATCCCAAAACGAACAAATGTATTGGTAAGTCAATGTTTCAAATAATGTTCAATTAGAACGTTCTTTTTTTATTTCTTCTAATTATAATTTAAACAATCAATTGAAATATTGCAGATAAATGTGAAGATAACGCTTGCGAAGGTGGAAGTTGCACAATAGAAAATCACAAGGAATTGTGTACGTGCCCATTCGGGTTTGATTTATCAAACAACAAATGTGAAGATTTAAATGAATGCTTTAATAACCCATGTCCACTGAATTCTAAATGTATTAACACATTTGGTTCATATAGTTGCTCTTGCATAAACGGAACAATATTAGATTCAGTTAGTGGAAATTGCAGGCTACCCGGAGATTGTATTTCAGATGACGATTGCTCGGATAAAGCTAAATGCATTAATAAACAATGTGTTGATCCTTGTGACAAACCATTATCACCTTGTGTTGAAAGTGCTGAATGTACTGTAGTTAAACACAATCCTGTGTGCGAGTGTCCACCTAATAGCCACGGAGACCCACTGACAAAATGCACTAAATTTGAATGTATTAAAGATACGGACTGTCCCTCTGAAGAAGCGTGTGTCAACTACAAATGTAAAAATTCGTGCAGTATTCCACGTGCATGTGGTAGAAACGCTGGGTGTCTATCTAAAAACCACATAGGTCATTGTACCTGCTTGCCAGGTTATACTGGAGATCCAGTATTAGGATGTGTTCCAATACAAGATTGTTCGGATGATACAAGATGTCCTTCAGGAACGAGATGTGTCGATAATCTGTGTGTTGGTAAGATCAGTTCTTAAATTACAAATGTGTAATAAAGATGGTATTATGAGTTAAATTTCAAAATTTACCTTTGATAATAAATATTTATTATTAATTATTCATGGTGAATGAAGAATTGGTCTTCATTACCACAGTCAGAGTATTTCTCTAGTATATAGTATACTATATACTAGAGGTACTAAAAACTACTTTCGTCATGGTATCTGTCATACTCGTAGTTGTTTCTTATCTATAATTTTATATTAATAAAGTGAGGTATTAACCTTTGATTATTGTATTAACCTATGTTGATTTGAAAAAAGATTGAAATGCGTAGCAATCACGATACTTTTAAAATTACTTACTTCTCTAGTCAGGGCCTGACATAATTTTTGTATAATATAAGTACATACATTCAAATCAAAGTCAAAACTATAAATTAATCAAAAATGCAACCCTTGATTGTATCAGGCCCAAAAGTCCTCATTGCACTAGCAGTATTAATTGCCTTTTTAGATGGCAGTGGAAATCTTTTGAACCAGGTACCATTTCAAGCGTTCAAATCCATGGTCTCTAAACTCATACTGTTTGTTCTGTTTTAAGGGCTATGCAAAAATGCAAGAGATTGTCTAAACGACCAAATATGTATTCAAGACACATGTAGGCTTACTTGTGACTCTAATATCACTTGTCCAGATTTTCAATTTTGCTTGAATAGAATTTGTGTCAAGGAAATTCGATGTTCGTCTAATGATGACTGTGACGATGGGGAACAATGTGCTAAAGGAAGAAATGGAATCCCAGAGTGTATCGATGTATGTGATAAGCATCCCTGTGGAAGACAAGCAGATTGTGTTGGTAAGGCACATCGCCCAACATGCTCTTGTAAGGAAGGATTTTTCGGAGATCCAATACATGGATGTAAACGAAAGCAATGCGATGTCGATGCTGACTGCTCCGATGATAAAATATGTGACAGAAATATGTGTAAAATAGCATGTTTGATGGGAAATAATTGCGGAGAAAATACTGTATGTTCATCAGAAAAGCATAAAAAAGCATGCTATTGTCAGCCAGGATATACAGGAGATCCCATTAAAGGATGTGTCAAAATAAACTGGTGTGATAAGAATCCTTGTGGTAATTCTGCTGAATGTAAGAATACAAGAAATCGAGCAGAATGTTTGTGTCCGCCAGGCACTATCGGTGATCCATACGGTGAAGGCTGTCGTAAATCGCAAGAATGTAGATTTAATCGCGATTGTCCAGGTGTGGCTCGATGCACCGTTGTAGATGGAATAAGGAAGTGTACTGGTTAGTGTCAACTATTTCAATCTTTGCGAAACCTTTATTCATAATTTAAGCTGGAATAAATCAACTTACCCAAAAATTCAAATTCAAATTGTTATTCTCAATATAGGACATTTTTATCACTTATTGACGTCAATCATTACTTAAATTAAGTTTACAAAATACGTTTTTTTCGTTTAGATGCCTGCGAAAACGTGAAATGTGGACAAAATGCATTATGTACCGCTTTGAGACATACTGGACAGTGCAAATGTAAACCCGGTTACACGGGGAATCCCGATATAGAAAAAGGATGTCGACTTCAAGAACTATCGTGTTCATTTAAAACAGACTGTCCAAGTGACCACTACTGTCATAAAGGCATTTGCAAAGGTAATTAATATGAAACCCTTTTATTACAGCATTTAGTACTAGGTTAAATAATCGTGTATGGTACAAGTAAATACGGTAAATATTGAATTATGCGGCTTTCATTTATCATTTTTTGCATTAAAGTACACAAAGAAATATTTTTCATTCGTCATGAAATATATTTTTAATTACAAGATTAGTTTGAAATATATTTGAAAATATTAAATCATGAGCAGAATCTGTATATATAAAAGAAAGTCGTGTTAGTTACACTATTTATAACTCAAGAACGGCAAGATTTGGCTGAAAATTGATGGGGAGGACTTAGAACTAGGAGGACATAGGGTACCTTTCATCCCGGGAAAAAGTACCCGAGGCTCCCCTCGGTCACGCTAGCAAAGCCGCGGGCAAAAGCTAGTATAAAATAAAGTCAGGCAAAATAACTATTTCACTAATTTTAATAGTTGAATTATATCTAGATCAGATTTCTTTCTTTATGTTAATTTATATTTTGTTGTTTTTATACAATAAAATTATAGTAATAAGGGTTACCTACGTACATAAAAAAGACCAAATGAAATCCTTACAGGATCACTCGGCTTTTTTAAGTTTATTTGCCTTTTACTGAAGCCAATTGTTACAAGTATATTCTATGTATTTTTAGGATTGTGCTTGGTTGACGAAGAATGTGAATCCTCAGAAAAATGTTTCAATGGGCAATGCATAGATCCATGTCAAGTTGAAAAATCTTGTGGATTAAATGCTTTGTGTCGTTCTGAAAACCATGTGCTGCAATGTAGTTGCCCATATGGATTTACAGGAAATCAAGATGTTGAATGTGTACGAAGTGAGTATTACGAGTATCAATTCAAATATTGTTTTTGCCCTTAAATATGTTGTGGTTTGATTCCCTATATTCTTTCAACGCATCATATTGTTTAATTTTCTCAAATCGATAAACAAGAAGGATTTCAAGTCAGAAAATTATGAAACCTTGAACAATGGCTATAGATCAAACTAAAGAAGGTGACGAAGCATATAAAGTGACACAGTTTTAGAACCCAAGACATTTGGATCGTATCCCGTACGAGGATCTTATTCAAAGTTGCTCTATTATGGCTTCGCCTAAATAGAGATTTAAATTGAGGGAGATTTAAATTCCATCATTTTTTGTCTGGTAGTCTGGTCTTTTTTGAAAGCCGGTTGAAAAATTTAAAGAACAGTTCAAAGATGAAAATGATTACATCAAAATATTTCCAAAAAATATTTAATACCTATCAGCTATGTATAGTGAAAGTCCCGTCGAAATTGGTCCAGTGGTTCCAGAGATTAGCCTGAAAAAACAGACTTAATTAAATTTGATATTATATTATGTATACCTATATATTTTATCTAATAATTGCTAGATACTGCTTAATGTCGCTATGCCTAAACTTGGTGCATGTATAACTGCACTTTTTAGGGTTCCGTAGTCTACCAAGAAAGGAACCCTTATAGTTTCACTCTGTCCGTCCGTCCCATCCCTCTCTAGCTCAGAGACCCTTAGTTCTAGAATGCTGTAATTTGGCAAGCCATGCATATTAATCACGCCAACTAAACAGTAAACTAAAATTATGAAAAATATTTTTTTAGCGTATTGAATTAAATTAAAATTGTAAAAAATGTTATTTTGCTATATTAACCGTGTATTATCCACATGCGTTAAGTAAAGAGCGGTTATATCAAAATTGCAAACGCACATTTCTTTTTATAAATCGACTTCAAAAAAAGGAGGAGGATTTTAATTCGTCGGAATGTTTTATTTTTTTTATTTTTTATGTATGTACTCGAAGACGGCTGGACCGATTTGAAATTTTTTTTTGTACGAGTGTGTATACTTTCCAATTGGTCCCATATTCAGCAGGTCAGGATCTGATGATGGAATCATGGAGAAATCGAGGGAACTCTTTAAGTTTTGTATTGGGCATGGGTATTTTTTGATATATTCCATGTTAGTAAGGTAGAGAGAGAGTAAGGTAGAGACGCAGGTGAGACGATGCTGGAAAATGTTACCCATTTTCAAAAATGCAACGTATTTACAACTTTTTGATTGTAATATATCTTGCTCGATTACTCGAAGACCACTGAATCGATTTGTTAAATTCTTTTTTTGTTAGAAAGGGCATTAGCATATTTTATTAAAATAATCGGCACCGACTTCAGATTTATTAAAATGTTTGATATTAAGCATATTTAAACAACAATGTATTAATTATTTCATCCTTTTTAGTTGAGGAATTTGAGTCGGTTTCGTTTTTTTGGCAAAAACAATTATTGATTTGTATAAGATCGATGTATAGATATTCTATACCAATACAAAATAAAATTTTTAGTATATGACATACTTCATCGAATAATTTAATACATTTATATTTTACAGTGCCAAGGCTTTGTGGATCAGCTGGTGAATGTGAGAACGATCATATGTGTCAAGATTCAATGTGCCTGCCTCGTTGCAAGGGTGACGAGGAATGTGCCTTAAATGAACGATGTTCTAAAGGCGTCTGTTTATGTAAGTTTTTAAATCAGTATTTATTGAAAAATTTGCTTAATTATAACTAATAAACATTTTTCTAAAAACAAAAACCGACTTCCATTTGTTTAATGGGGCCAACTTCATAGTTGGGTAATCCGGAAAACAATTCGTAGCTCATAATATGCAGGGTCAATTGACCTAGTACTCCAAAAGACTTCAAATAAACGATAACAGTGGCTGTGCCCCATCAACGATACCAAGGCATACAGGGTCAATTGACCACTCTGACACCATAGTGTGAAGGGTAATATAAAACTCATATAAGTTAATACTAAGGGAAATCGAACGTCAAGTATAAACCGTCACAGCGGCCGTGAGGGGGTTTTAAAAAGCTATTACCAGGGCATACAGGGTCGAATGACCTTGCAAATTACTTCATTATCAGACAAGTAACTTTTAAAAGAAGAAAAATTTAAAAATGCTGATTTTATTTGACAGCCATTTACGTTTTTTTTTCATACTATTAAAGTAGGCAAACAGGTTTACCAGTTATTTGATTTAAAAATTAAACTACTGTGCTGATTTTGATAAACTTTCTATGTGACCAAATTGAAACTATCTATTCAAACTAAAAAAATATTTTCAAAATCGGTTCGGAAATGACGGAGATTTGAGGTAACAATAAAAAAAAATTACCGAATTGAGAATGTCCTCCTTTTTTGGAAGTCGGTTTAAAATAGCCGAAGAGCGATAGATTCTTATCGGTTCCACACATTGTAGTGATAAGTTTTAGTAATCTGACTATTCTGTTGCAGTAACGTGTAGAGTGGATAATGACTGTTTCCTTGGACACATATGCTTAGAGAACAGTTGCCAATACGGATGTCGTCATGATGAGGATTGTGGGCCTGATGAATTTTGTAGAAATAATTTCTGTCAAAATCCATGTGCTCGTGAAATCAATCCATGTGGACCTAATGCCGCCTGTTCTGTAGTAGAAAGAAAAGCCGTTTGTTCTTGTCTAGAAGATTTAATACCAAATCCAACTCCGAATATTGGATGTGTCAGAGCACCATCATCGGCTTGTCATACACATACCGATTGTGGAAATGGGTGGAGGTGTGAAGATGACCGATGCCGTCCTGCATGCACATTAGATGGATCAGAATGCTTACAAGGTGAAAGATGTTTTTCAGGAGTATGTAGGTATGCTTGTACCTCAGACGATCATTGCTCCGATGACGAGGTTTGTGATGGAAGACTATGTGTGACTGGATGTAGATCTAATTCACATTGCGCGAATAATTTAGCATGCATATTAGGCCAATGTATTGATCCATGTATTGAACCAGCCACGTGTGGTGCTAATGCTTTATGTAGCGCTAAAGATCACAAACCAGTGTGTGTATGCCCCGCTACTCTTAATGGAGATCCGAAAGAAGTATGTAGAAGGACGACAACGCCTTGTGATGCAAACAAAAACTGTCAAGAAGGGTTTATCTGTTATGGTGATACCTGTCATCCATCCTGTAGAAGGTAAAATTTGATATTTATTGTTATGTTATGAATATTAACATCGACTGAATATGTGACATGTCATATTTAAATATTGGATTTGCTTTTCAGCGACAGCGTGTGTTTATCAAATGAAAAGTGCATACGCGGCATTTGTCGAGTAGTTTGTAACAACGATGATGCATGTAGTGAAGGTCATATATGCGAGAACAGAATATGTAAACAAGGTTGCCGGGATGATAACGCTTGTGATATTAATGAGGCTTGTCTTAATGGACAATGCAGAGGTAAATATTAATAAACTAGATTTTAGTATAAGTATTTAAAACAAACTAGTTTTTTATTATTGACGAGCTGTTGCGTGCGGCTTTGCAAACGTATTACTGAGTGATATACCTAAATGTTGTCTTTATATATATATATATATATATATATATATATATATATATATATATATATATATACATATATAGAATAATGTAATATTTTAATGTTGAAAGAATTCTTAAAATAGGTGCAGTAGTTCCAACGTTTACTTCCAATATACATACAAACACACAAAATTAGCGCTTACTCTTATTAGGATTCCGTACAAAAATGAAAAAACGGAACCCTTAGAGGATCACTCGTGCGTCTGTCTGTCCGTCCGTCCATCTGTCACAGCTAATTTTCTCCGAAACTACTGGTCCAAAACATGCAGATGAAATTTGGAATAATGGCGTAATCATGTGACCCAAACACATGTGCAAAGTAAATAAATATTTTTTTTAAATAAGGGTCATTTTCGCGGGACAAATAAGGAATTAAAAAAAAGTTTTGCAAACCTTACCGTGTTATATCTTATATATATAAAAGAAAGTCGTGTTAGTTACTTCACTTATAACTCAAGAACGGCTGAACCGATTTAGCTGAAAATTGTCAGGGAGGTAGTTTAGAGCCAGGAGAAGGACATAGGATACTTTTTATCCCGGGAAAAAGATCCCGAGGGAAATTCACGCGGGCGAAGCCGCGGGCAAAAGCTAGTATCAAATATATATCAAATGAAAGGGCAACGAGCCCGAACATATGAGAATCTCAAATATATTTTTGTTATTATTGTAACATAAATAGTTTTGATTTCATTTATGAAAGAAGACGAAATTTGACCTGACCCGAAACAACTAAGCCTAAAATTTTGGAAAAAAAATACAAAATATAGTTCATTGCCTGTAGATTACAGGTAATGAAAGTAAATTTAATATAAAACCTTCACTTATGGAAAATAGTTTACCAAAACACCACTAGATAGCGATAATAGTAGTTAACTCGCATCTCATAATCCTCAAAAATCCTGAAAAATTTCTATATGGTTAATTTAGGTACCTATTTTTTTTTGTTTAGAGGACAAAGAGACACTTAGAAAGAAATTGTAGATTCAAAATTATAAATATATATACATATGTATACAAATATAATATATGTATAATAAACTGACATTGGCATTGTAGGGAACCCTCTTCACGCGAGTCGCACGACTGGTTTTTTTTGTGTGTTTATCAGTATTAAAATAAAGATACTAATTAATAATACATCGTTCTATATTGCAGATCCTTGTGAAGAGAGTAGAACGTGCGGTATTTGTTCAGATTGTAAAGTAATTAATCATAGAGCTCAATGTAGCTGTTCTAGTAATTACACAGGAAATCCGCTTGTAGAATGCAAAAAGAAAATACTGGCATGTGACGGTTACTGTCCTTGTGACGAAAGTGGTTATTGTATTACTTTTTGCGAAGAAAATTCCGATTGCACATGTGGAGAAAAATGCTTTAATGGGGGATGTAGAGCTGTATGCTCTCCAAGAAACAAATGTCCTGAACGACAGCTTTGCATCAGAGGTGCCTGCGTGCCTGGATGTAATTCTGATCGAGATTGTGGAGAAGATATGCTATGTTCTTCAAAACTTTGTGTACCAGCTTGCAAGGACAACGTTTGCGGCAAAAATGCTTTATGTTTAGCTACTCGACATCGTCCTGTATGTAGCTGCCCCAGTGGATTCTCTGGAGATCCTATAAAAGAATGTAAATCTTATGAGTGCTTACAAAACGAAGACTGCGGCTCTGACGAGGAGTGCGAGGCTGACGGCAAATGTAAGAACGTGTGCACAGCTGCATGTGGCATTAATGCTATTTGCCGTCCAGTAAATAGGTCTCCGCAATGTTCTTGTCCACCAAACTATATCGGCAATCCAAAAATTGAGTGTTCGAAGCCTCCAGTTGGAAGTTGCTTGCGTAATCCCTGTGGAATAAATGCCCGCTGTCGCGACCTAGATGACGGTAGTTATGAGTGCACTTGCCCTCCTAGTTGTGCTGGTAATCCACAAAGGCAATGTTTTTGTGGTGCTATGGAGCCATGTGCCTATAAAGTGTGTGGAACCAATGCACAGTGCCGAATTAGTCATAAAGGAGAACCACAGTGCTATTGTCCAAGACACCATCCCAATGGAGATCCGAACATAGAGTGTAAGTATGAAGTTGCTGATATTGAGGTAGAATATTTTGTACTAGTTGTTATTCTTCTCCAAGCATAATAACGAAATTCCTCAAAATCTAGTGCAGCGACGTAGGCTGTTTTCTTTTACCAGCTGTTAAAATTTTATATCGCGCCAAAAAGTAGCCTGTGACTTCCCTTTTTATTCAACTAATATATAATATAATAATATTATAAATGCGAAAGTGAGTTTGTTTTTTTATTTGTTTGTTTGTTACGCTTCCAGGCTCTATCTACTGAGCCGATCTGCCTAAAATTTTGCATACATATAGTAAAAAGTATTGAAAAGGACCTTTCATTCCGGGAAAAAGCACTTTTCTCGAGGGAAATTGACGCGGGTAAGCCGCGGGCAATATCTATTTCTATATATATTTAATTTTATTGATTTTATTAATTAGGTATAGTAACAAATTAAAAATAAATGACATCATCAATTCTGAAACTTGAAATATCAATATCAAATATCATTTATATCGGTTCAGGGGATTAAGATGATACCTAGATGTACACTAGCGCTACAATCATTTAAAAATTATTATTCACTAAAAACACAAGTTGTCAAAAATGTTCACCAAGGTATCGTCTTAAGTAAGTCGGCCAAAGTTTTCTAGTCGCGACTTTCATTTGTATAAAGATTTGCTTATTTACATATTTTTTTCAAAACGTCATACAATAACGAGATACTGTAAATACCAAGTCACAAACACTCAATAGTTTGCGCTCTTTTTTCTAAAGCATACAAAGATTTACAATTTACTTTGCTAGAAAACAAAATCTTCAACAATTGTGAAAGTGCATACACTTCTCAGGTTCTCAAGAACGCAGTGTTGTCGATTGTCGAACAACGGGATGTGGAGTCAATGGAGAGTGTCTGCGAGAAGGCGCAGAGTTTGTTTGTCGGTGTATCCCTGGTACAGAAGGCCAGGCCGATATAGAGTGCCATACCAGTGAGTATATAATCCACTATTTTTAATTCAGTCTCATCTTAAACACCATGTAAAAAAGCACCATGGTAATAAAGAATTCTGATTTTCAGTAACTTTCATGATAAGATAAAAGTACAAGTAGACATTTAGAAAGTGATCATAGATAACTATAATGGTGCTCCATGATTCACCACATATTCAACACTCTGTACATATAGATAATTGTATAGCAAACGATAAATAGGTGCCGGTTGCAAACAAATTTTCAACCAGACTTCTTAAATAGTTTTTCACTTATCTGTTACCTGTTAGATAACAATGTGGTTCTATTGGATATGGTTTTACAGAACATTTTTGACCTTGAGTATTCGAGGAATAAAGTTTTGTACTTTTTTATTCAGTCCATAGTAACTGAATTTAAAAGCCTAATTAATACCTGTAAGATGTAACATATTACCTATGCAATAATGTTATGTTGACATTAGTGGAAGCATTCTCACCGTTCGTGCCTGAAATATCAAACAGTCAGTAACATTATGTTCGGCTTCATGTACATATCGCTTGTATTATATCCAGTTTATACATTTTCTGGTCATACTCGTAACTATCAATTTCAAAAAGCATGCACTGTCTCGTGAGAAAGTTTCCTCTTCGCGGCTGAAGGTACCGCTCTTTCGACTCTGCTTTCTTCTTTCACATCTTCCTAGGTATTGAATGTACGAGCGACAAGGACTGCCCGATAGACAAAGCGTGTTTGAGTTTACACTGCGTGGATCCATGCACCGTGCGCGGCGTCTGCGGAGAAGATGCCCTCTGTGTACCTCTAATGCATCGGGCGCAATGTTCGTGTCCGCAATGCTATGTGGGCAATCCAAGACTCACTTGCCAGCTAGATCCGACATGCAAATCTACATCTGATCTCAACATGACTTATGCTTGTTCAGAATTGAAGCCATGCCCATCTAAATTAGCCTGTGACTATAACACTAATCAATGCCGCGACCCATGCCTTGGATTTCACAGTTGTCGAAGGAACCAAAAATGTGAAGTACGCAATCACACACCTGTATGCGTCTGCCGCAATGGTTTTGCTCTTAATGAAAAGGGAGAACTAACTTGCGCACCAGAACACGCTGAATGTACAAGGGATGAACAATGTCCGTCTAATGCGGTCTGCCGCAATTCTAAGTGTGTGAATCCGTGTCTGGCATCAAGAGAACCTATGTGTCCCAAAGGAAAACAATGCGAAGTACTGGAACATCGGGTTATGTGCGTATGCGTAGAAGACTGTCACCCGACTATATCAATATGCTTAACGGATAATGGCTGTCCAAATAACTTAGCGTGTAAAGACTATCAATGCAAAGATCCTTGTAAAGACGCTTGTGGTGATTCCCCATGTTCAGTTGAAGATCACCACCCAGTTTGCAAGTTCTGTCCTAATGGATTTACACACGATGACAAACATGGCTGTATCAAAGGTAATATTTCCCGGTGAACAATAATGTTCAAATTTTAGTGTACCATTAGTATATTAGCGTCTTTATGATTCTTAATAATCTTTTTGTTGTTCTTCATATTACAGGAAATGTTGATAGTATCTACTTTATGACTTCCTGCGGCTCTTTCGCTGTTCTTTTCTTTTTCTAGCATGATCATATTTATCTTTTTTCACAGTTTACTTTATCAGGTAGCTCCAAGCATGGTATCATATATTTGTGTACATACTTTTGTAGAGATAATAATAACTTCACTTATACATTTGGTGATGGTTGCGCTTATTAAACTTTAATGCTTTAAGTGCTTTGGCATTAATACGAAATGCAACAAAACTGCCACGAGACAGAGTTTGCAATTACAAGAAAATGCCTACTGATATTTTATTAGCACTTGTTTACTGAATGTGGTTTTAAAATCTAACCAAATTAAACACTTATACTTGTCTTGTTATAGTAGCAATTTATTTAATTTTTATTACCTTAATTCTTATTTAAATTATATTCTACACAATTTAAAAGAATGTAAATTGAATAAAACTATAATGTCATTTCAAAGAAAAACTTTATATCAATGAAATAACTTAAATTCAATAAATTTATTAAATTTATTGTAAATACATATACCAATCTTGTATAAAATATTGAACATTACATTATTTTTTATACATAGACGTATTTAAATAAAAAAATATTGAAGTCTTCTGATTTTCTGTTGATTTTTTTTGTACATATATTGTGTGTAAAATATTTTGTATTCTAACTTGGTACCCTACGTATGCAGCATTGACATGCGGCGCTCATGAACACTGCGCTCCAGGGCTTGCTTGCATGAGTGGTCGCTGCGCGGACCCCTGTGCCGACGGAGGACCCTGCACCCCTGGACAGCACTGTGCGGTCGTAGATCACCAACCCGTCTGCTCTAAAGGTAATATTCAAATTCATTTGAAAACTCTCTCAAACGTTTTTCTGTTGAATTCTCGTACATAATAATGAAAAAAAAAATAAAAAATAAATAAACGGAATCCTTAAAGGATCACTCGTGTATCTGCCTGACCGGATAAAGGACTGATCGGATTCAAAAGTTTAAATCTGGTCCATATGTATATAGCCTGTGCCTGGGCGGCCGCAACAACGAGCTGCGGACGCAACCGGTAAAGCGCTAGGGTGTGTGAGAGAGAAAGAGATATGTCTGTAACCCGATGGTTATACCAATGACAAATTAAAAGTACAATGTCAAGGATAAAGTAGTAATTTAATAGAGAATGTTTTGAAACTGTACCATGCCATGTGTAATTATATCTAATGAAACGCGTGCTTAGGTCATTTTTTCTTCTATATTTATAATAGATTTAAAAAAAAAGTTGCTAGAGCCGCGTTCCTAGTTCTATGATATTAATAATCGGTATTTCAGAAAAAAACCCTCTATATGTATATGACATGACCAGATTTACACTTTCAAGTTTTCAACTTAGTTTATCTGCTGTGTCAAAAGGATAGACAGATACACGAATGTTCAGGTACCTGTCTTATATATTTTATATAGATTATTAATAAAGTGTTATATTTTATCGGCAGTGTGTCAATGTCAAACATCATCCGATTGTGCAAGGTATCCAAATACCTACTGCGATGGATGTACCTGTATACAAGGTAAAGTATATCACAGATTAGATAAAAGAACTAACCAAGTTATATAGAGTTCGATAGTTTTCGTCAAAGGACGACGATGGACGGCGAGTACGAGCGCTGCCAAGCTTGGATTGGTCGTCGGTCGAGCTCCTTAGTGCTTTGGAAATCACGTTAATCTGCTGATATCACTAGATGATAATCGTTAGGCCAAGTCAGATGGTTTTTTGCAGCCTATAAAATCTGCCAGTGTTCACCACTAACTCCCCCAGATCATCTTCCAATTGGTCTGGTTTCCCTGTAAAAATGTTTTGGAGGCCAGGCAGACGGCAGGCAGTTACTTCATTGTAATAAAAAGTTACGTAGGTACTTAACCGGTTTCAGAATTAACCAACGTCAAATTTATTAAAATGTTTGATAATGAAGTATATTTAAACAACAACTTATATTTTTTAATTTATTAAAAAATAAGTATTTAAATGTTGGACTTAAAGCAATGGGCTTTTAGTCCACCGATATTTCTTACTTTTTTTTTAGATAAGTAACTTGCATTACTTATAGTCCGTTTTTTAAACACTCTTTATACGGTTATTTAAAAAATATGTGTTATGCTTTTGCATTTTTTATATTCTATTGTTAATTTTTTACAAACAATGGAGTAGGCAAACATGCTAGCCCACTGTTGGCCGTGATTAAGATCAAAAATAATATAAAACTTTGTGGAGCTCGATACCCAAGCGTGTTCGTAACGATAGCGCGCGTCAAGCGACGGCGAGTACGGCGACGGCGAGTGCGCGGCCATGTTTGGATTGGTCGCCATTAGTGGCATTTCTATCTCGAGCTCCTCTATGCTTCGGAAGGCACGTTAAGCCGTAGGTCCCGGCTTTCGGCAGTCGTTAGGCTTTGTCAGATACCTTTAGGCAGCCTGAAAAATCTGACAGTGTTGGCCACTAACACACCCGGGTCATGTTACTGTGGGTCTGGTTTTGAGGTCAGACGGCAGTCGCTCCATTGTAATATCCAGTTCCGCCAAACCAGGACCATGATCAATAGCGTACCCTGGGCTCCGAAGCGTAAGCTAAAGATGCAACCGGAAAACACGCTCGGACGAAGATTTGGAACGAAACAATTTTTGATAAGTCATATTTTTTTAGGTAAACAACCCACAACTAACTGTGGACATTGTAGGCCTGGAGTACCCTGTGATCCATTTTCGGGCGCCTGCATGGAACGTAAGTTTTGTAATGGTATTATCATATGAGTCAATTTTAAATATTTTAACAATGCTAATAAATTTGTTGTCTAATTTTAATATACTTATATATTTTTCATTTTGTTAATTTGAATAATTAATGAATTTGCTTAAAAATTTTGCGGTATTTAAAGTATGACTCGCCATTTTCCCGTTAATGATTTATTGTGAACTTCTAATATAAAGCTAGCAAGTTCACCGCTATTTATTACTGTCTATAGCAAAACTAACTCCAGATGAACTGGTTATTGCTATAAATACTGTACCATTTGTCCGATACAACGCCACAAAAAACTGGCCACATATCACGGCAGACCCGGCAGACAATACGATATACACGTATGTATAACATGTAAAAATATACTTCGGGTGTAAAAGTCTTTACACAGGACCTAATCTTTGTATTTTTATACTACTTCCCTATACTTGAATTGAGACTTAAATCCTTTCTTGTTACTCACACAATTTTAGCCTTAACGACCAAATATTTTAAACAAGATCATAATATTTCGACTCCAATATGATACTGGTCATTCAAGACTAAAATTGATTCTTCTTTATGTCGTGGCTATCCTCTATAATCCTATGACGGCTTGGGCTTTATATTCTAATTATTTTACGCATGTTCAAGAAATAATTAGGTACCTAATAATTTTTCTTCTTGTATTATATTTATTCACAATTTATTAATATTATTTAATATTAAATGCCTGTGTACTTTCAAAAACTTGTAATATAATTGTAAATAAATTTAAGTTATATTTTACTGTAAATAGTTAAACATAAAATATATTTAATTAACGATGTTATTATTGCATTCCCATTAACAGATGATGGATCTAAAAATATCCCACTAACAGAAACATACTCCGAAACTTCTCAGACCTCGTTGGGAACAAGCACTGACTCTTCATTAAACGACTTAACTTTGTATACTACTGTTATTAATCCAAACACAAATAACAAGTTTGACCTTAATATATTGACCACTACTAATATTGTCAAAGTTAATCCTCAAGAATCAACTACTTCCACTTCTATATTTTCTGACACGACTCAACTATCTTACGACACTACGTATCAAAATATAGATGCAAGTACAAAACAAAAGGAAGCAGTGACGTTCTTAAGTACAATCTCATCAGATTTGGAACTTATATCTTCCGATACAACAGAAACTTTTAACATTAAACAAGAATCAAGTATAGAAGAACATACTGAAACAACTCCTTACAGTACAATTGAGTCAGAAATAACCTTAGATAAATTTAGTACAACTGAAACCGGCATATCTACAAATATGAAAACATTAATTACCTCATCTGAAAGAATAATTCCAACAGATAAACCGTTGAAATGGTTTACTAATGAAAATATAGAACGGCACTCGACTAATGTTCCTACTTTATATACGGAAAAGAACAGCTTAGATTTTTCTTCGTCAGACTTTTATGATCACGTACAAAGCAGTAGTACAATTCATATTGAAAATACAGTCAAACCGCCTATCACTAAACCATCAAGTTATAACGAATCTTCCACTCATTTGACTGAAAATAAAAATACGAAAACTCCAGAAAACCAAAGACAGTTAAACAGTAATTATACTATGACGCCAAAACTTACAACATCGCATACAAAACAGAATATTTCATCTGATATTTCTAGAACTGAAAATATAGACCACATGGACAACAATAATAGTAAAACCATGACTTTTACTACTGAAAGTAACTCTTATACTATAGATTTTGATAAATTAAATAATGATGCAGGAATAACAAATTCAAATAAACCTGACATATCAACTACAGAAATTTATAGCCGAACTTCATTTCCGCTTGTTAATGAGCAAACTTCCGAGAATATATCTTTAGAACCTTCATCGACTGAAAGACCAAATGTAAAACATATATCTACATTGAAGCCTACACGCGATGAGATGAAAACATCATTGGATAACAATATCAACGAAATCATAACTTCACCCAATACCATAACCGAAGAAATATTTACGGATTCTTCAAATTTAGCCTCATTAGTAGATGATATGACTACATTTTCAACAACTAAAAATAATTTCATATATTCAAGCACAAACAGTGAACAAAATCCACA
The DNA here is from genome assembly GCA_947044815.1 of Apomyelois bistriatella. Lineage (NCBI taxonomy): Eukaryota > Metazoa > Arthropoda > Insecta > Lepidoptera > Pyralidae > Apomyelois > Apomyelois bistriatella. The sequence continues at coordinate 7,877,471 of OX345690.1, forward strand.
TACAGATAAATTTGAACCCACTACGACTGAAAAAACTCATTTATTAGAGACCACTATCTCGGAGTCCTCTATCAAAACAACGACACATTCAAAAACAACATTAAGTTCGCAGGAAGTGATGGATATTTCATCAAATATTAATAGTAATGAAATATTTATGTCTACTCTGTCTGATAATTTTAAAGAAAAGTTTTCGGCTACCTATAATAATCAATACCAAACAACTCATGCACAAACTTCAAATCAAAGTGAGAATTTTTCTACACAATATGATACTTTATCCACTTTGCCTGTTGATGAATTTGATTCAACGCAAAATGATCTAGATAATAATTTGGTCACAGAAGCTTCCTTAAAGGATAATCTATTGACACAACAAAATGCAACTACATTGCCAGATAATATAATTGAAAACTCACTCGTAAAGAATCCGTCAAGCAATGTTCACAAAGAGAAATCTGAAGATTCTCTATCTTCTCCAACAACAAAACAAATGAGTTTACTGGACACAGTACTACCTAATAAATATACTAAAACAACGATGGATTTTGCGAAAACTTATACTACAGAAGAAGATTACAATTTACCTAATTTTTCAACTCAAACTCCAATGATAGACGAAAATAGATATAGTGAAACTGAAAGTACAAAAGCAAATTTTGCTTTACCTTATGATTCAACTGAAAAAACACAAACTCATGGCACAGAAAATGACTTAGATACAACTTTGTCCGTTTCACAAGATTTTAAGTCAACCCCTATCAAAGAAGAAGACATATACTCGCATAGCTTTAAAGATTCAACTGAAACTCCACTTCAAGTATTGTACCATGGACATTCGGACATTTTGTCGTATGTTAATAATGACACTATAACTACAGCTGGGACAAATAATGATATACAAAATTATAATAGTACAATTAAAACGAATGGTTTAAATGAAATATCGATAACGGAAAACCCACTCGATTCTACAATAAGTGACAACACAAATGTTTTTGTTCCTACCCAATCTGATACCTATTCGACAACTGATAATCACAACCTAAAAAAACACACTAACCGCATACTTGAGAGTTTAGATTATGAAACAAGCGCAACATTAACATATCAAGATTTAAATAATATGGTTACTTCATATGACAAAAACACTGTTTATTTTGATCACAGTAAAACTACTAATGAATATGCAAGTGAGATTGAAGAAGCTAATGCAATTCAAAGTACGACAAACTCAGAACATCTTATAAAAACAAAAGTAAAAGAAGAAGATTTCACATACCCTCCAAGCACTTTTGAAGAGTTTAATGAGGAATCAGACAAGAGTTCTAAAATTAAAAATAACGAGGTATATACTATGACGACTGATATGATAACTGAGTCTACATATGCAGAAGTCAATTATTTAGGGCCATCTACTACAACAGATGAAAATTCATCAGAATCAAAAATTTACACTACAACAGAAACAGATCACACCACAATACAAGAATATAAAACACATACAGACTTCAATTATTTGACAAAGTTTACTACGCCTTCTTTGAATTACGGTAAAAATACGACTGATAAAAGCAGTGATTTTTCAACTACAACTTCTTATAACTTTTATCCATTTGTTGGCAATACTTTACCTCCCACTAAAACCAATCAAAATAACGACAAAATACAAAATTTTACAAAAAGCGATACTTCTACAATGTCAAATTCATTAACTGACTTTACAAATGAAGTCTCTACATATAATATTCAAGCCAGAACAACAGAAACGACTTATTTCGCTAAAGAAAAATCTACATTAGATACTACTTTAAGAAATGATAATATAGATATTACTTATGACAATAATCCAGAGCTAACGAAAACAACACTTTCAAACTTTATGAATCAGGAAGTGACATCAAGAATAAATTTAATGCCTAAAGATAAGAAAGAAGAGAAAGAAGCTGTCGAAATATACAATAGTGACATGACGGATGTCAGTCCAACAATGACTTCACGTTTTTTGACAACCACGAACGACGCTTTAGATTTTAATTCACATAGAACAACTACCTATGATTCTGTCTCCTCCAATGCAAAAACAAATAGCCAATCATTACAAGAGATTTCAACATTAAACATAAAAACTGAAATGGTAGATCAAGTTATTGGTTTTACAGTAGACTTGTCAAAACAGACTAGTGATATCAGCTCTTTGACAACGGAATCTATTAATGTATTTCTAAGTAATGATGCAGACCAAGTCACAGATGATATTATGAGAGTGGAACCTGCAAATACACATTCTAGTGGCCAAACTTCAAGTGAAAATTCCACTCCTATTTATACTGATATATTTACAACACAAGGAATAACTATCAAAAATATTTCAGAATCAAATCCAGAAATACTAACGGCTGACTATCCAAAACATACAAGTTTACCGCCGTCGAAGGACGGAGAGGGAACTTATAAACAAATAGAGAATTACAGTAATAAAGTACAGGAAAGTACAACCAATCTAGCATTTAAATTAAGTAACGTAGGAATGGAAATTTCTGATATGACATCTGAAACTGAGATCACTTTGCCAATTGAAACAAAATCTACTGACGCAGAAAGAACTTATCACACTGATGATTTTCACAAATCAACAGTAACAATAAATATTGACGAAAAATCTCGAGCGACAGAAGCAAATAACGAATTAACATCTTATAATTATAATCCACCTCCTACAGAAAGTACTTTGCAGACTAAATCAGAAGACAAATATTATAATAGCATCAATTTTGAATCCACAGTTGATAACATTGTCACAATATCACCAGAGACAACTTTATCTTCAGGATCAAATGAATATACTCATACAACAAAAAATCCAATATCCACTACAACAACTGATGGCAATGATTCGGCAACATATTTTCATTTAATTCCTCCTATAGGGGCAGATATTTTAAATGGCTCTATAAAACTTAAATCCGTACAAAACACAACAATTTCTTCATTACCGCCAACCTTATATACCAATGTAAATAGATATGATACTAGATATACTTCGGTCACCACACCATATTACAGTAGTGATAATTTACCTTCTACTATAGTACAAGACATATTATACAAAAGCAATAACTTGTCAACGTCAGTACCCAGTTTAAGTACATCAACGGATAACTCGTCTTCTCGTAGTAAAGATGTAGATATATTTGCTTGGGATGATTCAACGACTATTACTGATACGACAATAACTGAGACTTATAACATTAACACTAGCACTGACATTGTCAACCGATGTGTCACGAATTTACACTGTCCAACGGACAAAGCTTGCTTGAACGGAGTGTGCCAGAATCCATGCGAATCGGCGCAGCGTCCATGTGAACAAGACAAGTCCTGTAAAGTTGTCGACCACGTCGCCGGTTGTGTGTGCGTCGATGCCGCTGGAAACAACTGCGTGAGAGGTATTACTTTACGGTATTTGTTACTACTTGGTTATTAATTGTCAATATGAACAATTATAGAAACTGTTATACCAAGCGTTGTATCGGACAAATGAGCACATGAAATTATATCAATAATGTTTGTAAATACACAAATAATAACTATATTGTAACACAAACTAATATTTATGATTAACATGTATGTAACATAATAGAATCACCTGGAACACCTAAGAAACCGGAACCCTGTCATTCTGATCGGGACTGTATAGAAACTGAAGCTTGTTTCATGGGATTATGTCATAACCCCTGCGAGTTTGACAATGTTTGTGGTATTGGAGCCAATTGCCAGCCAGTTAAACAAAGGCCAATGTGTTCGTGTCCGGCAGAACACGATGGCAACCCTGCTGTCAAATGTTCGCCCAAAATATGTAAGCTATAACATCGTACCTAATATCTATTAATAAAATACTTGACTCATAGTTTAAAATTCAATGTTACCTGTTGGTTGGTAACAATGCAAGTTGAAGTTAAAATATTTTAAGGGCCACAGCCTCTAAGTGTAAATTGAACTTTATTTATTCTCAAAAAACTTGCCCTTCAAATATTTGTACTTTGGAACTCATATTCATTAAAATTAAAATAAAGAGCATGCATATATGGTGGTAAATAATCTTAATTAATTATGTACAAAGGATAACAATTACGTAACTTTAACAATTTTGAATTATAATTATTGCAACTTGTACAATTTATTGCACTTATACCTAGTTGTGTAAATTATGTACCTTTTTACATTTTACTCAGTTGGTTGCACTCGGAATGAAGATTGTTCTATCACTGAGGCTTGTATAAATAGTGCATGCCAGCACCCATGTGCCATACACAACCCATGCGCACCAAATGCCGTCTGTATAAATACAAACCATGGATCCGACTGCAGCTGCGCTGAAGGATTTCAAGGAAACGGCTATGTTGGATGTGTACCAGGTAAGCTAAATTTTAAATAGCTAAACAATATTTTTTTGTGATAAAATGTCGAATAATTCATTATCTATATCTATTCTAATATTACTAGGCTGAATAGTTCGTTTGTTTGTTTGAACGCGCTAATCGCAGGAATCGCTGGGCCGATTTGAAAAATTCTTTTAGTGTCGGATAGTACATTTATCGAGGAAGGCTATAGGCTATATTATATTTTCAAAAACTAGGAATCCTTACTAAAATGTAAAACAAGGTGTAAAACAAAATTACCCGAAAAGATCGTTATATCGCGTGCGCAGCGAAAACTATTGAAGACAGAACTAAAAAATGTCCTACGACTTTGTAGAACTCATTATTTACAAAAAGTGTCGCGACAGCATACATCTAACTATTATAGTTATGACACGGTAAGGGTTTTTTTATTTTTAAAAATTTTATTAATTTGTAGCCGATAGAAAAGGCTTCTTATTAGTACCTTGGTATTAATCCTTATCAAAATAAACTATTTCATATTCAAGACTGTTTCGATTCCTTTACATAACTTTTGGAATTATTCAATTCGGACATTCCGTTCGGAAGATATGATAAGTTTAAAATATAAGTATTAAAAATAGTCGCGTGGTCTGGTCGCGCTTACTCATCCCTCTCGGCCAGGTAGGCAGCAGCACTATTATATGGGATGTAGGAGTCACTGGTAAAGGAGTGCTCTCGATCTAGATGCATATACATAAGTACTAACAAACCGGCCAAGTAAGAGTCAGACTCGCGCACTTAGAGTTCCGTACCTTTATCTATAGGTATTATACAAAACGGTAAATAAATCACGTTTGTTGCCTTACTACCCATATTTATTTTATTCTGTTTTTAGTATCTGTTATTATAGCGGCAACAGAAATATATCATCTGTAAAATTTCGACTGTCAGCTATCGCGGTTTATCAGATACAGCCTGCGAGACCTCTCTCCAGACAGCGCAATACATGATGTAAGGCGGCATCTCCCTTACTCAATCGTTCTTGCATGGTTCTAAGATATGGTAGTAGGCCACCTGGTGACGGTTCATGAGATACAACCTGGTGTCAGACGGACGGACGGACAGCGGAGTCTTAGTAATAGGATCCCGTTTTGATACCCTATATATTCCCGTTTTTATACCCTTTGAGTACGGAACCCTAAAAACTGAAAGATTACTGATATAAGTAATTTTGGAAATTCGAATTACAAACCCTTAAAAACCTTAGTCAAGAAAAATTATAATTCGGTATGTAGGATCCATATCAGGTCAAGGGGGGAGCATAAGAAAGGTTTTTCCAAATTCTCCGCCCATGGTGATAGAACGCAAGTCCGAAATTTGTTTGAGAAAATTTATTATTAGTGCTGCTAAACTTTTGGAAAATCTCTTTGACCACGGGCAAAGCCGCGGTGAACAGCTAGTGTTTAAATAAAAAAACAGTATTTTTAATATTTTATAGTTTCTTTTTTTTTTAATTTTTTGACTATATGTTTTTTTTGACTATGTCACTTTTCAGTCGTTAATTCTGGATCTGTATGTCAATATAATGAAGATTGCCCACCAGAGCTTCTATGTGATAGATTGAATAGAGTATGTATTAACCCATGTGCAGTTAATACATGTGGAGAGAACGCCGAATGTATACCTTCAAATCACGGAATTCAGTGTAAATGTTACGCTGGTTATACCGGAAATGCTTACCTGGAATGTTTCCAAGGTAAGGTTTATTTCTATATAACTAAACATATTTTATTCAAAATAGGTTTAGCAAAGGTTTGTTAGTTTTAATCAATATGGGGGTTAGTAACTTACTAGTACAATTACTTTATTACAGTCCAAGGATGTCGGTCAGACAATGAATGTGGAAATTCAGAAGCATGTATAAATGGCAAATGCAGTTCTCCATGCCGATGTGGAACCGATGCAATATGTGATGTTCTTAATCATCGTGCTTCATGTAAATGCCTCCCAGGATACACGGGTAACCCTGCAATAGGTTGCGAGCCACCAAGCAATCCATGTGTTCCTACTCCATGTGGAACAAATGCATTATGCGAAAATGATAACGGGCGCCCGATTTGCCTTTGTCCGAAAGGTTTAACCGGAAATCCATTCCAAAGCTGCAGTGAGTAAATAATAATCATTTGTGCTATATAAATCGGTTTAAATAGCGGTAATACATTTTTTTCTTTATTTCCAGTACCAGAAGGCAATGAATGCGAGCCCAATCCATGTGGGCCCAATTCAGGATGCAGATTGATCGATAATAAACCAGCGTGTTTCTGTTTGCCTAATTATGAGGGAAATCCTCCAAGACAAGCTTGTAAAATGCCAAACAATCCATGTAGTCCATACCCCTGTGGACCTAATACACAGTGCACGGTACTACCTAACGGTTTTGCCAAATGTACTTGCTTACAAGGTTACGTAGAGAGTCCAAATACTGTCCGAGGTTGCATAGAAGCAAGAAATCCTTGTAATCCGAATACATGCGGTAACGGGGCACGATGTGATCCAAACAGAACTCCGGCTTGTTATTGTCCTGAAAATACAATTGGTAACCCATACAAATCATGTGTACATCGACCTTACTTACCTCCAAATGGACTTTGCCAACCAGGTCCTTGTGGTGACAATGCTGATTGTTATGTAAGTAGTAACACAGAAATGTGTTTCTGCAAAACTGGATTTACTGGAGATCCTTACACTGGATGCCAACCAAGAAAGAATCCCTGCACACCTAATCCATGTGGCCCACAAGCTTTATGTAATCTTAATTATGAGGGGGAAGCAATATGCTCATGCCCATCGGGTAGTTCTGGTAATCCGTATGGACTTGATGGTTGTCATTCACGAGAATGTGAAGTAGATGATGAATGCCCGCACGATAAAGCCTGTATTGGCTATACATGTAGTGATCCTTGCCCGGGTGTCTGTGGATTAAATGCAAAGTGTCAAGTAGAATCTCATCGACCGCTGTGTTCTTGTGAAGATGGCTTGATAGGAAACCCGTTGATCTGTTGTTTACCACCGGAAGATCAAAAATCTTTAAGACCCTGTAATAAGGAGCCATGCGGTATAAATGCTATATGCCAAGATGTCGGTGATAAAGCATTATGTTCCTGTCCGCCGGACTTCTTTGGTGATCCAACAGTTGAGTGTAAACCAGAATGTGTTATGAATTCAGACTGTCCTTCAAATGAAGCTTGTGTTAATAAGAAATGTACAGATCCATGTACCTTTGATAACGTCTGTGGAATAAATGCTGTTTGCTTATGCTCAGATCACACGGTATCATGTCTATGCAAAGATGGTTATATAGGTGACCCACTGACGCAATGTATTTATCGCCGTAAGTATAATTTGAATCATTTTGTATACTCTTTTAGTCCTTATTTATGTTTGTATTTGAATTACAATGGCAGGCTTATTTAATATCTAGCCCACAATTTTAAATCTCTGGATTTACCAATAGAGACTTAATGAAATTAAAGTTTGTGTAAGTTCTAACTTTCACAGAAAGGTAATTTCAGAGCTTTGCTCCCATAACCGCAATCGACTTTAAATACAGTTTTGTAGATGTTTAAAAATATAGTTATTTGTTTTATTTCAGCTATTATCATAACACCCGACAATACTACTGTGCAACCGTGTTCACCGAATCCATGTGATCCCAACTCTCCATGTGACACTTACGGTGACCAATTTGCTATCTGTAATAGTTGTACAGGACCAAATGCAGTGAATAATCCTACTTGCAGACCAGAATGTGTGCTAAACTCGGATTGTCCATTTAATAAAGCATGTTTAGGAAACAAATGCATAAATCCGTGTCCAGGCTCCTGCGGTGTTAATGCTGAATGTACAGTTTATCATCATGATCCTATATGTCGGTGCATTAATAATTTTGAGGGAAATCCATATGAAAATTGCAAGCCACCAACTCATCGTAAGTAAATTTATTACTTGATATTTAAGTAGTAAAGTTTTCGATAAAAATCTATAGCCAATCTGGACGGCGGCGTCCTCTCAGCCTTCCCATATTATGATCTCTTTACCGATCGATCCTACTCTATTGTCGCCAGGTCGCTAAACCAGCGAACCATTTTAATTTTGTCTCACCGATGATATTTCTTCCAACTCTTTATTATTTCTCCGTCTCCATCCTCCATCATGCATGCATTATATGACTTAATTATTTATGATATTTGTGAAATTTCAGCTGTTATCGAAGAAAATACTTGTGATAATATACAATGTGGCCCAAATGCAGTATGTGCTAATTTGAACGGAGCTTTGACCTGTCAATGTCTTCCAAACTTTTATGGAAATCCATATATAGCATGTCGACCAGAGTGCGTCGTCAATAGCGATTGTTCTCCAGATTTAGCATGTCTTAATAACAGATGTGAAAGCCCTTGTACTGGTGTTTGTGGCATTGGAGCACTTTGTAAAACAGTTAATCATCATGCCGTATGTTACTGTGAACAAAGTTATGCTGGAGACCCATACGTCAGATGCCAACCAACACCGATCCTGCCTCCTTTAGTGACGACTTGCGATCCATCACCCTGTGGACCATATAGTAGATGTTTGATATCGCCAACTGGTTTCGCAGTATGCTCCTGCCTGCCTGGACATAAAGGTGTAGCTCCAATGTGCCAACCAGAATGTGTTAGCAATTCAGATTGTCAGCAAACAGAGACTTGCGTTAACCAGAAGTGCGCAAATCCTTGCCAAGGAAGCTGTGGTTTAAATGCAGAATGTGTTATGGTAAATCACAATCCTATATGTAGTTGTGGCCCCGGAAGAACTGGAGATCCTTTTGTTGGTTGTTATGAAAATTTAGAGCCTCCACCTGATGTTCAAAATCCCTGTGTACCTTCACCGTGCGGCCCGAATTCTGTATGTGAAATAAAATCAAATCATCCAGTATGCTCTTGTAGACCAAGTTACTCAGGCACGCCTCCATATTGCAGACCAGAATGTGTTATTAGTCAAGAATGTCCTTCGAACAGAGCTTGTATAAATGAAAAATGTATGGATCCCTGTCTAGGAGCTTGTGGAAATAATGCTCGATGCAATGTTGTGAATCATACCCCGTTGTGTAGTTGTTCAGATGGATACAGAGGAGATGCTTTTATTGGATGTGTAATTATATCAAGGAACGAAACAAAAACACCATGTAATCCTTCACCATGCGGCGAAAATACAATATGCACTGTTGTCAATGACGCAGCTCGCTGTTCGTGTATTCCTCCTAATATTGGAAATCCATACGCTGGCGGATGTCGGCCAGAATGCACAATTAATTCAGATTGTCCTAATCACCTAGCTTGCTTGTCTAACTACTGTCGCGATCCATGTAAAGATCTCTGCGGAGTAAATGCAGAGTGTAGTGTAACAAACCATGTTCCTGTATGTTCTTGCTTTAGAGGATATGAAGGTGATGCTTATTCTTCATGCCGCCCAACGCAACATACACGTAAGTGGAGTTAATATTTTTATGAGATTCTTGACTCGTGGTCTCACCGATTTTATCCCACTATTGCTCGTGTACCCATTAACCTTAAAAATAAGGATTCGTAGTTCGTGGGACTACCAGTTATAGGTGTAATGTAGAGCTTGTGGTCCTACTGGAGTGAGGACATTTTCTTTTGTCAAATATTGTGACTCATGCCCGTGGCTTCTCCACAAGAATAAATATGCGAAACATTTGTCGATATATCTTTTCTTATACTATAAAAAAGCAACTTAAACATCTCCAAAATAATCCTCCAGATTAACAATAGGTACGTATATAAACACATACTTATATGTAATTTACTTTTGCAGCTGAATATCTAAATCCTTGTGAGCCATCGCCATGTGGACCATACAGTGAATGCCACATAGTAAGCGAAAGAGCTGCCTGCTCTTGTCGACCCGGGTACTTAGGTGCACCACCTGCTTGCAGACCAGAGTGTGCTGTTAATTCTGACTGCTCAACAAATAGGGCGTGCATCAATCTTAAATGTAAAGATCCATGCATTCATAGCTGTGGATTGGATGCTCGTTGTCATGTTGTAGGACATAATCCAATTTGTACGTGCCCCGAAAATCTGCCAGAAGGCGATCCATTTATCCGGTGTTACAGAAAATGTAAGTATTTTTTAAGTAATTACTTCTACGTACGTTGTATGTAAATCAGATAACAACTATAGTCAAACTGATTTTTAGGATACTACAAAATTCACACACGTACCATTCACGGTATATATTGCATATAGATTCACCTTATAATTCAGCTAAAATATATATGTGTGAGCATGAAGCAAAAGCGTAGCGCGAGCTCTTCAGTGCAAGAAACGGGAAATAAGATTGTTGAGACCACTAAGTGTTGATAATCCCAAAAAAATAAAAATAAAAACAGCTACCCAATAGAAAAACAGGAGAAAACAGTAAATAAATCGCCAAGTGCGAGTCGGACTCACGCCCTGAGGGTTCTGTACCACCACACAATACTAAAGTATGCCCTCATCAATAATCATGGGCCCTGCCGACATTTGGCGCCATCTAAAAACACCTTGTATAGATTCGTAGTAAATATCAAAATTATAATATTTCAAAAACAGCTTGATCGAATTTGTTCAAACCAATTTTCAAAGTCAAATAAATTAAGCATTTTAGATTTTTTGTGTGTTTAAAATACACTTGCTTCCAATCGACCCCGGTAAGCACTATAAAACCCGCTCATGGCCGAAGTTAGTTTATATTTGACGTTCGATTTCCATTATTATTTATACATATCGTGTTGGTTACAAGCTCAGTTGACCCTGCACATTGTGGTGTCAGAGTGGTCAATTTACCCTATATACCTTGGTATCATTGTTTTAAAAAAGGTGCACCAGTGTGTGCATGGTCGCTTTACCGTGTCACCTACACGAAATGATGATGATGATCTATTGAGTCAATGGCTAAAAACTAATTTTTTTCAATATAAATTAATCTTTGATTCTGTCTGTTTTAACCCTAGTCTTAAATAAATTGGTCTGTGTGTAATCTTTTTCTAAAACTATTGTATTTTTTTTACATGACCACTTTTACTTGTGAAAAATATCAATGTCAATTTTTTTATTGTGCAATGGAGTCTACTACTAAATTAAAATTTAGGCATAGTTGAATATTTTTTATGGTAGGTACAACATCTGTCCGAGTAACGGGAAAACGTAACATGTATTTTAACATGTACCTATGTTTTTTTGTCAACAGCTTTACCACCTCCAACTACAGACCCATGTATGCCATCTCCATGTGGCCCTCATTCAACATGCCGCAACGAGGACAACCGTGCAGTCTGTGCCTGTGAGCCTGGAACACTAGGGGCTCCACCAGGTTGCCGGCCACAGTGCATTATCAACCAAGATTGTCCACTGGCACTTGCTTGTCTCGCCGGTACCTGTGTCAACCCATGTGTAGGTTCCTGTGGATTTAATGCCAGATGCATTGTTCAAAATCATCAGCCGATTTGTTCCTGCGACAACGGTTTCTCCGGTGACCCATTCGCTGGCTGTAGCCCTATAGAAAGTAAGTTGAAGTTATTTTTCTATTATAAGAATAAATACAAACCATTTGAATAGTGATGCACTTTATGCATGTGTTTGCACTGCATGTTATTTTAGAACGTCGTTTATGATAGCATGTTTGTATACATACATTTTCAGTGCCGAAAGATGTTCCACGTCAACCTTGCAACCCATCTCCTTGTGGACCTAATGCAATATGTCGAGAAAGAAATGGTGCTGGAGCATGCACTTGCGTAGATAATTTTTATGGGGACCCGTATTTGGGCTGTCGTCCAGAATGCGTTATGAATACTGATTGTGCCGTAGACAAATCCTGTTTTAATAACAAATGCGTGGACCCGTGTTCTGGCACCTGTGGACAAAATGCTGATTGTAGAGTTACAAATCATGCACCTTCATGCTATTGCTTGCCTGGATATACTGGAAATCCTCTTCATGCATGTATTCCTGTCAAAAGTAAGATCTTCTTTCTTTCTTTTTTCTTTTTATTTCTGTTTTTCACACTATACTTTTAAATCTTATACTTTTCTTTCGTATCTACTTTAGCTCCACTGGAACCTGTGGACCCATGCCACCCTTCGCCCTGTGGACCTTATAGTAAATGTCGTACATTTAACGGACATGCTGTTTGTACCTGTCTTGAATTGTGTATCGGTTCTCCACCAAACTGTCGACCTGAATGTATTGTTAGCTCCGACTGCCGACCAGATAAAGCATGTATTAATCAAAAATGTCAGGATCCGTGTCCTGATATGTGTGGTTTAAACGCGCAATGTCAAGTAGTAAATCATAACCCATTATGCAGCTGTTTATCGGGATACACTGGAGATCCTTTTTTCAGATGTTTCATTGAGGAGAGTAAGTTTATTTTATTTATTATTTCTTTAAACTTTTAAATATTTCAAAAAAGTTCATTGCATTACAAAATGTTAATTAATAATATACTAACATTATTACAAAATACAAAACTGTACTTATTACATTATATTGTAACAGGACCGATGATACCTATAAACGTATGTCTCCCGAATCCATGTGGGCCTAATTCACAATGTAAAGACATAAACGGTGTACCAGTGTGTTCTTGTGCAAACAACTATATTGGTCGTCCGCCGAATTGTAGACCCGAATGCGTTATGGATGTCGAGTGCCCAGGAAACTTAGCATGCATATCAGAGAAATGTAGAGACCCATGCCCCGGATCTTGTGGATTCCATGCAACATGTACTGTAATAAAACACGTGCCTACTTGTACTTGTGAGCTAGGATACACTGGCGATCCTTTCTCAGGTTGCTCGATAATCCCACGTAAGTTGTAAAATTTATACGATATAAGTACTTACTACTCTATAGGCACTCGGATATGAAATCTAAGTTCTTAATTTGTATATTAATATTTTAGCCCGGGAATCTCAAGATGCTAATCCGTGTGTCCTATCGCCTTGTGGAGCTAACGCAATTTGTAAAGAAAGGAACGGTATTGGGTCATGTTCATGTTTACCAGATTACTACGGCGACCCTTATATAGAATGCAGACCAGAATGTGTATTAAATTCAGACTGTCCCAAGAACAGAGCTTGCATCCATAATAAGTGCACTGATCCATGCCCTGGAGTATGCGGAATGAATGCAGAATGTAGAGTAAACAATCATGCTCCCTCTTGCGCATGTTTACCGGGATATGACGGAAATCCTTTCACGTCATGTTACATAAGTATGTTTAATAAGATATATAATTATATACCTTAAAACTATTCGGCGAATTATTTAGTGAAAACAATGTTACATTTAAAACTTCATTTAATTTTAGGAAATATTGAGCCGGTTGATCCATGTTTACCATCTCCTTGTGGACCTTATAGTGTATGTCGTGTAAGTGATGGACATGCAATTTGTTCATGCCAAGAACAATATTATGGATCTCCACCTTTCTGCCGCCCTGAATGTATGGTCAGTAGCGACTGTATGCCCAACATGGCTTGTCTAAATCAGAAATGTGTTGATCCATGCATCGGAGCATGCGGAAATAATGCAAAGTGTACAGTTGTCAACCATAATGCACTATGCAGCTGTCCAACTAATTATATTGGAGATCCATTTACACATTGCACACGTGAAGAAAGTAAGTAGTGTTAGGAACATAACTTACTAAAACAAATTCATATATTATAGAAATATACTAAAATGCTATTAAACGAAAATAAATTGCTTGTTTCTGATTAAGAAAACAAGTAAATTATAAACAAGTAAATAACTGACAAAAACAATTTTAGGTACTAAACCGAAGCCCTCTGGAAACCCATGCATTCCTTCACCGTGCGGCCCTAATTCCCAATGTCGTGTAATAGGAGAAACGCCTGCATGCTCGTGCCAGTCTGGGTATATCGGTAGAGCACCTAATTGCCGACCAGAATGTATATACGACGAAGAATGTCCAAGCAATCTTGCGTGCGTGCGAGAAAGGTGCGCTAATCCTTGCGAAGGTTCTTGTGGTACGAATGCAGAGTGTATCGTTATCAATCATAAAGCGGTATGTCACTGTCGGGAAGGATATAGTGGGGATCCTTTTAATGGTTGTCGTTTTATCGGTAAGTAAATAGGAAAGCAATACTTATAATGTCGTCTCTACAAGTGAATTAATGTGTCTTCTTAAAATATATGTACATTTTAGTTGCCATACCAAGTGAAGAAGAAACAAATCCATGTAACCCATCACCTTGTGGGCCGAATTCAGAATGCAAAGAAAAAAGCAATGCAGGATCTTGCGTTTGTCAAGAAGGTTATTTTGGAGATCCTTACCTGGGTTGCCGGCCAGAATGTGTCACAAATAATGACTGTCCTTTGAATAAAGCGTGTTCAAATAACAAATGTGTTGAGCCTTGTCAAGGTGCTTGTGGAATTAATGCCCAATGTACTGTAGCCCATCACACGCCAGTATGTTTATGTCTCGATGGATACGAGGGAAATCCTGTCGTTTCATGTTATCCACAAAGATCACGTTAGTAAAATATATCTTATTTTTCTTTCTGTCATACATATGAATGCACAATATAACAATAAATGTTATTTATTTTAGCTCCACTAGCTGATACAAATCCGTGCGTACCATCACCTTGTGGTCCTTATAGTACTTGTAAAGAATATAATGGCCATGGCGTATGCTCTTGTCAGGAAGGCTTTGTTGGTTCGCCACCAACATGTCGACCGGAATGCGTAATAAGTTCTGATTGTCCGCAACATCAGGCATGCATGCACCAAAAATGCAAAGATCCTTGCCCAGGAACATGTGGCGTTAATGCTCGCTGCCAAACTATAAACCATAATCCAATTTGCACATGCAAAACAGGATTTATTGGAGATCCATTTATCGCGTGCCAGTTAGAACCAAGTAAGACATTACCTAAAAAAATAAAAATAATTAACCAGTTAAAAAAAAGTTTTATTTATTTTTTAAACCTTAATATAATTAAATGCAATTTATATATACGTATTATGTTACAAATGCTTTATTTCTTCAAGCATGTTTGTTTCCACTTCTATTTATTTTCTGATTTTTCTTTTTTTCATTTTCTTGTATTCTTAATCTGCTGTGTTTTCTTTCTTAGAACCTATGATCACGGGGCCTAAAGGAAATCCATGTGTGCCTTCACCATGTGGTCCATACTCTCAGTGTAAAGTAGTCGGAGAAGCGCCTGCATGTTCATGCTTGCCAAATTATATAGGTGTTGCTCCGAATTGTAGACCAGAGTGTTCCATCAATGCCGAATGCCCTGGTAATCTTGCATGCCAAAATGAAAAGTGTGTAAATCCTTGTCCTGGTTCTTGTGGTTTCAATGCAGAATGTACGGTAGCGAATCATGTCACTTTGTGTAATTGTGTGCCGGGGTATACCGGTGATCCTTTTAGTGGATGTTCGCCAATTGAACGTAAGTGTTGGTAGTCTTAAGTATACATTTACTGTTTTCCAATAGTGACTTGACATTTTATGTTGTAAATTACTTTTATTTTACAGACACTTCGCAACCGCCTCCAAATCCATGTAACCCATCTCCATGTGGCGCTAATGCATTATGCAAAGAAAGAAACGGAGTGGGTTCATGCATGTGTTTACCAGAATATTTCGGAGATCCGTACACCGGTTGTCGGCCGGAATGTGTGTCAAATTCAGACTGTGATCGCAACAAGGCATGTTCAAATAATAAATGCAAAGATCCATGTCCAGGAGCATGTGGAATTAACGCAGAATGTCGTACGGTTAACCATGCACCCACATGCACTTGTCTATCTGGATACATAGGCAATCCTCTGGTCAGATGTAACGAAGAAGGTATAAAAAATGTTTAATGTATTTAAGCCTCATTTGACATTGTTTATATATTTTTTTTAGTGCGTGAGTATAAATCATTTAATATTTCGAAAAAATATTTCAGAAAAATCTTTACCTCCGATTGATCCATGTCAACCATCACCTTGTGGACCTAACAGCCTATGCCGGGCAGTTAACGGTCACAGTGTTTGCACTTGCGAAGCTGGTTACATTGGAACTCCGCCTTCTTGCCGTCCAGAATGTATTGTCAGTTCAGAATGTCCTCAAGACAAGGCTTGTGTTAATAAAAAGTGTATAGATCCATGTCCCAATACATGTGGCCTTAACGCTCGTTGCCAAGTGATCACGCACAACCCTATATGTAGTTGCTCGGCTGGCTTCACTGGAGATCCTTTCACTAGATGTGATATACAAAGTAAGTTTAAAAACCTTCGAAAAAATATTAAATTATATTGATGACTGGTATAATACGGTTTGGTCTCTTAGATATTTTGATGAAAAGCTGGCAAAGAAGTAAGTTTATTATTGCATCAAAACAAGTAAATATTTCAAACCTTAAAAAAAAACTCAAAAGGTGCACACGTTACTAGTAGTTCTAGTATTGCTGACGGCGATGTACGGTGTCCGGTACGGGCATTGATAAGACAAATATAAATTGACATGATTTTAATTTTCGTTTGTTTGTTAATATTCCCCATTCTCTCTCAATATAGAGCACAATCACACGAAGTAAGCAAATTTTTTGTTTATTTGTAGAACCTAACATTAATGAAAATCCATGTGTCCCGTCACCGTGTGGACCAAACTCAGAATGCCGTGTTATTGGTGATCAGGCAGCCTGTTCCTGTCAACCGAACTATATTGGAAGAGTTCCTAATTGTAGACCAGAATGTACTATTGATGCGGAATGTCCCAGCAATGCAGCTTGTGTTAATGAACGATGTAAAGACCCTTGTCAAGGTGCATGTGGTATAAATGCAATATGTTTAACTGTCAACCATAGGCCAATATGCAGTTGCCAACAAGGATTTTCGGGAGATGCGTCACAAAACTGTGTTCAAATCTCCATATCACGTAAGTAACATTAAGAAAAAAATTTTGTTTTCAAAGCTATTTGATAATAAATAAATGCTAATATATATATGAATTTTTTGTCTGTCTATCTGTATGTATGATCACACTTATCTCCGAAAGTACTGAACCGATTTGTTTTAAACTTTCACCAATTGTTTTAACTCGGAAGTACATCTAAAGTTTGTTTCATTAAAATAGGTTCATTAAAAAAGTTATCATTATTAGAATGAACTTAAGGCATAATACTTACCAAATTGAATAATTTTTTTTTGTTTTATTTATTGTCATGACAAACTTTGTATAAAAGAAAAGAGGGATTCCTGGGCGAACATGGAACAATGTAACATCCTATTGTTCCATGTTTCATGTAAATAAATTTCAATTTATAATGTAACATTATTTTTAGCGACAGAAATGACGACTTCAAGCCCTTGTACTCCTTCACCATGTGGTCCTAATGCCGAATGTCGTGAACATAATGGTGCTGGTGCATGCGTATGTTCTGATGGATATGAAGGTGATCCTTACAGCCCTCAGGGATGCCGAAGAGAATGTGAGAGTAACGATGACTGTTCTTTGCACTTAGCTTGTGTACGATTCAAGTGTATAGATCCATGTCCTAGAACATGTGGACAATTTGCTCAATGCTCAGTTGAAAACCATGTGCCTGTTTGTACGTGCCCAAAAGGCTATTCAGGAGATCCCTTCTTCCAATGCAAGGAAATACTTATCACTCGTAAGTTACATCCAATTTATTTTTAATACAATAAGATTACTTACTTAATTTATTGCTATATTTACTATAAGGTTTAATTCTTTTTAGCCACGCCAACCCCAAATCCTTGTGAGCCTTCCCCATGCGGACCTAATAGCCAATGCAGACAAGTCAATATGCAAGCTGTATGCTCTTGTCTCCCTAACTATGTGGGTTCACCTCCATCGTGCCGACCACAGTGCATAGTAAATAGTGAATGTGATTCCTCTAAAGCTTGTATTAACCAAAAATGTGACGACCCGTGTCCAAATACATGTGGATTGCGAGCCCATTGTCTAGTCAAAAATCATAATCCTATATGCACATGTCCAGCTGGAATGACAGGTGATCCATTTACTCAATGTTATGGTAAGTACTTTTTTTGTACATAAAATAAGCTCCCTTGCAAATTATAATTCCTTAAATGAGTCGAATTAAATGTACTTTTTAATTTTTAGCCATCCTTTTCGAATCAGAAAAACCTTCTTGTACGCCATCACCATGCGGACCTCACTCACGCTGTCTATTACTATCAAGTGGACCAGCTTGTTCATGTTTAGCAGGATATATTGGCTCTCCACCTTCCTGTCGTCCTGAATGTACAATTAATTCCGAATGCCCTGCTTCACTAGCATGTGTAAGACAAAAATGTGAAGATCCTTGTCCAGGATCTTGTGGAATTGACGCGAATTGCCATGTATTAAATCATGTGGCAGTATGTGTCTGTAATGAGGGATATACCGGAGATCCATTTTCAAGATGTCAACCAATAATTGAAGGTGCCAAATATGAATTTAACAATGTTTTTTTACGAATGATTTCAATTACTATATTTAAATTCATTTTGTTTATATTTTTTACAGTTCCAACGACCCCGTCTTATTCAGATGCATGTAATCCTTCACCATGTGGACCAAATGCTCAATGTGATAATGGAATTTGTACATGCTTAGCTGACTACAGTGGAAACCCCTATGAGTCATGCAGACCAGAATGTACGGGAAGTCAAGAATGTCCTAGAGATAAATCATGCTTCAGAAACAAATGTCGTGATCCATGTCCAGGAGTGTGCGGACAAAACGCTAAATGTGACGTAATTAATCATATACCAAGCTGTTCGTGTTTGACAGGTTATACTGGGAATCCGTTTACTTTCTGTAATGAAATTGAACACGACAAAAAAGCACCAAAGGATCCGTGTCATCCTTCGCCGTGTGGTCCAAACAGTATATGTAGGACAACAGACAATACAGCAGTATGTGCTTGTATTGAAGGATTCCAAGGATCTCCACCATCATGTAGACCCGAATGCGTTGTTAGCTCTGAATGCCCATCTATGAAAGCTTGTGTCAACCAAAAATGTATAAATCCATGTATTAACGCTTGTGGATTATCAGCTCGCTGTGAAGTTATAAACCATAGTCCAATTTGTAGTTGCAATGCAGGAGAAACGGGGGATCCATTTAAAAGCTGTCATGTTTTAGACAACCCTCAACCACCAGTCGACGCTTGTAATCCTACACCTTGTGGACCAAATTCATTATGTATAGAACGAAATGGAAAAGCAAACTGTAGGTGTATTGACAATTATATCGGACAACCACCTAATTGCAGACCTGAATGTGTCATCAATCCAGATTGTCCATCTAATCAAGCATGTATTAAAAACAAATGCGTTGATCCATGTCCGGGTTCATGCGGCGTTAATGCAGACTGTATCGTTGTCAGTCATACAGTGTCATGTAGCTGCAAAGAAAGATATACTGGGAATCCTTTCCTGCAATGCATACTAAAAGAAGGTAATTATTTTTCTGTTTTTGCTAGAAGTCTGGACATTATTACGATTTGGACATTAGTATTGTAACTCGAAAATGAGTGTTTTTACAAGTAAATTTAACAATAAATAAGAAGTTGAACCAGGCTTGAATTAAACATATTTAATTGTGTTACAGAAAATGAACTGCGACCGTGCGATCCATCACCGTGTGGAGCCAACGCAATTTGCAATCAACGAGACGGTGTTGGATCTTGTTCTTGTTTAGAAGGTTATCAAGGCAATCCATACGAAAGTTGTAGACCGGAGTGTGTACTCAGCTCTGACTGTTCAGCTGATAAATCGTGTATTAGAAATAAATGTGCTGATCCATGTCCTGGAATATGTGGCACCAATGCCGAATGTACGGTCATCAATCATGTGCCTACTTGCGCCTGCGCTAGAGGTTATACAGGAAATCCTTTCGTGCAGTGTGTTAAAGATATTCCAATACCAGAGCCTAGACCATGTCAACCATCACCATGCGGACCCAACAGCATATGCAGGGAAAGTAATGGGTTGGCATCATGTGAATGTCTTCCAGATTATATAGGCGCACCACCTGATTGTCATCCTGAATGCACAGTAAGCAGTGAATGTCCATCAGATCGTGCATGCCATAAGTTAAAGTGTGCAGATCCTTGTCGCGGAACATGTGGAATTGGCGCCCATTGTCAAGTGGTAAATCATAGCCCATTATGCAGTTGCCCAGCTGGCACCAGCGGTGATCCTTTCACAAGATGCTTTGAAAGGGAAACAGTTGTAAAACAAGACGATAATCCACCTACAAACCCTTGTCAACCAAATCCTTGTGGTCCATATAGTGAATGTCGACCAATAAATAACAATCCCTCTTGTTCCTGTAGTCAAGGATATACAGGTGCTCCACCTAATTGTCACCCAGAATGTTTAGTGAATACAGATTGTCCATCCCTTCAAGCATGTATTGCAGAAAAGTGTCGAAATCCTTGTGAAGGTTCTTGTGCATTTAGAGCCGAATGTCGGGTACATGACCATATACCAATATGCAGCTGTCCATCAGGCTATACGGGCAATCCTTTCATTCAATGTGTAGAAATCATTGGTAAGTTTATTTAATTAGTTATTTCAAATTTAACTTTCTTACTTATGTGAGGATGGAGATAAAGATGCTACGCTAAATATCAAAAAAATACCGCCACCGTGAAAAATCCAAACTGAATAAAAGCACTGGTTTAAATCCATTAATAATGATAATCAAATGTTTACCATTCCAATTGAGCCAACACTACCAATAGACGCATCGTGAAAAATCCAAACTGAATAAAAGCACTGGTTTTAATCCATTAATAATGATAATCAAATGTTTACCATTCCAGTTGAGCCAACACTACCAATAGACGCATGCAATCCTTCTCCATGTGGAAGTAATGCTCTGTGCGATAATGGTGTTTGCAAGTGTTCTCCTGGCTACTTCGGTGATCCTTATGTAGCCTGTCGGCTTGAATGTTCCACAAATGGAGAATGCTCACCTACTCGCTCATGTCAAGGAGGAAAATGCATTGATCCTTGTCCTGCTTGTGGAACAAATGCAATATGCTCTGTGAATAATCATATTCCTTCTTGCACTTGTCCACCAAATACATCTGGCGATCCGTTTTCTTTCTGTACACAAATAGACAGAAGAGGTAGGTACAAGGTTTTTTTTATAATACCTATATAATAATGACTTTCTCCGTGGCATAATAGTTAATATGCCTGACGCTACTCAGAAGAGGACTACTACAACCCCAAGATGAATAATTATCTTTTTCTAATTGGCCTGGTTCTTGGGTGTTTATCTATATATTGTTTGTTGTTAAATATAGTATCGTTGAGTTAGTATCCCATAACACAAGTCACGAACATACTTTGGGGCTAACTCAATCTGTGTGATTTGTCCAGCTATATTTATATTTATTTCGCTATTTTTTTCAGACGAATCGCCTTGCTCACCATCACCATGTGGACCATTTAGCGAGTGCACAGTTAGTGCCAATGGTGCCGCAGCATGTTCATGTAGAGCAGGCCATATAGGCTCTCCCCCTTCTTGCCGACCAGAATGTCTAGTAAGCTCAGAATGCAAATTGCAACTTGCTTGTATTGATCGCCGCTGCCGTGATCCATGTGAAGGTGCTTGCGGACGTGATGCGCGTTGTCAAGTTATTGCACATTCTCCTATTTGCACCTGTAATGATGGTTATACCGGCGATCCATTCATTCATTGTTATAGAGCTCCAGGTAAATTTGTTACATGAATCATTTAAATATTTAAATACTACATACACTTTGAGTGACAAGTACTTTATTGTATATTTTAGCACTACCTCCTACTCCTGAGGATGTATGTCAACCATCACCATGCGGTCCCAATTCAATATGCATCAATTCTGGCGAGACACCTGCATGCAGTTGCCAACCCGGTTTTATCGGCGCTCCACCAAATTGTCGTCCTGAATGTACAATTAGCGCTGAATGTCCAGCGGTGCTCGCTTGCATAGCTCAGCGATGCAAAGATCCGTGTGAACAAGCTTGTGGATCAGGCGCTGTGTGTTCGGTGGTGGACCATCGGGCTTCTTGTGCTTGTGAACCTGGTTATGAGGGTGATCCATTCCAGGGCTGTACTCCTCCTAAAGGTAAGAAATTAGAAACCCTTATCACTACAAATTGAATACCAAATGGTTGAATATTTGTGAAAGAAATATGAAAAATACATAGATACTTTTATTCGTTGTACACAAGGTAAATGAATTTTACTGTTGATAAATTTAACGCTATAAATATGTTTTGTCAATACCAAATAGGAATCTAAATTAGACTGAAACGCATAAACTTAACACTGCTTTGCAAAGCGTGATAATTCATGCTTCAAGGTGTGCTCATTGTAAAAATTCCGATAAGGTCACGCCTCGGTTTACTAATGTAAAAAGTAATGGGGCTGTATAGATGATTCTACTTTGGGATTATTTGGCGACCATGCCCGCCTCTTGGTCTACGAGTGATTTTATCGATACAGAACCTATTCATGCGCTTTAAACATAAGCCTTCGGACAAGGAGGATAAAGAATAAACTAGATACTTAATAATCGTACCTATAGACTTTATGCTTCCAGAAGGGATGTAACAAATGAAATAACTTTGTGAAATTAATGCCTTGCTTGAATTATTCGGAGCACGCGGAGATAACCTAGCACTTACAGTAAGCTTGGTCGTACGCTGTGACGGCCGCTTTGGACGGTGCTGCTAGAGATAGTGCTGCTGTCACCGGATTAAGGAAGGATTACTAAATGTCGCCGAGCCCAGAAAGCTTCGACTAACGCTTCGGACCAAGGAAGTGCTTCTACGGTGATTGATAAACTTGTTGGTAAGTGAATTTACCTGTTTTATAATAATATTTTCAGCTCCTCCGAAGATTGAATACTTAAATCCATGTGAACCCTCTCCTTGTGGTGTAAATGCTATTTGTAGAGTAGAAGGAAACGCTGGATCATGTACCTGTTTACCTGAGTATTTTGGCGATCCCTACCAAGGTTGTAGACCTGAGTGTTTGTCTGATTCAGACTGTTCTTTGGTCTTATCTTGCAATAGAAACAAATGTATTGATCCATGCCCTGGTGTATGCGGATATGACGCAGATTGCTATGTCACGAATCATAAGCCATCTTGTGCTTGTAAATTTGGATACACTGGAAACCCATTATCTTCATGTTATGTCATAAAAGGTAAGTAAATGATAAGATAACTTTATTTCTTTCCAATCCAATTAACAAGTAACAATTATATAATATTGTCTTGTAATTTCCAGATAAAGAAGTTTCTATAGTTAATGTTTGTAACCCAACACCCTGTGGTATGAATGCTGTCTGTAAAGAAGCGAATGGTCAACCGGTCTGTTCTTGTATGACAAATTATATTGGATCTCCACCAAATTGCAAACCTGAATGCATTGTTAACTCTGAGTGTAAACCAAATAAAGCCTGCATTAATCAGAGATGTGTAAATCCCTGTCCTAAGCCCTGTGGCCAAAACACAGATTGTAAAGTAATTAACCACAGTCCGGTATGCTCGTGCAAGCTTAGATATTCAGGAGATCCATTTACTAGATGTACTATAGCTCTATGTAAGTTTAAAATGTATACCTTACGTGTTATTAAATTAAATATTTAAAAACAATATAGGGTTCTAGTATACATATATACATTTAAGAAAAAAGAACGCAAAAACAAAAACAGAACAAACAACCACATATTAGGTACATATTTATGTTAGTGTAATGTATTTATTTAATTAAGAGTAAGGTAAGATATCGTAATGAACGTAAATACGTTCAACACGATATCTTACCTTACTCTTTACTCATTTGCCGTAAATGAAAGCGCTATAGAATATAAATATATATATATATATACCTAGGTGAAAGCGGAACCAAAGTTTATCAAAAAATAAATAAAACATGTAGGTATTCAAATTGCAAGAATTTTATATGGATAATAAATAATAATATTCTTATAATTTGTAATTCCAGCTACATCTCCAGTTGTATCAGCACCATCAGACCCATGCATGCCATCACCATGTGGTCTGTATGCAGAATGTCTCAATAACAATGGATTAGCAGCATGCTCTTGTTTACCATCGTACATCGGTTCGCCTCCATTTTGTAAACCAGAATGTGTGGTCCATTCGGATTGTCCTAGCGACCAAGCATGTATTGCCGAAAAATGCAGAAACCCATGTGATGGTTCTTGTGGACTATTTGCTCGGTGCTTCGTAAATAATCACGTCCCTGTTTGCATCTGCGCAGAGGGCTTCACCGGAGATCCATTTAGAGAGTGCGTTCGAAAACCCATTGAAGGTATGTGTAAAAGATATAACGTCGAATTCACAAAAGCATTTCAACAAATATATAAGTACCAAATTATAAGCATCGCGATGTCTCTGTTGTTAGGTACCTATTGCATTATCGACAAAAGGATAGTATTGTACGATATAAAAGAATTTTATCTACCTATATGCATTTGAATTTTCGAATAGGCTTATATTTAATAGGCTTTATATTTGTTGGCTATAATAATACCTAATCTTGCCAGAGTAGACTCGCTAAGATGAAGAAGACATTTTAGATAAAATCTTATATAAAATCTGTGTTTATATTTTTAGAAATAAGACCTTCAAGTCCTACTGATCCATGCTTGCCTAGTCCTTGTGGATCAAATGCTGTCTGTGATCAAGGCATATGTACTTGTGTAGAGGGATATCATGGCGATCCAAATGTTGGGTGTAGACCAGAGTGCGTGTATAATACAGACTGTCAATTTGATAAAAGTTGCCAGCGTAACAAGTGTATAAACCCATGCATTGGAACATGCGGATTAAACGCAATATGTGATGTCATTAACCATATACCTATGTGCTCTTGTCCGCAAAGAATGAATGGCAATGCTTTCGTGGAATGTCGTCATACACCCGGTGATTATAACTTTTAAATACTTTGTTTTATTTCGTGATTAACACATTTTTCTTCCTCTTACTCGGAAATAGCGTCATTATTTTAAAAAAACAATACGTCAATAGACTCATTGCTGGCCTACGCCAATAATGTAATTAAAAAAAAAACATTGCCGGTCGCTAATGGAGGTGTTTTAATGTACCTACACGTTTTCATATATAAGGTTATTCAGTTTTTCTCTGTCCAGCCTACCAAAAAAAAAAAACTTACCAAAAGTTATCCAGTAATGGAAATCACTGGACACTTTTGTTAGGTTGGTACCAACCATTAGTTATGTTTTATTAGTTTTTTTTTTGTTTAAAAATATGTATGAACATTTCAATAATTAAAAAAATATATATGCTGCGTCAACAAGCCAGCGGGCTTGTTGACGCCATTGTAAAATTTGATACGCTGTTGTTTCGTCTCAAGAGGAAGTCAGAGGAAGAAAAGTACTGTACTAGCCTCAGCCGAAATTGCAATTTACGTCGTCGTATTTTTAAAAGGCCTCGGCTTCGCCTCGTCCTTGCAATATACTTGGCCGTAAATTGCTTCATTTCTGGCCTCGACATTAATGTATTATTACATCATATCATTAATATTATTATGATTCCAGTTATGGATCAAAATCCA
Organism: Apomyelois bistriatella; assembly: GCA_947044815.1. Taxonomy (NCBI): domain Eukaryota; kingdom Metazoa; phylum Arthropoda; class Insecta; order Lepidoptera; family Pyralidae; genus Apomyelois; species Apomyelois bistriatella. The sequence continues at coordinate 7,903,567 of OX345690.1, forward strand.
TGCAATCCTTCGCCATGTGGGCCTAATAGTCAATGTCGTCAATCCAATGGACAAGCTGTTTGCTCATGTGTCCCCGGATATAGAGGAAGCCCACCTACTTGTCGACCAGAGTGCATTATTAGTTCAGAATGCCCACTTAAAGAAGCCTGTAATAATCAAAAATGTGTAAATCCATGTATCGGTGCATGTGGGCCAGGTGCCATTTGCGAAGTTATAAATCATAATCCTATATGTACATGCCCGCCATCTTTTACCGGAGATCCATTTATAAAATGCAATGTTCAAGGTACCTACTTAAAAATTATGCAACGTATGCTATATGTTTATAATGATTCATGAAATAATATTTCCATTTTATTTTTAGAGATAATAAGTACTCAAGAAAACCCTTGTGAGCCATCTCCGTGCGGACCACATTCTATTTGCAAGATTACTGGCGAAAGTCCGTTGTGCGCATGTCTGCCGGGATTCAAAGGATCGCCTCCAAACTGTCGTCCAGAATGCATTAGCAACAGTGAATGTGATTTCAATTTGGCATGTCTAAATAAGAAATGTTCAGATCCATGTGCTGGTACCTGTGGGCCCAATTCAGAATGTAGGGTTGTAAGTCATGCACCTATGTGCGTATGCAGAGAAGGATATACCGGAGATCCATTTTCTTATTGTAATCCTTCACCAGTTATAGATTCCTCAGAAGTTTTGACACCTTGCAGTCCTAGCCCTTGTGGATCTAATGCCATTTGTAGAGAACAAAAAGGGGTCGGCGCATGTCAATGTTTAGATGGATATTCTGGAAATCCATATGAAGGATGTCGACCTGAATGTGTTATAAATTCAGACTGCCCGCTTAACAAAGCCTGCTCTAGGCTAAAATGCATAGATCCATGCCCTGGAACATGCGGTACAAATGCTGTTTGTCAAGTCAATAACCATGTTCCGACATGTGTTTGTCAAATGGGATACAGTGGAAATCCATTTAGCTACTGTACTATAACGCAAGAATGTGAGTATTTAAAAAAAATCATTATTGACCAAGCGAGCGAGTCTATTTCGTGACTGGCAAATTTTGCTTTTGTCCGGGTGTATGTCTGTCTGTCTGTTTCTTCCGGGGTGTCGCATTTCTAAACGGATGCTAATGAAACTAGGCACACGTCAATACCTGTGCCTTGATTTTTTTTGGAAATTTTTTGTCGAGAGCTTTTTTTGATTATGTAGAGGGACAGTTTTCTGTAACGTTGTTTACGAACGGATCCTAATGAAACTTGGCGCACGACTGCTTTATTTTTATTGGGGGAAAATGGAGGAAGTTTGCCATAAAATATAAATAGTTATATTGCTTATGTCACTAGCCGCAAGATGGCTCTTTTACAAATTAATAGGCGCTATGGTTTCGTTTCATTTTTATCTAAGTATGTAATACGCGCTATGGTTTTGTTTTATTTGGACCGTCTGACCAGATTAGGTAGTAATAACCATAGAGTAAAGAATTTGCCGCGCGGATCGCGCGATTCGATATTCTTTGGTAGTAACTATAGAAAAAAAAAAATTGAGAACAAGAGAAATACCTATAGAGATATAAAAAAAGGGAAAGGGGGTTAAAGGAGGAGTGTCGCGAGGTCTACTGTTCACAGAACCACTAGTTTTAATAATGTTTTAATCATTCTTATGTTTTTTTGTAGCTCAATACTTCGAATCCAATCCATGCAGTCCTTCGCCATGTGGAGCTAACAGTCAGTGTAAAGAAATTAACAGACAAGCGGTATGTTCTTGTTTGCCAGATTTTGTAGGGGCTCCGCCTAATTGCCGACCTGAATGTGTTGTCAGTTCTGAATGTCCATCGCATTTGGCCTGCGAGAACCAGAAATGCAACAATCCATGTACTGGTACATGTGGTGAAAATGCTAACTGCAATGTCATTAACCATAGTCCTATATGTGTTTGTAAGCAAGGATTAACTGGTAATCCTTTCACCAGATGTTATCCTATAAAAGGTAAGCGAAGCAAGTAAAATATCCCCCATTATGTATTTACACACAAATATCAACCTAACTAACTTTTTAATGTATAGAGTTCCGTATGCAAAGAGATAAAGTATATAATATAAATATATTATTCACGTTGTGTGTCAAATTTAGGTTATATTGAGAATCAGCTTTTTTTTAATAATTTTATATTTTAAGAATTATGTATCATGCGATTAAAGGACTTAAAATTTTAAAAGATTATGCGATTTAGACATAAATTTAATTAAAATTGCCTATTTCTATGGATTTTGCCGCTGACCAATGCTGATCAATGCGCCACCACCGGTGGCGAGTAACTGGAACTAATCAAAGACTCCTATGATGAAACCAGTGCTCATTGGGTTATTTCATCTCTTCTATGTAATTTCTCCGTGCGGTCGACGCGCTCAAAGCCCGCGATAAAAGCTATGCAATAGCCTAAAAATTTATTAGTGTTGTCACTAGATTATTATAACACGCCATAATATCTGCTGTAAGTTGCTGAATATTTGAGTTCTTGACGCGACACTATCAACTCACAGTTACTACGTCTTAATAAACCAGGATAGTATAGTAACTACACCAAAACAAATAAGTAGTTAATCGCATTCATGAAAGTTGGTGTCCATCCTTTAGTTAAGAAGAAAGTAAACTAATTAATTATAATGATTTCAGTATCAAAACCAACTCAAAATATACAACGAGATCCGTGTGTACCTTCACCTTGCGGATTATATGCTGAATGTCGCAACATTGGAGGAGCACCATCATGTGCTTGTCAAACAAACTACATTGGAAATCCACCAAATTGCAGACCAGAGTGCACGATAAATTCTGAATGTCCTAGTAACCAAGCTTGCATAAATGAAAAATGTCGCGACCCATGTCCTGGAGCATGCGGTATAAATGCACAATGTACTGTATTTAACCACATCGCGCAATGTGGTTGCAATGACCAATACACTGGTGATCCATTTACTCGCTGTGCTCCAATTCCGGCAGAAGATGGTAAACTACTTAATCCTTTTTTCATAAAATAGTATTAAACTGCTTCTCATATAAGGATAGAGTACTTCCTAGCTTCATGAGGATATCGTAAAAGGCAACTTATAAACATAGAGGAATCTCAATTTTCTTGTTACCTACCTTTTCCCGAGGGATGGCGGGTTTCATCAATAACAATTCATTCTCACATTAAAACAACTACATTTTTTTAGGGTTCCGTACCTCAAAAGGAAAAAACGGAACCCTTATAGGATCACTCGCGTGTCTGTCCGTCTGTCTGTCCGTCCGTCTGTCACAGCCGATTACTCTGAAACCACTGGACCAATTGAGATGAATTTGGTACACATATGTAAGTTAAAGACCTTTGTCTGTAGATTACAGGAAAACCTACAAGAACTCTGTCAATTAACAATTAAGTGGGAAATTAAATATAAAACGTTTTAGTTCACTAAAACACCACTAGATGGCGATAGTAGTAGTTAGTTGAAATACCACAATTGAATTTAAAAACTGACATTGGCATTGTACCTCACCACGCGAGTTCAACTCGCACTTGACCGGTTTTTTTATTTCTAAGTTAAATACCAGTTTGAGGGAAAATGAGCGAACGGCAAAGTTAAATTTTCAGGCGTTTTTCTTAAATTTTATTTAAGACGTCCGAACGCTTCGAGTGACACCTCTCCGAAGTTAATACGGACGGGTTTAACTTTTAAAATCACCATAAGCACTAGATGGCGCTTTACTACGGGGGAAAATTTGATTGAAGTAGCTCAGTGTTTAAGGTCCGCTGTGCCTTTTCTTTTTATAAATACTTTAATAGACATAAAAGAGTTCTACCATTACAACACAATGCAAAATCATTAATTTGTACTACAAAATTGTATTTTTCAACAGACTTCCAAAAAGAAGGAGATTCTCAATTCGGCTGAATATTTTTTTTATGTTTGTTACTGAAATCTCCGTCATTTCTAAACCGATTTTGATTTTTTTTTTTGTTCGAATGGGTATAGTTTCAATTTGGTTCCATAGAAGTTATTTAAATCGGTGCAGTAGTTTGTTTTTAAAATCAAAATAACTGGAAAACGTAAATCGGCTAAGTCGAATAAAATGAGCATTTATTGTTTCGTATTGATATGCTTCTATCGCTTGTTTGATAATGAAGTAATTTGCAAGGTCAATCGACCCTGCATGCTTCGGTATTGGCTTTTTAGAACCCCCCTAACGGCCGCTGTAACGGTTTATACTTGACGCTCGATGTCCCTTGGTATTAACTTAAGCTCAGTTGACCCTGCACACTGTGGTGTCAAAGTGGTCAATCGACCCTGTATGCCTTGGTATCATTGTTTAAAAAATGGGGCACTGCCACTGTTATCGTTTAAGTACTTGTCGTCTATTGGAGTACTAGGTCAATTGACCCTGCACACCTAGGTGTCTGAGTTATTCTAATTTGATGAAGTTCAAGTTGGCCGCGGTAAGCAAATGGAGACTTCCATTTGCTTACCGCATTTAGGTTTTTGTTTTTTGGGAAAAAGTTATTTAAAGTGCAGTGAACTTAAAATACTTAAATTGCAAATAAATAACGTTAGAATTTATGCGCAAAAGACACCCTTGCCTCTAAAAGCAATATCTTTCGGGCAACCTTTAGAAAATTTACATGAAAATTATATGGCCATACTTTTATTTGATAAATATTTATCAGACTTCATTCCGATTTCTGGGTTTTTATTGTTTATACAGATGACACGACGATAGACCCGTGTAACCCATCTCCGTGCGGCGCGAATACTCATTGCAATGATGGTGTGTGTACCTGTTTACCTGAATATCAAGGAGACCCTTACTTGGGATGTCGGCCCGAATGCTTGACTAGTACCGATTGCCCACAAAATAAAGCATGCCTGAGGAACAAGTGTATCGATCCTTGTGTCAATACATGTGGAAGAGAAGCTATTTGCAACGTATACAATCACATACCCTTATGTTCATGTCCAGAAGGTTTTACTGGAAATGCCTTTCTAGAATGTAGAAAAAACAAAGTGATAGAAGAATTAAACCCATGCAATCCATCACCATGTGGCCCCAATAGTGAATGTCGTCAAATTAATGGGCAAGCTATCTGTTCCTGCATAACTGGTTATATTGGCGCACCTCCAACATGCAGACCTGAATGCGTGTCTAGCGCAGAATGTGCTTTAAATAAGGCATGTTCGAATCAACGTTGTGTCGATCCTTGCAATGGTAACTGTGGGGCTGCTGCCCATTGTCAAGTCATCAATCATAATCCGATTTGTTCCTGTCCGGCTGGCTATACTGGCGATCCATTCATAAAATGCATTTTCAAAGGTATAATAATTATGATTATTACATTTTTAGTTTCTATAATTAGATAACAATTAATTCGTAAATATTTATATTTATTTGTTTCAGATACTCAAGATTCATATGTCAATCCATGTAATCCAACTCCTTGTGGCCCCAACTCAGAATGCAAAGAAATTGGCGGCTCACCATCATGTGCTTGCCTTAATGGCTTTATTGGTTCCCCACCGAATTGTAAACCAGAATGTATTGCAAATTCAGAATGTCCTAACGATTTAGCATGTATAAACAATAAATGTAAAAATCCATGCCCTGGTTCATGTGGCACAGGTGCTGAGTGCAGAGTCATCAGTCATGGCCCGCAATGTTTATGTCCACCAGGGTTTACAGGCGATGCATTTATTCAATGTATTGTTATGAACATTCCACTAACACCTTGTTCTCCCTCGCCTTGTGGATCTAACGCTATTTGTAAAGAACAAAGAGGCGCTGGAGCATGTGTTTGTTTGCCAGAGTACATCGGAAATCCTTATGAAGGATGTAGGCCAGAATGTGTAGTTAATTCGGATTGTGCCAGCAATAAAGCTTGTATTCAAAATAAGTGTCAAAATCCTTGTAATAATGTTTGTGGATATAATGCCAATTGTAATGTAATCAACCACGTACCAAGATGCGAATGCTTACCTGGATTAACTGGGAACCCAAATCAGTACTGTTATGAGTTAACAAAAGGTAAGAAATGAGTTTTTGGATTTCTATCAACTTATGTTTAAATTAAATAGTATATATTCTAATATCTTAATAAAATCGTTTTGCAGATACTCCAGTCATACAAAAACAACCCTGTTCGCCTTCACCATGTGGACCAAATAGCATATGTAAAGTTTCAAATGATCAAGCCGTTTGTACGTGTCTGCCGGAGTTTATAGGCTCACCTCCAGCCTGCAGACCCGAATGTCTTGTTAGCTCTGAGTGTAATCAGCAACAAGCATGTATACACCAAAAGTGTAAAAACCCTTGCGAAGGAGTGTGTGGTCTAAATGCGGAGTGTAAAGTGGTGAATCATAGTCCAATATGTACTTGCCGATTGAGGTACACCGGTGATCCCTTCAGCCGCTGTTATGAAGTACCAGGTACAAGTTAGTTTTGGTACGTTTTTCATTTTACCTATCAACATTTTTGTATAATGTCTTTTATTTCTATTTCACAGTCGCTGATGTAATTGCAGTAAATCCATGTTTGCCATCGCCTTGCGGACCATTTTCACAATGTCGCGATATTAATGGTTTCCCATCTTGTACCTGTTTACCACAGTATACTGGTAGCCCACCAAACTGTCGACCCGAATGCACTCTGAACACTGATTGCTCCAGCGATAAAGCATGTATTAATGAGAGATGTGCTGACCCATGTCCTGGGTCTTGTGGCATAAACGCAGAATGTAGAGTTCAAAATCATTTGTCAATATGTACATGCATAAATGGTTACACTGGTGATCCATTCACTAGGTGTATTTTGAAGCCTCAAATGGGTATGTATGAATATTTAGATACTTTCAATTATGGTTTGTAATATAATATGTATGTAATTCCCGTTATCGTGGGAATTGCCTGGGAATCCTCTTTTCTTTTATAGAAAGTTTGTCATGACAATAAAAAACACAAAAAAAAATATCCAATTTAGAGCATTCGTTCGAAATCAAACATGCCTTGAGTTCATTCAAATGAAGATAACTTTTTTTTAATGAACCGATTTTGATGAAACAAACTTTAGATGTTCTTTCGAGTTAAAACAAAACAATTGGTGAAAGTTTTAAGCAAATCGGTTCAGTACTTTTGGAGATAAGATAAGCGTGATCATACATAGACAGACAAAAAATTCAAAAAAAAAATTGTTTCTTTCTTATTATTTATTTTAAACAGATTAAAAACAATTTGCCTGGCGTCAAACGGGCGCGATTCAAAATTCTATGATTTTAAATGTCCCTCTATCCATTTCAGTCAAAATTAATATAAACATATAATAAAATAATTGTATTTTACTATTTTATTATATGTATAGATTATTATTTAATGATTAAATTGTTTATCATTTTTGTTTAATAAAGGTCTTTTTTTATAAAACAAGCTTTTATGTAAAAGCTTGTTTTATAAAAAAAGATTATTACAAACTTAATATAGGTATTTAAATAAATAAGGTTATAAGGGTTAATAAAACAATAATATTATAATAAAAATTTTGCTGATACCTCGGTGAACACTAGCGCTACCGTCATTTAAAAATCATTACTCACTGAAAACACAAGTTATCAAAACTCCCTCTGCTGTATTTAGGGTTCTGGATCTGAAGTTAGTTTTAATCATATTCAATTATTAAATTATAGTTCCATATAGTTACAAATTGCAAAACTGCTAAAAGTGGCCGTTTTAAGCAATAATGCAATTTGTAACTATAAGGAATTATAATTTAATAATTCAATATGTTTAAAATTTACTTCAGATCCAGAACCTTAATTACACAAGACGGATTTTTGATAACTTGTGTTTTCAGTGAATAATGATTTTTAAATGATGGTGGCGCTAGTGTTCACCGAGGTATCACCTTAACAATGATAACATAAATTTTCTTTTTATCTAGATACGGAGCCACCTAATTCATGCATACGTAAACCTTGTGGGTCAAACGCAATTTGCGAAGATGGCATTTGCAGATGTATACTTGATTATCAAGGAGATCCCTACTTTGGTTGTCGACCTGAATGTACAATCAGTTCAGATTGCCCAATAGATGAAGCGTGTGTGCAGAACCATTGCGTCGACCCATGTTTAAGCGGTACCTGCGGTACAAATGCTCTTTGTCAAGCTGTCAATCATATGGCTGTTTGTATATGTCCAGTGAAAATGACAGGCAATGCTTTCATCCGTTGTAATCCCATTACAGGTGAGTCATATATTAGTATAGGGCATATCAGGAACAAAAAAATATTATTACATACGAGTAGACATTGAATCAAGAAGAAGACAGAGAGATGTTAAACTTAATAGATGCTGCATGTTGCCTAAAATTCATCTATTGTTCCAAATCGCTATTTAGTCTTTTTAGGAAATTTACTATCAGTGCGTTTGTACTATTAGGTATTCTGTGCTATCCGTAATTTCAAGTAAGTAATTATATGTTGGTAACCACTATAAAGTACAATAAAATGATTTTATCTATCAATTTTGTTTCAGAAATAATGTCAATTAATCCTTGTCAACCAAGTCCTTGTGGGCCTAATAGTCAATGTAGAGAAATCAATAGTCAAGCTGTGTGTTCATGCTTGAGTGGCTACCGAGGGGCACCACCATCATGCCGTCCAGAATGTGTAGCAAGTTCTGAATGCCCACTCAATAGAGCTTGCAACAATCAAAAATGTATCGATCCTTGTCGAGGAGCCTGTGGAGTAGCAGCAACTTGTCAAGTTATCAATCACAATCCACTTTGCTCGTGCCCACCTGGTCTAACTGGAGACCCATTTACGAGATGTTTGTCTATGCGTAAGTAATCCTTATTTAATTAACTTTATATTCGTAACAACAAAGGTTGACTGTTAGATAATGCTTTTAGCATTAAGTCCGCCTATTGTGCTTTACTTTTTGTATTTTGTATAATAAAGGTTAAATATAATAAAATAAACATCTAATATAATGTACTCGTAAAATAACATAATGATTACAATGGGTCTACTGAAAGAGATTTCTTTTGAAATAAGAAGCACCATTGTACTAAATTAATTTTATACTTTTTACTTCCTCTGCTTGTATTTTATGTGAACATAACAATTAAAAAAAATATATATTTTTTTAATTAATATACTTAAATAACTGTTGCAGCAATAATACAGCAACAAATACCTGTGAATCCATGCCAACCATCTCCCTGCGGACCAAACTCTATTTGTCAGCCTACTGGAGGTGAAATCCCATCTTGTCAATGTAACCCAGATTTCATCGGGGCACCCCCGAATTGCAGACCAGAATGTGTAACAAATAGTGAATGTACATCTAACATGGCTTGCATTAACAAAAAATGCCAAAGCCCTTGCGAACAGGCATGCGGAGTAAACGCAGAATGTCGTGTCGTGAGTCATGTGCCTATGTGCATATGCCCCGAAGGCTTCACTGGAGACGCCGCTGTGCAATGTGTCACTAAAGCTGTAATGCCTGCGATACCAATTTCTCCGTGTTCGCCATCCCCTTGTGGTGCCAATGCTGAATGTCGAGCGCGTGGTGATGCAGGATCTTGCTCTTGTGTAGCTGGCTACTTTGGCAACCCATATGAAGCCTGTCGCGCAGAATGTTTGGTGAACTCCGATTGTACAAGTGACAAAGCGTGTACGAGAAATAAATGCATCAACCCTTGTCCAGGCACTTGTGCTGCCTTCGCTGATTGTACAGTTGTTAATCATTCACCGCTATGTACATGCCAACAAGGCTACACAGGGGATCCGTTTAGACTGTGCACTAAAATGGGTAAGAAGAAATAATATAAATAATTCTCATAATATAATTGCTACTTAATGTTTTATTAGCAAAATTAATTCCATTCCTTTTTATTATTGTAGATAATAAATATATGAGTGTCACACCATGTGAACCTTCTCCGTGTGGCCCAAATAGTCAGTGCCGAATATCAAATGGTCAGAGTGTATGTTCTTGTGCTCTTGAATATAGCGGGACTCCACCAAACTGCAGACCAGAGTGTGTTGTCAGCACAGAGTGCCCCACAGATAAAACTTGCAAAAACCAGAAATGTGTTTCCCCGTGCCCTGGGCCATGTGGAATTAATACCGATTGTAGGGTCATAAACCACAGTCCAATTTGTACTTGTAAAATAAGATACACAGGAGATCCATTCTCTAGATGCAGTTTACTTACAAGTAAGTTTACATTCTTTTTATATTGAAATACAACATTAGTATGTTATAATTCGTTGATTATTAACTATTTTCCTATTTTAGCTCCAGTTATAACAGCACAAGATCAAAGAGATCCATGTATACCATCACCCTGTGGTCCGAATTCTCAATGTAAAAACCTTCGCGGCATTCCATCTTGCTCCTGTCTCCCCAATTTCGAAGGCAGCCCTCCGAACTGTAGACCAGAATGCACTATAAATGAAGACTGTCCCAGTAACCTCGCGTGTATGAATCAAAAATGTAGAGATCCATGTCCAGGTTCTTGCGGCATTAACGCAAATTGTCAAGTTATAACTCACGTCTCAATATGCACATGTTTTGATGGTTATTCTGGCAATGCATTCACTCAGTGTAATTTAATACCACAGAAAGGTAAGATGTATTCCAAATTTTAGGAAACTAGAAATGTAAATGACATGTATTATTTTAATTTTAAACTTACTTGATAATTTCAGAACAAGGTGATCCCTGCAATCCATCACCGTGTGGACCGAATGCTGATTGTTTCAATGGCCAATGTACATGCATATCGGAATTCCAAGGTGATCCATACACTGGATGTCGGCCAGAGTGTGTGCAAAGTACTGAGTGCGACCGCAACAAAGCATGCATAAAAAATAAATGTCAAGATCCTTGTCCCGGTACATGCGCTTCAAGCGCCATTTGCAATGTCGTGAACCACGTGCCAATGTGTAGTTGTCCTGAAAGAATGACCGGAAATGCATTTTTAGAATGTAGACCAGTTGTGGGTAAGTAATCATATTGAACATATTTGCACATTATTAGGTCTTATTTACGAGAAACTGCGTGTTTTATCAAAAAAATTAAGAAACTCCGTAACATAGTATACGTGCGCTTAATACTTATTAGCCCGGAATTAGCTTCAAAAAAGGGGTAAGCTTACTATAATTCGCACAAAGCTGAAAATTGGTATGAAACAATTTGTCAAAAGTCCTGATCGATCCAGCGCGGCGACGTATTCAAGGTAACTTTTTCAACTTTTTATGATAAAACTTGCCGATAAGCTGGAAAATGCAAAACAAAAATGATGATTTTCAACATTTGAACCACTACTGGTCGGATTTAAGAAATTATTTCTGCATATGATAGCCCGATTTTAGGGGAAGGTCAAGTACATATAGGTACACTATGGGCGAGTAAAAACGCGGAGAACAGTTAGAAAACAATAGGAATGGACAAAACTTTACCGAAAATAGGCTAGCTTAATTTATGATGATGATCTTTTACGGGGTAAACGATTAGTGTGGCTCTTAATCTCATGCCGCTTAAAACGTCAATAAAGTTATTGATGCTTTGTGTTGTCTTGTCTTTAATACCAATATCGAGTTCACACATCTTAGTGGTGCCCCCTGGTAAACTGATTTGAACAATTTAATTTTTATTATGCATCTGTGTGGCATTTTAAGAGGCTAACGCCTCGTTGTATATCAACTTGGCATACACGAAGAGAGGCTCAATGCTCAACAGTGGGAAAAAATAAGGCTGTCCAGATGGCAGATGACCAGCTCCTACATCTGCGTGCATTTTATAAATTAATTATATGAATTGCCATGCGTTTTATTTAATATGCTTAATTTTAATGTTTATTTATTTTAGAATCCAGTCCTGTAAATCCTTGTCAGCCGTCACCGTGTGGTCCTAACAGTCAGTGTAGGGAAGTAAACGGTCAAGCTGCTTGTTCTTGTGCTCCTAATAATATCGGTAGCCCTCCGGCTTGCCGGCCTGAATGTACCATAAGTGCTGAGTGTCTTCTGAATCAAGCTTGTAGTAACCAACGATGTATAAATCCATGTGTTGGTTCATGTGGTGTAAATGCAGAATGCAAAGTAGTTAACCACAATCCAATATGTACTTGTCCAGTAACTTATTCGGGCGACCCCTTTACACGATGTTTTAAATTACGTAAGTATTTATTATGTACTTGATATCAATTTATGTAAAATATGTTAATACTTTTCTATATATTTATATTATGTTCGGATTGTTTTAGCTGAGAGACAGCCGGAGCCTAGTCGACCATGTACACCATCTCCATGTGGACCGAATTCCTTATGTAGAGAAATTAATGAAACACCTACATGCACTTGTTTAGAAGGATATCAAGGTCAACCTCCTAACTGCAGACCTGAATGCACCAATAATGAAGAATGTTCTTTGCATCTATCTTGCATCAATATGAAATGTAAAAATCCATGCGATGGCGCATGTGCTTCAAACGCGGAATGTAGAGTTGTAAGCCATTCTCCAATTTGCTTATGTCCTATTGGCTTTACTGGAGATCCAATGTTCGGCTGTACTCCAGAGCTCATATATTCAGATCAAATCACAACTCCGTGTTCTCCATCTCCATGTGGAATAAATGCAATCTGCAAAGAAAAAAATAATGCCGGCTCTTGCATGTGTGTGGAAGGCTTTATTGGAAACCCATATGAAGGCTGTAGGCCAGAATGTATTGTCAACACAGACTGTTCATCAAATATGGCATGTCTTAATAACAAATGTGCAGATCCGTGTCCCGGTAGTTGCGGTAGAAATGCCGTATGCCAAGTCGTAAATCATGTGCCACTTTGTACTTGTTTGAATAGCTATACTGGGGATCCATTCAGATATTGTGTTTATCAAGGTAATGTGTGGTCATTGTGTTTTTTTAGTTAAACTCAGTTTATCGATCTGAAAGCTACAAGAGTTAATACACTTAAATTGATACTACCTATCTATTATCTTTCAGAAGCACCTTCACCAGCAATAACTGTTGACGTGTGTTATCCATCACCATGTGGCCCTAACAGCCAGTGTAAATCTGTCAATGAACAAGCAGTGTGTTCTTGCTTATCTGAGTATATTGGAACCCCTCCAAATTGCCGGCCAGAATGTACAGTCAGTTCGGAGTGTCAACATGATAAAGCTTGTATAAAGAACAAATGTGTTAATCCATGTCCAAATCCCTGCGGTGTAAATGCCAATTGTAAAGTGATCAATCACAGCCCAATATGTTCTTGCAAGGCATCTTTCACTGGCGACCCGTTTACAATTTGTACACTAGCACCAGGTATTTTTTACTTTTATAATAAATATTTTCAATTAGTATTGCATAACACATCAATTGGATATTTATCTATGCACCAATGTTAAATTATTTTCAGTTGAAGACTCGCCAGAATTAAAAAATCCATGCGTTCCTTCACCATGCGGCCCTAACGCTGAATGTCGAAATATTGGCAATACACCGTCCTGTTCGTGTTTGCCAACCTTTATCGGAAGTCCCCCAAATTGCAGACCAGAATGTGCCGTTCATTCGGATTGTCCAAGTAACCGCGCTTGTATCAACTCTAAATGTCAGGATCCCTGTCTAGGTTCATGTGGCACTGAAACTACTTGTAGTGTCCTCAATCATATACCAATTTGTTCATGCATAGAGGGTTATGTCGGAGATCCATTTACCGGATGTAGAATAAAACCACACGAAGGTACCTACAAAATCTTATTTACTTGCTGAATTTAAGTTGTATTTACTTATTATAAACAAAACCTTTCTTACCACATTTTTATTTTATTTTAGTGGCGCCTACAGTTTTAGATGAATGTACAAATATCCGCTGCGGCCCAAATGCTGAGTGTTATAATGGCCAGTGCCAATGTTTACCAGAATATCAAGGCGATCCATATTTCAACTGTCGCCCTGAATGTTTATTTAGTACTGACTGTGATAAAAGTAAAGCTTGTATGCAAAGAAAATGCGTCGACCCGTGTATAGGAGCTTGTGGACAAAATGCTGTTTGTCAAGTATTTAACCACGTTCCTATGTGTAGTTGTCAACCTGGTTTTACAGGAAATGCATTTGTTATATGTAACCAAATACTAGGTATGTATCTACACACATATAAAATAAAAGTAATATTTTTCCTTTGTAGTACCTATGTAAATAATCTAGATAACAAAAAAATTCTTCAACAGCTCCACCAACGGCCAACCCATGCAGTACTGCTGTATGTGGGCCAAATAGCCAGTGTCGGGATGTAAACAATCAGGCCGTTTGTTCGTGCCTCCCAAACTATTTGGGTATTCCTCCAGCATGTAGACCAGAATGTGTATTTAGCGCAGAATGTCCCCAAAACCAAGCATGTATGAACCAGAAATGTGTAAACCCATGTATTGGAACGTGTGGTATAAGAGCCACATGTAAAGTCGTCAATCACAACCCTATATGCACATGCCCACCCAATCACTCAGGAGACCCATTCTCAGAATGTAAATTAGTATCAAGTAAGTAATACACGATTATTGAAAATAATCTTATCGCTATCTAGTCATTCAATTTACAATTATTGTTTTGTTTTGCAGATTTGCCTCCAATATCTGTGAATCCGTGTCTACCATCACCTTGTGGTCCAAATTCTATTTGTCAAGATATCAGTGGAACGCCTTCATGTACTTGCATACCTGAATTTACAGGACAACCTCCATATTGCAAACCAGAGTGTATTAGCAATAGCGAATGCTCCCCTCATCTAGCCTGTACCAATCAGAAATGTCAAGATCCTTGTGCTGGCGCATGTGCAGCGAGCGCTGAATGTCGCGTAGTGAGTCATTCTGCAATGTGTACATGTCCACTAGGATATACAGGTGATCCATTTTCACAGTGTTCACTACGACCACAAATAGAAATTTTGACACCTTGTTCACCATCTCCATGTGGCCCTAATGCGGTTTGTAAAGAACAAAATAAAGTAGGATCCTGCACTTGTAACGATGGATACTTTGGAAATCCTTATGAAGGATGTCGTCCCGAATGTATCAGTAACTCCGATTGTCCAGGAAATAGAGCTTGTATTGGTAATAAATGCCAAAATCCATGCTCTGGAACTTGTGGAATAAACGCAGAATGTTCGACAGTAAATCACTCGCCACATTGTAATTGTATATTTGGATTCACCGGTGACCCGTTCCGGAAATGCAACCCAATACCACGTAAGTATAATATAACAATAAATATGCAATAAATTGTTTTTTTTTTAAACGACAACGATCAAATAAAATGTTATATTTTTTTTTTTCTAGTTCAAGATTCTATCAACGTTTGCAATCCAAGCCCATGTGGACCAAATAGCCAATGCAAGGATGTCAACAATCAAGCTGTATGTACTTGTTTGCCGAATTACATGGGGCAGCCACCTTTCTGTAAGCCAGAATGTTTACTGAATTCAGAATGCGCATCTGACAAGGCTTGTATTAGTCAGAAGTGCGTCAATCCCTGTCCGAAGCCATGTGGTCAAAAATCTGAATGCAGGGTATACAACCACAATCCTATATGCAGTTGTAGACCTGGATTTATAGGAGATCCCTTTTCAAGATGTTATCCAAAGCCAGGTACATATATTTACGTACATTTAATATCTAAAAATGTTTCTTAATTACCTTTATTTGCCACTGTTTTTACAAATTTTATACAAAACAGGTTTATCCCAGCGCACTTAGTCTCGATTTTTTTAATTCGGTCTGAAGAAATCTAACATTTATTTCACAATAACCTCAACCTAGGCCAATCGTCTTCTTAACCTAAGCCTAGATAAAAAAAAGGAATTTTAATGTAATTTTCTTAATTTTTTAGAACCACAAGCAGTTGTAAATTACGATCGTGATCCGTGTGTACCGTCACCTTGTGGAGTAAATGCTATCTGTCGCAACATGGGGGGCCAACCGTCATGTTCCTGCTCTCCTGGCTACTTTGGCGGCCCACCGAATTGTCGGCCCGAATGCGTATCAAATCAAGACTGTATCAGTTCTTTAGCATGTATAAGAGAAAAATGCACAGATCCTTGTCCCGGATCATGTGGTCTGAATGCTCGATGTACAGTTATAAATCACCTGGCAATCTGTACATGCCCAGATGGATATAGAGGAGATCCCTTCACAACATGTACATTTGCGCCAAAGCCAGGTACGTTATACCTTCAAAGTATTGTTTTTTATATTTACTATCTCTAGTGATTGACCACTGTCCCACCTGATGTTAAATGCAGAGGTGGTCTAAGGTAGTATTAAAATAATTGCCTTATTCGACTCCAACTTCTAGTTATAAAATCGTACAGATTATTTGTTTAATAAAATATTATTATAACAGTGCCCCATTTGTTGAACCAATGATACCAAGGTATACAGATTATAAATTTTTTCGTAAGCTCTGCAAACAATAACTTTTTGTTGAATTCCACGCGGACGAAGTCGCAGGCACAGCTAGTATGTACTATTTGTTTTTTACTATTATTATTAAAACAATTTAAGAAATTTATTTTTAATGCAATGAGGATGAATACGAGTTAGCTCGATTGCATTTGCAAATTACGTCAATTCTTCTTCTTCGTCCGAGCGTGTTTCCTGGTTGCATCTTCAGCTTACGCTTCAGAGCCCAGGGTACGCTATTAATCATGGACCTGATTTGGCGTATGTGTTTGTTTTTTTGCTCTTAATGTTAATCAAATGACGATTACGGTACATGTAGTTCTGTATGTTTGTCTGCTCAGAACCTTTTTTGTAAATTATAATTTTATTCTTGTTTATAACAGATACAGATATACTCCAAGCTGATGCATGTAATCCATCTCCATGTGGATCGAATTCAGAGTGCAACAATGGAGAGTGCAAGTGTTTACCAGAATTTCAAGGTGATCCTTATGTCGGTTGCCGACCTGAATGTACAGTTAGCACAGATTGTCAAAAGAGCCAAATTTGTGTGAAGAAAAAATGTGTTAATCCGTGTCCAGACACTTGTGGCTACGGTGCGATCTGTGAAGTCGTCAATCATATTCCTATGTGTAGTTGTCCCGTCGGTTACACCGGCAATGCGTTTGTTACATGTAACATTATTTCAGGTATGTAAATAGTTATTCTTACCATCGTTACGAATATACCTATATATATATAAACTCGTAAAATCGTAAACTCACACTGACACTTGATCTATTTAAGAAAATGGCGCCACAGATTCAATTTACAAATTAAAAATGTTAAAGGAAAAGCACTAGTGCTTTCTTGTAATAAATGCTCACGTGCGTAATTACCTCAATTGCGGACCTTAAAACGATACCTCGGTGAAGACTAGCGCCACTATCATTTATAAATCATTATTCACTGAAAACACAAGTTATCAAAAAATCCGTGTTATGTAATTAAGGTTCTGGATCTGAAGTTAATTTTATACATATTAAATTATTAAATTATAATTCCCTAAAGTTACAAATTACATTATTGCTTAAAACGGCCACTTTTAGCAGTTTTGCAATTTGTAACAATATGGAACTATAATTTAATAATTGAATATGATTAAAATTAACTTCAGATCCAGAACCATAATTACAGCAGAGGGATTTTTGATAACTTGTGTTTTCAGTGAGTAATGATTTTTAAATGACGGTGGCGCTAGTGTTCACCGAGGTATCACCTTAATACAACCCTTGGGCTCTCAGAATTCAGACACAATAGAAAAACTATTGTCATGTGATACATTCGTGCGCTAACCAAGAACAGAAACATACAATGAAATTAAGTGTCACTTTACGAGCAAGTATTGAAAAAACTTATGCTCTGTATTTTTTAAGGAATAAAACTTTATTTCAGCTCCTTTGCCTACAAATCCATGTAATCCAAGCCCTTGCGGACCAAATAGCCAATGTCGGGAGATAAATAATGTGGCAGTGTGCTCATGTATATCCGGCTATTTAGGAAATCCACCAACATGTCGACCAGAATGCACTACAAGCTCTGAATGCCCATTAAATAATGCCTGCAATAATTACAAATGCATCAACCCTTGTAAGGGTGCTTGCGGCTTCGAAGCACTTTGTGAAGTAGTAAATCATAATCCTATTTGTTCTTGTCCAAGTGGTTTTACTGGAGATCCATTTAGACGTTGTATTCCGAAACGTATGTATTTTTGCAATACGTAATACTATTTACCTAGATTTTTATTCATAAAAAAACATGTTGTAATGATATATTTTTTTTCAGCCTTGCAAATATCTCCACCAGTAAATCCATGTGTCCCATCTCCCTGTGGACCTAACTCAGTTTGTAATATGATAAATAATTCTTCAACGTGCTCATGCCTACCTGAATTCATTGGAGCTCCACCGAATTGCCGCCCAGAGTGTTCCAGTAATAGTGAATGTCCGAATCACATGGCATGTATCAACAATAAATGTGGAGATCCATGCACAGGAGCATGTGGTTCAATGGCACAATGTCGAGTAGTCAGCCATACTCCTAATTGTGTATGCCCATCAGGCTACATTGGAGATCCGTTTGCGTTTTGTAGACCAGAACAACAAAGTCTTCCATCAGAACGACCCACTCCTTGCACTCCATCACCATGTGGAAGCAATGCAGTTTGTAAAGAAAGAAATAATGCTGGATCATGTGTTTGTTCGCCTGGATACTTCGGAAATCCTTATGAAGGGTGTAGACCAGAATGCAGTGTTAATACAGATTGTTTTTCTAACAGAGTTTGTCAACAGAATAAGTGTCAAGACCCTTGCCCAGGTACTTGTGGTAATAATGCGCAGTGCCAGGCAGTAAATCATGCACCAATCTGTACCTGTTTGCCTGGATTTACCGGTAATCCATTCCAACAATGTAGTGTCATATTACGTAAGTTCACATGAAAACTGTTATATTCTTTATTGATTTTCAAATTTTAAGTTGTCATACATTTGATAAAAAAATTCGTCTAATTTCAGAACAAGCAGTATATACCGATCCGTGTACACCATCGCCGTGTGGACCTAATAGTGCCTGCAAAGTAATAAACGAACAAGCAGTATGCAGTTGCTTACCAGAATACAGTGGTTCTCCACCAAATTGCAGACCAGAGTGTATCATAAGTGCAGAGTGTCCTACTAACAGAGCATGTGTATCTCAAAAATGTATAGATCCATGTGCTGGACAATGCGGACAAAATGCAGAATGTCAAGTTATCAATCATAGTCCGATATGCTCCTGTATGGAGCGATACACGGGTGACCCTTTCAGCCGATGCTATCCTCTAGTCAACATAAGCCCAGAACCACCAAAGAATCCTTGTGAACCATCACCGTGTGGTCCTTTCAGCGAATGTCGAGATATTGGTGGAATACCCTCATGTTCATGTCAGGTAACCTATATAGGTGCACCACCAAGATGTCGTCCCGAATGTACAATAAATTCAGACTGTCCCAGTAACCTTGCGTGTATTAATCAGCGATGTCGAGACCCTTGTCCAGGTTCATGTGGAATAAACGCACAATGTACAGTAAATAAAAATACGCCTATATGTTCGTGCTTGGAAAACTATATTGGTGACGCTTTCACAGAATGTAAATTACAAGGTAATTAGACATTATTATTTTAAGTTCCTATTTTGATGACTTTTTTGATGACAAACGTGCTTACTAGTTGCATCTTCAGCTTAGACTTCAGAGCCGCCAAATCGGGACTTTGATTATAAGCACACCCTGGTGCTTATAATCAAAGTCCCGATTTGGCGGATCATATTAAAAAGCTTCAAAATGAAAACGGCATCAAAACCAACATTCCTTTGTTATGATGCTACTGCCTTAGTTCGGATTTTCAAGTAACTGTTCTTTGTCTATATATTTACAATTATTTCAGAACCTCAAGAAGATGAAATTGATCCCTGCAATCCTTCACCATGTGGTAGTAATACTGAATGCAACAATGGAGTATGTTCTTGTCTTCCTGAATATCTAGGGAATCCATACATTGAATGTCGTCCTGAATGCATACTTAATTCAGATTGTCCCCAAGACAAAGCTTGTCAGAGAAACAAATGTATAAATCCCTGCAATAGTGGTGTATGTGCTGCCAATGCAATTTGTGAAACCATAAATCATATTCCAATGTGCAGATGCTCTGAGCAAATGACTGGAAATGCATTCGTTCAATGTTTACCAGTGGAAGGTAAAATAATTTAGTTATTATGATTGTGATACAAATAATATATTTGTATATTATTTGTACTTAAATGTTTTTGTTATGTTAATCTACACAAATTATTTTAATAAATTATCTCTTGCTTTTAGTTACAAGACCACAACCATGTCAACCTAGCCCTTGTGGATCAAACAGTCAGTGTCGTGATATTAATGGACAGGCAGTATGTTCCTGTCTTCCCGATTTTATTGGAAGTCCGCCATCTTGTCGACCGGAATGTGTTGTTAGCTCTGACTGCTTACCAAGCGAAGCTTGTAACAATAGAAAATGTGTTAACCCATGCCAAGGTGCTTGCGGAGTTGAAGCTAAATGCCAAGTTATAAATCACAATCCTATATGTTCCTGTCCATCATTATATACTGGCAATCCTTTTATCAGATGTGTGCTCCAACAATATGAAATTGAACCCGCAAGTCCTTGTTCACCTTCTCCTTGTGGGCCGAATTCCATATGTAAAGAAGTTTTAGGGGCTCCTTCGTGTTCCTGTGCAAGTGGATTTATAGGTTCACCTCCTTACTGTAAACCAGAATGTATTAGCAATTCAGAATGCTCATTGCAACAAGCATGTATAAATAGTAAATGTGTGGATCCTTGCATAGGATCATGTGGAGTTAACGCTGAATGTCACGTCATAAGTCACTCTCCATCATGTTCTTGTGCAATTAGCTATACCGGAAATCCTTTCTTTGGATGTAGTAAAATCGATATACCTCAAGAAATTGCTACACCATGTCAACCATCACCATGTGGAGCGAATGCAGTTTGCAAAGAGTATAATGGCGCTGGATCTTGTACCTGTGTACCTGATTATCATGGCAATCCATATGAAGGTTGTCGACCGGAGTGCGTTATTAACACAGATTGTGCACCGAATCAGGCTTGTGTTCAATATAAATGTCAAGATCCATGTCCAGGTGCTTGTGCGCCAAATGCTTTATGTCAAACAGTAAATCATATTCCAATGTGCTCTTGTGACCGTGGCTACACCGGGGATCCCTCTCGATATTGCATTCCGGAGCGTAAGTTTTTGATTATTTTCATATAATATTTATATGATCGAAGTTAACCGTAGCACAATTATAACTGTCTTTTGAAAAATTTTCAGGGGTATCCAATATACCAATAAATGTTTGTAAACCATCTCCATGTGGCCCTAACAGCCGATGTCAAGAAGTTAATAAACAAGCTGTATGCTCTTGTTTACCAAATTACATTGGTTCTCCTCCTGGATGTCACCCGGAATGTTCTATAAGCACAGAATGTCCAAGAGAATTAGCTTGCATTAATCAAAAGTGTGAGAATCCATGTTTCAACACATGTGGTACAAATTCAGAATGCAGAGTTATTAATCATAGTCCAATTTGTATGTGTAAACTGCAATATACTGGTGATCCATTTACTAGATGCAATCCTATACAACGTAAGTATCTAACATAACGTAGACATCATCATTATTTTAAGAGCTAAGCCCTTGTCGGTAGAATTCATATCTTTTCATTTTTGTCTATATTAAAAGTTTCTTTTTTATTTTTTGATGACAGAACAGAACACACAGAACTATGCCTTGTTCTAAATTACTGGACCCCTTTTTTTTCTTATCTTTTCTTCAATCATGTTTTTCATAATATCATCGTGTCGTATTAAGTGTGCGAATATATGTTTTGACTGCTGTTCTCAATCACTTTTAAAATGATTCTAGCATATATAATAACATTAGGTATATTTGTTTTAAAAACATAAATGACGTCAATAAATAATTATTGCTTTTTCTATATGAAAAATACAAAATTTAAAAAAACTTGACTTCGCTAATACTAACGTCTCTCAATAAATACAACAAATTAAACCAATTGGACACTGCGTGCGTGAGTTACGATATTGTTAACAAAAACTTACGTCACATAAAATGATTTAATAATAATGTGAATAATAATAATGAACTCACTATTTTTTTCAGCTCCGATATCCAATTCCATTATGGAACCGTACAAAAATCCATGTTTGCCATCCCCATGTGGACCAAATTCAATTTGTCAAAATATAGGAAATGTGCCGTCTTGTGCGTGCATGTCAAGCTACATCGGCGCTCCGCCCAATTGCAGGCCAGAATGTTCTATAAACGCAGAATGTCCAACTACACAAGCATGTATTCAACAGAAATGTCGTGATCCTTGCCCAGGTTCATGCGGAGTAAGTGCAATATGCACTGTTTCTCGTCATACACCTATTTGTACTTGCCCTGATGGTTATACAGGCGACGCATTTACTCTTTGTTCACCAAAGCCTCCAGGTAAAACAGATTCCAATTATTAATTAATGTATTTATATATTGCAAATTTTACTTTTCAATTTATTATATTTACAGAAGCCGATGTCATTGTAGACACCTGCAATCCATCTCCTTGTGGTCCAAATGCTGTATGCAGGGAAGGAGTTTGTTCATGTATCGCAGAACATCAAGGTGATCCCTACGTTGGCTGCAGACCAGAATGTGTGCTAAGTTCCGACTGTTCGAGAGAGAAGGCATGTGTTAAGAATAAATGTGTAAACCCATGTGAAGAAACATGTGCTCCTAATGCTGTCTGTGATGTGATAAACCATGTACCTATGTGCAGTTGCCCACAAGGAATGACTGGCAATGCATTTTATGGGTGTGAGTTAATTAAAGGTAGGTACCGTTACCATTCTCTGGCTAGCTTTGGTATGCTTTATTTATATAGCTTAATAGTTACTAATATTACATTTAAAATATTTTTTTCTCAGTTCCAACGATAGTGAACCCGTGCTTGCCATCTCCTTGTGGACCCAACAGTCAATGTCGAGAAATAAATGGACAACCAGTGTGTACATGTGTACCAAGTTATATAGGTAGCCCACCCTTGTGTCGGCCAGAGTGTGTTGTGAGCTCGGATTGTCCACCCAACAAGGCTTGCAGCAATCAGAAATGCATAGACCCCTGCAAAGGATCATGTGGGGTGAACGCAATGTGCAACGTTGTCAAGCATAACCCTATATGCAATTGTCCAGCTAAACATACCGGCGATCCATTTACTAGATGCATTTTATACAGTGAGTATTTGAATAAAATTCCGTATTAATAAATCACAATCAGATATATATATATATATATATATAAGATACCAATAAAGACAACTTGTAATATTTATATGACTTTATTGTACCAAAATTAAAAATACGGACTTAATGCTAAAATCATTCTCTCTCAGTCAACTATTATGAGAAGTCGCATGGCCATAAAGCATATTTTTGTTTATTCTCTAAGAATCGTTACTTTTTTTAGGTCCTCAAGCATCCAATGCTGCACCATGTACACCTTCGCCTTGTGGACCAAATTCAATTTGTAAAGAAATAGGCGAAACTCCATCGTGTACTTGCATGCCAAACTATTTTGGAACTCCACCATACTGCAAACCAGAATGTACAAGTAATAGCGAATGTCCACCATATAAAGCCTGTGTAAATCAAAAATGCAAGGACCCATGCATCGGTGCTTGCGGAGTTAATTCGCAATGCCGAACTATTTCACATTCCCCAATGTGTTTCTGTGACAATGGATTTACTGGAGATCCGTTCACTAGTTGTTATCAGCAAGACGAATTCATACCCGAAAAGACATCTCCCTGTGAACCTTCGCCTTGTGGATCAAACGCTAATTGTAAAGAATTCAATTCTGCTGGGTCTTGTTCATGTCTTCCGGGATATATTGGAAATCCATACGAAGGCTGTCGACCAGAATGCATAGTGAATAGTGACTGCACGCCAAACAAAGCTTGTATACGAAATAAATGCCAAGACCCGTGTCCCGGTACTTGTGGCCCAATGGCTGATTGTGTGGTGGTTAACCATTTGCCAACTTGTAGTTGTCTACCTGGATATACAGGTGATCCATACAACAGATGCAACATTTTCAATGGTATGTTATTCAATAAATATTTTCTGTTTTATTATTATTATTATGGAATAAAATGTGAGCAATAAAACTAACTGTGTTGATTCCACACGAGAAAGAAGTTTGTGCCTGTGCGGGACAACCTAAAAAAAATGTTAACTGTTTCTTATTCAGTTTTCAGAAACATTTTAATACCAAATGTCTATTAAATATTTAATTTCAGAACCAATACAACCAGTAACACCATGCTCGCCAAATCCTTGTGGGCCAAACAGTATATGTCATCCAGTTAATGGTCAAAGCGCATGCTCATGTATGCCTAATTACGTTGGTTCACCGCCGGGATGTCGACCGGAATGTGTCGTCAGTTCTGAATGTCCTCTTGAAAAGACTTGCGTTAATCAGAAATGTGTAGATCCTTGTCCAAGACACTGTGGTCTTAATACTGATTGTAGAGTAATTAATCACAGTCCTATGTGCTCTTGCCGCCCTGGTTTTACTGGTGAACCATTTACTAGATGCTTTCCACGTAAGTATTTACTAAAAGCGATTTATATTCTGCTTAATCATTTTCACACTAGCTGTAGCCCGCAACTTCGTGCGCGTGGGCTTCGTTCCCGTTATCGCGGGAATCCCCCTTTTCTTTTATACAAATTTTGTCATGACAATAACCAACACAAAAAAAGAACTTTCCAATTTGGTGCATTCGTTTGAAATCAAACATGCCTTGAGTTCATTCAAACGACGATAACTTTTTTTTAATGAACCTGTTTTGATGAAACAAACTTTAAAAGTTCTTCCGAGTTAAAACAAAACAATTGGTGAAAGTTTTAAGCAAATCGGTTCAGTACTTTCGGAGATAAACGTGATCATACATACAGACAGACAGACAGAAAATTCAATGTGTTTTTTTTTTGCTTTTATTATTCATTTTAAATGTCCCTCTATGCATTTTAGCGAAATTACTAGATGTACAGACAAAATATTTTTATTATTTTATTATATGTATAGATAGATAGATTTTACAGAAATGTAATGTGTATTTTTTATTACAGAGCAAACACAAATCCAACCACCGATAAATATAAACCCATGTATACCAAATCCTTGCGGTGACAATGCAATATGCCGTGATGTCAATGGCGCACCATCTTGTACCTGTATGCCGAACTATCAAGGTCTTCCACCAAACTGTCGACCTGAATGTGCAATCAATCAGGATTGTCCCTCCGATAAAGCTTGTATAAATATGAAATGTCGCGATCCTTGTCCAGGCAGTTGTGGATCAAATGCAATTTGCACTACTTTCAATCATTTTCCTGCGTGCACATGTGCAAGTGGTTTTACCGGCGACCCATTCACTTACTGCTCCCTAGTGTTACCACAGAAAGGTAAGCTACTAAGTATATTAAAATTCTTTATTTTGTAACTTTCTTATAGCTCACTAGCTTTCGCCCCCGGCTTTTTTCCGGGTTGAAAGGTTTCTGTTAATTTCAGGAAGATTGGTTCAGTATATAGGGCGTGAACAAACAAACAGGGCGTGAATATACAAACTCACTTTCGCATTTATAATATACTAGCGACCCGCTCCGGCTTCGCATGGGCATAAAAACCTTCCTCTTGAATAACTTTATCTATTTAAAAAAACCTCATCCAAATCAGTTGCGTAGTTTTAAAGATTTAAGCATACAGGGATATAGGGACAGAGTAAGCGACTTTGTTTTATATTATGTAGTGATGATAGTAAATTCTAGTTTGATAGCAACTATGTCATATTATATGATAATAATCTAAATAACAAATATAGTTTGTACATAAATCTATTTATATTGGTAGGTATTTGATAGTTAGATGTCAACTAAAAGCTGATTCACTAAAATTCCAACGGGTTCGATACCAGCGGTGGCAGCCGCTAGTTTTTTTGATATTGATTATGTATATTTTACAGATGAAATCCCAACTAATCCATGTTATCCGTCACCATGCGGCTTCAATGCGAATTGCAAAGACGGTGTCTGTACTTGTCTCAAGGATTACTTCGGAGACCCATACACAGGTTGCAGACCAGAATGCGTGACGAATATGGACTGTCCTACAGACAAGGTTTGCTCAAGAAACAAATGCATAAATCCTTGTCCAGGGTCATGTGCTCTCACTGCACAATGCAATGTATATAATCATATTCCAATGTGCACTTGTCCAGAAGGTACATCTGGAAACGCATTCATTGAATGTAATAGATTTGAAGGTAAGTTTTTAGTTTTTACTTGGCATAATTATAAATACTCAATAAAGGTAATGATCTCTAACACATGTACTATAAATTATACTGTACAAGTACACTTTACAAAACCATGCATCAAAATCTCGCATTTCCCTGTGGTATGACATGAGCCATGTCATACCACAGGGAAATGCGAGATTGTCATCATGTGACATGACCCACAGAGAAATTATGGTATTGCACACATTAATAAAAATTATACTTTAAAAACACTACAAAGACCTCTGTTGGAAGGCTTTCCATGCAGATCTTCACGTTGACCACCAAGATATCTAAGAGGGTAAAGATTCTGAATTAAGTTTATCATTTTTACAGATGTCTTTTTGTGACTATATTGTTTAATATTATTTGAATATTTTTATTTTTAGTGCAATCTGTTGAACCTTGCAACCCTAGTCCATGTGGTCCAAATAGTCAGTGTCGGCAAGTAAATAACCAGGCTGTGTGCTCGTGTTTACCAACGTTCATCGGCAGTCCACCTTCATGTCGACCTGAGTGTACTATTAGTGCTGAATGTCCTCCGAACGAAGCATGCAATAACCATAAATGCATCGATCCTTGTATAGGATCATGTGGTTATGGAGCAAAATGTGTGGTAGTGAACCACAATCCGATATGTTCATGCCCATCACAATATACTGGTGATCCATTTTCACGATGCACTCCATTAGGTAAGGAAGCTTTTAATCAAAAATTATTTTTTAATTAGAAAATCGATTTTGGCCTCAGATTTGCTACTGTTGTAATTAAATTATTACTATGCTCAACCCAATCTTACATTCTTTATTTACAGTGAATAGTCCGGTCCCGTCCCCTGGAGACCCTTGCACGCCTTCGCCATGTGGTCCATACTCCGTGTGCAGGGTAATCGGCGAATCACCATCGTGTACTTGCCAAAACGATTACATTGGTTCACCGCCTAATTGCCGACCGGAATGTATTAGCAATACAGAATGTTCGAGTAATCTCGCATGCATTAATAATAAATGCAAAGATCCATGCCCCGGAAGCTGTGGTTACAACGCTGATTGCAAAGTTATCAGCCATGCTTTAATATGTTCCTGCCCATTTGGTCAAACTGGTGATCCTCTCGTAACTTGTACTCCAGTAAAAGGTAAGATATTTTCAGATGGTTTAAGCATAAGGTAGGTAAAGTACTATGATTATTATGTTTATTTATGGATTTCACAAATAAAGAGAGCAGCTCTTTAATGTTATGAAAGTAATTATTTGACTAATTTATTTTGTTGTTATTTTAGATAGTTTAATAGAATACAATTCGCCATGTGAACCTTCACCATGCGGTTTAAATGCCGAATGCACTGAGAGAAACGGCGCTGGATCTTGCAAATGCGAAGAATCTTTCGTTGGTAATCCATATGAAGGATGTCGCCCTGAATGTGTAATAAACAGCGACTGTCCTCCAATGTTGTCTTGTATTCAGAACAAATGTAAGGATCCATGCCCTGGCCTATGTGCACCAAATGGAGTATGTCAGGTTGTCAACCATTTGCCATCATGTTATTGTCCTCCTGGATTTACTGACAATGCATATTCATATTGCGTAGAAAGAGTTGAAGGTAAATTCTTATTTCCTCATTTGTTTTACTTAAACTTTTTTTAATTACATTATGTATTTGATTATTTTAGGGGTGTTTCTAATATACATCTAATTGCATGGAGTTGTGTTAAAAACACACTTTTTATAAAGTTATGAATTGTTGTTTTATTTATTTATTAAAACTTTTTTGTACAAAATACAATTAGTATCGCTCAAAAGACGGACTTATCTAATGCAAGGAGAGTTGTCTAAAAGTCAGTGATCAGTTAAGATGATCAAATTTTACTTCAACAAGTTTATAAATTATTATCGGGCCGTGATTGCCATTACCCGATTATTTTATTTCAATTATGGATAACATTTATTATAAAATGATCAGTAGGTACTATTTTTTTTTTAATTCCATGATTGCTTTTTAGATACCGTAAAGCCATCACCGTGCACTCCATCGCCATGTGGACCTAACAGTCAATGTCGAGAAGTAAATAGTCAAGCAGTATGCAGCTGTCAGTCAGATTTTATGGGAGCACCACCTAACTGTCGACCGGAATGTACCATCAATAGCGAATGTCAGAGGGATAAGGCCTGCATCAATAGGAAATGTATTGACCCTTGCTTAGGACAATGTGGTAGAAATGCTAACTGTCGAGTAATATCGCATAATCCAATATGCTCTTGCCAGGATCGATTTACTGGAGATCCATTCACAAATTGTATCCCAAGTGAGTATTTGCAAGTAAAGAAAAATATTTATACTTTCTTAGATTAAAATGGACGGGTACAGAACTATATGATTTATAAGGTGGTATTTGAGTTTTAATATATTTTAATCATGATGTTTAAATTTTATTTCAGTGCCTTTATCACTTCCATCTCCATCTGCGCAGGTCAATCCCTGCATACCATCTCCATGTGGGCCAAATTCACAATGCCAAGAGTATGCTGGTATGGCAAGATGCTCATGTCTCCCTAACTATATTGATATACCACCGCGATGTAGACCGGAGTGCACAATAAGTTCCGAGTGCAATGCTGTCCAAGCATGCATAAATAATAAATGTGCGGATCCTTGTCCTGGTGCTTGTGGAAATAATGCCCAATGTAACGTTAATAACCATCTACCAATATGTTCTTGCTTGCCGGGATATACCGGAGATCCATTTCACATTTGCAATGTGATGCATGAAGGTAATTACATAAAATGAATTTGAAAATCTCAACCTCTTTTTGGATTTCAGAAAGGAAATAACTGAATTCGCAAGAAATGATTTCGATGTGTATCGGTCCATCCCGCTGCCAAAATTTGGCATGTTTACGTAGTGTGTGAAATTAACAGTTATCTGTCAAATAATACCGATAATAAGTAAGCTTTTAGGCTATCAGTACAGTGGAGTGATACAATAAAATCATACAGAAGTACAAACCTTTTGGAGAACACATCAACGACATAATATTACCTATTGGGCTGTAGTTAGAAAAAATAGGGTATTTCAAGACCTTAAAATATTTATGTCATTTAGTGATTAAAAATTAGTAGATAATTGATACAATTAAAACTGATTAAATTAAACTATTTTATACGGTTTTCTATCGCGTTTATTGCTTACTTATTTATACCTAACGTTTCAAGCACTTTACAGAGCTCATGGTCGCAGGCAGACTGAGTTGACATTCGTCTGTGTCATTTGTTTCTGATGTCACAAGAATACAAAACCATAGCTCATAAATCATTGAAAACTATTTCGATGATTTATGATGTAAATTAATATATTAAATAATTCTATGTAACAATCGCGAAAACATCATATTCAACGAAATCATTACAATTAAAACTGTATAAAAATTACCGTTATTGGCAATAATTATATTTAATTTATAAAAAATTGGTTGCCTGTAAAGTCGGTATACGGGCGAAAGTTTTACGTGACAACGACTTTGAGTCTGTCTCTCTCGCTCTTAGGGGACGCGTGCCTCTCACTCGCTCTCATTGTGAGCGCATCGTAACGTTACCGAGCGTTACACTTTTTCATAAGTGACTCCCAGCCGCAACCTAATTTAAGACGTTGTCACGTCAAAAAAATGAATATACCTCATACCTCTGGGTCAAATTAATTTGTAAGATTGCATTGCCTGTAATAACAGGCTTATTTTTATGATTTACCTTAAAATATATTTATTATGCATATATTATGATTACACCTAATAAGCATTTTTGAACAATAATATTTTTTCAGAACCAACCAATCTCTGTTTGCCATCTCCATGTGGCCCCAACGCCATTTGTCGCGATGGCATCTGTTCATGCCTGGAAGAGTATCGCGGTGATCCCTACAAAGGTTGTCAACCAGAATGTGTGTTAAACTCGGACTGTTCAAGAGATAAAGCCTGTTCAAAGAACAAGTGTGTTGATCCTTGTATTGGGATATGTGGAACTGGTGCTATTTGTGAGACCATCAATCATATTCCTATGTGTTCTTGTCCATCGGGTACCACGGGATCTCCGTTCTCATATTGTACAACATTTACAGGTAAGAACTACAAAGGTATAATGCTCAACAATGGAAATCATTCTTAAATTTGTAGCGTGATTTAAATTGTATCATTGATATTTCAGAACCTCTAACACCAGTTAATATATGTGAGCCTTCGCCATGCGGGCCTTACAGCCAATGTAGAGAAGTAAATGGACACGCAGTCTGTGTCTGTGTCCAGGGTTATATTGGCAGTCCTCCAAATTGCAGGCCAGAATGTGCTGTAAGCACAGATTGCAAATTAAACCAAGCTTGTTCGAATCAAAAATGTATCGACCCTTGCCCTGGAGCTTGCGGCCGAAACACGCAATGTATAGTAGTGAATCACAATCCAATATGTACTTGTTTATCGGGGTATTCAGGAGATCCGTTCTCAATCTGCCAATTTACTCGTAAGTAACTATTTTTTTTTCCTTTTCATAAAATTTATACCTTATTTTTACAACATTTGAAATTGTAAAGTTCGGTAGGCCGACATAATGCTAAAAACAACCTTTGAGTAAAAAAGAACTTGTGTATGTAAAATAAAGATTGGTTTTACGGAAAGATTATGCCGTTTCTTACCCGTAGCACAACCGCTTGACACAATCAGTTATCAGTTGTGCCATATGGGATATGTATAATACCATTGAAATAACAAAGCGATGCTGGCGCTTGTATTAATTAAATATTAATTAAAGACAATGTCTCACACGTATTAATTGTTACAAAATTTCTTATAGCTGCTTCACCGCCGGAAAGAGTAAATCCTTGTTTACCATCACCGTGTGGACCTAATTCACAGTGTATAGAAAATGGCGAAAATGCAAATTGTCAATGCTTACCCGAGTTTATTGGTGCACCACCCAACTGCCGGCCTGAATGTACCAGCAACACAGATTGTTCACAAACAACTGCATGTCTAAACAGAAAATGTCGAGATCCTTGTCCTGGATCATGTGGTTTAAACGCAGAATGTCGAGTAGTAAGCCATACGCCTATTTGTTTATGTCAAAACGGTTACAAGGGTGATCCATTTATTTCATGTAATATTATCATAGAAAATGTTGTACAAGAACGTCCTACACCATGCGTACCATCGCCTTGTGGCGCTAACGCTGAATGTAAGGAACAAAATAATGCTGGATCTTGTACTTGCCTACCTGGCTTTTTTGGAAATCCTTATGAATCTTGTAAGCCAGAGTGTATATTGAGCTCTGATTGTTCTTCAAATCTTGCCTGTATTCAGAATAAATGTAATGATCCGTGCCCCGGTACCTGTGGCTTGAATGCAATTTGTAACGTCATAAATCACATTCCTACTTGTTTTTGCCCTGAACAATACTATGGTGACCCATACAAATTTTGTATGATAAATCCCTCAAGTAAGTATTATGTTTTGATTACAAGTTTCTTATTATAAAATAACCCTTTTTACCAAAAAATATTACTATTCACAAAAAAAATGTTAAATATATTTACATGTATTTCAGCTGAAATAACAGATCCGTGCATCCCATCGCCATGCGGACCCTACAGCAACTGTAAAACTCAAAATGGACTTGCTATATGTACCTGTTTAAGTGGTTTTCAAGGACTACCACCTATGTGCCGACCTGAATGTATAACAAGCTCAGAATGCCCTTTAGACAAAATTTGTGACGATCAAAAATGTAAATCTTTATGCCCCAGAGCATGCGGAATAAATACTGATTGTAGAATGATAAAACATAACCCTATATGCACTTGTAAACAAGGATATACAGGCGATCCGTTTTCAATGTGTTACGGTCTTCCCGAGCCAACAAAACAAGAATCTGAGCCCGTTAATCCATGTATCCCATCTCCGTGTGGACTAAACGCAGAATGTAGAAACATTGGAGGAATTCCTTCTTGTTCATGTTTGATTGGATTTATTGGTAGCCCACCTTACTGCAAACCAGAGTGCGTGGTTAATACAGATTGCAGAAATGATAGAGCCTGCATAAATATGAAATGTGACGACCCTTGTTTGGGTTCATGTGGATTAAATGCGATATGCGACGTCGTTAAACACATACCGATTTGCACATGTCCCTCCGGATATCAAGGAGATCCGTTCTCAATTTGCAATGTTAAACCCCCAGGTAAATTTTAAGTTTAATCGCTTTATTCTGTTGGTTTCTAGTGGCTTTTGACCTAAAACAAACTTGATTACTAACTTATATTATATATTTTTAGAATCACCTCAAAACAATGATCCATGCCAACCGTCACCATGCGGAGCTAATGCCCAATGTAATAATGGCGTCTGTACTTGTTTATCTGAGTATCAGGGAGATCCATACTTTGAATGCCGGCCAGAATGTGTATTGAGTTCAGACTGTCCATTTGATAAAGCATGTTTGAGATCAAAATGCGTCGATCCATGCCGCAGCCTGTGCGGTATAAATGCAGAATGTACTGTTTATAACCACGTTGGTGTTTGCAGTTGTCCTAGCGGGACGACAGGAAATGCATTCGTACAATGCACTATTATTGAAAGTGAGTATCACAACAAGACATATAGATATAGATAATTATGAATATTGTTCTAAAATATTAATTTTTTTACAGAACCTTCAGTTAGACCTTGTGAACCTACGCCTTGTGGTCCCAATAGTTTATGTCAAGAAGCTAATGGACAAGCAGTGTGTGCTTGCCTAGCCGGCTATATTGGCAACCCACCAAGTTGTCGTCCTGAATGTGTTCAGAGTACGGATTGTTCTCCATCTCAAGCTTGTATTAATCGCAAGTGTCAAGATCCTTGCCCTGGCTCCTGCGGTCATAACGCCATTTGCAATGTCCATAACCACAATCCTATATGTAGTTGCCCTGACCGATTTACTGGATCTCCGTTCAGCCACTGCTACGGTAATTCAGTTTATATTTTGTTTTAAAAATATATACACACCCTTTTATTCTCGTATCTGCTGCTGGAAGAGATTTCTTAATATTAAATATACAGCACCCTTGTACTAAAAGTTCTCTATTCTTAAGTTTTATCCTGTATATTTTTTTGTGTAAATGAGTATGGTAAACATAAAGAGTGTATTTACATAAACATGAGTACTTATGACGAGTATTTACCAATCAGGGGGCCGAAACTGGGTATGAAAACTGGGAAATACGCTCACATAATGACGATCTTTCATGATATTTTTAGCAGATAATAATATCGTCTTTACATTGTTTGCAGTAGTTGTGACAATGGACAACCCACCAAGCGATCCATGCATCCCATCACCCTGCGGACCAAATAGCCTCTGCACTGTGACATCTAATGGAAAATCATATATTTGTACTTGTCAACCAAGTTTTGAAGGAACGCCACCACAATGTCATAGAGAATGTGCTTCAAACGATGAGTGTCCGTCAAACAAAGCTTGCATTAACTACAAGTGCAAAGATCCCTGTCCAGGATCCTGTGGCATTAACACTGTTTGTGCTGTTTATCTACATAGTCCTATGTGTTCTTGTCAAGACCAATTCTCAGGAGATCCTTTTACTTCTTGCTATCCAATACAACATACAGTTTTATCAGATCCCTGTAATCCAACTCCATGTGGACCAAACGCACGTTGTAAAACGTCGAACAATGGTGCAGCAGCATGTATATGTGAGCCTAGTTATTTTGGAAATCCATATGAAGGATGTAGACCGGAATGTGTAGTCGATTCAGATTGTCCATTCAATAAAGCTTGCCGAAAGAATAGATGTGAAGACCCATGTCCGGGCGTTTGCGGTTCAACAGCAATTTGTCAAGTAATCAATCATATACCGTCGTGCAGCTGTTCACCTTCGTATACGGGAAACCCATATGCTTATTGTCATATAATTATTAATAAACAACCAGGTGAGTTCAAATGCTGAAGAATTTTAATTTTCAAAAGAAATTATCGTCTCAATAATCAAAAATAGTGAAGTGCATAGCAAGGTCATAATATACTATCTTGTTTACAGAAGCTATAGTTAAGGACCCGTGTATACCAAATCCATGTGGTAGTAATAGTATTTGCAAGACCAACAACGGTCTCGCGTCGTGTTCCTGTTTACCTGAATTCTTCGGATCTCCGCCGAATTGTCGACCAGAATGTACAGTAAACTCAGAATGCCAACCGAAGAAGAGTTGTGTGATGCAAAAATGTGTTGATCCGTGCATAGGCGTATGCGGACATAACGCAGAATGCAGAGTAGTAAATCATGCCCCGATTTGTACTTGTCGTCAAGGTTTTGAGGGAGATCCATTTATACGATGCGCTATAATTAAAAGTAAGTATACAATACATATATGTACCTATATCTAGTTATTCTTATTTATCTATATGAGTATATACCCATGGCCAAAATTGCACTTAAGACACTGTTATTCTAAATCCGATAACTTAAATAAAGTTAATAAGATTGTAGTATACGAATAGGTACTTCAAAAATCATCGCTACATAGTATTAAACAAAGTCGCTTTCTCTGTCCGTCTGATGCGGTTTTTTTTAATAGATAGAGGGATTCATGATGAAGGTTTTTATGCCCATGCGAAGCCGGGGCGGGTCGCCAGTGTTTTAATAATTCAAACTTTAAACTTACTTTTTGCCAAAAATAAAATAAATCTTAACTTAAGGTGATACCTCGGTGAACACTAGCGCCACCATCAATTAAAAATCATTATTCAATGAAAACACAAGTTATCAAAAATCCGTGTTATGAAATTAAGGTTCTGGATCAGTGGGTCTAAAAACGCCACTTTGAGCAATTCATCGAATCGAATTCATATTATGAATTCCTTAGCAATTCTTTAGCAATTCCTATTTCTTTCAATTTGTTTTGAAGAGGAATTGCAAAGTTTAGTTGGCCATTTTACAAAAAATAGAGGAATTGCTACAGAATTGCTAAGGATTCGATAAATTGCTCAAAGTGGCGTTTTTAGACCCCCTGAAGTTAATTTTAAACTATTTATTAATTATTAAATTATAGTTCCCTTTAGTTACAAATTGCAATATTGCTTAAAACGGCCACTTTTAGCAGTTTTGCAATTGGCTAGTCCAATTTTTTACAAAGATGTCTAATTTGAAAACCATTTCGAGGAACAGGCTTAGAAAACAGTTTGCCATAATCAAATTTTTTATTAAGCAAATATTTTTTGAGATAATAGCATAAAACCCAATGACCTTCATTTTTTAAAATTTACTACAAGGTCAAATAAATTGTATGAGCCGCTTACATGTGACGTAAGCGGCTTTCTCAACTTTGTTCTGTAAGTTGGCAGCATAGCGATTATACATATACTCTTTGCTTGGAAGTATTGCTAGCACAAGCCAGTCGAATTGTCATAATCTGTCATTTTCATATTTTTATTCTAGTAAAAATAATCTAAATATTTTGTTTCAACGAGGAGTGACTTCATCGCTGTATGTATCTTTAAAATTAATTAAAAAAAATATTTACTAGATAATAAATTTTTTCTTTCAAATTGTATGTCTAAAATGGTCTATTTTATCGAAAAACCACATAAAAATCACTATCATATTTTTTTTGGACTAGCCAATCCATAACTATCGGGAACTATAATTTATAAATTTAATATGTTTAGTAAATTAGTTAATTAACTTCAGATCCAGAACCTTAATTACAAAAGACGAATTTTTGATAACTTGTGTTTTCAGGGAGTAATGATTTTTAAATGACGGTGGCGCTAGTGTTCACCGAGGTATCGTCTTATTTGATTTTTCTAAATCCTTGTTACGTCACCTATTAGCAAGAAAAAGAACTAATCTTTTTCTTGCTAAATTTGTTAGGTAATGGGGATGGAAACGCCCAAGCCATATTAGAGTTGTTTATATTGGGCCTAGTAGAGGTAGGGCGTGTTGAGTGAGAAGCTTGGCTCTACATGAGATCATAACTTTTGACAGTGCTAGTCATACATTTTTTTTTTTATTTTTTATTTATTAGGATTAGCGAACAGTGATACAGTACAAAAATCTTCTTAAAACTAAATGATAAACATAAAAACGAATGTAATTGCATCACCTACATTGCCAACCACATATTAGTTTATAAAAATAATACTTTTACCGGCGAAATTGAAACAATGGTAGTAGTAAAAGATACATAAATATAGAATTTTTAAATTAAAATTAAACAAGTCTCATCTAAGTAAGTACCTAGTTACATTAATTAAACTCAGTATCATAAGTAAAACAAGTTACATTGATCTAATCTTCCGCAATATGGCTGATCTAAACATACCAGGAAGCAACAGTAAGATATCGATATCATTAAATGTGCTATTATAGCTGCTAACTAGCCTGTATATCGGTGATCTTTTACCTGCGTTTGTTCGGCAGATAGTGGTTGCAAATAATTAACATGGGTTTCTGGGGTTACTTGTACGTGGTATTGTATAACATAATTTGTTATGTAGTGGTATACAGTCATATCGATTGTGACATAAATCATAAATCACACTCATCTTAAGTTGAAGTCTCCTGGATTTAAGTGGCAGTAAGTTGTATTTAATCAAAAGATTCTCATAAGAAATACGGCTGCGGTAACATCTAAAATGCATAAAACGTAAATACTTTTTCTGTATCATTTCAAGTGCATCTACATATACATTGTAGTATGGATCCCATACGGACACAGAATACTCAAGTTGGGAGCGTACCAAGGATGTGTACATATAAAGATAAGTGGACGGCTGGGTAAATTGAGAACAAGATCGCACAATAAGACCATACATCCTTTTTGCTTTATTAATTATATTTTCTACATGTATATCTAGGTGAAGATTTGTATCAAAAACAATGCCGAGGTCTCTGATGTTATTAACAACCTCAAGCGGAGCACCATTTAGTGTGTAGTTAGGATATATATTCTGTTTTTTTTTAGAAAATGTTATAGCTTTACATTTATTTATGCTGAGACTTAGTTTATTATTAAAACAATATTCTGAAAACCTATCCAGGTCCGATTGAAATTTATGGTGCTCTTCAATATTTTCAATAGTGTGGTAAATTTTTAGGTCATCAGCATATAAAAGAAAATTACAAAATTTGAAACATTGGTGAACATCATTGATGAAGATAATAAATAACAAGGGTCCCAATATGGAGCCTTGTGGAATACCAGAGCTAATATTGACAAAATCAGATTCATGACCATGCAAAACAACCTTTTGAGTGCGTCTAGATATATATGATTTAAACCACCTCCACAAATTACCGCGAATCCCATTGTACGCTAGTTTTTCCAGTAGTTTCTTGTGGTCCACCCTATCGAATGCCTTTCGGAAGTCAGTATAAACACTATCAGTCTGTTTATTAGCATCCATTCCTTCAAATAAATATGTAGCATAGATTAATAAATTTGTATTAGTAGAACGTCGCTGTACAAAGCCATGTTGTTCTTTTATTTTTATATTATGAAGGATAGGATACAAACTGTTATGAACTAACCTCTCAAAAAGCTTCGACAGAGCGGACAAAATAGAAATTGCTCGGTAGTTCTCCACATCATCTTTAGAGCCATCTTTGTGAACTGGTACAATACGTGCGGCCTTCCACACATCCGGAAAAATGCCTTCCTTCAGACTACGATTAAATAAATATGTCAATGGTGTACATAAAGAGTCCGCAGTAGTCCTAAGAAATATCGGTGGGATACCATCCAAGCCCGCGCCCTTATTTGAGTCCAGTGCCTGTAACTCTTTGAGGACCTCCTCTTTACTCAGCTCAATATCATGTATAACAAAGTCAGACATGTTATTGTGATCTGGGATGTCTGCATCATCATAGTTATCATCTAAACAAGATGGTTCAAATACTGATTGGAAAAATGATGAAAATAATTCACAAGATTTTTTAGGATTGTCAGCAATCTCACCCCTATAGGATACATTGCCCGGTATACAAGATTTATTTTTCTTACTTTTTATGTAATTCCAAAAGTGCTTAATATTACCACATACATTATTTTCAACCTTTTTCATATATATCTATTAAAACATTTATGTGATTCGACTTTAAATCTTTCTCTATAAATACTGAATATTTCGTAATCAGATTGGTTTTTGTAAATTTTCCACTTTTTCCACGCCTTAGCTTTATTTTTGTAGATATGTATTAATGCAGATGAAAACCAAATAGGATATTTAGTATTTTTAGATTTTTTTTGTGGAACATTATTTTTTATAACAGTAAAAATCTTTTCATAAAAGACTGAAACAGCATTTTCAGCAGTTTTCTGATATAAGATAAGATCTCCCAATTTATGGAGTCAAGTTCGGAGTTAATAAGGGCGTAATCTGCATTTTTAAAGTCGTAATACTCATATATGGTCTTATCGTGGCAAATTTGACATGAAAATGAAATTGAAATATATTTTTTATTAAGTAATTAAAATAATTTATTTTTGCAGATACACCACCAGCAGAAGTGAACCCATGTGTGCCATCGCCATGTGGTCCGAATTCTCTTTGCCAAGTAGTGAATACATTACCTACATGTTCGTGCATGGACAAATATATTGGGTCACCACCGAATTGCCGGGCTGAATGTACTGTGAATTCCGACTGTCCAAGTACAAAGGCTTGCATAAACCAGAAATGTCGCGATCCATGTCTGGGATCCTGCGGTCTCCAAACCGAATGCCAAGTGTACCAACACGCAGCTATATGCAGCTGTAGAGAGGGTTATACAGGAGATCCTTTCCAGAGCTGTTACGTTCAAGAACATATAGGTAAATATTATATACTAGTCTAGTGGTTCTGTGAACAGTAGACCTCGCGACCCTCCTCCGTTTGACCCCCATTCCCGTTTTTTCATAACTACATATTTGCCATTCTATTAATTTCCTGGCTATTCTCAAAAGAAAGACTTTTTGTTACTACCTATTCTGGTCAGACAGACCAAATAAAACGTAACCATAGCGCTAACGTTACAGAATGCTTTCCCACTTTTTGTCTCCATTTTCCCCTCAATCAAATGAAAGCTCGACAAAAATTTCAAAAAATCAAGGTACACGTACGTCGAGTTTCATAAGGATTCGTTAGTTACAGTTACAGGAATCTTTCCCCCTTTTTGTCTCCATATTCC
Source organism: Apomyelois bistriatella (assembly GCA_947044815.1). Lineage (NCBI taxonomy): Eukaryota > Metazoa > Arthropoda > Insecta > Lepidoptera > Pyralidae > Apomyelois > Apomyelois bistriatella. The sequence continues at coordinate 7,943,229 of OX345690.1, forward strand.
ACCTAATCAAAAAAAAATCTACAAAAAATTATAAAAAAAATCAAAGAATACATGTGCCAAGTTTCATTAGAATCCGTTCAGAAATGCGACCTCCAGCCCGAAACAAACAGACAGACAGACATCCGGACGAAAGCAAAATTGGCTACTCTCGAAATGGAGATTCTCGCTCACTTCGCTCGCTCGGTCAACTAATCATGTAATAGTACTTAAATAATCTTTCCGTAAATTCCCTAAATGAGACTTAAAGACGACGATCAGTTTTAATTTCAAGTCAAGTAATATTAACTGTTTATTAACTATATTCTTCTGTCCTTCGCTTTTATCTATTCGCTATTATCTAAATGGATATATATATATATTTTTTTTATTTCATTTGAGTATAAAAAACAACACTTATTTGTTTCAGAGCCGATGCCAACAGTATACGATGATTGTAATCCAAGTCCATGTGGTGCCAACGCTGACTGCAATGACGGAACATGCACATGCAGACCAGGCTATTTCGGAAATCCTTATCTAAGTTGTCGCCCTGAATGCACACACAATTCTGACTGTGCACCGAATAAAGCTTGCCTAAATAATAAATGTATAGATCCCTGTATTAACTTATGCGGCCAAGGAGCAATTTGTGAAGTTTATAACCACATACCCATGTGCAGTTGCCCATCAGGAACTGTTGGAAATGCTTTTGTATCTTGCACACAATTACCTGGTAAAAATTATTGTATTTCCTATCTATTTATTTTTGAATTTTTTTATTTATATTTTTAACATTTAAATATATTATTTTTTTAATTATTTCTTCGTAAGACTAATTTAATTAAAAATTTTTCAGATAAATACGAACGAAACCCTTGTGAGCCGTCTCCTTGTGGGCCATACAGTGTCTGCCGTGTCGTAAAAGATCAGGCAATATGCTCGTGTCTGATAGGATACTTCGGTGTTCCACCCTCATGTAGACCTGAATGCCTAGTTGATTCAGAGTGCACAAGTTTAATGTCCTGTTCGAATCAGAAATGTGTTGACCCATGTCAAGGTTCATGTGGCTTTAACGCAGAATGTAGAGTTCATAATCACAAACCAATTTGTTATTGTCGAAATGGATTCACAGGTGACCCATTCAGTCAATGCGTTGTAATTCAAAGTAAGTACATTTAAAAAATGTGTACTGTGATATACCTACGCCTACAGTTTAATTATACTTTGATAAAAAAAATATTCTCTTGTATTATATAGATAAGCTGTCTACTAAACCAGCTCCGTGTGAACCGTCTCCATGTGGGCCCAACTCGGTGTGTCGAGCTGTAGGAGATTCTCCAACTTGTTCTTGTTTACCTGGATTCACTGGAAATCCACCGCACTGCCGTCCTGAATGTGTAACCAATAGCGAATGTGACTTTAACAAAGCATGCATAAATAACAAGTGCGCAAATCCATGTCTAGGAGCATGTGGTCGAAACGCAGAATGTCGTGTTGTTAGTCACTCACCACAGTGCATGTGTCTGCAGGGATATCAAGGAGATTCATTTGATCAATGTACACCAATTTCAAGTAAGAACAAGTACCTTCTCACTGAATCTGCTCTATCTAGCTTTAATTTATATATTGTGTATTTAAACCATAAATTAACATTTTAGTATCAGCTGCTATACCAAACCCGAGCAGTCCTTGTGTACCAAATCCATGTGGATCAAACGCTGTGTGCCAAGAAAGAAACAACGTTGGTAGCTGCACATGCTTGAATGGTTACTTCGGCAATCCATACGAGGGATGTAGACCAGAATGTCTTCTCAACTCAGATTGTGCAGAAAATAAGGCTTGCATCAACAATAAATGTCAAGATCCTTGCCCTGGATTATGTGGGACAAATGCACAATGCAAAATTGTTAACCATATGCCTCAGTGCATCTGTATATTAGGCTATGTTGGCAATCCATATGACAATTGTATTATCAGAGAAGGTAAGCGAATATGCGTTGCTCTACGGGCAAGATAGATGACTTGTTATTATATTAATGAATACCTACATGTTATATCACATGTACCTACTGTAATTATTTGATTTAATTAAACTGTGTACTTTTCTCATTTTAGAAAGCACCGACCCATGTTATCCATCTCCGTGTGGGCCATACAGTACTTGCAAAAATATTAATAATAATGGCGTCTGTGCTTGTTTGTCAGAATATATTGGCAGTCCACCAAACTGTCGTCCAGAATGCCTGACTAGTTCAGAATGTCCACTTGACAAGGCTTGCGTCAAACATAAATGTACTGATCCCTGTGTAGGAATGTGTGGACAGAATGCACAGTGTCGTGTCCACCATCACAGTCCTTTCTGTACTTGCATTTCTGGTTTTGAAGGAGATCCATTTATAAGATGCACGAAGGAGAAAGTTCTCGCCTCTCCAATATCGTCACCTTGTGATCCAAATCCATGCGGTTCATATTCTATTTGCCGTGATGTGGGGGGCAATGTAATTTGTGAATGCAAGCCAGGATATATAGGTGCTCCACCACGCTGCGCTCCAGAATGTACTATAAACGAAGACTGTCCGAACGACAAGGCTTGTGTTAGGGAAAAATGTATGGACCCATGTATTGGATCTTGCGGAGCTAACGCTGAATGCCGTGCTATGAACCATTTGGCTATATGTACCTGTATTACTGGTTTTCGGGGCAATTCGTTTGTGGGCTGCTATAGTCATATCGGTGAGTATCAAAGTTATAACAAAACGCGCAATTAAATAATCTTGATTGATTTTTTTGTTTGCATGGGTAAGTTGTTCATATACTATACAATAAACTATATATTTTTTACTTATTTTGCAGAACTTGAAAACCCACCTCCAGTAGATCCCTGTCTACGATCACCTTGCGGTATAAACGCAGTATGTGACAATGGAACATGCTCATGCATTGCAGAGTATCAAGGAAATCCTTACATAGAATGCCGACCGGAATGTATTAATAACAATGATTGCAGGAAAGAACAGGCCTGTGTTAACTACAAATGTATAAACCCTTGCATAAATGCATGTGGCACGAACGCCATTTGCAATGTTCATAACCATTTAGCTATATGCGAATGTCCAATAACATTAGCAGGAGATCCGTTCTTAGCTTGCAGACCAAAAATAGGTAAGCATCAGCCTAACCTAACACTAAGCAGCCTCAATCAAATACGTTAGTACTATTTAATTAAAAATTCTGTTTCCGCGCTGCGATCCGAACACCGGGGTTTTCACGTGGCGGACTAGCATGGCAGAATAAAGCCATCATGGAGTTCACCGTCGTCTTCTACTAATACTTTATTACTAGATGTAGCCCGCGACTTCGTGCTCGTGCACTACGTTCCCGTTATCGTGGGAATTTCGGGAATTGCTCCCAAAATTCCCACGGGAATTTCCCGGGAATCCCCCTTTTCTTTTATACAAAGTTTTTCATGACAATAACCAACACAAAAAAAGAATTAAGTATTCAATTTGGTTTATTCGTTCGAAGTTGCTATATATTTGGAGGCAAATGCCTTGAGTTCATTCAAATGACGATAACTTTTTAATGAACTGATTTTGATGAAACAAACTTTAGATGTTCTTCCGAGTTAAAACAAAATAAATGGTGAAAGTTTTATGCAAATCGGTTAAGTACTTTCGGAGATAAACATGATCATACATACAGACAGACAAGACAAAAATTCAAAATAACTTTTCAGTCAAAATTACTAAATGTAAAGACAGAATATTTTCACTGTTTTATTATATGTTTAGATGTATAGATTTGAAACTAATTAATAATAAGAACCGACAAAGACTTCAATTTAATTTTAATGCATTTGTGTTGCCTCTAGTAGTTTTGACCCAATATTTAGCTTAAGAAGTTTTTCTATTTTTTTACAGACGTTATGTATACAGAAGCGTCTGTATCGCCTTGCACACCAAACCCTTGTGGACCAAACAGTGTGTGCCGCGCAGCGGGTACAGTAGCGCATTGCTCCTGTTTACCAACTAAAATGGAGGCGCCTCCAACTTGCCGTCTCGAGTGCTACACAGATTCCGAATGCAGCCCCGAACTAGCTTGCCGCAATAATAGGTGCAGAGACCCTTGTCCAGGCGCCTGCGGGGCCAATGCAATCTGCCGCGTACGGTTACATACACCTATTTGCACGTGCCCAGTAAACTATATGGGCGATCCATTTATCAGATGTTTACCAGGTAACATAATGACTCAAATTCTATTTAAAAAAACCAAGTAACTTTGTTTGTTTTTTTTTTATTGTATTAATCAACAAATTTTTAACAGCTCAAGAGACGGAACCCAAGATATCTTCCTGTCAGAATTGTGGACCAAACGCAGATTGCATCGATGGACAATGTCGCTGTAGACCTGGCTTTCTTGGTTCACCTCCATTCTGTCGCTACGAGTGCCTCGGTTCTAGCGATTGCGATTTGCGTCTTACTTGTATCAACAAACAATGTGTTGATCCTTGCCCTGGCGCATGTGGCCTTGCTGCTCTGTGCACGTCGACGGCGCACGAAGCACGTTGCAATTGTCCCCATGGCACTACTGGAAATCCTCTCGTAGAATGTCGTCCCATCGCAGATATCCGTAAGACAGACATCATATGAAAAAAACGCTTTAAATGTATCAAATTTAAAAATGTGATTTACTGATAATATGTTGCTAATTATGTCAAAAAAAACGGTGCAAATTACGGCAAATCTACGTTTTCACTTTTAAGGCTTAGGCATGGGTTTTACTAGTGAAACTAGATAAGCCGTTAAAATTCGTACAGTATTATAGATGTAGTTTTCCAATTTTTATTTATGAGTGCTTCTTTTCTTGCTAAAATGTAGAGTCTTGGATACAAACACTTATATCTATTCATTTGATTTTCATAGCTCCACAACCACAAGATCCTTGTAACCCATCTCCATGTGGCCCGGGAGCAATATGCCGCACTAAAGGACTCGGAGCATCTTGCGAATGCGAGCCTGGCTTATTTGGGGATCCGTACACCGGATGTCGACCAGAATGTGTAGCTGATTCCGATTGTTCACCAACCCGGGCTTGCATGCGATCTCACTGCCGCGACCCGTGTGTGGGCACCTGTGGTGTAAATGCTGATTGTGAAACTGTCAACCATATACCGTTGTGCTCATGTCCACCTGGAACTCGTGGAAACGCCTTTGAAAGATGCGATGTCATAGTTACACGTAAGTTTTTGCATCTACACAACTAGCTACTACATTTATATTTCAATCAAAAGAAATGTCATCTTTTTTTTCTATGTTCTTGGTAAATTACTGCAAATATTCTTAAGCATTTAATGGTTCACTTCAGCTGTACTCTATTTGTTGCACTTAGTTACTCTTTTTCCTTTATTTATTTATTACATAGAAAACTGCTTATAATTTAGTTAGAATGTAAACTAAATTATAAGCAGTTTTCTATGTAATAAATAAATAAAGCATAAAAGTAACAAGAGCAATAATATAGCATTTTTCTAATGACAATACATACAATCAAGAAGTTATTTAAATTCAGATTTTCAAACAACGAAATAAACTCTTCCTTTCGATACCTAATAGAAATCCACAGTATATATTAATACACAGTTTACTAGCTGCACCCCGCGGTATTACCCGCGGTTTATCATAATATACATCTACATTCTACATTGAAATTCTTTCCAAAAATGCTTGTTTTTAATTTTAAGCAAGCGACATCTTTATAATAAAGCGCCATTGACTATCAGACTTTTTGGCATCGCGTTATTTTAGGGATAAAAAGTAACCTTTGTGTTAATCCAAGGTATGGTTTTACCTCCATACTAAATTTCATTAAAATTGGCCCCGTCTCCACACATTGAACGTGAAGAAGTAACAAAAATATTCACAAACTTTCACTTTTATAATATTAGTGAAATAAGTATAGATTTCTACTAGCTTTCGCCCTGGAAATTTCCCACTGGAAAGTGCTTTTTCCCAGAATGAAAGGTATCCTATGTCCTTCTCACTACTTCTATCAATGTGTATGCGAAATTTCAGGATGATTGGTGCAGAAGATAGAGCATGAAAGCATAACAAACAAACAAACTCACTTTCGCATTTGTAATATTAATTAGGATTGAATCGGACGTCTTGTTTTTATGTTTAATTTTGCTTAACTAGGGCTTGTCCTTACAGCGCCTCCTTGTACTCCATCGCCATGCGGTCCTGGCGCTCTGTGCTCCATAGTGAATGACCGCGCACAGTGCTCGTGTCCAACAGGCACCACTGGTGATGCAGCCACTAGCGGCTGCCGACCAGAGTGTGTCGTCAGTAGTGAATGTCCACGAGATCGAGCTTGCGTCCGCAACAAATGCGTTGACCCTTGTCTTGGTGCCTGTGGAAATGGCGCAACTTGCAGAGTCTTCGATCACGCTCCGATATGCTCTTGCCCATCTTCTATGACAGGAGATCCCTTCTTTGAGTGCCGAGCGCGAGGTAGCTTCTCTAAATTATATTATGAATGAGATATCATAAGTCTCAATGCAATACAGTTATTATAAAAAATATTTTAATTTTTAGAACCGGGACCTGAACCACCTCAATATGACCCTTGTGATCTAAATCGCTGTGGACCACACGGAACTTGCAGAAATGGAATCTGTTCATATCCAGAATGTATAGTCAATGATGACTGCCCCGGAAACCGTGCATGTATTAACAGAAAATGTGCCGATCCTTGTGTCAACGCATGTGGTCTTAATGCCTTGTGTACTGGAGTCAGACATAATGCTGTTTGCTCGTGTCCACCTGGATACTCAGGCTTCGCGCTCGTACGGTGCGAACGAGTTATAATTCCAACACCACCGGCACCTGTGCCAGAATGCGTTAGAGATGATCAATGTGCAGATAATGCTGCTTGCGTCGACACACGATGCACACCAGTTTGTGGACTAAACAATTGTGGTATCAATGCTCGCTGCTTAGCAAGACAACATAGAGCGCGTTGCACATGTTTACCTGGGTATGAAGGCGATGCCTACAGGGGCTGCTATTCAGGTAAAATATCTCGCCTTGACTTTAGACATATTTCCTTGAATATTAAGTCTTAGAATTAAATCATAAATATTTTTGTTAAATTGGCGTAATAAATTCTACGTTTACCCTTCATAATATAATAAGATACATCACAATATTAGATCTGAGACCATGTATGTCTTTTTGTAACTTTATGTAACGTAATTATTAATTATGTCTCCTAACGATTACAGTTGAGTGCCACAGCAACAACGACTGCCCGTACGATGAAAGTTGTGAAAATGGATCTTGTATGAAAGTGTGCTCGCGAGTACGCTGCGGAGGGGAGGCTCATTGTGTAGCTCGCGCCCATACGGCTAGCTGTGAATGCGATGCAGGAGCACGAGGTGACCCTTGGACAAATTGCCACCGCGACGAATGTTCTTCTGATAACGAATGCCCTGCTTGGCAGGCATGTCGCCGAGGAACATGTACGAATCCATGTCCGGGGGCTTGCGCTCAAGGGGCTATTTGTACAGTGGTACGCCACGCACCAAATTGCGAATGTCCACGAGGCACACAAGGCAATCCGAAGATTGAATGTCGACCAGGTCTGTTTAAATTACTGTTTTCTATTTTTTATTATCTTTAAAGCTTTTATCCGTATGTATTCGTAGGTCTGGAATTCAAGTTTGCAACATTTATTTATATTGTTGGAATATGAAGCCGATATTTTAAGTTAGACCTTTCTTATTCAGTGCAAAACTGCTTCCCATTGTAGAATTTGTGATACGCGTATATACCTAGTATTTATTTATAAGGACAGTAACGTTACGTTTATCATTTATTAATTATTTCGCAGTACTAGAAACTACACTGGAATGTGAAACGGATGCAGAATGTGGTCCAGATCTAGCTTGCCTCCAAAATCACTGCAAGAATCCATGTGACAGCACTTCTTGTGGAATACGCGCTGTGTGCCGCGTTGCAAATACATTACCGTTCCGTACACTGGTTTGTGAATGTCCCAGGCCTCTTACCGGGGACGCATCCGTTGAATGTAAACCAGGTAAATGTCAGCACCTATCCAGCGTCTAATCATTTCCGTTTACCAACTACGAGGATGATACAATAAAAGTAGTACCTTTCGCCACCACTTGTGGACTGGCCCGCATTTAACAAATTTTGACTCCCATATCTTATATAAATAAGTATTTAGAACCTGGGCGACCGAGCTTTGCTCGTTTAAAAGAAAATCTTTTTACGTGAAAATATGGGTAAAATGAATTTTCACAGACATTTCAAAGAAATCGTTAGAGTCGTTTTCTAAAACGCGAGTACAATTAAATTTATATACTTATATATATATATTGTATATATATAATTTTCTATTTTGAAAATATCAGGTTTCAGTAATTTTTATACCTAGTATTTTTTCCTGATTGTCCTTAGTCGCCTAAAGGAAATAATTCCCGTTGTATACCTTTACCCCCGTATAAGGAACGTTTGTTAAGCCCATGATAGCTAAAATGTGTTGCGTCTCTTTTTTTCACGTGAAGTGTCAGGTAAGAGAAAGAGACAAAACATATTTTTAGTTAAAATGGGCTTAACAAACGTTTCGTAATACGGGGGTTAGTAGCCAAAAGTAAAGTTTTAAAACTTGTGGCGTCCCCCACTGAGATGATATGAATCCCATATTAATATTGTTCAATTTAAATCCTTTCTACTGAAATGAATTCACTGCGTACCTGCAAATAAAGCAAATCCTTGCTGGATGAGGATGGGAGCTGTTACAAGTTATAAAGACTTATTGTCTTTGGCTATTTATTCTGAACACCAAATTTTCTTGTGATATTTTAAGTATGTACCTACCTACAGAATAGTAAAATTTACTTTAAAACAATTGAAAATGTAATATTAAGTCACTTATCATTACTTTAATTTATTACAGACAAAATTATCAGCAGTCTTTTGATTTGAAGCTAAATGGCACGGCGTAAATAATAAAATAGTTTTATTGTAATTTATAATTTAATTTGATCACTATGCACTTGTAAATATATACAGCAAAATTATGTTCAAAAATAATTTGGATCCTTGGGATTAATTCAAGGGCTAAAGCCTATATCTTCTACAAGTTCTATTATTGGTTCGGTGTCTTCCAAATGCATTGTGAAAATATGTGCACTGTTTTCATATGCAACTTGCTTTAGACGAAAAACTGAGCAGAACCCTCGGCTTCGGCTGTTCCATTGTTAAATTTTTCTGTTGTTCACAATAATTTCTATAGGTATTAAAATCTTCATAATTTTATCTTTAGGAAGTGAATGTTCAGAAGACTCAGAGTGTAACGACGAAGAAGTTTGCTCTAACAAACGGTGTGTGAATGCGTGTGATGCAAAGACAAGCCCATGTGGCGTCGGCGCTGAATGTCGTGCTGCGACGCATCGCGCGTCTTGCAAATGCGTGCCGCCGCTACAGGGAGACCCGCAGCGAGCATGCACTGCTCCGTCCGGTAACTATTTCCAAAATAATAATATAGTTGATCCCGAAAACGTTGTTTTGAAATACAACTTTTTTTTAGTTAGAAGTATAAGAAAATATTTATTTATTATATAATTTTGCATGAGAAGTTAATAGTTTTTGAATATTTTCACCACCATGCCCATGACTGCCTACTACAGCGTGTGTGTCACGCCGACGCTGCCGACCGTGCTAATCATATATTTTTATTTATTTGGTAAGAAGCCGCACCGAGTCCGGAATGCCTAGCAGACGAGGAATGTGGTGCAGCAGAAGCATGTGTATCGCGACGCTGCGTGTCTGCGTGTGCGGGTGCGTGCGGAGCCGGCGCTCTATGCGAGGCCACACATCACCGCGCCCGATGCCGCTGTCCGCCTGGCACTGCCGGAGATCCATCTCGCAACTGCTATACACGTAAGTTCATTATCTCTATCTATTATTTAAGAACATTGTTCTTGTCTGTGAAATGATTTCCATGTCTCTGTCTTCAGCCATCCGTTTCACATCTATACGACACATATTATTTTCTTTAAAATCTAGAATGTATGGTGTTCAATCAGAGGCCGAGAGGCGGCTTCGAAGAACTGTGACACCAGTGTATGTTCTTCGACTGACCGTGACACCTATACGAAAAGATGATGATGAATCTAAGATAAGCAGGCGCCCGCGATCGTGTCTAAAGAAATTATTATACTGAAACTATATAACATCTGACTAACTAAGCCATAATTTATTTCTTTTGTAATGGAGAAAAATTAACGTTTTATTTATTTAGGCATTTAGGCATATGTAACAGTTTACAATCTTAGTAACATTCAATAGAGGCATAAGGATATAAAATAGTCTAGATCATAAACCAAAGCACACGCGCACATAATAGTATATTACTGTCGAGGCCAGAAATGAAGCAATTTACGGCCGATTTATATCGCAAGTGCTTTTAAAAATACGAGGACGTAAATTGCAATTTCGGCCGAAGCTTGTTCAATACTTTTCTTCCTCTTGACCTCTTGAGACGAAACAACATCGTATCAAATTTTACAAATACAATTGCGCCTACAACAAGCCAGCGGTAGTTTTGTTCTTTTTTTTCAAATTTTTAAAATGTTCATACATATATTAAACTAATGGTTAGTACCAACCTAACAAAAGTGTCCAGCAATTTCCATTAACGACAGGTAGAATAGGTTTTTTTTTTTTTGAACTAAAACCCAATTTATGAAAACGTGTACATTGAAAAACCTGCATTAGTCGTAGGCCAGCAATGAGTCTATTAAGTTAGTATTGTTTTTTTTTTAAATAATGAAGCTAGTTCCGAGCAAGAGGAAGAAAAGATTACAAATGACTGACAATAAGACAAAAGATATAATGATTTATTCAAATGTTATCTGGTTTCAGTAGTATTTTTTGCGTTTAATATATAGAATAAATACCATTATTAGAAGCCCAAAGTTTTTCAATCATTTAAGTAAATAAAGAATAAAATAAATACCTAACAATATAAATCCAAACGGTTCAAACGCACATAATTAACTAAATATCCATTATTGTTCCAGCTGAATGCACATCTGATGACGATTGTCCATTTGACAAGGTCTGTGTCAACAACTATTGCCGAGATCCGTGTACTTTAGGATCGCCTTGCGGTCGGGAGGCTATATGCGAAGCCGTTGCTCACGTCCCCACATGCCGTTGTCCAGCTGGCACTCAGGGCGACCCGCATCGTACTTGTGTGTCTGCCGTATGCCATTACAACGAAGACTGTGACGACACTCAAATATGCAACAGACTTAATCGCGTGTGTCAGCCTGCCTGCTCAGAAAACTCTTGCGCTCCAGGTGCTCTGTGTACTGCTCGTAACCACCGGCCAGACTGCACATGTCCGCCTGGTCGTTCCGGCGAACCTTACTCAAGTGGTTGTACCAAAGAGATTACAACGGAATGCACATCTGATTCAGACTGTTTTGCACCACTTGCTTGTGTTAATTCGCGGTGTATAGACCTTTGTCTCAACAACCCCTGCGAAAATGGTCTTCTCTGCAAAACTGTTGACCTATTACCACTACGAGCAGTCGCGTGTATATGCCCTGATGGCGGCCGTGCTGCTCCAGATAGTGGTTGCCGTACCCCACCATCGGCTGAATGTTCTTCTGACTCTGAATGTGCTCTCAGTCAAATATGCCGACGTGGAAGCTGCGTAGATGCTTGTAAAGCTGATCCATGTGGACTTAATGCATTGTGCGAATCAAATGACCATACCTCACGCTGCAGTTGTCCTCAGGGCTACAACGGAAATCCGAGAATTGAATGTAACCCAGGTAAAACATTGTGCAGTTATACCTATATTAAACTAGTAGTATTGTGAACAGTAGACCTCAAGACCCTCCTCCGATTTACCCCCTTTTTCTCTTTTTTGTACGGTACTACATATTCTGGTCAAAATAAACTATAGCGCGTTTTAATTTGCAAAAGAGCCATCTTGCGGCCAGTAACATAAGCAATACAACGCTATAGCAAACTTACCCTTTTCCCCCCATTTTCCCCCAATCAAGAAAACTCTCAACAATAAAAATTCAAATAAATCAAGGAAAACGTGCGCCTAATTTCATTAGGATCCGTTCGTAAACAACGTTACAGAAAACTTGCCTCCTTTTTGTCTCCATTTTCCCGCCAATCCAAAAAAGCTCGCAACTCAAATAAATAAAGAAACACATGTACCAAGTTTCGTTAGGATCCGTTCATAAATAAAGCTACAGAAAACTTGCCCTTTTTTGCCCCCATTTTCCCTCCAATCAAAAAGAGATCTCGAAAATTTTCAAAAAAATCAAGGAACGTTTGCCAAGTTTTATCAGGTTCCGTTCAGAAATGCGACCTCTAGCCCGAAACAAACAGACAGACAGATAACCGGAAATCCCAAAAAAAAATTAGCCACTCTCAAAATAGAGTGAACTATTCTTCTACCTTCGCCGTATATTAAAGTGAATACTTGTTTTTACTTAAAACATTTGACGAAACGTATAAACAGTTCAATAAAAAAAAAGCAGACTAGATCAAGATACAAAGATATACAACATTAGGATATAAGCTGACTAATTTAAATAAGCATTTTATTGTACCAAAGCATGCATATTTCATGTATACACGAAATACATTATAATGTGAAGAGACAATAATAGTTTAGATACAAAGATATTAATATATTTTTATATTTTTATTAAGAACCCAGACGTCCAATTGCGGAATGCTACAGTGACGAGGAATGTCACTCTGAACGAGCTTGCATAAATCGTCTATGCGTGAACCCGTGTACCGACACATGCGGTCCCGGCGCGCTTTGTAGAGTGATAGAGCATAAACCACAGTGCACATGTCCAAGAGGATTTACTGGCGTCGCAACTGTTCAATGTATACCACGTAAGTATTACTATGTACTCAAATTTTAATTTACCATTTTATTAGCTGAGGTTTATTAGAACATTAACCCTAATCCTAACTAATATTATAAATCTGCAAGTGTTTGTTTGTTTGTTTTCTACGCTTCCACGTCCTGTCACACATAAACAGACATTAGTATACCTTTCATCCCGGGAAAAAGCACTGTTTTCGTAGAAAATTTACGAGGGCGAAGCCGTGGACGAAAGCTAGTCAATAATAAAGGCACTTCGCTCCGAAAACGTATTAATAATAAAATAATGATTGAAGTCTATTGAATAACAATATCACATAATAATTATTATTAATTTTGCAGCATCGGAGGGTTCGGCGGGCTGCAAGGCCAATTCGGAATGCCCGTTATCGCAGGCATGCATTAACGGTGCCTGCGCCGATCCATGTTCTTGCGGTTCCAATGCACAATGCAATGTTATAAGACATCACCCAGTCTGTTACTGCGAAGAAGGATACTCGGGCAACCCTTACACCGGATGTACAAAAGGTAAAACATGTTAAATATGTATGACTACCCTAATGAATAAATATTATAAGTTATACTTATTTCTAACCTATTTTATTATTGTCAACAGTTGGATGTACTTCAGATTCTGCATGTCCCGATAGTGACACTTGTTACAATGGAGCATGTGTCAATCCCTGTTTGATAGACGCACCATGCGCTATAAGCGCTGAATGTTACGGCAAATCGCATAGACCAAACTGTCGTTGTCCAATAGGCACCATTGGAAATCCATACACAAGATGTCAAACGGCAGAATGCCAAATTGATAATGACTGTAACGACAATAGCGTTTGCGTAACAGGAGTATGTCATAATGCGTGTTCCAATGATGGTCTCAATCCTTGTGCAAGTAACGCTGAATGCTTTGCACGAAATCACGCAGCATCTTGCAAGTGTCCCCCGGCGCTGCCATTTGGAGATCCTTTGACTCATTGTGAGAAACCAAACGTAATAGGAGAACCAGAATGTCGACTAGATAGCGACTGCCCCAGCGGGCACGCTTGTCTCAAAGAAGAATGTCGAGAAGCTTGTACTGAATTGAAACCGTGCACTGGTAATTCTCGCTGCACGGTATCCGATAGTGTTCCATTTAGAACCCTGATATGTCGCTGCCCAGAAGGATATACACCAGATGAACGTGGTTCTTGTAAACCGGCACAGTTAACACCACTTAGCTGTTCATCAGACCAAGACTGTAGTGAAAAAGAATCTTGCGTAAATAGAATTTGTCGCAACCCATGCAACTGTGGAGATAATGCTGAATGCTTTATTCAGAATCACCGCCCCGTTTGTTCATGCCGTGAAGGTTTTGATGGAGATCCGTATCGCTCATGTCGTATAGTCGGTTGTCGTTCAGACTCAGAATGTGAATCAAGCGCAGCGTGTATCAATGGAAACTGTATCAGCCCTTGCTTATTAAACAGCACTTGTGGACCAAACGCTGAATGTTACGTAGAAAGGAATCATCCTCTTTGTCGTTGCCGTTCTGGATTCGAAGGTGATGCTTACGTAGGTTGTAATGCAGTTGAATGTAGATCAAATGGAGACTGCCCACAAAATAAGCAATGCCGAGCTCATAGATGTTTAGATCCTTGCCTTTCTGACAACACCTGTGGAAGTCACGCTATTTGCCTAGTACGAAATCATAACGCTATGTGTAAATGCGAACAAGGTTATACGGGCAATCCTTATGTTGAATGTAAACCACAAATTATCGCCGAATGTTACATTGATGCCGATTGCCCATCTAAACTAGCATGTTTATCAACGAAGTGTGTTGAACCGTGTACAACATTGCGACCTTGTTCGACTCCATCGCGTTGCGAAGTATCACCCACACTACCTGTACGTACCTTGCTTTGTACATGCCCACCAGGATATGTAAGCAGCGGTGGCGGTTTGTGCCGCCCTACAACTCCTATTCTCGACGTTGAATGCCAGACAGATACTGATTGCACTGCTAATCATGCCTGTATCACATCCGTTTGTAAAAATCCATGCGAATGTGGTCCTAATACTGATTGCCAAATAAAAGACCACAAACCTGTATGCGCTTGTAGACCAGGATATATCGGCGACGCTCGACTCGGATGTTATAAGATTTTATGCCAGTCAGACTCCGAATGTTCTGACGATGAGACTTGCATCAATAGCCGTTGTGTACCAGCCTGCTCTATTGAACCAAATATATGTGGAGAGTCTGCAGAATGCTATGGGGCTGATCATCGAGCCTCTTGTAGATGCAAAATCGGTACTGTTGGTAACCCATCCATAGCGTGCACTGCAATTGGCTGCCGTGCTAACAACGATTGTCCCCCAGACAAATCGTGTATTAACTCTAAATGTGTAAATCCATGTACATCTGAAACTTGCAATGATCAAGCTGAATGTAGAGTTCATTTGCATGACGTCCATTGCGTATGTCCACCTGGCTATCGAAGCACAGAAATAGGTTGTGAAAGAATTAAAGAACCACAATGTGTATCTGATATCGATTGCCCACCAGGAACTGCATGTTTAAATGCAAAATGTGTCAACCCATGTCTAGAAACAAAGCCATGTGGAAATAATGCAGAATGCAAAGTTGTCGATACACTTCCAGTGAGGACCATGGTATGCGAGTGTCTACCTGGTTATAAAGGAAACGCTCTTGTAGAATGCACACCAAATAGAAGTAAGTTTAAATAAAATTATTATTTTTTGCGAACTTACATCCATACTTCCACAATTCCATATCCATCCATATTATATTAATATTATAAATACGAAAGTCTGTCCGTCTATCTGTTTGTTACGCTTTCACGGCTATACCGCTGGACCTGTTTTGATGTCATTTGGTAACCGAGGCCATTTTAAATATGGGTTATTTTAGGGGGAGAAATTAGGAATTAAAAAAAAAAAGTTTTGCAATCCTTATCGTGTTATATATCAAATGACCGGGCTCGATAAGAGGATCTCAAATATATTTTTGTTATTATTGAAACATAAAAAGTTGATTTTATTCATGAAAGAAGACTAAAATTGACCATCCCCCCACCCCCCGTGGTCAATCGCTGGATATTGAGAATAAAAAAAAGTTATAGGTGTTAAAATAAATTTAAGCATTGCCAAAGATTACTTAGATAAAATTTCCTTTTCTATTTATTATGACCTGAATAACATAAAATGTATGGACTCTACATACTTTGGTATTTTATTTCAGTACCAATCGCAAAATGTATTGATGGACAAGGAATAGACGCATTAGGTGAATGCGCACCATGTTACGAAGACGAAGGCCGCATTGTCGACAGCCGAGGCCGATGTGTGTGCGATACTGAACGCGGGTACTCTCCACGAGGGGACATTTGCGTGCAGGCAGGATGCCGAACCGACGACCAGTGTGACGACCATTCGCGTTGTATCAACGGCGCATGCGTTGACGCTTGTGCCGCCGAGCCCTGTGGTGTCGCCGCTTATTGTAATGCTACTAACCATCGTTCGATTTGCACATGCAAACCTGGCTACGTTGGCAATCCACGAGTACATTGTAATGCTACTACTCCACCGGACCACAACTACCGCACAGATTTCCCTATTCCAGAAATGCAGGTACGTAATATCTAGTAAATAGAATCTTACAATAATATAGTGTGAAAAATAAAAACGTCTTAAGTCCTAACTTTCTGGAACTACCACGAGGTCACCACTTTTGGAAGAGTTTCGCTTCCTTAAAAATACAATAATACTAATCTATTTATTTATCTAAACTAGTAATCAATGTTTAATATTATAAACGAACTAACTTCTGTCTCGGGCCTCGTATTAAGTAAGTTCTTGCTTTCGTAGCCATTTCGGTACAAAAATAAAGTGTCATTTTTTATAACACTGCTAAGCTAAGACCAAACCTAAGCACATTAAATCATATAATGTGAATTGACTAAAGAGACCAAGCAGATAAAATTTATATAATGTACTTACCTGAATCTATTTCTGATGTATTTCTGTTTTTTTTATTTAGGTTAACTGCGAAGCTAATGGTGTCCGTGTCAGCCTAAAAATAAAGGACTTCAATGGAGTATTATACGTAAAAGGATACAGTAAAGACGAACGCTGCCACCGCGTAGTGCACACTTCTGAAAACCAAGAGAGCCCTGTGGACTTTACAGTTCATTTTGGAGACTGTGGCTTAGTGCATATCAATGTAAGTTACTTTGTCTGATTGTCTCATTACCACTGGTGAAAATTTACGATACTTTATGAACTCGTGAATTATAAAACATTACACAACTTTTTAATACCTCTCGAATATGCATAAAACGCACGGTGGCCAATGCTTACTTTATGCATGAAGATACAATATTTAATTTTTTTCTACTCTGATTCTTTTCTGTTACAATATTAAGCTTTACGTATGGCGCAAGTTAAAAAAATAAAAATATATTTTTAAAAATTATTTTTCTACGGACTGTAATGTACAATTGTATATGTTACTGTGCTAAATATGAAGATTTGTTATTGGCATGTAATTATATAAGTTGATGTATAAATTTTTATAATGCTGTAAATCTTTTGAATAAAGATGAATAAATAAAATTAATTATTTCACAGGGATTGGCAAGTTTCGTTCTTGTAATGCAGAAACATCCAAAATTAGTAACATCCAACGCAAAAGCGTTCCACATCAAATGTATATACCAGACTGGTGAAAAGAATGTGACTCTAGCGTTTAATGTTTCGATGCTTACAACTGCTGGAACTATTGCTAATACTGGACCACCGCCTACTTGCTCTATGAGAATTGTCACTCGATCTGGTGATCAAGTGAGCTCTGCTGAAATCGGAGAGAACTTGGTTCTACAGGTTGACGTTCAGCCATCTAGTAAGTAGCACATGAAGTTGTATTTAGTTTCTGTAGCTCTAGTATTCCACACACTAACTCAATTTTATTATTGTAGGTATATACGGTGGTTTTGCTCGAAGCTGTATCGCTAAAACCAGTGAAGTATCGACGAAAGCTGAAAATGAACATATTGTAACCGATGCGGATGGTTGTGCTACGGACACAGCCATTTTTGGAGAGTGGGAACGAAGCGAAGACGGCAGTGCTCTTCGAGCTTCATTCAATGCTTTTAAATTCCCAAGTAGTGATAATATAAGATTCCAATGCAATATCAGAGTCTGTTTTGGAAAATGTCAACCGGTAAGTTAAAAATAAACAAAATAGTAGTAGTAGTAGTCGAACTCTACCTTTTTCTATATTTCCCGGAACAAATTCAACATTTTTGCTCTATATCATACAGGTTAACTGCCGTGGCTTTGACGCTTTTGGAAAACGAAGAAAGAGGGAAGCTATCGACAACGAAGTACGCCTAGTGAGTAACGAAGGTCAACTCAGAGAGGAGGTGACGGTCGAGTCTAATCCTATTGTTGCGCTGGAGCGACGCGATCCGTCCCGAGTGGCACGGCAACGCGATGGCTCTGGCGTAGAGGGTGGACCGGGCAGCGCAGGTGAAGTGTGTGTATCTGCTGCTGGGTTGGCGGTAGCATTAGCATTAACAGCCCTGCTAGCCTTAGTCGCCGTGGCGGCTGCAGTAGCGTGCTGGCTGGTAGCGTGGAGACGCGCCCGGCCTCCACCCGCGCCGTTGCCACACCCGCCCGACTTCCCAAACCCGCTGTTCCAGCGTTAAGCGCTGCCCGCGGTTGCTAGTCCGCGCCCCGCTCCTCCGCCGGCGCCGGGCGGTGTCGGCTCTTCTTTCTCCTCATTCGGCTTCATTCTGTGCGCGCCGCCGGAGGACCGCCGGGCGAGGGCGTTGAGAGCGCTCCCCTCGCCGCGCTCACTACGCCCTACTCTAGATTATTTTATTTTTATACGATAATTTTATATTGTTTTTTTTTTAACGTGGAATCGTCGCCTCCTTTAAATTTTGTGATATTCATAATATAAATATTCGAAAACACCATTATTGTATTGTAAAGTATAGCAAATATTGAATATATTTTCGATTAAGGAAATAATAATATTAATAATAAAGATGTGTTTTTTTTATACCTGATAATTTATGACAAAAACCAAGAAATACAAGTTGCAAAAAATGTTTATTTCTGGAAAGCCTACAAATATGTTAAGTTCTCAAGACAATCTTGCTACTGCCTGGTTGTTTGCCGCCGATCAAGCCTGCAGAAGAAGGTGTGAATCGTTTGGATACCTACTCACATAGTGACATCTGCTAACATGAAATCTCTACTTCTTTCGCAACTCCTCACACCTACCCACTTCTACTCGAAGTTTGTTTCCAAAGGGGCCACGAGAATGTATCTAGACCGTTTGTCGATCTCGATTCTTTCGTAATTTGAATCAGCGAACTCGTCACTTTGGGTATTTTGTAGCGCCTCGCTAACGCGTAGTAGATACTGACCGATTGATAGAGATCGTACAGAAATTAATTCGAGCCAAAGAGCCAAATCCATACTAATCCATATCCATACTAATATTATAAATGAGAAAGTCTGTCTTTCATCTCTTCACGACTAAACTGCTGGACCGATTGTGATGAAATTTGGTATGGATATAGTTGTGCACTAGGAGTCAAACATAGCCTACTTTCGGGCGCGATATAACCGAGGCGCACGCGGGCGGAGCCGCGGCAACAGCTAGTGATATATAAAGTAGCGGTGCTAAAAATTCTAACCAGTTGATCTCTATGGAGAACTTCAATAAAGAGCTATACAGAACTATATTGAATATATTCTTCCAGGATTCTATTTGAAAATTCAAAACTCCAATTATTTTAGAAAATATATACACTTTTAACACCTAACCTAACCTAGTACAAAAAGCTTACTTCAAAGAATAGATGGTGAAATCGGCACCAGAGGAACCAATTAGTTCGAGCTCCGAATTGTTTTCCCAACTACCCAACTCCGAATGTAAGGTTCACCGCTCCTCGTTTCGTCCTTGCTGGGTTCTACACACTATGCTGTCTGACCTCCGTTACCCTTTTTACAAATACCTTTTTCCCAAAAAACAAAAACCCGACTTCCATTTGTTTACTGGGACCAACTGGAACATCGCTATATTATTAAACTGACACCTAGGTAGTCAATTGACCTAGTAAGTAAGTAAGTACTCCAATGGACTATAATTAAGTGGTAAAAATGGCACTGCCCCATATTTGAAACAAGGATACCAAGGCATACAGTGTCGATTGACCACTCAGACACCACATTGTGCAGGGTCAACTGCGCTTGCAACTAATGCTTTTTGATTATTTATATGAAAGCCAAGAATTAATCCCGTGCGGCCGTGAGGGAAGGGGTTATAAAACACTAAAACCGCGCATACGAGGACGTTTGACATTTTTGACTACTCTATGATCAAGCAAGCAACTTGTAAACGAAAACTCAAAAATGCTCAATTTATTTGACATAGCATTTTACGTATTTGTTATTTTGATATTGAAACGCGTTTGTCGAGAGCGACAAACGATCGAGACAGAGAAAGAGAGCCGAACTGCGACAAAATTGACAGAACATCCATTCGAACAAAATAGCAATTTTCAAAATTGGTCTAGAAATGACGGAGATATCAGGTAACAAACATAAAAAATAGAAAATAAGCCGAATTGAGAACCTCTTTATTTGGAAGTCAGTTGAAAAAGCAGATCAATAGAATCATGATCTGGGTGTGTTAGTTTCCGTTGGTTACGGTGTTATTGCTAGATAGCAGTCGTTAGGCTGTGTCAGATGCCTCTAGGCAGCCTGAAACTTAATATACCTTTCAAAACATGGAGAAGCTCAATATGAATAAATGCCACTAGTGGCGACCAATCTAAGCGTGTCCACGCTCGTCGCTTCACAAGCGCTATCGTTACAAACACGCACACGCTTGGCTAACTAGCTCCTTATATTGTAACGTACATATATATAGGTGTACTTAAAATTAGAGAATTATCAAAGTCTGCCTTGCATGGATGGAACAGCCTTAAGTGTAAGGCTATCATTGTTGGCAGCAGTGTACATCTTTGTACCTTAATTCGATCTTGGTGCTCTAACTCCAATAATATTTAAGAATAATGGTAATGGCTTTCGCCTTAAGAATCTCGGTCTAAGTATCTACTTTTTTACTGCATTTATGCAAATAAAGAAACTTGAAACTAAAAACTTCAATTAACTTTGTCAAGCCTAGATACTTCCACTTATTGATTACACAGATGTTTGCTACTGCGACCCTAAATCAAATGCTGAAACAGAAGCTAGAATAGTTTAGCCAACAACTGTATCTGTGTCATCATTGGTCTACGCAAGTATTTTTTTTTTAACTTTATTGCGTAAATTAAAAATAAAGTGTACACATTGTGAACTTAATGCCATATGGCATTAAGTTCATAATGCTGCCCTGCCATGGTTTTCCCAAGTTACTACAACATGGGGGTCTTCAAGAAGGGCGTAAAAAGATTCCTGCAGGGTCGGCAACGTGCTCGCAATGCTCCTGGTATTGCAGGCGTCTCATAGGCTGCGGTTACCGCTTCCCATCAGGTGGGCCGTACGCCTGTTTGCCTACTTAATAGGGTTTGACGCAAACCGTCCCATTCGCATTCGGTCACGAGTTCAAAAATGGTCCCATTCGCATTCGGTCCCATTCGCATTCAGTCTCATTCGTATTCGGTCCCATTCGCATTCGGTCCTATTCGCATTAGGTCCCATTCTCAAAATGGTCAAAACCAGTGGGGGTCACCCCACAGATAAAAGTCGTTTTTAACATTTTCAACCTACAAGTTGAACTTTTTACAATTTTAATATTTTTATAATTTTTACAATGAACAGGACGTTTTTTATTTACATATGAATGTTGATTTTTTCATAATACTTAATTGTTATGTTGAATTTGTAAGAATTTTGATTTTGGAACATTACACATAATTATTTAAAGCTCTGTTTTTAATTTCAAGCCCACCTTTTTTGAAACAATACCAAAGTTCAACTTGTAGGTTGAAAATGTTAAAAACAACTTTTATCTGTGGGGTGACCCCCACTGGTTTTGACCATTATGAGAATGGGACCGAATGCGAATAGGACCGAATGCGAATGGGACCGAATGCGAATGGGACCGAATGCGAATGGGACCGAATGCGAATGGGACCATTTTTGAATTCGTGACCGAATGCGAATGGGACGGTATGCGTCAAACCCACTTAATAGTATAAAAAAAACCTCTACTGTGAGAAGGAGTTGCCAGAATCAAACTAATTATCGGTAAGAGCGCCCAACAAACTTGCATTTAGTTAGGTCAGTTATAGCAGGCGTCATCAATCATATAATAATGTCTTATTTTATGTGTCGAGTGTCTCATAGAGAAAAACCAAATACATGACTAAGGATGCAACCAGGAAATTGCTGGGTGGTTATCATATAAAATATTGTCTTAAATTATTTGAAACTGCATATACAATAGGTTTAAAGTATTATAATAAGGCAAGGTTGTTAGGTTGTTTTGGTCAAAATTTACAAAATTAATTTCAATAAAATGTATTAGTAACTACTCAAATGAATGAACTGGTTAGCATGTGCTAATGAAAAGGTAACGAATGGGAATTGACAATTTATAAATGGTGCACGAACTCGGAAATTTTACACTGAACAGAATATCGTCCGGAGGT
Source organism: Apomyelois bistriatella (assembly GCA_947044815.1). Lineage (NCBI taxonomy): Eukaryota > Metazoa > Arthropoda > Insecta > Lepidoptera > Pyralidae > Apomyelois > Apomyelois bistriatella. Next base: position 7,965,851 of record OX345690.1, read on the forward strand.
GTGGTCAAGCGAAATAAAATACCAGTGAATATTGTCTGCCCTTCGCCCGATTCAAATGGCTCCAGATTTATTTTCTATCAAGAAAAAATATTTCTTAGTACGGTGAGTAGATACAACAAAAACCGTTATACATGAGATGTGTGTATTTTATTAGTTACATAAAGGAAAAGTGTTGATTCTGTTTTAATCTCCGGAATTGCAAGTCTTGATTTGTTTTTTTATTTTTTATTTATTTTACCAATATTCTTCGCAGTATAGTATTATCTAGGCCAATAAAGTTCAAAGCTGTGTCTGTGCGTTCATCAATATAATCATGAATACAATTCAAGTTAGTAAGTTAGAAAAAATCATTGTTTGTAGAAGATATGTCCGTACTTAAATGTTGCAAATTTTCGTAAATTTTGCGATGTCACTTGGAATCAAAACCACTAGAATCATGTTAGTAAGAAGCAATATCATACGGCAATTATATAGGGATAAATTTAAAAACTGTCAATAAATAAGTATAACAAATTAATTTTAATCTTAAAAAAACTTCTAGTGTGAGTGAAGGGTTTTTCGAAACCCCCCCTTGCCTTCCAACTTGGTTTCTTTGTTCATGGTTTCGACTACCAGGTAGCCGGAACCAGCGGCCTTGCTTTTCGAAGCACCAAGTCATCTTTACTGTGTGTAAGACAATCAGGTGAATTAAGCCTACAGTATCCTGACCAAACTGGAAACAACTTATACTATTTTTAAGCATGCTTAAGTAAGATTGTATATCATCTGTGTAAACCTTTTTTGGCCTTAGTGTATTACATTATTTTTTTATATTACAATTTATGTATTGTATCCTTGTTGGTTTTCACATAAATAAAAAAAATATAATAAAAAAAATATATTTTAGGTCTCATACAATTTTTAGACATAGATAGTAGAAAACAGTTTTTTAACACATCGAATTTTTTATGGTAAGTCAATCGCAAGGTCTATGTTGCGAACGTAGGAACGAACGTTGAGGCAAACAGCTAGTTTTTAAATTTAAAAATACTATTACGAACCTATTTCCGAATACATAATATTTCAACGGGAAGAACCTAATAGGTTTTGCGGAGGCGCCAGCGTCTAATTCCGGACTCCTCTTTTTTGCTTCATTCTAATCGATTTTGAAATAGATATCTAGAATAGCTAGCTACCTTACCGGCGACAGGCCTTAGCTGCGCTTCAGCCTTGCAATATAACTCGGCCGTAAATGGCTTCATTTCTGGCCTCGACAGTAATGTACTATTAAGTTCTTATGTTTAAATGTTTTTATTTTCCTCTCCATAAATTAAAAAAAATTGCCTCGGACCGCGCGCGTTTCGAAAAACATTGTTCCTCTCTTTATTTTTGAAATGAAAAGAAGTATTTAACAAAGGTAAAAGTTATAAATCCTATTCCGACTATAGCAATCTAAATGACACATGAAATTATACCTTTCGACCCTTGTATAACAAACTACTATTTCTATCCGGTGACAACGGCGAGGCGGCCCGGACCGTTCAAGAATTGCATTTCGTATGACAGATAAACGCAAGTAAATATATTTTAATTTTATTGTCAATAGTCATAATATTCTTAGGTTTTTAAAAATAATGATAATTATGAAGTGAGTTAAATAACACTAACAGCAATGAAAAAAATCATTTTTTAAGTAGCTGAAATGAAACGGAGCAGGCGCAACTCTATTAACTCTATAGACATTGCGCATGCTTATCTCCCCACTTCACTTCAGACTAGCCTCACTCGCCCACTCCCCACCACTGAAGTCGCATTTGTTTACCAATTGCTATGACTGACGAGCTACTCAGCCAGTCGTTCGGCCAGCTAAACAGGCGTAACTCGTTCGCCTCCAATTGGTATTCACAGTCGCGCGTCGCCAGCGACGCACGCGACATATTTCACCGCGTCATGACCTTATGACGTGATATTATGAGTAAAGCCGAATTCTCGGCGGAAGCCGCCGCACCCAGCGTGGCAATCCACGTGAACCACTTTGACGACCAAGATGAAGAAAACTCAAAGCTTCTCGGACTGCACGCTCCAATGCCGATAGTTACGCCCTCTGGGCAAATGCGAAAAGTGAAGAGCTTCACAGACACACACAGAATTCACGATATAAGAGATGCTTCTGGTGCAGCCTCAGCACGGTGCCTCCGGCCATATGACCGACATGAAGTTAGTGCTTTTCCTGAGCCCTCGGAAAGTGGTACTAATCACTATGGAGCTCCATCTGTACGATCTTTGGCTTCCATTGGAATGGGATGCACTGACGGTCGCAAAATGGTTATCAAACGTGTGCCAACATCACCTACGGAATTGTTTCATCTAGTGCGTCCTCCTACGTGAGTATCTCGATGTGCCCACATCCTCTGGCCTGCCATTATTCAATTGACTTAACTATCAGCTGCTCCATGTCCTGTCGCCTTTGTGGATAAAAATAAATGCATTAAAACGTAAACAAGCCATTGATACTATAAAATTGAAATCAAAACATTGCAGACTCTAGACAAAACGTATGAGACAAACCCACCTAACTTTAATTGTAATAAAGTTAAGTAAAGGCTTTTTCACTCGGATGCTATTTTAAGGTTAAAATAATTACATCGTTAAAAAATGATTTCTTTCCTTATAGAAATGATTGGCTTTGCGTGATTTGGAGCAAACGTAGAGCAATGTGAATGTTATATTAGAAGAATAGGTATAATTGTTTTACCTATTATGTCGGAATAATATACCGAATGATATTTAGTATATTTCTTGAGATTACATAGTAGTTAATGTGATAATGCTTTCTCATATGAACTTAATGAATAGAGACCGACAAGATAGAGCGAGATTGCATAAGTCAACCTAGGTTATCAAGTAAGTAATAGCTACTGCCGCCTCCACCACCACCATTATATACATTGCTGGGCTTGTTATACAATGTAGTATGATACAAAGTAGGTCTCTTATTACAAGCGTATATATTATGTACACATTGATCAAAAATCATTATTTAAATGCAAATAATAAAATGTTCTTTTGTTTCCATATTTTTTTTTTTTTCTCGTGGGATAATAATCATCTTCTAATCAATAAAATTCTGATGTCACATTGTTTGTAACAAAACTCCTTCGAAAGATTCGTATGAAATTTGTGTGTATATTCCGTTGGTCTGAGAATAGGAGTAAACAATTTTTATAACGATAAGAATGGTTCGGACCATATTTAATATGTGTTTGATTCGGCTATATAAAATAAAACCCATATTTTCACTATTTTCACCAATTAAATATCTACTGTATAATTGTTTTTGGCAAAAAACGGTTCGTTTTTTGCCAAAACAATTTTGTTGAGTATAATTTTGACGTGACAACGTCTTAAATTAGGTTGCGGCTGGGAGTCACTTATGAAAAAGTGTAACGCTCGGTAACGTTACGATGCGCTCACAATGAGAGCGAGTGAGAGGCACGCGTCCCCTAAGAGCGAGAGAGACAGACTCAAAGTCGTTGTCACGTAAAACTTTCGCCCGTATACCGACTTTACAGGCAACCAATTTTTTTATAAAGGATGAAATAATTAATACATTGTTGTTTAAATATGCTTCATATCAAACATTTTAATAAATCTGAAGTTAAAAGATTTACCAAGTTATCTCTAACTAGCAGACAAGTATTCTTTGACGACCATCACCTGGCAACAAAAACCAAAGGCTTGCCAAACAACCCAGTGGATCAAACCTTCAACTTTCTAATTATGTATGAATACAGTGGGATCCCAAAAGGTCTACCTCTCGACCTCAGACAGAAGACAACGAAGACTATTGTTGTAACCATGGATCAAAATATTTGTATACGTAAATCGATAAAACGTGCGCTAATACTATCAATGATAAATCACTGCAAATTCAATCGATAAATCATCTTATCGCATAAACCTATGCGCAAAATTTTTGTCTGGTACAAAAATAGAAGTCTTCAGTCAATTTTCAATGTAGGTGCTTCGGAAGGCACGTAAAGCCGTTGGTCCCGGCTGCCATCTGGTAGTCGTTGAAGGATCAACGTCAGAGTCCTAGAAGCAGTACTGAAGAACTCTGGCACAAGGGTGTGGTCAAGGTCAAGGTCAATTGACCATGTTACCTACAAAATAATGATGCATGAGGGTTATAAAGTTTGTATCTAATTGACCAAATTAGTAAAATTTCCTAAACCCTCTCTTTATCCAAGTGAATACAGTTGCAAGCATAATAAAATTATAACATCTTGTAAAATTAAATATGTTTCAAAACGGCTTTACTTAGCAGTAAAAAAGACATTTTACACCGAGTTTTAGAAACATAAGTAACATTATTAAAACTAGCTGGTCGGCGCATATTCACCGGTCCCTTAAAGTTACTACAGCATCTAGAAAAGGCTATCAAATGCAAATAAATATTTTTTTTTCTTATCTGACCAGTAAATCCAGTTAAAGGCACGCAACACAAGCAAATTCACAACAAACTTTTTTAAATAAGTATATATATCGTCTACTAGCTGTTACCCGCGGCTTCGCCCCGCATGGGACTCGGTTATATCGCGCCCAAAAGTAGCCTATGTTTGACCTCAGGTCGTTAACTACATCCCTACCAAATTTCATCACAATCGGTCCAGCAGTTTAGCCGTGAAGAGGTGACAGACAGACAGACAGACAGACAGACAGACAGACTTTCGCATTTATAATATTAGTATAAGTATATAAGTATATAAGTATATATTAGTAAATTAGTATATTAGTATGGATAGATAAGTAGCAGAGGATAAGTTCATGATAGTTTTTGTTGATACAATTTAAAAATATATGTTTATACAATATATTCTTAAATATACCACTCCCATTTTCCCCGTAGTTGTCGAAAAATCAACCAAGAGCAGAGTTCAAAATTTTGTACCTCTGATTCCACCAATTGAAGACGTAACGTCAAAAAGGAGGCATTTCATAAAAAATGGAAATCTTTTAATAGGTCTGTCATAATTTTATCTCATGAAAGTAAAAACAAAACTAAGAAATCCGATATTCTGTGCCAAAATATAAATAAGACACTTATATACTTAGTCAGGTTTTGAAAAGTAATTTTCTGGAAAAAATATTAAATATGTCAGTATAGTTAAAAAGCTGCTTAGCCTATTCTTTTATATGGTAGCGTGGCTTGACCCGTGCTTGAGCGGCACAGCACGTAGATGAAGACGCTGCGTTGGTTGTGTGGTAAAAAAATATAGGAGGACTTAATGCCATAAGGCATTCTCTGCTAGTGAAATCTTAGGACCAAGCAGAAAATCGTACAATACAAATAACAATATCTATGAGGCTATTTCTCTTTAACATACAGTAAATGAAATCGTAGAACAAATTTAAGTTTGCAATTAAGTATTGATGATGATGATGATGATGAGTATTACAGTAGAACCAATATACCTTACCTATGTATATTTAAACTTACTCGATATTAGGTATAGGTAAATAAACTACGTAAATAATAAAAATGCTGACGTTTTTATGCAGATTAAATTGAGTAGCCAGTGACAGGCAAGGGATTTTGAAGACAACCTGAAAATCCTGTATTACAAAGGATTATAGGGAGTTGTTAGCTCATGACCTTCAAGGCGGGAGTGATAAGGCTGCAACGCTATCTATGTTCTCACATATCTCGCATACGACATGGATACCACGATTGATCGTGCGGCCGGCCTTATCACTGCCTACTTGATAATGATTTTAAAATACGTTTTATACTTACGCACTGACAGCTAAGGATTTAGTTTTCAAAATTTATTTTTTTAGTGAATTATCGTGAAAGCATAAAAACATCACAAAAGTATGCAACAAAGACACACGGAAACAACAAAGCTCAAACTTATGCAATGAAATACAAGTCTAATGAAACAAATCCATACTTCCATACTAATATTATAAATGCGAAAGTCTGTCTGTCTGTCTGTCTGTCTGTCTGTCACCTCTTCACAGCTAAACTGCTGGACCGATTGTGATGAAATTTGGTAGGGATATAGTTAACGACCTGAGGTCAAACATAGGCTACTTTTGGGCGCGATATAACCGAGCCCCACGCGGGCGGAGCCGCGGGGAACAGCTAGTATTATATATATTATAAGTCGATGTTTTTGTTTTGATCATTCTTAAATAATGGCAAAGGAACTAATGAAGCTCACCTAAACCATTCCTCGAAGCGCAACTCATAACCTAGTTTAATTTATTTCTACTTATCTGGTACATAACGTTTCCTAAACACCTTCTTAATTTCAACGGGATTGGATTAACGGTTCAAAATTTATCGCGGAATATATTTTATCACTATCACTACATAGTATAAACAAAGTCCCTATGTCCATTTGTATGCTTAAATCTTTAAAACTACGCAACATATTTTGATGCGGTTTTTTAATAGATAGAGTGATTCAAGAGGAAGGTTTTTATGCCCATGCGAAGCCGGGGCGGGTCACCAGTTATACCATATCTCAAAAACTACTATACCGATTGCGATACCAAACGAACGAAAATTTTATGAACGTTTCCTACCCACCTAAATTAGGTACATCGAAACGGTTCGCAGAACATTTATTTTTACCTTAATGACAAAATCTCAAAAACTTCCGAACCGATTTTATGTCTAACGAACTTGAAAATTTTATGAACGTTTACTACGCACTTTCTAAATTTCATCGAAATCGGACTAACGGTCCGAGAGTTATCGCGTACATACAAAACATGTTTTTTCGCCCCAACTTGAATTGTAGCCCTAGCTCGCTCGGTCAAGTATGTACTTATAGATGCATAATAAATGTAATCTTGAAATAAAAGAGACAAACAAACGTCCGTTCCTCATAAAATGTTTTTTAATTGTCCAATAATCATGTCTTGATGTACCGCAGAGGAAAAGCCTTTTAGCTCTGTGATGTCATATAGAGGTAATCCGCTATCATTGTAGGTCATCCGTCTTTAATCCAAACAACATGCTTTATCAAGGTTAAATATAAACTAGACGGAATATTTCATTAGGTACTTTAATCTTTCATGGTGAAATTAAATTAGAAATGGTATTGTAACCATATGTAGAATTAGGAACAAAAAAGCAATTCTATGATTCTAACGATATTTAAATAAATAAATTAAAGCACAGGGTCTTTTTCTCAGATTTTATTTTTACTTTCTTTTTTGTGAGTCGTTTCTCACAATATTTTATTTGTCTTTTTGTCTGTTTGTGTATCTTACTATAACACTAAATATTTTTAACCTATTTATTACCACCAAAACTTAAATTCGTGATCAATTGGTCTATAATATACGGATATACTACATACAAAATCCATACTAAATATTATAAATGTGAAAGTCTGACTGCTTCTTACTCTTTCACGACTAAACCGCTGGGCAGATTTTAATGAAATTTGGTATGAATATAGTTAAGGACCAAGGGTCGAACATAGGCTACTTTTAGGCGCGATATAACCAGCATGTGGCTGCCGGCCAAACCGCAGGCAACAACTAGTGTATAATATCTTGAGCTTAGCAGCACTTTTCTGCAAATTTTTTTTCTACAACAAATATATTTTGTTCTTATGCCTCTTTTATATCCTGTAAGAACTTTATTATTTCGCTTTTCTTATTGAAGAACAGAAACTAGTAATCTGAATTAAAATACTAGGATGACAGGTTTGCACAAATTACAACAATGAAATAAAATATTTGTTAGTTGTATTATTTTCTTCACATGGTGACGTTATCTCTGTATAATATTTCATTACTTATATCAACAGTGTCATTTAATTTTAAACCCACACATCATATACGAACACATTATCTTAGACATTTAAATCTTTTGTTGATTTGTTTAATACTAAACGTACTTGCTTCTATTTGTTACCCCAAATTAGATATTATTATTCGGCATCATTCTACGGTCATCCCTGTCACACCTGGCAATATAAACTGAATAGTTTTATGATGCCTACAGACAGCAAACTAGCTTTTCAATGATTAACAGAAACTCATCAACTCGCGATAACGATGTATAATTTTATGGCATTAATAAAAAAAAAAAAAAAAAAACAATAGCAATTTTTCATTTTTTTATAATGGGAAACTTATTGTGGCAATTAGACTCATGCTTTACGGATTTATCAATAATTCTAAAGGCTAAAATATACCTCTAATGTATATGAAAAAATATTATCATCACAGGCCACCGGATGAAGATACAGCATCACATGAAACCTGTGAAGAAGAGGAGGAAGATGAAGAAGACCCACACTTGAAACCTCGAAGGCCATTTTGGGCGAATAAAATACAATTTGTTTTGGCCTGTGTTGGATACTCAGTGGGACTGGGCAACGTGTGGCGTTTCCCCTATTTGTGCTATAAAAGTGGTGGTGGTAAGTAGACTTTATGTTAGTACATCACATACAGACTCATATGTATCTCTATCTATCGCTGGTCTACTTGAACTCCCTTTGCGAGTTAACTTTACCATTATCCGTGGTCTGTGGTCATCAACTCTGCTGAGATTAGCTCGATAAAAGTCAAACAAAAACAAAGATTTTTTTGTTATAAATAATAACCATGTATGGCATATACGCATATAAACTATATTATATGTGTATATAACTAGATACGATACAAGTACATACTGTTAAAAGCTGAAGGTACAGTACTGCACTGCACCTCACAGCTTTTTATACTAAGTATAATATGTAATAGTAAACTATTACAATGTGGAAGAAAGCGTAATATTATAATTGTTTGTTACTAGGATGGCGAGTACGTGCTCTCACAGAAAAGTGTTAAACTCTAAACCAATCCAAACAATATTCTTGCCCAAAATGTATTTATGTAGGGGTATTCAACAATATTTTATTCTGACAAAAAATCGCACAAGCTAAACGAATGTGTCTTCAAATGATTGCCTGTGTAAATTAAACTAATTAGAGCGACAAAAAGATCGTGATGGTCGTGGCATTGCTACTTTACTAGCTAACTACGTGAAAACAAGTTCTGGTGACAATATTATACATAAACATCATCATTTCAGTTACGGTAATCAACTGGAAGATATAATCCTATCCTACTAATCCTACTTCACTATCACTATCACTACATAGTATAAAACAAAGTCGCTTTCTCTGTCTCTATATCTCTATGTATGCTTAAATCTTTAAAAATTCGCAACGGATTTTGATGCGGTTTTTTTAATAGATAGTGATTCAAGAGGAAGGTTGTTATGCCCATGCGAAGCCGGGGCGGGTCGCTTGTCACTACATAGTATAAAACAAAGTCGCTTTCTTTGTCCCTTTGTATGCTTAAATCTTTAAAACTATGCAACGGATTTTGATGCGGTTTTTATTTTAAATAGAGTGATTCAAGAGGAAGGTTTTTATGCCCAGGCGAAGATGGGGCGGGTCGCTAGTATATTATAAACAGTTTGTATAGAAGTTTGTTAGTCTTTCACAGAAAAACGGCTACACCGATTTGGCTGAAATTTGAAATGGAGATTGCTTAGACCTTGGAACAACACATAGGCTATATTTTATCCCGGGATTCCCACAGGATTGGAACCCCGGGCAACAGCTAGTTTAAATATCTATCCTTTATCAATTTATAATGGATTATCATTTTTTGTAATTTATATAATTTGGTATTACTTCAAACTGTGCATATAATTTATATTATACTAGATGTCCCCGCGGTTTCATTCGAACGTAGTGTTCGTAGTGTGTTTATTCCTATAGCCTTTAACCTTCCCCAAGAGTTTTTTATATGCAGAAAGGATTTAAATGAGATTAGTATTTCTCAAGTTATAAGCGTTCAAACAAACAAACTGCTCAGTATATATTAGTATCTATAAATATCTTTTCGGCATTCTTTAAGTACTCGAAACCTTTTTGTGATATGCAAAAGAGATACTTAATTATAAAATTGATTATGGACTCATGGTACACCAATTTGGAGTTATACTTACCCGGCTTGATTACATATTCTTCACTTCTGAATCATTAGATACGACGCACTCTTTTATTTTTAAATTCAAGGTATTAGATAACGAATATCTACTTATAAATTTATTATAGGTACGCATTTATATTTAAGACTAGCTGTAGCCCGCGATTTCGTGCGCATGGGCTTCGTTCCCGTTATCGTGGAAATTCCGGGAATGGCTCCCGAAATTTCCGCGGGAATTGCCCGGGAATCCCCCTTTTCTTTAATAGAAAGTTTGTCATGACAATAACCAACACAAAAAAAGTATTATCCAATTTGGTGCATTTGTTCAAAATCAGACATGCCTCGAGTTCATTCAAATAGCGATAACTTTTTTTTAATGAACCAATTTTAATGAAACAAACTTTAGATGTCCTTCCAAGTTAAAACAAAGCAATTGGTGAAAGTTTTAAACAATACGATTTAGCATTTTCGGAGATAAGCGTGATCATACATACAGACAGACGAGAGACAAAAATTTAATTTCTTTTTTTGCTTTCCATTAATAATTTTAAATATCCCTCTATCCATTTCAGTCAAATACATGTACAGACAATATATGTATAGATAATTTGTCACTAAGGCTTCATTATTTAGATGATTATAATAGTGTGATCATAACAAAATATGGTAGGTATTGTGTAAAGGTAGATACAAATTCTGTCTGCGATTATTGAAAAAAAAAAAGAATTAGTATATAGTATCCATATACGTTATATAGTCACGTGTATAGTGAAAACCTGGTACAGATGTTCGATGAAACCTAGCACACCGAAGAAACATATAGGATATTTGTTTTGCATCATAGATATCCTGAAACGTTTACAGCCATTGGAAACGACCTCTGTGGTCTAGTGCTCAGCATGCCATTCTGACACACCCACGCCAGTAATCCCAGGTTCGATCCCCGGTCAGGTCAACGGAAAATGAAGTTTATTAAATTGACCTGGGCCTTGAATGTTTTTATCTATATATATGTATTTAATAAAATAGGGCTATTCCATAAAACAAGTCTTGAACTTAGCTAACTCAATCTGTGTAATTTGTCCATAAGTATATATTTTTTATTAACTTATATTTAATATCAATAGTAGTTTATTCGATATTTATCCGTGTAGATCCTCTAATGTATATATCTCGAAGAATAAAATCGTGATGATCTCTATTTGTGTCACATGCGCTAAGTGGATACTATTGCCACTTTGGCATTAACACGAACCAACAACAACAGCCTGGTGTGAATTACTTGTTGATACTCTCGGTAAACTGACACCGCACGTGTTTACTCGCCTAGAGATATCATATGATTTATCACGTATTATAACAAGCATTTAAGGTTATTATTTCACAGTGTGATTAGGGAGAGGAAGAACGCTGTAAATTTAGAGAAAACAGTACCTACGGAAGTTATCAGTTATCGGGCTATTTGGCTAATCGACCTGGAAGTTGCTTCTTAAGAAATTATTAGATCAATTCAACTTAACTGTAGCTGAATAAGTGGAGGTCGGTGCCTAAGGCGCAACTCGACATCAAAAGGGATCGAGTTTGGAAATTATTGACTACCGCAGTCTTCTTACTTTTTGACGAATGTTCCAGTAGTTACCGGCAAAGGATTACATAATAGTTAATTTTAGTTACCCATATACCTACATGTTTTTACCATGGAGGGTTCCTACAAGAAAACTAGCATAAGAAATAGTAATTGATTGCTTAGCTTTAAATCGCAAAAATTCAAAACAAAATTGCACATTTAATTAAAAACAAATTATTTACTTACCTCTTAATTGCTTCGACTTGTACTATATTGGACAGTTTTTTTCTGAAAGAAACCAAAAGTTTTATTTTAAAAATATAATACTCACTTACATAGTAATATGAAGTCTGTACATTCATATTTGGTCTTACTATCTTTTTAATTTTCAGTGATTTCCATCTTTATTTTTAACCATCATCGGTTTGTACATATATTCACATATTTGGTGGTGAACTCAATTAATAACTGGTCCTAAAGAGACCAGAAAAAAATTTGTAATACTTAATGTTTTTGTTTCAATCTTGTCTTCTCTAACACCTTATTAACTAACTTCTCGTCACAAATTTAAATCTTTTAGGTTTATGTACTGTTATTTTAACCTCAATTACTATTATGAATTCTGTGCCTCAATTATACTGTTGAATAAATAATCATTGATTGTTGGTTATTATTATATTAAGTAATGAAATAATATGTATTATGTATAGGTACAGGTAACAAGCATTCGCAACAAAATATAAGGGGTAATTTATAGGGAGAGTTCTAAACCCAGTTTTAACAGCCGAGTTGATACCTACTTTATTCATTGAGACATATAACAATATTTTTTATTTTCACTTAAAACTTCTGGGTATAAATTGACTGCCAACATTTGTCATATGGGTATTTATCACAAAGCTGACTAATACAGTTATAGGTAAACTGATAAGTTTTCGTAGATATTTAAACAGTAATTGTGATAAAAGATATGTCTTGGACTTAACACAGGTATATATAAAGAAGTAGTTGAAAAAATATTTTATATGTTATTATATAATAAAGAGCCCAGCTAGTGCTGGTACTTGATATTAAAACACCTACGTTTAATCCTTACTAATATTTTAAATGCGAAAGTTGAGTTTGTTTGTTTGTTTCACGCTCTATGTAGTAAACTAATATTCCTGAAATTTCGCATACCTTTCATCCCGGAAAAAGAACTGTTCCCGAGGGATTTTTACGCGGGCGAACCTGCCGGTAAAGTCTAGTCTAAAATAAGTAAGGTTGATGTTAATATAAATGATGACCAATATGACCATGAACTTAAATTATCGTCAAGCCAATTACCAGGTTAATTGAACTAGTTCCAGTGGGTCACACATTGATAGCAAGCACCATATTTACATTATACCTACGTCTAATTAGAGACGAAATCGCAAACACTAAAAACATCTTCGAACTCATTAGGATCTACAAATGAATATACCTAACTCACTATTACACTCAATTTTTTTTCTTAATGGGCAGCAGTCACAATGTAAATGATAAGTTACTTATAGGTAAATCATAGTTTGTAATATATATTTTTTCCTTTTGCTTCAGGAGCTTTTCTCATTCCTTACTTCATAATACTCCTAGTATGTGGCGTCCCAATGTTGTTCATGGAGTTAGCAATAGGACAGTATACAGCGCATGGGCCGATCGGCGCCCTCTCTCAAATATGTCCACTATTCAAAGGTAAAGATTTTTTATAAAATTAGTAAGATACACCTTTTTGTTTTTCTATTGAATTAATGAATGATACCCACAATACCCTCATAAATGTATCATCCCCTAGGTATTTCTCAACCGATCGATTGTGTCTATCTGATCGCACAAAAAGTTGCATCAGATTGCATAAAACAATCGTATTTGCTTGCATTTTATTAATTATAATAATGTGATTTATTACAAATGGAATGATTCATATTATTTTAAGGTTTTTTTTAAATAAAATTTTAAATTTTTTTTTTAAGCATTTTACAATTTTATGCATCGACATATTATAAGTAATTATTTTCCTTTTTTTGAAGACTACTTTGCAAGTATTACAGTTTACGCATAATATTTCGAATGAATGAATGAATCTTTATTACTATTGCTCACAAAAAACCTACTTGAAGCAAAATAAAATAGCAGTCGTATTTACGAGTATTGTAACTACTTTATGTTATCGTGCCGCACTACAAAAAGTATCTGCAGATACACCCTTGTGAGTTTATAATAATGTCGTTTGTTAAAGGTGCTGGCCTGGCAAGTGTGGTGATCTCGTTTCTCATGTCTACATATTACGCTGTTATCATTGCTTGGGCAATCTACTACTTCTTTACATCATTTAAGTCAGAAGTGCCATGGGCTAGTTGTTCCAACCGCTGGAACACTCCTCAGTGCTGGGTGCCAAATCACAACATCAGCAAACCTAATGGATCTCAGACACCCACCGAACAATTCTTCGAGTAAGGTTTGATTTTTGTTGTCTAAATAAATTAATCCATTCGTAGATAACCGATAACGGATATCATACAGATCGCTCTTTAAACGTGACTCTGACGTCAGTATTCAATAAATAACGATGTTTTTAAACAGCGTTTTTTTTAAATAAGTAACGAAGAATACCGAATTCCATTGCATACCTCATAAAAAAATATATTTTATTACATTGTTTTCAGGAAAAAGGTCTTGAGCATGAGTGACGGTATTGAGTGGCCCGGTGGCATGCGGTGGGAACTGGCAGCTTGTTTAGTCTGTGCTTGGCTTTTAGTTTACTTTGCCATATGGAAAAGCATCAAATCTTCAGCCAAAGTTAGATACATCACCACGACATTACCTTTTCTCCTAATCATAGTGTTTCTTGGCCGATCTTTAACACTTGAGGGTGCAGACAAGGGGTTAAGATTTTTTTTTAAGCCTGAATGGGAACTATTAAAACAATCGAGACCATGGGTTAATGCGGCATCACAAATATTTAATTCTATTGGCATTGCATTTGGTTCAATGATAATGTTTGCTTCATACAACCGATTCGACAATAACTTCCTCCACGACACATTGGCGGTGTCTCTTATCAACGCAGTCACCAGTCTCATCGTAGGGATATTTACCTTTGCCACTATTGGGAACATCGCTTTTGAACAGAACACAAGTGTGAAGGACGTTATTGCAGACAGTAAGTATAGAATGACATCAAGCAATTATTAATTATGCAAAATAATAATATGTTTATTATATTTTTTTATTAGCTATATACGCAAATAAAATAAAAGAATGAATGATAGCAGCGTTTTCTGTAAATTAGACTTTAAATTTATTGTTATTTTAATTTAGGTACAGAATACCTTCTAACAAATGAATTGAATTTTAGGATTCTGGTTTTAATAAAATTTAACCAAAATCAATGCATTTTAGGTGTCAGCTCTTAAAATGTCGATTTCGTAAAATAACCGACATAATATTATTTCAGGCCCTGGACTCTTATTTGTCGTCTATCCACAAGCTATAGCAAAGATGCCAGCTTCGCAATTGTGGGCAGTGCTGTTCTTTTTTATGTTTCTTTGCCTTGGATTGAACAGTCAGGTAATTCACTTTTATATTCAATCATCAGTAGTTGACGACCTACCAAATATACCTACTCAAAATCGGTGATGCCGTATCGGAAGAGTTTAATAAAAAACACCGCAAAAGGAAAGTTTTATGTATAATATATATTAATTGATAATTTCAAATCAATCTCACTCAACAAGGCATATCATCAAGTTGACAAAAACTTACCTATTGGCTAGTCCGAAAAATATGAAACCGTTTTTATGTGTTATTTCGACTTAAGACGAGACCTTGGTGAACACTAGCGCCACCATCAGTTAAAAATCATTATTCAATCCGTTTCATGTAATTAAGGTTCTGGATCGAATCGACTGATTTCCAAACCAATCATTTTAGTTTTTTAAATCAAGTTTGCGATGATTTACGATGGAACAATTGAATCAACTGATTTCCAAACAAATCATCGCAAAAATATTAAGATGTTGATGACGCAAATTAAAAAAATTAAGATGATTTGTTTGGAAATCAGTCGATTCAATTCACCTTTCGAGTTTCATCCCTTTATTTGATGGAAAACCATCATGCGTGCATAAGCGTCTAATGTGTGCCTAAAGAGTATTATAATCTATATATATAAAAATCAATTGCTGTTCGTTAGTCTCGCTAAAACTTGAGAATGGCTGGACCGATTTGGCTAATTTTGGTCTAGAAATATTTGTGGAAGTTCAGGGAAGGTTTAAACGGTGAGTAAAGTGCAGGTTCAGGCGGTACGAAGTTCGCCGGGACAGCTAGTCCCAAATATAAATATAAAAAGCCAAATTACAGGAAAAATGAGCAAGCCGTTTACGTCATAAGTTGAACTTATATAAATTTCTAAAAATGAAGGTCATAGGTGTTCTCGCAATTAATTCAAAAATACATGCTTTATAGAAAATCTAATTACCGCAAACTGTTTCCTAAGCTTATTTCTCGAAATGATTTTCGAATTAGACACTTTTGTAAAATATTGGACTAGCCAATTGTTATTTACAACACTTCTGTCTGGAAGTTATTTATATAAACGAAGAGTATATCAAAATAGTGACAACAAAATCGCTTGTAGTATTTAGGTCACACTCATATGACATGTTTTGTTTTTAAATATTTTGTAACCCGATTCAATTCTTTGCAACACGAATTCTATTTATCATAAATGCCAAAGAGAAATCAATCAAAGGATATAATTGATTTGTATGTTTGTATGAATGTAAAAGAGGATTAATTAACATGGATTTTTGATAAAATGTATTTTTGCGTAGTGGTATTCAAGTGATAAAATTATTATTTATTTGCATGTTTCAGTTCGCTATAGTTGAAGTGGTCGTAACGTCAATACAAGATGGTTTCCCAGATATAATTCGAAAGAAACTGGTATACCACGAGCTATTGGTGCTGTGTGTTTGCGTCATCTCACTCTTCTTCGGCATCCCACATATCATACACAGCGGCATATACGTATTCCAGTTAATGGACTACTATGCCGCCTCCCTCAGTATTACTTATCTCGCTTTTTTTGAAGTCGTAGCCATAGCGTGGTTCTACGGAGTTGGAAGATTATCACGAAACATAAAACAAATGACAGGTGGGTAAAAATAGTAGATTGTTATACAAGGGAGGAAAGGAATAATTCCCGTGCGAGGCATTATTCCTTTTACCCGTGTTAAACACTCTACTTTTAATTTCGAATATAAGGAAAGTAAAAAAAGAAATTTTTCTAAAATTAATAATAGTAAAAACATGAGTAGTGCCTTCTTAAATGATATTGTGTTGGTAATTTAGTTTTAAATTTTAAATATAGAATCATACCGCGCGCTTCTTGGGGGCCTCTCAGTTCCGCTTAAGATCAGCGCACACCAAGAGCACTGCAGAGGGGTTACCATCAATGGTTTTAGCGAGTTTAGTTTTATCAAAAAAAAAATTAAAAATTAAATAAACCTCTTAACGCGATGTTCAGGACCGTCGCGTTTGTACATGTGTTTATTTTTCACTGTATGCCCATATTCATGAAGTTAATATTTTTGTTATCAGAAAATGCTTTGCTCTTAGTGTGTGCTGACCCTAATAAATATTTTTTAAATTAACACTGGCAGTTTATACTTTTGTTGAAATTTTTTGTTGCCGATTTCCTTCTTAATTCACTGGCAAAATTATGTTCTAATTTTGAAATTTCTTTCCCGCCCTAAGGAAGAAAGTGATTACTATGGGTTTTTCGGCCCGTGGGAGGGCATGAAGTGTTTTCCACCCTATACTCAGATCAGGAAAACACTACTTTCCGAGTATGAGAAATGAAAAGTTAATTTCATGTCCCAATGGGACTTGTTTTTCTCCATTGTACAAGTAGCAGCGAGACATCTCACTGGGTCTAAAATAAATCTCAATTCAACCCAAGATTATTAACTTCACTTATTAATTATGTTTCACTTTCATCTTAAATCAGTTTAGAATTTAGATTATTTACGGAAACTAATTGTGCCCTATTAATGCCGGTAGTGATTTTATGCGAAATATACCTACATCTTCGCTCAGCCCGACAATAGTGTAAGTAGGTAGATATGTACTAAAAATATCTACTTCTCTCGTAACCGCGTATTTTTTCCTACGTCGTTGGTTCGTGCGACAATATGCCTTCGGCAATTTATATAACACTTTAAGTTTATGAAATCACGAAGCCGTTTGTAAACGGACGAATCATACAAATTACCTGCGACATATACAACACATATGGACAATATATCTACAAAAGGGCGCCATTCAATTTAAAAATAAGAATTGAGCAACTAATTTTAAATCTGTAGGTCAGTCTCGATTTTTCCAAGTAGGTACATAAGCAATAGACATTAGATTAGACATCCATATATGGAAAGCATTTCATACTGAACTCTGTTACTGGCTGTACTTAAATATTTTTTTTGAATTGGTGAGTATAGTGCTTAGTTATATCACAGTCAGTTATATCACTATAGAATAATATATTAGCAGTTATATCAACAAATCCAAGCCGCCTTTCGTGTAAGAATGCCCGGATGCAAATACACGAATTTCCAACTCCGTGTAGAGTTCGGGTTGCTCTACATACCTACTTATGCCTGGAAAAGATTGCAGTGGAATAAGGCTGTTTTTGTGAAAACAATCTGTATGTATTTGTTTTGGTGCCGAATATAGTCTGATTCATTAAACCAAACAACTTAAAACTTTGCACTGCATCTGTACCGGTAGAACATTTTGCTCTACTTTAATATAGGTCCCGCCTACAAGCCCATTACTCTGATGATGTATCCCGAACAATGTCGCTTAACAAGGTTATGTTTAGTAATGGCAGAGAGCATTGTCCATATACGAGGTATGGTGTAAACGAGGTTATTTTACTCAATGAACTTCCGCATTATTATATCGACGATATTATAATCATTTATTTTGTCATCATCGTTTTATTTGGTAACAAAATGCTGTTTGTAAATTGTTATTACTTTCCAAATCTTTCTAAAAACAACTATATTATATTTTTACTTTTTTTTCAAGATTAGATATTGTGTAGGTACTTTCCTAATGTATAAAAATTTGATAAAATTAAAACTGTAAAGAACACATTGTGCGCTCTAAGGCTTGATGTTCTTTTGTTATTGAAATCTATAAGATTCATACATGTTTCCGCATGGTTCCTACACGAATATGCCACATAAAAATAAATTATCTATTGTGTCTGGATTCTGCGAGTCGATGGGTTAATAGGGTTCAATAATTTTTTTGACAAAATCTATCCAACAAACCCAAACTGGTATACTCAAATTGCATTGACTAAAAAATAAAATGTTTGTTTTTAGGTCGTTACCCGTCTTTTTACTTCCGTTTCTGTTGGCTTCTGGCTACTCCCGCACTGCTACTAGCTCTTTGGGTGGCCAGCTTAGTGGACTATACGCCACCTAGTTATCGTCAGTACCAGTATCCTGTCTGGGCGCAGGTTCTGGGATGGACGATTGCCTCGCTTTCACTTTTGTGCATACCAGTATATGCGGTAGTCATGGTGATAAGATCACCAGGTGATAGTTTGGGAGAAGTAAGTTTATTTCTAGTTATATTAATCGATTTTATTAAGTTATACAAGCTGGACGCAAATCAACTGCAAATATTTTAAGGGCAGATACAGACCACTACAATGAACAACTTTTCCAAATAATCTTATATCGAAATACGAATTTTTATTTTTCACTTTCCATACTAAACTAGATCAGCTGATTCTCAATTTGTATGGGAGGTTAATTTTTTTTTCATATTTTGACATAAGTTTATTTGGGAAAGTTGTTCAGTTTAGTGGTCTGAATCTGCCCTAAAAATATTTGCAGTAGATTAAAATTCACCTTATATATTAAGTTCAATTTTAAAAAGTTACCTTTTTTAAAAGTGCTTCTGAGGAGGGAATAGGGAGAGAATATGGAAATATACTAATATCTATCTATTTACTAATATCTATCTTTATACTAATATCTATCTATATACTAATATCAAATAGGTACTTTTATAATATTTTAACCTTATCAAATGCCCTACCTATTTAATCAATCAGAAGAATTATCTTATACTTACCAATACATTTCACGTAGGTATATATTAATGTCGGCAATACATTATTTTTACAAATGCAAGATGATAAGATAAATATAATACATAATATTTTTATTTCAGAAATTACGCAATTCCATACGCCCAACATCAATATGTGATTGTGGCGTCAACGGATGTGATATATGTGGTTCAGAGTCGGATCACGCAGACGACAAAACGAACATAAATTAATCTACATGAAGGTGGAACTCGACCAAAGCATTCAAAAATATCAAGAATAACACGACGAAAGAATAATGCAGTAAAATTTTGATTTAAATTAGGTCCATGTTATTCATAAAAATTTATTTGTTGCGACCGGCGCATTCGAACTACAAATCCTACATCAATTAGTAATGTGGGTGACACAGTAGGTCTGTATCTACCACTTGTCAGCGCACACAACTTCAAACTACTCGAGATAACGAACATTAACAGAAGTTTACAAGACCTACATTAACTATAAAAAAAGCGATAGAAGACTTACTTATCTACGATACGAAATTAACTATTAATTTCGTTCGATTACGTTTATAGGTATTTTAATTACAGATATCTAAATAAGAGCTCAACTCTAAAATTTTAGAAAGATAGACCTCTACACAAGACGATGCCTAATAACAATAACAAAGAAAGAAGTATTTTACGGCACATTTTTTTACATGAAAAAAACTACTACCTACGAGTAAGACGTAGGATTCAAGATTGCGGATCTAATGTGATGTCCGCTCTTATTTTTTTTTTTTAAATCTTGTCATGGAATATAAAGCAAAGCTACGTGCATAGTACCTACATACACAATACGGGCTGGTGAACCCGCAGGACATAGTTTCCTATATCATAATATATTGTGTACTAGTTAGCTTTGGCCCGCGGCTTCGCCCGCGTGAACTTCCTTCGGGAATAGTGCTTTTTTTTCCCGGAATGAAAGGTGCCCTAATAAGTCCTCTTTAATAATTCTAACTACTTATGTGTATGCAAAATTTCAGAGATGCTGACCCCGCAAACGTTGTTACGCCATATAAATTATTTCTAGGTTAATTTAAGGGTGAACAACCCTTATCACTTAGGGGTATGGAAAATAGATAGTAGCCGATTCTCAGACCTACTGAATATGCATATAAAATTTGGTAAAAATCAGTAAAGCCGTTTCGGAGGAATAAGGTAACTAACATTGTGACACGGGAATTTTATGTATTAGATATTATATATGGACAAAAATGTGAAGAATTTGTAAAACATATCAAAAATTATTATTTCAAGTAAAACTTGTGATCAAAGACATTCCAGTTTTAGGTAAAAATAATTAGATTTAGGTAAGAACCTTTTGAAGGTGTTTAGAAAATGAATAAGCTATATTTATTTATTGAAGTACATAAGTAAACTGTTGTATTATTGTTTAAAAGTAGCAATTTATTTATGGTTGTGTTGAGTAAAAGAATTTGTTTAATATGTGAGTCAGAAAAAAGCTCATAAATGCAAGCTTTCACGATATTGAAAGATTTACCATGTTATTAATAAGATTTACACTTTTCATATCATACTTATTTTTTTTAATTTAGTATTTACATTTAATTAAAAATTAACAATATAGTTTTCAGATTTATTCCTGAATTTGTGATGTATGACATTGCTTGTACCATCATGATTCTAGATCAACAAGAAATACCGTATAGGTTTGATTCCCTTATCACAAAATTTTTGGATATTGTAATATTAACGATTTAAGTTCACAAATTTTTTTAAGTTCATACCTTTAAATGTTTATGAGAAAAATAAATCCTAGACGAACAAACACAAACAACAAAGTTATCCTAAAAGGGTTCTATGTTTGCCTTTAGGGGTAGTTTAATCCTAAGAATGTGCTGCAATTTTTAGATCTTTATTACTCATAAAAGTATTGGACTTGACAGATTTGACTAAATGGATGTAAGAGAGAAAATAACATTGAGCGATATCTCCGGTTACTCATGTCGTTCAACAAATATTGCCTAGAGAGTCTAGTGATATGCATCTTAATTTCTATTTTACCTTTAAAGTATACCTACACAACACAATGAATAAATTACAAAAAGAATAATTAGTTACCAGTGTAAATATCGAAAGTGTACATACATTACAAAATTATTTGAATAAGTTTAAAATAAAATACATGAAGAAGCAAATATTAGTTTCATTTATTACTTACTTATAAAATACAACAAACTACATACTAAACTACTTTTTTCTTTTCTTGCAACTTACTTCAATATCTTCATCGACTTCATCACTCTCGCCTTCATCCTCTTCGGCGACATCACCTGACATAAAAAAAAGATAATTAAGACCACATACTTCTAATATTACAGAATACAAAACTAGTACAGATGTTCAATCGTATATGAAGAAAACGCGCCAGCTTATATTATTCTGTAATCTGTGCTGTCTGGTGTTCATACAAAAATTACTAACGCCATCTATCGATCCCATAAGACACTGCCTTGCAAAATCCAATATTTTATTAAGTAAAGAAAAAGAAAAGAGGGTTGTTGCTTTTTTTCAACGGTGGCACCTTTCTAATTCACATTTGAACATAGTTTTTGGAAAATGTAGTCAGTAGTACCATGAGATTTCATAAACACATGCTAGCAACTGTGTAAGCGATTTTGTAAGACAAATCTCTTGATAACATAGTCACTAGCATCTGCGTTTATGAAATCTACACACACACACACGTCTACCATAAGATTTCATGGAAACGTACTAATTAATTTATGTGCGTGTGCTCTGAGGGCCACTCTCTCAGAATTCTTTGAAAACAGGCTCAAGATTTAGTGATCATTCCCAAAGAATTGTGAAAGTTGGAACCAGATTTTGTGAAAATCAAATAAGCGAGTTATGGGCTTTAAAGTTGGACCCTCAGTCCACACATAGAGGTTTGAGGGTCCACTTGTACCGGATAAACTAAGGACACTAAAGAAAAAGTCTTTACGCCAAAATTTAAGATAATGCCAAACAAAAATTGCGGAAACAAGATATTATAGCAAAACATTGTATTATTTTCTATATCTCTGTTCAAAATGGACCCTCACGTCGAAAGTTTATTACGCTAATAATAACAAAATCATTAACTTTTGGCTACTCTTTCAAATCTTATATTATAGTAAATAAATTGTGAAATTTTGTGAAAGCAATAACGGATCACGATATCACGTTGGTTAAAAATTATCACCTTGTTAAAATTCGGACCCTCAGTCCTCAACTTTTTTGTTTTCATTTTTGTTTCGCTTAATGTATGATAGCTAAGAAAAACACAAAATTAACTCCGTTTGTAAAATAAAATGTGCTACAAATACAGTACCATTGGCTAATAAAAAAACCTTTTATTGTATAAGAAAATCAAGTTTTATTTTTATTATGTAAATAATGAAATAGGGTGACAACATTTTGCATAAGCCTGGACATAAAGCCTAGTGCTGCCCCTATTAGAAATAAATTATTTAAAGAAAAATAGAGATCTTTATTACAAAAATGGCTTTTGCAGAATGTAAATAAAATTATTAAATAACTGAATGGTTTATCTATCGATTTATTACAATGTACAAATATAACAGGTACTTATGCGTTAAAACATAGCAGATACCTGGGCGTGAAAAATCTGACATCAGTGTAGGCCACTTACACACATGAACACAATCAATATCTCAGCGGTATATTCCACTTTAGAAGAAATTTTATTAATATATTTGTGTGTAGTAGTAGTTGTTAAATTGTAAGTACATATCCAAATCAGACTTACTTTAATTCAAAAGTTTGATTTCCTTGACCGCGAGTATCTTGCTTGTACAAAGATATGCTTGCACATTAATTATAAATTTATTAATGTAATCCTCACTGTTACATAGAACTCGCATCAAATCCTTATCACCAATCACTTCCGATACACTCACATAAACGTTTGTTTACTAAACTAATAGGGACTGTTCTACTTAAGTAAATAAAAAAAAGTTCGTGTGTATTTTTAATTAATGTAGTGCTAATTCTGAGTGATGTTTTAGTTGTTAATGCTGGTTCAAAGTAATCATACACTCTGAACCAGCATTAACAACTAAAACATCACTCAGAATTAGCACTGTACATTAAAAATAAATGTGGGTAAAAACAAAATTATTGTCACCCTACCCACATACATTAATAGTCAATTTCAGTGTATATTAAAATTTGTAGTTTTAACGTAATTATTATAATTAACAAATAATATCAATTTGTTGCACATTTTTTTCTACAAAAGAAGATAATTTTGTGTTTTTCTTAGCTATCATACGTTATGCGAAACAAAATGAAAACAAAAAAGTAGAGGACTGAGGGTCCGAATTTTAAGAAGGTGATAATTTTTAACCAACGTGATATCGTGATCTGTTATTGCTTTCACAAAATTTTACAATTTATTTACTATAATATAGGATTTCAAAGAGTAGCCAAAAATTAATGGTTTTGTTATTATTAGCGTAATAAACTTTCGATGTGAGGGTCCATTTTGAACGGGGATATAGAAAATAATACAATGTTTTGCTATAATATCTTGTTTCCGCAATTTTGGTTTGGCATTATCTTACATTTTGGCATAAAGACTTTTTCTTTAGTGCCCTTAGTTTATCCGGTACAAGTGGACCCTCAAACCTCTATGTGTGGACTGAGGGTCCAACTATAAAGGCCATAACTCGCTTATTTGATTTTTACAAAATCTGGTTCCAACTTTCACAATTCTTTGGGAATGTTCACTAAATCCTGAGCATGTTTTCAAAGAATTCTGAGAGAGTGGCCCTCAGAGCACACGCACATAATTAATTTTACTAAAAATAATTACAATAATTCTTTTTTTATTAAACTAAGCCAGTCCAACTGCCATAAAAAAATACTCTTTGTGACTGTTTTGTCGTCTCATGGGAAGTCTCATTATAGGTTTATAATAAACTAGCTGTTGCCCGCGGCTCCGCCCGCGTGTAGGTCGCTTTTCGCGTAACCTGTGGATACTACAACTATCCAGACCTATAGTTAAATCTATAGTATCCTATTCCCGTGCCAATTTTATAAAGCCATTGCTACGATAATCAAGATCAAACTGAAAATATTAACATTCATACTATCACATCTTTGTCTCTAAAAGAGTAGACGCAGCCTATTGCGGGGTCATTTGGACCTAAAAGCCACTCCTAAAGTTATAGTGGGCGTGAAAAGTGGAGAAAATCTAATTAAAAAGTGATAAGTTAGTTAAATTAAACCGTATGTTCCGTTAAACAATAACTGAACTGACTTGCCGATTTGATTATTTTTTAAACCAAAGCCAAACCAAACCAACCAATCAATTCAAATAGCTTTCAATACAACACGACCGATAAACAAACCAACCAATAGAACTAAATCAACAACCAAATTTTTTTTTAAATAATTCAAATTAATTACCGTAAGGAAAATTTTCAATCTGCTATACCATATGCGAAAAAATAATTAAAATAAAGTCAGCGCCATCTATTGATATTTATGTAACTAAATTATACGCCCACACACATTCAATGTGTTATTTTATTAAAATTTAATAGAGACTGCAGTGTGTTTTTCTCTTTATTGATATCGATAAAACGAAGTAGAAATTCTAGCTTTATCTAAATTAAATACGTTTATGTAAACCGCATTCAACTCTGTTTAAAAGTTTTGAAGCAGTGCTAGAAGTAAACTTCAACTGACCATAACTTCATTTTCCCTTAACCGATTTTGACGAAACAAAGTTTTGACAACGCTCCTAATTATATGTTATCCACCTGTGAAAACCGCGTTCAAATCTGTTGAGTAGTTTTGAAGTTATGACGTACCAGATAGACAAAAATTCCAAAAATTGTTTTTTTTTCGGTTTCTGTTACTCTTCTTTAATCGCTCCGTATTAGTTTTATAGAAAAATATTTAATGTATAGACAATCGATTTTTACTGTCCTATTATTTGTATAGATAGATAAGTACAAAATACTGATATATTAACGGACTTAACGCTAAGAGCGTTCTCTACCAGTCAACCATTTGATTAATCTTCTTCTTCAATGTCGTCAATGACAAACTATTAGATTTGATTTGATTGGAGTTGCGATATCGTTTATCTGGAAATAAATTTGCAAATGAATTTATTCGTTTCTTTTCAAAATTAAAATAAAAGTAAGAAAATAATTCTAGAAAACAAATAAAAAACGAAAACAGAAAATTATTTTTTGTGGCAGGATTCGATCCAGCTACTTCCAGCTATTTCTTGAAACATTTCTTTACTAAAATATTAAAAGCAAAAATATAGAATTCTAAAAAACTAATACTAAACGAAAAAAAAGTAAGTAAAAAAAGTCATGTTTAGCAGGATTAGAACCCTCTACTCAAAAAAATAATCCGCGACCTCTACCGATAGGCCAACATGCGTTGTTAGTAATTGGCGAAATTTCAAATGGAATTTGTCTTCACCCCTTTTTTGGATGTAAGGGTTGGAATTGTGAACAACCCTTTCTTATGTGGGTAGTATATAGTATAATGAAGACAATAACTAAATTTCACGTTTATGGCTTTTATAGTTTCGGTTTTGTGATGATAAATTAGTTAACCTCCCCCTTTTTACCCCTTTAGAGGTTGAATTTCAAAAAACGCTGAAACACGTAATTATTTATTTTTGTTGAGAAGCATTCTTGCCAAGTTTCAAGTACATCAGTGAAGATTTTAATTTTTTTTCATACAAACTTTGCCCTCAATTTTAACCCTTTTAGGGGTTTAATTTTGAAAAATCCTTTCTTATCTGAGTACTACGTATTAACATAAAACTTCGGTCCAAATTTCAAGTTTATAGCTTTTATGGTTTAGGCTGGGCGTTGATTTATCAATTGCCCTATAGAAATTATATTAATCTACTGACTAATTAGAAATGAATACAAATATACTTAAAGACCTACAATTTATTTGAGAAACCTTACATTTAAGATATGCAACTAACTTATGGAAAATAACACAAAGATTTACCTATTTTCAAACTACTATTCGAAATTCGGAATCCGGAAAAATACTTTTCAAACTTAAA
Organism: Apomyelois bistriatella; assembly: GCA_947044815.1. Classification (NCBI taxonomy): domain Eukaryota; kingdom Metazoa; phylum Arthropoda; class Insecta; order Lepidoptera; family Pyralidae; genus Apomyelois; species Apomyelois bistriatella. The sequence continues at coordinate 7,992,685 of OX345690.1, forward strand.
TTAAACTAATCAATGAGTAGCCCAAAACGCAGACATTAAACTATACATAAAATATAATGCCGCAATTACCACTCCATACTCCAATCAATTCCAATTTAATTTTATTATTTTGTATTAAGCAGGTACCAAATCGTCTAAACACACAATCAAATCGGTAGAAAAGCAAAAAAAAATATTTTATTTATTATGAAATCTCAATTACTACACATGATGATTAAATGCGAACGACAAACCATATCGACTTTTAAAATGTATGGTGGCGCCATCTATTGACACATTACTGAACTCATAATATTAAAACCTTTGCACTCTATCTTCTATTATGTATATATGTTGTGTACATACAATACAATTCAATACAATACAATACAAAATATTATACCAAAAGACATTTTCAATTTTAATTCCATGTATCTCTCTCAAAAATGACAAAGTTTCATACAAACTGGCAACCCCTATTTCACCCCTATAGGGATGTTATTTTCAAAATCAGATTAATGCATTATTATTTTTTAACAATTAAAATTCAAATTAAAAATTTCATTTGTCTCACTTCAATAATGACAAAGTTTCATACAAAATGGCAACCCCTATTTCACCCCTTTAGGGATGTAATTTTCAAAATCTGATTGGTGCATTATTATTTTTTACCAACTTCAAATGTAAATTAATAATTTCATGTATCTCACTTCAAAAATGAGGAAGTTTCATACAAACTGGCAACCCCTTTTTCACCCCTTTAGGGATAAAATTCCCAAAAGTCCTTTCTTAGCGGACGTCTCTTAGTCACAATCTACCTTCGTGCCAAATTTCATCTTCATCAGCTCAGCAGTTTTGGGGATTTCGTGATGAGTGAGTGAGTGTTTTTCGCTTTTATATATATAGATAGATAGATAGATTCTTTTTTGCACCTTGAAAAATACAATAAGTCTGTTACAACTTGTTCAAGTGCATAATGACTTGGATGAAAATATCCTGACACTAGTTGTGTTCATTTTTTAAGCTTCAAAGATGTTTGTTTATTTGTAGACTTAAAACCAGGAACTGTAAAATGTCTGACAGAGCCGATTTTTACAAAAATTGTAGGGGTTGCTTTCCCTATTGTATTTTTGAAAACGGAAAAGTACGGAAAAACATAAGAAAAAGTTGTGACATATACATGTTACTCGAACTCGTGGGTTCTTCTCAAACTCTGACGTCAGCCAGAGTTGGGGGTAATGAGAGTATCTTCAGTGGTGAGGACTGCTTTGTTTATTTTATAGAACTAGCTGTTACCCGCGGCTCCGCCAGCGTGTAGGTCGCTTTTCGCGTAACCTGTGTTACATTGAAATGAAATGTCGCAATCGAAGTAGCCAGGACATTATTCAAATATAAAAAAATATCATGTTTCAGAGTTAAGAATCTCTTTGTAGACAACATTAGCAGTTCTTCCCTCAGAGGCTTATAAAAATAGATTTTCGGCGCTACTGACCCGCGAGCAAGACACATACAGTTGTCCATGCGAGAAACATCTTGTTGACTTGTCCTTAGGTCGATGCCAGCTGCTTTTAGGGTTTGTCCCTGCGACTTATTTTTCGTCATGGCAAAGCATACAGCAACTGGAAACTGGGTGCGTTTAAATTGAAAGGGGTAATTGTTGGGGATGAGTGGTATTCGAGGTATGTATACCGTTTCGCCTGAACCACACCCTGTGGGAATTTCGGCCTGTAATTAAGTTGCGCTGCAAAACCGTTACTTTGAGTCGGGTCCCGTTGCATAGTTTAGGCGGAGAAAGATTTCTTAGGAGCATAATGGGAACGTGGACTTTAAGGGTAATGTTATGAGCAGGAAGACCACTTGCAGCCAATGAACTCAAAAACTCGATAGGGTAGGTGGTAGCATCATCCTGATGCACAACACAGTTATATGACGTGTAAATCACTTCATCCCCGACAATTTACGCCAAAACCTTGAGTTTCGGTAAACGTTTTCGAAGCCCGAGATGACGCATGACGCTCGCGGACAACCGAGACTCTCTGTCAGAAGAAGTTTCTAAAGACCGAGAAAATGCATGGCGTTGCCTATTTTCATCGAGTCGCATCTGTCTATCCGCATTCGATTCTTGAGATCTAGCTAACCTTCTGCTTTTAGCTATTCTGGAATGATGCGACAGATTAGATCGTTTCCTCCTAGGCATTATTTAAAATAATTAAAATTCTTTATATAAGGTGAATTTAAATCAACTGCAAATATTTTAAGGGCAGATTCAGACCACTCAACTGAACAACTTTCCTAAATAAACTTATATCGAAATACGAAAAAATTTTTTTGACCTCCCATACAAATTGAGAATCAGCTGATCTAGTTTAGTATGGAGAGTGAAAAATAAAATTTCGTATTTCGATATAAGTTTATTTGGAAAAGTTGTTCCGTATAGTGGTCTGTATCTGCCCTTAAAATATTTGCAGTTGATTTGTGTCCCCCTTATATACGACACGATCGTATATTCCGTCAAACAACAAATTCAATATTCAATTCAAGCAAGACAACTAACAATAGCGAACCGAACCGTCCATTTACCAAACTAATCAACAGACAACAACCAAAGAACCACAAAGACAAAGATCATCAAATTTTTAATATGCACGGGTTAATTTCAATCTGCTATACCATAATGCGAAAACGTAACCATAGCGAGTTGTAAAGTAAGTCAGCGCCATCTATTAAGATTTTATGTTACTAAATTTACGATCAAATTCAATGTGTTATTTTATTAAAATTAATAGGTGCAGTGCGTGTTTTCGTCTTTATTGATATGGATAATATAAAGTAGAAATCCTAGCCTTATCTAATATAAATTAAACGTAAGTAAACTCATTAAAAGTTTTGAAGCAGTGTTTGAAGTAAATTTTCAATCGACCATAACTTCTTTTTCCCTTAACCGATTTTGACGAAACAAAGTTTTGACAACGCTCCTAATTATATGTAATCCAAATGTCAAAACCGCGTTTAAATCCATTGAGTATTTTCGAAGTTATAACGTACCAGACAGACATACATACAGACAGACAAAAATTCCAAAAACTGTCTTTTTGGTTTCTGTTACTCTTTTTTAATCGCACTCAATCAGTTTTTTTGAAAAATATTAAATGTACAGACACTCGCATTTTAGTGTCTTATTATATGTATTGATAAGACACTGATATGTACACGAATATATATTTTCTTTTTTGTGACACTCAATACGTTACAGATATTTTCTTTTGATTTAAGTATATTGTCTATTACAAAGAGGTTCTATTCTACTTTAACACTTTCCCTAAATCAATAATTCCCATCGCTTGACAAAGGGAAGAGAAAGTTGTCCGAGGTAACGCCTTAGTGAATATGTCGAATCATTCTCAGTAGTTCCATTGACTTCTATTCAGCTACTTGGTGTGTTGTGCCAATTTGTTCTACAGCAATAGCACATTCAGCAACCAACTCTCGAACGTCGAAATGTCGAATTCGGATGTGCTTATATCTCTTGTGAAACTCAGGATTGTGAGCAAGCCTAACTGCTGCTTCATTATCCACATGCATGCAACGTTGGAGTCTTCACTAGAGACGTCAATTCTTGCATGACTCTTGTTAGCCGAACAAGTTCCCTGGCACCTTCGCTCGCGGCCACAAGTTCAGCTTCAGTAGTAGATATGGCTACTGACGTTTGACGTTGACTTGTCCAAGAGATTGCTCCACCTGAATAGCAACAGACCACTCCTGTCGTAGAGCCTCCAGTCTCACGATCTCCTCCATGGTCTGCGTCACTAAAACCATCGAGTAATCCGGGCAAATGTCGCGCTCGATATTTAATTGAATAGGAGCATGTGCCTTTTATGTAGCGCCGGATCCTCTTCACATTGAGCCAATCTTCTTTCGAAGGCGATTCCAGTTTTCGAGATGCAACGCCTACAGCAAATGCGATGTCCGGACGTGTTCCGACCATAAGATATGCTAAAGCGCCTACAGCCTCTCGATAAGGAAATCTGTCAAGCTTACTCGTGTCTTATTCTATCAAATAAATAAAGCAGTCCTCACCACTGAAGATACTCTCATTAGGGGCTGTTCAGGGCTGTTTGCCCTCTTCAGCGACAAGCTGCCGCCGCCTGCAACAACAGGCGGGTCACAATTTGTGGTGGCCTTTGCGGCCACACTGGACTTCTAGTGGACTTGGGGGTTCGGGGCAGGCGCCGCTGCTGTGGCGGGACTTAGACGGCGGTCGGTGCGGTAATGGCTTCTCTCGGTGAGGATCTGTAGGCGCGGTCCGGCGGGCAGGCGTGCAGGGGCGCGATCCCCCTGAGGTGGGGTGCGCCGAGCGGTCCGCCCTGCCGTACATATTCCTGGCCAGGCGCAAGATGAACGCATCCAGGCCCTCCTACTTCAGATCCCGCTGGATCACGGAGTTCCTCACATAACGTAGGGCCCCGACGACCGCTCGGAGACACAGGTTTTTTTGAGCAGGAAGACGTCGTTTGTTGTTCTCCGAGCAGAGTTAGAAGGCAGAAAAAGATGCAGCCGAGGCACTCTCCCCTACCCCGGATGCCCTTGATAGCTGGCAACTGTTTGGTTGGCGGGCGCACAGTTGGAGTTTGGCGCGTCGGCGGCTTTGCGGTCGTTGGTTGTCTAGACACAGTTATGATGCTCTGATAGTAAACATATGTTGGAATGAAAAGGGGCAGAGCTACAACTCTGCCCCTTTACGGGGCAGAGTTGTAGCTCAGTTCGGCCCTTTCGGAGGGGGAAAGGGAGTGGGGGAAAAGGGGAGTATCAGGTTTTGTTAAAAAAATTTAACCTCTTTTCTGCCCTCAGTGTTTCTGGGTGTTCATAAAAAAAATTTACTTGAACCTTACTTTTTTTCTGCCCTAATGTTGATTCTGGGTGGTCATAAAAAAATAACTTGAACCTAACCTCTTTTCTGCCCACATACTGTTTCTGGTGGTCAAAAAAACATTAACTTGAACCTAACTTCTTTTGTATGACATGTTTACAAATATCTAATACCCCCTTTACGCGTCGCCCAATTTTGTTAGGACAGTGAAAAGGTTTCGATTTAAGAAAGTTGAAATTGAAAAGTTGATGGTCACAAGCTAACCTAATGGTATATAATATGTTACCCTAACGTATTTTGTGGGGAGCCCCCCCTTTGTGTCATACCCTAATGCCCCGTAGTGAGTCAAATAACGCATGATACATAGATATGAAATTAAAATATAATTTTTATTAATCAAATAAATAAACACATGCAACAGAACGCATCTAAGCCATTGTGACATGAGAGCTAAACGTCATGGCGCCTGTAAGCATGTTTATTTATTAATTTATATTAAAACTTCAGCATATTTTCCTCATGAACCATGAATTTCCGCAACTTAAAATTTTGTGTGGAGACCTCTATTTATGAGTTCTATCTATAAAAAAATTATATGAACTCTTAAATCAATGTCAGACATTGTACAGTTGAGCCAAAAACCAACTTATATTAAATAAAACAGATAGTAGGTGTACATATATATTATGATAAAAAATAGCTGGTTCGTAGATAAACACCCAAGATCTAGGACAATTTGCATAAATTCCATAATTTAACTTATTTTAAGTATTTGGTGATCGAACACAAAAAAGGAAAACAAACAAGACTTACTTGGATCATCACAATCTTCAATCAACTTTGTTAATGCAGTATTAATCTGGAGTCGAAATTCATTCACAGCCTTGATCATGCTAGACGGTTTCGTGTTAAGAATTTGTTTAGAGATTGTTTCCATGAAGTTTTTATTGTCAGAAATTGTTAACTTTAACTCAGCCATTGCGCGGTACTAATCACTCTTATTCTGAAATATTAGATAAAATTGAACATCAATCAATCGCTACATACGTTTGTGTTACTCAATTTTAAAATAAGGCAAATTTGAAAACATTTTCTGAGTTTATCCTTATCCTAAAAATGCGAAAATGAGTTTGAGAGAAATATTTTTTTCTTATGCTTTCAAGCCCTATCTACTACACCAATCTTCCTAAAATTTCGCATACACCTAGGTACCTATATAGAAGTATTGAGAAGGAAATAGGATACCTTTCATCCGGCGAAAAAGCACTGTCCCCGTGGGAAATTCACGCGGGCGAAGCAGCGGGCGAAAACTAGTATGAAGAACGGCCACCCCAGACCCAGTGCCCAGGCCCGGCAAGCCAAAATTAATATAAAATATAATTTAATTCAATTCTTATATTCAATTAAATTAATTAATTTATAACACCATCACATCTATGATAACACCAATACAAAACAAACAAAATTAAAGAGTAACAGTTATCACTACATATCTGACAATGACAAACAAATGACAGAACGACAGGACCAAGTGGATTACCACCATTCAAGGAGATTCCGACACCCATATTTTTAAACGTTGCCTCATAGGTCGCCTCCACTCAACCTCATTCGAGGACGCCTCAAGGAAGTCCTCCAACTATCCTTGAAAATGGTATTCTTGATTGTTTCCTTGAGCAAACTCCAGTGAGGTTGAGTCAAGGAATGACGTCCCGTTTCATTTCAGTATGTTGGTAAACCGATTAACTTTTTGACGTAAAGAGAGTTTTTGACAGTTTCTTTTTCAATTTTAGCCTACTGGTATCATAGATTTAAAAAAAAAATATGCGTCACTGGTATAGATTTATTATAAAACTACACAAAGAACTTATTATTAGTAGGTACAAGTTTTTCTTAAATCTGGTCCTCAATAAATGCACCTACTTTTCGTTAAACGAAACGTTCGAGGCTTCCTTAAGGTACCTCTTGACCAACCTTATCTGTGATTTTGAAAGTTCGTTCCTCACCTCCATTGAGTAATTTCCTTAAGGTGAGGAAGTTAGTGTCAACTATGAATACCATTGAGGTCGAGTGAGGATGAGTGGAGTTTGAGGAAACGTTTGAGAATATCACCCTGAGTGTAAATGTGGCATATGAGGTAAAGCCCCAAATCTGGTGTTTTTTTACTAGGTGGCAACACTGCTTTCAAATTCAAATCAAATCAATGTATCTCTATTTAGTTTGTGAAATCAATGTCAAAATTTCAATCAGCTGTGCTGCTCGCTTATCAATCATCATTCGCTCATAATTATGTTATTTATGTATAGTGAGAATTTAACTCTGAAAATAAATTATATGTGGTTGTAAAAAAGATGTATTTAATTTATTCTTTAATTTACTACATTATGTAGATGTGTTATATTGAATATGCGCGAATTTGGCAGATTTGGTCCATTAATTGGTGCAATCGATGAAGGGACATCAAATGTAAAATTTTTGGTAAGAACCCCTTTTTGTATTATTGATTTCGAACAAGTTTTATTGCTAAAATAGCCAGCCCCATGGCGTAATAGTTATCACATTTATTAACAACGTAGTGCATCGCATTATTTTGTATAGTCTAACCCTTGGGTTTCAGTTAGGTGTTAGTTAGAGGATTTCTTTAAATAAAATAAAGAAATAAATTTCATGGGGTGAAATCACTTGTTATAATTCCATGGTGAGATGAAAATACCCAAAGTTTTCACCTGGTAAATATATTGAAATAAACCATACATGTTGGAAAGCATTGGGTGTCATGATGAAACCATGCATCAGAAAGTGGACAGAATGGCAATTCGAAGCATTACTTTTCTTAAAGTAAGAATTCACTAACAGAACAGGGTTTAGGAAGCAGGGAACAGAAATGTATAACCACATAGATTCTGTTTCTTTTCTCTGGTTGACTGGCAAAAAAAGCTTTTAGTTTGTTAGCATTAAGTTAATGCTGTCAGCCTTATTGACTAAGCAATTATTACTTGTCTTTACTTGTTAAACTTTAGCTTTCGTAAATAACATAAGGTATCATCCCAATATTAAGGTTATTTTAAGACTGTTGCCAAGACTTCTCAACATTTCCATGCTATTACAAAGATGCAGTTGCAAAAATCAAAGGATAGACATAAACAATCATATTTTTTTTTAAATTAAAATAATGGAGCCAACAGTAAGACCAAGATTTAAAGTCATGCTATCAATATGCTAAATTACAGATATTTGCTGCCAATACATCTGAAGTGTTGACATATCATCAAATAACACTAAAACGATTTAGCCCACAAGAAGGATGGGTTGAACAGGATGCATTAGAAATTCTAAATGCTATGTTAGAGTGTATAGAGGTAAGAGATATATTCACATTTTTATCTTATTTTCAACTAGCAAACTTATAGTACATACATAGCTTATGTCACTAAGGGAAATGTAGCGTTCCAATGGTGTTCTTTTTTTTTAATCCGCACAGTAGCTTTTGGGTTTATGCATTACAAACATATACACAAAAATACAAATCTTTCCTCTTTATAATATTAGTATATCCATACTAATATTATAAATGCGAAAGTCTGTCTGTCTGTCTGTCTGTCTGTCTGTCTGTCACCTCTTCACGGCTAAACTGCTGGACCGATTGTGAAGAAATTTGGTAGGGATGTAGTTAACGACCTGAGGTCAAACATAGGCTACTTTTAGGCGCGATATAACCAAGTCCCACGCGGGGCGAAGCCGCGGGGAACAGCTAGTAGATTATATTTGAGTTAAATATAAACAGTTATAGTAGGTAGTTTTATTACTGAACAAACAGAATGTTAATAAATATTTTTGTGAAAATCATGGGATCTATGGGTTGATAGACCCTGAGTTTTTAGATGCTTGGTTATATATCTAACATAAAGAGAAACAGATCTGTCAGACACTACACAACAGTCCTGACAGAACCATTTCAGATCACACCATTGGGTGATATGGCCATAAAGTAGAAGTAGTCCAAGTTTTGCCCATTTAAAGTTATGTTAGCTATCTGCCAGTGAAAATCCCATCAAAATCAGTCCAGCTGTTTTGGACATTACCTGGACAAAGACTGTTTTTCTATTAAGTAAAAAAGGCACTTCATTCTTTATATATATAAAGTATATAAAGTTGTTAAAGTTTAAATTCTAGGTTAAAAAAGTATCTTGCTGCTTTGATATTTTTTTCATTTTTTTTACAAGCCTTATATGTCTGTACCAAAGGTTCTGTAGATTAGGTTTGTAAATGAATTAAACATTATATGTTACTATGTGTTAAGCACCAATGGCTCAATCAGCCTCCTTTTATATTTATTTATGTTTTTATACCTTTTTAAATTTTGATATGTCTTACATCCATATTCTCAAACATTTCCTCATAGGTCGCCTCCACTCAACCTCATTCGAGGACACCTCAAGGAAGTCCTCCAATTTTTCTTGAAAATGGTTTTTTTTTATTGTTTCATTGAGGTAACTCCAGTGAGGATAAGTCAAGAAATGACGTCCCGTTTCATTTCTGTATGTTGGTAAACCGCTTAACTTTTTGACTTAAAAGAGTGACAAAGTTTCTTTTTCAATTTTAGCTTACTGGCATAGATTTATTATAAAACAACAAAATACTTAATACACAAAGAACTTATTACAGTGGGTTCAAGTTCTTTTAAATCTGGTCCTCAATAAAAGCACCTACTTTTCGTTAAACGAAATGTTCGAGGCTTCCTTAAGGTACCTCTCGACCTACCTTATATTTAACAGTTCATTCCTAACCTCCATTGAGTAATTTTCTTAAGGTGAGGATGCTAGTGTCAACTATGAATACCATTGAGGTCGAGTGAGGATGAGTCGAGTTTGAGGAAACGTTTGAGAATATGGGTGTTAAGTTAGTCTTGTGTATTTTTTTTCTTGTTCAGAGTGCTGGCAGAGCCAAATATAGGCTGTGTTTTAAAATTTGGTTTTATTATTACCAACAAGAGGCCGACGCCTTTTTCGGTGACAATACTATGCATTATGTTTAAATGTGTTTAATGCAATTTTCAGGTGACAATAGATAATCTCAGAAAATTGGATATAAACCCTGAGGATATTGTTGGTATAGGTATCACAAACCAAAGAGAAACAACTATTGTCTGGAACTCTGAAACTGGACAACCGCTTTATAGTGCCATAGGTATGATTCTAATAATTTAATGCAATATAATAAATATATCAGATAATTTTTTACTTTAAATTATTTATTAAGAGGAAGATTTGATTATTTGTTTTAAAAAACTTGTACTAATAATATATTTTTTTAGTATGGTTAGATGTGAGGACATCAAGAATAGTCGATGAATTAATCAAGAACAAAGGTCCTCAATGTGTGAATGCTGTTATGCGGTGTAGTGGGTTACCACTGTCAACATACTTTTCGTCTGTTAAACTCAAATGGCTGCTGCAAAATGTAACAGCCGTCAAAGAAGCCGTGGCGAACCGAATTTGCATGGCGGGTACTGTAGATTCCTGGCTAATATGGGTAGGTACCACCAAATATGCTCACTATCTGTATTTACAAAAATAAATGATTATTGATGTAGTCATCATAATCATCCTAGCTTCATTTGGCGGCTCTAGCTATTACGATGGAGCGTTTCACTTTTTTTTAGTGATTTATGGCCGAAACTGTCAGAATTTTCATATTGCACGAGCACGTTCACGCATTTGTCTGACACTGCCTAACTACTTTCATCTAGCGATAACAGGCGGAACCTGTGGCTTAACATTCCTTTCGAAATTCAGCTTAGGAAACTTAAGATATTTACCAGTAGTGGCAAACAATGCAAGTCAGGCCACGCTCATGAGGTATTTCACAATCACAAAGCCTTGAATAGTTACTAAACCCAACCATTATTCCATTTATGTTTCAAGCATGTTCAAGCAAGTTCTAGCACAATGTCTTGTTTCAGAATCTTACAGGTGGCAGACTTGGTGGAATTCATGTTACCGATGTTACCAATGCATCTCGAACTCAGCTCATGTCTCTTAGAAGTTTGAAATGGGATAAAGGCTTATTACGCTTTTTTGATATACCAGAACAAATTTTACCAAAAATTAGAAGCTCCTCTGAAATATATGGCTACATATCTTCTGGACCTCTTCTCGGTGTCCCTATAGCTGGAGTAAGTTTAATCTATTGTTAAGTATTCAGTTCTAGAAATGCAAACAATGAACAGGTATCTTATTTATGTATCCAGAAATTTAAATGTGTATGACTTATTATCTTATTTTTTGTGCTCCTTAACAAAATATACATTTAAATAAACTTATACTTTTTAACAAATCATAGCTACTAAGAAACTAATTCATTTACAGATTGATTGACTGCAATATTTTCCTCTGTAATGTGTTCACATATCAATTGCAACAATTCATAAAGGTAATATTTAAATGAAGAGTTCATTGACACATGTAAAAAATAGTATAACTCGAGCAATAATGGATAATAAATAGGCAACTTTTTATATATACAGATGTGTAATGAGGTCATCAGTTCTGAATATGTAAAGCGACAATAAACTGATAATAATTAATTAACATTAAGGTTTCGCATATCGTAGGCCGTGCCAGAAGAACTCTAACATTAAGGGTGGATAAAAAAATTGGTCTCGTTTTTTGAGAGGGTCTCAACTCAACACAAGCTCTACTCAACTCAACTAAACTCTATTTTGGCCAGTCTAATTTCGTATTAATAATTTATTCTGATCCCTCTTGTACATCGATAAATGTGGGGAGATTCTAGAAGACTCGTCCTTTTAAGCTGTATTTCTTGAGAGTTGAGTGAGCCTGAGTTTTATTGTTATACCAATAGATTAGAGATCATTAAAATATTATTTTTACGACCGGAAATTCTGTTTGTTTGAGAATGTTATTTCTATTAAAATGCAAACCTAGAAGACTCAATAATATCAAACATGTAAAGAAATAATGTATTTTTTATTGCTTATTTACTTGCATTTTGCAGTGCTTAGGAGATCAACAAGCAGCCCTAGTTGGCCAAGGTTGTATGAGATTTGGACAAGTTAAATGCACTTTTGGCACTGGTTGCTTCCTTTTGTACAATACAGGTATTTAAAAATATATGTACTTTTATCTGTCACTAGATGCACTGCGCGGATAACAAACAACCCGCGGTTTATCATATCCAATCCAACTAATATTATTAATGCGAAAGTGAGTTTGTATATTTGTTTGTTACCTCTGCACGCCCTATCTACTGAACTAATTTTCCTGAAATTTCGCATACACATAGCTAGGAGTATTGAGAAGGACATAGGGTCCCTTTCATCCCGGGAAAAAGCACTGTTCCCTAGGGAATCTCACGCGGGCGAAGCCGCTGCGAAAGCTAGTACATTATAAAGCAACGCCATCTAAGGTATCTGCTACATACATACAAAATTAGATAAAAATTAACTCAGCCGTTTGAGCGTGAAGAAGTACAAACATACAAACTTTCGCCTTTATAATATTAGTGGGATGATTCTTATTATTAGCGTATTTATTAAAACAACACAAATTATACTATACCAAAGTTTAATACAGCCAATCGGTTTACTATCGAGCTCTTCACATTTTGACCGACCTATATTTAATTATTGCATTTGTCGTTAAATAGTAATTAGTGTTTGTTTGTTTGTAATATCTTTATTGCTTTAAAATACATAGTAAAAGGAACATTATTAAAATAAGAAGACAATGGCGGACTTATCCCAGGATGGGATCTCTTACAGTCAACCGGCGAATGACGAAAGAAAATGTAGTGTATGTAATGTAGTAAATTAGTGTATTTTAGTATGGACAATAAGTTACCTTGCATTGTTTTGAACTGTTTTTTTTTTCACTAAGGGGACTCGATAGTTCATTCGGAGAATGGACTAATAACAACCGTCGCTTATAAACTTGGAGCAGATGCCCCGCCAGTATATGCTTTAGAAGGCTCCGTGGCAATAGCAGGTAATTGTGATTTTTTTTTTTAAAGACCGTCTCCACGTACAAGACAGCCGCAAAGATCCATAATAATATTATAAATGCGAAAGTCTGTCTGTCACCTCTTCACGGCTAAACTGCTGGACCGATTCTGATGAAATTTGGTATGGATATAGTTATGCACTAGGAGTCAAACATAGCCTACTTTCGGGCGCGATATAACCGAGGCGCACGCGGGCGGAGCCGCGGGCAACAGCTAGTATTATATATTGACGCCATCGGTATTTCTAACATCGTCGTGGGGATTCTATCGCACGTGGAGACGGCCTTCGATGGCTTAGGGCCATTTCCGCGCACGACGGAGTTACATTTTGATAAATTGTAAGTATTTGATTTTCACAGGAGATACTATTCAGTGGCTGAAAGAAAATCTTGAAATAATCAGTGACTTGAGAGAAAGTGAGGAACTAGCAGCGGAAGTGGACGATGACGAAGCAGGCAGTATTTGTTTTGTGCCAGCATTCAATGGACTTTATGCACCACACTGGAGGAAAGATGCTAGGGGGTAAATAAGTTTTTTAAATGATTTTTAATTAATTTGATACGAAATCTATTAACCCGTCTGATTTACAACGTGATTTGTTTAATTTATTTGTATTAATCACTTTTACATTTTTGATTAGGAAATTATTCATTTTTTCGTGATGTGTGTACAAATCTAAAGTTCTGAATATAAGAAAGACCAATATTATGATTAATAAGTAGGTAGGTTAGGCCCGAAGATACAGAAGATCCGCATTAATTTTTAGCATCTTGTGCGGATTGAGCAGTAGTACGCGGCGGCAACACGTGGTCCGCGCCGCGCTGGAGGCGGTTTGCCAGCAGACGCGCGCCGTCACCAGCGCCATGCAGCGCGACTGTGCGCCGCTGCACAGGTTACTGGCGGACGGCGGCTTGGCGCAGAACTCGCTGCTCATGCAGATGCAGGCCGATGTGCTGGGCATACCGCTCGTGAGTATTTTAGCGGCACTGTGATACTTCCCCGCCATACTATCCATAATTCAAAATTAGAATTTTCTTTATTGTCAACTAAGTAGCTTTCGCCCGCGTGAGCTTCCCTTGGGAACAGTGCTTTTTAATGGGATGAAAGGTATCCTATGTCCTCAATAATTCTAACGATGTGTATGCATGCGTGAAAGCGTAACAAACAAACTCACTTTCACATTTATTATATTAGTTGGATATCTTTTCATTGAACAAAATCATTCTTTAACCAAAAAGTAAGAAATCATTTAATCACCGTATATCGAACATCAAATATTATTGTAACTGCCGTTTAAAAACGGCGGTTTAATCATATTATTAAACTGCCGTTAAAGTGAAAACGGTTGTTTTATGTTGGTGAACTGGGGGTAAGTTACCTGAAAATACCTAGTATACATTACATACATATGGAATGTTTTTTTTTTAAATAAATTTAAGTAGATATATACCTTTTATTTTTTTTAAGATCCGGCCTCTAATGATGGAAAGCACAGCGCTGGGTGCGGCTATAACGGCCGGACGGGCGCTACGCGTTTGGCCTGCCTCCACTCCGAATCCTCCAGCAGACACATTCTTACCAGCGATATCAAGTGAAGGTATTTCATATATAAATAAATCCTACTACTATGAACATAGCTACTTTATTTATTTTTGAATAGACGCGAAAAAAGAAATTACCCATATTTTCCCGAGTTTAGTAAAACCTACTACAATAATTTATAATGTGCTCATTTTTGCTTAACATCCTTAGGTGGCCCTAAGGAGTAAGGATGTAAAATCAAAATGAGGAATCTTATCTAACATACAATAGATCTTTGATATCTAATAAAGATAAATTTATAGTATACGTACTTATATTTTTACAGAAAGGGACATTCGACAAGTGCGATGGGAATCAGCCCTTGAACGTTGTTTGGGCTGGACAAATGAGCCTTCCGCAAAAGTAGAACCTCAAACAGGTAATTGGACAATTTATTTTCCCTTGGTATTAAATATCCCACTAGCATATCTTCGCTATTATTAATCTGCTAATAAAATAAGCAAATTAGTTCTTAATCAGTTTAAAACCAATTATTATTGAAAGTCCAAACAGCAAATCCCGGTATGGAAATTGGGCGCTCGGCGAAAGAAGGAGTGATAGAATCACAAGACTATTTCTGCGCAATTAAAGACAGATTGGCATCACTCAACATTAGTGTGACTCAATTGTGTTGGGCATGATAGAAGTAAAACGAAACTGAATGAAGTGAAAACGAAGCTAAAGATGCTCTTTTCTTTTATTTTCAAGAAAGATATTTGCTTCTTTCTTTGACTTAAAAACAATATCATGGTACTAAAATACATATATACAAGTACTTACCAAATTACTTTGCGTGTTTCCGCCACCAGTTAATTCATGCAAGCTACTGCCAACTGGTGGTGGAAGCACACAAAGTAACTTGGTAAGTACTTGAAACTTTGACCAAAAGAAATGTCTGAATCTATTGAATATATAGATATTCACAAACACGCCTGTCTAATTTGCATGGCGCCGTCGCCAATAGGCAGAAATAATGCGGTAGGGGTATATTTTTTTTAATTATTTTATTAATTACAGATGAACCTGACAACACTATGGCAGTGTTACCATCAGGATTATTTTTCCTGGGTACCGCACTTTTAGTGATCATAGCTGATAAATTCCGAGCAATATAGTCACTCAATTAGTCAATGTTGAGCGGGTTTTATAATAATAGTTACCTTTAAATACTTGAGTATTAATTTATTACCTTCAGTAGAATAGGTTGTTGTCTGTTATTATAAAATTAAATTATCTTTAATAAAATATTGTATTTTTTTTGTGGAGTACCTTTATCAAGTCTTAGCTCGCCGTAGACGCTAGTCTTTTGGGACGCTGCCTTTATATTGTCATATTTTGTATGTAGGTATAAGCACAGTTTTAAGCATCCAAGAACCACAATATATAATGAATGAATCCCCGCGGTTTCACTCGTCCAAGGGATACACTATAGCAAACCTCCTTTCAATTAATATCATTATATAGGAAGAATTTTTCAAATCCGACCTATTAACAAAAAGTTGTTAAATTTCTTCACCGTTATTACACATAGCATGTGCTCCATTGCTTAAAAAAAATGTTGTTTTTTCTTCTAAGCTGTTATCTCTAGATGGAAATCGTTAGGCCATAATATCAGATGCCTTTAGGCAGCCTAAAAATCTGACAGTGTTGTCCACTAACACACACCCAGATCGTGTTTCTATTGGTCCTTTCTTTGTAAAAAGGGCTGGGAGGCCAGACGGCAGTCGTTCCATTGTAATACAGATTATAGAATGCTATAGAAATAACCAGTATCGCCAAATCAGGACCAGGATTAAATGCGGTACCCTGGGCTCTGAAACTTCTGGGGATTTAACCAGAATACAGGGGAACCGAGAAGTTCCGATTAGATTATATATATTTTTTAAATTCTATTGTGATCTTGGTGCAATAGTCTTTATTATTATTATTAATTTTCAAACAAAAATAGATGCGATTAGCGATGTGCCGGCTGGCAATTTACAGTTTACCGGAATATTCCCTATGGAAATTTACGGAAATATTCCCTATGTTACCAAGGAATTTGGAAACTTTCCCAAAGTTGCCGTAGTTATTTGGCAATTACCGGAATATTTCCGGCAATACTTCCAAAGTTCCAGGTATGTTTCCAATATTCCCGGCAACGACACATCACTAGATGCGATCTAGGTATCACCTAACCGTTAATCTGGAGATCAAGAATAATTTAATTAAGACATTGGAGACATTTGTCATTTTATTTCATCTCAAGACAGTATAAAAATGAATACTTATAAATTATATCTTAATTGTTAAAAATGATAACCTTCTTTGAATCTTTTATATTGTCAGACATGGGTTTATAACTATACTTACTTGTTAGCATAGGTCTTATATTTCTGTCATATCACTGCTCTAAATACACAAAGTAGTCAGTCAAGTTATAAGTATGTGCCAACAAATATGAACGAGTATAGGAGTTCTAGTTTCTTAACTACATACCTGTGAAAAAGTGCTTAGTTTAAGTCTAGTCAGAGGGATAGCCCTCTATACATCTCCAAGTTATTGATATAGATCAATAACTTAGAGATTTTGGTGACAATAATTGTCACATAATCGACACTGTATGACTTCCCAACACTCATGCTTGTTCACAAATACTTATATATATCCACCATTGCACATGCACATTTGTGTATTTATGTTTTTTGGAGTATTTAGTCCAAATAAATTACGCAAAATATATACAGGGCGGATAAATAGTTTACTTTTCCTTCAAAAACCTTTTGTAAATCCGTGTACACACATGCTATAAAATAAGTGCCAACTTGACAGTTATTTGATCTTTTTAAAGCTGGTATAATCAATAATTGCTTTTGAGTACTTGTTATCAAGTAAGTCGTATCCATAACAAAGTTATAAAGATATAATTTAATAAGTAGGAAAAATAAGTTATCCCTTAATAACTGCAATAGGTCTCAACTTCACAGTTTTCTTGCTGATACCAGCAGCATGGCAAGTATTCACAACATCTGTGACATTTTTATAGGACTCTGGAGCTTCTTCCATTACCAGTTTTGGTGAAGCCACTCGAATGGATATGCCCAAAGATTCCAATTTAGTCAGAACATCTTTGTAGTCAAGATTTCGTCTAGATTTTGCACGGGACAACGCTCGGCCCTGAAAATTTTATTACTTTTTACTAAACAATAGTTTTTATACAAGCTTAACATATAAAAATTACTAGCTTTCGCCCCCAGATTTTCCTTTGGGAACAGTGCTTTTCCTCGGATGATAGGTACCCTATGTCCTTCTCAATACTCCTAGCCATGTGTATGTGAAATTTCAGGAAGATTGGTTCAGTAAATAGGGTGTGAAGAGGTAACAAATTTATAAACTCCTTTCGCATTTATAAAATTAGTAGGATTGATTAACTATTAAATATTCTTTTAGCAGACTAGGTACTTACAGCTCCATGGCATGTGGATCCAAATGTCTCAGTCATTCCCTGGTGAGTTCCAGTAAGAACATAACTGCATGTTCCCATGGTTCCTCCAATAAGTACAGGTTGGCCAGTCAATTGGTAATCAACTGGTATTAGAGGATGATGTGGTGGAAATGCTCTGGTTGAACCCTATAAAATCGATTTATATCATAAAAAATATAGGTATTTTTTTATACAAAAAGGTTGGCAGTCATACAAACAGCCTTAGGATTGGCACTCAACAGCTAATATATTTATTTTGCTCACTTTAAAATGGTACCATATCATATTTCTTTACATAATCAAGGGTGATTTAAAAACAAATGGGGAAACTGGATCATAAGCAGTACAAGGTTCACAGGTTAGCTAAGTAGTAAAAAATATACATTTACCTTTCTATGTACAAGTAATGTTTTTACTTTTCCATCTACCATGTGTTCTTCAACTTTAGCAATGTTATGCGACACATCATAAATGACATGCATGTCCAGGTCATCAGGAGCCATTTTAAACTGTTTTGCAAATGCTTGACGGGTGAGGAAGGTCATTGAACTACGATTGACCCATGCAAAATTGGCTGCTGCAGCCATAGCTTTCAAATAGTCTTGACCTTCTACAGAATTAATTCTAGCACAAGCCAACTGTCTGTCATTTGTTTCAATATTATCTCTTTTCATTGCCTTTTCCATTTGAACCAGAGCATCAGTGGCAACCTGATGGCCAAATCCCCTGCTTCCTGAATGGATCATGACACACACTTGTCCAACTCTCTCAATGCCCATTTTGCCAGCAGCATATTTATCAAATATTTCATCAACTACTTGAATCTCTGCATAATGATTTCCAGCCCCTAATGTGCCAAGTTGCGGCAGGCCTCTTTTCTTTGCTCGAAGACTGACTTTAGATGGATCTGCATTAAGCATTCGTCCATATTCCTCACAATGCTCTTTATCCTCAGCCCAAACATATCCTTCCCTAAGAGACCAATCCATTCCCATTTCTAGTGCTTCTTCCATATCTCGAGCATTCATTGGAATTATGCCTTTTGAGCCTACGCCTACTGGAATGTGATCAAATAAGCTCTGAGCCAGTTGCTCCTGAAAATTTAATTTACAAGGTTATCTTTCAAAATCACAGATACTACACATACCTAGTCATTGGTAAGTTTTAAATATAGTAGGTACCTTGATTGGTTGCACATCCTTTTCATGTAAGTTTGTTCTGAGTAATCGCACTCCACAATTGATATCAAATCCAACTCCACCAGGAGATACTATTGATTTAGGATCAGACATATCAAATGCTGCCATATTACCTGAAATAAAAGCAGTTTGAGTGAAATCATTTGAAGGTGCTTGAAGATGATTCATTTTCACATTCAAGGCGTACTTCCAGCAGCAAATAGATAGGTGTAATGATGAAAACCTAATGGTGATTAAGCTGTGTCATGTGCAATATCGCCGCGTATTACTTAAGACTTTAAAAACAATTAGTTAGATATAAGTATTGTCACAGAAATTACCAATAGCAAATCCATATCCAGAATGCACATCAGGTAGGCCGACCGATCGGCCTACGATACCCGGCAAAGCAGCTACATTAGCAATCTGCTTAACGCCCGGTAAGAAACCGCCGGTCATACCAGGCCTGCAAGAATTCCTCAGCTCGTCCAACATCAACTTTTCCAAAGTATTATTAACATAGAAAACACCTTCTACATTCATATTTGGTTGGAAACCTTTTTTAATCCTCCAACAATAGGGGTTAATTTTTTCTAGATACTTCAATTCTTCGTTATATTGCCTAACAACCATTTTAGATGGTAAATGAACACAAATTAGAAAGAATATGTCACAGAATCAATGAAAACTTAGAACAAACAATATACTCTTTGGAAACCAAACCCCGAAAACTTGTATTGTTGTACCTACTTGTGGAATTAGGGATGTCGGAAAAATACCGATATATCGATGTTATTTATTCGATGTATCGATATTTTTAAGCAATATTTAATTTTTCGATATATCGATGTATTGATATAAAATTTAAAGTATCGAAAAGGTATAAAAATTGATATTTTTTTAACCGATTGACATAAGTAGGTACTTTTACATTTTTCAACAAATTACATTTCATGTTTTAATCTTTTTGTTTTTGATCTACTCTCGATTTGATGCTTTTTAACAAAGTAAGGTGATTGAAGTATATTAGGCCAAAAAACTTAATTTTTAGTGCGCCAAAATTTTCAGTCAAACCATACTGATACATTTAATGTACATATCGATATTATTTAATAAAAGTATCAATATCTATCGATACTTTATTACAATTCCTACATCCCTATGTCGAATTCTTCCTTCAAATCACTAATATTTTTTTAATACTTTTTACGGTCATAGAAACTAGTCCTTCTTTAGTCCTACTTTAGTCAAGACAGTAGACTAGTCCAGGGGGACAAGCATCTCTTAAAACCATGCAAGTTCCAGTGAGTAAGCGAGACAGCTCAATACATGCTGGTATGGTAAGCCACCAAGGGGGTTTACCGTCTCTGAAAACCATGCAAGATCCACATGATGTAAGGCGACATCTCCCTTACTCACTGGATCTTGCATGGCTTTAAGAGATGGTGGTAAGCCACCAGTCAAGTAACTAATCCTAGTCAGTCAGGTGGCCTACTATCACCTCTTAAAACCATGCAAGATCCAGTGTATAAGCGAGACAATCTTTCTTGCATGGTTTTTATACATGATAGTAAGATACCTACCTGACTGACTAGGATAGTTACTTGACTGGTGGCTTACCACCATTTCTTAAAGCCATGCTAGATCGAGCAAGTAAGGGAGATGTTGCCTTACATCATGTTTTGCGCTGTCTCGCTTACTCAGTAGTCACTCGTTCTTGCATGGTTTTGAGATGGTGGTAAGCTAGTTTCCATGCCATAAAAAGTTTTTTTTTTAAAGGAGGTGGCCAGCAATGGCAACACTGAAAGAACATTGGTTTCGTAATCTTTCATGTCAATTTCTGCCTATTTTAATTGATTTTCCATTTCCAGTGTTTTTAAAATAGGTTGATAGAAGTTGATTAACACGCAAATTATTAGGAAATATATAATGGCTGCATTAATTCAACTACGTCAGCTTCCTGTGAAGCAAAGGTGTGTTTTGAATTTCTATAAACTATGTCGAAACATTTCTACGTCCAATAATAAAAAGAACAGCGACACAGTAAACCCTGCATGTGAACCTCCTAAGAATTGGGTGAGCTATGGATTTGATTACACAAGCCAGGAAGAAGATACGAACCATCATCACGCTTCTTTCTTCTTTTCGGTGACTCTTTGCCTTGTATTCGGAGGATTTGCTTGGGCTTACGCTCCAGATGTACACATGAGAGATTGGGCTCAACGTGAAGCTTTCTTGGAACTTCGGCGTCGTGAGAAGGCTGGATTACGTCCCATTGATCCAAACTATATCCCTCCTAAATATATGAAATTACCATCAGAGTCTGAATTGGCAGATGTAGAAATAATCATCTAATTTTATTCAAATTACAGTGTAGGTAAAAGTTTTATTATAGTAAAGATAATTGTTACTTTAATGTTTTATTTTGCAGCATTTTACCATTATTGAAACTAATAATATGTTTTGTATCCTTTAATAATATTTACAATCTTTAATTAATTACATTAAAGATTAAACCTAAAACTACATTTAATTTGTTATAATGTGCAGGACGAATGTGCTAACGTAAACACGGGTATAATAAGTAACTAAGGAATTAGTTTGGAATAGAAAGTATTGTAATGCACATATTATCTATTTAAATATGTAATATTATGAACAAAACAAATTCTTTAAAATTTTTGGTATTAACATTAATTCTAACAGTCCTTAGTCCATGACACCTGAATACATGAAATACTTGGATTTATGTCTGATTGATACAACATCTTGAACATTAACTATCTTTCCTTTCATTACACAAGATGTGGATTACTGCCTACGGATGTGGTACCTAAACATACTCATTATTTTGTAGAAACACCCTAAAATGCATTTTGTTTCTAAGCATAGACAATGTGTGGGTTGCCATTAGGTGTAAAAAAGTAAATAATTAATGCTGACGTAATCACTATCTAGATCCCTCATGTTATCAAAAATAAGCAAAGACCCCCTCGCCCACCTTTAGTGCTTACATAATACTTGAACGGCCCCTAAGACCACAAGGGTTTATCTATACTTATAACAAAACAGTAAAAATATTTTGTCTGTACATTTAGTAATTTTGATTGAAATGGATAGAGGGACATTTAAAAAGAATATAATAGAAATAGAAAGCAAAAAAAATTCATTTTTTGTTTGTCTGTCTGTATGTATGATATGATGTATGATGAGGGGTACGGCAAGGGGATACCATCTCACCCAAATTATTTATTGCTGCTCTAGATGATACTCTAAAAACTCTAGAATGGGATTCTTTAGGAGTTAACATCAATGGGGTATTTTTAACCCACTTACGATTTGCTGATGACCTGATATTGTTTGCCGAAACGCCGACCGATCTTCAAAAAATGTTGACCGATCTCTACGAAGCATCACAGAAGGTGGGTCTTAGGATGAACATGTCCAAGACAAAAGTGATGACAGACACATCTTTCCTTTCAAACATCACTGTATGTGGTGAACGGATAGATGTGGTTGACAAATACACATATCTTGGGCATTGTTTATCCTTTGATACAGATCTTCGAACGAAGGAGATTGATCGGCGTATACAACTAGGATGGGTAGCATTCGGTAGGTTGGTGGACGTATTTAAAAATACAAAAATACCTCAGTGTCTAAATAAAAACCCGCCTCTTCCACCAGTGTGTTTTGCCCACAATAACCTACGGTGCCGAGACATGGACTCTCACAAAAGGAACCATGCATAAGATTGAAGTTGCACAAAGAGCCATGGAACGAGTCATGCTCGGCATTAAATTACAAGATCGAATTCGCAACTCGGAGATCCGACGTAGAACGAAAGTTCACGACGTACTCTCTAGGGTTGCAGCTCTTAAATGGAACGGGGCAGGACACATGGCTAGAAGGAACGATGGTAGGTGGAGTAAGGCTGTAACGGAGTGGTACCCTAAATACGGAAAGCGAAGTACTGGACGTCCAGCGGCTAGATGATATTAGGAAGGTTGCTGGCAACAACTGGATTGCGGTGGCTCACAGTAGGGATACATGGCGTAGACAGAGGGAGGCTTATGCCCAGCAGTGGGTTGTGAACAGCTGATGATGATGATGATGATGTATGATCATTGATCACGCTTATCTCCAAAAGTACTGAACCGATTTGCTTAAAACTTTCACCAATTGTTTTGTTATAGCGCGGAAGAACATCTAAAGCTTGTTTCATCAAAATCGGTTCATTAGAAAAAAAGTTATCGTCATTTGAATGAACTCAAGGCATGTTTGCCTGCCAATATATATGATGATGATGATGCTTTTTTTGTGTTGGTAATTTTCATGACAAACTTTGTATAAGAGGAAAAGGAGGATTCCCGGGCTAATCCCGCGGGAATTTCGGCAGCCATTCTCGAAATTCCCACGATAACGGGATAATGCATTTTTTGTGTTGGTTATTGCCATTACAAAATTTTGCTGAAATGATTTATGTAGCTTAAAATTGGCGGGGAGGTAGCTTAGAACTAGGAAAAGAACCAAGGGGGTGGGTACCCTATGTGTTTTTTACCGGGATGAAGGGAAAAAGCACTGTTCCCGAGGGAAGGACACCGGGGCGAAGCCGCAGGCAAAAGCTAGTTCTTTTATATAAGTATACTAGCTGTTGCCCGCGGCTTCGCCCGCGTGTAGTTCGCTTTTCGCGTAACCTGTGGAAACTACAACTATCCAGACCTATAGTTATAAGTAGTATCCTATTCCCGCGCCAATTCTATAAAGCCATTAACATTCATACCTACTATCACATCTTTGTCTCTAAAAGAGTAGACGCAGCCATCATTTCAGCCAGCATTACAGGGTCGTTAGAACCTAAAAGCCACTCCTAAAGTTATGGTGGGCGTGAAAAGTGGAGAAAATCTCAACAAATAGTGATAAGTTAGTTAAATTAGACCTTACGACACGACCGTATGTTCCGTTAAACAACAGCGGTACTGACTTGCTGATTTGATTATTTTTTAAACCAAAGCCAAACCAAATCAATCAATCAATTCAAATAACTTACAATACAACACAACAAACGACCGATAAACAAACCAACCAATAGAACTAAATCAACAACCAAATTTTTTAAAAAATAATTAGAATTAATTGCCGTAAGGAAAAATTTCAATCTGCTATACCATATGCAAAAAAATAATTAAAATAAATTCAGCGCCATCTATTGATATTTTATGTAACTAAATTATACGCCCACACACATTAATTTAGTGTGTTAATTTTTTGAAATTTAATAGAGACTGCAGTGTGTTTTTGTCTTTATTGATATAGATAAAACAAAGTAGAAATTGTAGCTTTATCTATATTAAATACGTTTATGTAAACCGCATTCAACTCTATTTAAAAGTTTTGAAACAGTGCTAGAAGTAAACTTAAATTGACCATAATTTCTTTTTCTCTTAACCGATTTTGACGAAACAAAGTTTTGACAACGCTGCTAATTATATGTAATCCACCTGTGAAAACCGCGTTCAAATCAGTTGAGTAGTTTTGAAGTTATAACATACCAGACAGACATACAGACAAAAATTCCAAAAATTGTTTTTTTTTTGGTTTCTATTACTCTTCTTTAATCGCCCCGTATCAGTTTTTTAGCAAAATATTTAATGTACTTACACTCAATTTTTACTGTCCTATTATATGTGTAGATAGATAAGTATAAAATCCATATCCATACTTCCGTATCCATACTAATATTATAAATGCGGAAGTCTGTCTGTCTGTCATCCTTCACGGCTAAACTGCTGGACCGATTGTGATGAAATTTGGTAGGGATGTAGTTAACGACCTGAGGTCAAACATTTTGCGCGCGATATAACCGATTCCCACGCGGGACGGAGCCGCGGGGAACAGCTAGTACTTATATATTAACGGACTTAACGCTAAGAGCGTTCTCTACCAGACAATCATTTGATTAATCCTCTTTTTCAATGTCGTCAAAGACAAACTATTAGATATGATTTGATAGGGGTTGCGATATCGTTTATCCTGAATTAAATTTGCAAATGAATTTGTTTCTTTTCAAAATTATAAAAAAAAGTAATAAAATAATTCTAGAAAACAAATAAAAAAGGAAATCAGAAAATTATTGTTTGTGACAGGATTCGATCCAGCTACTTTCTTGACTTTCTCTTCCAGTAACATTTCTTTACAAAAGTATTAAAAAATTCTTAAAAATTAATACAAAACGAAAAAAAAAGTGAGAATTTAGGCTCTGATGTTATTATTGGACATGATATATTAAGGAAGCATAAGAAATTGGAAATTGAATTCGGAGGATGTATGGATACCTTGCATGTGTGCGTAATGGAAGCATCAGTTCCTCCTGTTTCCTTATTTACCACACTCAACATGAAAAATATTATGGTAAAATAGAACAACATACACCGATTACCAATATAAAGATATGTATTTTATTAGGTAAGATGACGTACATTCGCGGACATTGCCGCTCGGTCATTTAAGAAAATTTTAGTTTAAGCACAATTATTTTTCTACGTTATTATATTCCAATCTATCCGAATATCAACTCATAAGATTTTTGATTTCATAAAAAAAAAATATATATGAAAATAAAGTAACATTAATAGATTTTATTTTTATACCATAACAATAATTTGAGGTTTTCCGTATTTAACTACACCTATCGAGAATTTCCCATTTAAAAGCAGAATTTTACTATTAGAGTTCAATTTAATATTTTTTTAATACATGGTAACAGTCATTCAACTTAACCACAAAAAATTACTATCTAGTTTCGTCTTTTTTCGCCGACCCGGCCTACGTACTTGTAATTTTCCCGAAATTTAGGTAAAAATTGTTAAGTTGGTAGCACTAGAATGGAACGTAGTGTTCAATCGGTTTAATATCACGGGAATCCCCGACATCCCGACCATACATAAACAATGTGTTTTTCTATGGTTGGGGATTCCTGAAATCTATCTTTCTTTGCAGTTAGGGGGCACCGATGAAATCTCGCCCAGTGCCCCTAGTATGAGATTTTCTTAACGCAGACGCTAGCGACTGCGTTAGGATTTTGTATGGAATTTCTTAGTTGCCTTACTATCCGCCAGAGGACCTGTACAGGTTTGCCATACTAAATCGCTAACGCAGTCGCTAGCGTCTGCGTTAAGAAAAACTCATACTAGGGGCACAGGGCGCTAGTAGTGCTAAAACCGGCACTGAATTTATCTATAGTTTCAACCTCCGTAACATTTTCTCAGGTACTTAATTAAACATTTACAGTGTATAAAAATATCATTTATTCAGATTTCACAATATTTCTTCCAAAAAAGGGTGTGAAAAATTTCTGGAGTCTGACTGAAGCACACTCAATTTAGGAATGCATAATCACTGCATATAGCTTATTGATTTTAATACCTATTGACATTTATAACAACTGTCAAAAAACTAATAAGTCATAGTACTTAAATGCGGGTTTACATATCCAAAAGATGAATCATGTTAATTTTAAACAACTTTTATATGTACAATTTTACCACCGGTCAATACTGCGTATGCACTATTAAATGTACTATGAAGTGCGTTGATGCACGCCCCCAGATTAAGTTCCCCAGCTGCTTCCAGACGATCATCAGCCATTTTCCATCGCCTCACGTACCCATCCCAACCGCCTGTCCAAGCGTAGTCTCCACTTACTGATAAACTTGTTATTATCATGTCGCTTACCTGTTGAAATAATAAAACAAAAGATACACAGAGATAATATTTCGCTTTACAGCAAAAAATATATGAAACTACCTTTTGCCCGCGTGAATTTCCCACGGGAGTAGTGCTTTTCCCGTAATCACATTATAGAATCGGTATCCTATGTTCTTCTCAATACTTCAATCTATAAGTACTATGCGAAATGTCACGAAGATTGGTGCAGTAGATAGGGCGTGAAAGCGTAACACAAACAAACTCACTTTCGCATTTATAATTATTAGTTAAGATGCATTTTCGGATCTCGCGCTATTACTTAGATAAGTGTACCTATCATTCGTCGCTTCGATCATTGATTAGATAGTGTAAACAGACACGCCCTAACTCTCATGTTAAAAAAAAGCTAACAGAGCCCCGGTTATGCTAAAAAACGATGGCCAAATTTTTTATTTTTACTACAAAATCGTACCTACTTGGTATTTAAAATTCAGCATAATAATGAGGATCGGCCACTTACACGACGTTACCCCTCCTTGGGAAAGCTCTGAGGGGAAAGCTTATAGGTAGGTATTGTAAATTAATAAAAACAGGACCATATAGCTATACCTGCGCTCTATGTCAAACTCACTCAACTTACACACTTTTATTTCTGGTTGTACTGCTTAAATTTTCCAACTTGATCAAATCTTACAAAAGATGATTTTATACAAATCACGCTACATTAAAATCGAATGTCCAATGAATTAGAGGCTGCTGGTCACACTTGACCGGATGTAGGTATTTATTCACTTAACAGTGTTAAGTTAACACCATACCTTCACTTCGTGCAGTAGTTTAAACTTGGTGTCCATGGAAGAATCATGAAGTCGCAAGTTGTTCCCGCCGCGCGCAGTGCACAAAAGTCGCGAGCCAGCCACTCGCAGCGGCGCGCGGCCCTCCATTGTGTGTCGAGTGACAAACCGAGATTTTGATTCATCTAAAGTCCACGAATAAAAAAAACATTTTAGACATTTATTCTTACATATTTTCATCAGAAATAAACCTATTTAGAAACAGTACAGTACATAGAATATCTGGGCATAAGTTACCTAGTAATTTTGTACCTACCTACTAGTAAGATTAGAACTCACAGACATCCGTGAGTCCTTTGCTTTAGAATTATATTACGTAGTTTACAACAAAGCCACCTAATATTATCGACCAATGACAGTGGCAAAAAATGACGCAATCAAATTCCCCGCCCATTCTTTTCTGCGTGAAACGTTGGCTTGCAAGCCAAACTAGTGACACGTTTTTCGTGCGCTATATGCCAATTCTGTGGGGCTACCACTAGCAACTGCTCTCTCATACCACACCGCCCCACATGGAGAGATAATTAAAATAATGACAACAAAAAGAGAGACAATGAGAAAAACAGTAACCGTACTGAAACCTAAAATTTTAATAAGAAACAAATTATCTGTCCGAACCCCCGATAAGTATTTGAGTACCTACTTAGGTACTTAATCGCATACTTACCAGGCTTGATTTCTGTGACTGTGATATCAAGATCTCGAACTGTGAACATGAAGGGCGGCTTTAATTCCAAATCCTTTACTTCTTCTAAAACGTTGTATCTCGCTTTCTCTACGTTGTTTGCATAAACTAATACCTAAAATAAATAATTAAAATAGAGAAACCATTATACGATACTGCAGCAAAACTTTATGGAGTCTGTTGCGGTAAAAATATGAAGGTGCTCTAAGTAGGTGTCAATTAAAGAAATGTCTGGTTACATAATAGATAATACAATAAGTAAGTTTGTACTATGTAGGTGTTATCAATAAAAAGCACAAACAGCAGCGCGTGTAGACGATCTTCTTTTCTTATTCTTTTAAGAGAATAAAGTTCTCTTCTTCAAGTTTTAACAGTAAGATGCCAACTACCTATTACAAACTCGCAACATCCTGTCGTATAGGGATAAATACTTAAGTACGACTAATATCGAATTTACCCGGTGACTGCTAATTTAGGTAGATATACTTAGTCGGTGACCTGGGGGGTTAATATCGTCTCTTAAAACCATGCAAGTTCCAGTAAGTAAGCGAGACAGCGTGATACAAAATGTAATGCGACATCCCGCTTACTCACTGGAACTTGCATGGTTTTTAGAGATGATAGTAGGCCACCTGTACCCCTACCACGAGAATATGCAGACGCTAGCGACTGCGTTAGGAATTTTGTATGGAATTTCTTAGTTGTCTTACTATCAGCCAGAGGCGCTTTACAGGTTTGTCATATAAAATCGCTAGCGTCTGCGTTTATAAAATATCATACTAGGGGTATGTACGTATGGTACCTATGAAACTAATTTAGATAGAAATAGGTAGTTAGTCGGTGACCTGGGGGTCTAAAAAGGCTACTTTGAGCAATTCATCGACTCGATTCATATTACGAATTCCTTAGCAATTCGTCTATTTTTTGTAAAATAGCCAACTAAACATTGCAATTCCTCTTCAAAAAAAATTGAAAGAAATAGGAATTGCTAAAGAATTGCTAAGGAATTCGTAATATGAATTCCATTCGATGAATTGCTAAAGTGGCGTTTTTAGACCCACTGACCTATGAAACATTCTGACAGCTTGAAATATTTGACATCAGTGTTGGCCACGAACAAACTTTATAAAAAGATGTTGAATATTATATTAGTAGGTACTTACATTACCACCCTCATCTCCAGCATAAACTGCATTATCGTAGACACGCAGCACACCTATGTCAGGTCCTGCTGCGGGTAATTCCGCAATCTTCTGCCCATCTTCTGACCACACTCGAACTCCTCCATCATTGGATGAAGAGTACACCCTGCCTTTGCCAGCAGCCAAGGCAAAGATCTGAACGGCATGAGCCGGCCACGACGCGCTCGGCGACAAGTCTGCATTAAATGACTGCAAAAAGGGATTAATGATGATAATTTTGTTGGATAGGTACCTACTTACATACCGTACATACTTACTTGATTTTATTTAATTGTACCATGGAATGGTGTTTAGGGTTCCGTAGCCAAATGGCACAAACGAAACCCTTTTAAATTCGTAATGACCGTCTGTCCGTAGGTATGTCACTGTCTCGGAGACTAGGTATCGCTATAAAGTTGAAATTTGAATTCAATGAACCGCTACAAAATTGTGCAGTGTTTTATGATTATTTCTGTACTAGGACTGACGCCCAGCGAACAACTTGTCTATACAGTATTGGAATGTATAAAAATACTTATTGCTTTTATTTACATGATACACTTTGATAGTACAATGAGTCAAAACGGTCCGACATTTGAGATTTCAGAATGTGTAGTGATCTCCTTGTATCGAAAGATCCAACCAACCTCGTAGGT
Source organism: Apomyelois bistriatella (assembly GCA_947044815.1). Lineage (NCBI taxonomy): Eukaryota > Metazoa > Arthropoda > Insecta > Lepidoptera > Pyralidae > Apomyelois > Apomyelois bistriatella. Next base: position 8,022,858 of record OX345690.1, read on the forward strand.
TGTCATTTATTGTGGAAGTAAGTTACCATAATAAGTTGTATGGTTTTGACTTTCATTACAACACAATATTTAAAGTTTGTAATGAAATCACCGTCAAAAACCCTTTATTTTATATATTGTACAGGGACAACTTACAGAGATTGAGCTTACTCTAAAATATTGCCTATTCTCTAATCAGTGTACCTATTTACTTAGGTTAACTAAGTAGTACCTACATGTTGAAGATTAAGTGAACAATGTACTTAGGTATACATACCTTTATAGAGCCATCGTCTGAACCAACGAACAATTTGTTATCCCAAGCTGCTACACTAGGTTCGGAGTCGATTTTAGTTTCAAAATCTATCTTCAGTGACATTTTTTTTCAAAGTAGTAATGCTTTTAAGAATATATAGAAAATACGCGCGCTTTCTTGAAGCAGTTCACAGACAACTACTATTACTAAGACACCGATCGGCGAAAATAACTCTGTGACCAAAATAAACGACTCAAATAGACGCTTTGCTGACCTTTATATTGCGCTGAAAACATTCTAGACGAATCTGGAAAATGTTAAAATCAAATCAATTTTGTTGCAGAAAATGGGTAATGGACACGCCATATGAATCTGGAGAAAAGATTTTTTTTGTACACTTACTGTTATTTAGTAGGTACTTATGTCAAAAATATTATTTATGAGATAGGGATAAAGATAAACGTTGTACTTCAAAAAAAACTTACGTGCAGCTTGATCTAAAACAGGCTACAGGAATACACCCACAGACATCGATTTTTCTTTCACTGAAGAAACTAAAGCCTTTAAAAATATCTATTAAAAAAAACATAACAAAACAAACAAATATACAAACTCACTTTCGCATTTATAATGTTAGTTGGGATTAGTGCTGTATGTTTTTTTTAATATATATTCTTCTCATCAAACATGATTCTAGTTTAATACCCTATATTGAGAAAATGAGAATAAACAATTTATTTGATTTGATTCGATCCTCACGTAAATAATTGACAGATAGACAGACAGACAGAACAAGGAGTTAGGAGGGCACTTTTACCGCACTGTATTTAATTTTCAAATCTCCAAGTTACTCACAAATCTCTAAAAAAATGTATTCCACAAGTTTTTGACTTGAGTAGGAAAAAAAATAAATGACATTTTTTTTAATATTCCTCGAAACAAAAAACATCAACGAGTAGAAAATTTCAAAGTTCATTGTGCAATCTCAAATTAAACGATGACTAGGTACTTATATGAAATTATCTAGAACGGGGATTCCCAATTACCCATGGACTAAAATGTAGATATTTTAAAGTAAAAATTGTTTCGACATTTCGTCAAAGATATGATGTTGCGAACAAGTCCTCAAACAGAACAGCCACTTGAAGATAAGAGGAGAGTGGAAATGGAAACACACAAGTAACGAAAATTGTTGCCTTAATAGAAGAACACTTATGTAATTATTGTTATTTGAAAACTTATATTGCGTAATTCTCGCGAATGATTCTGCAACTAGTTAGATTTACTATTTAACATAGGTAGGTATGTTTTCGCTTTTAGCGCTTCACTAATCAGGGGTTCTTGGACATTCATTTACACCTTTCAACATCTACGATAAACATCTGGAATACTTACTCTCTGTATCACGAATTTAAAGCACAAATGCTACAGCTGCGGTTCTGATTCTGAGGGGAGGTGTGGTGACGTGACATAGATTGCAGAAATAATGTGGACAACTAAAATCTTCTATCTATACATAGGTGTATCTAATAAAACAGTAAATACATTTTGTCTGTACATTTAGTAATTTTGACTGAATTGGATAGAGGGACATTTAAAAGAAATAGAAAGCAAAATAATTTTTATTTTATTTTTGTTTGTATGTATGTATGATCACGCTTATCTCCGAAAGTGCTAAACCGATTTGCTTAAAACTTTCACCAATTGTTTTGTTTTAACAACTACAACTAGTATACTTATATTACGGTTTTATTTTTATACAGCTACTAATTTAAAATAGCACAAGTCGTATAAGCATGGTAAGTAGCATATAGAAACTTGGTGGGTAATGTCTCTCTCTCTCATCTTAATGACATTCCTGGTTGAATCCTCAACTGCTACTTCGCATTTTCTTCTTTACTTCAGACAGGCCTCTGCTTTTTTTTTTTCAACGTTTACTATTTTTACTGAAATTAAAGACATCGGTCGGACATATTATGTTCTGGGCTGATATGTATCATGCTGCTGATTTTATCTTCGTCACGTGCATGCTTTGGTGTCAGAGTTAAAAAAACCATCTTGCATGGGCCGTTGTATTTTTGCCGTCCCCCACCTCTTATAGCGTATGGGATAAGTATAGTTAGCACCGGTCACCGGGTCTTACAATTGAAATAAAAATATTATAATTACAAAACATTTAATAAGTAGTATAAAAATATATTTACAAACAATAACATCAATTTGATGCAAATAAAACATAGAATGCAGCACAGTTCAGCACAATGCCAGCGGGTCTCCGCACCCATCCACCCTCTCGAATATCCACAGGAAACCGTGCCAACTTGGTTGATTGCATATCACAGCATTCTTATAACTTGCTTAATACTAAATATAATCTTTGCAGTTTAAGACAACCATAAGACTTTTACCATAAGTTAACGCCTCTCACTTCACTAAGAAATATTCATATAAGTACCTAATAAAAACCTTTACTTTAGCGAATCATAGACATTCTATGTGATAACTCGATCTTCGTTGAATATGATATGATACTCGAAACATACACATAGTGAAAGTGATTTACGTAAGACGTAGATTTGCCTCGATACAGACGATTAGTATTAATGTCAATAGCTATGAAATAAATACCCAACCGTCCGTAGTACCCTGTATGGTTGCACTGTTCCTACACGCTAAAAGACAACACATTCGTATAGGTCGGTTCGTTTTTGGTAAACATTTGAGAGGGGAGGGTCAAGCAGGTATATGGTCCATGGCATTGATAGTTCAGTATGAGCTTCCGCCAGAGGGAGCCCCATATTCCGAGGAGGGTGCGGCGGCGGGAGCACCATATTCTGGAGCAGGAGCGGCGGCAGCTGGGTAGCCTTCTTGTTTCTGGAAAGCATAATACCAAATAATTTAATATCTATCAATATTTTCAAAGGCTACGGAGACTGTTCTTTTCAACAATTACGTTGGCAGTCAAACATGTTTCGAAAAAGATGGGCGGCATGGGCGCGTGGCCACCATATCCTTTATGCTCGTGATACCTAATAGTGTCACTAGCGCGCTGGCAACACAATACCCAGTAATTTCACTGGCTCTCTCAACTTTCAAACAATAGGTATATTATAACAATAGATAGATTGGCTACTAGATAGACAAATAAGAACATGATCCAGGCGTGTACCCATGGATCATGTACCTATTAGTCTGGTTTCCCTGTATAAAAGGGTTACGGAGGTAAAGCCGGCAGTCGCTCCATTGAAATCACCAGTACCACTACCGCCAAATCAGCACCATTGTTAACTGCGTACTCTGGGATCTGAAGCGTAAGCTGAAGATGCAACCGGGATACACACTCAGACGAAGAAGAGGTGAGAATGAAGTACCCAAGCAGACGACCTTACCTTTCCATTGTACAAAGAAGGTCTACCGCTAAAAGGTAAATTTAAGATTATACCTAATAGTTAAGTATTACCGTATGTTCCCCTATATACTTATAATGATTTGACGGTAGAGGTTTTAGAGACTAAACTCTCTTTGCCTCTGCTTAGCGATTTCCCGGATGGGCTTCAGAGCCAGAAGTCTGATACCATACAAACTTAAAGCGTGCTTTATAAACAGTTTGTGTAAAAATGACGTTTTCAGCCTAGGTACTGTATTTCGAGATTTAATGAATGAATAAATCGACACTATTGCACCATTTATCATGTAGCGATAGAATACAGAAGTACTTGGAGCGGGACGCAACCTATTTCTACTATTTAGCTCTCAATATACTTGTGTATTTTTTGCATAGTAATACGTAACAAATATGATGATACACTACACTACAAAACTACAAATGCTGCTTACCTACTTTCCTATTCTACTTCGGACTTCATTCAGAGCCCAAATGGTGCATCAATTATAATGCTATTTGCTGGAAATTATAGTCATTAGAGTTTTAACAAAGATGTACTTGGTTACATAATACCTACATGATGTATATAGATTTGTGGAACATGTGAATTTCGATGGTGCATAATGACCGTATTATATAGAGGACTAGCGGTTGCCCGCGGCTCCGCCCGCGTGAGACTCGGTTATATCGCGCCCAAAAGTAGCCTATGTTTGAACTCAGGTCGTTAACTACATCCCTACCAAATTTCATCCTAATCGGTCCAGCAGTTTAGCCGTGAAGAGGTAACAGACAGACAGATAGACAGACTTTCGCATTTATAATATTAGTATGGATATGGATAGGATATATCTACCTATATGTTGTGCAATATAGTTCGAGTACGTTGGCAGCTTTACCACACGTTTGCCTACCGAGCACATCTACAAAAATGGTCATGGTAGACCCGTGGTCGCATCCTTTGTAATGGATAATATGCCAGGAACATCTTTAAACGAACATTATTGATATAAAGTGGGTGCGACCACGACTCTAATATGGCCGAATTTTTGTACTCAAGCATTTCTTGATTTCTATCTGAATTTTTTCCTTGTAATTTATAGTTTTTTAACTAATTTTTTTTACTCTAATATACTCTAATGTCAAGAAGGTTTGCGCTTAAAAAACGCATTTAGCTATTTATTTTTAGGGTTCCGTACAAAAATGTAAAAACGGAACCCTTTTAGGATCACTCGTGCGTCTGTCTGTCCGTCCGTCCGTCTGTCACAGCCAATTTTCTCGGAACCTACTGGACCAAAACAGATTAAATTTGGTAGGATGGCGTGATCCTGTAACCAAAACACAGATGTGCAAAGTAAATAAATATTTTTATAAAATAAGTACCATTTTGGGGGACAAATTAGGAATTAAAAAAAATAGTTTAGCAAACATTACCGTGTTATATATCAAAAAAAAGGGCTCGTTATGAGGATTTCAAATATATTTTTGTTATTATTGTAACATAAATAGTTTTGATTTTATTCATGAAAGAAGGCGAAAATTGACCATTTCCCCCCCCCCCCCCCCCCCCCGATCTCCGAAACTACCGAGACTAAAATTTTGAAAAAATACTAAATATTGTTCATAGCCTGTAGATTACAGGAAAACCTACAAGAACTCTGTCAATTGACAACTAAGTGGTAAATTCAATATAAAACGTTCACGGAAAATATAGTTCACTAAAACACCACTAGATGGCAATAGTAGTAGTTTGTCGATATACCACACTTGAATTTAAAAACGACATTGGCATTGTACGGAACCCTCTCCACGCGAGTTCAACTCGCACTTGACCGGTTTTTAACCGTGCATACATAGGCATCTTAGCCACTAATTCCATGTGATCAGCTACTGAATAAAATTTTCCTCTTACAAAAATCGGCACGAGTGAAAATGTACTTTTTAAGTAATAAGGTTCATTTCAGATTACTTCTAAGTTCAAAATGTAAAAAGTGACGAAAACGTCTGAAAATCCGGCTCTAAATAGTATCGAACAAAAGAACGTCCGCTTACAGACGAGCTGTAAAGACAAGTTACATAATTCTAGTTTTTCAGGTTGCGCTTGGTGACTATTCATAATCTTGATCTTCATGCCGTCAGTTCCCACAACACAATACACAAAAACAATCAACGGACAGTCGGACACTAATGACAGAAAATGTAACTCTAGATGATTTACATTTTCTGTTGGGTTGTGTTGTGCGATTTATCGTGTTATTTGTGAGGATAAAAGCATTCTATGTTGCATCAATGTAATAATGATAGCTGGTACACTAGACACGCTAGAACACGCTGGTAATGTTTCCTGGAACATCAGAAAATGTGTTCGACCACTTTCACGAGACGGGTCATGGCATGGCTCATCGCGATGCATCTCCTTTAATTATTGTGTTGTACATGGTACGTGTGATATTATCTCTATAGTACATTCACATTTGTGCATTTATGTAAATTGCATTGCGTACCTGATGTACATGCAAAAGGTAACGCAGCAATTTTTTTTTGAGAATAAAATTCTGTGCATATCATATGTTTATCCTATAGTCTATTAAAAGTTTATTATTACAAGTTCACTTACCTGAGTTTTGTATCTGATGAAGTAGACCTCTGGTTTGGCTGGTTGAGTAGGCGCCGGGGTCGGGATAACTATATCTGGTTGCTCTTCTGGTTTCTTCACCAATACGTAGACTAAAGTCTTCTCTTCGTTCTGTGGCTGCACTGGAATGACAGGTGCAGTCGGTGTAGGTGGAGTAGGTGCCTTGATAAATACAATCTTGTAGTGTTTCTGTGGGGGAGGCACGTATACTTGTTTGCGGGCCGCGGGGTATTCATTGTCTGGAGGAGGTACATGCACATAGACATGTTTGTGAACTATGGGCTGCTGCTGGGGCGCACCATACTGAGGTGCGGGAGCGCCATACGAACTGGAAGGGGCGCTGTAGGACGAAGAGGGCGCGCCGTAAGACGTCGGGGGTTCCGGCCGCGCGACCACGCACGCCGCTGCCGCTACCAACACCAACGATCGCAGGACCTGCATACACAAACTCTTTGATCAATAGCCCGTCTAATTAACATCAGTAGCGAACTTTACTAATACTTGGACCATTTATTTAGTCACTCAAAGATATTAATCACTTTAACACTTTGTAATTGAGAACACTAATAATGGAATCCTAATTTGTCAGTATGAGTTCATCACCACGAGACCACTAGACCGGGAATAATTTGCACTAACTACTTATTTGATTTCACTAAAACCTACCGTTTTGTCACACATTCTGGGTACGTTTAAACACAGGTCTGAATAGTATAATGTCCAGTAACCCGGCGCCACCTGTGTTTATAAGAGATGCACGCTCCATATCCGGGGGAGGGGGCACTTTCGATGGTTCACATACTTTGCGCAACGCAATGGTGCTCACGCGCCGCCCTCCTACTGACGACATGGAGCGGCGAGGACGCCCTGGCCGATCATCAATGCTTTGACCGTGTAATACACTCATGAAATACATATAAAAATATGACCCCTATTTCAGCTATTAAACGAACCGAAAAAAAGAGAGGTAGGTCCCTTTTGTTTCGGTTCGTTGAATAGCTACTTCATTAGCTATCTGGGGGTGTAGGTAAAAAACTCAATAAGAATTTTTTTGTGACATGTTGGTCTAAAGTTTGAAAACATTAGAAAAACAAAAAATGTGCCTTAATTTCCTTCAGTGCTGAACATAAAATGCGATAAGGGGCTAGAAATTCTTGAATCTCAAAAAGATGAACACTTTTTACTTAAACTATAGAACAACTTTTCTTTCAATACGCAATAAACGCTAAAGTCACAAAGAATAGGTAAGAGGAAGGTTAAAAAATTCTGTATGTAAGTCATTTTCATCTTTCATTCATTTCTTACGATAAAAATCTATTATTATATTATGGAATGGGCTCGCCTGAAGCCCTGAAGCAACTTAGGGATGTTGTTAATGGTGGAATCTGGTCGAATAAAGACGTAAGATAGGGAAATGGCAATGTTACCTATCCTATGCGCGCCTATTCGGCGGAATGCATGATACGATTTGCTAAGTGTATATCTCTACTCGTTACTGCCGTGAATTTTTCTAGATATAACAAATGAAATAACACCAACGGCGTCGTAGTAAATTTAATAGTAAACCCAATTCGTAACAGTGCAAAGTTGAAATCACTATAGGTCAAATCTGTTTTGCGAGTTCAAATGTTAATTTCAGGTTAGGTAGCCAGTACTTACTTGCCTACTTGCCAGCCTGTCTTATCGACTGTTTAGCAACATTGCCAGCTATACTGTAGTAGGTAGATCGTAAATACTTGTTAGATTCTATACACCTCTATGTAGATTTATTGAAGGTTAAATAAATAGAGACATACCCAAGTACTGACTAACTACTATAAAGAGCAATAAAAATAAACTGAGGTTCGTAATATTTTGATGCAATGCATTATGCAAAATATTTATTCTGTTAGCGCTGTATTCTTGTATAAAAATAACAATACAAACAATTAAATATTTTCCAATAACTTTTTTTAAGACGCAAGAATTTCCTAGTACTTTCGTGGGAATTTAGGATTGAATTTTTTATTTATTTATTGTGTAGGGTTATGTTAAGACACAGAAAATAATGGGTAAGAAGCGTCTTGATTCTCATTTCATATCATCAATTTCAGCTGCAGGCAGTCCACTGCTGGACAAAGGCCTCCTCTAACGCGTACCATTTACTTCGGTATTGAGCTTTTCTTTTTCAGAGTGGGCCTGCTATTTTGGAGATGTCACCTTTCTAATGTACTGGTAGTCTACCATGATTTCTGTGCCCAGCCATGGTTGTCAGTCTAAATACTTTCGGCTCCATCTTCTACCACTAATTAATAATGAGCCACTTAATGCCCGTTGACTACCCCTACCTTTAACCTATTATTATTTAGCACATATCCGAGCGTCTTGTGTCTAATTATTGTTTTTGTGTAATATCAAATAAACATTTTTTCCATCTCTCTTTACCGATAGGACACTGTTCAAACAATTTTTTTTCCTTTAAGGACATCGTCTGATAAGTTTAGATAATTTATATTAAACTAGCTTCCGGCTTCGACGGCGTAAATTTCCAATGGGAATTGTGCTTTTCCCGAGATGAAATCGAGTACCCTATATCCTTCTCAATATGTATGCGAAATTTCAGGAAGATTGGTGCAGTAGATAGGGCGTGAAAGCGTAACAAATAAATTGTAACCCATCTAGTAGGTAGATACTCATCTAAGTATCAATGCTGCAATTAAAATACTTGTCTTCCGTTGTTTACTTTTTTTGTGGCTTACATTCTCATCTCACGCCACAACTGCCATGAATAGACTATTCATAAATCAAACAGGCAATAATCAAGCATCATCATTAGCTTGTTCGTACCGATAGCGCGCGCCAAGCAACGGCGAGTGCGCGGCAATGTTTGGATTGGTTGCCTTTAGTGACATTTTCTATTATGAGCTCCTCCGTGTTTCGGAAGGCACGTTAAGCCGTTGGTCCCGGCTGCTATCGGTAGATGGTAGTCGTTAGGCCATGTCAGATGCCTTTAGGCCGCCTGAAAAATCTGACAGTGTTGGCCACTAACACATCCGGATCATGTTCCTGTTGGTCTAGTTTCCCTGTATAAAAGTGTTACGGAGGTCAGACGGCAGTCGCTCCAAATCAGGACCATGATTAATAGCGTACCCTGGGCTCTGAAGCGTAAGCTGAAGATGCAACCGGGAAATACGCTCTGATGAAGAAGAATGGTTCCCTATCATTGGTAGGTACCTAAATACAAGAAGGTAAGTTTTCGAAAAATATGCAATCAAAACCTACGCGGTACTTTCCGTGGTCCTAGAATCACGAAAGATGGTAGAAGTAATGTCATAAATTTGTTTTTTTTTTTATTTATTTAAAGAAAAACTGTAAATCTTTACTTCTTTCTATCTTTACTTTTATAAGTAACTAGCTGTTGCCCGCGGCTCCGCCCGCGTGGGACTCGGTTATATCGCGCCCAAAAGAAGCCTATGTTTGACCCCAGGTCGTTAACTACATCCCTACCAAATTTCATCACAATCGGTCCAGCAGTTTAGCCGTGAAGAGGTGACAGACAGACAGACAGACTTTCGCATTTATAATATTAGTATGGAAGTATGGATTATATTTATAAATGGTATTATTACCTACTCTTTATAGTACTCAGTAGAATAAAGCATGAAATTTATTAAATGCGATAGTGACGATAGATTAGCCTTGCTTATTTAGATTTGATACAAGCATTAAACGTCGTCGTACAAATCATTTGCAATGCACGTGTCTGCAAGCAGTGAACTTCATGGGTACTTTAAAAATATGCAACTCAGTGTATTGTATTGCAAACGCAGTGTCCTCAATATACTGAATCTAATTGTGACAACTTTCCGTTGAAAATTTAACAAGGATGAATTTCTATGCCAAGTTGGAATAATTGACCCCTGGCCCCTGGTTTACAATCCTGCCTACAATATGTGTGGAAATACCGGCACACACTGGGTAAGTATATAATAACATAGTCTAGCAAGAGCCCGATGCCCTTAATCAGATTTTATAAGTAAATTGTTATTTTTGTGTCCTCGATTGTATATTCCGTATATTTTGTCAGCCCAGAAACAAGCAATTTACTAACTATATAAACCACATATAGGTAAAAAAAAATGTACGCAAATAGTACAACCTACCTACCTAGTCAGCATTCTATAATTTGTGCTACTACTGCTCCAGCAATTTGCTTTCAAGCGTTTGTATATTTCGCTTCACTATCCGTTGACGTCGTAAATGACTTAGATTTCACACGGATTACCAATATTAGCAGATTTTGCGTAGATCATGATGATGTTGACCAAATACCACTCCTGTTCAATTTAATTTAACATTAGATACTTAGTACTTATCTAATATTGGTATCTAATATATTTAATATAATAAAGCTGAAAAGTGCAAAAAAAACTGATCGAATTTTAAAAATTCTGCTTTTTAAATAAAACTTTATGGATCATATATAGCTATGAATAAGTTGAAAAAAAAATATAAGATGGTTCAGATGGAGGTAGGTAGGGTAATGACTTGTTGTTTAGTATTATTTAGAAACTTGATTCCCAAAAATTTAAGTATTAATTTATATACATAGTTTGTCGTTTAATTAAATAAACTTGTAAACTGTAATAGATGCCGAACAAGGGATAATAATTGAAGTAAATATGAATGTAGAGATACTTAACACACATCGTTTAGTCGCCCACCATCTCGTGTTGATAGTCATCTTATTGATTGTTAAGAGCATTGGTCACTTCACATAACAGAGCAACTTCCTATCCAGGCAGTTTAATTCAGGGAGCATAACAATCAGACGTTTAACATTAAAATTGTGCAAGATGGGAATATAAACAACAAACACGAATATTTTTATAGTTACTTTCAAATATATTGTTAAAAATCGCATATAAAATTGAAAGTAGAGCTTCAAAATGTTTACAAGAAATAACTGGGAATATAAGGTAAGTGTTATAAAAACAGTGCTGTATAAAACCTTTTCTTCAAAATGTTACTCTATAATTAATGATCAACTTGCATTTATAAAAACTTACTTTAAACCTATTTGATAACAATAAAATTCTATCAAAACAACTCCCAGTACCGATTACCCTGATGAAGTACATAATTGCATGTAAAAATTTGTAGTAAACGTATGAATTATTTAAAATACAGTTCCAGGGAGAGAATATGTTATGCGTCATAAAGAGGTACAGGCAAAGAAATAGCATCCTATCCTATGTGTAGAATAGGTAACAGGTGGAACGTAGGGTACCTGTGTGACAAACCTTGTTGTTCAAATTGATAACTGCTTATTATTTTATAATAGAAATATAATCAATAGGTACATATAATAAGACACTAAAATGCGAGTGTCTGTACATTTAATAATTTTCAAAAAAACTGATAGAGTGCGATTAAAAAAGAGTAACAGAAACCAAAAAGACAGTTTTTGGAATTTTTGTCTGTCTGTATGTATGTCTGTCTGGTACGTTATAACTTCGAAAATACTTAACCGATTTAAACGCGGTTTTCACAGTTGGATTACATATAATTAGGAGCGTTGTCAAAATTTTGTTTCGTCAAAATCGGTTAAGGGAAAAAGAAGTTATGGTCGATTGAAAATTTACTTCAAACAATGCTTCAAAATTTTTAATGCGTTTACTTACGTTTAATTTAGTTTAGATAAGGCTAGGATTTCTACTTTATATTATCCATATTAATAAAGACGAAAACACACACTGGACCTATTAATTTTAATAAAATAACACATTGAATTTTATCGTAAATTTAGTAACAAAATCTCAATAGATGGCGCTGACTTACTTTACAACTCGCTATGGTTACGTTTTCGCATTATGGTATAGCAGATTGAAATTAACCCTAGCAAATTAAAAAATTTGATGGTCTTTGTTATTGTGGTTCTTTTGGTTTGGTTCTTTGGTTGTTGTCTATTGATTGGTTTGGTAAATGGACGGTTCGGTTCGCTATTGTTAGTTTGTCTTGCTTTGCTTGAATTGAAAATTGAATTCGTTGTTTGACGGAACATACGATCGTGTCGTATATAAGGTGGACACAAATCAACTGCAAATATTTTAAGGGCAGATACAGACCACTATACTGAATAACTTTTCCAAATAAACTTATATCGAAATACGAAATTTTATTTTTCATTCTCCATACTAAACTAGATCAGTTGATTCTCAATTTGTATGGGAGGTCAAAAATTTTTTTTTGTATTTCGACATAAGTTTATTTGGGAAAGTTGTTCAGTTGAGTTGTCTGAATCTGATCTTAAAATATTTGCAGTTGATTTAAATTAACCTGATATAAATAATTTTAATTATTTTAAATAATGCCTAGGAGGAAACGATCTAATCTGTCGCATCATTCCAAAATAGCTAAAAGCAGAAGGTTAGCTAGATCTCAAGAATCGAATGCGGATAGACAGATGCGACTCGAAGAAGATAGGCAATGCATTGTCTCGGTCTCTAGAAACTTCTTCTGACAGAGTCTCGGTTGTCCGCTGACCGCGAGCGTCATGCGTCATCTCGGGCTTCGGAAACGTTTACCGAAACTCAAGGTTTTGGCGGAAATTGTCGGGGATGAAGTGATTTACACGTCATATAACAGTGTTGTACATCAGGATGATGCTACCACCTACCCTATCGAGTTTTTGAGTTCATTCGCCTAAACTATGCAACGGGACCCGACTCAAAGTAATGGTTTTGTAGCGCAACTTAATACAGGCCGAAATTCTCACAGGGTGTGGTTCAGGCGAAACGTTGTACATACCTCGAATACCACTCATCCCCAACAATTACCCCTTTCAATTTAAACGCACCCAGTTTCCAGTTGCTGTATGCTTTGCCATGACGATAAATAAGTCGCAGGGACAAACCCTAAAAGCAGCTGGCATCGACCTAAGAACAAGTCAACAAGATGTTTCTCACATGGACAACTGTATGTGGCTTGCTCGCGGGTCAGTAGCGCCGAAAATCTATTTTTATTAGCCTCTGAGGGAAGAACTGCTAATGTTGTCTACAAAGAGATTCTTTGAACTTAACTCTGAAACATGATATTTGTTTATATTTGAATAATGTCCTGGCTACTTCGATTGCGTCATTTCATTTCAATGTAACACAGGTTACGCGAAAAGCGACCTACACGCGGGCGGAGCCGCGGGTAACAGCTAGTACATAAATAAGTATATACATTTACATGTTTGTTCTAACTCCTTTCCCTTTTTCCGCTGTTAGTCAGGGCAACGTTATACATGTATGTATATTACTTAAACTTAGTTTGGAATCGCATATGAAGTAAATGCAATCTTACACAAGTTTAATGTTTCGTAATTGATGTGTTGATGGCAATGGTTTATAATAACAGTAAACTAATCGATGTATTATTTATAATGTAAAGTGTGATCCTGCCCAGTAAAGTAATTGACATAACGAATTAGTTTTTAGTATGTACATACATATGTTGTTTTTTTTTTTGATCGAATTTGTTGTCGCAATAATTATTAAGTTCGGATAAAAATTGTCTAATTATAACTTTTTAAACTAAAGCTAGTTATTTAATAGACATAAAATAAGAAATAAGAGTACCTATATAGCTACGACCCATTACATTTTCCAAATTACGTACATCTACTTACGTAAAATATAAATCATTGGTAATGGTCGTAATAAGATAAAAATCTTCGCATCGGATAATTAGCCGCCTCACGAATGACCTTTGACATCTGCATGGTTACCTTGCGCAACTTTCCAAAAATAGTGAATAACTTTATATATCAGCGAACTATGGAGTGATCACACGTTTTCAAAGATTTTAAAGTCCTAGAAAAGAGAGACATAGATGAGTATACTACCAGAGTAACATAGTAAGTATTATTTTTCTTTGTGGCTCTGTTGTTGGTATGTTATATGTTGTTGATATATTGAAATGGCAAAGACATTTAAAGCGGTCAAATTAAAATACGCAACTGTTTAAACAGCATATTTAAATAACACTTAATCTTATTAAAATAACTATAATTATACATTTTTAGTAGGTTGTAGTAGAAGGTAGTAGGTATTGTTTTTAGTAAAGGTAGTAGAAAACAACGGAAAGTAGCACGATCAAGCGGGCGCCGCCCGCGTAGCAAGGCGGGCGGAGCATACAGAACAGCGTGATAGAGAGACAAGTACTACACACATACTAGCATTCTTTCAGTTATCTTAGTTTATAATTTTAAACATACTAAATTTTTAAAGTATAGTTCCCTATAGTTACAAATTGCAAAACTGTTAAAAGTGGCCGTTTTAAGCAATATTGCAATTTGCAACTATAGGGAACTATAATATATAAGATAGTATTTTGTCTTTACAATACGAGCCATCGCATCGCGTGTGTTGTGCATTAGGAACACATACTAATTCTATGGGGTAGTGGCTATATAGGTAGTGCAGTCAATACATTTTTGTTTATCTATTAAGCACTTTCAAATGTAACGTATGAATCCCTTAGCAGTGCATTAAAATCTTTGGAACCCTACGCAAATGCATTTTGTTTATATGACTAACTTATATTTTATTTGACTTATACGTGGCCTCTTACAAAGCTGACAAAATAACCTATAATGACATCGACACGAAAGAAAATTTCAAAAGTATATGGCGCACGTCTAATAAATGTATCTTCTCATCATATGATCATATTTAGGTTAAATATTTAATTTTGATTAATATGAAATTGAGCTGGAAGTATGCGTATGGTTCTGGTAGAACCCATGTTACTAATTGGCGCCTAATCATGTTCAAGTATAAAGATAATTGCTTGGAATGTACGATCGCGTCGCTCCCATGCCCAGGCTGCCTTAACTCCATTAACTGAGCCACCAGCGGTCCGGAACCGTCCGGTTCTGGGAAGCGCAGACGGCAGTAAACCGGATTATTCTGCCTTTGTTTGCCACGCTTATCGCTCACCGTCTATCGATGCCATGTGAGCGTATGCTACACACACAGGCTACACAGTGGCTACACACCATAAATCTAATTGTCTGTACGCGTACATACCTTTGTTATTTAATAAATTAGGTAGATATTTTATTATAACAACAACAAAGTAATAGAATAACTTTTTTTACGTAAAGATTAGCCGAAATATAAACGTGCTGACGACAGGTAATCAATATATCTCATACGCGAAAATTTTTACCTATGATTACTACCTAATAGCCAGCATATGAGCAAAAATATTTTTTTTATTTAAATGAGTTTATTCTTGCTGTTATATACTACTTATACCAAATAATATTCTTTTCTTCTATACCCAAATAAGTAATTGTGAAATTTTAATTTAAAAGAGATTCTTAGTATACTATTTTGGGTAGGTAATGCAAATTATAACAACTCACTAATAATATTAACACTTAGTTGTGTTTTAAATAAGTATAAATATTGCACCCAGAAATTGTATGACAGGCAATGAGAGACAAGCTGCAGTGTATAATAATGCAGCAGTGTGTAATAAAATTATTCCTACAACACAAAAAGGAATAATTTTTTAAATAAAATTACCTATTTGTTAAATCATTCACCTGATACTCGTTTACGTAAATAAGTAACCATTACGTTTCTTGTCCCTAGATATGTGCCTTATGTACGTGGTTAGGAAGTAATCAAGAGCTGCAATCCACTGAAGCGATATATTACCAGTTCCGTTGTGGTGACAAAGAATTTAATTGATCGTGGCGATTCATTACAAAATGACACAGACGTAGGCGGTTAATCTCCTAACAATTTATAGCCAATTGAAGCGTATTATTTACATTGGAAGTAATTGTAAATTTTAGTAATTAAAAGAAACACACAGGAATGCGAACTTATTTCGCATCAAATTGAATGATATATCTTCAAAGCTTTAAGATAATGCTCTACTTTAATGGAGATCCATAAAATAACAAGTCACCGACATAACCCAACGGATTATTCCATTATGATTTTATCCATGGATATAATTAAGACTAAATGATGAACGTTTTTTAAGGATTGCATTCTTGTAACATAATAGTTGGTGTGGTGCTACTACTTTTAGAGTCATGACGACTCCTTATGGTAGCACTACATTGACTATAAATTTTTAATCGAAGGAAAATCAAATGTTTTGAGCTCTTACTTAACGTTACCTTTTAATAATGATATTTATTCTTTTACAGATCATACATTTTGTAATAGTTTGGATCGTCAGTTCACTATGGTTGTATTCAGTAGCAGCGGCGCCAAATATAACCAAACTCAATGCTACGAAGATAAACGACTCTTATTTGAATTACAATGAAACTGTAACAGTACTATTTGGTTGGGAAGACTACTGCGTATTGGCTACAATGCTTATTGTATCTTGTGCTATTGGAGTATTTTATGGATATTTCAGTGAGAAACAAACTACTGGGGATGATTTTTTACTTGGAGGCTCATCTATGGGAACATTGCCAATGGCTCTAAGCTTAGCCGCAAGGTGATTATTCAGTATTTATGTTACTTCTCGTCTCTTCATACATATTTATTAATTCAACTTGTATCTATGTTTTTCAAGCTGCTCAAATGCTTAATTTGACTACTGCAAATCGGCTACCAGATATGGGTAAGCAACGAACTATTACGGGTGATAGTAAGCCACCTGGTGGCTTACCACCATCTCTTAAAACTATGCAAGATCCAGTGAGTAAGGGAGATGTCGCCTTACATCATGTATCGCGCTGTCTCGCTTACTCACTCGTTCTTGCATGGTTTTAAGAGATGGTAGTAACCCCCCAGATAACACTAAAAAGCGCAACGAGCATTGTAACTATATAAAGGTGCTAAAACTATATTTAATAAGAGTATATAATATACCTACCTTAATAATATATATCACGAAACACTGAATAGCATTCCAATTCTTAATTATGGTAAGTGACTCTTTATAAGTGTAACTGTTATGGTTAGGTACTGTTAATTATTTCTAACTGGCAGGAGTCACCTAAGCCATTATACTTCATTTTATACTTCTTAATTAACACTTATATTATAAAGAGGAAAGATTTGTATGTTTGTACTTTTGTTTGTAATGAATAGACTCAAAACCTGCTTGACCGTTTTCAATAATTCTTTCACCGTTATAATATTATTATTTCTGAGTAACATAGACTATACACATACGGTCGAGTGAAACTGCGTAATACAGCTAGTCGCATATATGTAGAAATATGTCTGGTAGTTGCAATATAATACAAAGTATGCGTGGATGTTCCAAAACGTACTTAAATAATCCCGCACATCTCAATACTTATAGATATACTACTACAATAGACTAGAAATGTTCTAGAATATTATGGAATATTATACTCTCAAATGTTCTGTATTGTTCTAGAAATATCTAGAGAGTGAAAATCCTTAGCACTTTCTTGATCTTTTCAGTTAAATATGTATTTAGGTTACCTGTTATACTCAGAACTTATAAATAAATGTACTTATAATTATGTTGTTTCAGTTTCATAACAGCAATAGAACTGTTGGGTAACCCAGCGGAGATGTACATGGCGGGGGCCCAGTTCTGGATGATTTGTGTAGCTTTTGTTCTCGTCGTGCCTATATCGAGCCAACTGTATCTGCCCGTCTTCATGAGACTAAGACTGACATCTTGCTATGAATATTTGGTAATGGAATACGAACCACATAAACAGTTGTTTGTTGCATTTAAAAAGGGGAAAAACAGGGAGATGAATAGCAAATCCCCATTGCACTACCGGCATTTTCTGGTTTTACAAATTACATTATTTATTTCCCTTCAGCATAACTGATTTTGCTAAAGGTGTGCATTGTTAACTGGTTAAGTTATTGTACAACAGTTCCCCATGGCGCTACTTGTTACTTATTCGAAGTTTTATAACAATAGTTAATAGGGTGATAACATGAAATTATCCTATCATCATCAAATATTTTCTACCCACTGCTGAACTCTACAGCCTAAGCGCTATATACCTACGCGCATGCTATTTTGCATATACAAATAAGTATTGAACTTCTACATTTCCTGAGCTGAACAATGAATCAATCTCTTAGTTAGTATAACAATTTCATCTCTTATCTACAGGGTTAAAAATCCACCTTCACGAAAACATACAGTCACTAAAACCATACTAATAATAACAAGTACGCATACGTACAGGGCACATAGATCTTGACGGCTGCACGTATTGCGATAGTAGGATTTTTCATCCCTTCTATTCGAAATGTTCAACTTTGCTGCCCCAAAAGTGCGACCAAAGTAAGTCTTTTCCGATAGGGTTTTTTAGCGGGCAATAATGATTTTCAAATTTGGAACAATGTGTCAAATATAAACATTAATTTTTAGTTATCCATACTAATATTATAAATAAGAAAGTCTGTCTGTCTGTCTGTCATCTCTTCACGGCTAAACTGCTGGCCCGATTGTGATGAAATTTGATAGGGTTGTAGTTAACGACCTGAGGTCAAACATAGGCTACTTTTATGCGCGATATAACCGAGTCCCACGCGGGGCGAAGCCGCGGGGAACAGCTAGTTTCTAATAAATATTATTAATTTTCAGTTATGTATTTCATTTAAATTTAGTTCTGTACGTGTTTTGTTTTTTCTCATAGAGCGAGATAAAAAGTAGAGTGTATCATTCGGGCGCAAACATATTTTTGGCTCGGGCGATGTACTTTGAATCCCTCTCTCCGTTCAGTCTTCACTCCGCTCTGGATTCAAAAATCGCCCTCGCCGTAAAAATATTATTTTGCTCCCTTGTGATACAATCTACTATTAACGCTCTTTGTAGGAATAAAACATCTTATTTTTTTTATAAAACTAATTAGATTCATTTGATCAGTCAATTTTATTATGTAGTTATCTATTTTTTTTAAAAAGGCAATTATGTTTACCCTGCTGCCCTGTATACTTATCTTCATCAGAAAACAGACAGACTGTTGGATTTATAATATTAGTATGGGTTCGTAACGTCTGGTGCCCGCGTCCGTTTTGTCTAGTCATTTCGTCGAACTTGTTTATTAAAGCTTCTGCCGTAACTAATTTGTTTGGACGCCACAAACTAATGGTTATACAGAATCTGAACTTCACGCAAATAATAGGTATATTTGTATACATATAAATCTTCTTCTTCGTCCGAGCGTGTTTCCCGGTTACATGCTCAGCTTACGCTTCAGAGCCCAGGGTACGCTATTAATCATGGTCCTGATTTGGCAGAACTGGTTATTACAATGGAGCGACTGCTGTCTGACCTCCGTAAACCTTTTACAGGGGAAAACAGACCCACAGCAACATGACCCGGGTGTTTTAGTGGCCAACACTGTCAGATTTTTCAGGCTGCCAAGGCATCTGACATAGCCTAACGACTGCCATCTACCAATAACAGCCGGAACCAACGGCTTAACGTGCCTTCCGAAGCACGGAGCTCAAGGTAGAAATGCCACTAATGGCGACCAATCCAAATATGGCCGCGCACTCGCCGTCAGCTAGCGCGTATTTGGTCATGTATGGTATGTATAATATGTATCTCGTTACGATTCTGTATGATCGCATTTTGTGATGCAGCAGGCAGACACACTAATGAAAACGTATTGTTTGCAGGAAGTACGTTTCTGCAAGTGGATTCGCGTGTACGCCAGCGCTCTGTACATGCTGCAGATGATATTGTATACGTCGGTGGCTGTCTACGCTCCGGCGCTCGCACTATCTGATGGTAAGTATAGTAAATATACACTTTACTAGAGAGGGCGATGGCGAATCAGCATACCAGTAAACAAATACTTTTCACCGGTACTATTAGTGACACTAATCTCTTTTATATTGCTAATTAGGCTGAACAGTGTAGCATTAATATTTATTTTTTCTACCTAAAAGTAACCGCAGTTCACCAGTGCCCGTGATAGAGACATCATCGCAGCTATGCAATGAAATCGAATCCCATCTCAATCCCAACTTATACATATTATATACTTATATCTAAGTTAACTATACGCTTTAAAGCGCAAGAATTAAAAATAGGTACCTATATTAACCTTGACCACAGAATACTTAATAGTACTAACGCCTTGACATATACAGTGGTAGAGGAAAAGATGTCTTTGACGAAGAAAATGGTATTAAATGTCCGTAGAATGTTTAGCACTCTGTTGGGATGGTGAAACAGGTAAAATGATAAATGGCGTAATAATACCCGTAATTATTGAATAGCCACAACAATTATTAGCTATACACAGCTGTCATTAACCTACCATCTCTTACATAAGCTCAACCTCGGTTATTTCACTCTCGCTTTTTATATGAAATGTTACGAATTCAACTACAATTTAGTTCTAAGTAATTTTGTTATAGTTACATCTACGTACAGAATTATTTTTGATGATGTAGAAGAGCTAAATGGATCTCGTCTCTTAATTAAAATTAAATAAGCGTATATATAACTGAATAACAGAATGAAAAAAATATTATCCTCTCTCTTCTATGTATGTTGCTGTGCTGATGTTGTGGTACCAAATAAACAGCTTTTCTTTCTTCTCTTGGGCGTTGTCAAAGGGAACTTAGAGAAAAATCTAAATTAACTTATGATGATGATGACCTATTGAAAAAGAAAATTGGAAAATTTAAATTTATTTATTTAAAAATTTTAAATTTAATTTTTAATAAAATACTGAGAAAGCTTTGAAAAACAGGGATTATTTAAAAAAAATCTTGATGAAGGATATCTCTGTGAAAATGATGCTTGTCTATGGACCTGTTTCCCTTGGGTTTAGAATCGAAAATAAAATTTTTCGGACGTCTGTGCCGCAAGGGGACATAATTAGCTGTTCAATTATTGATCTTATGTTTACATTTTATATTTGACCAAATAGTAGTGCCCAGACTTCGAAGGGCTTTAGTTTCGAGATTGACCGTCGATGATTGTAGTATAGGTATAGTATTCATTCATACCCTTTAACCATTGATGATTCTGTGGAATTCATAGTGCCTATGTGGTGTTTATCGGGAGGTGGACCTTCTAATTAATATAAAAAGTAACAACCAAACAACCTTTCACCACCGACTGATGGCGGGATTCATAGAAAATCAACTAATATGGTCGCAGGTCGCAGTAGCGTCGAAAGTAAAAAAAGTTACGCAATTGCGCCTGCGAACACAATTGAGTATTGAATATGGTATGGTGATAGACACCCTCCACATATGTAGGTAACTACTATAGATTGTATACAAAATAAATTTATTATTTATTATATCTGTCGGTGAGGGCCGTCAGCCCGTGTCCAGTAGGAACTGACGTTCCTACGTCTTATGGTTGTCGTGATGATGATGAAAAATGTCATGTACTTGTGTAAAAATAATGTACTTACCTAAACTACCTAAGTAGGTAAGTATGTGCTTTCATAATCGGTTGTAATATGTCAAAAACTCTTCCTAACCTAGAGCTTCGTTTTTAGGTACAAAAGACATCAACGCGTAAAATTTCTTCCTTCCCTTTTCTTCTCGTTTTCTCTTGAGTCTGCTGTACTCCTTGAACTCAGGTTCTTTTCAGGGCTTCGTACCTCAAAATGCCAAATCGGAACCCTTATAGGATCATTTTGTTGTCCGTCTGTCTGTCTGTCAAGACGCAGACAAGAAAATTGATAACAAATAGCTACCAGTAAGGTTTTTTAGCTTTAAAATAATCAAATTTTACGTCAACGGTATCGAAAGAGAGATAGAGATTTAATAAGAACCTTACCGTAAACGTAGCAGATGTTCAAAAATTTAGAAATTTCCGATGGAAATCCAAATCTATGGGACGTAGGTACCTAAAAACCCATTTCATACAGCATATTTTCATGTATTACTTAAAATTTGTTTTAAATCTTAAATTAAAAAAATAAGGAAAACGAGGAAACCCTGTGAAAATTAAAAATCTAAAATCTATAAATATGAGTTTGTTTGTTACGCTTTCACGATTAAACCATTGCAAGGATTTAGACTAAATTTAACTAAAGCTAGCTACTTATACATTTCATTGAAACAGGCTAGATATATTTCCATTAATGTTATATAATTATATTCATAGGAATGTACACATCGCAACTAAGCTATACGAATTACATATAAATCACTCTTTAAAGTAGGAGTATGTGTAGGCAATGTTACAGCCAATTTTGCAATACTGCAACTGTAACTGTGACTAAATAAGGTGTCGATTTAGGGCATGGTATAGGTGCTATGGCCCATACAGATAAGTAAGTATTGCCCCATGCTTCCAAAGAAGTGGACCAAGGCCTCTTATATTAATGACATTTTATTTTCATTAAGCTCTTGATTCATCATCATCATTTTCGCCACTGCTGAACATAGGCCTCCCCCAAAGATTTCCAGAACGACCAGTTGGAAGCGGCCTGCATCCAGCGCATGCTTGCAACCTTCTTCAGGTAAACTGACCATTTGGTCTAGCTCTTGATTTTAACTTTACTTAATTAAAAACCGTTTGGTTAACTTAATTAGTAAAATGGAATTAATTGTTCTCTCAATGTGAAGTGATCAAGTAAATCAATTTTTATCTACAACTAGCGACCCGCTCCGGCTTCGCATGGGCATAAAAACGTTCCTCTTGAATCACTCTATCTATTAAAAAAAACCGTTGCGTAGTTTTAAAGATTTAAGCATACCTACAAAGGGACATAGGAACAGAGAAAGCGACTTTGTTTTATACTATGTAGTGATAGGCTAAGCAAACATTTGTTATTTTTGAATATATCCGTATTTAATGATCTCAGGCTCCAGACTGAATACCAACATTTAAATCTTATTTTATATCCAGTTAGTTAGGTACATTTATAAAAAGCGCCACTTTACCTTTTGACCTCTCTATAATTTACAAAAGATATAGCGTACGCTTTTTCCAAGAACAACTTACTTCATTCGATGTAATATTAAAAGTTGAATTACATACTTTAATACTAGTTCCTTTTTTTATTCTACGAATGCCTAAAATACCTTTAAACTATTTATCAGCGTATTACGCGCCTGTAAGTAATTCGTTATTTAGTAGATATTTAGGTTTTATTTATTAGTTTATCTTTAGACAGTTAGTCCAAAGAATTTGGAATCATGCGGGGTCTCGAGGCAAATTTTTTAATCTATGCGTTAGTCGGTAAGATGTCATCGTTTATGCAATGGTAGCATTATTATTGTGACAGTATGTAGATAGTTAAGTACCTACATACGCAACATGCCGAAAATTGACCTACCAATAAATTCAAAGCACGATGTTTCGATATAAGTAAGTTTCGTTACATAATAGGAAGGTACACTCAACGAAGTCGATCGACCACTCCTCATTTACATAACCACCGTAATATTTTGTTAAAAAAAAATTGGTTGCCTGTAAAGTCGGAATACGGGCGAATGTTTTACGTGACAAACGACTTTGAGTCTGTCTCTCTCGCTCTTAGGCGGGCTAACCATGCCCGAGTGGAAGGGACGCGTGCCTCTCACTCGCTCTCATTGTGAGCGCATAACGTGAGCGGAGCGTAACGCAGTTTCTTGAAGTGTCACCCGGCAAACCAATTTATAAGACGTTGTCACGTCAATATTCTTTATTTCTATTGTAAAAACGACTTTATCATGGGAATCCTACTAGTCTAACATATTGTTTTACCTATTGAGATTTTTTGGAAAAGACTTGTTATAAAAATCTAGGTAAATGGAGTAAGTACAAATACGGCATTTTTAAGAGCAACTTCTTTTAATAACATGTTCTGAAAACTTTAGTGGTTACATAATTATCTAAAGACCGCGGTTTCGCTCACGTGATACTTAAATTCTCCCCAAAGTAAATTGTAGTAGTAAAAAGATGAAAGTTGGTACTTGCAACCCAAGGGAAAAGTCCTAATTTTTTACCCTAAATAGTAGTGGTGAGTGAAAGTAGAGAAGAAAGGAACGGCACAGCTGCATTCCTTGCAGATGCATAAAACGTGCCAACTATGGCCTAACTAAAGGTATTGTATACTTCGCATAGATGACCTGGGTTACGTAATAGGATAACAAATCGGTAATAAATTAAGTCATCATTGCCAAGTTAAGACATGGTATTACTGCTCGTTTCATTCGTCACATCTTAGCTGAGACTTGAATATGATTCTTTACCCGTTACATCGCTGATTAAGCATGAAGAGTAACAGACGAGTAACTATATCACATAACTACTGTTAAGTATTGTTAAAAGTCTGTGAGTAGAGATTAGTTCTCTTTAGAGTTTACGATCTCGAGCTCATCAAACACAGAGATTTTATGACCTTTACGATCTTTACTGTTGTGAGTTCAAAGTTTTGTAGAGTTATAAAATAGTCTATGCCAACGGATGCAATGCAACTGTTAATGTAGGTATTGACCTAAAAGTCGTTTTATTTTATAGTTACAACATAAAATTGTTATTTAAAACCTATGCATTGATGTTTTTATACGAAGTGAATATATTTTCACAGAAATATAAAGATATTAAACATATAAAACGGCAACTAGGTATTTCGTAATTACTTATGCATTCAACGCAGATAAGTAATGGTTACTAAAGTAGACATCGGTTATTTACGACTTTCTACTGAAGCAGCCCGCTAATGCTTCGCACAAGACATATTAGTGATAGTTCAGTGTTGCACTTCAAGTCAGCGTGTGCTAATTTCAACAGTCACTGCAATGATGCACCGCGACCATAAAATAGGTACCTGTCATCATAATGGAGTATATTGAGGTTGACTCGATTTTTTGGTAAATGGATGATTGCAAAATGAGAAAATGAGTTCTGAGACAACGATATTTTGTAGATAAGTTTCTACTAAAAGTGATCCTACATACTACGACGTATAATATTTCGATAATAAATTACATAATTAATAGGGAATTCATTACAGCAAATGTTTTGAGCTTGGAGGAGATAAAGTATATTAAAGTGATAAAGAAATGAATTAGTTATTACTTTAATTTGTTTGGTTCTCGGGCTAAAGAATAGACCACCTTTCTTTCCGTAGGTGTCGTAAGAGGCGACTAGAGAATAACAAAGATCTCTATTTTCTCGTAGCTCTGTCGAAGTCGAAGTCCAAGGAGACAGATTCCACCAAAAGCAGCATTTCCAAAGAGGGTTAAAGTCAGACGGACAGTCTATTTTTTGTCTAAAGTACCTCATGGAGAAAAAGCTATAAGAGCATTAAACCACCGGAGTGTCCACAAATCAGACAGGCGACCCCTTCTGTCAAAATTGACCGCACCGGTCCTACTACTTGTACTTGTGTGCGAGTATTTTTGCTAATGTATGTTGGAAAATTTTATCAAGTGTGTGCGTAGCGACGTGTTCGTTATTGTGTGTGTTACCTCACTATCACACCCCGCGCCCAGAATGGCAGACTTTTTCACGTAGAAACAGGTGCGCGTGCCGTTAAGAGAAAAACGGGCTTTGCAACCAGGAAAACGTTATGACACACGGCTGACTATTCTTTTTGTTTACCCCTGTATTTACTTATTTACTTTTATAGCACTATAACGTTGTTTCTTATTTATTTCAGTAACGGGTCTAAATACATACTTAGCTGTGACGCTGGTCTACGCCGTGTGTATATTTTATGCTTCTCAGGTATTTACTTATGCTAAAAAATTATTTTCTTTAAAATATTGAGCGTAAATTCAATATTACTTATTTCAGAATCTTAAAATATAAAAAAGGTACATTACGTAATTTTGACTGAAATGGATAGGGGAACACTTAAAAAAAATAGAAAGCATTATTTTTTTGAATTTTTTCTGTGTCTGTATGTATTTCCACGCTTATCTTGGAATGTACTGAACCGATTTTCTTAAAACTTTTACTAATGTTTTTTTTTTAACTCAGATAAACATTTAAAGTTTGTTTCATCAAAATCGGTTTATTAAAAAAAGTTATAGTCATTTGAATAAACTCAAGGCATGTTTGCCTGCAAATATATAGCAATTTTGAACGAATACACCAAACTGAATAATTATTTTTTGGGTTATTATCATGATAAACTTTGTATGAAATAAAACGGGGATTCCCGGGAAATTCCGGGAGCGTAGCCTACGCGCACGAAATCGCGGGCTACGGCTAGTTTTGAGCTAATTTTAAAATACAACGGGAAAACGCTGAGATGATGAGTTTCAGAGACGTCTGTATATTTTTTCATTAGCAAATTGCCTGACATAAACATTTTAAGTAAAACAAATTAGCTCCCCGACACGGGTGTGTGTCGGGACACAACCACATCGAATTGCATTTTTTATTAGGGAGGCATGAAAGCTGTGATCATGACAGATGCTTTTCAATCTGCCGTGCTACTGGGATCCCTGGCCGCAGTCCTGGCCCTGGGAGCATCGCAAATTGGCGGCCTCGACTTCGCATGGGAACACGCCAGACGGACCGATAGACTGCACTTTTTTGAGTAAGCCGTACTGACCGTGACCGACATACCTCACATGTTACCTGTTCGCAATAGAGTTAGCAAATCATTTAATTCGACCTGATGATGGTCACGAATTCACGAATATAATTAGCTATCAACGAGCTATGCGTACCAATACTAACAAGTACCTATTTATTACTTAAGTTGATTTGGTTAATTGAAAATTACAAAACAACACAAGTGGAGAGTAAGAAGATTAAGTAGGATAATTTTTTTTATCCGGTGCCTAATTCGCATACGCCTAAGTGGCCGCCACTAAAAACCCTGAACCATTCGTTTAGAAACACACAAATCAAAAATTTTTCAGCCCTATGAGGTGGAATCGCAACCAGAAATACGCTGAGATAAAAGAACTGCCATTCGTACTGCATTTTCCTACAGATTATGTTACGACGTCCGGGGTTACATCTATATCCGTCCAAACGAATATAATAAATACTAAAATCTGTCACTCTGTTACCTACGCTTTATTGGCTAGACCGCTGGACTGATTTTGATAAAATTTTGTATGGATATACTTAGTTAAAGACTAAAGGGTCAAACATAGGCTACTTTTTGGCGCGATAAAAGCGAGTACCGCGCGGGCGAAACCGCCGGCAACAGTAGTCGTGTTATAAATACTGCCTACGTACAATGGCGTTAGTAGTATTTTTATATTCTGTGGCGGAGTGATAATAATTTATTATATACTGGCATATAATAGAGGAGGAACACAGGCTGCTAAGCAACTCTGTAGGTTGTACCTAGTCGTACATACATACATATAACCAGGAAAACTTATGATAAAAGAGAGATTAAGTATTCATAACGGAAAGTTATGTCACATTATTTATATTTTGTATAGGACTCTATTTTAGATCCGCCATTTTTTATTGTTTCAATGTTATATCGTTGTATCAGCCTCTTTCCTATGGACTTCAGAGTAATTCGAGGCGACCACGTAAGTACGCAATTAGGAAAAAGATAAGAAGAGAGAGAGTCCTTTCTCTGAATTCACTGCACACTGTTGATTATTATACCTCTTTTCGTGCATGTAATTTTTTCCCCTAGAAATATAATATTAAAATAGCTACAATTCCCAGCATGAACCCAGACCCAACCGTGCGGCATTCATTCTGGTCAGTTGTGGTCGGCGGGACCATATACTGGCTGAGTATGTTCTGCGCCAACCAAGCCTCCATACAGAAGTACCTGTCAGTAGAGCGGATCAGCCAAGTGCGAGTGGCCCTCTGGGTGTCCGCTGTGGGGCTGACCGCGGTGTACTCCGTGAATTTCATCACCGGAGCCGTTCTCGCCGTACATTATGCTGATTGTGATCCCATTCAGGTACACATACGTATTACTATTACTCGAAATTGATGCGTACGCATTCGAATTAGACTTAAGTAAGTATTTATTTATTGAAGTAATAAAAATCAATGTCCTTGTTATGTGGCGGATTCCATTTAAAAACCGCATTCCCAATAAATGTAACGTCACGCAGTTGGCCGGTTATATTTACTTTGATTATTATAAATAATCAAGGGAAATTGAATGTAACTTTTGCACGTCTTAATGCAGACTGAGTACACTGGACCAACATTAGTAACGCGTTTTATACATGTATTAAAAGTCAAAATAAAGCTCGTTGTTCACGAAGCAATAAGTAGGTAGGTACATCAGGATTACGTTAAACTAACAAAGATCTCATCCATTTACCAAAATATTCAGCTTTTTGATTCATCCTACTTTACTTAAGAATATATTTTTACCAAAGATTTATCAAAGATCATAGATGATATCAGATATCAAAGATAATAGATGATATCAGATATCAAAAGAAAATAGAGAATAGATAGATATTTACCAATGATAAATAAAACTAATAATAATTTTAAATAAAACTGACCTTATTTTTATGCTTCCTTCCGAAGGCTGGTTTAACTAAGGCGTCGGACAGACTGCTTCCACTGTACGTAGTACAACAGCTCGGCAGCGCGCGAGGAGTGCCAGGATTCTTCGTGGCCGGAATCTTCGCCGCCAGTCTTGGGTACGTAAATGCACGTTTATCTAAATGAAATTCACTTTAAACATATGGGCACTTCTATTTACCGACAAGAGAGTACCTATTTTTTATATTTTATTAATATCAATCACAGAAAACTTGTAAAATCACTCGGGCATTATTCTTTGCTTTATCCCAGGCCAAGCTTAGAACAAGGCATCTTGGAGACTGTCGTCTGAAATTTACACATAGTATTGAATAGTGTTATAACTGGAATATTCCAGATAAAATTCCGGTTTTAATTTAAGAAGTTCATATGTGTATTATGTTCTCAATTTATATCATACGATATAATTGGGAAAGAGACAATGATGCACTAATTATTACCTTTTTTCTTAGTACCATTTTTTTTTCGTTTTAATCTGTCGAATATGTTGTAAAGAAACTGTTAGCCATATGTGATGATCCGTTTACCATTAAGCCATCATTGTACTGTACAAAAATAAGTTAAGTATGTACAAATTGTACATACTTAACTTATATTAACTAACATAGTTTTCCTGGCAAGTTTCTTTCTACTAATCCTACTAAAATAAAATCAATAAGACTTAGTATTTTTTACTATTGGGCCTTAACCGCTTCAAAGGTATTTAAAAGCTTAACATACCCATACTTGTACTTCTTCTTCTTCATCTGAGCGTGTTTCCTAATTGCATCTGAACGAGTGGAACGGTCGTTACAAAGTTTACACTACTTACCTGCTTATTGTCTTTGCAGAACTGTAGCATCAGCGTTGAATTCCCTGGCCGCAGTGGCGTGTCAAGATTTAGTGACGGGACTTCTTGGTATAACATTACCGGAAAACAAGGGAGCAAGTGTAAGTTATCAACAACTGAAAGCTGCCTTGTCTATTTGAATCTGTCTTCTAATCCAAGGGTTTTCAAAGCCTTTGAAGGTCTAAATTGTCGTGGGGAATAAAAGGTATAAATGTAATTTATTAAAAAATCTCCGGCCTTCGGAGCCATTCGGTTTAATGATGATGATAACTAAGCTCTAATGGACATTTTGAAACCATAGTATGACAAACGGTAAATAATTTGACCCCAGTGGGAGTGGGAGCATAATAAAATTTCGAGTATAAGGACATCCTTAAACTATTAATTTTCTTTAGGTAGGTACTTATTTACCTACCTACCTAAGGAAAATTAATAGTTTGTCCCGCTTACACATAGATAAGTAAAAGCATTATTTTGATTTATGCTATTAGTACTTAGTTTCAAATACCTACTTTACTGACAGGTAGCACGCTGGGTCTGCGTAGGATGCGGCGCGCTGTCGTTTGGACTGGTGTTCGTGGTGGAGCGGCTGGGCCCGGTGCTGCAGCTCGCGTTGTCCTTCAACGGCATGGCTGGCGGCGTCTCGCTTGGACTCTTCACGCTTGGCATGTTCTTTCCTTGGGCCAACGCTAAGGTAGGTGCAATGTAGTCTTGTGAGACAGAATAGAGAAGTTAATATTTCTAAATTCTGTGATTTCAACAATACTGTCAAAGTCTGCCATCACTTCACGATTGGTAAATTGTCTCGTCGTCTCCTAAATGACTTTATATCTTCATCTTGCTTTTTATTTTTATCTATATAAAAGGCATTAACATATAAGCATTACCCCGGTGGCATCCCACTTAAGATATTTATAAGATTTGGTATTATTTTAATGACCGGCCTTCTGCCTGACGTCAACTCATGGCAGATGGCTTTTGTTAATGGTATTTACCGCCAGTCCCGGACAAATGCAGAAATAAATTGAGGTATGTTATTCCTTTATTCGAAGACCTACTTTAAATTTAAAAGGCAGAAACAGAAACCTTATAAGATCGCTTTCTTGTCTGTCTGTCAAACTTTTTCTACCGAGGAATGTATCATATTAAGAACGTATCAAGTTAAAATTCATAACATACTTAGGCCTACGGTCTCTTTCGGCTGTAGAATAATCAAATTTAAATTCCCAAAAGCTAGTTCTATCGTGTTTTTAGGGTGCAATCGCGGGCGGCGTGTTCGGGCTGCTACTGGTGGTGGCGGTGGGCGGCGGAGCCCAGTTCGCGCAGCTGCCGGCGCCGCACCTGCCCGCCTCCGTCGCCGGCTGCCTTCAGGGACACAACGCCACCTCACACATGACCATTTACCCCAAGTATGAATTTTAACTTGCTGCCATAATTTAAAAAAATCATATTTTTATAAATCCATATCCATACTTCCATACTAATATTATAAATGCGAAAGTCTGTCTGTCTGTCTGTCACTCTTCACGGCTAAACTGCTGGACCGATTGTGATGAAATTTGGTAGGGATGTAGTTAACAACCTGAGGTCAAACATAGGCTACTTTTGGGCGCGATATAACCGAGTCCCACGCGGGGCGAAGCAGCGGGAAACAGCTAGTAAATCTATATGTATATCCATACTAATCCATACTAATATTATAAATGCGAAAGTCTGTCTGTCTGTCTGTCTATCTGTCTGTCTGTCTGTCTGTCTGTCACCTCTTCACGGCTAAACGGCTGGACCGATTGTGATGAAATTTGGTAGGGATGTAGTTAATGACCTGAGGTCAAACATAGGCTACATTTGGGCGCGATATAACCGAGTCCCACGCGGGGCGGAGCCGCGGGGAACAGCTAGTAATGTTATATGTACGTACACCATAGAGTACACTTTGACTGCTACAGGGACAGGTAGTGGAACACGCGGCACAAAATTATTAATATACACACACGGTATAGTTTGGGTGGCGGCATCGCGTCATAAATTTCTATGGATCAAGGCAAAGAAAATATACTGACCAAGATGCCTTCGAAGAAACTTGTACCCCTTGGTTGATATATTTTATGCCTTCCTTGCTGTGTTGATTTAATTTAATCCATACAAATTTTTGCAGAGAAAACAGCGATGAAGCAGTTTTCTGGCTGTTCCGAATATCCTACCTTTGGTACACTGGCATTGGTTGTGCGGCCACACTCTTAGCGGGTTTGATTGTATCCATCTTCACGGGAGTGACTAATCCAGCTGATGTGCCCATTGATTTAATATCGCCGCCGATCGTCAAGATTTTAAATTCTTTACCCAACAAATTAAAGGTAAGACAATAATATTTTGGATTTTGAGTATTTTGTAGTAACATAGCGCATGACTTCGATATGGGCTTTAAACTGTCTACGGAAAAACATAATGTCTATAATCATAGAAGGTTAAGTAAAAAATGCGACTAAACAAAAAATCAAATTACTCCCAGAAACGAGACGCTAACAGGTAAGTAAGTAGGTTAGGTTACAACTGTGACCCCAACAGCGCGCGAGCCGAGCGA
Organism: Apomyelois bistriatella; assembly: GCA_947044815.1. Classification (NCBI taxonomy): domain Eukaryota; kingdom Metazoa; phylum Arthropoda; class Insecta; order Lepidoptera; family Pyralidae; genus Apomyelois; species Apomyelois bistriatella. Next base: position 8,054,942 of record OX345690.1, read on the forward strand.
GCGAAACGAGCGTGCATTGATTTTGATAGAAAAGTACACAGTAACATCATACTATAAATCTATATTTCTATACTAATATTATAAAGAGGAAAGATTTACATTTTTGTTACACACAAAATGTTTGTAATGAATAGGTAAACTCAAAAATTACTACTTACTTACGCCGATTTCAAAAATTATTTCACCATTTGAAAGCTACATTCACCCTGAGGGACAAAGGCTATTTATGTACCACGGGCGAAGCCGGGTGGATTGCTAGTAATATTGTAAAAGCGAGTTTGTGAGTGTGTATGTTTGTTACTCTTTCACAGGAAAACGGCTGAACCCATTTGGCTCAAATTTGGCATGGATCCTAGAACAACACATAGGCTATATTTTATCCCGGAATCCCCACAGGAGCGGCGCCCCGGGCAACAGCTAGTTATTAATAAATATGATCATTGAATGTTATGAAGAAAAGAGTAAAAAAGAAATCAAGACTTGTTCTTGATAGTAATATGGTAACAGATATTACTAAAACAAAGGATCACTAACTGTTATGAGCTCTGTTGGTAGTAATAAAATTGTATGAATAAAAAAAATATAAAAAATAAAATTATGACGTGATTATATGATCACAAATTGGTAGTAACATAAAGAATAAAATTTAGAATTTTTTGCGAGCCAATATGGACCCGCGGAATAAAGAAAATGTATATGTTATCAATCGTCAAATTCTTCAATAATTTTATTGTAATACCTACATAAGTATAAACTTTTGTTTTTATTAGAAATCCCTGCGGATGCCCACGCGCTTAGGATCAGAGCGCCGTCGTAGTTCGAGCGTGCGCCCTCCCAGCATGGCCGACGACAAGGATACGCGGCGACGCAGAAGACTATCCGAAATGGCGGGCGGCGTGTTCTACAGCGACGGCCTAGGCCTCACGCAAGGACTTGACAACCCGGCCTTGGGACTCGATTCAGAAAAATCTGCACTGGACGATCGAAAACATCACTCCAGTTTTAAGCTATTGTCAATTAAAGGAGACCACGGGAAAGGGTCATAAATATCCTTATTTTAAGTTGCACGTACTTATTTTATAAAGTAGTATAGGTTAACTTAGTTTATTTTAAATAAATTTAAGTACTTTTTTTGTTTTAAGGGGGCCAAATAAATTATGATCGTTTATTGATATCAACTTGATTTCGAAGTGCACACCTATCCATGTCAGTTTCTATTATATACGTGCACACATTGGTTAGGAATAGGAGACAAAGCAACTTCTTCGTCCGAGCGTGTTTCCCGGTTGCATCTTCGCTTAAGGTGATACCTCGGCACCTCGGTGAACACTAGCGCCACCGTCATTTAAAAATCATTACTCACTGAAAACACAAGTTATCAAAAATCCCTCTGCTGTAATTATGGTTCTGGATCTGAAGTTAATTTAAAACATATTAAATTATAATTACCTATAGTTACAAATTGCATTATTGCTTAAAACGGCCACTTTTAGCAGTTTTGCAATTTGTAACTATATGGAACTATAATCAAATAATTGAATATGATTAAAATTAACTTCAGATCCAGAATCATAATTATAGCAGAGGGATTTTTGATAACTTGTGTTTTCAGTGAGTAATGATTTTTAAATGACGGTGGCGCTAGTGTTCACCTAGGTATCACCTTAAGTTTCAGAGCCCAGGGTACGCTATTAAACAAGGTCCTGATTTAGCGGAACTGGTTATTACAATGAGCGACTGCAGTCTAACCTCCGTAACTCTTTTTACAGGGAAACCAGACCCACAGAAACATGACCCGGGTGTTAGTGGCCAACACTGTCAGATTTTTCAGGCTGCCAAGGCATCTAACATAGCTTAACGACTGCCATCTACCGATAACAGCCGGGACCAAGCACGGAGGAGGTCAATATTGCAATGCCACTAAAAGCGACCAATCCAAGCATGGCCGCGCACTGGCCGTCGCCGTCGCTTGACGCGCACTATCGCTACGAACACGCGCGCCGCGCTAGACTATCAAGCTCTTCAGACAGAAGACAAAGCGACTATTACCTACAATCAAAATTTAATACAGCATTTCTCTTATCGTAATGAAACACCATTGAATTTTATTTCTTTATTAATTTCCAGTAAAACGTATACTTACTTATATTAATACGAGATGGCAGTTAAACAAATCTCTAATTTATATAACGTCCGATTCCAGAATGTTAATATTGTGGTAATAAATTATAAATGTGTCAATAAACAATATTTAGGTACATATCAGCTACTGTTACGACAAATACAGTCAAAATTAAATATTATATTGCACAAAATAAGGTGTATTTTCGACTGACCTTTGTTTGATTTATTTAAATCAGCGAGCTATGATTTTGACTTTTTATTGAAACAGCTTGTTTGATTTTACATGATTTGAACATCAACAATAGTTATCTTTTTGGATAAATAAATAAAATATCTGTAATAAGTATTAAAATAATCTAAAAAGGCCTACCAATACAATGCTGTTTCACGATAGCAAATCTTGCTGCTGCATTGACTGCTGTTGGTGAATTTCTTTCATAGTGGAGACTGGCAGTGTAGCAGTTACAGTTAGCGGAGGCATGCCTGGCAGAGACACAGGGGTCAATACCGGGATACCACTAGACATTAGTGGTGGCTGAATTGGAGCTTGAGGGAAATTACTCATGTTAAAAGTAGGTACTAAATCTGGCGAACTGTAAGGCGTTGGAGATGGCTGTATAACACTGGCTGGAGGTTGTGTGTAATTAGGCATCATTGGTATGTAAGGTTGCGGCTGGTTCATAGGAATTCCAGGCAAGGATGGCAAAGGGGCTGGGGGTTGTATGTTAGATACAGTTGGTATGCTTCCAAGGTTAGTTAATGTTGCTTCTGCAAAACCTGAAATAAATAAAAAAGAGATTATTAACAGGAAAATAAATGTATTTGTATGTTGCAAGAGTTGCAGCTAAAGTAAAGACTGTACAGCAAAACTGGATATTATGTGACATGGAAAACCTGATCAATCCTTAAACTCAAAAGCACAACAATGTGAGATCAGAGATGTAGGGTCTTAAAAGGCTACTTCACTCATTCATATCAAGCTATCATCACAAAGTGCAGCTTTTAAAAAGTAAATATTGACAGCCTCCGTGGCATGGTTAACATGCTACTTAAGAGGTCATGATGAAAAATGTATATTGTTTTAATAAATAAATTGAATTGAATGATCTTCTAATTGGCCTGGCTCTTGGATGTTTGCATTTGTTATAATATATCATATTTTGAGTTCGTACGTTGAGTTGTTATCCCATTATACATGTCTCGAAGTAACTAATTAAGTAGTGGGGCTAACTCAATCTGTTTTATATTGTCCCTAGATATTTATTTATTTATTTATATTATACTTACTGGTAGAGTAAGCAGCCATATTGGATATGACTGATTGCGCCTGTGGCATGGTTTGCTGTTGTGGTGCAATAGTTTGAGACAGAATTGGCGCTTGTGATATTGCCTGCATGTTTTCAGTAGTTGTGTGGGTAACAGGGTTAACCATTGGCACACCAGACAGGAATGGTGGAGGAGGATTCTCTGAAGGAGCCAACTGAATATTTGTCACCTGGGTTCCACTCATAGTTGGAACTTTACCTTCATTTATATTCAATTGTTGTACTTCTGATACTAAATTTTGCTGTGAATTTGAGTCCCGTGATGATATCTAAAAGAAATTATATAAAATAATTTAATTGATTATAATAGCCTAGTCCATTTCAAATAATGTAATAAGTGCACTGGTTCAACAGCAAAAGTAAATTTTTCAGATGGCTACACACTTGCAAAATTAACACTCTTTTATTACCATTGTATAGATCAAGAATAGAGAAGAGATTCTGCCGGGTAAATACTCAAAGCCCTGTTAATACCTAGTTAAATACCCAGGTTAATAACCAGGTAAATACTTACCCTGGGTATTAACCTGGGTTTATAATTAGGGATGGGACAACTCACACATGTTACCCTTTAATGTTTGCATGGAATAAGACATTGGCAATTTCTTTTTACTAAATAAGTTAAAAGATATAATTAAACATCATCGTTGCAATTAACATTCATCCTGCATTTTGAATAGGTATAATCAACAAAAAAATTTTTAAATAAAAAATATTGTTATTATACAGGTTAGCCATCTTTCGCATAGATTATAATGTGCACATACCAATGGTGTACTAGCACTATAAGGGGTTTGTGACTGTGGGACATTTCTTATTGGAATCCTGTGCAAGTATCCATAGCCAATGCCACATCCAAGACTGCCCTCACCACCCCAATTGTGATTTGGAGTAATCTGAACTTCTCTACAAGTGTCATCATTTGCATTGTAAACATAAAGTTTTAATGAACGACCCTCATGAGCCTCTATCAATGTAAAGAAGTCTTCACTCTCATGCATTATTGAATCAGCTCCTATTATATAATCAGAAAATGGCCTCAACCCTGCAATTTCTGCTGGAGAAGATGGATGGACTTCCTGAAAAACAAATTAATTTTGTCAGTCATAAGAATATCAAAATGTGCATTACTGAATTTGTTGGCGACTGGCTAGGATTGTAGCCTTTTTACTGATTAGTTTTTATATTTAAAAATGTATGTTCTTATTCTCTTGATTCCATTGTCATTTTTCAGTATTTGCCTAGTTACATATGGAACATTTGTAAAATTATCATTAAATCTTTTAATATAGCCTAAATTCCTCTAAAAACGTGTTTCCATAATCACCAACACAGTCCATTCATTAATACTTGTTATAAAAGTACTTGACTTGACTAATTTTGTTTAACACATCACAATATTTACTTACCAATACATGCCAGACATTTTCATTAGCCCCTTCAAATGAGCAAAACTTAATACTAACTCCAAGCAACCCTTGGCCGCCCCAATTAGCACTTGGGGTTATCATAACTTCACGAACAGATTGGGTTTTACTACTATAAATTAACATTTTTATAGTTTTGTCAACATTATTTTTTAATAATTCCTTAAGTGTGTCATTGTCTTGATCTAACCTAGTGTTTTCTATAGCTACTATAAAGTCGAAAAAGGCTTCCAATTTTGCTGCTTGCCCAGGGGAACCGTCTTGAACCTGTAAAATATGAATTGACGTGTCTTTTAGTAGGTAGGTTTGAAACGGTAACTTTAATCATATTGAAAATGTTACGTACCCGTAAGACATGATACCCTTCAGATCCACCTCCTGGAACCTCTGTGCTATGAGAGGAACCCATTGGTAAATAAATTTAATAATTAACAAATCCAAATAAATGTAATAAATAGAAAACACACTAAGCAAACCAATACCAAATCAACATCGACACTTGATCGACACTAGATATCAAAGAGTATATGTTTTTAGGTAATCACTACACTACGTTTACTAGATATGTCAGTCAGTCCGATAGTATCTCCTCCCTAGTCTGTGGTCAGCAAAGAATATATAACACTAGAATGCTCACGGAGGGCAAAAGCCGTTCCCAAATAAAACCTAAAGTTTGTAGGTGTCCCTTTCTAGTAGGTTGTATAAAATTCAAGAGGAAAAGGAATACCTACACATTTTGGACCTTTTACTGGAACTTTAGGTATTTGTATGTAGGCTTTAAAGAAAAATCAACTTTGCACTAGAGTAATAAGGATAAATTTTGAATGTTGTTGTTTGCGATTATTATTATTCGTAAGCATTCTAGTGTTTTATATAAATTCTTTGGTAAGCATTCTAGTGTTGTATATAAATTCTTTGCATATGCCACGTAAAATTAAAATGTCAAAGTCAAGATTAGACAAAGACTATCAATACCAAAGAATTTATATACAACACTAGAATGCTTACGAATAATAATAATAATCGCAAAAAACAACATTCAAAATTAATCCTTATTACTCTACTGGAAAGTTGATTTTTCTTTAAAGCCTACATACAAATACCTAACGTTCCAGAAAAAGGTCCAAAATTTGTAGGTGTCCCTTTTCCTCTTGAATATTAAACAACTTACTAGAAAGAGATACCTACAAACTTTAGGTGTTATTTCGGGAACGGCTTTTGTCCTCCGTAAGCATTCTAGTGTTATATATAAATTCTTTGGGCATATGACACGAGACACTTTTTTTTATGTGGTATTAAGGTAGTCGCAGGAGTTTTGGCGCCAAGCTAAAGTCACTCAGGAAGGTTACTACCGTCTCTTAAAACCATGCAAGATCCAGTGAGTAAGCGAGACAGCGCAATACATGATGTAACGCCTTACTCACTGGAACTTGCATGGTTTTTAGAGATGATAGTAGGCCACCAGTTATGGTCATTGTATTTGTGCTAAAGTGAATTCTGTCAAAGCAAATCTGTGAGTTTGACACTACCAATATCTTGCCAAAATTCACAGAGTACCTACCAGGGGGGCGAAACTTCATATTAGATAACCAAAGAATTTATATACAACACTAGAATGCTTACGAATAATAATAATCGCAAAAAACAACATTCAAAATTAATCCTTATTACTCTACTGGAAAGTTGATTTTTCTTTAAAGCCTACATACAAATACCTAACGTTCCAGAAAAAGGTCCAAAATTTGTAGGTGTCCCTTTTCCTCTTGAATATTATACAATTTACTAGAAAGAGATACCTACAAACTTTAGGTTTTATTTCGGGAACGGCTTTTGTCCTCCGTAAGCATTCTAGTGTTATATATAAATTCTTTGTAGATAAGTAAGCAGGGAATAAAAATGACGACAAACATGGCGGATGCTGTTATCTCTTTTCTTCATTATACTTTCTCTTTCTTTACCCTTGTCAGTTTGTTAGATTTTGGAGGGAAAGAACTGTCCCCTCACGATCTTAGATTATCTGCTAAATCACAGCTTTATAAGAAATGGAACAAGTTATTGACCGAGTGAGCGAAGCGAGCGAGTGTCTCCATTTCGAGACTGGCAAATTTTGCTTTTGTCCGGATGTCTGTCTGTCTGTTTGTTCCGGGCTAGAGGTCGCATTTCTGAACGGATCCTAATGAAACTTGACACACGTGTTCCTTGATTTATTTGCAATTTTTTGTCGTTTTTTTTATTGAAGGGAAAATGGGGGAAAAAAGGGGGAAAGTTTTCTGTGCCGTTGTTAACGAACGGATCCTAATGAAACGTGGCACACGTGTTCCTTGGTTTTTTTGAAATATGTATTAAGAATTGAGCTTTTTTTTTATTGAGGTAAAATGGGGGAAAAAATGGGGGAAGTTTGCTATATTGTTGTATTGTTTCTATATTGCTGTATTGTTTCTATATTGTTGTATTTTTTTTTATTTTTTTTTTATTTTTTATTAATAATTTATTTATAATAAGAACAGGGGGTTTACAGAGGTGGTTCGCGAGGTCTACTGTTCACAGAACCACTAGTCGTGTATTGCTGGAGAGTCAAGGGCAAAATATTACTCTAAGATTCAACCTATTATCCCATTAAAACCATGGTTCTCAAGATACCGTCAATTCGATAAACATCCCACAGTTATAATCAGGTTGCTTTTGGTCATGTGTGTTCTCTGGTTTTCTTGGCTAAAGTGAGTTATTAATTATCCCACTGAGTTATTATTATAAATAATCTATGTCCTGATAGGATTTTTAAAATGTTCAGATACTGATTCTAGCTAGGAATTCACTAACCCTTTGTGTTGTGTTGTTTTAGGTTGTACATTGCCAGCTAAATTCTACTATTTCCTCAAAGTGATACACTGTGGTTTGACAACCATGAAATTGGCAAAATCATCGTTTGATTAAACGATGGAGCCATAAAAATAAGAATTGAATTGAAAGAACTGTCACTTTTTCCGCGCTCTATTTAATTTTCAAAACTTAGGTTTTTTCGAGAATTTGTGCATAATATTGGTGGATTATTATTCGCAGTGTTTGTGAAGCGTGAGTGTTGGGAAGTGGTACAGTGTCGATAACGTGACTTTTATCATTGTCACCGAGTTTTTGGAGGGAAAGTAAACTGTCGTTGTCCGCGCTGTATTTAATTTCCAAAACTTAGGTTTTTTCGAGTGTTTGTGCATAATATTGGTGGATTATTATTCGCAAAGTGTTCGTGAACAAGCGTGAGTGTTGGGATGTGATACAGTGTCGATTACGTGACTTTTTGTCTTTGTCACCAAAATCTCCATGATATAGCTAAGTGAAATTTTTCCACCGCTTCACTTAGCCATCTGACTCAGACTAGACTACTTGACTGGACTTGACTATTGACTTGAATTTTGACTCGACTGACTTAAGTAGGACTGAAGAAGATTAATAAATTGAAGAAAGGCCTTAAAGGACTAGATTCCATGGCCGTATAAACTGTTCAAAAAAAAAAAAATATCATTGTCACCAAAATTTCCGAGTTATAGCTAGGTGAAGTTTTTCCACCGCTTCACTTAGCTATCTGACTAGATTACGGACTTGACTTTTTGACTTGAATTGACTAAAGTAGGACTAAAAAGATTAATAAATTCAAGGAAGGTTTTAAAGAACTAGTTTTCATGAAGTAGTAGGTAGTGTAAGTACCTACACTTTTGACATTAATATTGCATAGTTGGTAGCACCGACGTTTTTTTTTAAAATGTTTTAAGGTGGTCATGAAATGCGATGCAAAGTATGAATTACAAACTTCGTTCATTTTCGTTGTATGAAAGTCCAAGTCCCGTCCGTACCTAGTTTTGCCAAAATCAAACTATAAAATAAAATAGAGCAAACCAAGAATTTGAACGTCCAATACTGCCTATCCAACCACAGTTCCAAACAACCATTTTAAAACAAACAAAGTCAAAATTACTAATACCATCGTTCTTCGTTTATGAGAGTATATACATATTTTTTTCAGTGAATAAGTATATTAAATTTTTTGTTCCAATCCTCTAGTATAGTTGCACCGGGCAGGCCTGTTATGATAAATTTCGATTTCGTGGCCCCAACTGCAACTCGCCCCGAGCGGCTCGAGCCCAAGACAGGTAATTTCTAATTTGTGGCCTAAAGAGCAAAGTTAGCAAAGCCCCCAATGCCATTTTTTTATTTGTTTGTACCATTATTCTTGTGAAATTTACAGGTAAATCAATACTTCTAAAGACAATATTCTATTTATATGACTAGCAGTTCTCTGCTCTTTCAGCCACCCATAGATTGCTTATAAACTCAAAAAAACTATGAAAATAAAACATTTCCCAAAATGTTTCTTTACAGGATTGTAGGATAGGAATCAATAAAAATGGCAGAATGGGAACATTTAATTAATGAATGGCTATCAGAATATGCATCACTGCAGGAAAATGAAATAAAAAGCTTTGCAGCGGAACATGAGCACAATCATGAAATTGCCACAGCCTTATTCAATTTGTTTTATAGTGGAAGCGGAAGTGATTCAATTCCTGACATCAAAGAAGAGAATTATTCTCAACTTGAGAAAGTAAGTGATTTATTTTATTATAACCACTTGTAAAGTATTTTTTTTTGTATTTCCAAATGCTAACTTAAATGATGTGAATTTTATATTGTTGCAGATGTTAGAAAATGTGTGTACCCAGTTATTCAGTTTTTACCGATCAAAAGAAGTAGAACTGCAAAGATTTACTCTCCAATTTATTCCAACACTCATTTTTAATTATCTGAGTTCTGTAGCCCTTGGTAACAAGAAAACATTTAGGTCCATAGAAACACTTCTTATTGGTGAGTTTTTACGGAATCTTCTATCATCATCATATTATGTGGGTTACAGGGTAAATTTAATTTGCTATGTAAACATTGACCCATTGGCTCTCAGAATTCTGACTCAATTGAAAAACTATTGTTATATGACAATCATACAAAGATGCGCTGATTTTTATTGTACCATACTGAGACATATTAAATCTATCAATCACTTTCGACACTGATTCTAAATCTGATGACTTATTAAATGAAGCACTAAATTAGTTTGTAGTGTGATTACGATAATGAAAAAAATTTCTGAAAGTTGATATAGGGTACATATAATAAAGGTATTATGGTTTGAGTATTTCTTTTTCATATAAGTGAACTGAACCTGAAAAGTAATTAACCATGGGTCCCCATTGTCTAATAAAAGTAATTAGTTCTCTTTTCTGCTAACAGGTAGGTAAAATGAAGCCATAAATAAAATAAAAAATTACCCACTCCCATAGTAACCTGTAGTATTAATTAAAATCAACAATGTTTTGTTATGTTCATTTTTACTATAATGTGTTTAGTATCAATTTTTCATTATGACTAAGGCACAAATCCTGGGACCACAAGAAAATAATATTTGATACGAGTAGGTTGCCACTGTAACCACAAACTGAAAAAATATATATTTAATTGTGATTAAGAAGAATAAATTGATTACAAAACACAGCAAGACTAAGTACCTAAGTTTAATGTTTCAGGCTTATATAATTTTGAAGTAGTTGATGAAACTGGAAAACCCAAAGTGGTCTCATTTCGACTGCCATCTTTAGCCCAACCTTCTATTTATCATGAGGTAAGTGAAAAACAATAGTTATTCTTTCTTTAAATATAATAAAAGTACACGCTTTTAGGTACCCAATTGCAAGTATGCCCTTATTTTAAATCTAGAGAATCAGTCCAGCAATGATGGAGAATATAAAGCAACAAACATAAAAAGAAAACGAATTGAAAACCTCTTTTTTTTTAAATGTGTAAAAAATAAGCTCATTCTGTGGAAAGAAAACTACCGAACCACTGCACTTATTTGAAAAAATCTTTTCTTTCACTGTATCCATACTTGCATACTAATATTATAAATGCGAAAGTTTGTCTGTCTGTCTGTCACCTCTTCACGGCTTAACTGCTGGACCGATTGTGATGAAATTTGGTATGGATATAGTTATGCACTAAGAGTCAAACATAGCCTACTTTCGGGCGCGATATAACCGAGGCGCACGCGGGCGGAGCCGCGGGCAACAGCTAGTAAAAAATAAAAAGGTAGGTCTAGGTACATTAATCTTGATGTACATAAATATTACTAGCAGTATTTCGCGGGAGAAACTGAAGGCAACAGCTAGTGTAATGGTAACTGGTAACAAGTGTTCTCAATTATGTTACAGCCTTTGTCGCTGGGTTCCCAATTTCTCACTGAAAATGCTCTGCGACGTTGGGAGGAATGTAACACCAAACTTGTAAGCTGGGGACCACTTGCCCAAGTTGATGTAATTAATGCACAGAACCGCCTCAAGGTCATGGCTGCACTATTCTTTATCTATAATCGTCAATTGAGTTTACTGCCAAAACTTGCACTGAGACATTTTTGTATTGCCGCCACCAGGTAAACTGTAGTAACTTGGAATGAAAATTTGAAGTTTGTTTTATATTTCTTATATAAATAATTACTGTATAATTATAACTTTTGTTTACAGAATAGTTACTCAAGGGTTCCACAAAAAAATTGGTAATGTTAACATGAAAAACATTCCAAGAATTCCTGTGTCACCAAGTTTTCTATTAGAAATGGTAGAAGGCGCATACTTTGCAATGTTCAATGAATTTTATACATTAGCCCTGCAAGCCGTCAAAGATATTGATCAACGAGCTCAGTATGAACTGTTTCCTGATGTGATGCTAGTCACTAGTGCTGTCATAAATTCACTTAAAAATAATTCATCAGGTAAGGTTCATTAAAAGCTTTTTATTTTGTATCTTGTGTATTTTTTTAATCTTTTATATTGACTGATATTGAAGAGGTAACAAACAAACAAATATACACTCACTTTCGCATTTATAATATTAGTTGGGGTTAGGATATCCTTACAACAAGCTCCTTCACTTGTACTCGTAAAAGTAACACATTATTTTTTTTATTTTTTTTAACATTATGTAAGTACTTATGATATTATAAAACAACAAGAATTAAAGTTAGTGATTAAACATACATTGCACAATAATATGTCAATAGTGATAATCCTATACCGATTGGTTTTTGACGCCATTATATTTTCGGGGTAGACAGAGTCCGTAACAAACATTACGAGACTAGGACAAGCTATATTTAATTAATATTGTCATCGATTACGAACTTATCTTAGTGATTTCCCGGTTGCTTCCTCAACTGATTGCTTCGGAATCCAGGGTCCACTTTCCTACTTTTTCTCCTCCACTACTCCGTCTTTTATGAACTCTATAAGATAAATAGACCTGTAGCATTACGGAGGATAACAGATGGTCTTTTGAAAAACATTTCACTAATATGTGGTGAATATTTCCTTTCCTGACCCGACACAGCCAGCATTATACCAACCTGAGTGGCCACTAACAGGCGACCCCATTTGCTAAAAGTATATGACCGCCAGTCATACTGATTGTACTTGTTTTGTTATTTTTTGGGTTGGATAATTTTGTCAAGTGTGTGCGTAATGAAGTGATAGAATAATGTATGAGTGTTAAAACTTACTCGTATTGTGAGTGTGTGTGTCCTCTTCCCGCACGCAGAATGTGGTTAATGTGGCCGGTCACGTAGAAATAAGTGCACAAAGAACTATTGATCTAAAAGAATTTTACTCTTGCATTCGAAATATAAATACGAGTACATTAAGGTTCTATATAGGTACTAATTAAAAAAATTGAACTCTTCCGCTCTCCGTGTAATAACTAGACTTTTTTACAGATTTTGTATTCCTGCTGCCGCTATAATATTCAAACAATATTTGTTTAAGGTAATACCTCGGTGAACACTAGCGCCACCATCATTTAAAAATCATTATTCACTGAAAACACAAGTTAACAAAAATCCGTGTTATGTAATTAAGGTTCTGGATCTGAAGTTAATTTTAAACATTAAATTATAATTCCCTATAGTTACAAATTGCATTATTGCTTAAAACGGCCACTTTTAGCAGTTTTTCAATTTGTAACTATATGGAACTATAATTTAATAATTGAATATAATTAAAATTAACTTCAGATCCAGAACTATACTTACAGCAGAGGGATTTTTGATAACTTGTGTTTTCAGTGAGTAATGATTTTTAAATGACGGTGGCGCTAGTGTTCACCGAGGTATCACCTTAATAAAGCTTATAATTTAAGAGGGTCCCCATAGAACAATGATTTGCCCTATTATTATTTGTTTGGGTGTTCATCTAAACGTAATCCTTTTTTGATTTATAGGTCAACCATGTGATGGACCTATGGGCATTAGTGTAGCGTTGTCTCCTGCAACAACAACAGTCACAATGTCAAAGTCTATGATAACAAATGCTTCATTCCGAACTAAAAAATTACCAGGTACGTACTTAATGTTATTTGCATATACTTCCTTTTAACAACTATTTTCTACACTGTATTTTTATTGACTGTTGAACTTGGTACAATGCTGTTGGTACGTATTTGGTACCAATGAATACCTACAAATTTGCTTCAATTTTGAACTTTCTTAACATACAGATGATCATCACACATTTTGCATGCTGCCAAATGAATGTTCTTCTTCACAATCTAATGAATATAATTTATGGATAAAAAGTTTGCTAAACATTGAAACAAGACGAGATCCATGTTCATCGTTAAATCGCACAATAAAGATATTTGGCGGAAAGTACTGGAAAATATCAGTGAGAGATGATGACTATTTGTCCACTGACGAGTCTGATAGCTTTGAAAGTGAAAGTTTAAATCTTAACGATAAACCAGATGAAATTTCTAGAGTATTGAGTTAACGCAACAAAGTAAAGTTTAAGGAAAAGGTGACACGTGTATAATTAAGTCAGTGAATGTGTTCTTTGTCACACAATGCACTATTGAAGTACATACTTAATACAACTACACTATTTTCGCTAGTTTACAAAATGTTCTCGCAATGAAATAACTAGTGGTTCTGTAAAGTAGACATCGCGACCCTGCTCCTTTTAACCTTTTCCCTTTTATTCATAACTATATATGTGCCATTCTATTTATTAATTTAATTATTGCTACCAATTAGGTCAGACCGTCCAAATAAAACGAAACCATAGCGCGTTTTAATTTGCAAAAGAGCTATCTTGCGGCCAATGACATAAGCAATATAACGCATAAGGAAACTTCGCCCCTTTTTGCCCCCAATCAAAAAAAAGCTCTCCAAAAAAGAATCAAATAAATCATTGAAAATTTTATAGTGAACATATCAATTTTTAATATTGATTTGATATGTTCACTATAAGATGTTGTTAGGTTAGCTTATTACGTAATAACCGAAGACAGGAGGTCCCGAAAAAATTAACCGACTTGGTATTATTACATGGATCTCACAACTTTTGACGGTAGAACAACTAAGCAAGACTTGGTTTTTTTACAAGTTTTGTTTTTGACGGCATTTTATTTCTGACGCAATAAAGAATTATAAATGAATACTATTTAAAGCATTCCTCTGGAAAAATATTGGGCATTCCGCAAAACTTAATATTAAATATTTTATTTCACGTGAGAACTTTGTAAATTAATGTCTGTCACTTTACATTTAGTTACAAATTTGTCAAATCTAAAAGTTCCACCAGGACAGACCAGACAGCAAATGCATTCTAGAATTAATTTTGACAAAAGTATGTGTAGTTAGGTGAAGCATAATGTTGGTCATATGTTTTTATTTGACTTGCAGATGGAAAATGTTAATTATTTAAATGAAATTTAAATCAGAAACTCACAGAAAATAGTTTACTGATATTCTAACTAGACATATTTTTCTTGTGTATTTTTGTGCAAGGTATGCTTTTCATTAAATGAATCGAATATACCTACTTAATTATGTTAATAATGACAAATAAGCGTCTCTTCATTCCTCATTAAAATCATACCATGATAAAGGCAACCCAAGACACAGTTTTAAACTTAGTAATCATATAAATCAAAGCTATTATTGATTTTATATCAAATAAAAATTAATGCTTTTAATTTTCAGATGACATTCCCATACAAGCCGGTCAAGTGGTACCCACAGAATCCGTAGATATGTTAACATCTATTACTGAAGAAGGTGAAACAGATTCAACGCCCATTCAACGGGGGGCCGCAGTGCGGAATTCCAAGCCGAAACTTAGTTCCTTCGCGGTGATCGGGAAAAAGACAAAAGATTCGAAAGACAAAAATACCCCAGTTGATAAAAAAGTGACAATGCGAGATTCAAGCAAGGGCATTTGGAATTCGTTCGGTGGTGGTGGCGGTGACGTTGTAGACGCACAGCCAAAACCAGTCGTGACGGACGGTTCGGTTGAAGCCAACGGCAGTTTAAAAGATGATAAAATTTCAATGAGTTCATTGCAAAACAGTACAGAGAATTCAGATTCCCGTTCTCAAGTAACTACCGATTCTTTAGACATTGAAACTACACCCCGCTTTGCTGCTATGCAAGTCAGCTCTGTATAATGAATGCAATTCTGCTGATGTTAATAGTATTTCTTGTAGTTTGTTATTGTAGTGTTAACGTTGCCTCAGTTGATGGATACTCTTACATCGTAGGTAATCTCTTAAATCTATGGGTGTTCTACATGGTTTATTTAAATAATACGAAGGAAGAGGTTTTGTTTCAAAAATTATTTCTTAACAGGTAGCGATTCGACACATCTAGCAATATATACCTAAAATGACGAGATTATTTAAACATCTAACTTTGTCTACCACTTTACTGTCTAGTTAAGCAAGCATGCAAGTAAATCTATTGGTTACCAAGTGGATAACATAACAATTGACACTTTTTTATCTATAGGCACATAGAAACGGTAAGTACCGGTTTTTGTTATCGAATATGTAACATTTTGTGATCGAATAGAGCATTGTCTTGATGAGAAACTGTTTTCAATTAGGATCTGGCGATCGGTTTTAAGGTTTGTTGCATATTTCAAGTTGTTCTAAAATTGTCTGTAAAAATCCTGTGTAATTATTTAATAAACATGATTATTGCTGTTCTTACTGTTGTCATTATGGAATCAACAGGTATCGTAATAATAGGCTACTTGACTCATATCAATTTTGATGCAACAAATGTTCATTTCTTACAGTTTTTGACCCACGAAACATGGCATTATAATGTTATTGTAATTATAATTTCAATTTCAAATTTACTTAAAATTCGGAACTGACAAAACGCGGGCCGGCCATCAACCGCCATGACGTGACGCAACTATTCTGGTAAACTGACGTTCAGAACTATTTTTGACTTTTGTCATTCATTCAAAGTCATTAATTCGAATAATTTTCACTCCACAAAACTGTGGAATCGCATGATTTTCGTGCGACTCTGTGGTTCTTGGCGAGAATCAGGTTTCAAAGATCTACACAATAATGACGTCATAAAACTGCAAAAATGGCCGACGGTATTTTTGATGGGATTCGAAAAGTGAACTTTTGAAATAAAATTTTGCTGCTTTAGAGGGCTCGGAAAAATATGGAAAAAATGGTTTCAATCTAAACAAACAGAGAATAATTATTTAAAAAAAAAAACAAGTCAACTAGCCTATTGTGTAATAAAGTTAAATAAATAAATACTTTACACCGACATACATACATACATATTTTACATACATTAGACAATACATTTATGAATAATCTGACAAACTTTAAAGAAAAATGTGTACGCACAGATGCGAGTTTAAAAAAAACCGCATCAAAATCCGTTGCGTAGTTTTAAAGATTTAAACATACATAGGGACAGAGAAAGCGACTTTGTATTATACTATGTAGTGATTAGGATTTAATGTGCGGTTCACTGTCATTACAATAACGTTACCTCTCGTAAAATTATTTACTATCTATATTTTAATTAACATTAAGGTACATTTTAAAGATCTACCCAATAAAATAATTGTTTTATAAATACCATTCATTGCAAAATCATATGATATTATTGATAGGTAACTAACTTATCTCGAAACCCACTTACTATGTTTAATTGATAATATTTAAACGGCGGCACCACTCAGTTTGAGATAAACGTTCCGTAACAGTTGAACTACTCGCACAGTATAATACAGTTTCAAAAAGACTTACAAAATACATGCTTACTTTATTTAAAATGAAGTCACTATTATTTATAACTTTGATAGTGCTCGTGTGCATTTCTAAATGCTACACCACGGACCTGATCGTCGGAACAACTTTCAATTCGAATTTGGCCTGGCAGCATAAAGCAGACTACATGGGAATTCCATTCAAAAAGAGAGTGAAGGAAGTGTTTTATTCAGATCCTGCTCAGAGGCATATAAAAGTAAGAAATTTTGAAGCTTTATTTTCTTCTAATTATTTTTATCCTGTGTCATAATGATGATGATATTGCAGCAAAGCGGAACAAATATGAATTAAATTCTCTATTACTAGCTTAAAGTCCTGAGATCCTTTTACCATTTTCGTGGTTACATTGTGAATAAAAGAAACTAACCTCAGAGGCCTATGCTTTAATACATTACATTTCTTCAGGTCGAGTTACTGGATGGGCGTTAGTACCTACTAGGTATTATCCTTTCTCCTTCGTGTCGAAATATTCCTAGTATGCGTGACCTACCACTACTTAAATCATAACTGGAAAGTGATGGTAAAAATAACAGTGAAAAGGCCAAAAGCATTTTAATCTAAATTCAACCGAAATGATATTTAAATTTGAACATTTATATTTAAAAAGCGCTAAGCTAATAAAGGAAAGCAAAAATCTTAAATAACCTGTTCAGTCTTAGAGTGGTACGGAACCCCCAGGGCGCACTTGGCTGTTTGTTTTAACTATAAATAGTACCAGTTGTAAGTACATGTTACACCAATGTAAGTACGTGCGCAGAAAAAAAAATATTGTTCTTGTAAAGGGTTTTTATTATACCTTTTGCTACGTTTATGTCGGGCGGCGGAGGTAGGCGCTATTCTGCGTCATTGAAAATTGCCGAAGCTACTTATAACATGGAACTACCTACAGAAATGTTTTTAACAGTAACCTTTTTATGTTTTGTTTTAGGCAATCGTTGCAAGAGATATCGACCATAGTCAGGCGATCGCCACCATAACGTCCGGAGGCGTGGGCTTCCCCTACGTCAACCTGCGACTAAAGAGTGAACGTGGCAGCGGAATTCATTATCAAGTCGAAGTGTATGTGTGATACAATACCTATGCGGAATTGGAAAAATAAACTGACGTACTACAATATCATATTTATTTACTTCAAAAGGTCCAGTACTTAAGTTTCGGATGACCAAGTATATAGATACTTTGTCATGGTTGGTTGGCATGGGAAGTAATACCTAATTCCATCCAAATATAGATCTGAATGAGATAGGCCATCAAAAATACAAGAAGTACCTAAGTATATACTTATTATGTTATACACTGTAAGAAACGAGAAAAAGTCTTATTAGGTAGTTCGACGTTTGGGCTAATAAGAAAAAGTCGTCGAAAATATGGTAGGTACGATAGCAAAGAATTTCAAATCGCGCTTTGACGCGAGGCAAATTCTTTAATCTATATTACGATAGCGAGAAATTTGGACATTTGACATCATTTCGAACCATTGGGCAGATGACATTCAAAATCAAGTAATAAACCCATTTTTCTAACGGCATTTTTGAAATGAACTAACGTCGCTTAAAATATGTATTCTTAAATGGATCATGAGCCTTTACTACACGACTTTTTAATTTATCAAAATCACTGTTCGTATTTTCTGGTACAACAAAAATATTACTTCGCAGCACGTGCCCGTTGTCGGTTGCTAGAGGTATATTCTCTAGGGTATTGTAGATGTTTTGATTGTTTATACGCAGGAGTTGTTGCAGTTTCTCGATGGTCGCTGCTTGTTCATCATACTCTATCTCATTCACCAGTATGGGCAGATTTGCTGCGCATACCCACAGGTAGAACTGTCCCACTGTAATATAAAGACACATCCGTAAAGATCTGACCCTAAAAACTAAAACGACGAATTTGACGACCTCTGTGGCCTGGTGGCTTACTATCATCTCTAAAAACCATGCAAGATCCAGTGAGTAAGGAGGATGTCGTCTTACATCACGTAGCGCGCTATCCCGCTTACTCACTGGAACTTGCATGGTTTTTAAAGATGATAGTAGCCATCACCTGGTCACCATGCCAGACTGTCACACCGTAGGTAGGTCCTGGGCTCGACCCCGGTCAGGTTAAGATGGATAACGATCTTTTTCAGATAGACTTTATTGTTTACTAGCGGCCCCGGCTTCGCATGGGCATAAAAACCTTCCTCTTGAATCACTCTCTATTGAAAAAAAACCGCATCAAAATCCGTGCGTAGTTTTAAGCATACAAAGGGACATAGGGACAGAGAAAGCGACTCTGTTTTATACTATGTACTATGTAGTGATTACTTTTTGATCGGGGTGAACAAGCCGCGGGCACATCTAGTCTAGTATTATTATAAATAGGTACTTACAAAGAAAGAATCCTGCTGCCACGCTAGCTCCAATAAGCAATCCAATATCCATGGTGTTTTGTTTAAGAACTAACAATAGGGTAGCTATTATGATCGATAATAAGACGAGGCGAAACAGCTCGATGAGTATGTATGGAATCATAAAAATGTTGTTGCACTATTTAAAAGAGTAAAAAAAAAAATATTAGAAATGCAGATAGATTTAAGCAAGCAATAATGACCTTCTAATTTAGAATTATGAAGTCTCTACGGCTGCGATTTCATATTAGTTTGCTTGAGTATCGAGGTTTCCTTTATATTGGTACTTTAAAATTCAATTCAAATTCCATTTGGCTCCATACTTACTTTCTTTGTGTAATGCAATCACAGCGATTCGGTTCTCCTCATCAACCCACTCCATTTTAATATCGCAAAATATTGTACAAATTGGCGCCAAAATGAGAGAGAATGAAAAATCATATAAGAATTACGGATTCCAAATTCAAATGTAATATTTTGTTTATTTTTAACTAGTTTTTAACTTTTTACCCGCGGCTTATCGCTCGCGTGGAATTAGAAAATTTTTGCCAGGAAGAAAAAGACATCAATCATGTATACAGAACAGAGCACTATTTAAGGACGCTAGTGTAAACAATGTTGTGGGTCTTTCCATAAAGCTAAGACATGCGGAACCTGATGCTTTTTCAGGACCAAAAGTAGCCTATGTTATTCTCCATCCTTTCAACTAACTCTATGCCAAAAATCAGGGCGTCGATTCTGCTAACGTTAAGACAAAATCGTATCAAAATAGTGTTTCAATAGTAGTGCTTTTTACACACTATTTACAAGAGTTATGACAGTATGATGTGATGTGAATGTAGTGTGTGGTGTGATCATCAAAAGTGATATATAAAAAATATACATTTCTTGTAACTAGTGTGTAAAAAAGCACTACCATTGAAACACTATTTTGACACGATTGTGATTTAACGTTAGCAGAATCGGTCGATTGGTTGCTTAGCTACGGCGTGAAGGAAGGACAAACAAACAAACACACTTTCACATTTATAATATTAGTATGGATTGTAACAGTATTTATGGCTAGACAAAGTAGATCTAAGTGGGAAACTGGGAAAAACTTATACACTGTGCCAACCCTGTAGGTATATAAGAAAGTGGGATAAGTAACAGGAAAAGACGCTACTGAATAAATTGTTTTCTGTCTTACCATATATGCGCCATAAATGAATATAAAGCATACTATTATATAAACAGACATTGTACCAATGCCTAATCTAAAATATCTTTCAGGATCTGTAATAATAACAAAAAAGTTAATACATAACTAACTCAATTATGAATTGCAATTAAACTTAGGCTAAAATAAATGCAATAAAGTTAAGATATCTACCTGATTTAAAGTTATCTATGTAGTCCTTGGTGTAAATAAGTACCATCTCATGTGTTAATTCTGTTAACATCGACAAAAACTTCTCCGAGTGAGTGTAACCCAAACCCAATACTGTCAACATAGCCAATGCCTGCAACTGATAGACTAACATTAAGAACAAGTTGATAATTTCTAAATAATAATTATTTTCTCCTACATATTGGAGAGCAAAATTACTGTTATCTATACTAATATTATAAAGAGGAAAGATTTGTATTTTGTGTGTATGCTTATTATGAATAAACTCAAAAAATACTGTGCCGATTTCAAAAAAATATTTCACATTGGAAAGCTACATTCACCATGTGTGACATAGGCTATGTATGTACCACTGGCGAAGCGGGATGGACTGCTAGTCACTATAACTACCTACATATCACTACATAGTATAAAACAAAGTCGCTTTCTCTGTCCCTATGTCCCTTTGTATGCTCTCTTTAAATCTTTAAAACTACGCAACAGATTTTGATGCGGTTTTTTTAAATAGATAGTGATTCAAGAGGAAGGTTTTAATGCCTATGCGAAGCTGGGGCGGGTCGCTAGTAATATATTAGAGGAAAGATTTGTATTTTTGTATGTATGTTTGTAATGATAAAACTCAAAAACTACTGTGCCGATATCAAAAAACTCTTCCACTATTGGAAAGCTTCATTTATCCTGAGTCACATAGGCTATGTATGGACCATGGGCGAAGCTGGGGTGGACTGCTAGTAAAAGCAAAAAGGTTACAGTAATGTTTTTAAGACGAGTCTAATCTCAAAAACTAGGAACCTGACCTATGTTTTTTTCTTCATATTATTTATATAGATAGAAAGAAAAAAGAAGTTATTTGTTAATAGACGTCAGCTAAGAACGGGTTTCCCGAAATTCTCATGGGTATTGGGAGGGCAGCTCCGAACGGTCATTAGTATCTTCATAAAGTTACAAGTACTTATACATGATATTTTATTAATGCAAACGTAAAAACTACAGCTTTAATTTGGTATCTACAATCGTAATGTAAGCCGTACTATTGAATATATTGCAATTAAAATTCCTCCCAACCGAAGTGAGAACCAAAAACAACAACTGTAAACGAAGGCCATTTTCCAAAAAAAATCTCACAGCTAAGTCTGGTACGTGAAAGCGTGTTATTCGTTCGTACTACCTTTTGAAATTATACAACATAACTGACGATGAAACAAAATCAATAGACAACAATTGTACAGAATAGATTTTATCATAGATAAATACATTTTTTTGGCGATCTTTGTATGTATCACAAACCTTAATAATGAAGCTTTATATTTGTCGTACCTATATTTTTAACACATTTTTTATTAAGGACCTATTCGCTTTTTATTTCTTTATAAAGAGCCAAATTATTTCAACCGGCCTCGTTCGTAACAATCTGGGCGTCGATTCTGCTAACGGTAAGTCAAAATCGTGTCAAAATAGTGTTTCAATTGTAGTGCTTTTTACACACTATTTACAAGAATTATGACAGTATGATGTGATGTGAATGTAGTGTGGGTTGTGGCTATCAGAAGTGATGCAAAAAAAATATACATTTCTTGTAACTAGTGTGTAAAAAAGCAGAACAATTGAAACACTATTTTGACACGATTATGACTTAACGTTAGCAGAATCGACACCCTGGTTTAAAAGACCATCCAAATGTACGGAGCCATCAATCTTTTTTTCGCTTCAATCAGATAAGTATTAAATCGACCATCGCGTGTCTGTACTATAGCACAGATTATAGAATGCTATACTAGCACAGATATTCAACCGCCATACAAAGAAGCGCGCCTATTTTTAGTGTACCAATGTAGTCTCCCCATACTGAGACTTACTAACGCCATCTATCGATCACTTGGGAAACTGAGATTCTAACTCCGATAACTTAATAAATAAAGCGCTAAATCAGTTTGTGATAGAATGACGATACTTGAAAAAATCATGTTTTAATAATTCACACCCTTTTTCCGCCAAAAGCAAGCGGGATCTTAACTAAATTCGTTTATTTTCAGTTCTTGTAGCGCCAACTATTGGCAATAAAAGGAACTAAATCTTTTTATTAGGCAATGGGACCACATGACTATAGTAATAATAATAAGATCATTGTCACACACAGCCGCAAAGAGGATATAATCAATACGTTCACACAGCCATCGTTTTAAATATCACGTGGTATATAAAATATACTTCAGAATATAGTTTAACCAGTTTTTTATAACACACCCGCTGACCTCGCGAACTCCGTACCGCCTGAACTCACTTTTCCCATCGTTTAAACTTTCCCAGAACTTTAAAAAATACCTATTTCAAGACCAAATAGGCCCAGACTAACGAACAGCGATGTTTATAGAAGACTAGCTGTTCCCCGCGGTTTCACTCACCATAAGTGAGTATGTACTATATAGCCTATAACCTTCCCCAAGAATCAGGCTTTCATATACAAAAAGAATTTTGCTAATGCGACCAGGAGTGCTATTATTGAGATGTATGACTCATCCAAAACCAGTGAGTCGCATGATTATCGTTCGAGTCACCGGTTATATCGCATGAAAATCATTTGAAAACGAACGATAATCATTCGACTCACGGCTTTGGCTATGTCATACATTTCAAAAATAGCACTCCAATAGTTTTCAAGTTATAAGCGTTCAAACAAAGAAACAAACTCAAATTATTATTATATTAGTTTAAATTATTATAATAAACTACAAGTCTGACTATGCCTAAGAAAAAGACGTTCTTTTCTTTTGCTTATAGGTGGCGCTCAAGGATTTGCAAAATACAATTTAGATAAGATTTAGTCGCTAGCGTTTGCGTTTATAATACTGCACAACTGGGTGGCTACTATCATCTCTTAAAACCATGCAAGATCCAGTGAGTAAGGGAGATGTCGCCTTACATCATGTATTCCGCTGTCACGCTTACTCACTGGATCTTGCATGGTTTTAAGTGATGGTGGTAAGCCACCTGACATATTTTGTACAAATAAAACCGTGTCTTTGTTCTGAAATGTAAAAACGCAAGCAAAATAATATATCATATTTTTAATAAAATCAAAAGTTGTACTTCACATAAATTAATCTAATTTATTCATTATTGTACATGTACAATAATTTTGTCCAAAACCAACCTTACTCCTTGTTTTCCGTGTGATTCAATAAAAAACGTCTTTTGTCTAGTCAATACAGATTAAAACCGTGAACACTGTGAAAACATCACCCGCCATCTTTTTTCATGGCGGGTGTGATGTCTGTTCTGTGAGGAAATGTACAACGGTGATGGTCACGACACCTCGTCGCTGTAGAAGTAGGCCTCCGTGGGTGGGTACCGACGCGTCCCCCTCGAGTTTAAAGCTTACGGAGTCATGAGGATTCAGTGTTTTTATCAGTGTTTATCAATTTGTATTTTGTAAATAAAAAGCAGTATACAATTAAATTTTATTTAATCATTCATCTTGAATGCAGTGCTTAAAATTTGTTGACAATTTTTTTTATATCGAGATCTGTAAACAAAAATTTACATGGGTGCTACTCTCGCTGAACGTTATCCTAATGGCACTACCAATGATAATTTGCGTATTTTTTTAAACCTTTCATCATTACAGAAAAATGCAAAGAAATTAAGTACAAACAGAACAAGCTTCATTGGTAAGTATTAGAAAACACCCGATAACACTAATCATTTTTAGGTACCTAGATCATAATACGTCACTCAGCAACGCCTTAAAGACGTTTGAAAAAAGAAAATATAATCAGTTCAAATGGTAATATCACTCAATTTAGTTAATAATTAGCTAATTTTGGCGAGAATGATTAGAAAATTTATTTAACCTTAAGCAGTAGTGAATTATTATATTATCTAATAGTGAGGAATGATACATTTCCAAACCGCACGATTACTAACACTCGCATCACAGTGCATGCAGCTGCTGCGAACAGTAACTTGTATGGGATAGCGCGATATGTAAAGCAGTGAAGTTACAAGATTTTTGTTTAAATTCATCAACTGAGTAAAAGTCATAAACATACAAAATAAAGGTGTCTTACTGGTGCACATGTCACTTTTGTTATTATTCAAATAAGTATATGACTGATTGAAAACATATTAACTACTCGCGCTGCCTGTTATAAGCTCGGAATATTGTTAGGTCGGCCTTTCTATATCTATTCACGCCATAAAAAAATATTCCATTAAATTGTAGCAGTTACATTGTCAAGTATTTAAAGCTTTTATCGTTTACAAACAATGGATGGCTAATTTGACAAAAAAATACAGCAAAAATAAAATGCGTTCATTTCAAGTACATTGAATACATTTAAAATTTTGTCAGAATTGTTTCTTAGAGAATATCTAGTAAGTATGTATAAAATAGTGTAATTTTATTTAAGGCCTAGTTGTTCTGACGACACATTAAGATTAAATTAAAAATGTAATTATGACTAATTTACAATCTATTTCGCTAAAATATTGAATTGGCAGCAAATGAATAATGGTCGCGGCACGCTACGTTAGTTACATTGACTCTGAGCCAGCGAGATCTCGACGCGTGCCGCGAATGCAGAACACAAACTAGCTCGACTCGAGCGAGATTTCAACGATTGAGCAGTTCCTCTACTCTAAAATCTCACTCAATATGAAAGCAAATTATCCTACATCTAATCTAAAATAAAAATGAATTACCTCCTTTTCAATTTACAGTGTGTAGAATCTAAATGTTTAAATTAAGCGAAACTAAAAAAATTATGAACTTTTAACTCGCATGTACTGAGTAGTTCATATTTGGATCATGTTTGGTTATATTGTAGAGGATAAATGGTTTAGCTGTACGTTAGTGACTGAGGTACACCGTTGACAGTCTTTGACTTGAGGACTCCATTCTCGTAGGACATCACCGTCTCGCGACCGTTCTCAGTGACCCTGGAACAAAATTATTTGATTTGAATGGTACTAATGTTCTTGTACATATACCACACCACATACTAGTACCTGTACTAGTGGCTCCTGGCCCCTGGGCTATCAGAGACTTAGCAGTAAGTACAAAGAATTAATACAATATTGAAGTCAACTCAAAGATGAATTGTTAATAAATTAGTCAAAATTAAAAACTGCGGGATCGACAAAAGCTGTTTTATACTCTTTCAACACATTTGCTCGTAAAGAGATACTTAATGACATTCACACACACACATCATCATTCATTCAGACATATTATTTACCGTGAAAGAAAGAGCCAAACCATTCCCCATAACACTATTCGCAAATTTATTTTATCGTAATAATTTTACATCAAAGTTTAACCTATAATTTTGTTTCCACATTGGTTTCAATGGTTTCAATGTGCAAAATAGATAAAACTTTAGTTATTTATAAATAGGTAAGGATCGTTTAGGCGACTATAGACAATCAGGAAAAAATACTAGATATAAAAATGACTGAAACTTGATATTTTCAAAATAGAAAATTGAAGAAATGTATTAATACCTAAGTATAAAAATGACGACATTTAACAAAGTCTAAGATGAACATTGTCTAAGTATAAAAAAATCTCAGATAATTATTGTCATACTATGCCGACATATAAATATCCTTCAGTCATGGGAGTCAAAATATGTTACATTATTCTAACAAATTAAATTTTTCTTCTTCTAAAAGTAAAATAAAGATGAAACATCAGTTTTTAGTTCAAGAAACATAGTGTGCATGGAATATCCAATGGAAAATGAGCCAGGAGTGCTATTTTGAAATGTATCTCACTCAAAACCGGTGAGTCGAAATGATTATCATTATATCGCATGAAAATCAATCAATCAATCATTCGTATATAATATTCCATTTTTCTATGCCATACATTTCAAAAATAGCACTTCAGATCCTAATTTGCTCCTATGTTTTTATCTATAATCTATACAAATAAATAAAATTGGAGTGTCTGATTGTAATATTTAAATAACCGCCTTTTACTAAACGCTTATGGATGTATACACGGTACATATACAAAAATAGCATTTTTTACAATTTTTGTCTGTTTGTCTGTCTCTTTGTTCCAGGTAATCTCTGGAACGGCTGAACCGATTTTTACTGGATTTTCACTGGCAGATGGCTAATGTAATAGGAGTAACTTCTGCGAACTGAACAATACTCTTTGTTAAATTTCACGCGGACGAAGTCGCGGGCACAGCTAGTCTTATATATGTGTTATATAATATACCAGCGGACCCGGCGAACTTCGAACCGCGTTAGAATTAATAAAGATTGTGTTTAGTTTTAATTGATATATTTTATTTTATTGAGAAAGTCAAGTCGAGGAAATAGAGCCTCCAAGTTTAAATAAGGTCAGGGATGCCATCATAAGGTTAAAAATACTGTTAAGTTTATTTAGTTTGTAAACACAATAATAGTGTTCTTCGTAAACGCATCCTTTAAGTCAATGCCATCGATGCCACCCACCCGCTACTCTCTCTCTCTTTGCTTTGCTGCTGTGTGGTATGTGTGTCTCTGATTGTAAAATATATAATCCATTTAATATATAATCCATTGTTTTTACTTTTGTACCCATAACCCATCAGTCACTGGTCTCAAACAGGGAGACGCACTGTTACCAACCCTATTTGATCTGGTGCTCGAATACGTCGTCAGAAAAGTGCTATCGCAGGATGGGCATGGCAATGGGGGCATCGAGTTTTAAATGGGAGACACAAAGTTATTGGGTATGCCGACGACCTGGCGATCCTGTCAGGAACAGCTGGAAAGGGATGGTAAAAACGATGGTCAGAGAAACAGAACGCGTGGGTCTCAGAATTCGCCGCGAGATATAAAACATAAGGTAAGGTAGAGAAAATCTCAGTTGGACAAATTACCTAAGAAGGGGTGAAAAGGTTTAAATATCTAGGTTGCACGATAACAGAAACCAATGAGAGAGACGATGAGGTTGAAATCTTCTTCGTCTGAGCGTGTTTCCAGGTTGCATCTTCAGCTTACGCTTCAGAGCCCAGGGTACGCTATTAATCATGGTCCTGATTTGGCGGTACTGGTTATTACAATGAAGCGACTGCCGTCTGACCTCCGTAACCCTTTTTACAGGGAAACTAGACCCACTGGAACATGTCCCGGGTGTGTTAGTGGCCAACACTGTCAGTTTTTTCAGGCTGCCTAAAGGCATCTGACATAGCCTAAAGACTGCCATCTGCCGATAATAGCCGGGACCAACGGCTTTATGTGCCATCCGAAGCACGGAGGAGCTGAAGATACAAATGGCGACCAATCCCAACGCGCACTCGCCGCTGCCGTCGCTTGACCCGCGTTATCGTTACGAACACGCGCGCCGCGCTAGGCTATCTAACTCCTCAGAGGATGAGGTTGAAATAAGAGTCCAGAACGCCTTGAGATACTCAGCAGCTCTTCACAAACTGTTGTGTCCAAGCTGATATGTAGGAATACAAATATTCGTATAAATAAAACAGCCATCAGACCGATCTTGATGTATGTGTAAAATATATACGGTCGAATTGAGAAAACTCCTTAAAATATATACGGTCGAATTGAAATAAGCTCTTGGTGGCAAAAAAGAAGATTTTGCGGAAAATTCATGATGGTGGTGATTGGAAAATGAGGGAAAATAGGGAAGTGGAAGACCTAGTGCAGGAACCTAATATTATAGGTGAAAACAAGGCGGCGAGGCTGTGACGGCCCGGGCGCGTGGAGAGGATGGGAGAAAATCGGGCGGTCAAGAAAGCGTACACAGGACGACCAAGTGGAAAGCGACCAGTTGGTCGTCTTAGGTATGAAGTTAGAAAGGACCTGAAAGCCCTCCAAAATGTCTATGTCTTTAGGCCCAGGATCAAGACGTATTGGTTTCGAATTTTAAAAAATGCATACTTGCTGTTTTTTTTTCAAATTACCTTAGAAGCAGGTGGCCATAGGCCCAGGATCAAGAGGTTTTGGGTTAGAATTTAAAAAAAAATTATACTTTTACTAAGTATAATTTTTTTTTAGGAAGTTTTTTTTTAAATTACCTAAGAAGCAGGTTGTCATCTGAAAGATACAAAGTATGATTGCATGCTTCGAACGTTAAGCCCTTTGTCCCGGCTGCCTACGTGTCGTAATAAAAAGCACGTCAGAGGTTGTTTCGAAATGACTAGAAGTAAAGGGTGAATGAACCTTGTGAATATTAAAAAACTACATACTTTTTAGTGGTGATCTTTTTTCCGTTAACGACGCGTGTAGTTGTCGTGGTGCTCCTCATGTTGGCGCTGCCTGGTCCAGCCAGGGAACTGTTGAAGGTGGAAAACGAGGTGAAAGTGTTTCCATTGGGTCCCGCGTGGGCGAATATGTCATCCAGTCCCATGCCAAACCCGAAAGGACTGAAGAGGGATGATGTTAGAGAGGTACTCGGGTGATGGCTCCGGCGGCCGTGTCTGTGATGATGGCCATGTCCGTTTATTTCTGAAATCAAAACATCATGTTTTAACATTATCATCACCATTTCGTGTAGATAACATGGTTAATCGACCATGCACACCCTGTGCCCCTAGTATGAGTTTTTCTTAACGCAGACGCTAGCGACTGCGTTAGCGATTTTGTACGGCAGACCTGTACAGCGCCTCTGGCGGATAGTAAGGCAACTAAGAAATTCCAAACAAAATCCTTACGCAGTCGCTAGCGTCTGCGTTAAGAAAAACTCATAGAGGGGTACTGGTATTTTTATTAATAACAAGATTTGGCATTACTTTTATGGCCGGCCACCAGCCTAACATCAATCTTCCTTAGGAAAGCTGCTATTGGTAGAATCCTCCACCAGTCAGACTCGCCAAGTCAATTATTGATGTGAAGATGTTTTACATTCTTGGCCAGTGGTTTTATCGTTGCTATTTTGTTGTAAAAGATTTATATGTGGCTAAATAACTAAAATTAATAATAAAAAAATTACAAATCTGCGGGGAAAAATCGAGCTAAGATAAGGAGGTAAGCATAACAATATTTACAAACAGATATTTTAAAAAATCGGTTAGTGTCAGTGGAATCAACTCGTCGAACATTTGATTAGGAGAGTTTTGGGAGGGTAAGTCCAATGTCTTATTGTCTGCGCTGTATTTAAATTTCCGAAATATGTTTTTTTAAGCATTTGTGCATAATAATGATGGGTATTATCACAGATTACAGAATACGATACTAGTACAGATATTTAACCGACATACAAAGAAGCCCGTCGATTTAGTGTACCAATAGATACTTCCCATGCTGAGACATAATAACGCCATCAATCGATCACTTGAGAAAGAAAGATTCTACTTTCGATAACTTATTAAATAAAGCACTAAATGGGTTTGTGAAAAAAAATCAAAAATTAAAAAAATCATGTTCTAATAATACAATCAATCACAATCAAAATTGATATGTTAAGTAGCTTGACTCATATCAATTTTGATACAACAGATTTCATTTCTTACAATATTTGACGCACGAAACCAAAATATATCGATATCCGTTAAGAAAAATGCAAGATGGCAGTATAATTTCAATTTCAAATTTACTTTAAATTCGGAACTGTCAAAACGCGGGCCGGCCTTCATCCGCCATAACGTAACGCAAATGGTAGTTCGAAAAACTGTGGAATCGCATGATATTCATGCGACTCTGTGGTTATTAGCGAAAATCAGGTTTCAATAATTGTTTTTGCCATAAAAACGAAACCGACTTCAATTCCTCAACTAAAAAGATTCTTTTAATAAAATATGCTAATTAACGATCCAGCAGCTAGTCAACGAATTTGTAAAATTGGTACCAACTTCAAATTTATTTAAATGTTTGATATGAAGCATATTTAAACAACAATTTATTAATTATTTTATCCTTTTTAGTTGAGGAATTGAAGTCGGTTTCGTTTTTTTGGCAAAAACAATTATTTTTCACTTTCTAGTTTTGAATACGCAATACCTTACAACTAAAAAGTTGTAAACACGTTCATTTTGGAAAGTTGGGTAAACGTCATCAGCGTCGTTTCACCTTAATGACTTGGGATATATCAAAAAATACCCAAATCGCAATAATACTTGAAGAGTTCCCTCAATAACTCCATGATTCCATCATCAGATCCTGATCTGATGACTATGAAATCATCTAGAAAGTATACCCTTTCTAAAAAAAAAAAAATTTATAAATCGATTCATTGGTCTTTGAGTAATCGAGCTAGATATATTACAATCAAAAAGTTGTAAATACGTTGCATTTTTGAAAGTGGGTTAAATTTTTCAGCATCGTCTCATCTACGTCTCACCTTACTAACATGGAATATATCAAAAAATACCCATGCCCAATACAAAACTTAAAGAGTTCCCTCGATTTCTCCATGATCCCATCATCAGATCCCATATGGGACTACCAAATATGGGACCAATCGGAAAGTATACCATATAAAAATAAAATTTAATAAAATAAATTAATTATATCTCGAATAAAAATAAAATTTTTCAAATCGGTCCTGCCGTTTTCCTGTAATCCGGTAACAAACATAAAAAATAAAAAACATTCCGACGAATTGAGAACCTCCTCCTTTTTTTTGAAATCGGTTAAAAATAGCACATTACACAATAATTACGTCAAAAATGACCGACGGTATTTAAGTTAGGATTTAATAAAAGAACTTTTTAAATTAGTAATAAATAATAAGTTTTACAGCCTTAGAAGGTTCGGCAAAATATAGAAAAAATTGTTTTAATCTAAACAAATAGAAAATAATTATTTTTATTTATATATATATTAATTATCTTAACGATTTTTTTTAATCCTTGTAGCGCTACTATTGGCAGGAAAATGAACTAAATCTTTTTCTTAGGCAATGGGACCACATGGTACTATTCACTTAGTGCTTATGAACAAGCGTTAGTTTTGGGATGTGGTACAGTGGCGATTAAGTGACTTTAATCTTTGTCACCAAAATCTCCAAGATAATAATGCTAAGTGAAATTTTTCTACCGCTTCACTTAGCCCTATGATTTTGCCACAAAGACGAAGAAGTAAAAAAAACACATTTGATTACCACAAAGCTGATACCAATAAAATTTAAAAATGTAAAATAAGTATTATGCATACCTGCAAACAAATTACCGAAGGGAGATCCCCCAAAGAATTCTCTAAACACTTCCTCGGGATCTCGGAATGTGAATGGGAAGCTAGCGTATCCGAAGTCGTAGTCGTCGTCTACACCTGAGCGTCTTCCTCTACCACTGTTTAATCCCTCTTTTCCGTACTGGTCATAGACACGACGCTTCCGTTCTGCATAAATTAGTTACACCAACATTAGTGTGTTTATTATAATATAAACAAACTGATTACAGACAAACGCTAATGCTATACTCGTATTGGTACGAGTAAAATACCCGCCATATAAAAACCTTTGGCCATCACTCAAAACTTCATGTTGTCTGTCCTGTACAACTAACAATGTTAAGTCACCATAAACTAATAGGTACACAAACAAAAATCAATCTTGGTAAAAAAAAGTACACAATGTCATGTGAAATGTAGCGTATTTACGTTGTATACAAGGCCATTACGCTTCGTGTGTTAACCTTAGGTCGTGTATGTTTGGGTATGTTAATACTCTAATTTGCAACTATACAAGAATTTGCCATAATACTCGTGTATATTTCGGAAAGTTAATGCTTATAGTTGCAACTACAACGCATACATGACTGTAATACACACAGGAATGTAATTTCCTAGACGCGTTCTTGTATAGATTGGAATACATGCGCGCAAAAATCAGTCCCAACATAGTATGCAGTAACACTTGTATTTAAGGGGTTTCGGGTTATGTTTCTTAAAACTTTGTTCTTATAATTTTAATAATAATTAAAACGTTAGTATCCATTTGAATCAAATAATTTAATGAAACAGAATACGTACGATAAAGTAAAGAGTGAGTCTGCGTAATACCTCCTACTAAGATTTTTAAGGTTCTGAGAAATGTTAAATTAAAAAAAAAAACGTTAAACAACGTGATTTCAATGTATAACTTACTTTTATAAAATTATTTACGGCGATATCAAAAAAAAAACAATCAACGGCACGGCAAAGCACGGCATAAAACAAAATAGCACGTGTGAAAAGATGATGCAATGCTTAGAAAATCATAGCAATATTTTATCGTATATAAAATTAATAAATAATGCGGCGGCGGGCTGCAAATTATCGCGTATACTCTGTTAACGGGTACGGTGTTAAGCCCATTCTGATATGTACATGAAAAGTTACATAGTAGATTGAAGCAAATTGAAAGCTGCAATGTTTTAATAAGTGATAAGTCAATAAGTGATAAGAATATCCTATATTGAAAATAAACAATTTGAATTTAGAAAAGCACGCCGTTAAACTTATTTTCCGAATAC
Source organism: Apomyelois bistriatella (assembly GCA_947044815.1). Lineage (NCBI taxonomy): Eukaryota > Metazoa > Arthropoda > Insecta > Lepidoptera > Pyralidae > Apomyelois > Apomyelois bistriatella. The sequence continues at coordinate 8,088,178 of OX345690.1, forward strand.
AGGAGTACCTATTTACATAGTGTAATAGGGCAGTATATTACGGAGTCGGAATATTTGCATAGATCATGTCGAAATATACACGTTTCTGGCGTTATGCTGATGTATAGTTTGTAACACGTCAGTGAAAACTTTGCATTCCAAACTATAAGCGATAATTTTCATACCGTGGCGTAATAGCCATGTATACAATGTAAATACGCAAAAATGTTTTCTGGCATTACTTTCACAGAAAAATTTTGTTATAAAGCAAATGTACATTCAATCAATCAATCATTAAAATCATTTCTTTAATTGCATAAATGTTGGTAATACAATGAATGTTATATGTAACAAAAAAAACTAAATCTATATTTTATAACCTACAGCAAAATATGAAGAAAATTCTCAACTGATTAAAATAAAATAAATGAACGATTAGGTGATCACAGATTGTGTATGGAAATTAGAAAATATATTCTAAAGAATTGATTAGTTTTATTTGGGCGACAATTTAATATGACTGCCGAAGTATGGTCGTACTTTTAAATGGCATTAAAAAACAACACGGAATAGAAAGCATGGAAATGGTAAGTAGACGTGGCAAGGGCAAGACACCTAAAAAATGACCGCAGTCGTGTTTTGACTACGCGCCGGATCGCTTATCTATACAACTGACATATTTTATAGAAATTATGCCGTTTTGCTTTGTTCTAAAGTGTAAAAACGTAAAATTATTAATAATGGAGCCATTTTCTACCATCTGTAAAGAATATTTTATCATGTATTTGTAATAAAATTAAATAAAGTCGTACCTCACATAAATTTATCTAATTTATCTACAATCATTTTGCGAAAATCGACCTTACTTTTTGTTTCTTAGGTTTGTTTTCGTATGATTCATTATATTATTTATAATTACATTTGGCTATCGTATACGGATTAAAACCGTGTCAACAGACAAAACCCTTTATCTATTTGAAAGCTGCAAGTAACGTTATTATGTTTTACACTGGTTGGTTGATTGGTAGAAAAAGTGGTAGAAAAAGCCTATGGCTTTAAGTCTGCCATTTACATAAGATAAATAATGTTTGTTACACAGAAAAATGTTACTTATATTGACATTTTTGAGCATAAAATTGGACGAAAATATGTGAGGTGGGGACACTGGTGTTCAAGTGATTTTTGACGTGTACCATTTCCATGCTTTCTGTTTTCCATGGAAAATACATAATATGTATACTTCCGATGTTGAAACAATATTGGACATAGGTTTGTTCCATATATACTAGCACCAGGAAATATTCATTATAATTGATATATAAATACTGTAGATTTAGTAATTTTGGCTGCAATTAAAAGAGGGACATTTAAAATGAATAATAGAAAACTAAAAAAATAAGAATTTTTTGTCTGTCTGTCTGTATGTATGTATGATCACGCTTATCTCCCAAGGTATTGAACAGATTTGCTTAAAACTTTCACCAATCGTTTAGTTTAACTCGGAAGAACTCTAAAGTTTGTTTAATCAAAATCGGGTCATTAAAAAAAGTTATCGTCATTTAACTGAACTCAAGGCATGTTTGATTTCGAACGAATGCACCAAATTGGATAATTCTTTTTTTTTGTGTTGGTTATTGTCTTGACAAACTTTGTATAAACAGAGAAGTAGGTATAAAGAGAAGTTTGCTATTTGCGAAGTAGACCCCTGGCGCCTGATCGAAAAGAAAATGGGGATTCCCGGGCAATTCCCGCAGGAATTTCAGAAGCACTTCCCGAAATTGCCATGATAACGGGAAGAAGCTCTCGCGTACGAGCTTGTGTGTTTTTATGTTTGTATGAGTTAGATATAAACTAGTGTTTCAGTGAACAGTAGACCTCGCGACCCTTCTTCGTTAACTCCCTTTTCTCTTTTTTTATAACTTTATAGGTATTTCCCATTCTGTGTACTTTTTCCTCGTCTAAAAGGAGATATTTTTTTCAGTTACTACCTATTCTGGTCATACGGTCCATATAAAACAAAACCCAAGCCAATTTCATTTGAAAAGAGCCATCTTGCTATATAAAAAAAAAACATGTAACACGTGCGCTAAGTTTCATTAGGTTCCGTTCGTAAACAACGTTACAGAAAACTTTCCCCTTTTTTCCCCCATTTTCCCTCCAATCAAAAAAAGCTCGACTTAAATTGCAAAAAAAAAACAAGGAATACGTAGCGTGTGCCAAGTTTCATAAGAATCCGTTCGTAAACAACGTTACAGAAAACTTCCCCTTTTTTTCCCCATTTTCCCTCCAGTCAAAAAAAAGCTCTAGACATAAATTGTAAAAAAATCAAGGAATACGTGTGCCAAGTTTCATTAGGATCCATTGAGAAATGCGACCTTCAGCCCTGATCAAACAAACAGACAGACAGACATCAGGACAAAGGAGAATTTGCCACTCGCTCGCTTCGCTCGTTCGGTCCATAATTATTATAAATATAAAAATAATTATTGTATTTTTTTTAATTTTCCTGAACAAAATACAATAAGTACTTAGTACCTACTGAATAGTTTAAACTAAAAATCGAATTATAATGATAACCATTTGTTAATTATTGTCATTATCACAATATTTACTTGCTTTTGAGACTTGGTTTTTTAATATACACGTAAATAAATTCGGTTAATTTTGTAAGTATAAATAACCTTTATATATAATCAAAATCAATTACCCTTCCAAAAGGAAGGGTAATGATTTTACGAGTAAAAATTACGTGTCCGCGATGAACATCTAAACTACTGAACTGATTATAAAATATTATTTACACACCGTATGCAATTTGATCCCACTTAAGGATAACTTATATTTAAATTTATAGTCACAATATTATTTTTATTGCAAACTATTTGTCTATTTTTTGACAGTCACAATTACCTGTTAGCTCCAAACCATTCTAACAGCATATATGATATGTGGTTAAATAAAAAAAATTGTAAGTATATTAGAGTAATTAATCCACACAAAACTCCAGTTAGTAGTTATAATTGCAAATATAAATTTGTTATGAATATTATCATAATTACTTATCTCTAATTTATTAATTATATGTAGGTATCCAATATGCACAATTATATAAATTTAATATATTATTTTTCTGTCAAAAAAAACCATAGCTTTCTTATACCTTTTTCTATGAAACAAAAACAGAAACATTAAAAAGACGTCTCTTTTTAATCTTTAATTATCGATTGCGACTACATTTTGTAATCTTTAATCATGATTGCAGATTGAGAATCTTTAATCATAATCTGGCAATCAAGATTACATGTTACTTTCGAACAAACTACAAATATTATATTGATGTGACTAAATATATGTAGGTACTTAATTACAGTACTTATTTTCCTATGCCTCTATGTACTTATAGGCATACGAAGCCATAGGAACTTTGTAGAGTAATCACGTAATCTGATTGATGACTACTGTAATCTAAACTATAGATTACAAAGAGTATTGAAAGTAATCAGATTGTTTGTAATGATCATTACTTTCAATCTGATTGATAAGTCAGATTAACTCTGATATTTATATATGTTCCATCGTAGCTTCTAAACTACTGGACCAATTAAAATGAGGTGTCAAAATATTTGTAATTATAGCCCGAGTGACATCACTATCATCACTACATAGTATAAAACAAAGTCGCTTTCTCTGTCCCTATGTATGCTTAAATCTTTAAAACTACGCAACGGATTTTGATGCGGTTTTTTTAATAGATAGAGTGATTCAAGAGGAAGGTTTTTATGCCCATGCGAAGCCGGGGCGGGTCGCTAGTAGGTTATATAAATTGTATCAAAATTTTATGACGGAATTTAAACCTCATATTGTAGCCTTAAAACTGAGATAATCATCATGTGTTTGATATGAAAAGATAGGTCTTGGCAAACACATTACAGATATGTATACAAATCATATTGTTAATATGATACATATACATATTTGTAATGTATAGTATAAGTCACAATATAGGGAAATATGTTTAAAATGCAGTCGTTAAGTCGTCGAACATTTCGCCCGGTCCAGTTTCATCTGTCCATGATGATAACTGGTCGAATTTGAATATACTCATACTCATTTGTTAAGTCACCATTAATTTGTAAATGCATGTTCATATACAGTGTGTTACAAATAATAAATCTAAATTGCGACGGCGAATCAATAAATGAATATGAATATATTCAAACCTGACCAGTTAACACCACGGGCAGGTGAAACCGCATTATATCATTTATTATTACATTTTGGCTATCGTTAATACGGATTAACACCGTGTCAACAGACAAAACCCGCTATCTATTTGAAAACTGCAGACTGGTAGAAAAAGTGGTAGAAAAAGCCTATGGCTTTAAGTCCGCCATTTACATCCATACTAATCCATACTAATATTATAAATGCGAAAGTCTGTCTGTCTGTCTGTCTGTCTGTCTGTCTGTCTGTCTGTCTGTCACCTCTTCACGGCTAAACTGCTAGACCGATTGTGATGAAATTTGGTAGGGATGTAGTTAACGACCTGAGGTCAAACATAGGCTACTTTTGGGCGCGATATAACCGAGTCCCACGCGGGCGGAGCCGCGGGCAACAGCTAGTAATTAATATGTAATGAAGTTAAATAAATAATGTTTGTTACACAGAATCAATAAATGAATATGAATATATTCAAACCTGACCAGTTAACACCACGGGCAGGTGAAACCGCGGATAACAGCTAGTAGTTTATTAAAAATGTATATTTTTGAAAATGAAAATAAACTATTTTATTCAAAAGAACCTGGTACTTTTTAACACAAAAATAATACACAGAATAAATAGTTATATGTACATATTGTTTGCATATTGGTATCCTTGATTATATCATGTGCTACTAAATAGTTACCCACATTTTGTACCGATTCTTTATATTCTATATGAATATAAGATAAATACTTGTGTAAATAAATAATACTCATCTAGAATGATAATATTCATAGCATATTTTGTGGACAACTACCAAAGAAGCGGTGGAATGGTGTATCTCCGAAAAACCCTTTGAAGCTAAAGTGTCGATGACCATTGACTCCATTCTTGCTTTGATATCTATGACCATGGTGACCGGATCCCCTTGCGTCATACATTTTCCGCTTGTTTTCTACCCAACAATAAAACAACATTACATTTCCACGATGGCCGTGTTGACATGATCTTCTTTCATTTATGTCACGACATCCTTTACCAAGGTATGCAAGAAACATAAATTGTGTACCATTTACACAACTGCGCTTTGATAATACGATAATATACATTTATATAAAGAATTTAAAAATAGTTTATATTTTTGAGGCTCGTAGTATTTAACCTAACATGAATAACAGCAAATAAGTTTTAATTTGCTAATAATATTTTACAATTACTTAAAACACATTCAAGATTGTTTTTATTGTCTATAGCATTATTAGGTATTTTTACTTACCATCAGAAAGAACTTCGTATGCCTCTGAAATTTCTTTAAACCTTCTGTTTGATTCATCTGCATTGTCAGGGTTCTTATCAGGATGCCATTTTAGAGCTAGTTTCCGGTATCTGAAACAATTTAATGTTTCTTTTACTAGTAAAATTCCTTGTTCCAATGTTAAATTAATCCTAAAGTTGTTTGTACTGTACATAATGTACAGTGGAATACTAGAAAAGTATAAGGTAAGACGTCACCAAGAAGAGCTCAAAGCTAAAAGAGACGAGTTAAGGAACGACCCCCTGTGGCTAATGGCTATCCAATATGATGATGTTGGAGGGTGCTAACTTGCCGTGATATGGACGCACTTTCCCTGCAAAAATTGGCTATGTCATTCACCTAAGAGCTCATGAATGTTGTTCTCATTAGCCAAATAACAATTAATTGGGCCAAAATCGGTCTCTATCCTAATCCGAACTAATATTATAAATGCGAAATTGAGTTTGTTTGTTTGTAACGCTTTCAAGCCCTATCAACTGCACCGATCTTCCTGAAATTCACATCTATTTATGTGTATTCACATACACATAAATAGAAGTATTGAGAAGGACATTACCTTTCATTCCGGGAAAAAGCACTGTCCCCGTGGGAAATTTACGCGGGCGAAAGCTAGTAATATATTAAGTATAAAAGTAAAGTTGTAACTTTTCTCTGTGGCTCACTGTTCATGCCATAACTAGTGGCATGTTATATTAATATCTGTTCTGTGTAATTACTATACAGTAACTCTGCCATCAAGCAAGCACACTACAGAACAGACTTCTTACCAAATATCATGGTTCTAGTCTAGATCAACGGGAAGTACCTAACCCATAGGTTTCAATTCCCATTTGAAATCGCAAAATAAACGGCCTTTGATTGTAATGGTGTTGACATAATAAATTCGAGATTTAAAGCCAAACCATAAACCTGAGTATATATGTATATTTTTAGTTTTAAATGCGTTGCATTTTTGAAAGTCTGTTAAAAGATCCAAGTTTGTCTCATTTTGATGACATGAAATATATAAAAAAATCAGATCTGATAACCATCTAAATAATAAAGACTGCGAGTTTTTCAAATCAGTCCAGACGTCATCAAGTAATCGAGCAAGATACATTACAACTACCAATAAAACTACTTGTGGATATATTGTATTTTTGAAAGTGGGGTCAGCATTTCAGCATTGTCTAACTTTATTTACATGGAATATATCCAAAAATATTAAAATCTTCGTTTCTGCATGATCCCATCATCAGATGACCTAAATGAATATGGGACCAAAAGGAAAATAAACCCTTTAAACAAAAAAAAATTTTCAAATTGGTCCAGGTGTCAGAGTAATCTGGTAACATACCTACATTACAAAAAAAAAGTACCGACGAATTGAGAACCTCTTCTATATTTTTGGAGTCGGTTAAAATATTTGGCAGACAGACAGACAGAGGGACAACAAAATGCTTTTTTTTTGTGGGGGGGCTTTTCACAGACTGAAGTATAAAAACCCAAAAAATTAACTAATACGAGGATAAACAAGTTCAATATTAATGTTTCTGAATGGTTTGCACACAAATAACAAGAGTTTTTCTATGTGTCTGGCTTCTGTGAGCCAACAGTTAATAACAGAACAGGAACAAGAGAACAAATAATAGCATATGCAGTATTGTATTAAAAAATGGGTAATTATGTAGAAATATACAAATACTTACGCTTTTTTTATTTCTGCCTCTGAGGCAGTCTTTGTAACGCCCAGTGTCCTGTAGTAGTCCACCATAGTTACTATCCCTCAAGGGGTTGAAAATAATCTGAAATTTAAAGTATTTGTGATAATTTATTCCTTCTTGCGAATTTGACAAAATGACAATCTGTAAAATAGATGTTCTATACTTAATTGTTTACGTTTTTATGTCATGGTCTAGATACCTATGTGGTATAAATGGTAAATGCGAATAAGTGATGAATATTATTCAGGAATATAAATAAGTCAGTTTGAAATTATTATTTACAGAAATAATGAATTAAAAATTCTTCAAATGCTGTCATGGCCTTAAAACATTTTGATTTTTGTTGTTTTTTTTTTTCAAATTGACACTGACATTCATCTGAGAATAAAAAACCAACATGCAGAATGTAATAATAAAAAAAAAGAAATTAATTTTCCCTTTAGGTAAAAATAACTTGGTTAGTTTATGTGAATGTTAAATAGTAACAGAATTCAATAACAACATAAACAGCCCAAACACAAACTTAAAAGAACTCATAAATCCCTTGGTTGGTTGATATGTGACTAATCATCTTCATCCCAAGTTCCCGGTTAAATACTAAGTTATGAGGCATCAGGCCCAGAGAGAGGCATTTGAAAACTTTTGACAATCTCATAGATTTTTTCTCATTTGTGCACATTATTGCAGTTTAGCCTTAAAACAGACTAAAACAGACTTAAAAATAATAAAAATAATAAATAAATTATTAAAATATGGCTTTCTTGGCACATTACCGCAAGGGACTGTACAATTTAAGTTAATAATTTATTTGTTTATTATTATTATATCCTTTATTTATCTTCCTCTCATTTTTTACATTTTTAAATATTAATTATATAAAAAAAAAACATTTAAAAATATAAAAAAACACCCATCGGCAGCGGAGTGAAGACCCAAGCTGCCGGTGGTCAGGGCTCCAGAGTGAGGAATCTTCTCACAATGCGGGCTGTATCCAGAAGTAATGCCTTCTGTATTTGTGACTTGACCCAACTGCCAAGCGAGAGTCTCTCTAGGTGACGATCGAGACTCTTTGCTATAAGTCCGTTCGTGCTCACGACAATTGGAACAATTACCGTTGAGTCAACATGCCACATGGCGGTAACCTCGTGGGCCAAGTCTAAGTACTAATTACTAATTTATTATTATTATTTTTAAGTATATAGTTTTAAGGTTTTATTAATAAGTTGTAATATAAATTGGTGAATAGACACAAAAACATTTAAGGATATTTCTCAACTTGTAACTCAACAGTAAAGTGCCCAGAGCTTGCAGTTTTAATTTTATTATAGCACTATTCAGGACCAAGCCCCTACCTGATGTCAACCCTCCTTGGGAATGCTATCATTGGTGGATGCCCATGCTGGTTAAAAGATATGAGGGGAGGGGTGTTTGAATATTTTACTGCTTAAAGAGTTAATTATTGTATTGACATAGTCCACACCTAGCAAATCACCTCTCATAATTTTTACTCTGTTACTAATTATTCTTTGTTTGAATTCATTTGATGCTTAGGTTACAAAGCCTATAACATTATTTATTGCTATAAAATATTCAATGACTGTATCATCATCATCATCATTTCGTGTAGGTGACAAAGTAGTCAAATGACCATGCACACCCTGGTGTCAGAGTTCTTCGAAACCGCCTCTGGGCCTCTGACGTGGTTAACTGTATTATTCAATTGAAGGAATATGAATCTACCTAAAGAAAAATTTTGAAGGTTTAAAAAAGACTGAATGGTAGGATTGAGATCAATCTCTGATCAAGTGTATTGGTATTGGTGGTGTATTGGTAGTACCACACATGTCTATTTGTATTCGCCTTTTTGACAAATAACCTTCATGTATGGACTATTTGCTTATTTCACCATGTGTGGACGATATACTTATTTGCCAAATTGTTTGCCGTATTTGCCAATTCGGAAAAAAGGGCAAATACCAAATATGGCAGTATTTTCACTATTTGCCTATTGCGAAAATTTTATCTATAATGCTGCTACCTCACTTGGCTATTTATATATGAATATTTGCCTATTTGACCATGAATGGATGGTATATTTGCCAAAACTATTGTGTTATTTGCCTACTATTCGTCAAATATATTGACAAATCCGCAAATAGCCAAGTGTAGTAGCAGCATTATGCGAATACACAATTGTAAGTAGCAAATAGCCATGTGTGGTACCACCACCACCACCACAAAACAATAAAATAACAGAAAAGCAGAAAGACACATATAACCCACTTTTAATTTTACACTTTATAAATTTTATGTTTGTAGACATAGCATGTCTAAAAAACTTATGAATATATGTATAAGTAATTTTATTTTGCTTTATGAATGGGTCTGGCCTGAAGCAAACTGTTAAGTATAATGTGATCATTTTTTTTTGTCCAATGTAAGAACCACAATGTAAGAAATACAGTACAACATTATTCAATAAAATATTATCATAGTATTGTGTTCTTCTTACAAATGTATGTACACGAGTTTTACGCCTACACTCCTACCACTTAACTCTGATTTTAGTCATACAAAATGCTATTATGCTAATGACACAATGCACGGCTATATCGTAACGAACGACACTACAAGAAACACCTGTTTCGTAATGAGCAATTGCCTAGTGTTAACATTAACAACATCTCATTATAAAAGATTACGAACCTTAAAATAACATCCGCTCCTCCGGCGATTAAAAAAGGTGCCAAACAGAACAGTCAGTACGAGCAGATTTTCCACCTCACTGAATCCAAACAAATAGAGCACATAATATAATAAACCGGATTTTGTTTTCAATCACAGAAAATGTTGAGCACTGATGTGAACATGCGTAGAAAAATTCTGCACCTGCACGAAGGGTTTTGTCAGCTCCAATCTATCTCTAATGACACTATTCCTTGTTCTTGCTTTCAGAGAGTCGATCACATCAACGATCAACAAAACGAATGATCAGTGACTTTTTACTTCACTTCCCACGATGTGACCCACGGCACCACGGCACGGCCACCACAAACAAACGAGATCACGACACGACCCACCACTTTGTTCAGAGTCCTACAAATTCACTCACAGCTCACTCACAGAACCATAATATACTATATATGCACCAAAGAAATCTATGCACAAAGGTTCCTTCTTGGTTCCTCCTATTTCTTTGGTATTTGGTTCCTAGAATGCTAGTGCAAAGCAAAGAGTATGTAATCACCAAGTTTAGTGCAAAGAGTACTAAAATTTCTCTCACTACCTACGCTGGTGTGTTTCCAATAGTTCCCCTGATTCCTACATGCATCCACATTTGTTTTTAAATAATTTTCGGCCCTGGAAACAAGTTTTTTAAGGCCTATCTCTGCTTCAGTCCTTCTTTTCGTCAAGTCTCTTAAAACCATGCAAGATCCAGTAAGTACGGCAAATGTCGTCTTACATCATGTATTGCGCTGTCTCGCTTACTCACTGGATCTTGCATGGTGTTGAGATGGTAGTAAGCCACCAGGTAGGCCTACTATCATCTCTTAAAACCATGCAAGATCCAGTGAGTAAGGGGGATGTCGCCTTACATCATGTATTGCGCTATCTTGCGTTGGTAGTAACCCCCAGATCCCTTATACTATCATCTCTAAAAACCATGCAAGATCCAGTGAGTAAGCGAGACAGCGCAATATAAGATGTAAGGCGACATCTCCTTTACTCAATCGTTCTGCCTAAAGAGATGGTAGTAAGCCATGTGATAAATTGGCATTTTGCGTAAAAGTGAGATGGCTAAATGGGAAACTCCAATAGAAAGATAAGGACCATAAATATATTTTTGTCTTCGTCAGCGTGGCCTTTTGCTTTTGTTTGGCCTAAAGCTATGCGCAGACTAAAGAATTTATATATATTATATAAATTCTTTGGCGCAGACTGACGTGCCGGGACAGGCCGCATCACAACCCAAAATGCGTACTTAGCACACTGGTGTCAATGATGACGAGCCGGGCCTCGTCGCATTGACGGATTTTGAGATCAGTGTACAGCGAGATATTGTTATGAATAGGTCGGACGACGTTTTCTTTTATAGGTTTCCTTTTTTGTACCTCAAAATGCAAAGGCAACTGTTATTATAAATATTATTTAGATATAATGTCATATGTAAAAAAAAATACATATAAAAGTAGAGTCCGTATAAGTGATTTTATGAGTTCTGTTTTTGCCTTTTGAAGAACACAGAACCCTAAAAATGTAATTATTGAAAATAATAAACACGTGCGCATGTTCGCGCAATCCGCCCGCTATAGCACATACACTGTGACTGTGACAGGCCGCAGCGTGCCGGGCCGCATCGCAAAAATCCGCCTGCTAAAATAACACACTGTGACGGGGCGCAGCGTGCCGGGCCGGGCCGCAAAAATCCGCGACGGATTTATGCGGCCCAGCCCGCCCCGTCAAAGTGTGCGTTATTTCATACAAAATTCACGGGAGCGAGTTAAACGGATTTTTGCGATGCGGCCCGGCACGCTGCGGCATTTTAAGTCTGCGCCTAACTTAAGTGAACTTTGGCCAAACAAACACCTGTCAGTGAAATTCTTCATTTATTTGTAATTACTGCGTTTTAGAGGATTACTCATTGTAGATTGTATTCATTGTATCAATAGCGGTGTTGCCAGATACCTACCTATGTTTCCCCCGAAATCTAAATCCCCCAAAGTTGTTATGTCGACGTATAAAAATAATACTTACTAATTTTCAGTCGCGGCAAAGAAAATATACACTAGTCGCGGTCTATTTTTGTCCAATGAATACGCAAATAGCTATACTGTTGATGATACTGCGGAAGGTCACTTGATGCCAAATTTAAACAATAAAACCGGCCAAATGCGAGCTAAACTCGCGTGGAGTGGTTCCATACAATGCCACAGTAGGTAATTAAATTTATATCCTTAGCAATAGTACTATTATATTATTATTAACTGCCTCCGTGATCCAGTGGTTAAGGCGTTTGCCTGTAGACCGGCGCGGCGGTCGAGGGTTCGATTCCAACGGGAAGCATACTTTGTTTAGTTGTTTCCAGTTTGGTTAGGACATTGCAGGCTTGAATCACCTGATTGGCTGACAAAAAAGATGATTCCGTGCTACGGTTCCGGCTACCATCTGGTAGTCGTTAAAGGAACCACGGCAGAGGCCGGGAGGCTGTTCCGAAGAACTGACACCAGGGTGTGCATGGTCGATTGACCATGACACTTACACGAAATGAATGAATGGATGAATTATTATTCTGTGTCTTATCTACAGTAAGACGCGAACACAGAATATTATCATGATAGTACCTACCTACTAACGCGAGTGCGAGTTAACGACAGAAATATTACTAAAGCATAGAAAACATGACAACAATAAACAAAAATACAACAAAGTAGGTACCTACCTACTAACAATGTTCCGCACTCTTTTTACTTATGACCTTGCCAAAGCATAATCTTTCCCGGGGCGGCGGGCGGCGGCGATCATCAAATGTCGCGGTGTCGATGAGGTGAAAACTTTTTTGGACGGTTTTACATACATATTTGTAAGTCGTGCCACTTTGCAACGATTTGCTTGTTGTCAGAACCTTCAGATCTGTGTTTTTAGGGTTCCGTACCTCAAAAGAAAAACGGAACCCTTATAAGATCACGTCGTTGTCAGTCTGTCACTTTTTTTTTTTTATTAACGTATCGTTGAAATTCATAACAAATACCTACCTACCTGTTTTTCCACTCCGACCAACTAAACCGATCACTACCTACTATCAATTAAGAATACCATATTGAAGGAAGGTTGATCTTCCATGAGGCGTCCTCAAAATTAATCCTATTATGTACTTAGGTAGTAACGCGAAAAAAAAATGAGTAAACTAATACCTATAATCTATATATATAAAAGAAAGTCGTGTTAGTTACTCCACTTATAACTCAAGAACGGCTGAACCGATTTAGCCTACCTATTGAAAATTGTCAGGAGGTAGTTTAGAGCCAGGAGAAGGACATAGGATACTTTTTATCCCGGGAAAAAGATCCCGAGGGAAGTTCGCGCGGGCGAAGCCGCGGGCAAAAGCTAGTCCATACTAATATTATAAATGCGAAAGTCTGTCTGTCTGTCTGTCTTTCTGTCTGTCTGTCTGTCTGTCTGTCACCTCTTCACGGCTAAACTACTGGACCGATTGTGATGAAATTTGGTAGGGATGTAGTTAACGACCTGAGGTCAAACATAGGCTACTTTTGGGCGCGATATAACCGAGTCCCACTCGGGGCGAAGCCGCGGGGAACAGCTAGTACTTAATAAAAATAAAAATTCATTTAGAGTTGATAATTTATTGGAAGACGTCGTCAGGATATTAAGGTACTATCCTTAACAATAAATAATACTAAAAATATAAATCGTAATAAGTATAAACTATATGCTAATATTGAGTAATTATCCATACCTAAAAAGACAAAAAAAATGAAAGAAAAAATTAACTGATGGGTAATTGTAAAATACGTTTTAGACCTTTGTAAGCAATCAAGGCGAATGCAGTGATTTCATCAAAATATAGCTTAAAGCTTACATATCACAATAACAGAGTTATATATTAATTGTGTAAGCAAAAAATAAAAAAATGTTTACAATTACCGTGGTTGACTATATATATATTTATGACACTTTGAACAAATATTTAATTAAAAATAGATTTTGTTTCATTTAAATAGGTATAGTAGATTGAATGAAAACGTAAGTAGAACATACAACTACTTATATTATTTCCGAAGAACTCTAACACCAGGGTATGATGGTCGTGTCGCCTACACGAAATGATAACTACTTATATTAATTATATAATAGGATATACTACGTGACGAACTTTTTATTCTGTCACAGAATTAGTAATAGTACTACGTAATTCTGTGATAACCTTTTATCCCAAAAAACGACTTACTAGGTCAACTTGTAGGTACTTCGTGAATTAAGAAAAACTGACAGGTTTCCGAGTTCTCCAATAGGCTACAAATAAACGATAACAGTGGCAGTGCCCCATATTTGAAACAATGATACCAAGGCATACAGAGTCGATTGACCACTCTGATACCACAGTGTGCAGGGTCAACTGAGCTTGTTACCAACACTATAGCAACTTATAAGTAGGAAAAATCAAAAATGCTCATTTTATTCTACTTTACCGATTTACGTATTTCAATTATTTTGATATTAAAACCAAATAATTATGTACTTACACCGATTTTGATAAAATTTGAATGGGACCAAATTGAAAGTATGTCCTTTTGAACAAAAAAATAATTTTCAAAATCGATCCTGGACGGAGATATGAGGTAACAACCATAAAATACTGTCTAATTATGAACCTTCTCCTTAATTGGAAGTCGGTTTAAAAATTAATCATTATGGGGTATACAGGGTCAACTGCGCTTGCAAACAAATCAATATGAATTAACCCCAAAGGAAATCGTACGTAAAATATAAATCATTGCGTGAGGGCTTTTCAAAACACTCACACCGGGACATACAAAGTCGATTAACCTTAGTTAATTAACGTAATTCAGTTGTTGATTTAAAAAAACTACTACACCGATTTTGATAAAATTTGAATGGGACCAAATTAAGTATATGTCCAAAAAACAAAAAAGATTTTTTAAATCGGTATTTAAATGACTGATGAGCTAACAAACATAAAAAAATATTCAGCCGAATTGAGATCCTCCTCCTTTATTGGAAGTCGGTTGAAAATAGAACCTATGTATTAACGCACACGACGCGTAAAAAGTCAGGCGCACATACCATAGAAATGTGTTGTGTGCCCGAGACTAAAGACAAAAATATGTCGTCTGCGTTGGGCCTTAATGTAATAGTTACTATAATCCCCGGCACATAAGTTGGCCACAAACGGGTTGTGCGTGGGGGGGCTGCGCGCGTTAAAATTTGTATTAAAATCGGCTACTGCGCATTCAAGTACATTTCAGTTTATTGCCAACTTATATGCCGTTAATACTAAGAAGCATCAACAAATGCAATATTGACAGTTAACATATTAATAAAACGAATAATATTTTTTATGTGATTATTATGAGATTTTTCTATTAGAATCCCAGCTTACAACTCTTTCAAAGTCTTGTTCTGAATGAATACGCAAATAGCTATACTGTTGATGATACTGCGGAAGGTCACTTGATGCCAAATTTAAACAATAAAACCGGCCAAATGCGAGCTAAACTCGCGTGGAGTGGTTCCATACAATGCCACAGTAGGTAATTAAATTTATATCCTTAGCAATAGTACTATTATATTATTATTAACTGCCTCCGTGATCCAGTGGTTAAGGCGTTTGCCTGTAGACCGGCGCGGCGGTCGAGGGTTCGATTCCAACGGGAAGCATACTTTGTTTAGTTGTTTCCAGTTTGGTTAGGACATTGCAGGCTTGAATCACCTGATTGGCTGACAAAAAAGATGATTCCGTGCTACGGTTCCGGCTACCATCTGGTAGTCGTTAAAGGAACCACGGCAGAGGCCGGGAGGCTGTTCCGAAGAACTGACACCAGGGTGTGCATGGTCGATTGACCATGACACTTACACGAAATGAATGAATGGATGAATTATTATTCTGTGTCTTATCTACAGTAAGACGCGAACACAGAATATTATCATGATAGTACCTACTAACGCGAGTGCGAGTTAACGACAGAAATATTACTAAAGCATAGAAAACATGACAACAATAAACAAAAATACAACAAAGTAGGTACCTACCTACTAACAATGTTCCGCACTCTTTTTACTTATGACCTTGCCAAAGCATAATCTTTTCCGGGGCGGCGGGCGGCGGCGATCATCAAATGTCGCGGTGTCGATGAGGTGAAAACTTTTTTGGACGGTTTTACATACATATTTGTAAGTCGTGCCACTTTGCAACGATTTGCTTGTTGTCAGAACCTTCAGATCTGTGTTTTTAGGGTTCCGTACCTCAAAAGAAAAACGGAACCCTTATAAGATCACGTCGTTGTCAGTCTGTCAAACTTTTTTTTTTTTTATTAACGTATCGTTGAAATTCATAACAAATACCTACCTACCTGTTTTTCCACTCCGACCAACTAAACCGATCACTACCTACTATCAATTAAGAATACCATATTGAAGGAAGGTTGATCTTCCATGAGGCGTCCTCAAAATTAATCCTATTATGTACTTAGGTAGTAACGCGAAAAAAAAATGAGTAAACTAATACCTATAATCTATATATATAAAAGAAAGTCGTGTTAGTTACTCCACTTATAACTCAAGAACGGCTGAACCGATTTAGCCTACCTATTGAAAATTGTCAGGAGGTAGTTTAGAGCCAGGAGAAGGACATAGGATACTTTTTATCCCGGGAAAAAGATCCCGAGGGAAGTTCGCGCGGGCGAAGCCGCGGGCAAAAGCTAGTACTTAATAAAAATAAAAATTCATTTAGAGTTGATAATTTATTGGAAGACGTCGTCAGGATATTAAGGTACTATCCTTAACAATAAATAATACTAAAAATATAAATCGTAATAAGTATAAACTATATGCTAATATTGAGTAATTATCCATACCTAAAAAGACAAAAAAAATGAAAGAAAAAATTAACTGATGGGTAATTGTAAAATACGTTTTAGACCTTTGTAAGCAATCAAGGCGAATGCAGTGATTTCATCAAAATATAGCTTAAAGCTTACATATCACAATAACAGAGTTATATATTAATTGTGTAAGCAAAAAATAAAAAAATGTTTACAATTACCGTGGTTGACTATATATATATTTATGACACTTTGAACAAATATTTAATTAAAAATAGATTTTGTTTCATTTAAATAGGTATAGTAGATTGAATGAAAACGTAAGTAGAACATACAACTACTTATATTATTTCCGAAGAACTCTAACACCAGGGTATGATGGTCGTGTCGCCTACACGAAATGATAACTACTTATATTAATTATATAATAGGATATACTACGTGACGAACTTTTTATTCTGTCACAGAATTAGTAATAGTACTACGTAATTCTGTGATAACCTTTTATCCCAAAAAACGACTTACTAGGTCAACTTGTAGGTACTTCGTGAATTAAGAAAAACTGACAGGTTTCCGAGTTCTCCAATAGGCTACAAATAAACGATAACAGTGGCAGTGCCCCATATTTGAAACAATGATACCAAGGCATACAGAGTCGATTGACCACTCTGATACCACAGTGTGCAGGGTCAACTGAGCTTGTTACCAACACTATAGCAACTTATAAGTAGGAAAAATCAAAAATGCTCATTTTATTCTACTTTACCGATTTACGTATTTCAATTATTTTGATATTAAAACCAAATAATTATGTACTTACACCGATTTTGATAAAATTTGAATGGGACCAAATTGAAAGTATGTCCTTTTGAACAAAAAAATAATTTTCAAAATCGATCCTGGACGGAGATATGAGGTAACAACCATAAAATACTGTCTAATTATGAACCTTCTCCTTAATTGGAAGTCGGTTTAAAAATTAATCATTATGGGGTATACAGGGTCAACTGCGCTTGCAAACAAATCAATATGAATTAACCCCAAAGGAAATCGTACGTAAAATATAAATCATTGCGTGAGGGCTTTTCAAAACACTCACACCGGGACATACAAAGTCGATTAACCTTAGTTAATTAACGTAATTCAGTTGTTGATTTAAAAAAACTACTACACCGATTTTGATAAAATTTTAATGGGACCAAATTAAGTATATGTCCAAAAAACAAAAAAGATTTTTTAAATCGGTATTTAAATGACTGATGAGCTAACAAACATAAAAAAATATTCAGCCGAATTGAGATCCTCCTCCTTTATTGGAAGTCGGTTGAAAATAGAACCTATGTATTAACGCACACGACGCGTAAAAAGTCAGGCGCACATACCATAGAAATGTGTTGTGTGCCCGAGACTAAAGACAAAAATATGTCGTCTGCGTTGGGCCTTAATGTAATAGTTACTATAATCCCCGGCACATAAGTTGGCCACAAACGGGTTGTGCGTGGGGGGGCTGCGCGCGTTAAAATTTGTATTAAAATCGGCTACTGCGCATTCAAGTACATTTCAGTTTATTGCCAACTTATATGCCGTTAATACTAAGAAGCATCAACAAATGCAATATTCACAGTTAACATATTAATAAAACGAATAATATTTTTTATGTGATTATTATGAGATTTTTCTATTAGAATCCCAGCTTACAACTCTTTCAAAGTCTTGTTCAAGTGCTCTAAATAAATGTGAGCATGTTTTGTTTCAAAGATAAGGGCAGGACGCAACCGTATTGCCTTTTCTCCACAAGCACCACCCAGTACACCTAAAAAATATACAGAATAAGTCAATAATGGACAACACAATCTAAATAAAATACAAGTCCATCAAAATATAATTAAGTAAAAATTAAATAAAATAATATTTATTTAAATACTGCCTTTTTCCCCATGGATATTTTAAATGGCGACTAATGGACAAACAGGTCTAACTTGTGTGTATCTTTACAACTAGTTGCAGATTCCGCCAGAGATCGGAAACCTGGTTAAAATAATAAACTTATTTTACTGCCAACACCTTTTTGCAGCGACAGTTTATTTTATCCTTACCAGTATTTTACTTAATAATCTTTTTCTCCAAAAAACAAAAACCGACTTCCATTTGTTTACTGAGGCGTTTAAGATCATGATCTTTGACAGATTAGCGCCTAGGTGTGCAGGGACAATTGACCTAGTACTCACATAGACTTCAAATAAACGATAACGGTGGCAGAGCCCCATTGTCGAAACAATGATACGTATTCCAGGTATTTTGATATGTAATTAAAACCAAAGTACTACACCGATTTTGATAAATGTTGAATGGGACCAAATTGAAAGTATGCTCAACATAAAAAGAATTTACAAAATCGTTCCTCGAAAAGTTATTATATTATTTCTTAAATAATACGTCATATAGCCCTCCATACCGACATACATACATGCCGACCCACATATGAAAGTGGGATAAGGTAAAGGAAAAGAAGAAGTGCGTCATATATGAGGGAAAACTTTTCATTTACCAAGCAGTATGATTTATATGCACATTTGTAATGTGGATGACATAGCTCCCGAACGGATGAAGCGATTTCAATTTAGTTTTTTTTCGTAAATGTGACTTACGGGCGAGTGTTCTTAGACATGTTTGATGAAAATCGGTTGAGCCGTTTAGAAGTTGTGGGGGGAAATGTGGGGTAGAATCACCGAATGTCTGTAAATATACTCGAGTGGGGTCTCAAATAAAAGCACGTCACGTGCACATTACAAAATATTATGTTCAATGAATATCGGTTGCTGTGAAAAAGCGCTGGGGGTATAAGTGGGGAAAATACCTAATACCTGCAAATAATATGTGTTTGGAGAAATTAGTCGACAATCACTACTAAAAAACAAATTAGACATATGTCCAATGAAAATCGGTTGAGCTGTGAAAAAGCTCTGGGGTACCTGATGTCTCCCCCCCCACATACTATATGCAGGCATTAGGTATTTTCAGTCGAAATCAGTCGACCCTCACCACTAAAAAAAAATGTGTTTTGGGTTTCTTTATATTTAATATTATTATTATATAGATGACAATTGATGATAAATAAAAATGAAAATGGTAGATTATGCAATATTTTTCACAACTTTTTTAAATTATAAGTATGAAATGAATTTGTATAAAATGCAATGAACAGATGGTCATACATGCGACATACAACACAGGTCAAAACCCTTGCTTAAAAAAATTATGTATGTACATTATATTTCTACATGATCTTATGTTCTTTCCCGAGTACCTAGTTTATTCTGTGCCGAACTGCCGAGTTTTATAACCCTACTAAGCCTTGTTCTAATTAGATGAGTAGTTGAGCGTAAATAACATTAAATTAAAAATTTTAAAAACCCCACGACACAATTTGTTTTTTAGTAGTGATTGTCGACTATTTTTTTATAAACGCAGACGCTAGCTTCTGCGTTAGGATTTTGTATGGAATTTCTTAGTCATCTTACTATCCGCCAGGAACGTTGTCACGTTGCACAGTTTTGTCATACAAAATCGTTAACGTCGCGTCTGCGTTTATAAAATCCCATTCAATTTGCAAAAATTTAATTGGCTTTACGAGAATTTAACAGAACAACAACTTTCTATTTCCTAATTTGATTTAAGTACTTCTATATCTATACACAGTTTTATTTAGTAATTGAAATTTTTACTGACAAATTGGTCAGAAATTTGACATTTTTATTTCTGACTAGCTGACCCAGCGAACTCCATACAGCCTAAACCTGCACTTTTCTCACCGTTTAAACCTTCCCTGAACTTCCACAAATATTTCAAGATGAAAATAATCCAAATCGGCCGAGCCATTCTCGAATTTCAGCGAGAAGAACAGAATTGATTTTTAACGCAAAAGAAAGAAGAGAAAAGAGGTGTGTTATAAGTTTGACGTGTCTGTCTGTCTGCCTCTGCATCAAAGCCTCCCGAACGGATGAAGCGATTATAATTTTGTTTTTTTTTTTTTTTGATAATTAAGGTGACTTATGTGCGAGTATTCTTAGACATGTTTGATAAAATCGGTTGAGCCGTTTAGAAAATGTGGGGGTTTAAGTGGGGATGAATAACCGAATGTTTGCAAATATACTCGAAGTGGGGTCTCAAATGAAAGCGCATCATGTGCACATATAATGTGCACGTCAAACTTATAACACACCTCTTTTTGCGTTAAAAATCAATTCTGTTCTCGCTGAAATTCGAGAATGGTTCGGCCGATTTGGATTATTTTCATCTTGAAATATTTGTGGAAGTTCAGGGAAGGTTTAAACGGTGAGAAAAGTGCAGGTTTAGGCTGTATGGAGTTCGCTGGGTCAGCTAGTCAGAAATAAAAATGTCAAATTTCTGACCAATTTGTCAGTAAAAATTTCAATTACTAAATAAAACTGTGTATAGATATAGAAGTACTTAAATCAAATTAGGAAATAGAAAGTTGTTGTTCTGTTAAATTCTCGTAAAGCCAATTAAATTTTTGCAAATTGAATGGGATTTTATAAACGCAGACGCGACGTTAACGATTTTGTATGACAAAACTGTGCAACGTGACAACGTTCCTGGCGGATAGTAAGATGACTAAGAAATTCCATACAAAATCCTAACGCAGAAGCTAGCGTCTGCGTTTATAAAAACTAAATACTAGGGGTACTGTTATGATTCTTGTTGTATGTGTCTTGTGTGTCCGACGACATTTGTATAAGTTTGACCTTACCATTTTTCTTCAAATTTTTGTCTATTTTATCTCTCGTTTCAGTGTTACAAGCGTTGAATGACAAGAACGTGCCCCGTCCACGAACGCTGTTAATTATATTAGGAAATTTGCCTTCGAGTTCATGCAATCCCTTCTTTAGAACCTTTCCAGTTTCGTTCACAAGATCAATCAAGTTATCTCGTTTAATTACATTCAGTACTTGTTCCAATAAAATTAGTTTTCCAGGATCACCCATCCATGTGTTGAAAATTCGGTAGGCATGTGGGACTCTGAAATGCATAATCTATATTAATTATTTATAAAAAAATAAAATTATAATATTTTTTATTTGAATTGGCTATTTGAAAAGTATATTATGTCCACATGTGTGTGCAACACGGTGTGTTTACAAATATTGTCACACCCATATTCTTAAACGTTACCTTATAGGTCTCCTCCACTCAACCTCATTCGAGGACGCCTCAAGGAAGTCCTCCAACTTTCCTTGAAAACGGTATTCTTAATTGTTTCATTGAGCAAACTCCAGTGAGGAATGACGTTCCGTTTTATATCTGTATGTTGGTAAACCGCTTAACTTTTTGACGTAAAGAGAGTTTTTGACAAAGTTTCTTTTTCAACTTTAGCTAACTAGCATAGATTTATTATAAAACAACAAAATACTTAAATACACAAAGAAATTATTATAGTAGGTACAAATTCTTTTAAATCTGGTCCTCAATAAAAGCACCTACCTTTCGTTAAACGAAACGTTCGAGGCTTCCTTATATTTGACAGTTCGTTCCTCACCTCCATTGAGTAATTTCCTTAAGGTGAGGAAGCTAGTGTCAACTATGAATACCATTGAGGTCGAGTGAGGATGAGTGGAGTTTGAGGAAACGTTTAAGAATATGGGTGTCATAATACTACTTCTACTCGGATCCCTCCTGAGATTGCAAGGAGTAGATATATAGAAGGCGGTGTCTTACACCCATATTCTTAAACGTTGCCTCATATAGGTCTCCTCAACTCAACCTCATTCGAGGACGCCTCAAGGAAGTCCTCCAACTTTCCTTGAAAACGGTATTTTTAATTGTTTCCTTGAGCAAACTCCAGTGAGGATGAGTCAAGGAATGACGTTCCGTTTTATATCTGTATGTTGGTAAACCGCTTAACTTTTTGACGTAAAGAGAGTTTTTGACATCGTTTCTTTTTCAATTTTAGCTTACTGGCATATATTATAAAACAACAAAATACATAATACACAAAGAACTTATTACAGTAGGTACAAATTCTTTTAAATCTGGTCCTCAATAAAAGCACCTACCTTTCGTTAAACGAAACGTTCGAGGCTTCCTTATATTTGACAGTTCGTTCCTCACCTCCATTGAGTAATTTCCTTAAGGTGAGTAAGCTAGTGTCAACTATGAATACCATTGAGGTCGAGTGAGGATGAGTCGAGTTTGAGTAAACGTTTGAGAATATGGGTGTTATTGTATACTAGCTGTAGCCCGCGTCTTCGTGCGCGTGGGCTTCGTTCCCGTTATCGTGGGAATTTCGGAAATTGCTCCCGAAACTCCCGCAGGAATTGCCCAGGAATCCCACTTTTCTTTTATACAAAGTTTGTCATGACAATAACCAACCCAAAACACAGAATTATCCAATTTTGTGCATTCGTTCGAAATCAAACATTCCTAGCGTTCATTCAAATTTCGATAACTTTTTTGTTAATGAACCGATTTTTATGAAACAAACTTCTTCGTTTTGTTCTTCCGAGTTAAAACAAAACAATTGGTGAAAGTTTTTAGCACATCGGTTCAGTACTTTCGGGGATAAGCGTGATCATACTTACAGACAGACGACAAAAAATAAAAATAAAAAGTTTTTCCTTTCTATTATTCATTTTAAATATCCCTCTATCCATTTCAATCAAAAGTACTACATGTACTTGCTAATTCTATGGATTATATCTTTAAAGTATGCGACTTACTTGAATTCATCGGCGAAATAAAATCCGCCTGTCAACATCTTCTTACTGAAAGTAAGCACATCCGGAGGACATGGCAAATCAAAGTGTTCGTAGCACCACATTTTTCCTGTCGGTCCACATCCTGTCTGCACCTCATCCATGATAAGAGCGACTCCATTCTGTAATTTGATACTTAACATAAGACTCGAGTTTTATTTACTACTAGCTGTTCCCCGCGGTTTCACTCGCCATTAGTGTGTATGTACCTTCCCCAATAACTAGGCTTTCATATAAAAAGAATTTAGCAAATCCGACCAGTAGGTTTCAAATTATAAGCGTTCAAACAAACAAACTCTTCAGCTTTATTATATTAGTATAGATTCTCAGGTTAGCCTCGTGAGAATTATTATTACCTAGCTTTTCTTCCAAAGTATAGGTATACGATTTATACGATGAATGCCTTGGAAAACAAGCCAGGTGGCTTATCACCATCTCTTAAAACCATGCAAGTTCCAGTGAGTAAGGGGGATGTCGCCTTACATCATGTATTGCGCTGTCTCGCTTACTCACTGGAACTTGCAACCGCAATAGGCTACTTGATTCATCATTACATAGTATAAAACAAAGTCGCTTTCTCTGTCCCTATGTATACTTAAATCTTTAAAACTACGCAACGGATTTTGATGCGGTTTTTTTTAATAGATAGACTGATTCAAGAGTAGGGTTTTTATGCCCAAGCGAAGCTGGGACGGGTCGCTAGTATCAAAATAAATTGATTTCAGTTCACAAAAAGTCATCTACTGTCCCCGAACAGGAAAGCAAGACGTGGGCAAACCAGCAGCCAGTTGGTCGGATGATATTAAAAAGACGGGAGGGCCGACCTGGACCAGAATCGCCGCATTAAGAACAGAATGGAGAGCCAAATATGCTGAGAAGAGAAGAGAGAGAGAGAGAGTTCATAAAAATGTTATAGCTGCATAATTTCAATTTCAAATTTAATTTTTTTGATCACCGAAAATTGCATCGACCAAGCATCGGCCATGATGTGACGTCATTATTTCTTAATTTGACAATCTATGCTGACAATCAACTGAACTGACACTACTGATACCCTAACAACGTAGAGACATTGGGTTGCAAATAGTATAATCAAAATAATCGGATGATAAATATTCATCTATCGAATTATATAAATAAAAAAATATTCGAATAATGTTTCGAATTATTTAATAATATAAATGTTACTTGTCACCAACAAGTTACATTGCGTTTCAAGTTGCATTGTGACTAACTGTGACCGCGACGTCTTCCGCGTGGAATTTAATTTTATCAGAAAAGTTTTCTGTTAAATAATTTAAGAGAAAAAATATTGATTCTTTATTGAATCATAACACAAATGTTTTAAAAATGTATTATCTTCATAAAGTATCGAACGATTTTCAAGTAAGTACATCATTTTAGTAAGCAAGTTGTTAAAAAAAATACCAACAAATTTCTAAGAGATAAACTTTACTAAAATCTATTGACAAAAACCGGTCAAGTGCGAGTTGAAGTCGCGTGGAGAGGGTTCCGTACAATGCCAATGTCAGTTTTTAAATTCAATTGTGGTATTTCAACTAACTACTACTATCGCCATCTAGTGGTGTTTTAGTGAACTAAAACGTTTTATATTGAACTAGCTGTTCCCCGCGGCTTCGCCCCCCGTGGGACTCGGTTATATCGCGCCATAAAGTAGCCTATGTTTGACCTCAGGTCATTAACTACATCCCTACCAAATTTCATCACAATCAGTCCAGCAGTTTAGCCGTGAAGAGGTGACAGACAGACAGACAGACAGACAGACTTTCGCATTTATAATATTAGTATGGATTTACCACTTAATTGTCAATTGACGGTTTGTTGAATTGTAGGTTTTCCTGTAATCTACAGGCAATGAACTATATTTGTATTTTTTTTTCATAATTTTAGGCCCAACAGTTTCTGAGATCAGGGGGGAAATGGTCACTTTTTGTCTTCTTTCATGAATAAAATCAAGACTATTTATGTAACAATAATAACATAAATATATTTGAAATTTTATAAGCCCTTTCTTTTGATATATAACACGGTAAGGTTTGCTGAACTTTATTTTTTTAATTCCTAATTTGTCCCCCGAAAATGGTACTTATTTTATAAAAAAGTTTATTTACTTTGCACATCTGTGTTTGGGTCACAGGATCACGTCATCCTACCAAATTTCTTCTGTTTCAGTCCAGTAGGTTCGGAGAAAATTGGCTGTGACAGACGGACAGACAGACAGACGCACAAGTGTCCTATAAGTGTTCAGTTTTTACATTTTTGTACGGAACCCTAAAAAGCGATCAAGCGAAACGAGCGAGCGTTCGACTTGATTTATCTTAAAAAGGACAAAGTCGGAAAAAATTGTTTGACCTAAAATCGGGTTTGGGTGGTAACATATACACTTGTATTAATTATATTTTTAAATCCATACTAATATTATAAATGCGAAAGTCTGTCTGTCTGTCTGTCTGTCTGTCTGTCACCTCTTCACGGCTAAACTGCTGGACCGATTGTGATGAAATTTGGTAGGGATGTAGTTAACGACCTGAGGTCAAACATAGGCTACTTTTGGGCGCGATATAACCGAGTCCCACGCGTGGCGAAGCCGCGGGGAACAGCTAGTATAAAATATTTATAAAACTTTAAAACACACTGACCTGTTTACATATTTTTTGTAGTTTTTGGAAAAATTCCGGGGATGCCTCATGGTCTCCGCCTTCAGATTGAATTGGTTCCACTATAATTCCTGCTACAGGGTACCCAGTTTTCTTATATTTTTCAATAGAATCTTGCACCTGCTCGAGACACCTAAAAATCACCATCATTATTTAGCCCTTATTAGCTCACTTCTATAATATACTTAACATACTATACTTACCTACACATAGTACCTACTTGGCAAACATATTGAAAAAATAATAAATTATCTTTCTATATAATAAAAATCAATTGCTGTCTGGCGAAAACTCGAGAATGGCTGGGCCGATTTGGCTAATTTTGGTTTTGAAATATTTGTGGAAGTTCAGTGTACAGGGTTTAAACGGTGAGAAAAGTGCGTTAAGGCGGTACGAAATTCGCCGGGTCAGCTAGTATGTATATATTTTATTAATATATGACATGGCAACAAAGTTTATTCTTGTTTACAAAATACAATTTATTCATACTATATTCAAGATAAAGGACATAAAAGTAAATTCTGACACATGTCATAGCTATCTCTCTTATCTTCGTTCAAACAAGAAACAGATTTCAGATTATTTCAATAAATACAAACTCTGTGTAAGAAGATCTTATCGAAATAAAACTTAACGTCATAATCAAATATTGCGGAAAACAAATCTTGGAAAATGTACACGGGCGTTTAGTTTTAGCCATGTGCTCACATTGCCTAAGAAGCTTTAGTTCTTTTTCTTGCTTATAGGTGGAGCTACAAGATTTGAAAAAAAAATTACAATTTTGTTAAGGTGATACCTCGGTGAACACTAGCGCCACCATCATTTAAAAATCATTATTCACTGATAACACAAGTTATCAAAAATCCTTCTTATGTAATTAAGGTTCTTGGATCTGAAGCTAATTTTAAGCATATTAAATTATAGTTCCCTATAGTTACAAATTGCAATATTGCTTAAAACGGCCACTTTTAGCAGTTTTGCAATTTGTAACTATAATTTAATAATTTAATATGATTAAAATTAACTATTTTGTCTCAGTAGTTCAACTTTTTAAATGAAATAATACTTAAATGAACTAGTGAGAAAACGAAGTCTCATTCGTTCAACGACTGAACAGATCAATTGAACTAGTGGGAGCTAGCAGAGTATAACATCACTTAACAATCTTACTTACACTTAAATACTTACTTAATTACTTTTCAAATTTTCCGGGTAAGGTTTTACATTTTTACTCATACCCCTCACAATCTTATCAATATTACTATTAACTAGCTTTTACCCGCGGCTTCGCTCGCGTGGAATTAGAAACTTTTAGCCAGGAAAAAAAAAATATTAGGTTACTAGCTGTTCCCCGCGGCTTCGCCCCGCGTGGGACTCGGTTATATCGCGCCCAAAAGTAGCCTATGTTTGACCTCAGGTTGTTAACTACATCCCTAAAAAAATTTCATCACAATCGGTCCAGCAGTTTAGCCGTGAAGAGGTGACAGACAGACTTTACCATTTATAATATTTGTATGGAAGTATGGATATGGATATGGCCGATATTTGGTATACACATACATATATTCCAGTAATCTCCCTTGGGAACTTGATGCTTTTTCAGGACCAAAAGTAGCCTATGTTACTCTCCATCCTTTCAACTAACTCTATGCCAAAAATCAGGTCGATTGGTTGCTTAGCTACGGCGTGAAGGAAGGACAAACAAACAAACACACTTTCACATTTATAATATTAGTATGGATACCGCATCATTAAACCGGCCACAATAAGGCCTCTGCTAAACATAGACCTCCAAATAGATTTCCCATCTGACCAATTTAGAATTAGAAAAAACAAAAACGAAGATATACCATTTCGCTATAACCACACTTGTGAAATTACCATTAATTTCAGGAAAACCAAGCCATCCAACTTTTTGCAGTGTACGTCTATTCTACGTTTCAAAGATTTTGTGTGCGATTTATTTCATTTACTACATGAGTGACCTTTCCATATTATATATTAGGATTAAATTGTGAGTTAAACCTAAACTTAATGAGTATGTCCAATTTGTCTTACAAGTGACTACATCTGTATATCTATCTAAAGTATAGTATTGAATAATAAGGCATAAAGAAAAAAAAAACAAAGTATAAAACAGCACAAAAGTTGCAAAAGAAGCATTAAGTATAAAGTGCATATACGGCTAGCTATATCATGCAATAAAAAAATATTACTGCACCAGTCACTTCAGTCATGCTTCAACTGCTTCAAAATAATAGGTAGGTAGTGACTACATACTTCCAAGCGTTGTTTAAAAATAATCGAACGAAAACTTTAGTCTGAAAAGAAAATAATGAAAAATAAAAAGGTAAGTGGAAAATCGTAAAAAGAAACTGTCATTTGTAGGTTATGGTAAAAAATGTATACTTCTCATCTTCCTGTTGATTTTCACTTTGATGTTGAGAAAGGGGATATTTATATCTCGGAAACGGAGCAACTGGCCATGGAAACGCAGGGCAATCCAACTTATGTATAGGCTTGGACCTCGTAGTAGATAGCGCACCAAAAGTACGTCCATGAAAACTTCCCTAAAATGTTACAGGTCACTTATAACTTAATAGTTATCTAATACTCATCATCATTTCTTGTAGGTGACACGGCCAGTCGACCATACACACCCTGGAATCAGAGTTCGTCGGATTCGCGTCTCAGCCTTTGACGTGGTTTCTTTAAGACGATACCTCGGTGAACACTAGCGCCACCGTCATTTAAAAATCATTATAAACACAGGTTATCAAAAATCTGTGTTATATAGTTATGGTTCTAGATCTGAAGTTATTTTTAATTACATTCAATTATTGAATTATAGTTCCAAATTGCAAAACTGCTAAAAGTTGCCGTTTTAAGCAATAATGCAATTTGTAACTATAGGGAATTATAATTGAATAATTTAATATGTTTAAAATTATTTTCTGATCCAGAACCTTAATTACAGAAGACGGATTTTTGATAACTTGTGTTTTCAGTGAATAATAATTTTTAAATGATCACCGAGGTATCGTCTTAACGACGACCAGATAACAGCCGGGACCAACAGCTTAACTTCCGAAGCACGGAATCATCTTTATTATCAGACAATCAGGTGATTAAATAAATAATTTCTTTATTCATTCATTTCCACAAACTTTAGCTTACTTCACTAATTGTTACAAACTATGGAAAACCCACCACCAGAAGTAATATCACTGGCATCTAAACTAGGCTTAGCCTGTAACTTAGGTGCCAGTGTCTTCCTTTAATTAAAGCCTGCAATATCTGTTCATGTAATACTAAACATAAGTAATACCGATTTAGTGTTAGTATAAACACATTCAATATAATACAATACACGGCAGATATACAGACAGAAGGTCAATTACCTGAAATGACATGATACTTAAGTTTGGCGATCCTGGTGTTTGATTTAACATGCAAGAATTAAGCTCTTCTGGTGTAAAGTCTATTTTGCCCCCTCGCTCTTTATTGCGGTACCAGATAAAAACAGCTTTGTACGCATTTTCGTTGGAGCAAGAACCACACATCATTGTAGATATGTTATTGAGGCCCTTTGGTGCTACTGATAGCAAAACATTCTTCAACTTCTCGGGCCAATCCTTTCCAGGAAAAACTCCGAGGGCTGGACGGTTTACCAAAGATCTCTAAAAAAATTAAAAATATAGTTTATTATTGCTGCAAAATCTTAGGCTGTGGCAAATTACTAGCTTGATGCATCAAAATGTCGAATGCTGCTAACGTGTTGCAAAATATTATGTTCTCCAGGGAAATAAATTCGAAAGTCTGTCTGTTACGCTTTCACACTGGACCGATTTTGATGAAATATGGTAGGGTAATTGGTGGTTGTGGGTGGTTCTGTGAACAGTAGACCTCGCGACCCTCTTCAGTTAACCCACTTTCCCTTTTTTCATAACTCTATAGGTATTTCCCATTCTGTTAATTCTTTTTCCTCGTCTATTTTAAAAAGAACTACCCAAAAAACGAAACCATGCGCGTTATATATATATATATAAACATAAATAAAAAACATCTATAACCGAAAACAAAACCATAGCGCATATTAATTTGTAAACGAGCCTCTTGCGGCCAGTGACATAGGTAAGCAATATAACAATAATTATAGCAAACTTCCCCCATTTTTCCCCCAATCACAAAAAGCTGTCGACAAAAAATTTCAAATAATCAAGAAACACATACGCCAAGTTTCATTAGGATCCGTTCGTAAACAACGTCACAGAAAACTTTCCCCCTTTTTGCCCCCATTTTCCTATACACTAAAACTTTTCAAAAAAATCAAGGAACACGTGTGCCAAGTTTCATTAGGATCTTTTCAGAAATGCGACCTACAGCCCGGAAAAAACAGACAGACATCAGGACAAAAGCAAAATTTGCCAGTCTCGAAATGGAGACTCTCGCTCGGGGATCGGGGGTCAAACATAGGCTACTTTTTGGCGCCATATAACCGAGTAGCACGCAACGAAGCCGCGGACTTAGCTTAGGGCAACAGCTAATTTCTTAGCGGCAGCAGCTCGTATCTAAAAATAGATTGATTGACGAAATACTCACGAGATTGTGTGGATCCTCAAAAGCTTTTAATAAATCCGGGTGATTATACCCAATTGGGACTGATGATATTTGGGTAAAAGCATCCAAAAACTGGTTACCATCAGCATCCACAAAATAATTACCAAAGCTCTTGTCATAATCGGCAAAAAGTTGAACAGATTGTGCTTGCTGCAATACATTTTTATTTAAAATTATTATGTTTATAGAAATATTCATGTGCACTGTGTCTGTGTCAGTCAGAGCACAATACTTAAAACGTTTGTTTGTTACCTCTTCACGCCCTATCTACTGAACCAATCTTCATGAAATTTCGCATACACATAGCTAGGAGTATTGAGAAGGACATAGGGCCATACCTTCCATCCCGCGAAAAAGCACTGTTCCCGAGGGAATCTCACACGGGCGAAAGCTAGTTTCATAATAAATAAATAAACGCAGACTGCGTTTAAAAATATTTCTATGGGCCATTCTGGATGTCCTGAATCATCGCTTTAATTATAGGAACAACTAGCGACCCGCCCCGGCTTCGCATGGGCATAAAAACCTTCCTCTTGAATCACTCTATCTATTATAAAAAACCGCATCAAAATCCGTTGCGTAGTTTTAAAGATTTAGGCATACAAAGGGACATAAGGACAGAGAAAGCGACTTTGTTTTATACTATGTAGTGATAGTGATAGTGATTACCTGCTCAAAACAAAATCTACAAAGTTATTTTTTTACAAACAAATTAATTTTGAAATAATTTGGTAAGTTTTTTATTTTTGTGTATGGTCTCAGGTCGCGAGTCCAACTCACAATTAGCCGGTTTTTTATATATAAGATTTTTCATTGACACCTTTTACATTCTAACCGAACCCACTGTCATGTCTTACATATCACAACAAAATAATAATATTCATTGCTTATTGTTATTTACAGAGCCCTTTCCAGCTCATTCATAGACAAAGATTCAATTGTAATAAATAGGTGCGAATTGACTGCATTGATTTGACCTCTACTTGTCCTTTTCAACTGATACAAGGAATGGATATGCATATGATAGATCCAACTTTTTTCTGCTCATATATCTAACATTAATTTTTACAATGAGATTTTTGTCTTCAGAGTATAATCAACAAGATACATTAATTTAATATTACACATCTGTGATATAAATAAATAATGTCTTGATAGCAAATTTGGATTTTTTGAGATTATCTTCTTTGTTCTTATCTTATATATAAAAATCAATTGCTGTTCGTTAGTCTGGCTAAAACTCGAGAATGGCTGGACCGATTTGGCTAATTTCGGTCTTGAAATATTTTTGGAAGTTGTTAGAAGAAGGTTTAATAGGCGAGAAAAGTGCGTTCAGACAGTACGGAGTTCGCCGAGACAGCTAGTGCTTTATAAAAATACTGGGGTCAGTAAGAATAAGTAAGGAGGTTTTGGCGGAAAGATAGAAGTCACAATATTGCGCTGTGTATTTATTTTCCAAAATTTGTGTTTTTTCGAGGTATTTGTGCATAATAATGGTGGATTATTATTCGCTGTGTTCGTGAACAAGCAAGTGTTGGGAAGTGGTACATCCTTGTCGTTATATCCTTGTCACCAAAATCTTTAAGATAATAATGCTAAGTTAAATTCTTCCACCGCTTCACTAAGCTTGACTTGACTAGAGACATGACTTGACTTGACCCTGCGACTTGACCAAATGAAGAAGTTGAAGAACATTCAATAAAACTTGATACTGGCAAAAATAAGCTATTTAGCTTGATTGCCATTTCGTGGATTAATGCCACAACAAAAAGAATCAGTTACTTTACCTGAACTGAATTAAGTTCCTGAAATAGTTGCTGAGTTTTAGGTCCCGGAACAGATGTATTAATACATGGTTTACTTGGTTCCTGTTGTACAAATGTAGCCAAACTTCTGGAATCTAAAACATTAAAAAAATATTAGGTAACTACTCTATTTCAATTAACATTTTAAATACGTATTTGTAGTTCATAGTTCATTAAAAATAAAAAATCTTTCAACAAGTTAGTTTGAGGCCTTTGTTAGACACCTTGTATATTTATTTAAATATACAGCTGTGTACCTACCAACTTGAAATTGCTTATTGTCCGATTTTAAAATTACAAACTTAGCTTATATGTTTTGTAACAACTGTCATTTCTATTGATATTTTGATTTATTACATTGTGCAAACACTTGTAACTTGTTTACTATCTTATCGGACTATCAGTAGTAATAACAGGCCGGTGTTAATAAAAAGAGCCTACAGGCGGCAAGATGTGACGCGGAATAATAAAGAACTTGCGTTGAAGGCCACGCAAAGAATAATCTCTGCCGCGCGAACGTTACGCCGGCAAAACTTTTTACCCGACTACGGCGAAGCCAATAGGAAGGGTAATGATTTTGGCAGTCTATGTATGTATGTATGTTCTATCGTAACGCCTAAACTACTAGACCGATTTTAATGAATGAGGTGTCAAAAGATTCGTAAAAATAGCGAGGGTAACACAGGCTATATAATTTTTACTGACGGAATTTAAACCTCAGATTCTAACCTCAAAAAATAAATAAACTGAGATTGGCATCACGTGTTTGGTATGAAAGGAAAGGTCTTGGCGAGCACATTACAAATATGTATATAATTCATATTGTTTAAGTTAAAATGTTTAAAATGCATTCGAAAGGTGGTTAGTACATTTCATGCGGTCCAGTCATTTCCGTTCGAGAAACGGAAAAGTATTAAATAATATATTTTATTATATATATTTTAACTTGATCAATATGAATTATGTATATGTTAATGTAAATGCTCGAACTACGGTAAATCCTAAGATTTTCGAGTAAAACATAAGATTTACCAACTCTCAATGGTAAAAGCATGAACGATTTTCCGATTTGCACTTTTACCACCATTCACTTGGTAAGTCTTAGGATTTACATTAAAGGTACGGTAAATGTGAAAAAAAAAAACATAATAAACGTGTTCGGCGCATCGTCTCGTAGATACGTACTCGTGGAAAACGCGCCGATTGTGACAAGAATATTTTTAATACCTATTAATAATGACGATATAATATTTGTCTTTTAAAATTTGTTTGTTAAATTCAAACTTATTTGTTCTTAACACGTAGGCGAAAGGTTCTGAAAACACAATAGAAGTTTAATTGTTATAACGTTTATAGACGTAGTGCGTCCGCCAACGTGTTAACAAGTAGGTATATTATTACCATAGATCAAAAAATTACTGATTAGGTATGTTATGTTTGTCAGAAGATGCTAGTAATTTTATTTGTTTTATTTTTTACTGTTTAGAAATTAATTATAAAGGTGTTTTAAAAAGTTCCTAACGAATTAGTAAATTATTACAATAATAAAAATATCATCTATACATATAATAAAATAGTAAAAATATATTGTCTGTATATTAAGTAACTAGCTGTAGCCCGCGACTTCGTGCGCGTGGGCTTCGCTCCTATTCCCGTGGGAATTTCTGGAATTGTTTCCGAAGTTCGCAACTATTCGACAAAATTTGTATAAAAGAAAACGGGGATTCCCGGTAAATTCCCACGAAAATTGTTCCCGAAATTCCCGCGGAAATTTCCCGACACTCCCGGTTTCCTTTTATACAAAGTTTGTCATTACAATAAACGACACAAAAAAAGAATTATCCAATTTGGTGCATTCGATCGACATTGCTATATATTTGCAGGCAAATATGCCTTGAGTCTATTCAAATGACGATAACGTTAGATGTTCTTCCGAGTTAAAACAAAACAATTGGTGAAAGTTTCAAGCAAATCGGTTCAGTACTTTCGAAAGAGTGATCATACATACAGAAAGTCAGACAGACAGACAATAAATTAAAAAAAAAAATTTGCTTTATATTATTATTTGAAAGTAGAGTTTTTGGAGGGTAAGTAAACTGTCGCTATGTCCGCGCTGTATTTAATTTCCAAAACTTAGGTTTTATCGAGTGTTTGTGCTTAATATTGGTGGATTATTATTCGCAAAGTGTTCGTGAACAAGCGTGAGTATTGGGAAGTGGTACGATTACGTGACTTTTATCTTTGTCACCAAAATCTCCAAGTTATAGCTAAGTGAAATTTTTCCATCGCTTCACTTAGCCATCTGACTCTGACTCACTTGACTAGACTAGACTACTGACTTGACTTTTTGACTTGACTAAAGTACGACTGAAGAAGATTAATAAAATGAAGAAAGGCCTAGACTAGTTTTCATGGCCTTAAAAAATATTTAAAAAATATATTTTAAAGTATTCTCTATCCATTTCAGTCAAAATTACTAAATGTTCAGACAAATTATTTTTAATGTTTTATTATATTTATAGATTTTGACTGAAATGGATAGAGAGACATTTAAAACAAATAAAAGAAAGGAAAATTTGTTTTTTTAGTTCTTTGCTCACATGTATGATCATGATCACGCTTATCTCCGAAAGAACTGAATTGGTTTGCTTCAAACTTTCATCAATCGTTTTGTTTTAACTCGGAAGAACATCTGAAGTTTGTTTCATCAAAATCAGTTCATTGAAAAAAAAGTTACCGTCATTCGAATGAACTCAAGGCATGTTTGATTTCGAACGAATACACCAAATTGGATAATTCTTTTTTTTTTGTGTTGGTTATTGTCATGACAAACTTTGTATAAAAGAAAAGGGGGATTCTCGGGCACTTCCCGAGGGCACGATAACGGGAACGAAGCTCACGCGCACGAAGTCGCAGGCTACAGCTATTTATAATATATTACTCTTATGTGATACCTACATAAATATATGTACCTAAGGTTTCGACTGAAGTAAATTAATAAGAATCACTCTTTGTTTTATTCCCAAAACCAAAATTAACCATTCGTCAGTGGTAAAACCTAGCATGGACTAAATTCAAATAGTAAACGCCTGAAAAAATTTCGTATATAAAGATCTATCACTAAAAATATCTCGAACATTAATCCCCAAAAATTAAACCCACCAAAAACATTTCTATCACTAAAAATATCTCGAACATTAATCCCCAAAAATTAAACCCACCAAAAACATTCTCAAGGTGGGTTGAAATCAGACAAGCGGCCGGTAATACCGACGCTTTAAGAATACTCCGAGATCTTTTCTTATTTTCATAAGTAGATTGTCTTATTTTCATAAATTCTTACTTTTACCAACTCATTTCGGTAAATCCTAAGACACTCTTAAATCTTAGAATTTACCGTAGTTCGAGCTTTTACAGTAACATATATACATACTTATTTGCAATGTTCTCGCCAAGACTAGCTTTTGCCCGCGGCTTCGCCCGCGTGAACTTCCCTCGGGATCTATTTCCCGGGATAAAAAGTATCCTATGTCCTTCTCCTGGCTCTAAACTACCTCCCTGATAATTTTCAGCTAAATCGGTTCAGCCGTTCTTGAGTTATAAGTGGAGTAACTAACACGACTTTCTTTTATATATATAGATCAATTGATAGAATTCTTATAGGTTTTCCAGTAATCTACAGGCAATGAACTATATTTTGTAGTTTTTTTTTCAAAATTTTAGGCCCACTAGTTTCGGAGATTAGGGGAGGGAATGGTCAATATTCGTCTTCTTTCATGAATAAAATCAAAACTATTTATGTTACAATATTGACAAAAATTAATTTGAGATCTTCATAACAAGCCCTTTTAGTTGATATATAACACACTAGCTTTTGCCCGCGGCTTCGCCCGCGTGAGCTTCCCTCGCGATCTATTTCCCGGGATAAAAAGTATCCTATGTCCTTCTCCTGGCTCTAAACTACCTCCCTGACAATTTTCAGCTAAATCGGTTCAGCCGTTCTTGAGTTATAAGTGGAGTAACTAACACGTTTTATTTTATAGTATAGTTTAGACTAGTTTTATCTTTGTGTTTGTAATTTTATTTGTGTTTGCAATAGATTAAAGTTTTACAGAAAAAATAATTATTGTAAGTAATTTAACAGAGACAAAGTTTTAAAAGAGAGATAATTTTAGGGTATTTAACAGAGAAATGAATTGTAAGATTTTGCTAATGAGTAACTTTTTATGATTCAGCTTTTTGAAGTAAAAGCATTTCATGAAAAGTGAGCCATTTTACAAATTCCCATAAAAACTGTCAAACTGATGAATTGCTGAATATGAATTGTTTATGATTTCGTGAATCATTTAATGAATTGCCATAATGTGGCCTTTTTATGATTTGCAATGTTATTCATATAGTGATCGTTAAGTGATTTGTGCAAAGTGGCCTTTTTAGACCCCCTGAAGGACTGTAGGCACTTCACACCAGGTGATGTTCTAAAGCTAATGCAGTCCTTTTTTTCAAAAATCCCAGTATGAGTTAGGGATGCGGTAAGTACAAAAGGACCCAAAGGTTCGACATGACAAAAATCACTACATCACTACATAGAATAAAACAAAGTCGCTTTCTCTGTCCCTATGTCCCTATGTATGCTTAAATCTTTAAAACTACGCAACGGATTTTAATGCGGTTTTTTAATAAATAGAGTGATTCAAGAAGAAGGTTTTTATGCACATGCGAAGCCAGGGCGGGTCGCTAGTAAATAATTAGATAGATTTAACTACGAAAATCTGAAGAAAGAAAAAACAAGCAATGCTGTGGGGTTTCTTTTTTTTTGTGTGGGTATATTAAACCTATTATATGACTTACTTTTAAATCCATATTGAATTGATGACTGCATACAAATATGACGTATAGTTGTTTGCAACATCTTATCCAGCCAGCACTTTACTAATATTCACACAAAGGGTTTCTGGTCTAAAATTATAATTAAAAAGAAGCTCAATTAAAAGTATTAAAGACAAAAACATGAGAATTAGTACCTATGCATATACTTAATAGAGGCTTTAGAAAATACTTAGGGATTTCATGGTACTGAATCAATTTTATTTATAGATAAATTTGGTAGGTAAGGAGATAGCTAGTGTGTTAAGTGGAATGTTATGTATGAAACAAAATAACAAAACTAGGTAGGTACTTAATCTCAGGTTACAACCCAGAACAATTATATTAATACTTAATTAAAATTAAAACATATTGGGTCCTGTGAACAATAATAATTAAAAATAGGAAACAATACCTATTTTAAAATATGTACCTACAGCTTGGTTTTAAAGAAACAATTTTGCAAACTTGGAGAAAATGACAAATTGTCACAATATAAGCAATTTGTCATAGAATATCACACAAAATCGAAGACACAAATTAGAGATTATGTCTAACTAAAGAGTTGCCCTTGTCCATGAATTTCTCAAAACTTCAAAAAACATGGACACACAATGTATCAATGGATGAACTGACTGACTGACACTGACGCTAGGAGTAATATTGTTCTGTATGTACACTGACGGAAGCAAAAGTACCGATAATATAATCAATCACTTCCTACACTACGGTCAAAGAAATACCCATATTCTCAAACGTTTCCTCCACAAACTAAATAGAGATACTACGTATCAGACGGGCAAGCTTGAATATTAAAATTGGGCCATAGCAAATTAAATTTCATGGCAACACTGACTGCAAAAATACAAAATGACAAGTATTTTTTTTTTATATCGTCGTGGTAGATATAGTTTTAAAAAAGCTATTTAGGCAAAGGAGAATGAGTTTTAAGTTTTATACAGTATAACCACAGGTATGACCGTTACTTTAATAGGTGATATTCCATGTTATCCTTCAGGATCTCCTGAAAGATAACATGGAATATCACCTCTTAATGAAAATGTTGTAATGACATACAAAATAAAAGACCGAATGAGTTTTACACATCATTTACTAAGTATATTATTTCTTAATTTTTTTAATTTATAAAAAGTTACCAATTAGTCAAATTCACAACTTGTTTGAGCTTGATGTGTTGCGTTACGAAGGACACTCCCTTTCCATCAATATAGTGAACTGAAAAAGAAAATGTTGAAATTATTAAGGGCATTTGATAATCCCAAAATTAAAAAGTGATGCGATATCATCATGATCATTTGAGCCGCAAGCTGTCCACTGCTGGAAATGGGCTTTTCGCAAGAATTTACAGCATGACCAATCAAAAGCGGCTTGCATCCAGTATATGCCTAGGATATCAAAATAACATACAATATTAGCTAAAGAGTTTGTTCTAGTACTAAGACAACT
Source organism: Apomyelois bistriatella (assembly GCA_947044815.1). Lineage (NCBI taxonomy): Eukaryota > Metazoa > Arthropoda > Insecta > Lepidoptera > Pyralidae > Apomyelois > Apomyelois bistriatella. The sequence continues at coordinate 8,127,171 of OX345690.1, forward strand.
TATTTTTGTAGACTATTATTTAATAAAGACTATTTATTGCAACATAAAAGTACAAAGATGAAATTATTGATGGTTGAAAATATACAATAGCAATTCATTCATATCATGTGTTAAAAGGCCAATTTAACTTTGTTATCCCCGGGGTGAGATTTCATTCGGAATGGCCTCTCTGTCTCTGACTTCATTCTTTTAACAACAACCAGAGGGCACCCTTTACATGCATTCGAAAGCACATTAAAATATGCTTCCTGTGGGAATCGAACCCACGACCAGTAGGTCTGCCGGCAAACGCCTTAACCACTAGATTATTAAAGCAGTTACTGACATAAAAGGTTTTCGCTTTTGTAACATTATAAAACTATTTAGGTACCTACTTAGCATAATTACCATTACATTATCCAACTTACCAAGTCACAGAATGTGCTTGTGCTATGTACCCCAGTGTGTATATCAGTTATAGTAAATAAATTGGGATATGCCGATTGCCGTAGTAACTTGCCATCTTGCCAACATCTCTTAGTTATTGTGACACACATAAATACAGAAGCTTAGGTACAGCTTCTGTAGGTTAGTTAGGTTAGTCGGGTCCTGCATTGGTTTTAAGAAACTTAGGTATGTACTTAGTAAAATACTATTCCTTTTGCTTTCTTAACAAGGAATACAACACCACCAAAACATTATCAACACAATTTTCAAATATAATAAAGGCACTCTGTGAACACAATGCTATTTTCCAGTCACCACAAGGTCTAGTCAGTCAAAAATTATAGAGAATAACGTATGGCGAACAAGGGGGTGAAGAATGAAGTACGGGAGGCAAGACAATTGTCAAAATGTATATTTGCGATTGTCTATGACGTTCTCTATCGATAATTTTTTTTCTTTGAGCTTTATCTGCCGTGGTTTCCTCAAACTCCACTCATCCTCACACCCATATTCTCAAACGTTTACTCAAACTCGACTCATCCTCACTCGACCTCAATGGTATTCATAGTTGACACTAGCTTCCTCACCTTAAGGAAATTACTCAATGGAGGTGAGGAACGAACTGTCAAATATAAGGAAGCCTCGAACGTTTCGTTTAACGAGAGGTAGGTGCTTTTATTGAGGACCAGATTTAAAAGAATTTGTACCTACTATAATAAGTTATTTGTGTATTTAAGTATTTTGTTGTTTTATAATATATCTATGCTAGTTAGCTATAATTGAAAAAGAAACTGTCATAAACTCTCTTTACGTCAAAAAGTTAAACGGTTTACCAACATACAAATATAAAACGGAACGTCATTCCTTGACTCATCCTCACTGGAGTTTGCTCAAGGAAACAATTAACACCCATATTTTTAAACGTTGCCTCATAGATCGCCTCCACTCAACCTCATTCGAGGACGCCTCAAGGAAGTCCTCCAACTTTCCTTGAAAACGGTATTCTTGATTGTTTCCTTGAGCAAACTCCAGTGAGGATGAGTCAAGGAATGACGTCCCGTTTCATTTCAGTATGTTGGTAAACCGCTTAACTTTTTGACGTAAAGAGAGTTTTTGACAAAGTTTCTTTTTCAATTTTAGCTAACTAGCATAGATTTATTTAAGTATTTTGTTGTTTTATAATACATCTGTGCCAGTAAGCTAATATTGAAAAATAAACTTTGTCAAAAACTGTCTTTCCGTCAAAAAGTTAAGCGGTTTACCAACATACAGAAATGAAACGGAACGTCATTCCTTGATCCTCACTGGAGTTTTCTCAAAGAAACAATCAAGAATACCATTTTCAAGGAAAGTTGGAGGACTTTCTTGAGGCGTCCTCGAATGAGGTTGAATGGAGGCGACCTATGAGGAAACGTTTGAGAATATGGGTGTCATCCTCACACGACCTCAATGGTATTCATAGTTGACACTAGCTTCCTCACCTTATGGAAATTACTCAATGGAGGTGAGGAACGAACTGTCAAAATATAAGGTTGGTCAAGAGGTACCTTAAGGAAGACTCGAACGTTTCGTTTACCGAAAAGTAGGTGCATTTATTGAGGACCAGATTTAAAAGAACTTGTACCCACTGTAATAAGTTCTTTGTGTATTATGTATTTTGTTGTTTTATAATAAATCTATGCCAGTAAGCTAAAATTAAAAAAGAAACGATGTCAAAAACTCTTTACGTCAAAAAGTTAAGCGGTTTACCAACATACAGATATAACACGGAACCCCTGACAATGTCAGAGTATGTCAGGCTGACATACTCTTCGGTGTTCGCTATCTATTTATTTAGTATTTATTTTGTTTTCTTAAGTATTTTGTTGTTTGTATGTAAAGTTTGTTGGGTTTTGTTGAAAATGTTAGAAAAAGTAGTACTTTCTACAGATGTAGCCTTAGTGTGTATTCAACATGCATTATCAACAGAAAAAGAGGAAATTATGGGATTACTCATTGGAGAAGTATGTTTTTTGAGCTGCTAGTCTTATATTTAACAATAATTTGCTTAAAGTAGCAGCTTTGTCCCAGGCTTTCCCCTTGCCCCCTAGATTGTATATTTAATAAATATATTATTTCATAAATTTACAATTTGCAGGTTCACGATAACGGTACTCTTGTTTCCATAGTATCTTCAGTTATTTTACGACGTTTAGATAAAAAGCCAGATCGTGTTGAAATATCAGAGGAACAACTGGTACGGGCTACTTTAAGGGCTGAGGAATTGGCCGCTGAAGTTGACCGTCCATTGAGAGTTGTGGGCTGGTATCATTCTCATCCTCACATAACAGTATGGCCTTCACACGTTGGTAAGAATTTTACACTGCAAAATAAAATATAATATCAATAAAATTAAATCTCTTGTCACAGTTTTCCCTGAGGATTATAAAAGGGGGTTTTTAAAAGATGGTGGGAAAATATTTCTTGGTCAGCATCGCTCTCATGACACCCCTGGTGCAGGCATCCAAAAGTAAGCCTATATTAATATAGTTTATTTCTGTGTTGGTTGTCGGTATTGTGACTCGGAATAACTATATACTTACAGCTAAGTTGAATATGTTTCCACTGGTGCTATGCTGATGGATATCAATCACATTCATGTCAACATAGCATAGCTCATATCTGGTGGAAAAGCAGGCTAAGTATAATTAATTTTAATCTACAACTTAAATCAAATTATTTACTTTTTAGATCTTGCAACACAGTCAATGTATCAGAGGATGGATTCAAGTTTTGTGGGCATAATCTTTGCAGTTTTCTTGACAGAACAATCAACAAAGGCTCCATCGGTAAGTTCATTGTAAACATTGTTGTCAGTATTAAATTTGTAGTATCCTGGCAAAGATAGCATGAATACGCTTAGTCAAAAAAATTAACTGACTTCAAAAAAGGAGGAGGTTTTCAATTCATCGGAATGTTTTTTTTTCATGTATGTGGTAACAAACATGAAAAAAAACATTCAACATACATGAAAAAAACCGCATAGAATTGAAGGATTACTCAAAGGCCTTTGGACCAATTTGAATTTTTTTTTTTTATTTGTAAGGGGAATTTTTTCCAATTGGTCCCATATTCAGAAGGTCAGGATCTGATGATGGGGTCATGGAGAAATCGAGGGAACTCTTCAAGTTTTGAATTGGACATGGGTATTTTTGATATATTCCACGTTAGTAAGGTGAAACGTAGGTGAAATGATGCTGGAAAATTTAACCCACTTTCAAAAATTCAACATATTTACAACTTTTTGGTTGTAATATATCTGGCTTCATTCATGTTTTTACTTCATTTTTGTATGCCAGATAGGCCAAATCCAACCTTTCACATGTTTACAAAAAATAAATGATTATTGATTATTGCTTGATTACTCGAAGACCAAAGAGTCTATTTATAAAAAAAAATTTTCGTTAGAAATGGTATTATACTTTTAAGAAGGCCCCATAGTCATCAGATCAGGATATGATGATGGAATAAGGGAGTTATCGAGGAAACTCTTCAAGTTTTATTGCAATTTGGGTATTTTTTATATCCCATGTCAATAAGGTCAATATGAGAGGATGCTGATGACGTTTACCCAACTTTCCAAAATGCAACGTGTTTACTACTTTTTATTTGTAAGGTATTGCATATTCAAAACTAAAATGTAAAAAGTAATTGTTTTTGCCAAAAAACGAAACCAACTCCAATTACTCAACTAAAAAGGATGATATCATTAATATATTGTTGTTTAAATATGCTTCAAATCAAACATTTTAATAAATTTGAAGTTGGTGCCAATTATACGAATTCATTGACTAGCTGCTCGCTCGTTAATTAGCATATTTTATTATAATAATCGGCACCAACTTCAAATTTATTAAAATGTTTGATATGAAGCATATTTAAACAACAATGTTTTAATTATTTCATCCTATTTAGGTGAGTAATTGGAGTCGGTTTCGTTTTTTTGGCAAAAACTATTATTAATTTTACAAAGAACAAGGAGTTAGTTTAATATACTCGTTCATGCATCAATTACCAAAAACTATACTGTTACGAGCTGGGGGTTCGCAATTTGGAGAAAGAAACGCCTGATGACACTGAGTAGACTTTATTCACGTCCAACACAAATATGTCCACTGATGGTCACTAAATATCCAAAACACTAGGTATTCATTGTCCGTAATAATCGCCGAGGTCGTTGGTTATCACTCCTTAGTTCTCGCTTCGAAGTCACTTGTATCACTCCTAAACACAAACTGACTAATGTCGTCACGATCCGCCACTTATATAGGCCCAGGAACTCGATCAGGTACGTTCCAGAACATTCCCAATAACTCCCGAAGAGTAAGACAGAGACGGATGTATTGCCATCTCGTTCCTTTATTTCGCGATCGTTCTAGGCCTGGTACATACGCACCGATTTCTAGAATCCGCGAGCCAATCGATTCTAAGCCTTGTGTTCATACATATAAGGTTCATGAGTATCGTTCCAGTGTGTTCCACGGGGATGTTCGATTGTGGGGATACGTCCGTAGTGTACGAGAATATTCTACAGCCAGTGTTGCTCAACTATGGGGCACCATTATTTTTATTTCGTAACAGTACTATTATAGACAGATGTTCAATCCTCTTCAATGAAAACACATCAATTTTAAGTGTACCAGTAGTGTATTGCTATAATCATACAAAACCACACTAATGTCATCTACCGATCCTATCTAAGATCAAATAAGCCTGTCTTTCTAACACCCATATTCTTAAACATTGCCTCATAGGTCACCTCCACTCAACCTCATTCGAGGATGCCTCAAGGAAGTCCTCCAACTTTCCTTGAAAATGATATTCTTAATTATTTTCTTGAGGATGAGTCAAGGAATGACGTCCCGTTTCATTTCTGTATTTTGGTAATCAGTGTTGGCCACTAACACACCCGGGTCATGTTCCTGTGAGTCTGGTTTCCCTGTAAAATGGGTTATGGAAGTCAGACGGCAGCTCCGCCAAATCAGGACCATGATTAATAGCGTACCCTGGGCTTTGAAGCGTAAGCTGAAGATGCAACCGGGAAAACACGCTCAGACAAAGAAGAATCTGTGTTTGGGTCACAGGATTACGCCATCCTACCAAATTTCATCTGTTTTGGTCCAGTAGGTTCGGAGATAACTGGCTGTGACAGACGCACGAGTGATCCGTTTCTGAGAGGCTTTCGTTTTTTACATTTTTGTAGGGAACCCTAAAAAGAAAATTAAATTAAGTGATACTATTGTGGAATTGCTAGCGTTTATGAACAGCGGACACCAAACCACTCATAATTGGCCGAGCGAGCGAAGGTCTCTAAATCGAGTTGGGGGCAGAAAACACATTGTTTGTATGTATGTATGTATGTTTGTATCGCGATAACTGCCGAACCGATTGTCCGATTTTGATGACATTTGCTAGACATAAAAGAAATATCAATATAATTTTCAAGTTCGTTGGGCATCAAAACCGGTTGAGTAGTTTTTGAAATATTAATAAAAATGTCCGTAATTATATTATACGTAGATGATTTTATAAATGTAAATAGAATAAAAAATCTAATACAACGCGAATAATACCCGCGAGACACGAGACTGGGCTCATTTGATTTGTCTTGGCAAGATCTCACGTGCTACATGATACCCAGGGTCTGATGATGGAGCCGGAAGGTGGTCAAAGGAACTTTTAAACTAAACAATATAAGTCTACCGTGTTTGGGCTAATTTGATTTGTCTTGGTAAGATCTTACGTACTACATGATATCCAGGGTCTGATGATGGAGCTGGAAGGTGTTCAAAGGAACTCCTAAACTAAATAAGTCGACCGTGTTTAGGATCATTTGATTTGTCTTGGCAAGATCTTACGTACTACATGATATCCGGGGTCTGATGATGGAGCTGGAAGGTGTCCAAAAGAACTCCAAAACGAAACAACATAAGTTTACCGTGTTTGGGCTCATTTGATTTGTCTTGGCAAGATCTTATTGTTTGGTCTGATGATGGAGCCGGAAAGTGTCCAAAGGAACTCCTAAACTAAACAACATAAGTTCACTTTGTTTGGGCTTGGATAGCGCCATCTAGGCAATACGTAGGGAACTAAACTGTTATAAATGTCAAAATTAGGCTAAGCAAGCAGTTGTATGTGATTTACAAATAAAAATAAAATAAAACGCTAATACAACGCGAATACTTAATACTCGCGAGGTCTAAGTTCGCGGCGAACTACTAGTATTATATGACATAGCGACCCGACCCGGCTTCGCATGGGCATAAAAACCTTCCTCTTGAATCACTATCTATTAAAAAAAACCGCATCAAAATCCGTTGCGTAGTTTTAAAGATTTAAGCATACAAAGGGACATAGGGACAGAGAAAGCTACTTTGTTTTATACTATGTAGTGAGTGATATAGTGGCCTATACAATTATTTTCTGATCTTTTTTCATGTTTTTTTAGGTACAAATTACGTGTTTCCAATCAATTAATGGTTCGAGTCAAACGAGACGAGAAATTGATATGGAAATAAGGAACAGTAGCGACTCTTTATTGAGTAATAATTTTCAGGTATGTGAGTAAATCTATAATGATTGCTATGGAAACCAGCCTTTTCGCCGAAAATGGTTTGGCCGCTCACTTGACAAACTAATGCTTCACCTATTTTTTACTTTGACAATTAACCAATATCAAATTTGGGTGTGAGCGTGTAGTGAGCGTAGTGAGCGATGGCGACATTTTAACTTTTCACTTTAACATAAGTAAGACTTTCACCTTAGTTAAAACCCAGCAAATTAATTATAATAGTAATTAATTATTATTGCAAACAAATTAAAGGAAAGCCTTTAAACAGACTAAACTTTAAAATAATCTGGTAAATCGTTTAGTATTGTTTATAGTCACATAAAGAGAAAATAATTATAGGTACCTCGTAAAAATATAATATTATTGCAGATTCTTACTCAACTACCGGCTATACTAAAAGAAGAAGAAGACGAAGCATACATAAATGAAGTAGGACAAAATGATACAGATGATGATATAATAAATAAACAACACAATGCTGCCGTCCGAACTATTGCTATAGGACACATAGTTGAAAAGGTAATTGTGTACGAAAATAGTACATTACTCCTACTATACTATATTCTGAACTAGCTTTTGCCCGCGACTTCGTCCGCGTGGCGTGTTATAAAAGAGAGATCTTTGTGTGTGTGGGATAAAGGTTAAAAAATGCTTAATTTTATTATTTTTAAATAAGGTTATAGTATAAGTAGCTCAGTTGAATAATGAATTGTTATTAATTTAAAGATTATTAGTTTATGATAATTTGGTTTGATATAAATTTAGGAAAACACGATCAGTGGAGGCTAACCCTAAATTACCTATAGGCTTTCGTCTGGAATTCAGAGGTGAGAATGTGGATGTCAGTCGGTATGAAAGTTTAAGTTTGACCACATGAAAACTAAAAACCGGCCAAGTGCGAGTCGGACTCGCGCCCGAAGAGTTCCGTACAAAATTAACAAAAAATCATCGTAGACTTATATATAACCTACAATTAATTAAACGAAATTTTGCTGTCGCTGTCGCCGCCCCACAACCGCCGCGGCCGCGACGTTCCTTAGTTGCCACTACCGCGAGCTATAAATTTCAAGCCTCTAACTCGCTTCCCGTTCCCAGGGGAATTTTTAACTTTGCATACACTAAGGTACAGGATACATGATGTATCGCGCTGTGCAAACGTTCTTTCATGGTTTTAAGCCACCAGAAACACGCCTTTTCGCGCCAATTTAACTACTCCGAAACATCAAATCAAAATCAATCGATTGACTTGACATGACATTGAGAGATCATAGTTTTTTTTTTAATTTGTTCGTTTTAATGTCGGAATCCGAAGTGCGGACACGCACACACTTAGGATACAAAATAAAGCGTGGACGCAGCTTTATTTGTGTAAAGTTCGACAGCTAAGTGACGTCACTTAGCTGTCGAATGAATGTTACAACTTGCACGGCATTTTTGAATATTTTACCGCAATTAAAGAACTTTATTGTCGATAATAAAAAATATTGTATGAAATCAAAATATCTCGAAATGGATTTTGTATTTTAGTGTGTTAAAATTATTTCGCATACCCAATTCGGGAAAAAATCATCATTCACTGAAAACACAAGTTATCAAAAATCCGTGTTATTTAATTAAGGTTCTGGGTCTGAAGTTTATTTTAATCATATTCAATTATTAAATTATAGTTTCGTATAGTTACAAATTGCAAAAGTGCAAAAAGTGGCCGTTTTAAGCAATATTGCAATTTGTAACTATTGGGAACTATAATTTAGTATGTTTAAAATTAACTTCAGATCCAGAACCTTAATTACATAACACAGATTTTAGATGACTTGTGTTTTCAGTGAATAATTATTTTTAAATGATGGTGGCACTAGTGTTCACCGAGGTATCACCTTAACAGACAACACCCGCCGTCTATCGTCAAACAGTATATGTAAACGTTACGATGTTTGTTACACAGAACTCGCAATGAGGAGCTTGATAGCCAAGCGCGGCGCGCCGTAACGATAGTGCGCGTCAAGCGACGGCGACGGCGAGTGCGCGGCCATGTTTGGATTGGTCGCCATTAGTGGCATTTCTATCTTGAGCTCCTCCGTGCTTAGTAAGGCACGTTAAGCCGTTGGTCCCGGCTGTTATCGGTAGATGGCAGTCGTTAGGCTATGTCAGATGCCTTTAGGCAGCCTGAAAAATCTGACAGTGTTGGCTACTAACACACCCGGGTCATGTTTCTGTGGGTCTGGTTTCCCTGTAATAAGGGTTACACAGGTCAGACGGCAGACGCTCCATTGTATACGAGAATTCAACATTATGTTCTAAAAGGGTTCAACCAGTTCCGCCAAATTAGGACCATGATTAATAGCACTCTGGGCTCTGAAGCATAAGCTAAAGATGTAACCGGGAAACACGCTCGAACGAAGAAGTTTGTTACATAGAAAATGTAACTTATGTTAAAGTATTATAGCATAAAATTGTTATTCTTTTCAGATGTCCCGTCCGATGTTAGAAGGTCTTGTAGCAAGAAATGCACTAAATAATGTGCGTGTGAAAGCATTAAAGAAACATCACCAAGAACTAATGTCAAGATTGGAAAATCTTATGTAACATTAAAATTAAGAAAAACGCTTCAGTTTTACAATATTTTTACTGTAATAAATAAATAAAATAAATCACTAATATAAGAAAAAATGTGATTCTATGTTAAACTAGCTGTTACCCGCGATTTCTTGACATCGCGTCCGTTTCCGTGGGCATTACAGAAAATCCATTGTATATGACAATAACCAACACAAATAAAAATCTAATTTACAGGCAAACTCTTGCCTTGAGTTCATTTAAATGACGATAACTTTTTTTTTAATGCACAGAGTTTGATGAAACGAACTTCAAATGTTTTGCTGAGTTAAAACAAAGCAATTGGTAAAAGTTTTAAGAAAATCGGTTCAGTACTTTCGGAGAAAAGCGTGACCATACATACAGACAGACAGAAAAAAATATTTAATTGTCCCTCTATCAAAATATTTTTACTGTTTATTATATTAACCTGTCAAATAATTCACATCAAGTCGTTTTTATCTATCATCTCGAAGCCATCAGATGAATCTATACTTGACACCCGTTTTCGTTTGCTATCTTCTGGTTTAGTATACACCATGTTGGCAAGAGTTCCCGTAAAGTTCCATAGAGCGTTGTATGCAGTACCACTCCAAGTATCAGATGGAGGGACAATTTCTAAAGTTGACTGCAATTGCTCCTTTCTTTGTTCTGAAAATTAAAGTATCGCTTGAAGAGATCATAGTAAATCCCCTGGGAGGTTACCATAATTGTTTTAGCATGCCCGAAACAATTGAGTAAGCGAGATGTCACCTAACATCATGTATCATTGGCGTTACGCCAGCAATAAATCTTTTCGAGAATCGAAACGTGTATATATAAAATAATAAGTGTGTCTGCTCGTGTAAATGTGTGTCAATGTTTCAAATTTGTGTGTCCAGTAGTTTAAGAGATATTCACAAAAAATCTGATTCTGCTGAGCCTACTTTCATGATTTTTTCAGGTCTCCAAGTGCCTCCGTTCACCCGTTTACACTTTTGCCTCTAACAAAATTTTTCACTTTACAGCTAAATATATCGTAAACGTATTCGTGAATCCAAAAATGGTCTTTGGACACTCATAATAATTTTTAAGGTCTATTCAATGATACCCCACACTATAAAATAGACGAGAAAAAAAATCACTACTACTTGGAGGTACCCAACCCAAGGAAACATCAATTCTAACGTTATAACAGTTAATGTACACTATATGGAAATATCTGGTATTTTATTGATTAATAATAATTATTATGGGCAGCCCATTAATAATAGAAACTGTTTTTGTTAATATCGCAATAACTACTGGAAACACAAATTTAAAGCATTGCATCAACACACATTTACACGCGCAGACACACTAATTATTTTTACCCGACTACGGCGAAGCCAAAAGGAAGGGAATGATTTTGGCAGTCTATGTATGTATATAAGTATATATGTATGTATGTATGTCCCATCGTAGCGCCTAAACTACTGGACCGATTTTAATGAATGAGTTGTCAAAAGATTCGTGAAAATAGCGCGGGTAACATAGGATAATAAATTGTATCTTAATTTTAACTGACGGAATTTAAACCTCATATACCGATCAGATAGGCATCAGGTGTTTGGTATAAAAGGAAAGGTCTTGGCGACCACATTACAAATATGTATATTATTCATATTGTTTAACATTAAATTAAACTATTTTATACGGTTTTCTATCGCGTTTATTGCTTACTTATTTATACCTAACGTTTCAAGCACTTTACAGAGCTCATGGTCGCAGGCAGACTGAGTTGACATTCGTCTGTGTCATTTGTTTCTGATGTCACAAGAATACAAAACCATAGCTCATAAATCATTGAAAACTATTTCGATTCACACAGTATTGGCTGACAGTATCAAAAACACTTGTAGTCTTCCGATGAGTTTGAGATTTTATTAAATTGATAACTGGGTCCCAAGCTGGTGGTACTTGCCAACCACCCTCTCTATTGAAATTAGGATGTTTTTTAATTTCGATCGCTTCACGTATCATCCTTGGTATAAATCTGTTTTCTTTTGCAAGGACTTGAGGATTATCAAAACGCATGTAGTGGTTGGATTTGTCAAGTGAGTGTTCACAGACTGCAGACTTGGTTGAGCGTCTATGTTTCATGTCAGCAATATGTTCTTTGATACGGGTACCAATGCTTCTCTTTGTTTGCCCAATGTATGATAAACCACAGTCACAGTCAATTTTATAAACTCCAGCATCTTGCAATGGGATATTGGATTTAACAGGTCTTAAAAGTTGGTTTATTTTCTTATGCGGCTTGTAGTAAGTCTTGATTGAAGCTCGCCTAAGTATGTTACCAATCTTGTCTGTGACTCCCTTTATGTAAGGTAAGATGGCTGGGAAACGGTCAACTGTGTGTGGTTTGGGTCGACATCTGTGTCGTATGTGTGGAAGGCTGAGTTTGTTGCTTCTCAAGACAGACTTGACTCGTCGAAGCTCTTCTTTGAGATGGTGGGTGTCGCAGATGCCTTGTGCTCTCTGAAACAAAGATTTGCCTACGGTAGCTAACTGACATGGATGATGATGAGATTTTCCATTGAGGTATTTATCGGTATGGGTTGGCTTTCTATACACGGTGTGACCAATACTATTGTCAGGATTTCTCATTATTAAAATGTCAAGAAAAGCTAAAGAATTATTATTCTCAGATTCCATTGTGAATTTAATTTTACTATTAATGGAATTTAAATGATCTAATAAAACTGAGACTTGAGTTTTAGGGAGTACAACAAAAGTATCATCTACGTACCGTTTGAACATCTTCGGCATAGCCAGGGTGGTTGAAAGATCGTCACTAAAACTAAAGAATTAATATCCAAATACTCCGAGCAATTAAACCTGGACATCACGTCACTCGTGCCTTCCTGTGTGAAACCACCTAAATTATATGGCCTTCCCAAAATACACAAAAAAGATCACCCATTAAGACCTATCGTGAGCCAAATTGATTCGCCAACATATAAACTAGCACAACACCTGGCGAGAATATTAACAAAACTTCGTGGTCATACCAATACTTATGTCAAGGACTCTTACCATTTCATCAGCTTAATTAAAGACCTACAACTAACTGATGATGACACAATGGTTAGTTTTGATGTACAGTCATTATTTACCAGCCTTCCTTTGCATGACTGCATTAACATTGTCAAGAAAAGGCTTGAGGACCAGCACCTACCTCAAGAATATGCAGAGTTACTTGAACATTGCTTAACATCAGGCTATCTATACTGGGAAAACAAATTTTACATGCAAATTGACGGTGTGGCTATGGGGTCTCCAGTCTCTCCCATTGTTGCTGATATATTCATGGAAGACCTTGAGGAGAAGGCTCTTTCAACCACCCTGGCTATGCCGAAGATGTTCAAACGGTACGTAGATGATACTTTTGTTGTACTCCCTAAAACTAAGTCTCAGTTTTATTAGATCATTTAAATTCCATTAATAGTAAAATTAAATTCACAATGGAATCTGAGAATAATAATTCTTTAGCTTTCCTTGACATTTTAATAATGAGAAATCCTGACAATAGTATTGGTCACACCGTGTATAGAAAGCCAACCCATACCGATAAATACCTCAATGGAAAATCTCATCATCATCCATGTCAGTTAGCTACCGTAGGCAAATCTTTGTTTCAGAGAGCACAAGGCATCTGCGACACCCACCATCTCAAAGAAGAGCTTCGACGAGTCAAGTCTGTCTTGAGAAGCAACAAACTCAGCCTTCCACACATACGACACAGATGTCGACCCAAACCACACACAGTTGACCGTTTCCCAGCCATCTTACCTTACATAAAGGGAGTCACAGACAAGATTGGTAACATACTTAGGCGAGCTTCAATCAAGACTTACTACAAGCCGCATAAGAAAATAAACCAACTTTTAAGACCTGTTAAATCCAATATCCCATTGCAAGATGCTGGAGTTTATAAAATTGACTGTGACTGTGGTTTATCATACATTGGGCAAACAAAGAGAAGCATTGGTACCCGTATCAAAGAACATATTGCTGACATGAAACATAGACGCTCAACCAAGTCTGCAGTTTGTGAACACTCACTTGACAAATCCAACCACTACATGCGCTTTGATAATCCTCAAGTCCTTGCAAAAGAAAACAGATGTATACCAAGGATGATACGTGAAGCGATCGAAATTAAAAAACATCCTAATTTCAATAGAGAGGATGGTTGGCAAGTACCACCAGCTTGGGACCCAGTTATCAATTTAATAAAATCTCAAACTCATCGGAAGACTACAAGTGTTTTTGATACTGTCAGCCAATACTGTGTGAATCGAAATAGTTTTCAATGATTTATGAGCTATGGTTTTGTATTCTTGTGACATCAGAAACAAATGACACAGACGAATGTCAACTCAGTCTGCCTGCGACCATGAGCTCTGTAAAGTGCTTGAAACGTTAGGTATAAATAAGTAAGCAATAAACGCGATAGAAAACCGTATAAAATAGTTTAATTTAATGTGTAACAATCGCGAAAACATAAGAAATCATCATATTGTTTGAGTTAAAATATAGGTAGGAATGTTTAAAATGCATTATTCGTAGTGTTACCTATATTTCACGCGGTCCAGTCATTATAGTTCAAAAAACGGAAAACTATTAAATAAAAAAGGGTGCGACCACGGCTTTACCATGACCATTTTGTACCTATGCATTTATGGATTTCTATCTCAATTATTTCCTTATTTCATTCATTTTTAGACACAGTCGGGTTATAGTTTTTTAACTTAATTTTTTTCATGTGTTGATTTTCGACAAGATTTTGCTGGCGTAACGCATACCTTAAGAAAATCATGATTATAATAGGCCAGATGACTTGCAGGTATTTTGTTTAAAATAATTATTTTCTATTTGTTTAGATTGAAACAACTTTTTCCATATTTTCTGATCAGAGCCCTCTAAGGCAGCAAAACTTAATTTCAAAAGCACCTTTAAAATCCTATCAAAAACATCCTCGGCCATTTTTGCAGTTTTGTGACGTAATTATTGTGTAAGGTGCTATGTTTGAAACCTCTCTCTCTAAAAAAACCAGTCGCATGAAATCATGCGATTCTAGTCTTGTCGAATGAAAATTATTCGAATTACCGACTTTGAATGAATATCAGAAGTCAAAAATAGGTCTGAACTGACAGTTTACCACAACGCTTGTCGTCACGTCGCGTCATGGCGGATGATGGCCGGCGCGCGTTTTGATAGTTCCGAATTTTAAGTAGATTTGAATTTAAAATTATACTGCCATCTTGCATTATTCTTAAAGGATATCGATACTTATTTAAGTTCAATGGGTCAAATACTGTAAGAAATTATCATTTGTTTCATCGAAATTGATATAAGTAGCCTATTCAAACCTATATTTTACCAAAAAAAAGTTTGATTTTTTGAGGTAGTAGAAGCTACAATGAGATATAAATCGTTTTATTTTTAATCCTACTATTATTATTAAGGCGAAAGTTAGTGCGTTTGCTATTTCTACACGCTCAAACGGCTGGGCTGATTTTTTATGAAATTTGGTATGGAGGTAGTCGATTTCTAGGAACACATACGCGACTCCCGTAGGTTGGTCAAAAAGTCTGATAGTCAATGACCCTTTACAAAGTAGTAGGCACTGCTGTTACGATGGTAAACAGCAGGTAACACCGCGGGATGCAGCTAGTTAAATAATAAAACGTTACATTTACCTGTTGGTGTATATTCATCTTCACTCGAATCTGATGTCTCAATATCTTTGTCAAGTGATTGCATCTTTTGAATTGACAAATTACTCACGAGAGAGCTGCTATTTTCAGAACTGTCACTTGCTTCTTCTATTGGTACATCAACTGGCTTCCAATAATCTACAAAATATCCAAAATAAAAACGATGGATTTTAAAGTAGAATTAATTGTCTGGTCGATGTGTAATCTTTGAAACAGTACCTAATAATGATGTACTTACTATTACTTTTCTCACTTATGTTATTTTGAAAATATAAACATTTTGTGGCCTAGGTCGATAACAAAAGCTGTCCGCTTCATTAGATGAACTATCATGCATTATTATCTTATTTTTAGCATTATTTCCATGGTGGTGCTGGTGCACCTTAGTAATTCCTAAGTTTCTCAGCTTAATCTAAGACGAACAGCCTAGGACTGGCAACACCGGACGGTACGACAAGGGGCAGCGGGCGAAGGGTATTGGATATACAATGGTTTTGCTTCACTTTTTTAAGCTCAAAAAATCCTGTGCTCTTAGTGACGTACTAATTCTGTGCTATGACAATAAATCTGATTTCTTATACAGCGCCCATCCATACTTCCATTCTAATTATTATAAATGCGAAAGTCTGTGTCTGTTCCGCTTACACGGCTAAACTGCTGGACCAATTTTGACGATATTTGATATGGATATATTTAAAGACCGGGGGTCAAACAAAGGCTACTTTTTGGAGCGATATAACCGAGTACCATGCGGGCGGAGCCTCGGGCAACAGCTATTAATTTTTAAATTATTAAACTAATAATATGTATTCCAACAAAATTCACAAATTCCATTTACAAGACCACCTCCGCCGCGCCGCGGCTGCTCACCGCTCTATTGAGATATGTGTCGTGCACAACGAGCCGCTTGCCGACACCGCCAAGACTGTCTGTTGGCGGGGCCGTTAAGTCGGTGTATGTGCGAAGTCGCGAAAACCTTTACACGGTGTTCAAAGATTCACGGAACGACCGAATAAAAACCGATTGGAGCCGAACGTATATGGTAGTTGCTACGGGTCGGCTTTTTCAACGGAACGACGGAACGGAACAAGAGCAGTAATTACTATGGGTAGACTGCTCTTTTACAAATACTGCCGAGCCGACTATGCCGGCCCGATTTTGTGTGTAGTTACCCTAATAATGGCAACAGGTACAGTACAAGAATAGGTAATTAATACATGAAAGACTTACCGCCGTATTAAGAAACGTTTGATAAGCCCATTTTAACTAAAATATGTTTTGGCTCTTTCTCTCTTACCTGACACTTCATGTGAAAGAACGAGACGAAACACATTTTAACTAAAATAGGCTTAACAAACGTTTCTTGATACAGGGGTTTGATTATAGATAACTAGCTGTTCCCGCGGCTCCGCCCCGCGTGGGACTCGGTTATATCGCGCCCAAAAGTAGCCTATGTTTGACCTCAGGTCGTTAACTACATCCCTACCAAATTTCATCACAATCGCTCCAGCAGTTTAGCCGTGAAGAGTGACAGACAGACAGACTTTATTTATAATATTAGTATGGATAAGCGACCCGTCTCGGCTTCGCATGGGCATAAAAACCTTCCTCTTGAATCACTCTTTATAGATTTTATCATCCATTGCATCCTGCCTGCGTCGTCGACTTTTAACTACCCAAGTTAGTATCGCATTATGTAGAAGTATCCTTGTATTCTTGGTAATACTTTGCATAAACCTAACAATCTATTAAAAAAAAACCGTATCAAAATCCGTTGCATTGTTTTAAAGATTTAAGCATACAAAGGGATATAGGAACAGAGAAAGCGACTTTGTTTTATACTATGTAGTGATAGTGAAGATAACAGTATACTGGAATCCTTAGTACGCGATTACGCCTCGCACTTGTTCAGTTATGTTTATGTCATCGTTTTTCTATCTACCATCTTGAGCGGCACGCGGCGGTGAGCACTTATTGAGATGTTTAAAAAAAATAAACAAGCGTCAGATCACAAGTCTAGGAGTGCTATTTTTGAGATGTATGACACCCAAAACCGGTGGGTCGAACGATTATCGTTCGAGTCACCGGTTATGTCGCATGAAAATCATTCGAAAACGAACGATATTCATTCGACTCACCGGTTTTGGGTGAGTCATACTTCTCAAAAATAGCACTCCTGGACTTGTAATCTGATCGAAAACTCGTAAGACGGAGAAAGAGTAGTACTAGGAGTTTTCAGATCAGCATCTTTTAGAATATTTATTTCTTACCTAAACTTTGACGTTCATCAACCACTAGATTAGGTTCAGGCTCTATTGATAACAAACTTATATTGAGCTCTGTAACATCTGGAATAAGACCTTCTAATTCAACATCGGATTCTGAAACAGTAAAAAAAAAATACTGATAACCATGTGGTATCAGGCTAAAGAATACACCAATTCCTATCTTTCTGTGGATGTAGTAAAAGGCAGGGGGCAATTTTTTTATTATTTACCCGGCAAAGGGATAAATCGCTAATCTATATCTTCTATACTTATAATAAATCTGTAGAGAGGTCAATTCTGTACATGTAATTTATTTTCAAAATAACTATCAGGGGGTGATTAGTGATCGATACTGATGCCAAAAATGCAATCAGTAAAATTTTTGTCTGTGTCTGTCTGTCTGTCTGTATGTTCCTTATAGAAACAAAAACTACTCGACGGATTTTAACGTAACTTGGTACAATTATTCTTCATACTCCTGGGCAGGTTATAGTATACATTTCATCACGCTACAATCAATAGGAGCAGAGTACATACATACATACATACATATCATCACGCCTGTCTCCCGTAGGGGTAGGCAGAGACTAGAGATTTCCATTGGCTACGATCCTTACATACCTCTCTCGCCTCCTCCACACTCATCACTCTCTTCATACACGCTGGCCGATTTCGGGTACTCCTAATGTCTCCCTTTTTCAAAAGGTCTGCGATTTGGTCGCAGTATGTTTTACGAGGCCGACCCTGACCGCCGCTCCCAGCCAACTCTGCTTTGTATATACTTTTCGTCAGTCTCCTTTCATCCATCCTCTCTACATGTCCAAACCATCTCAACATCCCTTTTTCTATCTTTGTCACTACATCCTCATTTACACCGCATCTTTTTCTAATCTCACTATTTCTTATTTTATCGCTCAAGCATAAACCACACATACTCCTTAAAGCTCTCATTTCAACCGCATTCACTCTACTTTCATTATTTTTTTGCCATACCCAACTTTCACTACCATACATAAGGGTCGGTATTAACACTGCCCTATGAACAGCGAGACGTGCTTTTTTGGACACAACTCTACTGCTCATAAAGGAATGTAATGCCCCATTTACCTGATTACCAGCAGCCACTCTTTTTTCAATATCACTCTCATGCTTGCCATTTCTAGTAAACTTACAACCCAGATATACAAATTCATTCACTTGTTCAACACTCTCTCCATTTATACTTACATTACATACTGTTCTACTTTCATCCTTTTCAAACACCATTATTTTCGTCTTACTTACATTTATTTTCATACCCTTACTTACTAGCGCTACATTCATTATTGTTATCATCTTCTGTATGTCTTCCTCCGATTGAGCAAGTAGCACTTGGTCATCGGCATAAAGAAGGCATTTGATGCATAACTCATTCATTCTTATACCACATTCAGCATCTTTCAAATCTTTCAGACAGTTGTCCATAAACAGGTTAAACAGCCAAGGGGTGACGCTACACATCCTTGCCTGACACCTTTTTCGATCTCAAACCAGTCTGTGTAGCTCCCATTTATTCTGACACAAGCGCTGGAATCCTTATAAAGGGATTTCATTGCTCTTATCAGTTGGCTATTCAACCCGTACATCGACAAAGTAGACCACAACTCATTTCTTTCCAATCTATCATAGGCCTTCTCCAAGTCCACGAAAGCGCAATAAACTCTTTGGCTTTTAGCCAAAAATTTTTCAGTGATGCATCGTAAGGAGAATACTTGGTCCGTACATCCCATCCCCTTTCTAAATCCTGCTTGTACATCCCATATCTTATCTTCCGTCTCTTTCACAATCCTTTCACTCAGAATCTTTGCATACAGTTTGCCGACAACGCTAAGAAGACTATTGCCTCGATAGTTTTTACACTCTTGCTGTGACCCTTTTCCTTTATATAGCGGTACTATGACGGCTCTGCACCAATCCTTTGGTACAACGCCTTTTTCCAGCACAAATTGAATTCAATTCACCTTTCGAGTACCATCCCTTTGTTTGATGGAAAACCATCATGCGTGCATGAGCATATAATCTGTGCCTATGAGATGATATGAAACAAACACGCGAAGCGGACACAAGCGCCGTGCGCCCGCTTAACGCAGCGAAGGCCCTTAACTTGTAAGCAAATAACATATATAAATAGTATCATTTTTACCTGCATTAGCTTGCATTTTCTGAACAAACTTTAGTAATGGTGGTGCTAATTTGTAAAGTAGACAGACTGTCATGCAGATTATATATAGCAATAAATATCCGTTAACATATTTTCCAATAATAAACAACAATCCCATACCCACATTGACCGTAAGAAATTCCTGAAATAAAAATTCATAAATTAATATCTTACGTCTTTTTATATGTTAGAAACAAAATAATTACTTTTTTACCACAGTAATTAAATATTCACCTTGGTATGATTTTTTTCTCGAAGATAAAGTAGTTCAGACCACTTCTTGTACACCCAGTTTTTAAAATACATGAAGAATGTATTAATTTTTGGTGCCTCATGATTAGCCAGTCTTTTCAAACAAGCAGTTCTGTGTTTATGTTTCAACCAAGCTTCCAATGCATCAATACTTAACACTGTTATTGATGCATACAAAATAAATTCTAAGAAGCCAATTTGTTGTTGAGCACTAATACTGAAAAAAAATTTAAAGCTGTTTATGTATGCATCTAAGGCGGCTTAGACTATTCTATTCATGCATGATGGTTTTCCATCAAACATAGGGATGGTACTCGAAAGGTTAATTGAATCGACTGATTTCCAAAGAAATCATCTACGTTTTTTAATTTACATCAAAAATTTTGCATTGCTAATACATATATTTGATGTTTTGTCACGAAAGGCATAATATTCATTAGTATTAGGGTTACTTATTAGTTATTATGCATAACTTGCAACCAATTAACAAAACAAGTTACTTAGTGTGAAGGTTGAATTGCTGTATTTCTCTATATGGCACATAACATACAGCAAATAACAAATATAGCTTACCATACATATGAGCTTTTCATGGTGCATACATTAAAAACAAAAAGTAAACACAAGTATCCTGACCACACCCCGAACAAGAAAATGTATGAAAAACTACAACCTGTGTTTAATTACATTATACTGTGTTGAAAAATATTTTTTATGTTGTAGGTACTTTTCCATTTACAAGCAATATGAATATTTGTAATGTGCTCGCCAAGACCTTTCTTTTCATACCAAACACGTAATGATAATGGCTTATGTTTTTTGTTTGAAATTTAGGTTTAAAGTCCATCAGATAAAATTTTAATACAATTTATATAGCTTATATCACACGGGCCATTATTACGAATACGACATCTCATTCATTACAATCAGCAGTTTAGACGCTAAGGTGAAACATACATACATTTATAGACTGCCAAAATCATTACCTCTCCTTGTTTGTATGGTATGGTAGCAAATATATTGTTATTTTTTTTGTATTTGGTTCAATGTGTGTTGTATCGCCTTAATCGCCTATTTAGCCGTACATCGAAAATTTTAGCAAATACGCAAAAACGCTATGACTAAAGAATAACACCTATCGGAGGAACCACAAAAATAAAGAAATAGATTTTGCTATGCTTACATTATGTAAATGTTTAAAAATATCAAAAACGACAAAGTTAACCACACATTTTGCCAATATAAAATATCTTCAAGTAATCCAATAAAAATATTTAAAATTAAAGATTTTTGACATTTCCTGGTCTCTTCTAATTTCGTAGATCCCCATTTTAATTTATTTCGCAAAGAAGCCAACATCGATGATTAAAATAATTTGAAACAATTATGTATATCACGAGATATCACTGCACTGTGTATTTTCTTTCTTCGTCACATCTGACATCTGTGTTCGTCATCGTCACTGTCACCAAGTACTCTGTGCTACAAAGTACCACAAACTAAATAGAGATACTAATCTGTGCTCTGTGCTGTCACCACAACACACCCATATTCTCAAACGTTTCCTCAAACTCCAATCATCCTCACCCGACCTCAATGGTATTCATAGTTGACACAAGCTTCCTCACCTTAAGGAAATTACTCAATGGAGGTGAGGAACAAACTGTCAAAATATAAGGTTGGTCAAGAGGTACCTTAAGGAAGCCTCGAACGTTTCGTTTAACAAAAAGGAAGGTACTTTTATTGAGAACCAGATTTAAAAGAACTAGAACCCACTGTAATAAGTTCTTTGTGTATTAAGTATTTTATTGTTTTATAATTAACTAGCTGTTGCCCGCGGCTCCGCCCGCGTGGTACTCGGTTATATCGCGTCCAAAAGTAGCCTATGTTTGACCTCAGGTCATTAGCTACATCCCTACCAAATTTCATCACAATCGGTCCAGCAGTTTAGCCGTGAAGAGGTGACAGACAGACAGACAGACAGACAGACAGACAGACAGACAGACAGACTTTCGCATTTATAATATTAGTATGGATGTATGCCAGTTAGCTAAAATTGAAAAAGAAACTTTGGCAAAAACTCTCTTTACGTCAAAAAGTAAGGCGGTTTACCAACATACAGAAATGAAACGGAACGTCATTCCTTGACTCATCCTCACTGGAGTTTGCTCAAAGAAAAAATCAAGAATACCGTTTTCAAGGAAAGTTGGAGGACTTCCTTGAGGCGTCCTCGAATGAGGTTGAGTGGAGGAGACCTATAAGGTAACGTTTAAGAATATGGGTGTAAGTCGTTGACGTGGATATCTCAAAAACAAGCAGGTGATTCCCTATGAAACTTAGTAGGTTTAAAGATCTTATCATTCTCTATGATAAATGTTTAAAACTTTTTTTTGCATCCCTGCAGTCTTGGAAGTTACAGGCGCCTGAATATTTGACATAAATAAATATTTTAACTAAATGAAATTTTCAATAATAAAGTACGTCGTAGCATCCACCATTTATAAATTTTTCATATCCACCTACCTGTTTGAATACGTTGCTTTCTTATTTCCGAGGCTTATGATAAATACTTAAGGAAAAAAAAAATGACGAGATTAACGGTGCATATGGCAGTGGTCCTACGTTATGAGCCGTGTATTCGATCCCCACACATTATAGAACAAACATTCTTGTAAAAAAAAAAACTTGTGTTCTCAGACATATCGACACCGGAAGTATCACTTAACCTTAGGGACATATTGGCCAAAATGAGTTATATATATATATATATTCGGATTTAGAATTTTCTTTCTATTGATTGGTGTATTCAAATTTATTCTATAGTTAAAAAAAATTCCCTTAAGTTGCATAATTTCAGGCTGTCTAGAATGAGTCAAGGAATGACGTTCCGTTTTATATCTGTATGTTGGTAAACCGCTTAACTTTTTGACGTAAAGAGAGTTTTTGACAAAGTTTCTTTTTCAATTTTAGCTAACTAGCATAGATTTATTATAAAACAACAAAATACTTAAATACACAAAGAAATTATTATAGTAGGTACAAATTCTTTTAAATCTGGTCCTCAATAAAAGCACCTACCTTTCGTTAAACGGAACGTTCGAGGCTTCCTTATATTTGACAGTTCGTTCCTCACCTCCATTGAGTAATTTCCTTAAGGTGAGGAAGCTAGTATCAACTATGAATACCATTGAGGTCGAGTGAGGATGAGTCGAGTTTGAGTAAACGTTTGAGAATATGGGTGTGACACCCTTATTCTTAAACGTTGCCTCATAGGTCTCCTCCACTCACACCCATATTCTCAAACGTTTACTCAAACTCGACTCATCCTCACTCGACCTCAATGGTATTCATAGTTGACACTAGCTTCCTCACCTTAAGGAAATTACTCAATGGAGGTGAGGAACGAACTGTCAAATATAAGGAAGCTTCGAACGTTTCGTTTAACGAAAGGTAGGTGCTTTTATTGAGGGCCAGATTTAAAAGAATTTGTACCTACTATAATAATTTCTTTGTGTATTTAAGTATTTTGTTGTTTTATAATAAATCTATGCTAGTTAGCTAAAATTGAAAAAGAAACTCTATCAAAAACTCTCTTAACGTCAAAAAGTTAAGCGGTTTACCAACATACAGATATAAAACGGAACGTCATTCCTTGACTCATCCTCACTGGAGTTTGCTCAAGGAAACAATTAAGAATACCGTTTTCAAGGAAAGTTGGAGGACTTCCTTGAGGCGTCCTCGAATGAGGTTGAGTGGAGGAGACCTATGAGGCAACGTTTAAGAATATGGGTGTCAACCTCATTCGAGGACGCCTCAAGGAAGTCCTCCAACTTTCCTTGAAAATGGTATTCTTGATTGTTTCCTTGAGCAAACTCCAGTGAGGATGAGTCAAGGAATGACGTCCCGTTTTATTTCTGTATGTTGGTAAACCGCTTAACTTTTTGATGTTAAGAGATTTTTTGACTAGTTTCATTTTCAATTTTAGCTTACTGGCATAGATTTATTATAAAACAGCAAAATACTTAATACACAAAGAACATTATTTATAGTATGTTAAAGTTCTTTTAAATCTGGTTCTCAATAGAATAGAAGCACCTACTTTTCGTTAAACGAAACGTTCGAGGCTTCCTTAAGGTACCTCCCGACCTACCTTATATTTGACAGTTCGTTCCTCACCTCCATTGAGTAATTTCCTTAAGGTGAGGAAGCTAGTGTCAACTATGAATACCATTGAGGTCGAGTGAGGATGAGTGGAGTTTGAGGCAACGTTTAAGAATATGGGTGTGAGTGTTTACATTCAGCTCAAAACCATGCAAGATCCAGTGAGTAAGGGAGATGTCGCCTATCATCATGTATTGCGCTGTCTCGCTTACTCACTGGATCTTGCATGGTTTTAAGAGATGGTAGTAACCCCCCAGCCCCCAGGGGCTTAAAACCATGCAAGATCAAGTGAGTAAGCGAGACAGCGCAATACATGACTTAAGATTAGATAAAGATAAGATAAATTAGATAAAGAGAGAAAGAAGATTAATAAATTCAAGAAAGGCCTTAAAAGACTACTTTTCATGGCCGTATAAAGTATTTTTTTTTTAATTTGTCATCTCATATGTCTTATAATCATAACATCCAATAACATCTTTGATGGAGTTTTTGGAGGGAAAGCAAACTGTTGCTATGTCCGCGCTGTATTTAATTTCCAAAACTTAGGTTTTTTCGAGTATTTGTGCTTAATATTGGTGGATTATTATTCGCAGTGTTCGGGAACAAGCGTGAGTGTTGGGAAGTGGTACAGTGTCGATTACGTGACTTTTACCTTTGTCACCAAAATCTCCAAGATATAGCTAAGTAAAATTTTTCCACCGCTTCACTTAGCCATCTGACTCTGACTTATCACTTGACTAGACTAGACAACTGACTTGACTTTTTGACTTGACTATAGTAGGACTGAAGAAGATTAATAATGAAGAGAGGCCTTAAAGGACTAGTTTCCATGGCCGTAAAAAGTATTAAAAAAAAACATCTTTGATGTCATCTTGTGGTTGTGAAAACTACGAAAACTAAAATACTAAATTGATAAAAAAAAAACTAATTGAAAAACTGGTAGATTTTTGACAAACCTTTGCAATTATTTTTATTAAAATGAAATGATTTTACCCTACCATTTCACCTAAAATGTCTAGCAATATGTACGATAAAAGTTCTAAAAAAGAAGGAGCACGTCTATACAAATGTTGCGAATATGCTTCAAAGATATCTTCAAGTTTACAACATTTCAAAAAGGATGGCAGATTTTGTGATATAGATTTGATATCAGGCAAAACGATAGTCAAGGTAAATATAAACAGAATACGTACAATTACTTATTTACCTATTTGTTAATTTTTAATTTTTCCGTGAGACTAGGATCAACAGACACTATGATCATTGACTTGCTTACAAATTACTGAAAATGCAAATAATTTAAAATTGTCACTTAATGTCTGTGATGAATATAGGGTTGCCAGGTCGCCAAACCTAATAGTCGGACAGACCAACCAGTTTGGCCGGACATTTGGGTAGAAAGGCCGGACACTACATTATTGAGGATTTTGTCTAAGTATTAATAGGTAGGTATGACAAAAACATTGTATGGGGTGGCACTTCGGCCTACGTGAGCGACAGACAGTTGACTCTCTTTCCATGCACTTGGCCAGCATGACGCTCACTTGTTTGCAACATATAAAAAGCCTAAAAAAAGGCAAACACCCTTTATTTTGGCCAGACACGCAATCAAAAAGACTACCTATGTCTGGTTTTATCTGAAATCCTGGTAATGCTTGATGAATAAACGTGGTACCTATCTGTTTTGTTTTATATACAAAACGGGATAGTTTCTTCAAACTTGCTTTGCTAGTCTCTGAAACATGTTGGATGTCAAATTTTTGATAGCTTTTTTGAGAAAGATTTTAAGCTACTAGGTCAGTGTCGCAAAGGGTGTGCAGGCGGAAGGCTCGCTTGCTCGTATTTTTTGGGGGGTCACAAGATAACCATAACCTAATATATGACCCTCCTTAGTCGGATTTCCGAAAAATGCTGCTTTCTCGTCACCCCCTTTTCGGTCATCGAAATCTAAAATACAGCATAACTCGGAATATATGCATGGCATGAAAAAATTTCAAATGACCAAAGTTGATGCTAATGATGTTATCTACGTTATCCAATTAAAAAAATAGTGTCAATATGACAAGCAAAATCACTTTTCTTCACTCAAATACTTTCGTATACACTAACCAGCTACAGGAGTTACAATACTAATATCAAAAGGGTTTCCTTATGATAAAACTACATACTATTATCTATTATTATGATAAATTTACTGTTGTCTAAAACCCTATATATGTAATTATAAACCTAAAAACTTTCACTGGGAATCACTGTAACTATTAGTGAAACCACATGAAAAAGTTTTAAGGTTTTGTACTCACAGACAACCAGACACTGTGCTTTGGGTGACTTAATTTTATACTATGAATAATGAAATGTATAGATTTATGTTCTCAAACAATTATTTCAGGCTCACCGAGTAGTTTTAGCTGCAAGTTGTGCATATTTTGATGCTATGTTCAGTGTGGGCCTGGAAGAAAGTCAAAAAGGACATGTAGCTCTTCCTAGCGTCCCTCCAGATATTTTACCTTTAATAATAGATTTCATTTATACAGGTAAGCATTCAATAAAATTAATTTAAACAATGCTCGTGTGTATTGACTCAACCATAGAATAAAGTCCGATCTGATGAGTTGGAGTAGAGATCACAGAAGTTGTTAAGGTGATACCTCGGTGAACACTAGCGCCACCATCATTTAAAAATCATTACTCACTGAAAACACATGTTATCAAAAATCCCTCTGCTGTAATTATGGTTCTGGATCTGAAGTTAATTTTAATTAAATTCAATTATTAAATTATAGTTCCATATAGTTACAAATAGCAAAACTGCTAAAAGTGGCCGTTTTAAGCAATAATGCAATTTGTAACTATAGGGAATTATAATTTAATAAGTTTAAAATAAACTTCAGATCCAGAACCATGATTACAGCAGAGGGATTTTTGATATCTTTTGTTTTCAGTGAATAATGATTTTTAAATGATGGTGGCCCTAGTGTTTACCGAGGTATCACCTTAACTATTGTTACTCTTAAAGTTACTTGAGTTTTTGAATTTTGATAGGTATGTTGTTCCATCGCCTTAGCGTAATTAAATGCTTGACAGTGTTTATCTCTTATACTTTTATTTCATGAGATAGAGATAACTGCCTCCGTGGTCCAGTGGTTAAGGCATGTAGACCCAGGGGTCGAGGGTTCGATTCCCACAGGAAGCATATATACTTTGTTTAGTTGTTTCCAGTTTGGTTAGGACATTGCAGGCTTGAATCACCTGATTGTCTGATAATAAAGATGATTCCGTGCTTCGGAAGGCACGATAAGCCGATGGTCCCGGCTGCCAACTGGTAGTCGTTAAAGGAACCACGTCAGAGGCCGAGAGGCGGTTCCGAAGAACTCTGACACCTGGGTGTGCATGGTCGATTGACCGTGACCTCTACTCGAAATGATGATGATGATGAGATAGTGAGTTCCATATCAATATAGAATGTTTTATGGCAGAACAGCAGGGGTTCATTGTGTACATTGTACCTTATTTAATGGAAGGTTGTTTTTGTTATTTTTTCTTTTTTTTCCTAGCTGTATGTGTCCACTGCTGGGCAAAGGCCTCCCCCCCTTCTTTTATTCCAATTCTTGTCGAAAACCATTAAGTCATCTTACCATCTTTTCTTGGCTTTCCTCTCTTTCTATACCCATCCGCTGGGACCCAGGTTGTTAGTGATTCAGCCCATCTCTCCAGATGCATGCGGCACACGTGACCCGCCCAATTCCACTTTAGCCTAGATGCTTTTTTCCCTACATCTGATATTTGAGTAATAGAACACAGTGTGGTGTTTCTTACTCTGTCTGACAGTTTTACACCTAAAACGATGTTATTTATTTATTTTTTATTTATTTATTGTGAAAAAATGACAAATCTATTACAATTATCAGTTTAGTGTGGTATGATGACCTAAAGAATGATGGCGGAATTTGTACGAATAAAAAAATTAAATATAGAGAACTTAAAATAAATCGCATTAGTAAGAATACTTCACTAGTAACATGTTTACCACCACAAAAAAAATTTAAACCCCGGGGTTATTTTAATATTCCATTTTATAAAAGTCGACCTTTAGTTTCGTTTTCATTCGCCATTTTTAACGCAACTGAAACAATATGTCATCTTGACAGTTGTTAGCATTGTCAAAGCGATATTGACAGTTCATTATGGTAGGTTAGATTCATCGATTTAGTACCTGGGGGGTATACCATCTCATAAAACCATGCAAGATCCAGTGAGTGAATGAGATGTCGCCTTACATGATGTATTGCGCTGTCCCGCTTTCTCACTGGATCTTGCGTGTTTTTAAGAGATGGTAAGTAAGCCACCGGGGGGGTTACCATCAACTTTTTAAGTAGCAGGCTCACTATCAAATGGTTTACTACCATCTCTTAAAACCATACAAGAACGAGTGAGTAGGCGAGACAGAGTGACACAGTAAGACGTCATCTCCTTTCATCATGTATTACGCTTTAAGAGATGGTGCCTAGTACCATCTCCAATAACCATGCAAGAACGACTGAGTAAGGGAGATGTCGCCTTACATCATGTATTGCGCTGTCTCACTTACTCACTGGATCTTGCATGGTTTTAAGAGACTGTATATAGTAACCCCCCTGGGGGCTTACTACCACTCTTAAAACCATGCAAGAATGATTGAGTAAGAGAGATGTCGCCTTAAATCATATATTACGCTGTCCAGATCCAATGAGTAAGTGAGACAGCCCAATACATGATGTAAGGCGACATCTCGCTTACTCACTGGATCTTGCATGGTTTTAAGAGATGGTGGTAGGCACCCTGGAATGTGTTCCTGAGCCACACAATTTATGTAACAAATGCCCTTATTTTTTGTATATCTTTCGTACAAATTCTACTGCTTAAAATGAATATTTTTCTGAATACAAAAAATAAATAATTTCACTGTTAGTTTGGTGTAAGATTTTGCTTGGCGTCGAATTGGCCAAACAAAGAAAAAATTGCCACGTTGACAGAGACAAAAATATAAAAAATATCGTTGGTCCTTTTCTTACTCATGGACTTCCCTATTTCGCCATCTCACTTTTTCACCAAGTAAAAATTAATTGCTTAATCACAGGTACAACTACTTAATCTATGAACCTAACCTACCATAATGAACTATCAATACCGTTTTGACAATGCTAACAACTGTCAGGATGACATAATGTTTTAGTTGCGACAATAATGGCGAATGAAAACGAAGCTAAAGGTCGACTTTAAAAAAATTAAATATTAAAAAAACCCCGGGGTTTAAAATTTTTTTGTGGTGGTAAACATGTTACTAGTTATGTATTCTTACTAATTCGATTTATTTTATGTTATCTGTATTTCAATTTTTTATTCGTACAAACGATGTATGGAGTTTCGCCATGACTCTTTGAGGAGCTCGATAGCTTAGGGCTGCGCGCGTGTTCGTAACGATAGTGCGCGTCAAGCGGCGGCGATGTTTCGATTGGTCGCCATTAGTGACATTTCTATCTTGAGCTCCTCCTTGCTTCGGAAGGCACGTTAAGCCGTTGGTCCCGGCTGTTCACGGTAGATGGCAGTCGTTAGGCTATATCAGATGCCTTAAGGCAGCCTGAAAAATCTGACAGTGTTTGGCACTAACATTCCGGGGTCATGTTCCTGTTGGTCTGGTTTCCCTGTAAAAAGGGTTACGGAGGTCAGACGGCAGTCGCTCCATTGTAATAACCAGTTCCGCCAAATCAGGACCATGATTAATAGCGTACCCTGGGCTCTGAAGCTTAAGCTGAATAAATTTGTCATCATTGAAGTGCATATGGAAAAGGGCCTGTTATGTATGTGGAGACCAAATGCCGGGGAAACCTGGTCAAATACAAATAATGCTGGCTCGATGTTGCTGTGCTTCTCATTCTTGTCTGTGATGTAAAAGTGGAAGAGAAAAAATAGACTCCAAATTTTTAGCTATATTTAATAAATAATGCAAAGTTACACTATTAAGTTATAACATTGTGTGTTTCTTTACATATTTCGCAACACATTCAATAATAGAGAAGATTCAATACAAAACTGATTTTGCATTAAAATTTCAGGTGAAGTAATGATTGACAAAGCTAGTGTTCAGCACTTATTGATTGCAGCAGACATGCTTCAGCTAAGGGAACTTGTCACTGGATGTGGGGAATATTTGAGGAGAGAATTACATCCATCAAATGCTCTGGGCATTTTTAGGTATTGATAACGGTTTTATTTTTATACTTACTATTCTTATTCTGCTTCCTTTAATTTATTTATTTTTAAAAATTCCAATGCACACATTAAATATATACATTTTTTATCATACAACAATAACTATATGAGTCTGTTAACAGCCTGTCTACAATCAAATGGCCTATGCACACGTGCCTGCCTGATATTGAAATTTATCATACACAGATTTTATCATTAACACAAAAAAATATTGTTAACAGATTTGCTGATGCTCACAATTGTACTGAATTGGCTGAAGAAGCCTTAGATCATGCACAAGCAAATTGGAACATTGTAGCAAATGGAGATGAGTTGCTTGAACTTCCACTTGCTCAGTTGATAACATTACTGTCTTCTGAACAACTCAAAGTGGATAGTGAGGCTCAGGTAATTCAATGAACATTAAAAATGAATTTTCATTGACACAAACAGATTCAACATCTTTACTTCGTCCTTTTTTTCACTAGCTTTTACCCGCGGCTCCGCTTGTATAAGACTGTTATTTCGCACCCAACAATAACCTACGTTTGACGTTTAGTCTTTTACTATATCCATACCAAATTTCATCAAAATAGGTTCAGTGCTTTAGCTGTGAAAGCGTAACCAACAGACAGATTGACAGACAAGACTTTCGCATTTTAATAGGTTAGGCAATGCTCAACTCTAGTGAACTAATTTATAAGGTTAATCCAGGGAATAAATGAAAATAAAACAATTAAATGTTTTATAGTCACAAGTTTACTGTAAAATTAAATCATACATAGGTCGAGCCTTAAGTTGGTAACCATTCAGTGTCAAGGAGGTCCATTCTTTGGTAACAAAATGTTTGTTATGTAATAAGTTATGAGAAAAAGCCTAGCAAGCAATTAGTGATATTTCTTTTAAATGTATAAAATGCTACACTATGTTTAAAAGAAGATTTGAAGTGCAATGTGAGTATGTTTAAAAAGTTTGGCTTTCTAGGTATTATACCCGGCATTACGATGGCTAGAGCACGATCCTTCTTGCCGCCGCCGTCACTGTTTTGAAGTTTTAAGCCACATTAGATTACCCCTCATATCGCCGCAAGTTTTAGATGAAGCCATTAAAAATGTACAAGATCCTTCAATTGCTGTTGCCTTAAAAACAGTCAGAGTTGATATGGTAAGAATACATATTATTTTATAACTTAGCTGCTTTATATGTATGTGTTACAAAAAATTGAAATGTCAGTGGTGGAAAACACTATCAATCAGAGAGAGGTTCAAAGATATATTGCCAAATTTTAACACTTATAGTAGGGGGAAATTAATGCGCTAGCGTAATATCTACGTTTAAAAATTTGAAACGAGTTAATGCTTTTCTAAATGTAGAATAAAAATTAAATTGCACATGGTTTGTTTGATGAAGTTGCAGAGGTGTATTCATATTAAAAATCCTGTATAGCTGTATTCCTTCTTTGTCTGTTTTTTTTTAAATAAGTATATAATTTTTTATAAGATACTTAATGTAATATATTTTTTATAAAACTTTAAATATAAAAAAATAGAGTGGTTTGTCATTAGAAAACAGGTCGCGGCGCGCTGGTGTCGCTGGCCGCCGAGCCGCGTGCGCGCGCGCGCCGCATGCTGCTGTTGGCGGGCGGCTCGTGCCACGACAGCGCGCAGCCGCCGCTCGTCACCGACAACATCCTGTGTTCCGTGCTCAAGTTCGACT
This sequence comes from Apomyelois bistriatella, assembly GCA_947044815.1. Lineage (NCBI taxonomy): Eukaryota > Metazoa > Arthropoda > Insecta > Lepidoptera > Pyralidae > Apomyelois > Apomyelois bistriatella. Next base: position 8,159,373 of record OX345690.1, read on the forward strand.
TGTACAAGAGGTACACGCTGGCCGGCATACCTACTTGTAGTCATTGATAGCTTATGATAACAAACCAGTACTGAAAGTGTACAGAACAACGCATTAATAACAGTAATTTGTTAAAATTTTCTTTCTCCTAGGGAATGGGAAGAGTTAGCACCTATGGGCATTGCTAGGATTCAGCCCGGTGTTGCTACTTTAGGGGGTCGTGTATACGCCGTGGGAGGAGAACAAGGTAGTCAGATCCTTGCCAACGGTGAAGTGTATGATCCACAGGTAATTATATTTTATCTTTATGTATCTTCTACGTCTGATCGTGTTTCTTGGTTGCATCTTCAGCTTATGCTTCAAATCCCAGAATACGCTTTTAATTATGGTCCAGATTTGGCGGTCCCAGTTATTATATTAAAGCGACTGCCTTCTGACCTTCGTAACCCTTTTTACAGGGATACCAGACCAATAGGAACATGATCAAGGTGTGTTAGTGGCCAGCACTGCTAGATTTTTTCAGCCTGCTTAAAGGCTTCTGTCATAGCCTAACGACTGTCATCTATCGATAATAGCTAACGGCTTAACGTGCCTTACGAAGAACGGAGGAGCTCAAGATATTGCTACTAATGGCGACCAATCCAAGCATGGCCTCGCTGTCGCTTGACGCGCGATATTGAACACGCGCGCCCCGCAACCTCAAGCTTCCATTTTTATGTATATTGTTGTCTTTATATAGTTTGAGGCTTTCTAGTATGGATCTATATGCATGTCCCGTTGTCCCCATCGACTATGTCCCCATTATGAGGACAACGGCACGTCGTCCAAAATGTTTATCTTTAGTCCCTTTCAAACGGGCAATGGGGACAATGGTAAGAAAGACTATTTACTTCCCGATGTCCCCATAATTAAATTATAATTTATAGCAAAATCTACTGTATGCGCCTTGAGATTTTATAGGGGTACATAATAGTGTTACTTTTATCCGGTAGTAGCTGCAGGAAATAAAACTTACTTGGCAAGCTAAAAATTTGAAGAGCCTTTATGTATATACAATCTGCATTCAAGGGAAAGCGTACTGGATTTATTGAATTCCCTTAAATAGGGAGATGACCGATGGGGCAACAAAAAAAAAGAGACCCTCAAGTAGCCTCACAAATTGGTGTCAGATTTTTCAAGCTGCCTAAAGGCATCTGCTGCTTTACCAGCCAGCTAATTTATCCCGTCTGCTATTTAGCGATGGCAGTCGAGACAAATGGCTTTACGTTCCTACCAAAGCTAATGATAACATGCCACTAGTTGCGCACACTCTGGGTTACTTAACAGGCAATAACGTTATTAAGGAAGCAGGCACGCGTACTACCGATTGATCAAACTCCTCTAATTTTTTCATACTATTATGAAGGCAAACTGTTAACTGATGAAATGCAGTTACCGCAAACTATGAGACACCTACAACACTGCGACGAGAGCGCATTGTTGGCCGAGAATGAACAACCATGAAGGCCACCATGCTACTTAGATAACAAGTTAAGTCTGTCTGACCGGACATCCTAATTCTTGCTAAGAATTATCATAAAATTAATGGACCAATAATGGATAAACTCACTGTTGTATTTAATTTACTCATAATTTGTTTCAGACTGATAAATGGTCAAATATAGCACCAATGAAAGAAGCGCGTTGCGAGTTTGGCCTGACTGGTTGGAATGGCAATTTATACGCTTTTGGAGGTTGGGTCGGCTCCGATATGGGAGCGTCGGTTGAAGTGTACGACCCGGTCACAGACGAATGGACATTAACAGGCCGCATGCCAGAACCGAGATTCGGCATGGGTGTCGTTCATTTTGAAGGTAGGAAGGTTATACAAGCAGTTTAGAAACGTTTTAAAAATGCTGTTCCCGAATTAAATTTACGCTCGCGAAGCCGCGGGCAAAAGCACTTTACATGGGGTGAAGTTTCTCTAATTTATATACTAATGTAAATAAATAAAATTATCTTATCAATCAATACATATCTATATATATAAAAATGAAATCCGTTTTCCGTTGTCACGACATAGCATGAAAACGGCTTGACCGATTTGGCTGATTTTTTTTTGTAGTTTTCTAATACTCTGTACAAGGTTCTTACGGAAAAAAATATTAAGAAAATGAAATTTATGCTAAGGCGGTACGAAGTTCGCCGGGTCAGCTAGTAACCAATAAATTTATGGATTTCAAACCAATATTTTTTTAAATATTATTTCATACTGATATTTAACTTAAGTTTTATGCAAGTTTTACAACACAAAAGCATCTTTTTGTATATTATATATTTACATATATAATTATAAATGCGAAAGGGAGTTTGTTTATTTATTTGTTTGTTCGTTACGGTTTCACGCCCTATTATACAAATTTTGCATACACAAAGTTGAAGTATTGGAAAGAATATAGGGTACCTTTTATCCCGGGAAAAAGCACTATTCCCGAGGTAAATCCAAGCGGATGAAGCAGCGGGCGATAGCATTGCATAATGCGGAAAAAGCACTTAAATATAAATTTGAATTGTAGGGCTCATATACGTAGTTGGCGGTTGCACTCACACATGGAGGCATACCCGCGACTTGCTGTGTTACCATCCCGCGTCGCGCAAATGGCAAACCCTCACATCCATGCGGCACCCGCGCAGCCAGGCCGCCGCCGTGGTGCTGGGGAACTACCTGTACGTGATCGGCGGCAACGCGCCGCGGCGGACGGTGCTGGCCTCGGTCGAGAGATATAGTTTCGATGACGTAAGTTACCTCCTTCAACTTGAACTCAAATCCCAACTAATATTAAAAATGCGAAAGTGAGCTTTCACGCCCTATCTACTAAACCAATATTCCAGGAATTTCGCATACACATAGTTAGTTGTATTGAGAAATTCAAAAATTTAAAATAAAAACAACGCGAATGCTGGCTTGTTGTTGACGCCATTTTAAAATTTGATACGATGTTGTCTCGTCTCAAGAGGATTTCAGAGGAAGTAAAGTACCATACAAGTCTCGGCCGAAATTTCGCCTCGTCCTTTTAAAAATACGAGGACTTGGTAAGGCTTTAGATGCGCTTCGGCCTTGCAATATAACTCGGCCGTAAAATGGCTTCATTTCTGGCCTCGACAGTAACGTACTATTAACATTCTAACGATCTTTGTGGGAATAGAATAGTTTTATTATTAAACAATTTTTTTTATTTAATTAGTTATTCTTATTATGTAGTTGTCAAAATATTGAAAACGACAATACAAAATGTTCCTAACTGTGTGAAACATTTATTGGTTGTCAAATATTAAAAGGTGCGGGTCAGGCGAAACGGAGTTCGCCAGATCAGCTAGTATGTTTATTAGATTTCAAACCAACACGTTAGGGATGACTTAGGAATTTTATTTCCTCTCACTGTAATAATGACGCTTTGATGGACGCACTTGGCCTTATTCAGCTCGTCTATGTAATTTATCTGTGTGATTTACCTGTTGTGAAGGTCTATTAGCCAATTGTGTCGGTTTACCGTTTGAGCTCGCATTTAGTTTGTTGTCAAGACAATTTATATTTGGTTATATTCTATCTGGATCCCGGTACGTTTGGCACTCTCAAGCAATTCTTTTTACACGCAAAGTACCGGGTTTAAACCACGGAGCAGGCTGGTATGAGCTGAACTTAATGATGATGATTCTGATTGTATAGGATTCATGGGAGGAGGTGGCGAGTTTGAATGAGGCTCGAGCGGGCTGCGCAGCGGGCGCGGCGGAAGGCGTGCTAGTGGTGGCGGGCGGCGACAGCGAGAGCGGCGGCGAGCGTGCCTTCTACCGCGCGCGCACCTCGCTGGCCAGCGTCGAGCTGTACCAGCCGCGAGACCGCGCGTGGCAGCCCGGCCCGCCGCTGCCGCACTCGCGCGCCGAGGCCGGCGCCGCGCTGCTCTGACGCTCCCCGCCCCTCGCTGGCCAGCGTCGAGCTGTACCAGCCGCGAGACCGCGCGTGGCAGCCCGGCCCGCCGCTGCCGCACTCGCGCGCCGAGGCCGGCGCCGCGCTGCTCTGACGCTCCCCGCCCCTCGCTGGCCAGCGTCGAGCTGTACCAGCCGCGAGACCGCGCGTGGCAGCCCGGCCCGCCGCTGCCGCACTCGCGCGCCGAGGCCGGCGCCGCGCTGCTCTGACGCTCCCCGCCCCTCGCTGGCCAGCGTCGAGCTGTACCAGCCGCGAGACCGCGCGTGGCAGCCGAACTCTCTTCTCCATTCACTCGTCTCTGATATAGTAATTATCATGTGTTATATTTTATACACTAAAAAAAACTGTTCTGATCCGAAAGAGACATACAATATAAAGGTTGGGTTCTATTTATGTAATTTATTTCGTATTTATAAATGATTGAAGAAAATAAAACTGATATTTATTTACGAAATTTATACATGATCAGGTACCAGCGTACAAAGCCTGATATTGTCATTGATTTAGATTTGCCCGCGATAATGACCAGGAAATTTCATAGAAAATAAATTTAACAACCATGCCTCATATTTTTCAAATTTTTAACAAATGGTTTTTAGGAGATCTATAAGTACTATATATATTCATTTTGGATCAGACAGATATTTTTTACACATTGTGTACCTACTGTAACCATGTGGACCGACTGCTAACAAATTAATTTATTTACATGCTGCCAAAATACTTTATATTGAAGTAGCGTTTCGGCAACGCAATACTTGCCTCTGTCTTGTTAACATTTTAGCTAAACAGGGAGAAGACTAGATCCGCTGTTAGATAAGTATATGACCAAGTGCGAAATCATAAACTTATTCAAGATCTACACTCTGCCTTCAGATAAAGTGTTTCCTTGAAACACGACAGAAATGTTCATATATCAATTAATACATAAACGGTATGTCGCTTATATTAAGAATGTATTTAGTTGTATCTTATTCTTAAGATAAAAAATATAAATAAATTTATCAGTATGATATGAATGAATAGTGGTACAAATAACTATTGCTATAAGTTAAATGCAAGTGTAAACAATTGTTGAGACTATGGTAACATGGTACCTACCTGTAGCCCGTGATTTCGTGCGCGTGGGCTTCGCTCCCGTTCCCGAAATTCCCGTGGGAATTTCCCGGGAATCCCTGTTTTCTTTTATACAAAATTTGTCATGACAATAACCAACATAAAAAAAGACATCCAATTTGGTGCATTCGTTCGAAATTGCTATATACTCGTACCAGTCCTATTTGCAGGCAAACATGTATAATATAACAAATAAAAATATTTATCTAATTGTCATGTGTATTTTTTTTATGAATAATTTACATTTTAAAAGACTATGGGTCGGCAAATGTATAATTAGTAGTTTGAATACAGACGGTATCGTCATTTCCATCAAATGTAGTTTAGGTCTAATTGTAATCTTTGTACATTTGAAGAGAATTAAATATGGTTTAACATTGTCAAATGTAAACCAAAGTTATCAAAGCGATACTTCAGATGCCTGTGACAGTGTATGAACGTTAAAAATGATGTATGAAGTACCAAGGTCAAACCATTTTTGGAATTATGTGGATTCGATAATATGGCGTATAATAATAACAATGATATTGAAAAATTGTCTTTTAAATACTAATACGCTGCATGCAGCCAATAAAGAATTACTAGACACAGGGATTACGTAAACATTTGTGTGGCTACCGACTATTATTACCGCCAGCAGCTTTAACTATGAACTTAATTGTAACATAGACAACATTTAATTTTACTGGGTGATATTATGTAGTATGAAATAAATAGCTTTTAAGTGTATGTATTGCAATGATGAAATTAAATACAACAAATATTTTTTACAATCTAACATTAATTTATTTATCACAATGTTAACCTATAAGTGAGATTATAAACAGAACGCTGGAAATTTGGCATTGGAAATACGAGTCATATCCTCTGCTAAATAAATCCGTCCTACTATGCCTTCGAAAAGAGAGGCCGGTCTATCCGGGCGGTGTAACTCGGTCCCAGGTCTTTCCAAAGCGCACCATTCCATGAAACAGCAAGCACGATATAAATGCATTGGATTCTGTAAACGGTAAATTATATTTTAACAAATTACAAACGGAATATGCTTAAGAGAAAAATGAGTCCAATTTGATGACACCGTAGCATATGTTATGAATTTCAACTTGACACGTTCATGCGCTCCTCAGGAAAATAAGTTTGACAGATATCAATCACCATCTCAGCGTTTTCCCGATTGAATTCCTAAACTTTATATAACTCCGGTTCGGTATTACGTGACACATCAAATAATCATGATGATGATGATTAAAACGCAAACGATTAAATGAAGATCTACGAGTAATTCATGATAGTGGGTCGTATGTTTGTATTGTAAAGTTTGTGTTTACATCATCATAAACAAAAGAGATTAAATACTTAGATTAAAACATAAAATAAATATAAAGATTGTCATTATTTTTATGACCAGCCGCCAATCTAACGTTAACTCGTTAACGTTATTGGGAATGCTATTACTGATTTGTTCCTTCATCGCTTTTTACGATATCTACTGAAAGAAGACCACCCTACGGTTATGATAAAAAGGGACGCCGCAAGATAGAAAGAAATGCAAATATAAATCGCATGTGAACTGGATTAGACCGGTATTTCGTGGCATAGTCGTTTTTTTATTTGAATGACTGCGGAAGGTGACTTCTGTACGTTAGTACTCCTTTAAGATAATTACCTGAGTAGCTTGGTATAATTGTATAAATGCGTAAGCATTTCCAGAAACTCCATGACATAAACTGTATCCTTTTGAGCAAAGCCCCCTCTGCCATATGATGTCACCACATTGCAAAGCAACTTTTAAATATTTGTCATCTTCAAAAATCTGTAAAAAATGAATTACATAAGATAATAACACTCAGTGTTGTAGGCGTAGTGCGCCGTATGATCCAAGAGACCCACAACCAGCTTTGGTTTTTAAGCGTAACTATTCTCGAATTAGAGAGAAGCTGACACCCATATTTTTAAAAGTTGCCTCAAACTCCACTCATCCTCACTCGACCTCAATGGTATTCATAGTTGACACTAGCTTCCTCACCTTAAGGAAATTACTCAATGGAGGTGAGGAACGAGTAATTTCCTTAACTTGAGTAAGCTAGTGTCAACTATGAATACCATTGAGGTCGAGTGAGGATGAGTGGAGTTTGAGGAAACGTTTAAGAATATGGGTGTGAGTCTCGGAGTGTCAATATAGATTTTGTGTTTTGACCTAAGGATCGTAATGGAGAATTTCAGGCGAAATAAGACTTCATTTCTTATCTTTAGATTTAGACTGCATCTTGGTCGATAATGCGGGATCTTGGGGCACAGAGGTCCAAAGGGGTACCAGCAATTTTTTTATTAACTGGTATGATAAACTTCGTTACATATAAATGCAAGTTGCGGACTTAAAGCCGTAGGCTTTTTCTTCCCGTCAACCAAGCACAGGTCAGGTGCAGTGATATTTTGGGGAAAAATAAGATACATAAAAAAAAGACATTCACAAGCTTCTATTGTATTGTAAGCATAGATCCGAGCGTAGCGTAACGAGCCCAAACGGGGTTGTTTCGTTTTATTGCAGAGTTCTCCAGCGTCAGATTAGCACCATGTCATCATAATATTGCATTGACACTACGCGATATACATATGCATGTAATAATTCATTCAGCTTAATTGAAAGCCAGGTGTGGTAACCCCCACACCAATCGGACCAGCTAAAACTAATACAAGTTTATAAATAATGTTTAAAAAAAAACTACTTCCGTTTGTTTACTAGGGCCAACTTGAAATTCCTCAAATTGGAAATACTCAGATGCCAAGGTGTGCAGGGTTGATTGACCCAGTACCTACTCCTACAAATAATAACAAAGCCGTGCCCCATATTTTAAGGTGATACCTAGGTGAATTTCATTTTATCCCAAAAAAAAAAATTCTTATGCTATTCGTTTACCCTATACCCTTGTAAATACATACAAACAACAAATTACCTGTATTTCGTAAAATAAATCTATACTAATATTATAAAGAGGAAAGATTTGCATTTTTGTGTGTATGTTTGTAATGAATAAACAAAAACTACTGTGCCGATTTCAAAAATTCTTTTATCATTTGAAAGCTATATTCACTGAGTGGCATAGGCTATGTATGTTGCTACACCCGACAGGCTTCAATTGTACCTACTTAAAAAGGCAGTGATTTTTGTATATGTATACCTATAGTTATAACTGTTAATGTACAATATGAAATGCAACAAATAAATTGAAATTGAAATGTACCCGGGCGGGGTGGACTGCAAGTAAAATTATTAAAAGGTTTGATGAGGAATATTTAGTAAACTTGTATTTACTTTTTCTTTACTGTTTACTTAAAGATCTGATCAATCTAGAAGCGGCTAGATCAAGTCTAGATGTGACTATATGTGTATTTGAATGATTTTGCGGATCGATTTTTCCGTATGTTAGTATTATTATCTATTATGTGCCTACAGCGCGGAATAAAGTCTGTTATTATTATTATAACTGATGACTGTGACTACAAGATAGGCAATTTCTCTTTGTATAAAAATTAGGTAGGTAAAAGTTGAATCAGACATTTAATTTTTTGAGCCTGATCAGGAAGAGAAAAATCACTAACAAGTCAATATACCTGGTAGGCCAAAAGGCACAATGGAACAAAGCCAGGTGCACCGTGACACCACTGGACCAGCCTGTCACGTGCTCCAATTCCTAATGAAGATGGAAAATTACCACTTGGGAAACGTTGTGTCAAAAGCCAGTCAATAGCTGGCTTGATAAACGATTTCTTTTCGACATTACTTGTGTATGGTTGCGCCTGTAAGTAATTAATAAAAAAAACATTATTAATAGTTGTTACACAGTTAATGCTAGTCCTAATATAAATAATCCCATCCCACTGTATATTTTTCTTACTATAGTTATAGTTAGTCAACATAGGGCAGCTTGTGGCGATCTGTTGGTACAAAGTAACATCAAGGACCTGAGTTCCCTGAGGCCCCAAGTCGCGTCCAACTTTTCTTATTACGAATACCTCTAGCTTGCATTAGACGAGTTCTACATTCTACGAGTAACGAACTACTCTACCCGGAGTGGACTCGCTAATGGTATAATAATGACGGGAGACCCTCTTGATTGTAAAACTAAACCAAATTACGATGATGCCTCTTTGTTTCCAAGAGTTTCTAATTTAGGGAGATGCCACAAATAATCAGTAATTATCTTTATGACAGAGATGTCTAAATCCAACCCAGCTTCATCTTAAATTTTTCATTCATTAGTAACTAGCTGACCCGGCAGACGTTGTCCTGCCCTTTTTTCTACCTCTACCCTACCCAACACCTACCCTACACCTACCCCACACCTACCCTACACCTGCCGCACACCTACCGTACCCTACACCTACCGTACAGTACACCTACCCTACCTTACTACCCTACACCTACCTTACACCCTAGTTACAGCCTACTGACATTTTGTATGGGAAAATGTTTTCTTTTATTTTTATTTTTTTCATCTTTTTCCATTGTTTTTAAGATGTATTCTGCTATTCGGGGCGGAGACAAATCCACGAATCAATAACCATGAAAATTGGATCAGCAGATCTTGAGTTATAAGTGTTGTAACAAACCCGTCTTTGTTTTATATATGTAGATTTCCAAATTAACAGTTACTCTTCCTGCAGTGACCCATTTATGGGTATATATATATTTATTACTTTTCTTAGCCGAAAAAGGATTTTGGCGCATAAAATCAACTTCTTAAAAATGCTTTTATATAATAAATCTCAAAAGTCTGGGTAAAGTAAAGACATATTATTAAAATACATATTGAATATAATATGAAAAATTGGTACCTGCAAAAGCATATACAATATTCCAGCCATTCCATGTGCCGCGCCGAAATAAATTTTATCATGCCATTCCCATAACAGTGGAGTGTCAAATTTCATTTGAGCAGAAAATTGTTTTCCTGATTTAATTATAGAAGATATAACCTGAAACATACAATATAAGTTTTCTTTCACTTAAAAAATATTGCGGGTGAAGGTTATTAATGCACCTACACATTTATTGTTTTTTAGGTTCATTCTGCCTCATGGAGGATATATAGAGTGGAGTTGCTCTATTGCTCTTTTCCTTAGAAACAGTGTCCCCGAGTCGAGGGGCCGAAGGGTGATTTGTATTACAATTATCGCCATCTAGCGATGAGTGGATAAGTTAAAAAAATAAGCCAATCATGCTTTCTGACGCCATCTAGCGTGGACTATTCAAAGCAACTTTAATCTATTTGATGAAGTTGAGGAATGTTCTATACTGATTACTGATGGCGAGTATCTGGAAATAATCAAAGGCTGCTATGATGAACCCAGTGTTCCTTGGGTTAATTCACCTCGTCTATGTAATTTCTCTGTCCACGCAATGGCGATTAGTCCACCGACCCCCTCAACGCGAGGACACTGTGTTTCTAAGGAAAAGAACAATAGGCCAACTCCACTCTTTGTATCCTTCGTGGTTGGAAATAAACGCGAAAACGACACAACTCAGTCGCTCAGTGTGTAACGATCTGTTGTCAAAAAAACAGTGAACAGTAGACCCCGCGACCCTCCTCCGTTTAACCGCCTTTCCCCTTTTTTTTCATAACTATATATTTGCCATTCTTTAATTTTTCCTGATCTGTTATTTTATAGTATCTATATTCTATATTAATATTATAAAGCTGAAGAGTTTGTTTGTTTGTTTGTTTGAACGCTTATAACTTGGGAACTAATGGTCGGATTTGAAAAATTCTTTCTGCATATGATAGCTTGATTCTTGGGGAAGGTTATAGGCTATAGTACATTCACACCAAGGGCGAGTGAAACCGCAGGGAACAGCTAGTTAACTATAAAATAACAGATCAGGAACCAATAAAACGTAACCATAGCGCGTTTTAGTAGTAGTGCGGCCAGTGACATAAGCAATATAACGCTATAGCAAACTTTCACCATTTTACCCCAATCAAAGAAGGCCGACAAAAAAAATAAACAAGGAATACGTGTGCCAACCACCTAGTTTTCGTTACAGAAAACTTCCCCTTTTTGTCTCCATTTTACCAGCCCTAGGTGGTTATTAAAATGAAACGGATCCACTAGCCATCCTAGCTGCTAGGGTATCAGATTTTGGGGATAAACTCAATATCACATTACCTTTTCGAAGTGAGATGCCGGTATGATATCTTTTCCAGTGATGTGCTTATTAACAAAAAGTAATGCATACAGATACCCAGCTTTCCCATACAAAAGTTCGTCAGGTGAATCCTCCATCAATGATATTAATGACAAAAGCCTGAAAGATATAAAAATGAATATTCAATCTATAATTAAATTACATATAGGTACTTACTACTAATATTTGACTTTTACTTGACTTATATCAATTTTAGATGCAACAAATGTTCATTTCTTACAGTATTTGACCCACGAAACCTACCTATTTTTGAAAAAGTTAAATAAAAACGCACAAGCAACAGCTGCGTGTCATGGAGAAGAAAATGCCGCACTAGCTGGTGGTGTTGTAGCGTCGATTATTATGGGATATAATTTTTCGCATAATCTATACATATGTTATAATAGATTACTCATTGTAAAAATAAAAATTAAGTTAAAAAACTATAACCCGACTACGTGGTGTCTAAAAAGGATGAAACAAGGTCGACAATCGACGATTTTGAAGCTAATTTTCTTTTTTTAATAATTAGAATTAATTGCCGTAAGGAAAAATTTCAATCTGCTACTAAAATAAAATCAGCGCCATCTATTGATATTTTCTGTAACTAAATTATACGCCCACACACTTTCTATGTGTTATTTTATTAAAATTTAATAGAGACTGCAGTGTGTTTTTGTCTTTATTGATATCGATAAAACAAAGTAGAAATTCTAGCTTTATCTAAATTAAATACGTTTATGTAAACCGCATTCAACTCTGTTTAATTTAAGCAGAGCTTGTAGTAAACTTCAATTGACCATAACTTCTATTTCCCTTAACCGATTTTGATGAAACAAAGTTTTGACAACGCTCCTAATTATATGTAATCCACCTGTGAAAACCGCGTTCAAATCTGCCGAGTAGTTTTGAAATTATAACGTACCAGACAGACAGAAAGACAGACAGGCACACAAAAATTGCAAAAATTTTTTTTTTGTTTTCTGTTACTCTTCTTTAATTGCCCCGTAGATGTATTTTAGAAAAATATTTAATGTACAGACACACGATTTATACTGTCTTATTTTATGTATAGATAGATAGATAAGTAAAAAATACTTATATATTAACGGACTTAACGCTAAGAGCGTTCTCTAAGTAAGAAAATAAATTCTAGAAAACAAATAAAAAACGAAAACAGAAAATTATTGTTTGTGGCAGGATTCGATCCAGCTACTTTCTAGAAACATTTCCTTACTTAAATATTTTAAAAAATATACTTCTACGAAACTAATACAAAACAAAAACGAGTAAAAGAAGAGGTCATGTCTAGCAGGATTCGAACCCTCTACTTAAAAAAATTATCCGCGACCTTTACCGATAGGCCAACATGCGTTGCTTGTTACTGGCGAAATTTCAAATGGGTTTTGTCTATAGGTACGCAAATTTACCCCTTTTTTGGACTGTAAGGGTTGAAACTGTGAACAACCCTTTCTTATGTGGGAATTACATAGTATAATGGAGACACTAACCAAATTTCACGTTTGTAGCTTTTATAGTTTTGGTTTTGTGATGATAAATTAGTTTACCTCCCCCTTTTTACCCCTTTAGAGGTTGAATTTCAAAAAACGCTGAAACACGCCATTGATTATTTTTGTTGAAAAGCATTCTTGCCAAGTTTCAAAAAAATCGGTGAAGATTTTAATTTTTTTTTCATACAAACTGCCCTCGATTTTAACCTCCTTAGGGGTCTAATTTTGAAAAATAGTTTCTTATCTGAGCACTACGTATTAACAATAAACTGCGGTCCAAATTTCAAGTTTATAGCTTTTATGGTTTAGGCTGGGCGTTGATTTATCATTTACCCTTGTTCTTTTATATATATACATAGATAGATAGAAGATTATAGGAATAATTGTAAAAATCCCACTATTTAGTTCTTTTAAAATAGTTCAATAGAACAAGTGAGATTAAAAACTCCACTTGTTCTATTAATTTAAATCACAGTAGTGAGAAAAAAACAAAACCATTAATTCTATCATAGAATGTTCAATTGAACAGGTGGGAATAAACCGCGTACATCACTCAGAAGAATGCAAGGAATCTTACAACAACAACAACAACTTTATGTCTGTAGTTTAATGTTAACATACCGATTAGCCAAAACTCTATAATCTGGATAATTTTCAGGACGCCTGGTTCCTAACTTATACGAAATCACAGTTGCCAAAGCTAGAGGACCAGCATCTCCACACAGAAAACTTATTCTATGTCCCTTCAAATTGTTTATGTCTATGTAATTCAAAGCAGTCTGTAAAATATAAACAAATAAAGAATTAAAATATTAATAAGTAAGGATAACTGAAATAAGTGGAAAATAATTCTCAAAAAAAATGGTTTCGAGTTGATTTATACAGTGGTTCTGACACAGAATACTAGTACTAAGGTTCTGAGTAAATATTTTTTTTTCCAAAAAACAAAAACCGACTTCCATTTGTTTACTGGGGCCAACTTGAACTTCAACACAATAAATTAGAAAAACTCAAGACACCTAGATGTGCAGGGTTAATTGACTACAAATTAACAATAACAGTGGCTGTGCCCCATATTTAAAATAATGATACCAAGGCATACAGGGTCGATTGACCACTTTGACACCATAGTGTGCAGGGTCAACTGCGCTTGTTACCAACACCATAAAAAACAATCCCAAAGGAAATATAAAATGTAAATCATTGCAGCGGCCGTGTTTCAAAAAACTATCACCGAGGCTAGGTTAGGTTAGGCTTATGTTATGTATTGGGGTGCTAAGTGCAGGAAACCTCCTCGAGTGCCCAGTCACTTGAAAACTTTGCGTTCTCGCTTGATCCAAACGGATCCGGTGAGAGAGCGGGTTGACAAGTGAATTGGGACGGTGCACCCTGGGCGGCAGTTAATAACTCCCTGATATTCGGGGTCTTATTGACTGTCGGCCAATGTCCTGCTAACTGTGGGGCACTCCCCCCATCTTTTAGTAGATGGTGAGCGGATGCCCCACCCCGAGGTGGGGGCCTCCTTCTGTGGAATAATTATTTCACAGAGGGAGGCCATCGTTAGGGAGCGCTGGGCTTTTGCCCAGCGCACTGGTTGGGGCCGAAAGGCCAGGCTGGAGGGCGTCGTGGTAGAATGCTAACGCGACCCCATGGCGCCCTCAACGGCCAAGTGCGGAAACGCCGGAGGGGTTTTAGTGGGTAGTCTGGGCTGACTAGCAGCTCAGGAGTCCCACACTTTGTGCGTAAAAGCATTTCCCCTCCGTTAACAAAAAAAAAAAAAAAAAAAAAAAGGCTTATGTTATGTATGCGGTTTTAGATAATGGAACATTTCATTCACCTTTAATAATTCATGATTGTTTTCGTTCTTTCCCATTGAACAACATGACAAATAAAACAAAGCCATTCCTGCTGAGCCAGTGTAAATAGTACCATCATAAAAAATATTGCTTTTCATATCTGTTGTCACCAAGTTTAATTTTGATTGTTTATATTTCTGCAGCTTTCCTTGAAATTCATCAGATATCTGAAAAATGTACATACGGGTGAATTGAGAAATCTTCTCCTTTTTTTTAAGTCGGTTAAAAATAAAAGAAATACAATTGTCAAAAATGTCAAATGCCTGAAAAATCTGCCAGTGTTGTGGTAGGGGAGCCCACGATGCTAATTCTGGATTTACTCGAGCGTCATAGAAACCCATTGGATTGCGAAATTTAGATGATAAAAAGAAAAAAATGTTATATAATGTATACCTTTTCTTCGGTGCGGGGAGCGGCTACAGATTTTCAAAAATGTAAAAAAAAATGTTGCATGGACATACTCGAGCGCATCAGATATTGGTAACATCCATGTCCTACGTATTTTCAATAATGAATGTATGTTAATCTGACTGTTTGCATGATGGGGGTAGTCGTACGGAAGGGTTGAAAATAAAAAAAAATAAAAAAATAATCGAGCGCGTCAGATTTTTTAAGAGGATGTTAAGTGAACCTAAAAAAAAGCTCTCATTCAATAATCTGACGATTTGGATGTGACGCAAACTTGCGGCCATCTTTAGGATTGTAAAAAAATTTGCCATTTTGAAATACTCTAGCGCGTCAGATTAAGATATATATGATTCATCTCTATGCCCTAGACGTGCTGTCTCATAATCTGATGATTACCTGGAGGGATTTGTTTAATCTGATAATTAAAAAAATATATATTTTTTAAATCATTGAACTTAATTAATTAAAAAGCTCAGGAAATAAAAAAGCGTATGGCTTTTTAAGAAGCATATTTGTATTTATAAGGAAATGATTACAAAAATTAAACTTTTAAGTATTTTTTTTAATTATCTTCCACTTCGTCGGTAGAATCATCTTCCTCCTCTGGTTCGATTTAATCCTCAGATTGGAAATACGTTGTAAACAATATCATGCCACGAACGAGTCTGTGTGATCAGCTGTCATGGGCGTCATGGCAACAGAAACCAGAGTGGGGACAAAGTGAGAGAGTAATAGATATAGAAAGAGTGAGAGAAGAATAGAAAAGCGGAGAGGGCGCTATAGGAATCACGCAGCTGCCAGCATTAAACTTTATCGATGAATTTTCATTACTTCGGCTCGTGGAAAACGTCAGATTATATATTTTTCGTAATCCTTGAATGATTTCCTTCAAAATGAAAAAAAATGTAGCCGCGCTGGAGAATGTCGAGATGACGTTTTTTTTTACAAGTTTTTAGCCCTCCCCTTTTTTTATGTCACTCTCAAATTGTCAGATTAGTAGAATTCACACGTTTTAGCATGTAATTAACTAACCCTACCTTAATCTGACGCGCCCGAGAATTTCAGAAGATTAATTTTTTTTACTAATCGGATCCTTTATCTTTAACGGGCGGCCATATATATGGAGCTAATATTTGGTAGAAGTACTTAACCGGGTACAAGGTATCCCCCTGTATATAATTCTGCCGCGCTCGAGTAAATCCCGAAATCCCCGCTTGGGCTCCCCTGCTATTGGCATCTAACAGTCTAACACACACAGATCTTGTTCCTAATGGACTGGTTTCCCTATAAAAAGGGATAATCCCCTGCCGTGAAAGCGTAGCAGACAGACAGACCGACCTTAACCAACCACAGACTTAGATTAAGGTGATACCGCGGTGAACACTAGCGCCACCGTCATTTAAAAATCATTACTCACTGAAAACACAAGTTGTCAAAAATCCCTCTGCTGTAATTATGGTTCTGGGTCTAAAGTTAATTTTATTCATATTCAATTATTAAATTATAGTTCCATATAGTTACAAATTGCAAAACTGCTAAAAGTGGCCGTTTTAAGCAATAATGCAATATGTAACTATAGGGAATTATAATTTAATAATTTAATATGTTTAAAATTAACTTCAGATCCAGAACCTTAATTACAGCAGAGGGAATTTTGATAACTTGTGACTGAAAACAGTGAGTAATGATTTTTAAATGACGGTGGCGCTAGTGTTCACCGCGGTATCAACTTAAACAAGAAACAACATTTTTATTAGATAGTATGATAACTTCTCTACAGCATATCTGTTTAAAGAGAAAGCTGTTTTGGTGTGGCTCAGAATAAGGAAAGATGGTGTAGACTAAGGGAGGCTATGCCCAGCAGTAGTTTGTAGACAGCAAGATGATAATGATGAAAGCAAAACAAAAATTAATTAAATATCAGAGGAATGAGAATGACAGAATAAAGAAAATCATAACTTTCAAAACTTTTCTTTAGCAACAGTGGATTGTATGAAAAACTAAAAAAAATACTAATTTATGCTAATCAAGGAAAAAAAGAAAGCATTAGTCGGGTCATTATACATTCAAAGGTGCATAAAGTCCTGCTGAAAAAAGCTGAAAATCAGTAAAATTGATAATCATAATTATTAGAGATGCGCCGAATAGTGATTTTACAGAATAACCAAATGCTATTTGGTTTAACCTTTATTGAACCGAATATTCAGCTAATCACTTGGATACCAGTATCCTATAAGGATATTTTTTTATTTTTATGTAACTGGTTACAAAACTTTGGTTACATACGCGGCCACAGGGATCTAATCATACAATCATTCATTTATTATAATTAACAATTAAATGATGATTTAAGGTTTAAAAATATATGTTGATTGGAACTTTATGTCAACTTGATTAAGTTTTTAAAAGAAATGTGGATATGGCTGAGATTTAAAAATAATGTTAATTTTAATTTTAGAGACAAATGTTGATTTAAAGCTTCAAAATAAATATAGTTTTGAGGTTTGACTATTTTAAGGTTTAGCATAAATGTTAGCTATAAGAAATAAATATGTTTTCTTTCACTTTTGATACAACAAAATTGTTGCAAATGAAGCTGTCTTTTATTTTACATCATGTCATGTGGCCAAGAAACAGAATTATTTAGTTAAGGACCAGATATATTCAGCAACAAAGCCAAATAACTCGGCCGAATACTAATAGTGGAAAAGATGCCGAATACGCCAAATACCGAATACCAAATGATTATTCGGCACATCTCTAATAATTATAAATAAAAATTTAAAGTTCCACATCATTCCCGTGTATGGGATATACAAGAGTTTTTTAAAGTTTTACAGGCATTCATACATAGGGTTTTTGTAGTTTCACTCTGCCCAGCCTACGAAAATAACCTATTCTAGCAGTCAGTAATGGAAATTACTGGACAATTTTGTTAGGTTGATACCAATCATTGTTGTTTAAAAAAATTGATGCACATTTCAAAAATTTTAAAAGGGAACAATGGGAGCTGTGGCATATTGTTGGTGTCATAGTAAAATAGTTTTTTGTGGCATTCAAACATAGCTTATTTTGGCCAGTTTTATTTGAATGTTCTTCAACTTCTTCATAACGTCAAGTCACAGGGTCAAGTCAGTAGTCAGTCATGTCTAGTCAAGTTAGTCAAGTCAGAGGGCTAAGTGAAGTAGTGGAAGAATTTCATTTAGCATTATGTTGGAGATTTTGGTGACAAGGATTAGTCACTGAAAACGACATTGTAACACTTCTCGAAACTCATGATTTTTCACGAACACTTAGTGAATAATAATCCACTGTTATTAAATACTCAAAAAAACATAAACATAACTTTTATGACACAATATTACTCGGCCGACCATTAATGGTACTGTCCAATGGTACAGATGGTCCGGCGGGCGTACAGTAATTTACTATATTAAAGCAATTTGAACAAATCATAGAATGATAGGTAATACCTCAATAAACTCGATTCACTACTCTTTAATGGTTTTTACAATTTAGTAATGGCACAATTTGTCATTTTTGTCTTTTTCACAACATGTCTCACCACCACCGGCGCCTATGAACGCAAACTAAAGTAGCGGCGCGTGAAGTTTTTACAAAATACATACATAGGTCATGGTTGGACAAACAGTTTGAGGTGTCTAGCCTAATCTTTGTAAATGGAGAAAATATAAACTTACCTCATCTTGAGATTCTGTAAGTATGTTTATAGCTGCTGCAGTGGAATAATCTTTGAAATGATTTTCAAATGATCCTTTAGATATCATCTTAGATATGTAGGTATTTTAATATTAAAACGAAGTCTTTTTCACATTATATTCTAGTTAAACTATGTAAGATCATCATGAAAACACCGCATAACTATTATTATCACAAATCAGAAAGAAAAATACTGTATTATGTTCTTTCTTTATTTTTGGTAGCACTACTGAGGCATTAGGAGCATAGGTAACAATTTAAACCCTGGCAAGGTAACAGACCTTCAATCTCGATAAATTAGAAAATAGTATGAACAAAAAGTAAATGGAGAATATTTAGAAAATAACACTAAACCATAAAATAGCGGATCAAAACAAAACAAAACAAAGAATTTTATTGTATTGTTCGCTTAGTTTCATTAGACAGTAACATTGACAGAAGAAAAATAGTCGGGTCGAGAACGTTTTTGAATCGCTATTAGGCACACATTACATGTTCATGGAAAACCATCAATCAAAGGGATGGTACTCGAAAGTTTAATTGAATCGACTGATTTCTAAACAAAAATCCTAAATTTTTCAGTTTAGTTTTGCATATTACCCACTTCTCATCACTATGGCACACATTACATGCTCATGCACGCATGATGGTTTTCCATCAATCAAAGGGATGGTACTCGAAAGGTGAATTGAATTGACTGATTTGAAACAAATCAATTTTATTTTTTTAATGTATGTCAAGAATTTTGCGATGAATTGTTTGAAATTAGTTGATTAAATTGTTCCATCGTAAATCATCACAAAATTCTTGATTTAAACTAAAAAATTTTGAATTTTTGGTTTGGCAATCAGTCGATTCAATTCACCTTTCGAGTACCATCCCTTTGATTGATGGTTTTCCATCATGCGCGCATGAGCGTCTAGGGTGCGCCTATACACATACGCTTCTTCACGAACACTGCGAATAATAATCCACCAATATTATGCACAAATACTTGTAAAAACATAAGTTTTGGAAATATAATACAGCGCGGACAATGTGACAGTTTTCTTTATATATCTTTCACACATGGTTATATTTGCCCTAAATAGGCAAATACAAAAATATGTGTGTGTGGTACCACCATTAATTTGTGGATTTTTTGGGCAGTGCAGTTGGGCATTGGGCAGTTGGGCATTGGGTACTAGGTAGGGTAGATAAGGCTACTTGGTAGGAAATCCTACCTATTTCTCAACCTTGTCCTGGTGTCATTAGTTTTGCATGAAAATTGCTGCTTTCTTCTTTTTATTTGTGTTAAAATTTGTAGAGATGCTCTAGCCGTCATGTACCAAGGAATGAAATGCGCGCATGCGTCTGACTATTTTCGGCCATATTGTTATGACGCATTCAAGATCATAGGTCTCCGCCAGTGACGAGTCTTCTCGCAGTTGACGTGGCTACTACGTACCATCCCGTTCGCCCACTCCGGACGCAGCATAGACGGTGACGAGGAATACGTAACTGGTGAGTGCTTGTATTGAAGACTAAACTTGTAACCTGTCACGGTCGTTTATTTGGGTCTAAAAATTATGAATGATCTTCACATTTACATCATGAGAATACTTACAACAGCCCTTGAATCCCTAAAAGTGTCAAAAATATGTTGCGTATTAATTAGACGCAATACTAGTATGCGATGATACCGTTTTAGAATTTTCCACTGCACAAGTGGTATTACCATCTAGTGATGAATTCCACTGAATGCAAGGAATACACAGAGAGTTGACCTTGAACATTTTAGGTGACCTAAGTGGGTATGGACGGAATGGTGGAGGAGAATGGCACCTCTGGTGGAGCAAGCGCCACAGATCCCCTGTCAGGCGCGGGCTCTTCGGCCGCTGCTGCTCCACACGTCGTCGCTGTCACCAGTATAGTGCAGCTCACACTGCCTACTCAGGCTCCATCTGCACAGGTAAATATTTGTTTTCATGTTCCATATGCATGCCATATATCTTTTTGCATGAAGTGCTCTGTTATGATTAGTTATGAGCTTATTCTTAATTATCATGTAATTTTTTTTAGTCAGTGTCTTGCTATTATGATTTTATTACAGTTATTGATACGAAAATATATAAGACCATCAATGTTGCAGGTTCAAAGTGTAATTCAACCAAATCAGCAGTCAGTTATTCAAACCGCTTCCAACATACAGTCTGTGCAATTGCCAAAAGGAAATGTTATTCTTGTAAGCAAACCCAACTCTGTCATACACACCACCCAAGGATCTTTACAAACATTGCAGGTGAGGAATTACATTTATAAGTAAAACTGATTTGATTTAGGCTTAACTTTTACATTAGTAATTTTGGAAGCAATTATTTCACAGACATCAGAAGAAATAATTATGTAGATTTATATTTAAAAAAAAGTGACATATCTTCTCATACTTAATTCAGATAAAACCAGAGCCAAATACAGTAATTGGAAGTCAAGGTCAATCATGCAGTGATGACAGTTGCAGTGATGATGAAAGTCCAAAGAGGAAATATAGAGAGATGTTGAGTCGACGTCCTTCATACAGAAAAATCTTAAATGATCTAGGAGGTGCAGAAATAGCAGGTGAGAAATTTGATATTTGGTTTTAACATGATTCTGCTCAGGAATGCTAAATGATTTTAAATGCTGATTCTGACAAATAAAAATTATCACTAGCAGTCCACCCCGGCTTCGTCCTTGTTACTTACATAGCCTTTGTCACTCAGGGTGAATGTAGCTTTCCAATGGTAAATGAATTTTTGAAATCGGCCCAGTGGTTTTTGAGTTTACTAATTACTAACATATACACAAAAATACAAATATTAGTATAGTAGATAGTAGAAGTATAGATTACAAACATTACTTTTACCTATAGCTTAGAAATAGGTATCATACTTGTACTTTTGTGGAGTTATGTATGGAAAACAATTTTGAGTACTAAATATATCCCATGGTATGTATGTACTGCAGCTTATTTTCTACAAAAATCCCCTCTCCTCATGGACTAACTCCATGTCAGGCTATCAAATCTGCTCAGAAGCTAAATGAGATCAGAAATAACTTGTTCAAACAAATAAGTATATATATATATTTTTTTAAACAAAGTACCTATAAGAAAACAAAATAAAAATAAATATCCATACTTCCATACTAATATTATAAATGCGAAAGTCTGTCTGTCTGTCTGTCACCTCTTCACGGCTAAACTGCTGGACCGATTGTGATGAAATTTGGTAGGGATGTAGTTAACAACCTGAGGTCAAACATAGGCTACTTTTGGGCGCGATATAACCGAGTCCCACGCGGGCGGAGCCGCGGGCAACAGCTAGTATATATATAAATACAAATTAGCTTCATAATATAATAGTAGATACACTCCTATAACCTTAACCTATACAATTAAATAAAATTCGCATTCACAAGTATCTGTAAAGATAAAATTAGAGCTTTTTATTGAATATATGTATATCATAGTTTAGACAATACTTATAATAAAAAAAACTATTATTTTTGCTTGATTGTTTGTTTTGGGTAATCTACTAAACGGTTATACCGACTTTGATGGGACTTTTACTGAGAGAAAGCTGACATTATAAGGCATAACTTAGGCTTCTATTTAGAAAAATAATAATAAGTTTGACTTGACTTGTTTGTATGCTATGCAATTTTAGACAAGTTGTTGAATTTCAAAACTGCATATGATTGTCTTGGTTCTTGGAATAGGTTTAATAGGCTTATAGTACATACACCACCAGGAGCAGGTAAAATCAGGAACAGCTAGTTTTACAATATAAAGTATTAAGGTTTCAACTATTTCATAAAATATATAGATTGTGTTTATCTTCTATATACATATAATAAAATAGTAAAAATATTTTGTCTGTACATTTAGTAATTTTGACTGAAATAGATAGAGGGACATTTAAAACGAGAAACCAAAATATATTTTTTCGAATTTTTAGTCTGTCTATTTCAATTTCAATTCATTTATTGCAATTAATATTGTACAATTACAGTTCTAACTATAAACAAAGTCATTGTCTTAAAATAGGTACAACATGTACCCTGTCGGGTATCGCAGTTTAAGAAAAAGGTTAAAGAATAGTATTATACTAATGCATATATTATCAATCTAATATACATAATAATTGAATATGATTGGTGAGATAACAGCTAATTCTTCAAATTATTGACCTATTTTAATTATAATATGAATGCTTTAATACAAATAGTGAAGTATCAAACTAAACTAAAATGCAGTTGAAAAGTATAAGATCATAATAATATTACAGAAAATCGCATGGGATCTAAACCAGGCTGTGAGAATGAAGTGTCGCTGTCATCCCCTTTGTCATTTGCCCCAGGTCAGTTAATGACACTACTTGTTTCTGTGTGCAACATGTGTCACTAACCTGTTATAAGTCATCACATCTGTGTCCTTACATCTCATTACCATCAACTAAGTCTTTCATGACAATTCTTGGGTTTATATTTACTTCTATTCCAATCATTCAGCAGATAGGAACATAAATTGAATAATCAAACTTTCCTAATTATTTTTCTAATTAGGACTTTTATGTTAGTCATGATTTTATTTAATTTAAAACATGCTTAAAACACAAACTTGACACAAAACTACATTTTGGTCTTTAATTGTTCCATATTTGTCCTTTTATTATTATTGTCACTTAAAAATACTTAATTGGCATTGAAAATAAAAAAAAAATTGTTGTATGAATATTTAACAAAGATTTATCTATTTATTTATTTAAGAACTTTATGTACAAATGGTGGACTTAATGTCATATGGCATTCTCTACCAGTCAACCATTGGACAAAGCAGAAAATGTGATTGTCGGCGATTAATAAATTACATATAAGTACATATTTTATAATACCGTACATATAAAAAAAACTTAAAATATGTTTACGGAATACATATATTTACAAAAATAGTAGTTATAATGTAATGATGTTATAATGTGAAGATGACGTCATTTTGTGGCGAACTTGATTTGAAATCCAATCCAATGACGTAAGACAGCGTTAGCAGCGGCGATGACGTCATGCTGTAATTTTTTTGTGATAAAGTTGACTTGTGCCATATGAACAGCATGTTTTTTTTTTCATATAAATTGTACACTGCTACTATAATAAACTACAAATTGTATAAAAAATTTAAATCTGCATTATAATATTGTTATGGCAACCACTCATTGGTATCTGAACTAAATAATCCCGGCAGTTTTGTACCTAATCCAGCCAAAGTTCTGTTAAAAATGCAAATGAAAATGCAATTTTTTAATTAATCAAGAGGGATTTTGCTCTTTAAAGGATTGACGGCTTTCTTGCTCGCACATTTGAACATTTCTAGAGATATTTAATGATTGATATTGTTTTTGGTAAATGCAACTACAACATTTTCAATAAAATAACGTTATGGATGTGTCACGTTTATTTATTTTGTTTCATTCTAAGCCTACACACAGACAATTACTCAATAAAAACATTTTTTTTTAATTTATTTTACAATACATAAACATTAGTACAAAAAGTTACATATAAAAGACTGTTTAAACCACACAGGTTTGTCTACAGCGCAGATACATTAATTAATTGCGAGTCGGACTCGCGCCCTGAGGAATCCGTACCACCGTAATTTTAAAATACATACAATTAAAAAGTACGTAAAAGCATTAGTAGTATTGATTCATTGAAAATGTACAATTACATTTCCCGAAAACAATTACAATCGTTCATTATCTTTTAAAAAGTGCTAATGTGCGAGTGAAAAAAATGCCTAAGGTTGTTTAAGGTTGTGCTTATATATTATTAATTATATATAGTAGAAAGTCGCGTTAGTTACAACACTTATAACTCAAGAACGACTGGACCAATTTTTATGAATTTTGTGTCTACGTCAGGAATAGGATAATAATGTATTAAAATGATTGGATAATGGATAAAAACATATATTTAATATATTTAAATGTTTGATTTGAAGCATATTTAAATTAATTATTTCATCCTTTTTAGTTGAGTAATTAGTAAATGATATTAAATTTTTTAAATTAAATAATTAGTAAAGGAGTAGGTTTCGTTTTTTTGGCAAGAATAAATATACTTTAGTTTTTAGTTTTGAATGCGCAATACATTACAACAACAAAAGTTATGAGCTCGGAAATTAATTTTGTGTAAACTTAGAGAAAAGTAGTAGCATGTTGCAAAAAGAAGTTTATTACATGTAAATTGACAGGCGTCTTAAATTTCGGGACCAGAAAAGGCTTGACTGGGAATAACACAGGCAACTTTTATTTCAAACATTAAACGGGAATGAAGCCCCGGGCGAAAGCTAGATATTTATAAGAAAAAAGCAAATTTATTCAAGGCAGCAAAAAAAATATATTTAATTTACTACCTTTGACTTACGAATGTTATGAGACTGTTGTTTAGAGCAAGCCATGTGTTCTAAAACTGACCATGATTTGATTTGTAGCTTAAGAGATACAGATCTGTGAAACACGAAGGCAGGCAAAATAAACAAGTAGGTATATTTTTAGGGTTAGGTAGTAATATTGTCTTCCAGTAGAATATTTATTTTTTTATTACCAGAGGTAATATTCTAATTTTCGCAGCAAGCGTTCTAGGCACCTTTGCACCAGAAACGGTCACGGACTGGTTTTAATGAATTTTTATTTGGTCTTAAGTTCTTGTACTATTTTTATTATAATTTTTTTTATTGTTTTAGTTTAAAACACATTCATATATTTTTAACAGTTCCATATGTTATATATTATAAAATCGAAATAAGTTTTTACAACACTAACAAATCATCGACTCAATAAAAAGATAAAAACATAATAACATAGACTACTTACTGTTAACATAAGGGCAAAGACTTTTTATGAACCGGACTAGTTTAATTTACTAGCTATTTACACCGCGGTTTCACTCACCCATGGTGAGTATGTACTACATATAGCCTATAACCTTTCCAATCAGGCTATCATATGCAGAGATACAAGCGTTCAAACAAACAAACTCTTCAGCTTCATATATAATGAAAATATAACATATATTTTTTCAGTGATTCCAGCTGGTGCTTTACAAGGAGAGAGCGGGTTACACACGTTAGCCGTGTCAGGAGCGGCAGGTGGCGGAGCAATTGTACAATACGCAAATCAAGACGCCCAGTTTTATGTGCCCGGTTAGTATCCTTCCATCAAAATTACATTGTTTTGTTAAATTGAAGGACAAACTGCAATTTTTCGAAGACCCGAACAAATCGTACTATCTTTGCAGGTCCAATGCTAGAAGATCAAACGCGGAAACGTGAATTACGATTGCTCAAGAACCGTGAAGCTGCAAGAGAATGCCGCCGTAAAAAGAAAGAGTACATCAAATGCCTTGAAAACAGGGTTGCAGTGCTTGAAAACCAAAACAAAGCACTGATAGAGGAACTTAAATCTCTGAAAGAACTTTATTGCCAGCAAAAAACAGAATGAGGCCCAGCCGGCTAACCGGGTGTGCCACCGCCCTGCCGGTGAGAGCTTTGAGGCACACATTGTCACTTTGTGCTCGAGTGCTGCTTTTAGAAGAGACCCAAGTCTCGTTTTCGGTGTCCCGACTATAGGAAGTTGTGGACTTGAACGTCGTGGGCATCATTCAGGATATTTCTCCTGATTTGGATAATTCACAGATTACCATTTTAAGATCAAGTGAATATAAGTATTGTTAGATTATTTTGATATGTTGAATTGTTAATATCTGTTTTACTACTTCTGTTCTGTTATTGTTTTTGATATCTGTATGGTTTTGTATAGACACATTAGAAAAAACGCACTATATTCTTGGTACTATATGTACAATTTTATCTTGAAGTTATAAATCGACCATTCCAAGCCATTATTGCTTAATTCAACTGGTATTATCCCAGTTAGTCTTTTGTGCCATTATCTATTATCATAACAGGAAAATTAACACACAGCAGTTTTTTTTTCTATTAAACAGACCATAAGTCTTTGCTATCGCTCAAATTATTATCATAATTATATACGGACTTTAACACAAATTGACCTAGCCCCAAAATAAGTGACAATTGTGTCATGTGATACACTCAACGATACCATATTTCATAAATTCATAACATAGTAAAGATATACATCCGAGACCAAGGTTTCAAGGTTCTGAAAAGATCATTATCCATCTTGTCCAAACCGGGGATCGATCAAGGGACCTCATATGTGACAGCCTGGCACACGGAGGATATATAGAGAGGAGGTGCTCTATCGATTTTTCCTTAGAAATACAGGTAAGGGTCGCCGACTTGAGACGCGGGGTGTGTGATCCATATTGTAATTTTGTTACACGCCATCTAGCGACGAGTAGAGAAGTTAAAAATTATGTTTTTTGACTTGTTGCGTTCTCAGGCCACGGACCTATCATAATTTTTTAAAAGAACCTTTTAGCTTCAATAACTTACACTTCATACTTTCGACTAAGAATTATTTATAATTTATTATTTGATTAACACGTGCTTGAGCGACATCGAATAGTTCATTGCTGATCATAGCGACATTGGTGCAGAGCTGACTTAACGTGCCGTCACAGTAATTTCTCTGTGGCCTCTGCCGAGTCAGGTTGTCGATAATATTAAATACTTATATTTTATTTTCAATATTTCATGTTATTAATCTAAACCTGGCTTCTAGTTGTTTATAACTATAAATAGGTTAAACATTTTTATTTACAGATGTGTTGTAAATGCTTTTATTTTCTTATGAATAAAAAGGAATCACTACTTTATAAAACATGTGTGTCTGTGATTAAAAGATATTGATAAAAATTTTCCTCTATAATTAGTTCTATAAATAAACGGTTGTTAATTATTTTCAACACCTAATGGTGTTTGTGGATAAGCCAAAGTTAATGTTTAGTTTTATTGTGCAATAGCCATATTGCAATGTACAGACTTATCTGTCTCTTCAAATGAAATATATGAAATGAAATAAAGAAATTGTAAATTGTGTATAAATTATTAGAAATACATATTAAATATATATTATGCATAATAAAAGATTGAATTCTTTGTATATATTACATTTATGTGAATGAAGAGGATGGTCAATGTTGCATATCACCAATATAAATGTAATCATGATTTTTAATGTATGTTGGTGGCAGTTTTTTGGCTCAACGGACACCATTCTTTTATTAAATTCACAAAACATATTATTTTTTTGTGGAAGGGTAATTTTAGTTGACTACCAAGATTATAAATTAGGTTTAGTAGTCTTTGCCATGATTGAAATTATTTTCGTTAGAACTTGTACATACTTCCACAAATACGAATACATTGTGTTGTGTAGGACCTTTGTAAGAAATATAATATATTGCGATTCACTACGAAAAGTTATAACCCATCCGAAGGGAATGTTATCAATCATGGCAAAACATTATTTAAGGTTAACTATAGACATTGTGCAAAGTGCCTTTAAATTTAGAACGAGTAAAGTTTATACCAAGATAGCTTTTTATGTTAACTTAATGCTATTTATAAATATTAATAATATTGATTGTTTGATGTACTATTGTGTGTTATTCTTTCTCTTGTCCGTTTCAACCTCGGATTAACTTCATTAGCGCAGTTCATTGGTATTAAAATTAATTCAGTATAGTTAGCGGCATAAAGTTTGCAAGAAACTGAAATGACCTTGAATGCGCAGTAGCCGATTTTCATACAAATTTTAACGTGCGCAGCCCCGCACGTCCCGTTTGTGGCCAACTTATATGTCGGATATTATACTCTATTCCTTGAGAGTATTGAACTAACGCACTTATTATACTACGTGAAAAAGTGCCAAATTCTGCGCGCGGGGCACAGTAGAACGACCAGGAGTGCTATTTTTGAAATGTATGACATAGCAAAACCGGTGAGTCGAATGATTATCGTTCGTATTCGAATGATTTTCATGCGACATAACCGGTGAGTCGAATGATAATCAGATCAGAGAGAGAGTCACCGGTTATGTCGCATGAAAATCATTCGAAAACGAACAATAATTATTCGACTCATCGGTTTTGGGTGAGTCATACATCTCAAAAATAGCACTCCTGGTCTGTTTCATTCCCCGTGTGGGCATGGAGAAAATATACCTACTGGCGGCGGCCTCTACAACGTGGCTAATCCAGTAGGGACTCGCAAGCGAGCAGTGACGCACGTACGATTACTTACTTCACCGGCCAATGTTGAAATATTGTTTAAACCAAATAAAATTGTAAATGTATTAAAATATAGAATCAAAAATAAAGACTAAAAAAGACAAGGATTGCGATACAAGTAATTTTTTTTAGTCTTTTGATACGCATGTTTATATATATATATATATACATACGTTTCTAAATTAACACCTAAATATTTTTTTAAGTTTCATAAACAAAATAATCTCTAACGTATGTAACCTATGCCGTATGGCTATCTCTCCTTAAGTTAAAGCACCTACTTATTAAACATTGTAAAAATAAAATTGTGCTGGCCGCCAATCCAACTTCTCTTTTTGGAAATGTTATTACTGGTTTGTCCCTTCATCGCTTTTTACGATATCCACGGAAATGAAGAGTAAGTAGTCTATTCTTAGATCGCATAACACCAAGTAAACAACCTTATGGTAGTGATAAAAAGAGATGCCAATATAAATCGTATGTGCTTAGGCGCTGTGTGAATTACGAATTAGACCGTATTTAGTGGCGCGTGAGAGTCGTTTTTTATTTGAATGACTTTGCAGAGTGAATCTTTACGTCAGTACTATTAAGTATCCTGTGCCAGTACTGAACAATAAAAATCCGACCTACCGAATTTTGTAGTAATCGAATGTTATAAACCTTTACAGCGGCCATGAGAGAGCTTTAAAAAATCTAACACCAGGGAAACGGGGCCGATTGACGTTGCAAATTAATCCATCACCAAGCAAAACTAACTCTTGTAAACATATGTTAGACGATATACATATTCCAGTAATTTTGATTTTTAATTGAATCTACTGCACCGATTATGATAAACTAAAATTTCAATGGTGCCAAATTGAAAGTATTCTTCTCGATCCTTTAGAAAAAAACAAAAAAATAAAATCGATCCAGAAATGGAGATATGAGGTATCAAACATATTATTTAGCCGAATAGAGAAATCCTTTTTTGGAAGTCTGTTCAAAATAAAATATTTTTGTGTTTTTTGTATTCAAAACATATCTATCGCCATGAACATAGACTTCACGCCAGACTAACACGCATGCCCCTATAGGCTTCAAGCACAGTAAGGATATCGAATTTTTGATAAAAATATTTATGAACCCGTGATAGGTACTGAGTGATACAATGAGTAACGAAGAAGAGGGCTATTTAACCAGTTGGCTGCGACATTATACATAATAAAAAAAATATTGTAACCCCACCAAAACGAAACTGTTAAAAAGGGCCAAGTTCCTATAGGCTAATTGTTCGCCTAAAAAAGGGTTGAAATCCAATCCAATGTCAAGTTTAGATGCACAGAACAGGGTATGATTTTGGTGGGATTACTATATTCTGAACAGTGCCCTTAGTATGAGTTTTTCTTAACGCAGACGCTAGCAACTGCGTTATAGGTATCTGTAGTAGTTAGTTAGTAGGTAGTGTTCACCGAGGTGATACCTCAGTGAACACTAGCAGTAAAAAAAACAAATGTCATTGTCATGAATGACACTAATGACAACCAAACCCAACATGACAATGACATTCATGACTACCAAAATCAACATGACAATGACATTTTTTTTTTACCGAACGAAGCAAAGGAATAGACCGCAAAGGCCGTAGCGACGCCATTAATTCGTCATTAAAATATAATATTTTATTTAAAATAACTGGCTGATTCTAAAAATCTGAGATTTATTTCTGGTATCAAGGAACCTTATTCCTACCGACAGAAAAAAAATCAAGCGTTTTTAAAATTTTCACTCATACCCTATTACAGCAGAGGGATTTTTGATAACTTGTGTTTTCAGTGAGTAGGTAATGATTTTTAAACAAAGAATTTATACACAAAACTAGAATGCTTACGAATAATAATAATCGCAAAAAACAACATTCAATATTAATCCTTATTACTTTACTGCAAAGTTGATTTTTCTTTAAAGCCTACATACAAATACCTAACGTTCTAGAAAAAGGTCCAAAACTTGTAGGTGTCCCTTGTCCTCTTAAATATTATACAACTTACTAGAAAGAGATACCTACAAACTTTAGGTTTTATTTCGGGAACGGCTTTTGTCCTCCGTAAGCATTCTAGTGTTATATATAAATTCTTTGTTTTTCAATGACGGTGGCGCAAGTGTTCACCGAGATATCACCTTAAGAAAAACTCATACTAGGGGCACAGTATTCTGTAATCTGTATCTGTACCTATATGTACCTTAGGGTGATGACCTATCATCATACTTAATCTCAACAGATTTTGCGTGATTGACGTTCAAATATGAGAGACAGATAGACAAAAATTCTAAAAATGTTATATTTGGCTTCTGTTATCCATATAGATACTAAATAAAATACTTCTAAATATGTATATAAAGTAAGTCGTGTTAGTTACACTTTTATAACTCAAGAACGGTTGAACTGATTTGGCTGAAAATTGGTAAGGAGGTAGCTTAGAACCAGGAGAAGGACATAGGGTTCCTTTCATACCAGGAAAAAGCACCGTTCCCGTGGGAAGTTCACCTGGGCGAAGCCACGGGCAAAAGCTAGTTTTTGAATATATCTTACGTGTACAAACTTGGTTTCTATGATTTTATTATTAGTAGGAATATATCTCTATTCTTAATGAGCTTTCAAACAAATCAAATGATATTTTGTTATACAGGTTACTATAATGGTTATTTCCGAGATGAAGGAAGTTTTAAACTGATGCTGCAGCAAGAGGAAGTCAGCGACTCCTCTGTAACTTATAGCAGATGTAGAGTATAAATACTTGGTGTTCTATTAGATAATAGTATTTTTCAAATACTTAAAATCTTTTTAAATAAATTAAATATCTAATACTAGTTTCCGCCCGCAATAATTTCTCTTGGGAACAGTGCATTTTTCCGGGATAAAAGGTACCCTATGTCCTTCTCAATACTCCTAGCTATGTGTATGCAAAATTTCAGGGAAATTGGTTCAGTAGATAGGATGTGAAGAGGTAACAAACAAATATACAAACTCGCTTTCACATTTATAATATTAGTTGGGATTGTTGTAGGATTTTTAGGAGGCCATTTTTTTCAAGAATGATGTATTTGTATAGAAGGGCCCTAAATAGGAGGAAAGCAGTGAATGAAGCAATTGCTAGATATTTAACTTAAACTAAAATGGGAACCAAGTGAACAATAAGATATTTATTAGACACAAAATGGTGTGAAATTTGGTGTAAAAACACACATGAAATATACAAGCAGTACACTATTAGGCTATTGACATAAGAAATACACATTTGTATGTTAAAATTTGTCTTTCCACATAACCATTTTATCAATGTATATTTTAATCGTCAAAATTTTGTGACAACAGAAAATTTGCAGCAAGGTTTTCATTCTTTTCACAAGCAAAATAAGCTTGTATAACCATATGCTCTGGAAACCCTAAAGCTTTTAATCTTTCAATAGCTTCTTTATCTTGCGGGGAAACCTGAATAACATTATGTGGTGCTTGGGGTTGCCCTGTTTCCACAGCACTTTCCTCAGCTGCGGCACCAACAGAAGCTGGGGGATTAATGGGCTCATTGAGCATTCTAACAAAGGCCTGTTGGTGCTGACTGATTGCTTGTAAGAGAGCTGGGTTTGTCTGACCAATCTGTTGTAAAACTGCATTCAGTAAATTAGGATTCTGCTGAATTACTGCACGCATTTGTTGGAATTGAGGTTGGTCACGAAGAAATGCTAAAGGGTCATCATCAGTTCCTTCTTCACCTTCTTGTTCTTGTAGTAAGTCTTCAGGTATGCCTGTTATTAAATATTCAACAGCTCGTTCCCTGTTATTAAATGAAGCTCTCAGGGCTTGTTCTACTTGTTGACGATTATAACCCATATCCATGATGCTCTGAACTGTTGATTCAAAATCTGGTTCACTAGCAGCTAATTGTGGCTCGGCGGCGCTCTCTGGTTCTACTGCCACGGGGGGTATCGGAGTCTCTTCGGCAGGTTTCTTATCCTTACCATCACCACTCTCAGTCGATGCGCTTTCTCCAGCCTCTGGAGCTGAAGTAGATGATGCAGGAGCATCCGACGATTTGGGCTTAGTAACCATAATAACGATAAATTTCTTTTCGTCTATGTTATAGGTACTAATTTTATTATCATCAAGCAGAATTTTGCCAGCGTAAATAAGGCGTTGATAGTCTGCAGCATATTCTTTACCTTTTTCTACTTCAATTTTAAGCTTCAGGGCTTTGACAGTTTCTTCTGGGTCGATTTCGATTTGGAAACTTTGTTGTTGTAATGTTTTTAAGGTCACCAACATTTTATTGCGTAGGGAATCACTTACTCTTGAATAAGGTATAATTCGTCAAAATTATAACTGTCTTCAAACTATCTTCGAATTCTGACTCGACAAAAATATGCAATTCTAAACATAACCTTTACCTATCAAAATGATGTTTCCGTCCGTCCGTACTCCGTTCGTCATCCCGCGTCAGCCAGCCAAACTAGTCTATTTTTTTAATACTTTTTACGGCCCTGGAAACTAGACTTTTAAGGCCAATCTTGGTTGCTCGTGCGTGAGGCATGCTACCACCACACTTGGCTATTCGCGTATTTGACGAATAGGCAACTACTTTGCAAATAACGCAAAAGTTTTGGCAAATGTACCGTCCACACATGGTCAAATATCCAAATATTCGTATACAAACAAATAGCCAAGAGAAGTAGTAGCATTAGCCGTATTTCCCCGTTGGATAGCAATGCTTATCCGTTGGTGGTAAGCCACCTGTAGAAAAGGCGTGCTAAAGTATTCACTACACTAGGTACCAAGATCTAAAAACCGGGCGAAGGGGAGTAGAAAAAATATGAAAGCTGGTGGCTTACCACCATCTCTTAAAACCATGTAAGATCCAGTAAGGGGGATGTCGCATTACATCTTGTATCGCGCTGTCTCGCTTAATCACTGGAACTTGCATGGTTTTAAGAGACGGTAGTCTCTTTAAACCATGCATGTATTCTGCTTGGAATATATTTTGTGGTCTTAATTACGGACTAATTCTTTGGGGTAACTCAGTGGATGCTAAGAAATTATTTATTGTGCAGAAAAAATTTGTACGTGCCATATGTGGTAAAGCACCACAAACATCATGTAAGCCTTTGTTTAAAAGTTTGGGTATTTTGCCTTTGCCATGCATGTACATCCTAGAAGTTTCCTGTTTTAAGTGTTACCTCTTCATTAAGGCATCAGAAGGAAATTCTAGAAGTAGAAGAGATCCCCATAAACTTGTTCATGTTAACAACCCAAAATTAACTCTTTATTTAAGACAATGTAATTTTATGTGTGTAAAAATTTATAATAGCATTCCTAGTGACATTAAATCTTTGTCGAACAATTTATTTAAACGTAGACTTACGAAATGGCTAAAAGATAAAAATTATTATTCAGTCCAGGAATTATTTGCTTGAGAAATTTATAAAAAAAAAAATTAAAAAATGTGTTTGTTATTTTAAATTTTATGACATTTTGTAATTAATTTTATTATGTAACATTTGCATGCCTAATTTGGTAAAATATGTGCGCAAGTAACAAACTTTTATAACACCTTTTGTACCGTATTTTATGCAAATAAAGATTCTGATTCTGATTCTGAACTTGCCCTTGGGCAAAACTTCTATAAGTGCTTTATATACTTCTACTTCTAGATCTTTTTGAACTCCAAATTCTTTCATTCTAGCTAAAGCGGAATGTCCTCGTCTTCTCGTATCATTGCCTTCAAACATTTTGATCACCTGGTCCCTTACTATCATCTCTAAAAACCATGCAAGATCCAGTGAGTAAGCGAGATGTCACCTTACATCATGTATTGCGCTGTCTCGCTTACTCACTGGAACTTGCATGGTTTTTAAAGATGATAGTAGGTCACCAGAACTTTGCCATCTTCTTAAAAGAATACTTGAGGGTCTCGTCTGTATCTTTTAAAAACATTTTGTCATTTTAGGTAATTCATTCATTCATTTCGTGTAGGTTTCATGGTCAATCGACCATGCACACCCTAGTGTCAGAGTTTTCAAAACCGCCTCTCGGCCTTTGACGTAGTTCCTTTAACGACTACCAGATGGCAGCCGGGACCCACGGCTTAACGTGCCTTCCGAAGCACGGAATCATCTGTCTTTTGTCAATCAGGTGATTCAAGCCTGCAATATTCTAACCAAACTTCTTCTTCTTCTCTGTCGTTTCCTCATGACTGAGGGACGTGACCATCACGGTTAACACCTGCCACAATCTTCCTCTAGGCGATCCTGTCCTGGGCAAGGTGAACGGACCCCTGCAATGATGTACTAGGGATCTCCTGCACTGTATCCGACCAACGTGTAGGGGGGCGCTCTTTTCCTCTGGAACTTAACACGGCGTGATGAGGTTTTCCAAGCTATCGGGGTTTTGCCTGACAGTATGACCGAAGAATTTGAGGAGTCTTTGTATGCAAATAGTGGATAGTCGTGTACGTATATTCAGGTGGCCTGCTACCATCTCTTAAAACCATGCAAGATCCAGTGAGTAAGGGAGGATGTCGCTTTACATCAAGTATGGCGCTGTCTCGCTAACTCACTGGATCTTGCATGGTTTTAAGAGATGATAGTAGGCCACCAGTTGTTTTAGGATAGATTCATTTGTGCGCCTCTGTGTCCACGAAACTTGAAGCATTTTGCGCCAGCACCACATTTCGAATGAGTCTATCTTCTTCAATACGACATCTTTCATAGTCCAGGTTTCAGAGGTATCATAAACAAATATTGAGAAAACTAGGGCCTAGGGTCTGCATAAGTTTTATTTTGGTTTTGCGGTTAATTCCTCTGTTCCTCCAAACCTTCTCAAGCCTCTTAACTAACCTAACCAAACTGGAAACAACTAAACAAAGTATGCTTCTCGTGGGAATCGAACCCTCGACCCCCGAGTCTACAGGCAAACGCCTTAACCACTGGCACGTAGTACTATTACTAATTCTGTGCCACTGGACCACGGAGGCGGTTAATGGTTATTATTATATTATATAATGCACAGATACACGTCAACGATACCCTAAATTCAAACTTAGGAGTATTATGCTATACATCAACAAATTTCATTTTGTAAATTAATATTTTCATTTTAAGTAGTTGTAGGTTAGCCAACTAAAACTAAGGTTAGGTTATTTAGGTTTAGTTACCTCTATAGTCTGACCAACACCGCTGTACCGCGCCTGAGGTATGCGCGGGGAGGCAGGGTGCGGACAGGAAAGATCATGGACTCACAAGAGATACATACTGCCGGATAGATCTTAAGATACCGAAGTACAAAATTTTGACGCTGTATACATATTGTAGCTGCACCTTAATGCTAAGACGTGAGTAGACATAGGAAGTAAAAGGGAATAATGCCTGTTTTGCATCTCACGTTCCGATGTACGTGCATCCAAGGTTTCGTACAGCTCATGTCTTTATTTAATAGATGTTTTTATTTAGTATATAAGCAAAATGTAATTTAAAATAAATGTTCAGTTTTCCATGGGTCTACATCTTTCATTGACGTCGCAACAGTAAATGTCCAGGTAAAACATCTTCGTAATCCAAAGTTTAATGTTAATGTTCTCTCGCCATACGTATCGATGATTGTTCCATTTGCAGCATATAGTTTGAAATCACTCGCATTCTCTTTGCTCTGTGCGGGCTTCATAATAACTGAAATATTTGCCCCCGTATCTACCAAAAATCTATAACCACTGTTTGAGTCGGTAATAGTAAGGCGTTTAGACGGTTGTATAGCACAGAGTTCCGCTTGTGGAAGGCCGGTGGAAATGCGCACGCTACTTCGCTGCTTGACCCAGCCGTTGCTGCCTTGTGACGACGATCGTGTCGCTCCCGTCTTGACGGGGTACCCAATGTGGCGGGAGCTGTGCTCAACCGCAGACGGATGTTCTTCGCTACATCACGTCGGGGTATTATGGCAGGAAATGAGAGACGAGGTGAAGTGTACACCGTTTATTCTCTCGACGACTGGAGTGCTTCACATATTATAACACAGTACCTGGGCGACCGAGCTCTGCTCGGTAG
Organism: Apomyelois bistriatella; assembly: GCA_947044815.1. NCBI lineage: Eukaryota > Metazoa > Arthropoda > Insecta > Lepidoptera > Pyralidae > Apomyelois > Apomyelois bistriatella. Next base: position 8,196,420 of record OX345690.1, read on the forward strand.
TTATGGTATGCATCCATATTAATATTATAAATGCGAAAGTCTCTCTGTCTGTCTGTTGCTCTTTCATAGCCAAACGGCTGGACGGATTTTGATGAAATTTGGTATGGATTTAGTTGAAGACCCGGGGTCGAACATAAGTTACTTTTAGTCGCAGATGGAGCTGTGGGAAACAGCTAGTGGTGGTATATATGTAAAACAGAATCACTTTTTGTGAAAACATAACGATAGCGCGTTGTACTTTTTCAGTAAATAGATTACCGCCATCTAGCGTCAACCGTTGTTAGTTGCATTCCTTAAGCACTTTCCACGTTTCAGTGCCCCTTGTATGAGTTTTCCTTAACGCAGATGCTAGCGACTGCGTTAGGATTTTGTATGGAATTTCTTAGTTGCCTTACTATCCGCCAGAGGCGCTGTACAGGTTTGCCATACTAAATCGCTAACGCAGTCGCTAGCGTCTGCGTTAAAAAAAACTCATACTAAGGGCACAGTCCTATTTGAATTGGTAGGTACACTGGGTACACTATTTACTCCGTGGATTGGTAAGTATTTCCTTTGGGTCAGTGGTAGAATTTATCATTCAATTTTTAACCGACTTCATAAAAGGAGGAGGTTATCAATTCGTCGGAATCTTTTTTTTTTATGTTTGTTACTCGATTTCTCAAAGACGCGTGAAACGATTTAAAATTATTTTTTTTGTCTGAAAGGTTGGGCCGTCTAGTTGGTCCCATATTAGTTTCAACAGGTTCTGATGACGGAATCCTGAGAAAATGGTGATACTTATAACCGAATTAATAATTCTTTCAAGCCATTTTAAAATAATATATGCGCAATTTATACTGATTCAATACTTTTATACTCCAAAAAAAAAAAAAAACCTAAGAAAAACAAACGTTCTTCAGTTGGGATTTGAACCTAGAACCACCAGAGTACAAAGTAGATGTCTTAACCACTGGGCTATCGAAGCAGACCGGCCGACGCCGAAATTATTATTATTGTACTATAACTACAATTTCATGCGGAAAATCTTTTTTGCTGGAAAATATGGGAAAAACGAATTTTCCCCGACATGAAACCTGGCTAGATTATTTTTTTGACTTTATAAGAACCTATGTTTAAAATTTCAAAGAAATCGTTTGAGCCGTTTTCGAAAACGCGAGACGATACATACATACAAATATTGCTCGTTTAATAGTAGAAATATTATATCCAATTCTTATAATGATATTATTCTAATATAATAAGAATTGAAAAACAATATAAGGGAAATTAATATATTGTATGTATTTGGAGAAATAAAATGTTTCGAGAAATCGAGAGTTAAAACAGAACCCAGTTCAAAAAAAAATATTATAACCTGCTAGTTATATAAGGGCCTTCGCTGCGTTAAGCGGGCGCCCGTCGCGGGTGACCGCGCCGTGCGCCCGCCTGCTCCGTCGCGGGCGTCCGCGACGGGCTCCCGTCTGTCGCAGCGCCGCCAGTACAATTTCGCGTAGGTGTACAGTCGATAATTATGGATTACTAGCTGTTCCCCGCGGCTTCGCCCGCGTGGGACTCGGTTATATCGCGCCCAAAAGTAGCCTATGTTTGACGATTGATTGACCTCAGGTCGTTAACTACATCCCTACCAAAGAATCCTGGCGAAGCCCCATACATCGTTTGTACGAAAAAAAACAAAAAAATATAGATAACTTGAAACAAATCGCATTAGCAAGAACACTTAACTAATTACACGTTTACCACCACTAAATTATTATAAACCCCGGGGTTTTTTAATTATTCCGTTTTTTAAAAGTCGTCCTTTTGTTTCATTTTCCATCGCCATATTTAAAACAAAAGTCAAAACCCACCCAACCACAACTGAACTGAAACATCATGTCACTCTGACAGTTGCTAGCATTGTCAAATCGACATTGACAGTTGATTTAATTGATTATAGTGAGTACTAGGTTAGGATATTAGGAAAGTCAATATATTTATTGCTTTGCACTTTCTTTATGTAGACCGCAATCTACAGAGTTCAAGTCAGTTTGAATGACAGTGACATTGGCAGTTGTAAGTCGTGGCTCTATGCGAATGTTTCACTTTCTACATTGCCATATTTAAGTTCTGGTAACATAATTTATAATAAAAATCTAGTTTTTTTCCCGGGGGTTTAAAAATATTTTATTTACAGAAATGTATTTCTGGGACTCTTATGATGTTGTAAAAAAAAAATCAACTCATCCGTATTTTTGTTTTTATTCGTAAAAATTCCGCCATCATTCTTTCATCACAATCGGTCCAGCAGTTTAGCCGTGAAGAGGTGACAGACAGACAGCCAGACAGACTCGCATTTATAATATTGGATAATGGATATGGATATAATGGAATAATGGATTTATTGATATATTACTTGGCAAAAAGACGACGATGTGAAAAAAAACGTCAGCCAATCAACCCATATGTCACGTCTAAATTGTTGTGTGGAGAATTTGAAAAAAGACTGTACAAGCACGGCGCGTGCGACACGGATTACGTAGCGGCGCTCAATGATTTTGTAGAAACAGCTCCGCTCGCGTGCTCCGTCGCGCGTACAGACGAGCGTGCCCCGTCACCCGCGCTGTCCGCCTCACGCAGCGCTGCTCTATGAGATGATATGAAACAAACACGCGGAGCGGACACACGCGCCGTGCGCCCGCTTAACGCAGCGAAGGCTCTAAAACTACAGTGACTATTCTGACATAGTCCCCCCCCCCGTCTCGCCGCTCGCATACCTCAGGCGCGGTACAGCGGTGTTGGTCAGACACTACCACGTAGATACTGTGATGCACGCGCACATTTAGAACAGCTAGTCCTGCTCCAGATAGAGCGATTTACGCGCGAGCAGAAACGCGCGTCCGTGAAAATACTAAGACGCTCCTATTTATTCCGTCCATATGCTATTGTGCGTTTTACGCGATTTGAAAAGCTTAATCTGGACCAGCTCGTAGGCATGATTTGTATACTACATCTCAACGACAAGCGACGCACACTAGCATGGGCGCCTCCCATATAAACTGGCTTATGGAAATGTCTACCCCAGACTATTACTGCTGCTAATTGTACGTCCCCAGGCCCAGGCGCCTGGAAACAAGCAACAGTAATAGGCATCCCAAAACCAGGCATAGATCTGAAGAATCCGTCTTCTTATCGCCCAATCAGCCTGCATTGGGAAGCAGTACGAGAGAATTATATCAGCCTGACTCGGTTTACATCGATTACATTTATCCCTAGCTTCCACTAGTTCAATTGATCTGTTCAACCATTGAACTGGGACCAGGGGTCGAACATCGGCTTTTTGCGCGATATAACCGAGTCGCGGGCAACAGCTAGTTGAAAATAAATTAATCATGTATATTAATAAAAATTTATTACTTACATACAATAGGTTTACCTTACTTATATCTATTTGCTACCAAAATAACTAAAGTCGCTAAGTTAAACTAGCTAACATAATATTTCACAGAAGTGTGCTTTATACATAATAATAATAAATTATCCAGTTTAGGAACCCTATATCTAAAGAGCGTGTCAGTTAACAATCAAAGAATCTGTAATAAATAATACTACATAATTGTACCAGTACTGACAGACTCCTCAAATACATGCGGCATCCTTGTAAATATAAATTATTATCTTTGAAAATTTCATCACAATGTATACAATTTACAGATCATGGAGCACAAAACATCAGGACATTAACATCACTGGGCAGTCTGCAAGCCGATTCTTTCACTTTTGACTTTACTCTAGCACTTTCTATCACTGAGTAGATTCAAATAATTTTTCACGGAAATATTTGATTTTTTGTGCAAAAAATGCTTCTAAACCTTCTGCACATCGATAAAATTCAGAATCTTTAGGATTAAAGTACCGACAATTGTCAAATATCTTAGTCATGTCACCAATAAATTCACTTAACGTACTATATGTTTGTTCATTCACTTTTCTTTCCACTGTCTGAAGATCTGTAAAATAAAATAAAATTCATAAATTATCACTATCACATATTTACTATTGAGATAATAATATTATATTTAATTTTAACGGCCGGGCCACGACTTCAGTGCGACGGCGGCGCGGCGAGCAGGAGCGGCTTCGGCAAGCGGAGCGTCCTGCACGCCACGTACCTCTAGTTAGCGGTTAGCGGCAGCGGCCAAGGTATACACACACTAGCTGTTCCCCGCGGTTTCACTCGCCTTTAGTGTGTATGTACTATAGCCTATAACCTTCCCCAAGAATCATACTATCAAATGCAGAAAGGATTTTTTAAATCCGACCAGTTGTTCCCGTTATAAGCGTTCAAACAAACTCTTCAGCTTTATAATATTAGTATAAATATTTTAGTTAGTCGTCATTTTTTTTTTAAATATTGAGCATGTTTTGGTAACATGGTGACTACTTTCCATCAGGTAGGTCGTAAACCTGTATCTACAAAATTGGATATAAAGGACCATTTTTATGTTTTGACATCCATACGCAGATAGGCTTTGGTAACCACTTGTTACGAGGTGGGCCGTTTGTCTACTAAATTACCATTTACACATCTTTTATACCAAAAAGAAGTTTCGTCATCTATATTAGGAATTCCTGTAATACACTTGATTTACATTACCGCCACAAAATCGTGTAAAATATTGTTAATTTTGTCGTCGCACCACTATCTGAATCCGCTCTAGGTCGTGGCGTCCTGCGCAGTCACTAGTGCATTTGTACACTTAGCTTACCGCTCCCGCGCCCCACTGCCGCGACTCGCTCGTAGAAAACCAGACATGTTTTAGCCCCGAGCGGCAACTCGTGGCATACTTCTAACATTTCCATATCTAGGCAAGCGACAAGGTCGTGAAAGGGACGTTAGTTATAACCAATTTAATTATTCACTACTACCTACCCATGGGCTCTTTGATGACTTTGTAGTATGTTGGAGCTTCTCTGGGATCAACAGGTTCCATGAATGGCCATGCATTCTTATGTAATTGTATTTGTTTTACAAGCCTCTTTAAATTTTCAAAATCTTTTGCTGTTAGTTCTTTCATGTTTGCATAATTTACAGAATTATTTTTCTGACAATTAGGACAGATGTATTCATCGATGTTATCTGCTTCAGATTGTAAAATACCAACACATCGTCCGTGGAACCAATCTTGACATCGGTCGCAGCATATGTAAAATCTAAAAAAAAAATATAAACTATATTCCATGATAATTTGAACAGCCTTTGTAGCATAGTAACAAATTAAAAAACTGAGATCTGTTTTGTCAGAGATGGGCAAAATGTAATCAGATTACATTACCTACACTACATATCTTTGTACATATTTACTTACAATTAATAAAACTAATTTCTTGTCATGGTAGAACAAATATATTATGGTCAAGGAAGAAAACTTAAAAGTGTATTGAAGGCAAAGTCGCCGGGAACAGATCCGGATTACAAAAGTAATCGATTATGGCTATCTTTGCCATGGACTTACTACTTAAACATGATTAGCAGAAGCTAAAAGCCGAGCCGATAAGCATGGCAAATGCCGATGCCATGCTTCTCTTTCTAATTGGGTAATTTAAGAATATTCTCGTACGTAACTTTGAACAAGAAAAATTATGGCCTCTGCTTGTAATTGGAAGTGCATGGTCCTGTTTAGGTAATAGGTCCATAATCTCTGCTTCTTCCCTTTTAATCAATCAATAATAATACATCACACTATCCTAATAAATAAAAAAGGACTCAGTCCATGACATTATACTCATACCTCACAAACAACTTTCCACAGGGGTCTTCGCCATAAACAAATAAAATACAAACTCAATTTTTAGGACAAGTAGATTTTAAACATTCCAGCTATGTTCACTGCGAAAAGTTATTCAGCATCACAGATGTTAGTTTTATTATGGGAATTAAGGGTTAACTAAATATTGCAAGTTGATTTCCGTGCAAGAAATAAAAAACTACTAACTGTGAATTGTCATAAGGCTGTCGACAGAGGCAATATAATTCTTGTGTTTCCTCAGCTCGCCGACAATCGGGGCAAACGTATTCTTCCATAGTTTTGCTCATTTCTTCCGTAACTCCAACACAATCTCCATGGAACCAATTACTACAATGTTCGCAACCAACATAAAACCTGGAAAAAAGTTACTTTATCAGCCGGTGTTTGCAAAAAAATTAGTATCTTGGGTCGGTTTATTAGAACTCTACACATGTTTTAGTTCGGGTTTCTTTACACGCATGTCCTCGACTGCGACCTCTGGCAGCATTTTTTGAGTTCACCCTTCTACCGAGCCGTGGCAGCATATTCTCCAGTAAGTACTTGCGGGTTCCCGTAAGACGTTAACATCGTAGGCGACTCTTTGTAATAATAGATAATGATAAAAAAAACTGATCATTATATTGTTTATCAATTGGTTACTTGACCCAAAAGTAAATTTTTTAACAGTTGATCAAATCTTACTTGGTATTGTCATAAGGGGTTCGACATAAACACAAGAGTTTTTCCTTTTTGCTTCCTTTTTTATTGACCCGTGGTGTGGAGTCACGAGAAGCCGATGGCGCTGCGCGTCTTTTACCGCCTCGCACTTCCTCTTGTTTACTTCGCTCGGCTCGAGTCCTTAGAGCAAGTTCCGCCGACAATTCTTTCTAAAATCAATAGTTAAACAAAATTAAAATAGAGAGATAACTCAAAATAATATAAATAAACATCTATCTATCCAAAACAACAAAGTAAGCATATAATAGCCTGATTTTTCAGCAGGGATGGAGTTATTTTTGGGTAAATACAGGGCCTTTATTTTAACGGCCCCTGTAAAGGTACCTACCTTTACAGGGGCCGTTAAAATAAAGGCTTGTATTAAAATATTTGAACAGAAAAATAAGCTGATCTATTATTATAATAGTCATCCCTGTTCTTGAGTCTTGACCTATAGTTCTGTTTCTATTACAGATAAGGGATCTGGAGCATCCAGAGTGACACTTTACGTCGATCTCTCTTAATGATATTTAATATCCTTGTACTTGAGAAAGATGATTATTTATTTAATGTACACAAAAATATATACATAGGATACAATGTAAAACACAATGAGTATAAAGGTACTACTTATTTCAGTAGAAATCCTCTTCCAGTAGACCCGTGAGAGTAGAGATGATTAATAATAAATAGTGATTGTAAGTGTAAGAGTGAGTTGTAGTGTGTAAGTACTAGTAAAGTAACAAATGCAAGCTTTTAAACGTTCGCGAATGCGGATATTCGTTTTTAAATTTAGCGCCGTTTATTTATGATTCAAAAAGTGCCGCCCGTGACTTTTATATTTCCGGTGACAGCCACGGCGTAAGAGACAAAAGAAATTAGCGTTGTTAAGTTGGTAGAACGCCATATTTGTATGATTGAAATTTTGTTTTGTTTTCGCTACCGGCTCAGATGATTGTTATGTGCTCCGTACCGGAAGGTAGTAGCCATACCTAATTGGCAATTGGCATTATGCAATGTATTAGTGTGTCACAAATTATTTGTTGTTTGGTGACAGTATAAGTTTTGTAGGTACGCAGAACTGTACTTGTGTATATATTTCTCCTCACAAGAAAACGCCAGATTTATTGGAATAGTAAAATATCGCTAAAGTTAATCCCTTCCGGTACGGAAGTCGTGTTGCTCGAAGCTGTCATCCGGCAGGAAGGTCGGAAGGTCGCGCACGACGTTGCCGGACAGCCAGTAGACGATAAAATCGCTCACTCACCTGTATTTCGACTCCTAGTTCCTTTTCGAGTAATCCCCGCTTCTTGATAATATCTTTCTTGAGCATCTCTTTGTGTTTAAAGAGAAGCATTTGCAGTCTCGCCGTGCGCCGGCGCTCGTCCAGTGCCGAAATCGGTGCGGGCGGTGGCGGCGCGGCACTCGGGGCTGCGGGCGGCGCGGGCGGCGCGGACGGCGCGGGCTGCGCGGGCGGCGCGGACGGCGCGGGCGGCGGCGAGGGCGGGCGCGCGTTGCGGCTGCGCTTGCGCGGACTGCTCTCCACCCACTCGTCGTCGTCGTCGAACCGCGAGGACGTGGCGCGTCGCCTCGGCGGCGGCGAAGGCGACTGCGCCGCGACAGCTATCGCTCGCGGTTCCCGCTCCGGTTGTTGTTCGGGCTTCATTCTTTTCTCTTGATATCTTTGAAGTTGCAGTAGCTTTTCCTCTATTTCTGGATTTAAATTTTCTTGTTTAAGAGCGCTGCGGATAGCTAGAAATAGAAAAAAACAATGTCTCATCGACGGCCATGTTTGTACAATAAGAATTATGGGTGTAACCGAGCTTAATACTTACTTTGTTGTATGTAATCGGGAGTAAGTACAAATTTATTGGTTTGCGGAACCCCTTCCTGCCCTGCTTTATTAGTGGCCGCTTTATTATTATTTTCTTGCATCTCATCGGTTTTGGAAGTTACTATCTCTTTATTTTCTCCATTCACAAGAGGCGTAGTTTGCTTTATTTGTTCTTCTTCACTAACATCCTAAAATTAGAAGGTACAAATAATATGAAAACAGAAACAGAATTAATACTTACTTTGTGAATTTCTGTTGTGTCCGTAATACTGTACAAAACTCTCTGTTGAATGTTTATCTGCTAAATGGTTATTTCAAAAGAAAAATGTAAAAGAAATAAACAAAACTTAAAATTGAAAATCGTTTGTGGGAATATATCAGTACAAATGTTAAGACATTGAATTTCTTTTACATTATTTGAAACAACATTTTCCTATATATTGTAAGTTAACTTTGAAATAAATGTAATTCAAAATTTAGGTATGTGATTGCCCATACACCCCCACAAAACGTTTGTTGAAAATTATAATACAAAATAAATTTACATAAATAAACGGGACTTGGCTGAATAAAAGTCATTGATTAATGAAATATTTTATTTAAGTGAGATTATTGCACTAACCAATATAATAAATACTGTTACTATTTGTCATAAATAATTACAAAAATTGTGGTGTATGAGCAATTCCTGATACCGGAGAATGAATTTAAAAACAAAAAAACATATTGTAAATAGACTAGAAGATCAATATAAGTAAGCTAAGAATTCAATAATCGACAAGGAAATCTAGTTGTTGAATTATTGAAAGCTCTTTTACATACAATTGATCTCGGCTAGTTATGTCGCATTTCTTAATGCGACATAACTAGCCGATATCAATTTAATGAGAATGCAGTTTCTTAATTCGAAATATTAAATAATGCATCTAAGGAAAGGTCCAAATCAATGTACAATTCTATGCAGGAAATAATTTCATAAGTGTCTCAAAACCAACCTAATGTTACCCGACATAATATTATACTTAATACATAATATTATATTTCCAATCGAATTATAAGGCAATAATCGAAATGAAAAACGAGTAAGACAAAACGTTAAATATTAAATGTATGGATATAAAGTGAGACAAATTCATAGGACGTTACAATTACCCATTCAATGACGGTGCAAAGAACTCGCGATATTATTGATTTATGATAGAATACGGTACTTGAAATTATTGGGACGTTATTTAATTGATTTAGACCTGTTGATTTCACAGAGACCATCACCATATATTGTCACACGAAATAAGCTATAAACAATATAATATATAACATTGGCTTTGGACAAAGCAAGTTCATAGTTATTATTTTGAACATGAAACTGAGAATTTCCTTCACACGCAGTAAAGTGAAGCTGTCTCAGTCAAACATTAGTTTTGTAGGATTTATCTCACTAATAATATTGTGGCAATATATTAAAAATAGAAAAATAATAAATAAACAGAGAGCGGGTCATTAGATGGCCGCTAAAGTACCCATTTGTAATATATTTGTGTGTCTCATAATTAAGGACATATTGGGGAACTTTCTAAAATTAAATATGTTTTGTATTACCGAGAGGTAATATTTATTTTCCGAGGAAATGAATTCAGTTTCATGAACAATGTTCATCATACGGATCACTCAATGGAGCGATCACGAGCGATTAAAATACGCACAATACTTTGTTCGCTCGTTATGTTACACATAATGCTTAAAGGTTTTGAACCGTGAGCTCTAAGCATTTAGATTACATGTAATGCTCAAAGCTCGAATTTTGAACTGTCACATATAAAATGCAAGTTTTTAGCAAATAAGAGTCAAAACATATGAAACTAGGGACAATACATAACGTTGATAAGTACAACAACCTGTATCTGCTCAAAAAATAACTCCTTAAAATGTGAGTTTCCATGAGATAAATATTCATTCTTTATATTTATAAACAACAGAAGTGAGTTTATTCCTTGCTTCTACCATACATACTTCAGATAATGTAAAACACACAAAAAGATGGACTGACTTTTAAAAACTCTTCAGCTTTATTTTATAAGTATATATATCCTAACCAGTTTTTTGGATTGGCTGTTGATGTCGTTGTACTATCACTAAAAGTAACTCCTCTACATTGAACACATATCAAAAAAGGGCTTTAAATTAGATTTAAATTGGGCATCTAATAAAGAAAAATCCAATGAAATCTAATCATAAAATTAAAAAAACAATATGCTTATGTTGTTTTACTTCAAATAGACTTTTTGTGTATCTTTCATCACAATTGGTCCATGCATGCAAGTTAACAAACACTTACTTTGACATTTATGATATTATAGAGAATAGAGATGGTATTTGTACAAAGTATTTTAATCTACCGATCTCAATGCCTACAACCCAAAGCATATGTAGTACAGTAGATCGTGACTTATAAGCTAGTTTACCAATAGGCTACTTGACTCATATTAATTTTGATGCAACAAATTAATTTTGTACAGTATTTGACCCAAGAAACCAAAATACATCGATCTCCGTTAAGAAAAATGCAAGATGGCAGTATAATTTCATTCCACATTTACTTAAAATTCAAAACTGTGAAAACGCGGGCCGCCATGATGTGACGCAAGCTTTGTGGTGAAAGGGCAGTTCAGGCATATTTTTAACTTCTGTCATTTGGTCAAAGTCGGTAATTCTAATGATTTTCATTCATCAAGACTGTGAAATCACATAATTTTCATGCGACTCAGTGGTTTTTAGCGAGAATCAGGTGTCATAAATTATTACCTACCTTACACAATAATTACGTCACAAAACTGCAAAAATGGCCGACGCTCTTTTTGATAGTATTTTAAAAGTGAAGTTTTGCTTTTTTAGATAGTTATGGAAAAAATGTTTCAATCTAATCAAATAGAAAATAATTATTTTAAACAAAAACAAAATACAAGTAAACTAGCCTATTGCCAGGTTTAGACTTGGCTTTCAAAATATTTTTGTTAAGTTCCACTTTTACGACGGACGCCAAATAAAGAATGCATAAAATAATTGCGGACTCAATATAAAGGCACATTTGATTGAATCCCTATTTTTTTATCAAATGGGCCTTATTCTTACGTAAGCTTCGGTGTCGTAAAAGTGGTTTCAATAAACATTCGTTCGACATTGAGTGCTAAATCGCCAATTGCGATGGTATTGAATACATTACAAATACTTTAAGAACATAAACAAACAATCTTTGGTGTAGTAAAACAATAATTTACGAGTATATTGCCTATTAATAAAGCCTATGCAACCTGTTGGCGGGTATTTCCCGTTTTCTTTCGCTAAAAATGAAACCTATGAATGAAATTAGAGGATATACCTTTAAAATTTACATCAGGATTTGAAAAATCCTTGAATTTAAAATAAAGAAAATATAATCACGTGTGATAATATCTAGCTAGAGGTATCTAATATTTGATTTAGACTAGTAGTTTATAAATCAATTAATTTTTTGGCGAAGCATGTTGATGATAACTTTTATTCAAAATAAAATAATCAGTCAATTAATTAAATAAAAATAAAATATTTATTTAGATTGTGCGAGAAATCCTAATAATTTTTCTTAAATAAACGAGAAAGAAGCGATATCCGACTGTTTGTTAATGTTAGCTATCTGCGAGTGATTGTGATTTTATCTCAGACTCATGTTAACTATATATAAAAAAAAACCGGTCAAGTCCCAGTAGGCATCGCGCAAGAAGGGTTTCGTACCATTATCTATACAAAACGGCAAAAAATCGAGACCCCTTGAATATTTGTTTTAGTCAGTATTTGTTGTTACAGCGGCAAGGTGTCTAACTATCATGGTTCATGAGATATAGCCTAGATCTCTTTATTGTAAGATTTGATTTGACAGACAACGAAGTCTTAGTACTAACTCCCGTTTTTACCCTTCGGGTACGAAACCCTAAAATTGTGCCTGGTATATATATCAGTTTTACTACCTAATTAACCCTATCTTTTTATCTCAGATATTGGTCTAGTAATTTAATAGTAAAATGGCTATTAAATTTATCATCGAGTCCTCTCGGCTAAGCTAGGTTTCATTTCAAGCGAAACGAAAAAAGACCAGATATGGCATAGCCACTGCACTGTACAGTAAACCAGTCTTATATTTAAAAAATTTTCTATAAGAAAAAATATTTCACATACAATTTTATTTTACTACTAGCTAATTAATATATTATTATCACTATAATAGTATAGACCGTAACAACACGTCGTGTCGGGTTACGAACATACATTATCTTTTCCATTTATCCGTACACCAAGCGTTTTGACAAAACGATCTTGCTTTTGATCTGCAATATTTAATTTGAATTCGAACGACAAATCCTTGCCAGATAATGAGAACTGCGTGATACGATATATTGCTACGGCGGAAGTTCATGTCAATTTTTTTTTCTTTAAAAAAAATAGTTCAATTATATTTCAGATAAAAAAATAACGATACAATTTGCAAATACTCATTAATATGTGCTGTGTTAAAAGGCTTTTTTTATTTAAGAATGAAGAAAGGTTCTTATAAGTATGTGATATTAATATGATGCTCTTACATAGACAATGGATTTAATTTTATTATTATGATGAATTGAGATTATGATTTTATTAGTTCACGTAAGTCTACACATGAAATTCTCGTACGAAACGAGAAGAAAAGACAAAAACAACTCTTTTACTCGCTTCGTACGCGTAAAGTTTGCATGTGAATATTTCCTTCCGATCCATTGTACATTTTGTCGTAGAAACCTTTTGATAGTAGCTTATTTTGGCATTTACAGAATTATGTACTGGGGGGGGGGGGGGAGGCATCATTTTTATTATCTTTACGTGTTCTTTTATCTGAAATTCAATTAAACTATGTGCAGTAGTACCACGTTTATTATTCGCTTCGGCAATCGTCGATGCATCAGAATAGATCCTAGCTCAAACAAAATGACAGAATTGAAAATCTCGATCGTAATGCTTGACGCTGAAGCATGGCGCATTCGAATTTCTCAATAGCGATGTGATTGTTCATATGCTATGATTGGCAGAAGCATTTACCCTATTTGATTTCTGCACAGGTCTATGTACCTGTGCAGAAATCAAATAGGGTAAATGCTTCTAAAAGTGGTACTACAATGTGTGTGAACGTGTCGTGTGTGTGTGTGTGCGCGCGGTCCGTCTAGTAGTAGTATATTACCTGTTGCGGCGCGGGCGCGGGCGCGGGCGCGGCGACGGCGAGCGGCGGCGGCCCGCCCGGCGCCGGCTGCACCGCCAGGTACATCTTGCGAGGGCCCAGCATGCCCTGCTTGCCGGTAGACTCCTGAGCTACAATACCGATACCTCTATTTTATTATCTTTCCTGTCAAACTTTAAACACGGAGCCTGATCGTGGACGGTTGGATTTAGGGACAGAGGTATATTAGGAGATCTTACATTCATATACATCGATTACTAAAACATACATTTGAAGCATCAGTTGAAGATGCAACCGGGCAAACACGCTAGGTCGAAGAAATAAGTCCTATATTCAATAATGGAATTTCATTACATAAAAATCTTATGATAAAATACAGTAAGAGTTAGTTTTCTACGAAATGGTAACATCATAATAAATATACAGAATTTACACATTTCGACTCCTATCCGCCATCCTAATATTATAAATGCGAAAGTGAGTTTGTTTGTTTGTTACGCTTTCACGCCCTATTTACTGCACCAATCTTCCTGAAATTTCGCATACACATAGATAGAAGTATTGAGAAGGACATAGAATACCTTTCATCACGGGAAAAAGCACTGTTGCCGTGGGAAATTCACGCGGGCGAAAGCTAGTTTTCCATAAACACTCGTGAGTACAACAAAATTTGAAAAGTTATATGCGATGAAAGTGAGGTCATCATCATCATCATCATCTCATTTATTTTTTTATGACCAGCCACCTGCATGACGTTAGTCGACCATGGAAATGCTGCTGTTGGTAAAATCCAGTGGCAGTCAGATGTCCTCATATAATCTAAAAAAATATTTCTTAAGAATGTTACCTTTCAAAAGTTGCTGTTTGACTTGATGCTGCACTAACGCCAGCTGTTGAGGAGTCAACGAGTATCCGTGAAGTCCTTGTAATACTATGCTGGGACCACTACTAGTTTGCATCACCTGAAAACAAGATGTAGCCTTACAATATTTTTTACCACTGCATCTCTTAAAAGGGTACTTTTGCTCCATAAAGTGGTAAATGTTTACGGAAGTAAATGTTTTTTAAACCACTTTATTTCTATTAATTATTCTTATTCACTTCGCGAGTTTTCTAATATATGCTGTTTGAGCATATGTAATAAAATTAGCTGCGCTCGTAATTCAATTCTAGACGGCAGCCAGGACAGATAGACCAATAGAAAATTGACCATTGTATAACGAATATCTATTGTAGCACTTTAAACCATTGTTGAAATGCAACTGTGATTAATTTGAAAACTCCAGAAATCTCTCATCTTGGTAGAATCCAGGTGGGATCCCTAACTATATTGCTTTAGATGTAGAAGTCCGCTTTTTATACTATTCTGTGGGGATCCTTGGAGTGATAACAAAATGAAGTTTGCTGTTACTAGGGATTTCAAAAAACGAGGAAGGCTCAATTGATATGTTTACTGAACAATGTTCTTTATTCTATGATCTTTTCTTTTGTATATTTTTCTGTGTACATGAATTTGAAAATAAATAAATAAATGCCGGTAATTAGAGTGTGACGGTATTTAGAGCGTAGTTTTCGTATTTAAATCGAAAGAAATGTTTGGTGCCTATACAATAAGCATTGAATATATATTTATCACGGAAAAGGGAAAGCATGGAAATGGGAAGTAGGCATGGAAATGGCACCACACCAGATAGAGAGAAGCAGATCCCTGCAAACTCAGTAAAAAATAGCGGTATCGTATTTTGTTTAAGCGCCGGTTCCCTCATATGTACAACTGACATATTTTGTAGAAATAATGCCGTGATACTTTGTTCTGGAGTGTAAAAACTATAGCAAACGAAATAATATTAATAATTTAGCCATTTCCTACTATTTGTAAGCAATATTTTATCATATTTATAACAAAATCAAATAAATTCATACTTCACATAAATTAGGCCAATTTATCTATAGTACAATCATTTTGCGAAAAACGACCTTACTCCTTTTTTGGTTTGATACTTTATTTCATTCATAAAAACGTTCTTTGTCTATCGTCGTTTGTAACACAGAAAAAATAAACTTATATCGACGTATTATAACTTAAAATTGGAGGAAATGACATAACTAGTCAAATGCATTGTTTAATTCAGTCAGAGGTCGTGGTCCACTGTGTGCTACGTAACATTTTGGTGTAAATATGTGAGTTTGGCGACACTGGTTTTGACCTGTGCCATTCCCATGCTTTCTCTTTTTCGTGATATTTAATAAGGTAAACACAAATCAACTGCAAATATTTTAAGGAATACGCCTTTTTTTTTATTCTCCAATTTTCCATATTATACTAGAGCAGATGATTCTCAATTTGTATGGGAGGTCAAACATTTTTGTTCGTATTTCGATATACTTAAGTTTATTTGGAAAAAGTTTTTTAGTTTAGGGGTCTGAATCTGTCCTTACAATATTTGCAGTCGATTTGTGTCTACCTTATATATAAATTAAAAAATAAAGAACTGCTGCGCACCTGCGCGGTGACCGTCTTTATGACGGTGCCGGGCGGTTGGCCGACGAGGAGCCTCTTTTCAACAAGTTCGTCTTCCGTGAGCTGTTGTTGCTGAGCGAGCGCAGGACTGGGGGCGGGGGCGGGGGCGGGTGCGAGCGCGGGCGCGGGTGCGAGCGCGGGGCGCGGCGTGGAGGTGGCGAGCGGGGCGGGCGCGGGCGCGGGCGCCGGGCTCTGTCCGATGTGCGCCACGATCTGCGCCTGGTTGTTGCCGGTCGGCCGGATGAGCACCTGCTGCCCGTTGACGGTGGCCAGCTGTATTTTCCCGGCGGCGATCTGCTGCACGAGCGCCGGGTTGTTGACGACGATCTGCTGCGTGGCGGGACGCGGGCGCGGCATCAGCTGGCCCTGCACGAGCACGGTGTGCACGGGCGGCGGCGGGCGCGGCCGCAGCGGCGGCTGCACGAGCACGGGCCGCGCGGCCGGCGGCGGCGGTGGCGGTGGCGGCGCGGCCTGCTTGGCGACGGCGGGCCGCTCGTCCGGCGAGCCCTCCTGCTTGACGGGCGACGCCGCCACCAGCTGCCCGGTCACGCCCTGCTGCCCGGCCATTACCACGTGCAGCTTGCCGTCCGGCATTTGGATCAGCTGCTGGCCCGGCAGTAGTCCTCGCACCGTAATTTTACCATCTGGAGCTCGTATTATTTGGACTTTCTGCGGTCCGTCTTTTTGTACGTTAGTAGCAGGTTTAGCGGTTTCTGTTGCTTGACCGGATTTATTTCCTGAACTTACAGATTGACTGATCACTCGAGTGGTGCCTTCCGCACCCTTCGTCATGATTATCCTTCTTGTTCCGATAACAGTTTTCTGTCCGGTTGGAGTGTTAGCGTTTGATGTTAATAGAGAAGTGAGAGTACTCTTTCCAGAAGCTTGATTAGGAGTCTTTGATTTATCTGTAACAACATTACCAACATTTTGACAACAATAATGAAAACTATATTTATTTTCATTCAATTCGTATACTGTACCGTATAGTCGTATTCGTCGAAATGCGGTTGCTTCGAGAGTTGCAATTTGTCAGATAATTAAAACATCACTAATAGTATATTATAAATGTTTTTCCGAGATCACAATACCTTGCGACATCTCGAGCGCCCGCTTCTGCTGATGCGCGGCGCGCTGTTCCCGCAGCTGCTGCTCCATCTTGTCTTTGAGGTCGGCGGCGTTGGGCGGCGGCGCGGCGGGCGCGCGCGCCGGCAGCTTGCCGGTGGACGTGCGCGTCACGGGCGTCGCTCGCTCCCCGCGCTCGCCGCGCTCCGCTCGCTCGGCGCGCTCGCCGTATTGCCGCACTTCCCACAGCTCCAGCTTGTCTTCGTCCACCCACTCCTCTGATACCTGGCATGATAAATTACTTCATGTAGGTATTGAAAGTTTCACAGACAGATTTCGATTGTAATTTCATGTGTTACATAGAAAATAAATAAATAAAAATAAGTATCAAACTCCTGGTAAAGTGATTTTAACAATTTTATAGATTCTACACGATTATTGAATAGTGTAGTCTGTCATCATCTTTTATTTTAAATTTTCCTTTTATAATGTAGGTAGACGGCTACTATTTCCGAAAAAAAAAAATATATATATAATGACCTTTTTAACCCAAAATATTTCTATTTGTAGACTTTGTTTCTCTTCATGCCATGAAATACGGTCTAATTCAGTTCACACAGCGCTAAACACCTACGATTTATATTTGCATCCCTTTCTATTTTGCGCTGTCCCTTTTTATCACTACATTGGGTTGGTTACTTCGTGTTACGCGACCTAAGAATAGGCCACTCTTCTATTCCGTCGATATCGTTAAAAGCAATGAAGAGACAAACTAGTAATAGCATTCCCAAAAAAGTTAACGTTAGATTGGCGGCCGGTCA
This sequence comes from Apomyelois bistriatella, assembly GCA_947044815.1. NCBI lineage: Eukaryota > Metazoa > Arthropoda > Insecta > Lepidoptera > Pyralidae > Apomyelois > Apomyelois bistriatella. The sequence goes on from OX345690.1 coordinate 8,214,382, forward strand.
AAAAATAATGACAATCTTTATATTATGTTCTAAGTACTACTTATTTATCTCTTTTGTTTAACTTTAGTCAGTACATGGATGAGTGTTTACATCATCATCCTCATCGTTGTGATAATGATGATGTAAACACAAACTTTACAATTCTAACATACGGCCCACTATCATGTATTATGATCGTCATTTTAGTGTGAGTTTGTGTTTTAATCATTATCATCATGATTATTTGATGTGTCACGTAATAGCGAACCCAATGAATCTTTGGAATGCAATCAGGAAAACGCTGAGATGATGATGGTCAAAAAGATGTATGATTTAAATTTTTACTTCTCGATATCATTTTACAGTCGGAAAAATCATTATATGGAGTCTTGTAGCTTTTTTAGCTGTCATGCTTTAATAAAAACTCAGTTGAAAAATCTAATCTGTAATCATTTCGTATTTATAAAGCACGCGAGCTGCGAGATGAAGAAAAAGCATCCACCGCCCGATCTAGCGCGAGTGTCAGTACTGAGATTAAAAGATCATTCCCGAAAAGAAAAACAAAACCCAAGAAATTATTAAATAGTAAACAATTTATAATACGACGTGCACGATCGCGTCGCGGTATCGAGGGCAACAGCTGGGAACTTACAAATAGTCATTGTTATTATGAGTAACTAGCTATTGTCAGGGGCTTTCTTTGCATTGTACTTCTATATAGCCTATAACTATCAGGTATAAACTCTAAATGTTAAAAAAAATTGCAAACTAGTCTACGAGCAACTGATAACAAACGAAAAAAATATCATTCGAAATAAACAAACAGAAAGTATGTACCTGAGGCTCAGTATTTTGAGGAGATTCTGCACGCTTTCTCTTCCTTAATCCACTTCGAATTGAAGTTACTTCACGGACAGTTTTGGGCAATTCTAAAGGAATAACTACCCTTCGCCGAAGATATTGTGTGCGCTCTGAAAATTGGCCAATGTGTCTATGTTTCAGCAGTTCCAATGATACAATCTCTGTGTCTGTAGTTAGTTGATGCTTTCCATCAGCTGTGGCAGGTTTAGCGGCCATGTCGTCCCATCGCAAGCATGCGAACATAATACGAACCTGCAGAGCAGCAGTAGCCAACCACTGAAGATTCACTGTACGATACAGCCAACATGTCTTAAATAAAGGCCGTGGACAAGGATATGGCCAAACTGCTTGATTTGGTTTGGCATTGTGACTAAAACCTGTTACCGTACTGTGACCAGCTTGTCTTGATACTTTTCTCAATTCATGGTGAGGTAAAACCATTAAAGTTTTTGCTTTGCTTCGGGTGTGAAATGTAGAACAGAGAGGGTACTTAACAGGAGTCCTTTTCTTTTTCTTTTCTACAGCTGCTGTCTGTACTTTTTTAAGATAAACTTTGCCTGATGGGCATTGTGATGAATATACTCGTATGACCCCATTTTCTGTTTTTTCTTCTTTTATTGGCTTATCATCTCTTTTAGGGCGTACTAGACCAAATCGCCTATTAAATGCTGCACGATATTTCGGTTTATCTTCAGTCTTTGCTGATGTTACAGAACATTTATAAGACGAATCTTTTGTATCATTATTGGCAACTATGTTTGTATTAGTTGAAGCTTTAGATCTACCCCTTGTTATTCTCAATTTTGGAATTGGTGGTCGATTATTGTCACCATCATTAGTTATGATATCCTCCATTCCTTGATCAACATCAGTTAATTCTTTCAAGGGCCCAATTTCTACCTCATTTTCTTCATTATTTCCGCATGAAATATCAATGTCCATTTCATTTCCTACAGCTGGAACTGCAGATTCTTCTAATGTATTTTCAGTTTTAAGAATACATGCTTCATCATCTTTTTCAGTTTTAATTGCCATCTCAGAATCTCCACTTAGTTTTCTTTTCACAAAACAATCTGTGTTTTTATTATCACATTCTTGAGCGCAAGCAACAGCCGAGAGCAAATCAGTTAAAATATTTTCATTAGAATTTGTAAATGAAACAGAACTCTTTCCCAACAAATACTGTTCTAATATTGAAACTTTACTGGTTTCTTTACAATTAATCAGCAATTTTGAAGAGTTTGTAGTACCTGCTTTCAATACCCTTAACAATTCGTTTAAAAGTTTTCCTTTGATCAGACAAAGAGGAGAATAACAATTAATTGTTATACTTGAACCTTGTAGCAAACTTGAAGGTTCAATTTTATTGCATGTAGATGAATAACACTTGTAGTGTTTAGTTATTTGGGTCAAAGTTTGATACTGGTCACGAAGTGCATCAGCACTTTTAGATGTAGTATCTATATTTACTGGTTTGTGATCATTAGTAGTGTCACAAATAGAAGGTATTTCGGTTTCAGCATCATCATTTTCAACATCAATATTTTTCTCATCTTCACTTTTTACATCCAATTGTTCTTGTTTCAGTTTCGACACATAATTTGCTATTTTCTTCTCTTCCATGAATTTTAGATATGTTCGTCGCGTTAGAAATTCGTCTAATTTAGATTTTCTTGCTACTTTGGGATAATATCTTCTTGCAGATGAACTTAATGCTTTTTCTACATCAATTTCCTCAAAATCTTCATCCTCTTTTTCCACAGTAAGGTTCCGCATTGATGGTGGAACTACAAAATTACTCAAATTTAACTAATTATATCACCATTACATATTCTTATATGATAATAAACATTAAAAAGTTATTTCAAATATGTAAAAATGAGCTATTTTGAAGATAAGAAATAATGTCTTAATTAATTCTACTTACGCTTGTCAAGAACATCTTTATCTTCAGTCTTCTTTGAAATTAAATATTCATAAGTTTTTGGTTCAACAGCTAATATTTTTATGGTACTTCCTTCTCTCACCCTTACAGCAATTTTAGCAGGACCATTGAAAAGATTTAATTTTGGAGGGGCATTTTGTTTTTTAAACTTTCTCGTAGCAGAATTCCATAACCATCCCCACTGTCCATGAATCCGATATTCTTCCCCTTTTTGCTTCCAGACCTTGAAACAAAAGTATTTTAAGTATAAATGTAAAAGAAATAATGTCATCGACAATTTAATATGAGGTTACAATGAATAGTTATTAAGTAGAAATATAGAGATATTGCACCATAGAAAATACAAAATAAAATGTACAAAGACTTCTTTCTATATTCATCATCTTTTTTTAATCTATATTTATGATGTATATATTATTGATTATATGTGTAAATCTAAGTATGTTACTTTAGCTGTAAGTAGTATAGTTTTCTGTCATCAATGCTTAAACTAACTTGCGCCGCACTAAACTTTATATTATTGTATTGCAGTTTCTGCCAAAATAAATACCTGATGGCGGAGGCCTAATGAATATTTGACGAAGTTATATGCTGTTCTATATCTCTCTTCCTCTTCATCTCTTTCTTTCTTCTCCCGTTTGTCAAGTTTTTTCCGTTCTTCCCGTTCGGCAGCTGTCGTCCGTATAAGTTTGACATGACCCAACTGTTCATGCCATGCTGGCATCCAAACTACACTTTTTATACATGCCTGTAAAATTAGAAACATTCGTAGCATAATTGGTTATATGACAATTTTTTTTGTTCAAATAACTGAACTTTTTGTAATATGTGTAACGTAATTTTTTAGTATTTTAATGACACACACTAGAGAGGTTTAAGGTCTCTACTCTTCAACAAATCATACTCCAGACGACCTCCGTGGCGTAATGGTTAAGATGCCTGTCCGCTATAATACTAGCGTTCGCCCGCAGTTTCACCCGCGTGAATTTCGGGAACAGTGCTATTTCCCGGGATGAAAGGTATGTCCTTCTCAGTACTCCTATGTGTATGCGAAGTTTCAAGCAGATTTGTTCAATAGATAAAGCGTGAAGAGGTAACAAACAAACAAATATACAAACTCACTTTCGAATTTATAATATTAGTTGGGAAGTTGGGATAGTTGGGATTTGGGATGCCCACTATAAAACAGATCGACGGCGTGCTTATTCGAATTCAACCGTTGATGCCTGTGTACATTGTCCATTAAAATCCATAGGAATCGTGGCGTGGACGTCTTGAAATGTAAGTTTGTGCATCTACTATTAATATTTCAACCACCAGGGGGATTAATATAACTTGTATTCTTGTAGCAAGGAGCTCGATAGCCTAGCGGGGCATGCGTGTTATTTGTTTATATTCTTAAACACACTAGCAGCATATGAAGCTGATGCGTGTGCATCTTAAGTGTGAAGATTTTACACAATACTTAATAATAGGTATTGTGTACCACCAGGTACGCCCTAATCAATAATCATGGGTCCAGCGACATTTAATGTGACATTTGCCGCCATCTAGAAACACCTTGTACAGATTCCGAAATAGTATATGTAAATATCGAAACGTAAACTACTGTATCGATTTTGTTCAAAGCAATTTGAAGCTTTTATTAAATTTTACATACCTATTCTTTTACAATTTTTCACTGCATAGTTTAAAAGTTAGAGGAGTGAAGAAATGAATATTTCACAAAATGTTGGTATAATCAAAAAACTGTTTTAGGAACCTCTTTATCATTTACAAAGACCTATCCAAATAAAAAATTACAATTAAATATAAATAAATAATTTATTAAAACACAATTTTGTTGTAGGTCATTAAATACACCACCTTCCATATTTTAAGCTTATAGCACGCATAGACTTCGAATATGACTGTGAGATAGGGACATGACGAATCTATAAGGGTACCGTTTTTACCATTTGACTTTGGAACCCTAAGGCGGATTTTTGGCGCCAAATTCAAACTTTGTTATTCAAATTTTGGGTATTTAAATGCAGTCGGGTAATTTGTTTTTTAATAATTTACTTGTGTTTTTAGGGCTTATATAAACTCACCTGTAAAACACAGAGAGCTCTTGAAAAGTCTCGTGGGGCTTGACACAGCTGCACTGCCTGTACCCACGGTTTCCTTAGCAAAGGCCAATTAGGGTGCATAAACTGTATCACTATATTAGATTCCAACTGTAGTAAAGTTTGTCTTATTGTTGCCACAAGTAAAGGCTTAGTAGCTGAAATAATTTTTTATTATTAGAAAATGGCAACAGGCAACATTAGTTTGACTGACTGTGCCCCACTAGCAGGAAGCACACCAATTTAGATAAACCCTCTTCTTCATATAAAATAACAAACGTTTGTTAAGCCCATTTTAACTATAAAGTGGTGGTTTGTCTCATTCATTCACATTAAATATCAATAAGAAAGAAACAAACTAAAAATAACTTACTTAGTTAAAATGGAATTAACAAAAATTATTATTTTTTTTTTTAATAAATGGATAAATCTAATACAGTATTTGATTAAAAACTTAAATAAAATCTTTAATGAAAAATGTAAGGGTGAAGAATAAAATCGTGCCATTTTAAAAATGATCAATGTGCGTGCATATAATAAAACCTTACCATTAAGAAGGCCAACCCATTTAAATTCCTGCCCTGAAGATAATGAAAATTTGTGGGACATGTAACGTTTTTTATCCCTCTCTTCATTTCTTTGGGGTTTATTTAGTGCCAAGGGGTTACTTGTATATTGATTCACATAATTTTTAAAAGCATTTTCATTTCCCAGTTTAAAAAGGTAGGTTCCATTTGACAACTGATTGGATTTAAGCCTTGTCACTCTTTCTGTAACTGAAATTAAAAATAAACAGAAAACATTAATATTATTTTATGTATCAGTTCATCATATTCACAAATCAACATATATATAAGACACACATGACTTTAAAAATAATACCTTCATCTGTTTTCTTCTGTATTGTCTTATTCTTGTTGTTGACAAATGCTTTCGTTTTCTTAAGATCATTATCTAATCCATCCTGTCCTTCATTTTCATCTTGTGTTATGTCTTCACTTGTAATAGTAACTTCATTTACAACATCTCCATCAGGCATTATGGAAGAATCATTTTCAATTTTTTCATCATCTAACTTAAGACCAACATTCTGGTCTTGATGCTTTTGTTCCTCCTTTAACTTTCTCTGTTTTATAATGCTAGTATTTTCTACTTCCAAATAAGATTTTCGACTCCCTTTGGCCTGGTTTGTAAGAAGCTCTGTAATATCCATTTGTCTTAGAATTTCTTGTTTCATTTCTAAAAGCTCTCTTACTAAGGGTGTTTCCATTTCATCTGCATCTAACACATTTAATAACTCTTGAAACTGCTGCGGAGTTGAGTAATACCAAACATCCCCATTTTCTGCTTCACTAAAATAATAACAGTCAGTAAAAATAAATATTAAAGATTTAACAGTTAAATTTTGAAAGTTTAAGTTTAGGTGAGGAAGCGTATTTAATGATGTATATATGTATATTCAAATCCTTTATTAAGACTGAAAAAAGGAATGCCCATTGGTATTCCTCTTATATCTTGCTGACATTGTATAAATTCTTATCTAAGGGTGTATGTGTACTGTGCCTACAATATCTCAAACATGCCTTCATTCAATACTAGCTGTTGCCCGTGGCTCCGCATGTATAGTAATAGGTTATATCAATCTATCTATAAATACTGCAAGCTATGAATTGCAGTTTCAATCATATTGATGGGGGCTACTACATTCAAATATACCAACAAAAACTTCCCCTTAATATAGAAGGGACAAGAACTATACACATAAGATCAACATCATTTCTTTAAAAGGTACCTTTTGTTGGATCAAAGTCTTTCTATAGACAGGGTGGTTAAGAGCTTTAATTCTCAAAAAACATTATTTTGTCAAATGTTTCAGCACAGAACGTCGAATTTGCAAACTGTTCAACTGTCATAAACAACAATAACAAATATAATACTTACATAAATAAGCGACGAACAATGAACCAATATTTTCTTCCATGCCTATCAAAACCCAAATGTTCATGACGACACAGTAACCCTTGTTTTTCTGCATCAGGTAAACAATCAGTAACCCCCAAGGTTTTATGTTGTTTACACAGGGCACACTGCCAGTCTTCTGATGGTACATCAACTAATGGTGGATCTACACATTCCAGATGAAAAACTGCAGGACAAGTTTCACAACACAACAGGTCCCCCAGACGATGACACACTCGGCAATGATCATCATAATGTATAGGAACTGCAGAGAAAATAAAAAGATTAATAAGTAAATAAGACTAGAGGTTTTTTTATTTTTTATTAGCCTACTTTTAATGTGTCCCACTGCTGGGCAAAGTCCTCCCCCTCCTTCTCCACATTATTTGGTTTAGAACATATTTTTTTAAATAATTAGTATTTCCCATAAACCAATGGGAAACCATGAAATACTCATAAGTACAGGAAAATTTTGAACTTTTTTAGGTAAATATCAAATAAAGAAAAATAGTTAAAGATCAAAAGATATGACCTCAAAGCAAATTTTTTAAAACTTGGCTTTTTTAAAATGTTTGTTGATAATTGTCAAAACAATCTATCACAAGGGATTTCTTAACTTTTTAAAAACCATACCTATTCCAAGGTTCTTAAATACAAATCTATATCCATCTTTATCACTACATAGTATAAAACAAAGTTGCTTTCTCTGTCCCTATGTCCCTTTGTATGCTTAAATCTTTAAAACTACTTAACAGATTTTGAAGCTGTTTTTTGTAATAGAAAGAGTGATTCAAGAGGAAGTTTTTTATGCCCATGCGAAGCTGGGGCGGTCGCTAGTAAATAATAAATACCTAACTTTGTGGGAAAATTACTACTATAACACAATAAAACTTCTTGTTGCATGCTTAAGATACCAATAATCACATAGCTATACCTAAATAAGTTTAACTAAATTTCTGGCAATATGAATTGGGTATAATAATTACCTTCACTAAGGAGGTCATCCCTTACTGGATTGGTGATTAAAAACTGATTACACAGAAACTGCAACACCATTACACGCTCTTCAACCGATGTGAATGGATATTCACAGGAGTTAAGAATTTTAACAACATTTTGATCAAAAGATTTATCACTCTCCACATAAATCCTCAGAATTTCAGGCCATGTCATAACATCTAACAAAAACAATGTAATGTTTACACTATCTTTATGGTCCAAGGGACCAAAGTGTGTTTGCTGTGCATCTTCCTCTCTGAGAAGAGCTTTTAGTAACATTATGTGTACTTCAATAAGTAGGTTGCTTTGATCCTCACAGCTTATAGCTGCACACAGATCTTCAATACGAAAAGGGGACAACCTTACAAGGTGTCTGAAGTGACGAAGTACTTCATATATACCAACTACTTCTATAACTAAGTTGTGTGGCATAAGTAAATCATCTGATGAAGCTGGAAGCTCCAAAGGTGGTACTTGTCGTTCCTCCTGCAACCACAGAGGATCTGGACTTGGAGGACGAACTGTGTGGTTGCTAACTTTCTTTACAGTACCCCCTGTCGTACTATAACTGCTTACAGAGAAATCACTATCACTAGCAGCACCCTCTACACTACCCTCGGAGCTGTCGCTGGCGCGATCTTCTTCTGGCTCAGATCTATCGCTGTATTCGTCGCCAAAATCTGATCCATAATGATATTCTGATTCATGATAATCAGCAGCATGCGGATTATAACCTCTACGTGAATACGCATTTGATAAACCACCTCGCTTACTTTTGTGAGTTTTCCCACCTCTCTGTTTTCGTGTACTTCGTCTACTTATATCACTGCCCTGTGGTGATGATGCTCTGGACGCTGACGGTGTACTCGCATGGGAAACGCTTGCAGCATTTTGAGCTTGTAAATATTTAGGTTTTTTCAATAAATGGTATTGAAATTTCCTGTTCTTCTCAAAACTTCCCGATTTCGGGGGCCTACCTCGTTTCTTCGCCCCCCTTCCCGACATCATTGAGACAACTGTCAATTATGTACTGTTTCGCACGTGTACCACAAAAACATAGTCTTGTTTACAATAACAAAACAATGTAAATGCATTTCAGTTCATCCTAAATCCAACGCAGTCATGATTCCAGCAGTTTGAAACGCTTTGCCCAAACTGAACGTCACACGCTACAACTACACAAAAAAAGCACTGATCTTCATATACACTTCATCACAAATCAATAATTTTAATGTTATCAGTAAATGTATTCAATTTTTATAGTGGGAAAGAAGGCACCAAAAACGTAATGACGCGAAATGCGAGTATGCAATTGAGAAACGCTTGGATGCTGGCTTCTCATTGGTCGATTACTTGTCCGCCATGTCGTTTTTAGCTCTACTAGCTAGATTATTGAATTATTAGGGGAAAAATTGATTCAACCAAGTTGTAATGTATCACGCAATTAGGTTCCTTTATGTAAAATATTTTAGTATTAATATAAATAGCACGACATCCTATTGTTAACGCAAGATAAAAGCAAGTGCAGGGAAAAGAACACTTTGTAAATCACATCACTCGGCAATCGGTAGCCATTTTCTTTAAGAGTCAAAGTCAATTGATTTACTTTTAATGAGATTTTTACTACCGAGATTTTTAGTTAATATTCCCACATTCTATTTACTTGTAAAAATTAATAAAATCTCAATAGAATATGTATCAATGTTCGTTTTTAAAATAATCAATGCTAGTAATCATAGATTTGGAATGATTGATTGATGTCTGACTACCCGGAAGTTAAATCTTTTGTCATTGCCAACTCTTTGGTACTACACTACCTTTTTTTAATACTTTTTACAGCCATGGAAACTATTCTTCAGTGGCTTACTACCATCTCTTAAAACCAAGCAAGATCCAGTGAGTAAGGGAGATGTCGCTTTACATCATGTATTGTTCCGTCTCGCTTACTCACCGGATCTTGGATGGTTTTAAGAGATGGTAGTAAGCTACCTGCTCACCACCATCTCTTAAAACCATGCTACCTCATTTACACTCGCGTGCGAGTCGCGAGACGAGCCACGAGCCAAGAGTGTGAATGGACGCTCGCGGCTCGCCTCGCGGCTCGTCTCGCCACTCGTGGCGCTCGAGTCCAAAGCGGTTTTTTGGGCACGCAAGAGTCAAAGGACCTCGCGACAAACGCGAGCGGGGTGTTTACATTCGCGCTCTCGCTTCATTCGTGCTTTGAAGTTGGGCCGCGTAGTTTGTATCGAAATGGATTGGTCTCAAGACGAGACTAAGATTCATTGAGTCTTTTTACCCCCAGAGCTTTTTCACAGCACAACCGATATTCATTGAAAATAATATTTTGTAATGTGCATGTGACGCGCTTTCATTTGAGACCCCACTCGAGTATATTTGCAGACATTCGGTGATTCTTCCCCACATTTACCACCACAACTTCTAAACGGCTCAACCGATTTTTATCAAACATGTCTAAGAAAACTCGCCCATAAATCGCTTCATCCGTTCGGGAGCTATGATGCCAGAGAAAGATAGACAGACCGACAGACAGACAGGTCAAACTTATAACACCCCTCTTATTGCGTCAGGGGTTAAAAAATTCGCTCATGGCTACCTTTCGTCAACATTTCCGGCGAAAAAAACAATCTTTAACATGTATTACGATCAAAGAGACTACTTCCTACGTCCATGATTACGATGCAATGGAAGCATTTTTGGCTTCCATATATAAGTGTCATACATAGCACTGTCAATACCGAAGATGGATCAGGCACACATTACATGCTCATGCACGCATGATGGTTTTCCATCAAACAAAGGGATGGTACTCGAAAGGTGAATTGAATCGACTGATTTTCAAACAAATCATTTAATTTTTTTTAATGTATATCAAGAATTTTGCGATGATTTGTTTGGAAATTAGTTGATTAATTGTTCCATCGTAAATCATCGCAAAATTCTTGATTTAAACTTAAAAATTTAGGATTTTTTGTTTGGAAATCAGTCGATTCAATTCACCTTTCGAGTACCATTGTGAGAGGCGTCATCGAGCAGATAAGAACAACACAAAATGGAGTATATAATATATTTTAATTAATAAAGTAAAGATGATAGTTTTACATAATAGACATTTGTTAAGACAGTAGAAAGGAAGGTGTCACACGAAAGAAGAATGAGTAATTCATATATATATATATATATTCATTCGTTATAGTACCTCAGTAACCTCTTCAACAACCATCCCTTTGATTGATGGTTTTCCATCAGGCGCGCATGAGCGTCTAGGGTGCGCCTAATAAAGGACTTGTAAGTAAAATATAACTATATATTTATTTAGTTCTTCACACTTCGACGTTCTTCATCATTGCTAGCTCAACGACAACTGAACTCACCACGAGAGTGTAAACAGGTTGCTAATTTACCAACAGTTGCGCGAGCCGAGCCGCGAGGCGAACCACGAGACGAGGTGCGAGGCGAGTGTAAATACATAATGTAAAGCGACATCCTCCTTACTCACTGGATCTTGCATAGTTTTAAGAGATGATAGTAGGCCACATGGTCTCACAACGCTCACAACTAGCAAGCTAGCAACACTGCAATACAGTAAAATGTCAATGTCAAATGGTCAAATGGCTGCACAGACTACAGGGCAAAGAGTAGTTTGAGTATAACGAGGTATAACTACAGGGAGGAGATTATCGTACATGTCAATGTCAAACAAATGTATGGCGGTGACCTAAATAGCCAGGTTATAATTTATTTTGTGATTTTGTGTCTATCAATAGGCGGATGCTTACGTACTTGAAGAAATTTGATATTATTTTCCATTAAATTGTAGTGAATCTCTTTTTTCATAATGTACCGCATGAAGAAAATAATAAATCATGATGATACTGAATTATTACTGTCATTACCGAAATGCATGTACCGACAAAAAAATTTGGCCGAATTTACGGAAAACAGCGATATCCAAATCATTATCAGTCAGCAGGTTACCAAGTTCTTAAAGGTTTATTGTAATTTCACACATTTGCTACACAATTATCTAAACTAAACCATTTGCTAACACCATTTCAATACTCTAACCCTCTTTGTTATTAGACTAGAATTTTTTAAATTTGTCCAGTAGTTTTGAAGCATATTTGATGAAAACAAACAATCAAATATTTCCCATTTATAATATTAGGTAGTATAGATGAAGGCCTATGATACTATATGTGTAGTTTAATAATTATAATCATAAATACTTTTTACTTTTTAAATCATCATCATTATCATTTCGTGTAGGTGTCACGGTCAACCAACTCTATTATTAAGATGATACCTTGGTGAACACTAGTGCCACCATCATTTAAAAATCATTATTCACTGAAAACACAAATTATCAAAAATCCGTGTTATGTAATTAAGGTTCTGGATCTAAAGTTAATTTTAAACAATATAAAATTATAGTTCCCTATAGTTGCAACTAGCAATATTGCTTAAAACGGCCACTTTTAACAGATTTGCAATTTTTAACTATAGGGAACTTTAATAAATAAATATGTTAACTTTAGATTCAGAACCAATAAGACAGATTTTTGATAACTTGTGTTTTAAGTGAATAATGATTTTTAAATAATGGTGGTGCTAGTGTTTATTTATTTATTAGGAATAACAAATAGCTTAAACATTACAAAAAATACTTAAACTATAAATATAATATATTATTAAATACTAGTGTTCACCAAGGTATCATTGTAAGTCAAAAACCATTTTATTTTTTTGCAATTTTGACATACTCTGATACTGATTTGTGCCCAGTCTAATCTTGTATGTATACAGTCACATCATCATCATCTTAGCACTTTCCCGGCTGTGTCCTCAGCAGTTGTTTGCTTCTGAGCCCAGAGTATGGTTATTAAGGAATCTGGTATATTCTAACCCATTTTTTCTGCAAGTTAACCCCTAATCAGGTCTGTCTTGGTTGCTTACTAATGTATTGAAATAAACACTTTTAGTATAAGACAAATAACAACCGCAAACCAAATAATATTTGGTTTACATACACATGTATGTATGTTTGGTTAATAAGTCAGTGCAACATGTGATTTTTTTATTTAATTCATTATAAAATGTTATTTTATTTTATGTTATGCCAAATAATTAGAACAATTTGAATTGCTACTGATTGTTGTTTGTGCACTATCATTTAAAAATGAAACAAAAGGTTTCTACTAAATGTAAAATTGCTTTGTTATTTATAAAACATAGTAAATATAAAACAAATTCGCTTTCTCTGTCCCTTTATCCCTTTGTATGCTTATATCTTTAAAACTATGCAATGGATTTAAATGTGGTTCTTTTTATTAGATATAAAGAGATGCTAGAATAGTGCAATATTAGGTAGCATTTTGCTTAAATGTACATTTTATTTAGAGTAGATAGCAGTTGTTAGGCTATGTCAGATGCCTTTAGGACCAATCTGACAGTGTTGGCCACTAACACCTTTTCCTTTCCCGTTCCTATTGGTCTGGTTTCTCTGTACAAAAGGGTTCACAGAGGTCAGACAGTAGTAGCTCCTTTGTAATAACTAGAACCGCCAAATCAGGACCAGGATTAATAACGTACCCTGGCAAGTGTAAGCTAAAATGCAACTGGGAAACACGCTCGGCAAAGATAATATTTGCAATGTTTGCAACCCAACATGAAAAGTTTCAAAGAAAGAGAAACTACCTGTGTTCTAGATACTCCTAAGATGAATAATTTGTTTATATATGTAAAGTAGTTTAGAAGTTACAAGTATCAGGAAACAGATAAGCATTATATACATACCGGGCAAAATCACAAACCTCCACCAGATTGATAATTTTGGCTGACCGAAATAATAAAACTTAGGTACTTAATAACTTTGGTAATAACATTCATCATTGACGCGTTCTTAATAGTGTCAATTGGATTTTACAGGTTCCAAATAAAAAGATGTCTGAATTAGAAGAGAGGCAGGATTTGTTACTCAAGAAACTTGATATTTTGTATGACCGGATAAAAACTATAAGATCATACTGTAATGTTAATGACCGAAACATGAAGCAGGATCAAAGAAAAATAAATACAGTAAGCATCTTATGTTTCTATAGGATGTGGTTATGTTTATAAAATTTATTATGGAGACAGCATCTGGAAAATTTGAATAGTTACAGTAGAAGTCTCATTTAGGTTATCTCGATTGTATTTCAACCAATTTCCTTTGGAGACATTTTTCTTTATCTTGTTTCTTTATAACAAAATTTAATTGAAATATTTGTTATTAGTAAGCTAGTACCTGGGCGACCGAGCTTCGCTAGAGATGAGAAAATATTTTTTTCGTGAAAATATGGGTAAAATGAATTTTCCCTAACATCTAATCTAGCTAGATTATCTTTTGACTATGTAAGAACTTATGTATAAATTTTCAAAGAAATCGTTGTAGCCGTTTTCGAAAAAGCAAGTACAAAATAATTTATATATTTATTATTTGCATATGTAAACATAACTGTATACCTACTTAAACTTAGTTTAATTAAATTTAATTATAATTACAGATGGCTGTTCCTGGGGAAATTGTCTTGGTTGTTAGTCCAGATAACCTACCATGGTTTTTTAACATACTTCTTGTAAATCCTTCAATATCATTAAATATAACATGGCATATTCACTCCTCTGTTCCCAATGAAAAATTGACAAAAATAACGGAATTTGTAAAACATCTTCATTTAACTAAAAATGCTTCTGGAATTAACATAAGACTGATATTTAAATGTGGTAAGAATGTTGTTGTATTAATATTTCCGCTTAGTTCGCGCTCGAATATGCCACATAATAATAGTTTTTCTATTGTCTGGATTCTGTGAGCCGATGGGTTAAATAATTTTTTTTTTCATTAATTTACTAAAATTATTTTTTATAGTTTCAGCTGATTCAGAATTAAAGTTATCATCATTAGCAGTTCCAATAGTGGGAAATGTAAATATACTTCGATACTTGTCATATGTTTTCCCTGATATATTACCATATGATCAGGAAGATTTTAGTATGGAAGGATTAATGGATATCTGCCATCTTCTTGAAAGGGCTCAAGAAAAAAATAAGGAAGCTATAATCAACAAGTTGTTCTCTCAATACAGAACTTGGATATGCAATAATACATTTTCAGTTGTGGATGTAGCTGCTTTCAATGCAATAAAACAATGGGATAATATTCCTAAAAGTGTACCTAAAAAATGGTTTGAAAACTGCTCAAAACTTTGCCAATAAAATGAAAAAAATGCCTTAATCGCTTGTTTTATCACCAACAAAGCATGTCCCCAGGGTTAATTTCCATGTATATTCTGTAAAATGGAACTAATGGGATTTTTTCTTCTCTCTAGTCCTATGATTTAACATAACAAAACTATGGAATTCCTGTCTCGCCTGTTCCATTAAACATTTTTTAAGATTTTATTAACTAAGTAGTCCTATGATTTAAAATTTATTTATAACTAGCTGTTGCCCGCGGCTCCGCCCGCGTGTAAGTCGCTTTTCGCGTAACCTATGGAAACTACAACTATCCAGACCTATAATTAATTCTATTGTATCCTTTTCCCGTGCCAATTTTATAAAGCCATTGCTACGATATCATTAAATATTAGGGCCACTTCTTTCTCAAATACCGTTTTTAAAATCAATAGGAATCAGTATTAAACAGTCGTAAAATAAAAAAAAAATATATATATGTTTTTAGTTGAGGATCTAGCAGAGTGAAATTCGCTTACAGTAACAGTAACAATATCAGACAAAATTCGCTCGATAGAAAAATCTAAGTTGCCTCCTTTGGAAGTTTATTTTCAATACTACGCCTAAAATAATAAACTTATTGTCCTGCTTTTTATACCAGCCTTTAGATAAAGTAATTATATAGTAAAAATCGCTGAAGTAGATTTTGTAGTGTTATTTTCCCAAATATGATGTCTAAATGCCTACAAAATGAGTGAGCGCCGCGACTACGCGGCTTACGGATAACGGACCTTCAGAAGAAGGAGCCCTTAACATTCATACTATCATTCTTTGTCTCTAAAAGAGTAGACGCAGCCTATTACAGAGTCATTAGGACCTAAAATCCACTCCCAAAGTTTTAGTGGGCGTGAAAAGTGGAGAAAATCTCAATAAATAGTGATAAGTCAGATAAATTAGTCCTTACGACACGACCGTATGTTCCGTCAAACACTCATTTGATTTTTTTTTAAACCAAAGCCAAACCAAACCAACCAATCAATTCAAATAGCTTACAATACAACACAACAAACGACCGATAAACAAACCAACCAATAGTACTAAATCAACAGCCAAATTTTTTTTTAAATAATTGGAATTAATTGCTGCCGTAAGGAAAAATTTCAATCTGCTATTAAAATAAAATCAGCGCCATCTATTGATATTTTATGTAACTAAATCATACGCCCACAAATGTGTTATTTTATTAAAATTTAATAGAGACTGCAGTGTTTTGTGTATGTAAATCGCATTCAACTGTTTAAAAGTTTTGAAGCAGTGCTTGTAGTAAACTTTAAATGACCATAACTTCTATTTCCCTTAACCGATTTTGATGAAACAAAGATTTTAAAACGCTCCTAATTATATGTAATTCACCTGTGAAAACAGCGTTCAATTTAGTTGAGTAGTTTTGAAATTATAACGCACCACACAGACAGAAAGACAGACAGACAAAAATTGCAAAAATTGTTTTTTTTTGTTTTTATTACTCTTCTTTAATTGCCCCGTAGAGGTTTTTTAGAAAAATATTTAATGTACAGACACTCGATTTTTACTGTCTTATTATATGTATAGATAGATAAGTACAAATTACTTTTATATTAACGGAATTAACGCTAAGAGCTCTCTTAGTAAGAAAATAATTCTAGAAAACAAATAAAAACCGAAAAAAGAAAATTATTGTTTGTGGCAGGATTCGATCCAGCTACTTTCTAGAAACATTTCTTTACTAAAATATTTAAAAAAAATAAACTTCTAAAAAATTAATACAAAACAAAAAAAGGGTAAAAACAAAAGAAGTGATGTCTAGCAGGATTCGAACCCTCTACTTAAAAAAAAGATCCGCGACCTCTACCGATAGGCCAACATGCTTTGCTTGTTACTGCCGAAATTTCAAATGGGTTTTGTCTATAAGTTTTAAAGCAGTGTTTGAAATAAATTTTCAATCGACCATAACTTCTTTTTCCCTTAACCGATTTTGACAAAACAAAGTTTTGACAACGCTCCTAATTATATGTAATCCAACTGTAAAAACCGCGTTTAAATCCGTTGATTATTTTCGAAGTTATAACGTACCAGACAGACATACATACATACAGACAGACAAAAATTCCAAAAACTGTCTTTGGTTTCTGTTACTCTTTTTTAATCGCACTCAATCAGTTATTTTGAAAAATATTAAATGTACAGACACTCGCATTTTAGTGTCTTATTATATGTATTGATAATATTTAGGAGAATAACATAAGTATCTAATTATGGAAAATTTTACAACATATCAGCTATCCGACCGAATTACCCATTCGTGTCTAAGCTTTGGCACTAATCACGGTAAAGATAGGAGCACCAACCCCGCTCCTATCACTGGGATCCAGCCTGAAGCGTACCAATCCCTCGTCCGTGCCTAACTATGTTAATCTACAGTTACATTTGAACACATATTAAAATTATCAACAGCAATATCATATCAATATCAAATACTAATAAAGGCCATGTTAAATCACTAGAGCACAATACACGTCTGCACCGCTCGGCGAACCCAAGGAGAAGAGAGCGTTACACTCATACTCACCCCGACACTACTACTGCCAAGAGGGGTTTACCTGTAGTGGGGAGATATCTGTCACGTGATGTTACCGGGCGCTAACAAACATTTAAGTAATTCAACAACCAAAGCGTTGCACAACTTAAGTAGGACACGGAACACCCAATAATATCTATTTCTCCCACGCTTGATGGTGGGGCGTAAGTACTACCTATAGTATGAAGCTTTGGAACGCTGCGATGGTGATGACCAAGTTAGATATGTACCTTACAATATACATATATGGATATGCAGGTTTGCCATTAGATCATATTCGATTTACCTTGGTTTGATTTGAATGAAAAATAAGTTAAATATTTTTTTTTACCTCGATAGACGGCATAAAAATTGCAATACCTACAGTATCTTGCTTTTTTTTGCACCTATACTTTCATAATAACTTTTTTCCAAAAAACAAAAACCGACTTCCGTTTACTAGGTGGGGCCAACTTGAACTTCGTCAAATTAGAAAATTTTGACACCTAGCTAGGTGTGCAGGGTCAATTGATCTAGTACTCCAATAGACTACAAGTAAAAGATAACAGTGGCAGTGCCCCATATTTAAAACAATGATAACAAGGCATATAGGATCGATTGACCACTCTGACACACCACAGATTAACTCAAAAATTTAAATTATTAACTCTTATATATGATTCGAGTTAATGCCAAGGGAAATCGAATGTCAAGTATAAACCGTTACAACGCCCGTGAAGGGGTTTTAAAAAGCTAATACCGGGGCATAAAGGGTCGATTGATTTTGCAAATTACTTGATTAACAATCAAGCAACTTGTAAACATGCGAAAAATTAAAAAGTAGTCATTTTATTTGACTTAGCCGGTATACATTTTTCAGTAATTTTGATTTTAACTCCAAACTACTGCGCCGATTATGATAAAACTTCTATGGGACCAAATTGAAACTATATCCATTCGAACAAAAAAAGAATATTCAAAATCGGTTCAGAAATAACGAAGATTACTTCAAAGTAACAAACAAAAAAAAATTGAGAACCTCTATTTTTGGAAGTTGGTTGAAAACAGGTGAAAAAAATAATCAGTATAATCCACATTTCGTATATATGTCGCAGTACGATAGATAAAGCCGTGATATAGTTATATCCCTAGGAATATAATTATATACCGTAACATAGTTATACGAAAGAGATTAATTACTATCTTACTAGGAATATAATTATAATACGGTTGCAATCTAGTAATATGTTTATCTGACTAAACTAATCTAGTGAGATGATTATAATTCTGCCAGAGAATCAAACAAAACGATACTTACGAGTATATATCGGTTTTTATTTTTATAATAAACTTTTTCCGTTGCTGCGCTTACCGTATCACCATTCAAGAACTTTTCTGCCCCATCGACCATCGGTCCGTCGCGCTATGTGCTCCGCCCACTGCCACTTCAAAGAGCTAATCCGCTGGGCTTTGCCAGCAACCTATGTTCTCCTACGGATCCACTCTTTTCTGATTCGGTCTCGTAGGGAAACGCACCGAGCATAGCCCTCTCCGTGGCTCTTTGGGCGACCTTGAGCTTTCTTATGAAGCCCATAGTAAGGGACCACGTTTCGAATCCATATGTCATCACTGGTAACAGACAATGGTCGAAGACCTTAGTTTTAAGGCACTGAGGTATTTCAGACAAGAAAACATTGTGGAGCTTCTCGAATGCTGCCCATCCGAGTTGGATTCGACGAGAGACCTCATCCTTGAAGCTGGAGCTGTCAGCCTGGATCAACTGACCCAAGTAGACATATTGGTCCACAACTTCAAGGGAGCAGCTCCCATCAGAAACCGGTGACGGTATAACATGGACATTAAACATTAAAAAAGAGTACTACTGAATGCTTCTTACATGCGCGTCTTTTAGTAATGTATTAGTTTTTTTTACAGAAACATTTTAAATAACCTTGGCTACCAAATGGCAATAAATTTTGGCATATTTCTCTCAGCAACAACTCTTCATTTGGTACAGGATCATTCAAAGTAATGTTTGAAAGCTGTATTGCATTTTTCGGTAACCAATCTTTTAGAATATCAACTGAAGTTCCAATTTTACTAAACTTAATCCAGTAATATAACCATATCACTAAACTAGAATCGTATTATAATTATGTTCCTAGTAAGATAGTCATGAATTGCTTTCGTATAACTATGTTACGGCATATAATCATATACCTAGGGTTATAACTATATTACGGCTTTATCTATCATACTGCGACATATATAAAGCATCCGATCGAGCGCGAGTGTCAGTACTGAGATTTGAGAGAGGTTGCACGCTCGATTCCAAATTCTTTGATCTCGGCTCCGCCGATTTCGTAGGTAAATATCTTAATACCGCGCGGAGTGAGACAGCTGGTACAAGTAATAAATTATTATCTCAGTTATTATTGTACATTTGAACCATTGGGAAGATGATCTGTGTTAGTGCCAGATTTTTCATGCTGCTTAAAGATATCTGAAACAGCCTAACGACAGCTATCGAGCGACAACAGCCGGGATCAACGCATTAAACATGCCTTCCTAGGAGCATGGAGGAGCTGAAGATATAAATAGAAAATGTAGAAAAGCTACAAGTGGTAACCAATTCAAGTCAGGCCGCGTCTGCCGACAATTAAAACGCACAATGCGCTAGGTCAGCACCTCTACATATTTGTTAGATTATGATAATTAAAAATACAGTATCTACTTTATAATTTATATAATATTGTCAATTTGTGAAACTGTAGAGTCAAAACTCTAAGAAACAAGTATGTACATCATACGTTAAAGTAATACAAGTAATGGCACCTGTTTTTTATGTTTACATTAAATGAGTATAAGAGAATACATTTTAGCTGCCGATTAAAATTCTTGGAATTTTCAAAATAACAAGATCAACCTATGGCGTTTAATTTTCAGTGTACTAATTAAATATCCAAAAATTACAATGTTTTTGTTTTCAGTGGCCTATAAAAACCAACCCAACCAACCAAAGAAATCAGCCAACTGCGCAAAATGTCTTAGCTTGCATTTAGTTAGCTGGCCACAGAGAGTAATTCTGTCTCTTAGACTTGGTTTTTAGTGTCTCTAATCAGCCGCCAATATTTACCTCGATATTCATAGTTAATCCCTTCAAATCATTATTTTAGTACCTTAAGCTTATTTATATTTGAATCTAAAATACATGATAGGAATTTAATAATTGTCTATGATAATCAATTGGCAAGTTTAAACTGACAATTTCAAAGTGTAAAATAGAACAGTCAAAACTCCGATGCCTACCAAAGGCCTACTGTATCATGAAATCACGGATTAACAGAAACTAGTGGATGTACTAATTAGGCGTGGCACGGGTGCCATAAGGAAGCAAAGTACACTACGTAAACTAGGTAAAAATTACATGATTAATTGAATTGAGCTGCGTATAGCTGCGTATAATTAAATGTATATATGGGTGAGTTCAGGGATATATAGCTCACAAGTAATTTTTGACAAGTACCATTATGAACGTCAAGATGACGGGATCACTTTTTGTTTTAAACAGCTTTTCCTATCTTGTTTTAAAACTCATTTAGCACCATTTGGCACCTTTAATAATAATTTAGGTACTTCCTTGGTCTTGAAGATATTGAAGGCCAACACTGATCCCGCTATTTTGACGCGTCAAAATGACGGGATTAAGCTGTTACCGAGAAATTGCTTAATATTTTATTGAAAGAATTATTCAGTTATTTAGAGCTTATTTAACACCTTTGGAAGATCTTGAAATATTACTTAAAAAACTATCGTTTCTTTGTCATTTAATTTTTATCTATTTTATTGCTTTAACGCCTGTTCCGTTGTTAAGAGCAAATCTTATAGAACAATAAACGTGCTCTCCAAAATTGGGCAGGTAATTTTGCTAATATTAAACTATCGTTCCGTTCCCGGTTTCGCACGGATTAAGGTCAGTAATTGATATGAAAATGACCTAAACTATCTTTTAAGGTGTACTCAATTACAGATAGTAACAAAATTTTATGAAAATAACGAATAATTTCAGGGTTCGTTGCAAACATAAGACACTTTTTTTAAACATTATATCAGTCACTCCATTTTTAAATATGTTTTAGATAAACGAAACCACTGAATTATTTCAAATCTATTCATAACTAGCTGCGCCCCGTTGTACGAAAATATTGAATAGATTTAAAATAATTCAGTGGTTTCGTTTATCTAAAACATATTTAAAAATGGAGTGACTGATATAATGTTTAAAAAAAGTGTCTTATGTTTGCAACGAACCCTGAAATTATTCGAGTTATTTTCATAAAATTTTGTTACTATCTGTAATTGAGTACACCTTAAAAGATAGTCTAGGTCGTTTTCATATCAATTACTGACCTTAATCCGTGCGAAACCGGGAACGGAACGCTAGTTTAATATTAGCAAAATTACCTGCCCAATTTTGGAGAGCACGTTTATTGTTCTATAAGATTTGCTCTTAACAACGGAACAGGCGTTAAAGCAATAAAATAGATAAAAATTAAGTGACAAAGAAACGATAGTTTATTTAAGTGATATTTCAAGATCTTCCAAAGGTGTTAAATGAGCTCTAAATAACTGAATAATTCTTTCAATAAAATATTAAGCAGTTTCTCGGTAACAGCTTGATCCCGACATTTTGACGCGTCAAAATAGCGGGATCAGTGTTGGCCTTCAATATCTTCAAGACCAAGGAAGTACCTAAATTATTATTAAAGGTGCCAAATGGTGCTAAATGAGTTTTAAAACAAGATAGGAAAAGCTGTTTAAAACAAAAAGTGATCCCGTCATCTTGACGTTCATGTACCATTTCCAGGCTTTCTTAATTCGGTGCACGTCAATGACTTTTTAATTATGGCAAGCTATTGGGACTGGTTACACCATCAGTTCGTTCATCGTCGATTTAAAAATAATAAAAGTATTGTGTAGCTTATATTATTTTTAAATCAACGATGCTAAGAGGCGAGGTTTCAATATTATTGACAATGAAAACGCTTTGCTAGATACGATCCCAGTCAGTATGTTTGAAACTTCGCCTTTCGCTGTGGAACATCAAGGATATAGATGACTTGCCAACATTTGTCGTACGCCCAACTAGCGCTAGAAAAGAAAATATTATCTTTTGTTATTAAGTTCCTGTTAAGTGTAACTCATGAAATGAATGTATAATCTAACCATATCTATTATATATGTATAGGTATATAATTATGAGTAGTGCTGGTCTGTCGGCGAATAGAACAGGTGCAATTGAATTATAGACTATTTAAAACAAACTTAATCGATTGTGCCAAATTCATATTTATAATATAATGTTGTGTTTAGGTTTTAACATCTATTTACACCAATAATGCCTTCAAATCTAAAACTATCAGTCAATTTCATGTTTTAACAATAAAACATTATAAAAACCTTTACAAAATGCTGCTTAAAAACTTAAAGAGTAGATAAAATAAGTTTAATAAACTCCTAAATGACTAAACAATACTGATTGCGAGTTACTATTTTATTTACAAAAAAGTTTAGTAGAAAAAAACTTAATTAGTTTTAAGTACTTGTCATTTAAACTATTTGTTCCTTTATGATTGGAGTGTACTAGCCCCGCAATTTAATATTGCGATGGAACCTTATCACAATAACAGCTGCGTGACGTCATCCTTCGCAAAAAAGTACAGAAAGCAAAAAAAATGCAATAGAAAGTAAATAAGCTAGGGTTTTTAGGGGATTTAAGCTAGGCTAAGGGTTTATTTGTAATAGCGAGACGGCTGTTTATGACCATAGGTATATCTCTAAGAAATTTCGGCACCATAAAAGAGTAGTTTTGTACGCTGCTTATAAAAAAACAATAATTACACCTACAACATAAAAATATTTCTTAATTAATTAATCTATATATATAAAAATGGAACCTGATTTTCGTTGTCACGGCATCACGCGTGAACGGGTGGACCAATTTGAATGAAATTTGAAATAGATACAGTATGGGGGTCATAGAAGGTTCTTATGAAAAAAAAAAGGCGGTACGAAGTTCGCCGGGTCAGCTAGTTATATATAAAAATGGAACCCGATTTTCGTTAATTTCTTACTCATTTTAACGGGTAACAGGTAACAAAACTAAACAACAACACAGGATAACAAAAACAAAAAGCAGGTGAAAAACAAAAAAGGTAACAAGTAGGTACTCGATGCGCGTAAAGCACGTAAGCGCGGGCTGACCTTGCGAACGGTACTGACGACTACGTCACCAAGATGGCCGCCGATCGCAATATCAACTTGCGGGGCTTATAGCTCATTGTTTTCATTCTACAAAGTGCTAATTAAATTATTATGCTAAGGAATGAAAATGGGTAGTGTAAGTAAATACTTAAAAAATCAATGTTATAAAATAAGCATACGAATTATCATACTAACATAATGTCATACAAAAGAGATCTCAAGGTATCTCATACCATTGGTCATTCGAACACATAACCATTGGTCATCAACATACATAATAATGCATGTTAATAATTACACTATAAAACTTAGATTCTATCATTAGAAAGTAAAGCTTAAAAATTGATATGTACATTGGAAAAGATAGCAACAATTTAGCTAACAAGGAATGGGCAGTGAGGTTATAAATGTATAGTGAGCGCGGTGGCCGCGTCGGGTTCCTGTCATACGAAGGAGGAGAAGCCGGGCAGCGGCGCCCGCGAGCGCGCCATGTTGTTCATGACGATCTGGCCGCCGTTGAGGCTGAGGGTGGCGCTGCCCTCGGGCTCCGAGTCTGTGTAGCTGGAGTACTGCCGGATGGGCCGCTGCCGCTTCCACGACTGCCGCAGGGTGTCGTTCACGTTGGCGTAGTGGTTCACGAACGAGTGCGGTTCCGATTTCACACTTTCGTTTTCGCTCTCCGAATTCTGTATATGGATACACGTATCTGTATTAATTGATATAGTTGATGTGGATAAAAAGATTTGTTAAGCTTTTAGACACTGGCGATTTTGTAAATTTTGATCACTAATCGTCTGTGTGTAAGAGCTTGGTTAAGTATGTACAAGCACTAGATATTTTTATGGTCATGCAACATAAATTATAGTTATAAATTTATCCTCTTATTCATAAAAAATAATAAACGTTTGTTAAGCCCATTTTAACTTAAATGTGTTCGGTCTTGTCCTTACACGTTAAATTTAGCTAAACGATTGAAAAACTATTGTCTTTGATTGCGGCGTTTAACATGTTAACGAACGTTTGTTAATTTTTAATCACAAGGGAAAAAGTCTAATTTGGCCAATTAAAAACATTATAATACACATCAATTAAACATTGAACAGCGATAATATGAAATTTACAGTTCGTAATTTATGTACATTCGAATATTAAAAAATAAATACAAGAGAATTTAAAAGAGATTTTGTAACATAGAAAATTCATAATTTGTTTAAAACATTTGTATAACTCATAGATACTAATATGGTTCGTTCGACCAATACAAACCGTACCTACTGTAAAAAGTGCTCATTCGAGATAGAAGCGTGTCCGAAATTAAAATTTAGCGGTTGCGAGCTGCTGCGATATTTACCGTGGCGAGATCCGATCGGAGGAAGTCAGGAAAAAAGACAAGGTCCGAGTTTAGTGCGAGAGCTAGACGAGTTCAGACGACGCTAATTTTAATGGTGATCACCTGCGAGTCGGAGGAGCTCATCTCGGAGGGTTTCTCCGTTAGCGAGGAGTCGTCGGGGTTCTCGTCGTAGGCGCGCAGGCTCTCCTCGTCGCTGTGGTAGGCCACGGACAGCGGCGACGGGCGCGGCGGCGACTTGCCGAGCGGCGGCGGCGGCTTGCGGCGGAGCGTGCCGCCCGCGCCGCCCGCGCTGCCCGCGGAGCCCTGCCGCGAGCGGTACACGTCCAGCGCCAGCGAGCCGCGCTCCTCCGTCTCGCCCGCCAGCGACGAGGAGAGACTCTTCTGTGCCTCTTCTGCGAACATTCACATTTTACTCATGTAGGTTACTAAATTTAGTATTAAAGGTCCTATCGCGGGTCTGCTCTTTGTATTTGAGTGTATCCGCTTCACTTAATAGTACATTACTGTCGAGGCCAGAAATTAAGCCATTTGCGGCCGATTTATATGCAAGTCCGAAGCGATTTTTTTAAATTACATTGTTTATTTATTTATTTATTTATTTATTAAAACTTTATTGTTCCATAAGTACAAAATACTTATACAATTGGCGGACTTAATGCTAAAAGCATTCTCTACCAGTCAACCATAGGGAGAAACAGAAAAACTGTGCGGCGCAAAAAAGTTAAAAGGGAAAATAGGTACTTAAAAATAAACAAATTTACCACGATGGGTATTTTAATGCATATCATATTAAACTACGTAACATACATACACAATACATAAATATACATACTTATACCCTTACTTATATATCTACATATATTAAATATATATATATATATATATATATATACATACATCTATGCACATACATACGAGTATATAAATATACATTATATAAGCCTACATAAATACTTTCACAAAGAACTTTCACACGCAGAAGTGAGCATGAACTCTTTTTTTAAAGGTAAATTTAGAAGAAATTTCTTTAAATATATCGGCAGGCAAAGCATTCCAGAGTCGGATGGATTGTAATGTGTAGGAATTTGCCATAAAACTACTGCGAAATAACGGAATAAACAGCAAATGAGAGTTAGAAGAACGAAGCTGTCGGTCGTGAGAGTCTGCAAGAAATTTGAACTTACATTTTAAGTATTCAGGTGACTGAGGATTCGTAATAATCGAAAAAAGTGTACACAGAAGCCTAAGTTGTCTACGTTGACGAATTTGCAGCCATCTAAGCTCGGAACGATAAGACGATATGTGGTCATATTTACGGAGACAAAAGATGAAGCGAATACAATTATTAATGAGACGGTCTAGCTTATTGAGGAGATCTTGATTAAGGTCCGGATAACATACATCAGCATAGTCCAGAATAGGGAAAACTAACGTTTGGATTAATAGAATCTTAGTCTTGATGGGTAAGAAGTTTCTGAGCCGATTCAGTTGCTGGAGAGTAATATTTATAGAGCGACTGATTTCAGTGACATGAGCGGTCCAACTGAGAGTGGAATCAATATAAAGGCCAAGATTTTTTACAGAATTATGGAAAGGGATAACGTTGCCATTATAGGTGATTGATGAAATAGAACTAAGATCAAGCTGATTAATTTGTCTACTACTACCGATAATTATTGCCTGACATTTGGTGGGGTTGACACTGATTCCAAAGTCAGCGGACCACGATGAGACAGCTAACAGCGCTGAGTTCATCCTGGCGATTGCCAGATCAATATCCTCAACTGAAGACTGTGTGTAAACTTGTAGATCGTCAGCATAGAAATGGTAAGAACAGCCAATGAGAGAAGAAAGAAGGTTTATAAAAATAGAGAAAAGTAAAGGTGAGAGAATGCCACCTTGCGGTACACCGGTAGAGAGGGTATTCCAGTCTGACAATTCACGGTCCATGCGAACTGCTTGTTGGCGGCCACGGAGGTAATCAGAAAACCAATTTACTACACAGGGAGAAAATCGCAGATGTTGAAGAATAGCAAGAAGAATATCGTGATCAACCATATTGAAAGCGTTCGAGAAATCAATTAAAACAAGTATGGTGACCATCGTACTCTCCATTGTTGTCTTAGGCCAGCAATGAGTATTGACATATTGTTTTTTTTTTTAATAATGATTATAAATCTGCCACCCTGTATGTGTACCAGATTTCAATTTTCACTAATATTTTTCGCCGAGAAATAAAAAAAGAACCTTATAACATTAAATGTATTCACTAAAAATCTTGAAGGCTAAATGCTATCCATAAAAGCATGAAGTGCAAAATATTACTATTGCAAAATCATTGTGTCTCGTAAGTTTAATGAACCAAATAATTAAAAAAAAAAAATTACTTACTTTTGTATTTGTAGCTCTTGCTCTTGACGCAGAGAATAGCGATGACCATGATTATTATTATGATGGAAGCGGCCGCCAAAGCCACCATGAACCACGTGCGACGATAAAACGGCCGGTACTGAAGGTATCCATACTCCAAGTATAGTTTCGAGGGCGTCACTATCACTTTGTCGCTGTAAGCTGGGTTGCTGATTCCATGCTTGTTGTAAGCGATCACGCGGAACGAGTATGCGGTAGAAGGAAGAAGGCTCTGATACGATATTGTGAACTCTTCAAGCATACCGTTACTGGTACGCGTTATGGTTTCCCATCTTGTGTCATCTGGATATAATAAAATATATGTATGTATTAAAATCGAAAAAAGACTGTCATTGCATTATTGGGCGTATGTCCTGCAGTTGACGAAAAATATTAAATTAATCAGATTAATACATAATGGCCTTCCTAAGGCAGTTTTGACATAAAATCTTATTCTTTTCTAAGTGATTGCACAGCACTGAAGTAGCAAAAGTTTGGTGTGTGTATGATGATTTGCTTATAATATTTTGATACCGAATGTATTGTTACATGCAGGGCTTGGAACCGGTATTTTGAAGACCCAAAATTAACCTGGTGATTTAAGACACCGGTCGATTAAGGGTCCTAAATACCTGGTTATTTTGTAGGTATATACCGGTTGAGGGGCACCGTAATGCTTTGGGTCGCTGTATAAATGAAAGACAGACAAATGAACTGGATTAAGATTCTAACCAGGTTTCCGAGCTCTGGTTACAAGGATATTCTGTCATATGGCATTTTATAAAATATTTTTTAGTCATTATACTAATTTTAGTCTAGTCTAGAGGAGTGCATAAAGTTCTACTTATGTGTGCATTACAAACTGCAATTACTAGGTAAACTTACAGGCCTGCCACGTCTCCTTCGCTGCATTATAAACATATGTTATAGTGTGGTCAGAGTTTACACGTTTTATTCATAACTAGTACCCGCGGCGTTTGAATAGTGAAATATTTTTTTAAACTGGTTCAGAAGTTCCGAAGTATACTTTCCACATACATAAAAAATGACGTTCTCTCCATATTACATTGGTGCAGATTATAATTAATTTCTCAAATCTGGAGGTTGCTGTATGCTTTAATTATTTATAAGCGTACGAATTGGTATAATTTTATATAATATATCTCATATCAGTCATAAATTGCTATATCATACCACATTTATAATAACACTAGCTGACCCGGCGAACTCTGTACCTACCGTTTAAACCTTCCTAAACTTCCACAATTATTTTAAGACCAAAATTAGTCAAATCAGCCCAGTCATTCTCTAGTTTTAGCTAGACTAACGAATATCAATTGATTTTTACATATAGAAGACTAGATGTTGCCCGCGGCTCCACTCGCGTGCGCCTCGGTTATATCGCGCCCGAAAGTAGGTTATGTTTGACTCCTAGTGCATAACTATATCCACACCAAATTTCATCACAATCGGTCCAGCAGTTTAGCCGTCAAGAGGTGACAGACAGACAGACAGACTTTCGCATTTATAATATTAGTATGGATGAAGACAACGCTTTATCTAGTAAAG
Source organism: Apomyelois bistriatella (assembly GCA_947044815.1). Lineage (NCBI taxonomy): Eukaryota > Metazoa > Arthropoda > Insecta > Lepidoptera > Pyralidae > Apomyelois > Apomyelois bistriatella. The sequence goes on from OX345690.1 coordinate 8,243,655, forward strand.
ATAGTGATCACCTTTCTTCCTCGCCTCGATATAGTACCCCAGCAGCTCCCCGTCGCCGCTGGGCGAGTTGTTCCAGGCGAGCGCGAGCGCGGCCGGCGCGGGCTGCAGGCGCAGCGCGCGCGGCGCGGCGGGCGAGCCCCGCTGCGGGCCGCTGCGCACGCGCGCGCTGGCCTCGCCGCCCGCCGCTATCGTCAGCGCCCGCACCGTGAACTTGTACTCCACCTCCTCCTCCAAACCGCCCACGGCCAGTTGACACTCGGTCACTTTCTGCTTCACTTGCTTGCTGAACCCTGTCATTTGTACATTCCGTATTATTAACGAGTCGGGCAGAGCCATCCTAGAGTTCGTGGAGACTATGGTGCGCTCTGAACGGGAAACTCGAAGCGGCAGTATCGGGTTGTCTATATGATATACCACATTTACACTCAGCCCCTGCCACTGCTCCTGTCGCTGCCGGAAATATTTCCCTAAATACTTCTGCGGCAACAACGACGCGAGTGAGCGTTCACACTCAGCCTTCATACTTCTTTACTGCTCATCTGGTGGCCTACTATCATCTCTAAAAACCTTTCCTTTGACATCCGCGCGAAAAACCGACAAACGAGGGATCGCCGGGCAGTGGCAGCGGCGCGGGCAGTGACAACGCGAGGAACCTATTTACATTCGCGCGCTGCCTACTTCCCTGCCCTACAAGGCTGAGTGTAAATGTGGCAAAAAGGCCAATTCGAATTTGTTTTGGCAATCGTTGTGATACTGAATACATTGTTTGTTTATAAAATTATTATTGGCCTCATTTCTGAACTCTTTGATAATATATTATAGTATAGCTGGACAGAAATTCTCGAATAGCGACCACGCACCGGCAAGCTCGGCGTCGGACACCCATCGCCCAGATAGTCAATGAATTAAGGAGGGGTGCAGGCAAGCGCTGGAAACAAGCTGTGTTCAACCGGTCATTATCAATATCCATGAAAGAGCTTATATCCAGCAGTGGACTGTCTGAGGCTGAAATGATGAGTTGTTTACATTTATGATCACGAGACTGTTCATGGTGATGTCGGGGAAGGTAATATTGCACAGCTACACTCACGTTCGTCTTGTTGTATAGTCTCGTAGGTGACGAGGTAGGACTGTATGAGCCCGTTGCGGCGGTAGGGCGGCTGCCAGGAGACCACGAGACTGTTCATGGTGATGTCGGAGAAGGTAATGTTGCGCGGAGCCGAAGGCAATCCTTGATGGGTTCGCGCTAGTACTGCTGTTGATCGGGGACCGTCGCCGGCAGGGTTAAACGCCAATACCTGTACAATAAAATCGGTATGATTATGAGAGCTATCTTCTTACTTTCGTAAAATATTTCATAAATAAAAGGTTTGTACACACTACTTAACAGTTTAAACCTAGTTAATTAAATTACTTAAATAAAATCAACTAACCTGAATTCGATATTGTGTAAATTTGTCCAGGAAGACGAGTGAGTGCGAGGTGGCAGTGGCTGGAACTACTTCGATTTCCTCTTCCGCTTTTCGTCCCGGCTCTGGTTCTTCCGGAGACTCCGTCATCAGGTAGAAAATCTGGAAGATTTTTTATTCATATTATGTTAGAAATGAAGTAGGTACCTATATGGTTCACATTTTCTGCGTCCTATAGTTACTTTTAACAGGTTGAAGTTTAACAGGAAGTAATTCGCTAATCATAAACATATCGCACAAATGTTATAAAATAATGAAGGAAAACAGTAAAATATCATGTGTGAAATTATAACCTAAGCCTAAGGCCTACTTGTTTTGTAATGGAGTAAAATTAATAAATAGATAACCAAAAACGAAATGATACCTCAGTATTCTTCTTCTTACACAGGTGTATTTCACTTAACAGAAGGTTACAAACACAAGAATTATGTACTTAGCAAATTTAGTTAAAGAAATAATATAAAAAGAAGATCAATTTAGTTACAAAAATACTCAAAGTATTTTTGTTAGTTTTATAATTGAATATTTTATAAGTTAATATTAGTATTTTTATTCAATAGTTTTTAAGTTTTATTAAATAAAGTGTTTTTAGTTATGTTTATAATAAATAAAAAACTACAATAAACTAACTGTTAGGTAATAAAAAATCCATACTAATCCATACTAATATTATAAATGCGAAAGTCTGTCTGTTTGTCTGTCTGTCTGTCACATCTCCACGGTTAAACTGCTGGACCGATTGTGATGAAATTTGGTAGGGATGTAGTTAACGACTTGAGGTCAAACACAGGCTACTTTTGGGCGCGATATAACCGAGTTCCACGCGGGGCGAAGCCGCGGGGAACAGCTAGTAAAATATATTTTTAAAAATAGTAAGGTATAATAGTTATATCCCACCTTGTACCCGAGCAGGTCCCCGTTCTGCTGCGCCTGCAGCGGCGGCAGCCAGGCCAGCGCCACCTCGGTGGGCGAGGTGGGCGTGGCGGCCACGGCGCGCGGCGGCGCGGTGGGCACGGCCTCGCCCACCCACACCACGGCCGGCGTGCGGCCCGGGCCCGCGCCCATCGCGTTCACCGCCACCACGCTGATCTCGTAGTTGCGGTCCACCGACAGCTCGCTCAGCACCACCTCCTCGCTCTGACCGACCGAACATCATTTTTTTATGGCAATTAAACTTTCATGTTTTTGATTTTCAAAACTTAGATATTTTCGAGTATTTGTGCATAATATTGGTGGATTATTATTCGCAAAGTGTTCGTGAACAAGCGTGAGTGTTAAGAAATCATTTTGTTAATGGAGATTTTGCTCTCAAATTGAAACTATTTTTTTTAGTGTACAAGCATGTTGTTATGTCATTCATGAGGTCATTTCATTTTGGACGTAGCGAAGCACGTACCGGGCCGCTAGTAGCTAATAATAATTTACCATTATTATGCACAAATACTCGAAAAAACATAAATTTTGGAAAATAAATTGAACACCGACCGACATGTTATGATTTTTACCTTCACGCCAAAACTCCCTAGCCATGTTGTATAAGTATAGTCACCTTGATGCCCGGCACCTCCAGCTTCATGGTCTGCTGCAGCGCCGTGGGGAAGTCGGTGAGCGGCTGGTACAGCACGCGGTAGCCGCCGGTGCGCGTGTCCCCGCTCCAGTACTGCTCGCCCAGCGGCGACCACTGCACTCGCACGCTGCTGGGAGTTATCGGCACCACGTGCAGGTTCTCCACGGCTTTGCTTGGCGCTGGAAATACATTTTATATGTTTCATTTATAAAATGCCTCAGTGGTCTAGTGGTTAAGGCGTTTTTGCCTGTAGACCCGGGGTTCGTGGGTTCGATTCCCTTGGGAAGCATACTTGTTTAGTTGTTTCCGACATTGCAGGCTTGAATCATCTGATAGTCTGATAATAAAGATGATTTCGTGCATCGGAAGGCACGTTAAGCCGTTGGTACCGGCTACTATCTGGTCGTCGTTAAAGGTACCACGTCAGAGACCGAGAGGCGGTTCTGAAGAACTCTGACACCATACGGTACCGTATCACCTACACGAAATAATAATAATGATTTATAAACTGTTAAGTATTTAATCATTTTTTGTATTTAAACAGTGCAACAAAATGTTTACATATTATTCATTGCCTACGAGTATTTTATTTGGGATGAAGGAGTAAGCACCGTAATGGAATATTAAAGTACCATAACCTGTTTAAAATTTTAAGAAAGTTAAATCTATATTATACGTGATGGTTATAAACCTAAATACTTAATAATTACTGTTTAAAAAATTGTGAAATCTTTATAATATTTTTAAAATAAATATAAAGTCTGTATAGGTAGCAGCTCTGACTGAATGTGATAGAATCTATTTAAATTAAGTTTCCATACCTGCTGGCAAAGTCCTTACAGTTTCTGTGGCGTTACTGAAGCGACTTGGGCCGATATCATTGGTCGCCTGTATTCTAAACTGATACGCTGTGTAAGGTTTTAGTCCCTCGGCCGTGTACGATGTAGCAAAAGGATCCACTCTTTCAGGTATAGTTTGCCACGTTCCTCCCTCTTCTTTTTGTTGTACCGTGTAATATCTGAAAGAAGAAAATATAAGATTGAATCACTACAGTAGTACTTCCGTGGTTTAAACGTATATACGCCGATGAATCTGCAAGTACCCGCGAAAATATCTCGGTCAGACATATAAAGTCACATGTATGGGCGAATTTGCTTTTTCTATATTCTTTCTATCAAATTTAACTCGCCCGCTGCGTATGAGCGAGATAGAACGAATTTATATTCTTGTTGTATAAAACAAATAACAGTAAAACTTTAAAGTTTATGTCCAAGTTGGTTGTACACTTACCGCCGTATTAAGAAACGTTTGATAAGCCCATTTTAAACAACTAAAATATGTTTTGGCTCTTTCTCTCTTACCTGACACTTCATGTGAAAGAACGAGACGAAACACATTTTAACTAAAATAGGCTTAACAAAGTTTCTTAATACGGGGGCAACCCCCCGCAAAGTTTGCGAGACAGTGCGCATTCTCCGGAACAGGTAAAGGTCGCGTCATGTAAGATGAACGCTGGCGGTTGCTGCGCAGTAGGCGATTTATCGGTGTATGCGGTGCGGTAAGCGGTGCGGGCGGGTGTCGTCCGACGTTGAAGATCAGGGCTCTGAAGCCTGGTTCATTTGTCTGTCCATACATTTTTCACAGCGACCCATAGCATTACGGTTCCGCTCAACCGGTATATACCGAAAAATAATGGTCTGAATTAGGTATTTGGAACCCTTAAATCGACCAGTGTTTTAAATTACCAGGTTATTTTTGGGGTCTTCAAAATGCCGGTTTGCATCCCTGCACGCGATTGGTTCGTTGGCTGTGTTTCGCAGGTTACTCCATCGACCTGCAGAGTAGGTAGGCACTCACCGCAGCGGCGCGTACCCGTCGTCCCCGGGCGTCCACGAGAAGGTGATGTGATGCGGCTGCAGCAGCGAGCGCGCCACGTTGGGATGCGCGGGCGCGGCGGGCGCCACGCGGTTGACGGTGGTCAGCACCAGCGCGCGGCTGGTGGCTCCCCAGCCCAGGCGGGTCTGCGCCGTCACCGAGAACAGGTAGTACCGCTCCGATGACAGTTCCGTGGCTCTGAGGATATCAATTACCAAAATGACGCATTGGATATTCCAAATAGCTTGGGGTTCAAACTTGTCAGACAAATTAATGAATGAAAGTTTATTTATTCAAGTGACATGACATGACAAATTTCACGAGATAAAATTTTGAAGGGAGTTTTGGCGGGAGGTCAATGTCGGTGTTGTTTTCCAAAATTTATGTTTGTTTGAGTTCTTGTGCAAAATAATGGTGGATTTTTGTTCACTAAGTTCGTGAATAAGCGTAAATGTTGGGAAGCTGTACAATGTCGTATAAGTGACTGTAGACTCCCAAGATAATGCTAAGTGAAATTCATCCACCGCTTCACTTAGTCCTCTGACTAACTTGACTAAACTTGACTATTGACTTGACTCTGTAACTTGTCTTAATGAATAACATTCTATCTAATAAAACTTGATACTGGCAATCAAACTTATGGAAGATATAACTAATAATATTAGAAATAATTTAATTTGCGATAATATTTTACTTTATCTATAGTGAAAACTAGTTAGTGACACGACAACACCCAGAGTAAACTTTATGTCTAGTACTCACCTAAAGGTACGATCCGATGGCAAGAACTCTCTCGAAAACATGTGCTGCGATGTGTTGTTGAGATGGTAAGTGACTTTGTACGCTAGTATTTCACCATTCGGATCTTCCGGTACATCCCAAATTATACGAGCTGTTGTAAAAGTGACATCAGGGAATGACACGTTTGACGGTGGTCCTGGTGCTGAAATCACAATATAGATTTTTTTACTCTTCTTCTGTTGTCATAGTTTACGAACGCCTGTGACAGGCGATGTCGGCTGTCGACTTCACTCATTGGGCTTGCATCAGTGTTACTAATAGTCATCAAAAAATATATAAGGAAAATTTTATCTTTTTATTTAAGAATTAAATAGGTATGTACATGCCTATATATTATATATTTAACGAGATAAAAATCTTCTTTTGTAACTAACATTACAAAACACAAAAGACCGCCAACATAGGTTTAATCAATTCAGTTTTAAAAATAATGGATATCAATGAGATCATCAATAAAAAATATACAGAAAATATAATGCTTACTATCTTCAAAAGTTCTCACAGTCACCGGTGGATCGCTTAGGACCCCATCACCCAATCTTGTGTAGCCCAAAACCTGAATTTGGTACACAACATATTTCATCAACTCCGTCAAGGTTATTGTATGCGTTTGATTTGACGGTATGGCTTGGCAGTCTACTTTCTTGTGTTCGGGCCGTGGTGGAGGTACTACAGCTGCGTAGCAAACCTTATAACCCTCAATAAGTCCATTCTGGTCTTGTACAGGTATATCTCCCCAAAGAACGACAACTGTTGTTGATGACGTGGCATTCGCTGACACTTCTATGGGTCCTCTTGATGGCACTGAAATATGTTTCGTAGAGTAAATATTTACAAGGCAAGTGCAGGAAGGTAAAATCTTTTATACAAAAGGACATGAATGTTTGTACAAGTTGTGTATATTACGCGTCAGGGGTATAGTTTTAATAAGTAAGTAAAAACACTTTATTGCACCATAGAAAAATAAAATAAAAGGAAAAGATAAAATAAAAGCCATATAGGTACCTGCTTCTCTCGTTCTTTCAGTAGCCATTGGACTCTCAGCCGACGTGCCCACTTCATTGATGGCGGTCATTTTGATCTCATACAAAGACCACTCCTCCAAATTTGACAGTACGTGCGAGTTAGCGGTGTGATCATCTATGACTATAAACAAAGTGTCGTTCGTGCCACTTCGCTTGTACGATATGTTATAGCCTTTCGGATTGCCGTACCACTCGCTTTGTTGTAATGGCTGTAATAACAAAACGTATGCAGACTGAATAGTTAAAGTTCAAATGAGCGTGCGGTCAACGACAAAGTAGATTGCCACAAATTAAACAAAAGGAACCAAGCCATTACAATATGTCGGCTATTGCAACGCGCTAACTACAATCTGAGGCTCATATGATTTCAAGTGTTGGTTGAGTTATACATGTGACCGAAATAGTATTTCACTAGCAACATATATACAGTTACGTAAATAAAATAAAAATAGCAAGGTTCAAAATAATGTAAACAAACAACGTTTACGTTATAAATAATAATTTGAAATGGAGCGTGAAATTCTAAACAATATTTCTTATAAACAGTACAAAACGTATAATTTTTCGCTTTAAAAAAACTAATTAACTTGCGATTGATGTAATATAACATTTACGTATCGGAGAGTCTCTCTCTACCTACAAAGTATTTTTTTTTAATCTATACTAATATTATAAACCTGAAGAGTTTGTTTGTCTTTTTGTTTGAACGCTTATTACTTGGGAACTTATGTCGGATTTGAAAAATTCTTTCTGCATCTGATAGCTTGATTCTTGGGGAAGGCTATAGGCTATAGTACATACACACCAAGGGCGAGTGAAACCGTGGGGAACAGCTAGTATATATATATAATTATAGACTGTTTTAACATTTTAAAAATGATCTTGAAACACTTACAATCCATCTCACTCGCAGGTTATTAGCGCTGACCGCGCGCACCGTGACATTCCTGGGCGAATGCTGCGGCGGGGCTTGTATGGTTTGGAATTCCTTGCAGGGCTCCGAAGGCTGCGACGACCCCACCACGTTGGTCGCGATCAGTCGCAAGCGGTACGTGGTGAAGGGAACCAGTCCTGTCACTACGATCGACTGCGCGTCCGGCGTGTTCACTTCGTATATTGTTACCCATGATGAATTACGCGCTGTTTGAGCCTACGAAATTAAAATTAAAAGTAATTAAGAACAATGAACACATAATGATCACTAATAAAAATTTATTTGCATAACTCATCTTACTTGTACTGTCCACAAAGATATGGAAGAATTTCCATCAAAACCTGGCGTGAACTGCAGCAGTACCGAAAAAGCCTCGATATTGGACAGGGCCAGGTTCCTTGGAGCATCGGGAAGGACAGGCTCGACGCCCGATTGAATGGTCGCTGTACGCGCTTGCCCTTCACCGACACTTGTCAACGCGCATAAGTGGAACTTATAGTGCGTGCTAGCCTGAAAAATAAAAAGACGATGTTTGAAACATAAATAAATATGTACATAGGGTTAAATCACACTAACTTGTTCGTGAATAAATGAGTTGTTATTTAACAATCTTAATGTTTGATTGAACTGATTGTGATATGCCTAATCAGATAAAAATATGTATATAATGGCGATATGATGTCCCCAATATAAAGTTGGGCAGATCGATGAGACCCAACTAAATCAACCCATAACACAATTACTCGTATTTTTACTTATTATATTATATTTAACCTTTTAACAATTTAAACTATTTCAAACTTGCTGTTGTTTATGGCCCCACCCGCATGGTTCTCCTTTATATCCAAAATAACGTTTGTTCTTTATCTTATCCTTAACTATTCCCTTTACTAAGTCAGCCTTTGTTCCTCTTATACCATCCTAATATACCAAAATGCCTAAAGCTTAATTAAGCAGATTAAGCGTAAAAACGTTTTTAAACAGACAGTTACATTTTCATTTACGAGTATAATGTAATAATATTATTAGAAATAACATTCTTGGAGCAAGTTATGCAATGAATAGTAAATATTGTACTACAACCGTAACAAGACTTTAGTTATGTGATATAATTACTTAGTAGTTTTTTACTTTATCTCGGTAATCCGGTTTCACTTAGTGTCACAACCGTTAGCGTAAAGCAATTTTCATATTCGGCATTGTTTTCTGTGAGAAATGTTTACAAAGAACGATAGAACAATGCATTGAAGAGTTGAGGCAGAAGAAACAATGAAGCGTGCAAACTCTGACGGCAACTTACTATGAATCGTAAGAATTGTGATTTTCATGTATAATATGTCACAGTGACGTGCACAGACATTTTTCTTAGGGTAGGCAAAAACCTACCTCGACCAGATCTATTTAGGTACAACTAAAACAGTAACGAGCAAGAAGATAATAAAATTATAATATATTAATCATGTACTTAGGCCCTGAAATTTTTTAAGACGACCGCCTTACCCTCCGCTCCCGTGGGAGTTTTGGAAAAGCATAGCAAACATATTAATTTGAAAATATTATTAAATAATGTTGTTGTTGTTAGCTTACCCTTCACTTCAACTAAATCCAATCGATCCCGGTTGATAACGTCCATTTATTATTATTGCCCTTTTTTCGTCAAATGAAAGATTATCTACTTAGCGCGTCATTTTATAGTTTTTGTAAACAAACACTCGGTTTACAACAATCACATGAAAATTTTACATTTTTAAACTACAACTGAGTAAATTTGTTGAAAATAAAAGTGCAATTTTTTCACCATATTGTAAACAATGCACATTGCAATTATCAATTAATTAAACATTCAAAACAAACAATTGCATGCAAGCAAAGCAAGTATATTGTTGATTTCGATACGGAAATATAACCCTACAGAATCGGGAATGTCATCTTGTTTCTATAAAGTCTTCAAGTCTATGCGTTTTTAAATTTGCAGCATTACTCGTTTATTATCCAATAGACACAGCTATCATGTTGCTGCAATCGATCGTAATCACTAATCAGATTTAAGTATGTGTAACGCGTAATTCTAATTGGCTGTACCAAAAGTGAGAGCGAGATGAAAAGTCATCTCATAGCATTTTGTTTCATCTAGACGAGGTCTTAAATTTACTCACACAGGCGTAATTTAGCGCATATGTGTCTGTTCATGTAAGTTTTTTACTTGCACTACTACACGAGCAAAAGCACATCTATACATAGTGATTTCTTAGTGAGAGTAGTAAACTTCAGACGTTTTACTAAAAAGCTGGCCTGGCTGGCTTAGCTAGAAGCGCGTAAGGGCCGGCGCGCGGCGCACCGCGTGTTTGCGCGAATTCATAGATGACGTTGTTAAGATAATTCAATATCTTGTGTGAAAAAATATTTATTATTTATATGTATTGATTATATATATTTTTAATATTATTTATTACAAAAGTACAGGGTAGGCAACGTCTAAACGTCTTTATGATATGCACGCCACTGATGTCATGTTCATTGATGCTTTTGGAAAAAAATAAGGACTAGTAGGTACCTAGTTGTGAGAAAAAAGTGTGACTTAATACGTTGTCGCATTTTTTTAAAATAATATAAATTTAACGAATAATTAATTAACCATATTAAATTTTATAAGAATTCTTATCAATCAAATCAACAGATATCCTCATTGACCGGTTGGAAGTAGCCTACGCCTACACATCCAGTGTTCGCCTGCGACCTTAACTAGGTCGTTGGATATATTATGGTAAATTATTCCTTAGAAAATTATTCCTTAGAAAACAAAGTATTTTTGCTATATACATTGAATATCTAGCGGTTAGATGTGAATAAGAATTATGTGTAATTTTGAATGTCCAAATGTCTAAAGCAATATGACAATGACAGAAATGTGTTTACCTGCAAATGTTCCACTTTGATACTCGTAACGTTTGGTGGGAGTACTTCGTCTTTGAAAGAATTTGAATCGTCTTTTATTTGATAAGATAGTTTGTAGCCAATCAAAATCCCATTAGACTTTTTAGGTGGAGACCAGGATACGCGAACGGCGCGGTCGGAAATGTCATCAAATTGTATACTTCCAACTTCATCAGGAACTAGAAAATTACAATTATTATATAATATCTACAGCATTTTTTTAAATAGTAATAATGATCTAGAATAAAATTCCCATTGTGGGTATTAATTTATAATATACTATTAAACTAATAATTTATATTAAATAGGAAAACAGACCTACGGCCCATCTTACAACAACATACAGTAATAAGAGAAAATAAGTCGGCAGATTATATATAAAACTAGTTAAAAATCAAAAATAGATAATGGACAAATAAACACCTTTTTATCATAATTTTAATTGAATATGAGAAAGGTTTTTAGTAATATTTGTATACATACGAGTACATAGTTTTAATGTACTTACTGTCTTCCTTTGTTCTCACTAAAATATAGTCACTCCGAGGTCCGTCGCCTGGTTCCGTAAAGCACAGTACTGAAATGTTGTAATCTGTAAACTTTTCGAGATCGCCGATGATGGCGGACTGCTCCGTGAGCGGGTCCAACAGATTAGGGGGTACACTGACAAGCTTTTGTTCCACGTTTTCACCCTCATTTTCATCCCATCGCCAAGCTTGGACTTTGTAACCCTAGAAATTTAAGAATTTCGGTAGAACCAACATTTAAAGTATTTTGACGTGACAACGTCTTAAATTAGGTTGCGGCTGGGAGTCACTTATGAAAAAGTGTAACGCTCGGTAACGTTACGATGCGCTCACAATGAGAGCGAGTGAGAGGCACGCGTCCCCTAAGAGCGAGAGAGACAGACTCAGTCGTTGTCACGTAAAACTTTCGCCCGTATACCGACTTTACAGGCAACCAATTTTTTTTTTTTATTATTATTTTACTTATATAACTCGCAACAAAGTTATAAATAAATCCATACAACAAATACATTGTTGTATTAAAAAAATAAATACATATTTATTTATGATGTATGTAAGACATCGTGAAGTTCGTGGATCATAAATTTATGCCCTCAATAATGTTTTATTTATGGGCAAACATGAACCTCAACACATAGTTACGTGTTGAGAATTCGGGAAAAGAATATCGACAAACATACTGTTACTAAAGTATTTTTTTATCGCAGACGTAAAAATTAAGAAATAGCGTATTTAGTTATATTTTAATCTATATACTTAAACATAATATAAATAAACTTACCTGATTTATGCCGTTAATTTTTTGTGGATTTGGTGGCGTCCACCACACAGTTATTGCAGTAGAGTTATAAGCGTCACACCGGACGCTGTCCGGCGGTGCCTCTGGTATTCCCTCTTTTGTTTTGATAGTGTAACTGTCTGAGAATACGCCTACACCCTTATCATTATATGCCGCAATCTGTACGTTGTAATCCTTCCACGTGATTAGATCTTGAATGAGGTAATTTCTTTGAGCCTCGTTTGTGATATTTTGGTACGTCCATGGGCTGTTGTCATAACCTCGGAGTCTGTATCTAATGACATATCCGAGGATATGTCCGTTCCTGTGCTCCTCCAGCGGCGGCTGCCATTGAGTTATTATCTCAGAGGAGGAACGCGCAGATCCCATGAAACCTACGGGCGGACCTGACGGGGCTGAAATATATTTCCAAGCTATATTAGATCAGTATGTTTAATTTCGAAGTATAATTTTTATAAACACATGCGATTATTTGTGCATTCCATAACATTTATAATGGACAAAAATACGACAAAGAAATGTTTGTATGAATCATGCACAAAATATTAAAAAATATAATAAACTAAACTTAATAAAAACAATAAGGCACGTACACATGGTCTAATAAAATGACAAGGTATTTTACCCTTCTATTTCATCGTGTAATGCATACCTTGGCAGCATATTATATCGCTGGCTGCTTGATCACAAAGAGAATACATTTTATTGCATTAAATTTTTGCAGTTCTACTGACCATGCTGCTAAGTGTTAAACAGTCAAGAGTAGGACAAATAAGTTAAATGTTATTGAAATCTGCATGATACATAATAAAAACTATTGACCGAACTCATTTCCATAGTTTTGTAGTCTTGCAAATGACCCGTATTACCGGTCCTCGTTTTCAAAAGTTGATGCAGATATCTAGATTCAACGAATGTGTGATTATGATAATGCTGTTTGTGCTTCATGTAGCGATTGTTATTTGATCACCGATTTATTTACTTCACAATTACTCTTCAACATATATTGTGTGCAATGATCTGCATGTTAATAAGTGCCGTCACATTTATATAAGTACATAAGTAATATGGAACCTACTATGCTCTAATTCTTGAGTAAAGCACGTAATGATGTATATCTGATTTGAGTACAATAAAAAAACATTAACATTATAACAATAACCCACAAAGAAGAGAACATCTCAATATATTAAACCTAGTTATTTATTTGAGTGATTTTAATTGTTTACCTTCTTGTGGCAGAGTTAGAACTTCAGTAGGGTCGGAAGGAGGTCCTTCCCCCACTGTGTTCACCGCAGACACTCTGAACTGGTAAGATGTTGCAGCTTTCAAACTAGTAAGAAGCACCCAGCGTAGGTTAGCAGATACGTTCATGGTTTCTGTCACCCAGTTCAAAAGTGGATCTGGAGTGGGTCCTACGATAAAATTACAGATGAGTATTTAATTAGGGATAATAATTAACTTGAATTAAAATAACTAACTAAAAATTCATTCATAAATTAATCTAGTCAAAATAAGCGATTTCAGATGGTGAATCATTCTATTTTTTCTTTAAATATGCATTTAGTTCAAAATAGTAATAAAATGGCAATATACGAATTGCTAATATGAGCGTAAGGCCCATTCTATTTATTAGTTTTGTTTCTGTATACATATATACAACTTAAAATGGTTGGTTATATTGCTGTTCACTTTAAGAGTTAAACAAGCTATGCTCACAAGTCAGCATTCGCATTTATAATCAACCGCCAAATAATTTTACTAACCGAATTCGGGTACAACTCGTTTTTGAACTATGAATTTCTGTATCGGCGAGTTGCCATCGAAGCCCGGCGTCCAAGTGACATTGATAGCTCTTTGCGAGGCGCCACCGTCGAGTTTGTGCGCGCGGACGTTGGTCGGAGCGAAAGGCAGCTCGATGACGGAAAGCAAGGCGTGCCGGGTGTGATTGCCGCCCGGTGACGTCACCACGCATGTGTACTCGCCTGCGTCACTAGCACGCACAGCCTGCACTTGGAGTGCACCATCTGGTGTCACCCACACTCGGGAACCAGCTGTCATTGGCCTAAGTAAAAAGTAAAAGTATACATCAATTTAATATTAAGAATAAGTTTACATACCTAAGTAGAGCTATTATCCTGTTTAAGTAAAATCCACAGAATACTTACTGTTGATTGTGGAACCAATCAATGTTATATTTGACATTGGGGTCATTCGAAACTTTACACTGCATCGTGGCCGTGTGACCGAGCAGCACTTTTGTGTCGACAGGCGGGGCAATAATCTGCGTCCTTACTGTAAGAGAATGCAAATTAATGTATTGATTAAATAATAAGCAATAGGTTATAATATACTAATATAATAAAGGTAAAGAGTTTGTTTGAACGCTTATAAACTTAGAACTGGTCAGGTTTCAAAAATCAGAAATAAATTGGGAAAGTTTATAGGCTATACATATAAGAAAAAGAAAGAAGAAAGATGTTTATAAATGGTTACTTATGCTAAAAATTAACGTACAATTAATTAAATTTATAATTAATGACAGTGATCGAAATTCCTCTTACACATGTGTTAACCAACCCTTTAGTTTTAAACGATATGTTTAAAATAAAATACCTACCAAGCACAGTGAGATAGGCTTCCCCCGAAACGTTTCCTGCGTCGTTTGAGCGCACACAGGTGTACTTCCCGCTGTCGGCTGTGGTGGTACCGGTAATGAGTAAGTCCCCTTCTTCCAAAGCTTGAAGTCTGCCCGATAGATTTATTATGAGGGAATCTGTAACATTTTACGATGTTACTATCAACTGGTACATATTCACTCATATAAACTTGCATAAGAAATATAAGCTTTATAAGTTATACTTCTTTTACGTCAAAAGGGGAGCGATGCGACGCACTATGCAATTTAAGTATTGAGTTGGATTGCCGGAGAGTGAAATAGGCACTTTTTACGCGACCAAGCGTATATATGTTTCTTTAATTGTTTGGCACGATCTCGATGGATTTTAGCTTGAGAGGTCTCGTCAGATTCGTATTTACTGTGACACTGGGTATTTAAATGCAGTCGGGTATTTTGTTTTTTAATAATATACTTGTAGAAAAAACACTTTCTAAAAATAAAGTCCATTACACAACAATCCTTACGTGGTTCGCATTTCATTAATTTCAACTTGAAAAACTCTGGAAAGTGTTACGTACTTAATTTTGCATAACTTCATTCTCACAAGGCATGAAAGGTCAGCAATGCAATTGTGGACAAACAGCATAAGGGTTTCTATTATAGAAACTTGCGACCACCGTAAACAACTAATGAATTAAGTTCATCATGTAATAAAATAATAAATATTTTTAAGAATTGAAATTATTCTGTCTAGATCAGAACACCTTGCTGCGTTGGATTCCAAAATCGGCGTAAAATAAAAGTACAAAACCCTTAGTGCACGAGTCCGTCTTGCACTTGATTGAACGGTTTATTCACACATACATATATACAAAGATCAGCATTGGTCAAGCTATCGGTCGAACTTGCCAACCACGAGTTAGACATGCAAGTAACGGGGTTTAATGATTTTAGCTTGACTCACCGTTGAAGTACCATGTGACATTGGGAGTAGGCGCGCCGATTGCCCGGCACGCGATCGTGGCGTCCTTCCCGTCAAGCACCGTCAGATTGACCGGCGGAGTCTGCATTATAGGCGGGGACGCTACGAGCCACACACTATAGTTAGTACACAATCTACTCTAGCGACTAAATGTACGACAGGTTCTATATTACACTCTGTGTGATGTGAAGGAGGACAAAGTGTAAAAACTCATGCTCCAAACCATGCATATTTAAATTTAAAATATTTTATATTAATTGCAAGTAAAATAACTATCAATACTAGATGACCTGTTTAGCACTTGTACAAAAATAATATTTTTGACGCAATCCATATAACTTCTAAATAGACTTTCTGCAACTCGTTAAATTGGACCTTAATTGTATTTTGGCCTAAGGTACTTTTTATATTGAGCATATTTATCGGACATATTGTTTCCACTATCAGTGGCTAGTATATTCTAGTTAATTAATACTTATATTAAGTATCATTATTATGTAAGGTAAATTGATAAAAGGAAATTGATACTTGGCACGCGACATGGTAATAAAAGCATTAAAGTACAAGGAAGGCATAGTCATCTTAAACTTCTCAGGTGTCTTATAAACAACAATTCAGCAGAAAAACGTTGAATTTTTCAACAGGCGTGAACTCGTTCTTAGGTCACAGAAACAGTGAAAATTGTAATGCAATATAATAAAAATAGTTTAGTTAATATCGTCTGTCAAAAAATTAATTATATTGTAGATATCAGTCTGTACAAGTAAGTAAAAATAGGATACATGCATTATAAATTTGGAAACTGTTTGTAAATATTCAAGCTGGGCTAAAGAACAAGTAATCGCAAATAAATATGACTAAGATATATCTCTTATTTCAATTTTATAAGTAGTGCATTTAAGGTGATATGACTTGGAAATAAATGACCTTAAATTAAAATTAGGAAGTCTTACTGAAACAGCTACCTTATGTTCATGCAATTTTTAGTTCTAGAAAGCTTGTAGACTTAAATAAAAACTTAGTACTGCAAATTTTTATAAATGCTCAACTAATTAATGTAAAAAATTAAATGGAACATCTTAAATTTATCTAAAAAACAATTTAATTTTGACCGAAAAGAAATAAAAGTAAAATATGTAATCACTCTGTGCTTGAACACTGATACCAATTAAATTGTGCAAAAAAAAAAAAACTACACATAACAGCTTGCTTACTGCCAGTATCGAATCTGAAAGTTTTTGCTTTTTTGTCTGTCGTCCTCATTCTTATTAACTTCATGTGACTGCGTGGTACTCGTATATTTCCCTTTGCTGTATGACAGATGTTTTTTTTGTTTATACTTTAATACAGAAAACAAGGTAGAGACTAAATCATCGGTATAGTAGCTATGTTGAGAGTACTAAATATAAATCTACTCAGTTAAATCTAGAGCTGAACTTGATCAAGGAAACGTTCACGCAACAACTTACCATAACATACAACACAGTGAAATTAAAGATATAACGAAGGATATTATGAATAAAGGTATAAAATGACTATAAATACTTACTTTTAATTTTTAACCAAGTATAAATGGAAGCTTCTCCGGCTTCGTTGCTCGCAATGCATTGATAAATGCCCATGTCTTCCATCCTAAGGTTATTGACGACCAGAGACCTATTGACTTCCACGCGATACCTGCCTTCGCTATCATAAACATCGGCATTATCTGTTTCGGCAGCTTCAACTCCAACACTTGATATTTTTCGTGCATCTTTGTACCATGTTATACTCGGTAGAGGTATGCCTTGAACGTTACATTCCAAAACAATAGTGCTGCCAAATTCCCCAAATGTCTCTGATTTTAAATTAGTTAAAAATATGGGCTTTTCATATACAGTTACCATTGCTGAAGCCGTCACTGTGGCAAATCCACCCGATTTAAGTCGGGCTTGGCATGTATATTGTCCCGTGTGCGTCAAATTTACAGAAATAAGGCTGAGTGTTCTATTCCACTGGTCGTTTAAATCAAAAGTTATACCAGCCATGTCGACCATAATTCCGTCTTTAAACCAGAGTGTTTCTAATTCATGAAGCGGTCTTGCATTTGCCACACAGTATAAATTAACATATTCTTGACCTTTAATTATTTTGGCATCTTCCGGTTCAATAATGATTTCAGGAGGAATTTCTTTATAGTCATCTCCATATACATTGAGTCTGATATAGGGACTATTTTCTTCCTTACCTAGTTGCGTGTTTATTGCTCTTACCCTGAAATGTTCATATATCATGAGATGATTATATTTATAGGCGGGTTCGCCCGCCTTAATATTACGCATAAGTATTTAACGTTCATTTGATTGTTATATAAAAAAATCAGCATCGGATATATGTATGACTCAATACTCTACGGCCCATACTATATTTTAGGCTTGTGTCGTGCCGTGCGTCCAAAGACAAACAGGAATGTTAGTTAACATAACACACCCTAAGCTCTAAACCATTAAAATATCTGTAAAAATAGACAACCAACTTGACCCAAAGGTTGACTGTTAGATAATGCTTTTAGCATTAAGTTCGCCTATTGTGCTATACAACTGTATTTTGTACAATAAAGTTTAAATAAATAAACAATCTTTCTTACGTTTGGAATCGAACTAAGATCCTCACAGTGTGGATTAGCATATTAATATGTAACATAAAACATACGTACCTATATGATCGTTCATCTTTGTGTGAAGTACAGAGTATGACAAGTTGGTGTTTGTCGGTAACGGCATACTTCTGATCATAACGCAGGGTGCCATTTTCGTCTTGCCAAATGACTGAGGGTGAGGGTTCAGACTCAATGCGAGGGAACTCCAAAATTGCCGCTCGACCTGATTCTACAGACACCACTTGCTCAGAAGCATTATCGAAAACCCCCATATCTGTTTAACCATAACAAAATATATAATTGTTAATTTTTTATGGAATAAACAATTTCTTAAAATGCATATATTTATAAAGCACATACAATAGGCTTGTGTCCATTAAGAATAAATATAATGGATAGGGGTTTATAATGATTAATTATATTATGGAGAAAATAACAAACAATTTTAATTATTAAAAGCGTTAAAGATTAATAATATTTTTTAAAAATAAATTTCGTAAAATGAAACCTTTAGTCACGTGACAGTGAACACCAATCAGAAAGCGTTACGTCACGCCGTGCGAAACTCCAATCTTGTCTTTGACGTTTCGAGTATCACTACCGGTTCTTGATAAAATTTTGGTTTTTAACAACTAATATCAAGTTGATACAGTTTTTGCTAATTATAATTTGAAAGAATTAACCATGGAATCTGGATTCAGCAAAGCAGACAGTAATAATTTGCCCAGAATCGATGCCGTTATGCTTGGAAATTTTTTCGCGTCGAACAGTAACTTTTGCTCATCTGAATTTCCCAATGTTAAAACTTCCTTGTAAGTATAAAATATTTATTATAAGCTTAAATGCTATGTGATATTTCAGTTCAGTACACAAGAACTTAATGTTGTGACGTACATTTTGCAAGATACTGTTTACTATTTTACTGTTCCCTTCATATGATACTCCATATAATTAGTCATATCATTTGGCAACTAGAATAATAAAAAGAGTATGTTTGTAACATTAATTAGAAAACTAAAATGAAACGTTCACTCCTAAAAGTGAAACAACTTAACCTGAACTCATGTATTTTTTATTTAGAAAATAGGGATTCTACAAAACACATCTAGTTTGCTCGAATTAAGTAATAGATTGTATTGTGTGAAATACTTAATCAAAATGATCTTCACAAAAATACATTCTTGAACCTGTTGATAAAGTTTGTTTGTTTGTAATATCTTTATTGATTTAAAATACTTAGTAAATAGAACATTATTAAAATCAGAAGACAATGGCGGACTTATCCCAGGAAGGGATCTCTTAGCATAAAGTATGATCTCTAAAGTATGAGCAATCATCCTTCTTGCAAGTTTTAGCCACTTTTTCCGTATTTCTCCATTGTTTGGAACATATATAAATAACTTGTTTGGCGTTTTTATAGTCGTGCTATCACACTGGGGCACTATACAGTACTTATAATATGAGAAATTTATTTTTAAACGATTAAAACTAGCTATAACGTACGAAAACACGATCGCTCTTTGGTTTGTTTCGCACGGCGTGACGTCATTCAAGACGCCATGACAGTCTTGTGCGTTTTGGAACCAATATGAAAAATGGTTTTTTAAAACGCGAAATTTATAATGTAAACGCTCGATTAAAAATAAATAAACCTTTTTTTTCGATAAAATGCCTAATAAGCTAAAATATTAAGCAGTTATTGAAATTTTGTCAACTAGCCTATTATATCAGATTTAACTACATATTATGCAAAGACAAAATGATTGAGTTTTCAGTAGACAACCACCTAGTCTCGTTAGTGCTTTCCGTTAGTCTATTCATTGCAACAAGTTTCTCGCAACTAAATTATGTCAAGCCTGTCATAATGAAAGTAAGTCGTTGAAAAAGCACTTACAGGCGACAACAATGTTGTTCTTTTCACTGAAAATTGCTCCGACGTCATTCTTGGCAATGCACTGGTATGCACCGGCGTCTTGTCGCTGAGTATTATGTATCTTATAAAATAATTCTGAAGAATAATCTCCTAATGGCACGCCATTTTTGAGCCACCGATACATTGGCTGTGGGATACCTGTAATGAAACAAGGAAATATGGATAGATTACCCTAATATAAAGGTGAATGATTTGTTATTATTTTATTATTATAATTTGTTCATTATACAATTGCAATACCCGGAGTTGCTGAGATACAATCTGCATATTACGTCTAAATATCGTTTGTAAATGTAAAATTTATAGTAGTCAAATCAATATTAGATTTTAAATGTTATATGAAGTACCTATGTATATTCAAACGAAATAAGGCAAAAATGAACAGTATTACACGCTTTTGCATTAAAAAAATTGAATTTATTTTATTTTTCCACGGCGATTTATTAATTTCAAAATTACATAGCCATTTTTTTTTCTCTGTTTCAAGTTTATGCAGATACGTCTTTTTCGATATCACGGCAAAATACAAATTCCAATCCAACCCCTTTAAATATCCCATTCAGTCCCCTATATCTTTAGATTATTGCGATAAAAATTGCTTACTACAAGACTGACACAGTATCCAAAAATGTTGATACAAGTACAAAGTAATTAATAAATTACAACGTAATTAAAACAAATTTAAAATCTTACCTATGGCTGAGCATTGCAGTATTTTAGTCGTCCCTTCTCTGACTATACTATTTGAAGATGACGGTTGCATACTGAATCTTGGTGGCTGCATTTGCACTGAAAAAATTAATCTGATAAATTATCCTTGTTACGGTTAAACTAAAACATATTTACAAAAAAAAAGAAGATAATTAATTTACAATCTAGGACTATTTATAAAACTATTCTAACTAGATTCTACTCCAACCATTCACTCAGAAGATAATTTAGTAATAAATAAGATATTTGACATGAGAGTAGGATAGTAAATTTAAAAAATCGGTCAAGTGCGAGTCGGAGTAGCGCCCTGAGGGTTCCGTACACAATACTAAAAAACTTTATAGGTTATTTGAAGATTTTTATTTAATTTGTTTAAAAAAAAATTACATTTTTTTTTCTTAAAATTTTATAACAAATTTACAGTTTTAAGAATTGTTCCTAGACACGTGCTATATGATATTGCTTCTTAGCAAATTTCGTGATTCTAGGTCAACGGGAAGTATACCCCGTAGGTTTTGCTCCTTTACGAAATTTTGCAACACTTACGATCATATCCTTTTTTAGCGTTGACGTATGATTTAAGCGAAATAAAAGTTTCACAGACAGACAGATCGACAAACAGACGGATAACAAACTGATCTTATAAGGGTTCCATTTTGCCTTTTGAGGTACGGAACACTAAATGTGTAATGTTTTCTAACACCCAGCTTTAAAGTTCATTTAAATTTAATTCCACCAAAACATTCTGTAAAAAACTAGCCAAGTCTATAAAAAGTAATGAAATATCTAAGCAAAGCCAAGTCGAGTCCAATTAGGCTTCTTTACTGCGATTTCATCATTAATATAATTGGATTTTATGTGACCTGCCGTTAAACATTATTTATGCACATTTATTCTTGACACATCCAAGTCAACGGCCAAGTCACATTAAATCCAACTATATTAACGAAGAAACTACAGATCTACCATGATTGATCCTAGTTTTGGTAATTTTCCCTTTATATAGGCACTAAACCCTACCTCTGTACCAAAGTACTAGTTCTTTTTTGATGATCAGTCAGTAAGTGTTGAATTCGCACAACTTTGCTTTTGCATAACTTAGGAAATAAATAAGCTACAAACATGAAATTTTGTGGTTTAAGTATGTGATTATAGCTTACTAGATGACGATAATTTCAGCGTTCTTAACCTATCTATATATAGATTTTCTCAAAAATCTCATGAAATTACGCCGATATGGTTCCAGAAAAGTAAGGCAGTGTTTGCTTCGCGCTTGACTTGGAGGTCCGTGCTCTGCCGTGCCCGTGATTCATTTTATGTAACGTAATTTCCTATGGAATTATCAGATATGATTAATAGGTCGGGACAAAATTGAAACCCAACTAAAAGAAAATTGTATAATTCTTATAAGATGAAACTGTAATGCTTTGGAATATTAATTTTTTGACATTTCAGTTCAACCAAAAAATCTAAGTTAAGTAGGTAAACAGCAAAGAGGGGTTTTATATTATTCCTTATTGCATAACATTTAACTTATTGGTATCACCGACAACTTAATTTTAAGTAGTGCTGAACGTAAAAGTTACCATATATTTATTGAACTTTTTATTTTAAGATTTATCTATGCACACAAATCCAGGGGGGTTACTATCGTCTCTTAAAACAATGCAAGATCCAGTGAGTAAGAGAGACAGCGCGATACATGATATAAGGCGTCATCTCCCTTACTCACTGGATCTTGCATGGTTTTAAGAGATGGTGGTAAGCCACCAGGTTAAAAGTTTACTTCAATACTATTCTGTTACCGTTTTAAGACCTCGGTGAACACTAGCGCCACCATCAACTAAAAATCATTAATCAGTGAAAAAACAAGTTATCAAAAATTCGTGTTATGTAATTAAGGTTCTGGATCTGAAGTTAATTTTAATCATATTAAATTATAGTTCCACATAAGTAGTTACAAATTGCAAAACTGCTAAAAGTGGCCGTTTTAAGCAATATTGCAATTGGTTATTTTTAAAATTAATGAAAATACTATGGGATAAACAAAATATGAAGAAAAAGACAAATTCACTTAAAAGATCTAGGTAGTTATATTTATTTACGACGACCTCTGTGGCGTAATGGTTATAATGCCTGCTCGCTACTCAGGAGGTTCCGGCTTCGATCCCCGGTTAGATCAAGATAAAGAATAATATTTTTCTAATTCATCTGGGTCTTGGATGTTTATCTATGTATGTATTTGTTATAAAATATAGCATCGTTGACTTATTATCCCATAACATAAATCTCGAAAGTACTTTGGGGCTAACTCAATATATGTGTGATTTGTCCCTATGTATTTATTTATTTTGTTGATAGGTAGAATTAATCGCAAAGAGACAAGATTAATGTGACAGCATGGTCCCGGATGAGATGGGATGAGAGAGACAAACTGGTTTCGAAGGGGGTGGGGAAGAATATTAAGATGCTACTCTTTATCCTAGCGTTTTACCGGTTTCATCCTCAGCCGGTTGCCTAAGAGCCCAGGATTAGCTTTCCTACTTTTTCTGCTCCACTTCGTCCGGTTTTCGGCAAAGAGAATTAAGATGAAAATTACGTTTATTTGATTTTATTGTAGGTATTAAGATAAAAATCTAAAATACAAATAGGTAATGTGCGGGCATTAGTATATAAAACAAAACCTTTACCGTCTAATTTAACATAATTTACTACTGCTTTGACATGGCTGCACACAAAATAAATGTAGCGTCACATAAAATAATCAATTAGGAGTTCGACACGGTCCAGCCTCGCAGCAACATTAAGGATACATAGTGCTCGTTTGCCGAATTTATCTTCGTATCGGAATGGCAACTGCGGTCATTTCGACCTCGTTGCTATACAAATCATTTATCAGTTGCGCAAACATTTTTTAGCGTTTATACAGGACAAAGTTTCAGAAGAAAATTTAATATTATCTGTGGAAAGAAACATTTTGATTTTATTTGTGCGTGTTAGTAATAACTGTGTTAGCCTGGTGTCAGACTATTTAAGCGAAAACGAGAAAGCGCCAAAAGACGAGAGTGTGTTTGGTATTAGAAATGTAGCCAACATAATGTAGGGATCGTCAGTTTATAGGAAAGGCTTAGTTCGACTGTCGTCCAGCGATAGTAAAGAGGAACATCGGACGTTCCGTGACTCCTGAAAACCGTTGACGACTCTGCATAGCCGCATCGAAGGAGACATCAAAAGTAGGCCATGGCGGATGACAATGACAAGCTTTTTGTTTGATTTAGATAAGGTCTATTGAGACCGGCCCGATAAGACGATTAAAAGATTATATGAGAGAAGTCTTTCCACAGCAGTGGTTAATGTGAATATGATCTCCATAATGTTGCAGGCAAAATATAAAATTCGTTCGAACACTTAGATTTATCTCTTACTGTAAATCTATTCTACATCTGAGCGTGTTTAATACTAAACTAAACTTTGTTTTTATGTTGGCCATTTTGTTTTTATGTTAATGTCATACCTAAACCCTATGTTATGTTACTCGAAAGTATGCAAGCAATTTAAACATAACACTCTTGTTTGGTCAGTTGTGTAATAAAAAGCATATTAGCTGGTAGATAATTAAATATACTTTTTGACTTGAATTACGAATATAATAATAATTTCAGACCATTAATTAAAAGATCTATGGAAACATTTAGGCAAATAACTCGATCGTTTATAACAGCAATAAAACTGTGACTACGTATTAAGCTTTAGCAGGGCAAAATTAGAAGCAGCATATATCTGCTTCTGGTTTGAAAATTTTTCCATTATATGTCGATAGATAGATTCTTGGATACCTATACTATGTAACAACTAATTGTAACAAATAAGGGTTTGGCATGATGTAAGCCCACGTGAACCCTTTTCCACTGGAAATCACATGGGACCCTTAAGCTTTGGCATTATAAATCTAGGGAATCATTTTGGGTTTATCCGTTAGCCATTACGAAATCCTGCGCGTAAAAAGTTATCTCAAGCCGCAACTTTAACATACATTCATATCGTGTAGGTTATAACTTCAATTGATCCAGCATAATCTGAAAATGAGAAAGCAATACCCCCTATAATAAGTATTATATATAACTAGCGACCCGCCCCAGCTTCGCATGGGCCTAAAAACCTTCCTCTTGAATCACTATCTATTAAAAAAACTGCATCAAAATCCGTTAATCGCAGTAAAGAAACCTTAGACTTAATTTAGCTTTGCTTAGAGATTTCATTACTTTTTATAGAGAAATAAGCAGCTTCATTGAGACTTGGCTAGTTTTTTTACAGGATGTTTTTGGTGGGATTGTTTATTTTTCATGTGATCTTGATTGACTGCAGCAATGCTGGCCCAGTTACCGCATGCAACACGTGTTCAACAGTTTAACAATATACACTACCAACTACCAACCATACTACACATACATAAATCAACGTATCATTTTTACACACATAAGAATGTAGGTAATAATGCTATTATTAAAACCAATCTACACTCTAATAATCCACATTAAAAATATGAAATGCACAAACCTATAAGTTTATAACATCTAATTAAAAAAAAATGCTTTTTTGAATAAGAATTTGCCATTGAACTATCTCAAACTTGACAAAAGACACGTTTTATAACCCAACTCAATCGTCTTAAAGTAAGAAATATTAGAATGAGATCAACATTATACTGATGTCAAGAATGTACTGTGATGTAATGTGTGTGTGTATGTAATGTGAATGTGAACCTATATATCGCATTTTACTTAAATGTAATATATAAATGCAATGCAACTTGTAAATAGTTTACAAGAGCTGATAAAAATACGCGATCCGTATGATAAGATAACGATACTACTAACTTCAAAATACAATTTTTAATAAATGTGACATGACAACATGACCTATAAAAAGGAAATACTATGACTTCGGAGTTTTGAATTGCCGCAGTGTCGTACTTCAATTAAAATCGTTACGTTACGGTACGGTAGAGAGAAAATGCTTGAATCATCTGCATTTTGTTTTCGGTCTCACATTCCAGAAGCTTAATAAAATTACGTGTAATTTATCTTTGGGTAATTAACTGTAATCTGGGTAAAGATTTAAGGTGGAATATAGTAAATGTAAAAAAAATATTTTGTAGCTTTAGTCCGGGAAAAGAACATTCGTGGGAATTACACAACAAATATGATAGTACATCTTTATCTTAATATAGTATAAAACAGTCGCTTTCCGCTGTCTGTCCCTATGTATGCTTAAATGTTCGAAACTACGCAACGGGTTTTGATGTGGTTTTTTTAATAGATAGAGTGATTCAAGAGGAAGGTTTTACTCCGTTGCACCCCTGCGAAGCCGGGGCGGGTTACTATTATATAATATATATACTTAAATATGTTGTTGATTCAGGTCCGGAATTTGATTCACGAATAGAGTTTTGTGGAGCGTGCGTGTGGCTCCGGTTTTCGATATAACTGGGGTAGAGTTTAGATTGTGATAATTAATTGTAAGTTATTTCAACTAACACTGTTATAGATTGCTCTATAATAACATAATATCAAACAGTAAATAATAATTGCACAAAAGACACTTGTACTGTAGGTACATATTATGCAACATGCGCAAGAATACGACACGATAAGTACCTATCGATTTCTAGTTCGTAATAATTTTGATATTACCCATATAATAACCTACAACAATAAAATTAATTACCAAATTTTTTGATTAATCGAAGCCTATATATGAATCCTATCGCGTCCCATATTATCCCAACTAATATTGTAAATGAGAAAGTTACAATGTATATTTTTTTCGCGTCTATTCCCGGTTGTTACTACTGGCTTTTTCACCACTGGGGACAAATGGTAAAAATAATCCCGATTGTCACCAGTGGCGACGTATAGCACATACTTTCCCAGTTGTAGCTACTAGCTTTCGCCATTGGTGACAAATGAGAAAAATACATCCCAATTATCGCCAGTGGGGCCGTACGGCACAGGTAATCATTCATTTATTTCATCCCGGAAAATGAACTGTTCCTCGTCTCAAATCTAGTAAGTCCATAAAAATAAACAATCTAGCCTTTTCTAAACTATAATTAAGCGAGTTCTATCTATACTAAGATATATTTTTGTGTGATCTTTCACCATTGAAAAGCTTAATTCGACCTGAGTGACATAGGCTATGTATGTACTACGGGCGAAGCCGGAGTGGACTGCTACTCCTAATATTTCTGTAGCTTTCGTGTCTCAATCGAACACTACATACATATACCTATTGGTTTTAACAGTCGGACGCCATAAAATAAAGTTAAGCAAAATTTAATTCGCAATTTAAGTTGAATGGTTTGCTTCAGTTTTTGTACGACAAAACAGTCGTTTAGCCAAGTTTAATTTATTCGGGTACGGAGTACGCAGATGTTTGTTGATAAACAGTTTTAATTCATTTAAATTTTATGAATGCATCATACGCTGCTGTGATAGATTGACAGTTACTTAACTTCCCAATTATGTACAGTGGGCCGCGTAGATAGTACACCATATTAAAGGTAAGAATAATTATGCTTGTTTAGTTACTCTTAACCCTCATCTGGGGTACATATCCATGTGGTCCACTGTACCTAATGTAGAATTGTAGACGAAAATCGTATTTATTTGAACCATGGGAATGCATGAAGCAGTAAGCACAGACATCAATATCAAAGTAAGAAGCGTTTCCGTTACGTGACTCACACCTATGGCACGTTCAGTCGATGCCAGCGACCACTAACATACTAATAGGTGAGATTCAGAAGGCCATTTTTATTTCGAGAAGCCTTGGAACTTCGGCTTGCTTGAATAGTGAGTATTATTATTATTTTCTTTACATTTACAGTGAAATTTAGAGACATAATATACTTAACTTGTTTTTTCCAGTCATAAACTTGGGGTCATTCCTTAGGTAGTGTAATTTGAGAGCACCGGGATGGAGTGTGTCAGGTTATACACAAAAGGAAACCCTTGTTATTTTAAGAGAAGCCTGCCAAGTACAGTACCTTTCAATTGCGTTGTTCAGTTTAAAGTACTCATTATTATATATATATGTATACAGAACAAATTTTGCTTATAGCATCGAAGTTCACTACAATGCACACATTTATTGTTTTTATTAAAACAGAACTGATACTTTAATTAACAGCAAACCTCGGTTCAGCAAGGTACATAAAACGGCTATTCGAGCATTTAGGTCAAAACTTACTCTTGTTAGCAGCATCTGTATTTTATATCATATCTTGTTTTGTATTGTTCATTTTAGCGTTAGTACCCCTAGGATTAATATGGCGTAAATCTTTTATGTATTGCACCTACTCGATCTTTCAGTCGCAAGTGATCCGCAAGAAGTCTACTGCTGGACAAAGGCCTCAAACTCACACAGGTATTTGCCTGAAGTGGCTTTTTAAATATTTTGTTAGATTCTGTATACTGTGATGAAATCAACGACGAAACAGTAATAAAACATGCATGACCTTTTTCTTGACGGACTGTTCTCTATTGAATTTGCCCAATATTTATGTACATTACTACTTTTACCCGGCAACGACGATAAGTTAAAAGTAGTTATGTGTTTGACTTACTTTGATTTTATTTCTTTTTTTCAAACTACAGGACATACGCGTTTTATTTAGTAGGGTTTTTGTTAAGGACTTGTTGTGTGTGGTACTTCTATTAATACTAATAAATTATTGAGTGTCATCGGTTGGCGAGTTTGGTGTTGGCTAGCGAAGTGGCGCTACACGGCATAACCGCACTCCACAACCGGTCTACACAAAGTTGCAGCATATACCGGGTATACTTATAGTACCTATATCCTATAAGTACCTCGCGGTCGATGAATAGCCAACCAGCGATTGCTGGGCATAAATGGCACAATCATATTTAAACAATGAACGTTTACTCGTTTCTTATTCATTACATTTTACTGATTTATTTATCGTTGCCTGATTATCTAACATTGTCATCCCTGATATCATCCGCGTATAATCACAGAATACTTAATAGTAAGTACAAACGTATAATTAAGATCTTCCATTGAGCTTCAAATATGACCGATTTAAAGCGGCTTGTAACCAGCGTCTTTCTATGTATATACATGATTAAAAAAAAAAAGTTCTTAAAGAGAAAAATTAAGAAAAATGGGCAGAATATTAAGAAATTTCCGAAGAATAAATTACTCTATCTTCTTCCGTCTGACAAGACAACGTCTTTCTGGTTAGCCAGGCGATAAATAACTAAAGAGTCAAACCAACCTTGAGTTAAATACTTTTAAATCTAATTACTAGTATAATGACATCTAAAGAATTCTAAAATCAGGTCACGTTAGTAGTTAAGTGTAATGTCTGTAACTAGATCTATTCAAAGTTAGGTCACAGAATACTTTATAGTACCTAATAAAGTAGTTAGGTTTACGTTATTCAGATTAAGCCGTCATATCTACAAACTATACGCATATTATATGGCAATTTTCGCTATAGTAAAAGGATCAAAAGAACATCCACTTATCGTACGTAACTTATTAACAAACATTTCACTGATAAATTAATTTAAATATAGGAGTACAAAATCGTTTCTTATAACGTAGGCACATGCATAGTTATTACTGATCCGAATACATAGATAAACATTGTCATAATTTGTTAGCTAAGGGACGTCGTCATTCTTTACGTTTTAATCTCTTTGTCTTTGTAAATGTTCGTTAGAGATGACGGATTTTAACAGCGACAGCATCACTCATACCACATATTATATAGTTGGTGTCAATAAATGATGCGGCCTTGTGCTTCTGCCTTAATTTTGTGGGAGTTCCTTGAAGCGTGACGAAACTCCACAGCTCGATTCCTGCTCAAGTACCGTGGTAAGTAAATTTTTAGAAATAGACACACATTCTTAACCACACCATTCCATTCTTAGAAGTAGTTGTTATATTAATTTAAAATTAGATACAATAGATTAAAATGATTATTAGATAGGTTTACAAACATAACATTTAGTTAAAAGATTTCCTCATAAATATTTTTATTTTGTCAGTTAAAATGTTATTTGTAACACCTTTTTGCATAGAGTTACGAAATCGCTGATCTATTTTTTTTTTAATTTCCGAGATCGAATCACGGATTAATTAAATAGGCAAGGAGTAATCCGTTATATAATACAAATTTCAGCGTCCTTGAAATATAATAGTGCCCTGAGTGTGGCCGTGTATCATCGTTTTATCAAGATGAGGGTTTACGCCAAAAAAATCTCTAGTGTATAAGATCCGTTATCCGAAATGTAGAATCAATCTATATAGAAAAAAAATTAAATATACTTTGTTCAAATAGTTTTCTGTGACATAAAAAATTCAAAACAACCGATGGGCTGGGACTCAAAGGGCATTATGTGAAAAAATTACTGCGGTGTACCGTTATTAGGTTTATTTATTGTTAAGCTAACTCCCAAAAGAATACCCACGGTGTCGTGACGTTTGACCTGCCTCCATCGACTATGCAGTTGTATTACACACACCTGCAAAGTTCGGTGTAAGTACCCTACCTACCAAATGGTAAGTGTAGCGTGTAGTAAAAAGATGTAAGCATATACAGCGAAATCTACAAACTGACTTTCAGCAAACTACTATGTTCTGTAGTTAATTTGAATCCAGTTATTTTGATTTAAAGCAAAAACTACACATTTGAGAAAATTAACTATGATAATTTTTTAAATATATTTTTTTCCTAAAAAACTAAAACCTACTTCCATTTGTTTACTGGTACCAACTTGAACTTAGATAAATTAGATTTACTAGATTTATGTTACTTAGTTAATTTACGTATTTCAGTTATGTCAAAGTTGATTTTAAAATCAAACTACTGCTACGTAGTACTATTACTAATTCTGTGCTACTGCACCGATTATTAACCGACTTCAAAAAAAATGAGGTTTTCAATTCGTTGGAATGTTTTTTATTTTTTTATGTATGTTACCAGATTACTCAAAGACGCTTGGACCGATTTGATTTTTTTTTGTTCGAAAGGTTTTTACTTTCCGTTTGGTCCAATATTCATCAGGTCAGGATCTGATTATGGGATCATGGAGAAATTGACCACAGCTTTACCATGACCATTTTTGTACCTATTATGCATTTCTGGATTTCTATCTCAATTATTTCCTTGTTTCATCCTTTTTAGACACCCTTTTAACGTAGTCGGGTGATAGTTTTTTTTAACTTAATATTTATTTAATACTTTTCCGTTTCTCGAACGGAAATGACTGGACCGCGTGAAATGTTCTACTTTACGACTGCATTTTAAACATTCCTACTTTTATTTTAACTTGAACAATATGAATTATATACATATTAGTGATATGCTCGTCAAGACCTTTCTTTTCATACCAAACCCGTGATGCCAATCTCAGTTTATTTTTTTTAGGTTAGAATCTGAGGTTGAAATTCCGTCAGTTAAAATTTTGATACAATTTATATACATACATATATATAACATAGGCTATGTTACCCGCCCTATTTTCACGAATTTTCTGACACCTCATTGATAAAAATCGGTCCAGTCGTTTAGGCGCTACGACGAAACATACATAACATAGACTGCCAAACCATTCCCTTCCTTTTGGCTTCGCAGTCGGGTAAAAAACATTCCGACGAACAGAGAGCCTTCTCCTTTTTTTAAAGTTTGTTAAAAATTCGTTAAACTGGCCTTCTCGCGATTGCTGAACGATAAGTGATAGGTCACGATCCTGGATTGAAAGATCGAAAGATAAAATATCTTATTTAAAACGAAACAGGAAACTGAAGCCTAAATAAAAATATAAATACCTATAATATATCAAGCCGTTTTAGAATAATATTCATTCATACATTGTTAAATAAATAAACGCAAGGAGAAGCCACCATTTATTTTCAATGGAAACACTATTACTAGACTAACAACAAGACCAGCTTTTGTTTTCAAGTATCGATTGTTTGCTCAATTTCGTGTTGTTTTATCTGGCGCACCTAAAAATGGCAATACAAAACGTGCGCTGTATCTACTCGTGGCTCTAGGGGTCAATTAAAACCCAGAATATAAAGCTCGTTTTCATCTATATGAAACTGCAGTTTGCTTATTGATTTATTGTATGAAATTAGGTCAGAGCCTGTAATTTATAATTTACAGAGGGAACAGTCCTCCACGTCCATGAATAAAATCAATGTCCTGCAAGAATAGTGTAACTAAGAATGTCGTACAACTTTTAAATAAGCAATCGATAGGATTTTACAGTGTACGACCGTCGCGTCAGCTTCCTGAAGCACTCTGCTCAACAGTTCAACACAAACAATCTGTTACAGACCTATAGTCAGGTCACGCATGCACTAGGCTGGGCTGTGGGCCGTTGACCGCATCGCCGTAGTTATAATACGAGCAGCTAGAGTAGTACTATGCATTTCTAAAGTTACTTTGTTTAGAGCTAAACTTGGGAATCGGCTGGCAAATCAAAAGGCAGGGGAACAAGTAAATGGTTTATGTTGTCCTATCGGTCGATGAAAAAACGGCTAATAGAGATGATCATAAATAAGTTATGAGACAAAGTCGCAAATTTCAGTTTCAATTCATTTATTGCAATTCACATTGTACAATTACAGTTCTAACTATAAACGAAGTCACTGTCTTAAAATAGGTATGACATGAACCCTGTCGGGTATCGCAATTTAAGAAAACCGGCCAAGTACGGTCAAGCCAAGCGCAAGTAGGGTTCCGTAGTTGCACACCACGGCGGAAGGCTCATAACGTATAAATTTGGACCCACATAGGACGATGGTAACTGAAATAACGTAAGCGCACAAAAATATGTACTTTATAAGTTTACCAACTATAACTCGTAAACTTTTGTAGCCTACTTGCCTGTGATAGTATTCCTTTTAAATTCATAATATTTTTTTATTTTGTTTAAAAAATATATCACCAATACTTTACATGTAGGGGAGGTACCCAAAAACAACTTTCTCAAAAATTTATTCTACTGTTTTGTTGGCGTGATTAATATGTATGTTCATGCCAAATTACAGCATTCTAGTACTAGGGGTCTCTGAGCTAGAAAAGGGTCGGACAGACGGACAGAACGAAACTATAAGGGTTCCTTTCCTTGTGGACTACGGAACCCTAAAAAGTGGAATGGCAAGCGGATAATAAATATTAAAAAAATATTTGTTGTATTAATGTCAATGTTTGATTTCAATCAAATTAACTGTTTGATCAGTAATTAGCTAAAGTAGCAAATTTATATTTAAAATTAATATTATTTATTTAGAATTCATATTATTTATTTAAAAATATATTATTTTTTCATTCATTTATTTTTTTTATTTTTTTATTCATATTATTAAAGAATGTCTATTTTGTCTGCATTGGAAGTGCAAAAGCAGATTACTGCATTTTATAACTTGCAATTACATCTACGTAAGCTGATTTTAAGTTTAAGCACACAATTAATGAAAAAAACACTACACAGTAATAACGTAATAACTAACGTAGCTGAAGATTAGTTTCATATTCTAATGCTGAATTTTGTAATGTCTTTGAGATTAGGTACATATTTTTCCCTATTTGTATATTATATAAGTATAAAAAATATAATATAATCTTACAGTATATCATGATAGTGCAGACAAGGTCATTCGTTCTGTTTCAACGTGTTTCAGGGAGTTAGGAAGCGCACTACCGATCTAATGATTAGATATTCCAAGCGGATTTATAAAAGTATCATTAGTAAACTCATAATTACCTTTATTGTTTTATTGGAAAACGATCAATAAGATAGTAAATCATCGATGGGCAGTATGGGCACACATACGAGTATATATGAAAACATAAAAAGGCTCTCAGGCGTCAATGTTGGCGGCTTGTCGGTGTCCTTTGTTTTATCCCAGTCACATTACAGTCAGGCGGGCGGGCGCAAAGGGCTGACTGCACAACACGAGCACGAGTAAAAATAGAAAAGTTAATCGATCCTTTTATTCGTGTCAGCTCACAGCTGCTAGCATCCTAATCAGGAGCCGTTTGACAGGAACTTTATTTTGGTTTGATGTATTTGTTATTCATAATAATATACACAATAAAGTTTACACCAAACTATATAGTTATTTTTATCTATTATCGTGATTTGTTTAAATTAAAGAGAAATGATTTATTATTCCAATTGATCATATTAAACTCACAGTTTTGCAATTTACGAAAATCCAACTTTGATTAAGTTTTCCTGGTTATCAAGAGCTTAATTACGGTTGAATAATGTAAAGAAATTAGGCTCCGAATAAGCGTCTTCTATTTAATTAAAGTTACTTTATTAATGACAGTTGTTTAGCGAATGTTTTTGACATGGCAAGGGCGAAAATTGAGAAATGTAAACATATAGCGAG
Source organism: Apomyelois bistriatella (assembly GCA_947044815.1). Lineage (NCBI taxonomy): Eukaryota > Metazoa > Arthropoda > Insecta > Lepidoptera > Pyralidae > Apomyelois > Apomyelois bistriatella. The sequence goes on from OX345690.1 coordinate 8,277,910, forward strand.
GAAACTTGAATGGTTGCGTTTATAATTTATTGGCGATTAGGTATTACGCGCTCGCAGGGTTTACACGAAACGGCTGTCGTAAAATCTTGAAAACACTCTGCACGCACGGCTCCTTTCGTACTTCCAGACGTAAATTATTTATTGGGGAAGTTAAATTACGAATTCAGCAATGTGCAATGAGATTACTTGAACCTTTAAACCATCTGTGGAACTTTATAGTATTTTGTTATAAATAAATATAGTTCTTCGTTTGATAACAACTTTACTCAGTCTTTATTTTATCAGTCCATCTTAAGTATTTTTAAGTTGTTTCCCACTTGACAGCGTTGCGCTGCTTTTACGACGACTTTTTTTGAAGTACTGCACGTTAGCACAGAATATATCATAACTAGCGATAGGGGTTTAGCTTACATAAAACGTTCCTCTTAAATCACAAAACCCCCAGCCAAAGGTCGCGTAGTTTCGAAGATTTAAGCATACATAGGGTCAGACAGCGGAAAGCGACTTTTTTTTATAATATGTAAAGATAAAGAAAAGATAAAGAAGATAAAGATAGTGATGATGTTAGTTTGATACCACATGCATGTGGTACATGTGTTGTAAATCGACGAAACGCGACGACGATACTGCGACAAAGCACCGCACCAGAGTCCAGAATGGTGTGTCTTCAGGCACTTCAGGGCAGCATAACGTCAAAAATTCATAAAATTTTATTATGAGACCATAATACCGGCCATAATTCAACAAAATACATCAAATCAACTGTCAAACCAGATCATATTCGAATTGTATTTGCTAGCCCAAGCACGTGTTTGAGGGGGGATCTACACAATCGTGATTTGGTTGGGTCACTTGAATAATTAAGAAGGTCTGTTGCGGTCACCGTAACCCTGCACGTCATCTCGCCTTGCGGGACCCGTCACCTGGTTATCTAACGACGCCCGTTGTTGTATTTTAATACCAACGAACTCAAATTTTAATAGGTATCACTATATTTTGCCAGCTTCACTTCGTGGAAGCTTGTGAAATCCATACTAATATTATAAATGCGAAAGTCTGTCTGTCTGTCACCTCTTCACGGCTAAACTGCTGGACCGATTGTGATGAAATTTGGTAGGGATGTAGTTAACGACCTGAGGTCAAACATAGGCTACTTTTGGGCGCGATATAACCGAGTCCCACGCGGGGCGGAGCCGCGGGGAACAGCTAGTGTACCTATATGTTTATTTTAAGATACTTTCTTTTTGTTTTAGATGTGGATTGATGACAGTTTAGTCAACTTGTTTCACATGTTTGTCACATGAAGGACATTATGGACATAATAGGCTATTTACTAGTGAAGTGACAGTAGGCGAAGATGTGGGTACTTAACAAGATTTTTGACTCCTGGTCCCATCGTTTCGTCCTACTATTGCTCGTGTATATCTTCTATATATATAAAAGAACAAGGGTAAATGATAAATCAACGCCCAGCCTAAACCATAAAAGCTATAAACTTGAAATTTGGACCGCAGTTTTTTGTTAATACGTAGTGCTCAGATAAGAAAGGATTTTTCAAAATTAGACCCCTAAGGGGGTTAAAATCGAGGACAAAGTTTGTATGAAAAAAAATTAAAATCTTCACAGATTTTTTTGAAACTTAGCAAGAATGCTTTTCAACAAAAATAATCAATGGCGTGTTTCAGCGTTTTTTGAAATTCAACTTCTAAAGGGGAAAAAGGGGGAGGTAAACTAATTTATCATCACAAAACCAAAACTATAAAAGCTATAAACATGAAATTTGGTTAGTGTCTTCATTATACTATATACTTCCCACATAAGAAAGGGTTGTTCTTTTTTTGTTTTGTATTAGTTTTTTAGAAGTCTATATTTTTTTAATTATTTTAGTAAGATACCTACCTAGATAACAACTCCTTGAGAATAGCTGTAGCACTTAGGTTAGGTTGTGCTGTTTGCGAGCCACATCGCTGCATTTGTGGCGTAATGGTATCGTCTGATGGGCATCATGCCCTGGCATGTACTCGTTGTGCAGGCCGTTTGCCTCGCCATAGCGCAATTAATGACATAATACGCCGCGCTTTAATATCAGCTAATGTGCCTTGTGTGTTGGAGCCCCCGGGACTTTGCCGCACGGACGGTAAGAGACCGGACGGTTTAACTTTAATTCCGTGGCAGAGAGGAAAATGTTTATTATGGGACGCCACATGTGTTAGCACTTTTGCGGCGTCGTATCTCGGTAACACAGTAGGGTCACCGGGAGCGGCTGCTCGGGCGGCGGCCGGACAGAAATGTTCTAAATATTCCATTCTGTCCGCACAATATCTATTTGTTCCGGTCGCTGTTGAGACGGCTGGTCCTTGGTGTCCTGAAGCTAAAGTTTTAGTGGCAGAGATAGGACGCCGTTTAAAAGACTGTGGATATGACTACCGCTCGGGGTGGTACCTGGTTCAAAGGATTTCTATAGCTATCCAAAGAGGCAATTCCGCTAGTATTATGGGAACCTTTGAGCCGGGTACAATCAGGGGCGGCATTTTTGAATGACTGTATTTATTATGTACTATTGTTTTTGAATTAAGTAAATAAATATTTTAGTAAGGAAATGATTCTAGAAAGTAGCTGGATCGAATCCTGCCACAAACAATAATTTTCTGTTTTCGTTTTTTATTTGTTTTCTATAATTATTTTGTTATTTATAGAACGCTCTTAGCGTTAAGTCCGTTAATATATAAGTATTTTGTACTTATCTATCTATCTATACATAAAATAAGACAGTAAAATCGAGTGTCTGTACATTAAATATTTTTCTAAAATACCTCTACGGGGCAATTAAAGAAGAGTAATAGAAACAAAAAAAAACAATTTTTGCAATTTTTGTGTGCCTGTCTGTTTTTCTGTCTGTCTGGTACGTTATAATTTCAAAACTACTTGACAGATTTGAACGCGGTTTTCATAGGTGGATTACATATAATTATGAGCGTTGTCAAAACTTTGTTTCATCAAAATCGGTTAAGGGATATAGAAGTTATGGTCAATTGAAATTTACTACAAGCACTGCTTCAATTAAACGCGAGTTGAATGCGGTTTACATAAACGTATTTAATTTAGATAAAGCTAGAATTTCTACTTTGTTTTATCGATATCAATAAAGACAACTGCAGTCTCTATTAAATTTTAATTAAATAACACATTAAATGTGTGTGGGCGTATAATTTAGTTACATAAAATATCAATAGATGGTGCTGACTTCAAATTGAATTTTTTCCTTACGGCAATTCTAATTATTTTTAAAAAACTTTGGTTCTTGATTTAGTACTATTGGTTGGTTTGTTTATCGGTCGTTTGTTGTGTTGTATCGTAAGCTAAAATTTGAATTGATTGGTTGGTTTGGTTTTGGTTTAAAAAATAATCAAATCAGTGTTTGACGGAACATACGGTCGTGTCGTAAGGTCTAATTTATCTGACTTATCATTATTTATTGAGATTTTCTCCACTTTTTACGCCCACTATAACTTTAAGAATAGCTTTTAGGTCCTAATGACCCTGTAATAGGCTGCGTCTACTCTTTTAGAGACAAAGATGTGATAGTATGAATGTTAAGGGCTCCTTCTTCTGAAGGTCCGTTGTCCATAAGCCGCGTAGTCGCGGCGCTTACTCATTTTGTAGATATTTAGACATCATATTTAGGAAAATAACACAACACAATCTACTTCAGCGATTTTCACTATATAAATACTTTATCTAAAGGCTGGTATAAAAACCAGGTCAATAAGTTTAATTTTTGTAGGCATAGTATTGAAAATAAACTAAAAGGAGGCAACTTTGATGTTATTTATCGAGCGGATTTCTTCTGATTGTGTTACTGTAAGCGAATTTCACTCTGCTAGATCCTCAACTAAAAACATATAATTTTTTCAGAATTTTACGACTGTTTAATACTGATTCCTGTTGATTTTAAAAACGGTATTTGAGAAAGAATTTAATATTTAATGATATCGTAACAATGTAATGGCTTTATAAAATTGGCACGGGAATAGGATACAATAGAATTAACTATAGGTCTGGATAGTTGTAGTTTCCACAGGTTACGCGAAAAGCCACCTACACGCGGGCGGAGCCTCGGGCAAAAGCTAGTAAACATATATAAGGGTTCGTAGTCCACAAAACAAGAAAAATATTCTAAATCCGAATATTTTTACAGTTTTGTGGTCCACTGCTTGGTGGGATAACCAATCATAGGAGAAATGGTAGGGCTTGCTTGTGGTCCTACTGTCATGCTCCCACTAACGTTAAACATAAGTAACTAATTTCTGATTAAAATTAAAAAATATTGTGACAACAGCGAGATGCTGAAATCGTTCCACGGTTAATGATTCCTTTTACTAAGGTTATCGAAGGTCTTGTCAAATGAGAACGACAAAAAATCCCATTAATGAACAAATATACAGAGATGATATTTTATATGTAAATAATGTATGAATTGGACGACCTTCTGGGGTGGGGATTTTTTAATTGACCGAGCAAGCGAATCCGGATCATCCGGATGTCTGTCTGTTTGTTTGTTTCGGGCTAAAGGTCGCATTTCCTAACGGATCCTAATGGAACTTGGCACACGTGTTCCTTAATTAAAAAAATAAATAAATTGTCGGAAGCTTTTTTGATTGGGAGAAAATGGGGGCAAAAAGGGGGAGTTTGCTATCGTTATATTGCTTATGTCATTGGCCGCAAATTCTTTTCTGAAATAGTACTAAATTAGAATGCATCCGCCTGAATAAAATGTTTAACCTATCTACTTCGGGTATTTGAGAAATAACCAAAGTTTGCCAAAATACTAATTAAGTTAACTTGATTTAACAAAAGTGATTTACAAAAAAAGATAAGGTTTGGTTACATACTGCAAAGAGTTATGTAAGCACTTTCTGTGCTATAGATTGACGAAAGTTTGGTTGTGTATAAGTAAGTATTTTTTTCAGGGCGAAACTGGTTTTCCGGCCGAAACCGAATATTCGGCCGTGGCTTCAGTTTCGGCCGAAAGGCCTGTTACTCCACGCGGTACGTAAGATATTTACCTACGAAATTAGCACAGCCAAGACACGGTAATATTACCGTGGCCAAGATCATAGAAATTATAGTAATGACAAGATCTACCAATCTTACTTAATTGATACTCGCGCTAGATCGGGCGGTGGACGCTTTTTATTTCATCTCGCGGCTCGCCTGCTTTATAAATTGACTAGCTGTTCCCCGCGGCTTCGCCCCGCGTGGGACTCGGTTATATCGCGCCCAAAAGTAGCCTATGTTTGACCTTAGGTCTTTAACTACATCCCTACCAAATTTCATCACAATCGGTCCAGCAGTTTAGCCGTGAAGAGGTGACAGACAGACAGACAGACAGACTTTCGCATTTATAATATTAGTATGGATACTTAGTGATTACCGATTAGATTTTACAACTGAGTTTTTATTATACCATTCAGCTAATAAATGTTTTGCCAAAAAAAAACGAAACCGACTCCAATTCCTGAACTAAAAGGATGAAATAATTAATACATTGTTGTTTAAATATGCTTCATATCAAATAAATCTTCAAATTTATTAAAATATTTTACGTTTACACGTTAGTACTATTAGGTAGGTATTACCATACTATTACTAATTCTGTGGTATTACGTTAATACTATTAGGTATTCTGTGCCGAAACCGAACTTTCGGTCGGACTCTAGTAAACATCGAAATTATTCCATATATCGTAAACTACTAGACCGATTATGTTAAAACCAATTTTCTTTTGAAGTTTTTATTTAATTCTATATTTTATTTTTAAAATCATACTGCACAATTTTGAAGCGGTTCATTGAATACACCTACCTTCCAAATTTCAACCTCATAGCATCACACAGAATCTCCGAATAAAATGACTGTGACATACGGACAGATGGACATGACGTATCTATGTATAAGGGTTCCGATTTTGCCATTTGGCTACGGAACCTTAAAAACTGACTTCCGCTTAAATTACTTATTTACCGGGCCAATTTCATCATTCATGTAATTAAAATACTCTTTTTCGTTTACTTGGATGACACATATGACTATCATCATCATATCCTGTGGGTGACAAGAACAATCGACCATGCATACCTGCTAATAAAGAGAGTTTGTTAGCAAAACCAACTACTGAATGACAGCTAATTTCGATTCAAATTAAAAGTAATCTTACAATTTGGTTACAATGACAGGGTTATTTTTATTATTAAACTTTATTGTTCCGTAAGTACAAAATACTTAAACCTGTGACTTCGGTAGGTATATATGTATATTTACTGGCTATATTTACTCTACAAGTCAACTATGGAGAGAAACAGAAAAACTATGCGGCGCAAAAAACTTAGGTTCTCAATTCGTTTGAATATTTTTTTTTAATGTTTATTACCTCAAATCTCCGTCATTTCTAAACCAATTTTCGAAAATTATTTTTTTGTTCGAATAGATATAGTTTCAATTAGGTCCCATAGAAAGTTTATCAAAATAGGCGCAGTAGTTTGGTTTTAAAATCAAAATAACCAGAAAACGTATATCGGCTAAGTCAAATAAAATGAGCATTTTTTTATTTTTCGTTTGCTTACAAGTAGTTTGTTTGATAATGAAGTAATTTGCAAGGTCAATCGACCCTGCATGCCCCGGTATTAGCTTTTTAGAACCCCCTCACGGCCGCTGTAACTGCCTTTATACTTGACGCTCGATAATATGTTCCTTGGTATTAACTCATATGAGTGTTAATAACAAGCTCAGTTGACCCTGCACACTGTGGTGTCGGAGTGGTCAATCGACCCTGTATGCCTTGGTATCATTGTTTCAAATATGGGGCACTTCCACTGTTATCGTTTATTTGAAGTCTAGATAGATACTAGATCAATTGACCCTGCACACCAGGGTGTCTGAGTTATTCTAGTTTGTCGAAGTTCAAGTTGACCCCAGTAATCAAATGGTCGGTTTTTGTTTTTTAGGAAAAAAGTTATTATGTTAGTGCCAATTTTACGAATTCGTTGACTAGCTGCTCGCTCGTTAATTACCATATATTTCATTTAAATATCGGCACCGACTTCAGATTTATTAAAATGTTTGATATGAGCCATATTTAAACAACGATGTATTAATTATTTCATCCTTTTTAGTTGAGTAATTGGAATCGGTTTCCGTTTTTTGGCAAAAACAATTAAGTATTAAAGGTAAATTTTAATGAAATTTCTTTACATATTTCAGCAGGCAATGCATTCCAGAGTCGGATTTCAGAGTGTTGAGGTACTTTTTCTTCTTTTTTGTGCGTATTTGGAAGTCGATTAATTTTTGAAAATTAATGAGATAGATTTATAGATTAGAAGTATGCAGGTAAGTACTGTTTCAGTAGAACATCGTATATCTGACTGAGGTCGCGATGATACACTCTATTGCCTGTATTTACCCGGGTCGCGGCGACGTGCTCTAGTATTAATAACCCCTTACAAGGCAGTTCCTGTACCGAAACCAAGGCTCGAGCCTTTATGTCGATGTTTACCGCCGCGCCTCCCGCCTCCTCCAACCTCCGGCCAGATTGCGCCAGCTTGAGTTTCAGGCTTTGAGTATTAAACCAACCGGAGACGGCACGTGCACGTATTTCTATGTGAAAAGTCTGCCACATTCTGCGTAAATATGGTAATTATCCATCACAAGCAAAAAAGCACGCACTAGTGTGCGTGCTTCTTTGCTTGTGATGGATAATTTTGTCTACAAATGCAATCAGTATGACCAGCGGTCATTTACATTTGCCAGAGGGGGTTGGTTTAATGCTGTAATGTTAGCATAGCAGGTATTTCAGAGTTAGTATAAAGGCCCGCGTCCACTAGCCTCGCCGAATCGAATCGCAAAAAGACGCCTCCTATACATTTATTATGGAAATGCGTCCATATTAGCATAGAACGGAGTCGCGCACCGCACCGAATCGAATCTACCGCGCGAATCGCTCGACAGTAGAATTTCTTTCTATTGGATTCGGCGCGCTTACCCGCGCCATCTGTCATCTATCATCGCCATCGCTGAAGAATTGTTTTTAGGTACCACAAAAAGCAAAAACCCTTTTAAGATCACTTTGTTGTTCGTCTGTCTGTCAAACGTTTTTTTCTGAGGAACGCATGAACGTAAAAAGGAAGTTCAAACATATATTCAGGCCTCCGGTCTCTTTCGGTTGTAAAATAATAAAAAAAAAATACGTCAAAGCGATCAAAAATATGACCGTAAATGTTGCAAATCTGTTGGGGTTAAAACCTATTAACACGTTAGCGGACGCACTACGTCTATAGATAGACGTTATAACAATTAAACTTCTATTATGTTTTCAAAACCGTCCGCCAACGTGTTAAGGGTACTTCCCGTTGAACTAGAATCATGAAATTTGGTAAAAAAAGAAGCAATCAGCTCTAAAATCAGGTCAAATTGAAAAAATCTAAGAAAGCAGTTAGCTAGTTAATAACTTCTAGTATTTTTGGTAAATTACTTTTCATTATTTTTCATTTGGTTAATTAAAAAAAAAAACAAAAAATAGTTTTTCCCTTTGTAATAATGAAAAGTACTTAACTATACTAAAAATACTGCGAACTGCTTTCTTAGATTTTTTCAATAGTAAAAGAGTGGTGGCGTTAGTTGGTTGATGTAAGGTACTTATTTCAAAATTAATCTAAAAACTATAAAAAAATTAAGAAAAAAATAACTTAAGTAGAATATATACCTAATATCTGAAACAACATGAACCTACAGTATTTTGATTAAAATTATAATTATTTTATAATATAAAATATATAAAAGCTGCCCATGCCCATTCCGCGAACGACTTACTTTGATGAAAAGTTGCGTAGAATGAAAAAATTGATTCGACACACTACTCAGGGACATGCAGTAGAAATAGATGCGATTCGATTCTACGCGTTTCTGCAGTAGTAGAAACAGATCTAAATTTTAACTCGTAGCGTAGGTAGGAACATTGTATTCTTCTTCATCCGAGCGTGTTTCCGGTTATATTTTTGGCTTACACTTTAGAGCCCACGATAGGCTATATTTGTATTGTTTGTAAGTAATATTATTGGAAATCAAAAGATAATTTGAAATTTTAGACATTACAATAGACCACTCTTTCTCTTGACGTGGATATGGTTATAGGTTAATTGTTCTATATTTTCTATGTATTTTCTGTCAATAAAGATCTTATATTGGCATTCCCTCCCAAAGTACCTACTTTCTTAAAAAAAATCAACTCCAAAATAAAAGTTCAATTCTTCAATTATAACCGTGAGTTCTGTGATGTGTCATGTGACTTGATATAGGTTTGAGTAATAATAGACCTCTTATACCTACTATTTACCTATTTTTTATTTCGGCTCAACTGTACAATGTCTTTGGTCGTATGTACAGATAGTGCACTTTTTGCGCGCGTGCTTGTGAATGCATTTTGTCCTCACGTCCTACAGCTTCAAGTATTAGGTATTCAGGCACAAAGTAAGGCTATTGAGGCATCTAAAATATGTTACGGGTACCGTACAACATGGTCTCCGTCGAGTACTTCTTGAATAATTGACAAACATTAACTACCTTTGTATGCAGAAGCAAATTATGAGTTGTGACGTTAATTTGGCGTTAAATATTTTAGCACCACTCTAAGTTAGCAAAGTTCGTTAAAGTCCTTGATGAAGTGGGTTTCAGTTTGCGTCACGTTTTCCGTGTGTGCCCAAAGGGAAACCGTGACCGACCGACGACAGACCAAAAAGCACTTGGCAGGAGCATACCATTTGACGACCGCCGTGGCGTAATGGTTAACATAAAGCCCGCCCGCTACTCAGGAGGTACCGGGTTCGGTCCCCGGTCAGGTCAAGATGAAAAATGATATTTTTCTGATTGGCCTGGGTCTTGGATGTTTATCTATCTATAATATGTATTTGTTATAAAATATAGTATCGTTGAGTTAGTATACCATAACACAAGTATCGAACTTACTTTAGAGCTAACTCAATTTGTGTGATTTGTCCCTAATACCTATATGCCTATAGTATGCATCTGCCAAGTGCTTTTCGGTCGACCTAGGTACTGCGCTCTATTCCTAGTACCTACCTATGAGATTTTTTTTAATGTAGACGCTAGCAACTGGACTGCGTTAGATTTTGTATGGAATTTTTAGTTGCCTTACTATCCGACAGGGGCGTACGTTTATAAAATTTCATACTAGGGGTGCTGGGGCTATGAGTTTTTAAGAGAACTGGCGAACCTTCGGAGTTGACCACAGCGAGCGTCAGTGATGGAAACCGGTATTTTATTATTTTTATGACAAAATACCTGTCTGAACCTGCTAAATTCAAATACAGGTCGACTTTAAGACGATACCTTGATGAACGTCATTTAAAAATCCCTTACCCTGAAAACAAAATTTTATCAAAAATCTGTGTTATGTAATTAAGGTTCTAAATCTGAAGTTAATTTTAAACATATTAAATTATAGTTCCCTATAGTTACAAATTGCAAAACTGCTAAAAGTTAAGCAATATTAACTATGGTCGGGAACTATAGTTTTTAATTTAATATGTTTAAAATTAACTTCAGATCCAGAACCTTAATTAGATACATCACGGTTTTTTGATAACTTGTTTTCAGTGAATAATGATTTTTATATGATGGTGGTGCTAGTGTTCACCAAGGTATTGTCTTAAATCAATATCGGTTGAAATATTGGTTGAGCGATTGTAATGCTATGGGTCACTGAAAATTAACAGAAATAAAAAAGACTCATGCTGGTGCAAGATAGCAAGAAATGCCGATGTCGTCAAGTGTTGGAGACTAACAAATAAGCAATGCCCTAAACTGAAACTGGCGCGAATGGAGGTACTCATATATACAAGAAAGCTAGTTAAACTCTTTGAGAGGCTTTAATACATTTAATGAACTTCCTTCCTTTCCCATAATCTATAAATTATAGGCTCAATGGTACGCCAGAGATTTGGATTTCATTATTTTCTGGAACATTTAAGGCATGAGCTGTCCTTTCTTCAAACTATTGGCCCAGTAAGTTTGGGGATAGTAGAAGGGGGAATTAATGTTTTAAGTTTTGTAACTACTTTGGTAGCCCCCAAAATTACCATGGTATCTGCTTCAAATTAATTTATATATATATATTATAGTTGTAAGGCATAATTTAAAAAAAATGTAAACTAAATCTTCTATCACTATACTACAAAGAAGCAATTCTGCCAGTAACCTTTGAACCAGGTACAAACAGGGGCGAAATTTTTCATTAATTTATTTTATTAATCAAAAATGCCATGATGGGTAGACTGCACTATATGTAGTGACTTATAAATATTTAAAATGTTTCATCAAAATGTATATAAATAAGCAAACAAGAGGAGTCCTGTTGCCTCATCAGTCATCATTCTAAAAAAATTTTTTAAATTATTAAAATACGATTTTTAAAGTATCATCCTATCACAGACTGATTTATTGCTTTATTTAATAAGCTAACAGAGAATCACAGTGTCTAAAGTTAATATGTCTTAGTATGGGGAGGACTCTTGGTACACTAAAAAAAGGGGTGTGTTTCTTTGTATGTTGTTTGAATTTGTGCTAGTATAGCATTCTATAATCTGTAGTTAAGGCAAAAAAATTAACTATCTATTTATCGAGGTCGTAAGCAAGGAAAGGGCTTTAGAATATTAGATCCGTGGTGTTATCGACATTTCTGCAGCACCTTGATTCAAATACACATATAACATGTGGTCTCGTGGTTAAGGCATTAGCCTGAAGACCTAGGTTGTGAGTTTGTTTGCAATGAATAATTATTCCACTTTGGTTAAGACATTGCAGGCTTAAATCGCTTGATTGTCTGATAATAATAATGATTCCGAGCTTCAGGAGGCATGTCAAGCCATTGGTCCTGGACCCGGCTGCTAACAGGAGTGGTTAAAGAGCTATTTAACGAGCCGAGAGAAGTTTTCCAAGAACTCTAACACCAGGGTGTGCATAGTCACTTTTACCTGGACAACTTTAGGAGGTGATCTTTTGAAATTCCTATCTAAACGCACCCTTAGATCACATGATGAACCTATGTGCTAAATTTTGAGTATATAGACGTAGCAATTTGGGCTGTGTGGTTTGCAACCCGATAAACCACAAACACACCCGTTATGATATTCAGATTTGGGCCCTTTTTCACAACTTAGGGGTTGAATTCTGAAATAAACCTGTTATAGGTATTATTCATTTATCAAATCTTTGTGCCAAATTTGGGGTATCTAGGTCCAGCGGTTTAGACTGTGCGTTGATATGTCAGTCAATCAGTTACTTCTTTTATAAGTATATTTTATATTTAGAAGATATTTGAGAATCCTAACATTAATAGTTTGAATTATTATCATTTAAATTTATTGTTTTTAATGTATAACATTTAATAATATATAACTTTAAAATACTGTGAAAATACCTTTTCGACACAATATATAAAAGGTAAAACCTAAGATATACCAACTAACTTCATTAATTTTAAATTTCAAATATGATTATTATATATATTGTAGTAGTTAAATAAATAAAATAAAACTTAACCAAACATATACATATTTACAAAAAGTTAAACCCTTGAAGATCGTTAATTAATATAGGTACCTATGTTGATTGTTGACGGCAGAACAGTTCACTTTTAATAAAGGAGTTGGTAAATCTTTTGTATCACTGCAGTTTGTCGTTCTACAGTAGCATTGTATAAACTTTGTATACTTGGTTTAAAAATAACTTGTAAATAAAATACCTGTGTCCAACGAACTCGTATGAATAACAGCAGTAAAGAACGCCATAAGGGTTCCAATAAGCTGAACTGGTTTCATTTTGAACAACCGCTCCAATTCTTCCATTACCTACACAAAGTTACAGGGATCACTATATCACTATTTCTTATGTTATAATGTACTGAGTCAGTCTCAAAGAGGACATAATATTAGTTTTCACCATAATCACGTTGCTAGGAACACTAAAAACCACAACATTCAATTCATCTGTAAATTTGATTTTGTTTCAAACTATACTTACAAGTTTACTTGTGACTTTTGTTAGTATTTGAACAAGATTTACATTATTCGATCTTTGACACGCAATAAGAATCTCATAATTAAATAAAAATTACTCAATAAGTTGTTTTCGTGAACTTTAAAACTTTCTTGTCAACTTTATATCTCAATCATGAAAAGATGCTCAACAGATGCGCGTGTAGCAGACACATGAAGAACACAATGAAGAACAAGAACAACTGTGAGTGAACTGACTGAAGTACTGAACGAACTCTTGCGACTGACAGACAAGTCAACTGACTGAACTGAAAGCGCAGACTTTGACGGGCCTCGGGCCGCACGCCGCAGCGTGCCGGGTGCCGGGCAAGTGCCGGGCCTTGGCCGGGCCGGGCATATCTCTATTTAGTTTGTGGGGCCGGGCAGCCGCATCTCAACAACACAAAATGCGTACTTAACACGTTGGCGGACACACGACTATAGCAGAGGGGTTACCACCATCTCTTAAAACCATGCAAGTTCCAGTGAGTAAGGGAGATGTCGCCTTACATCATGTATTGCGCTATCTCGCTTACTCACTGGAACTTGCATGGTTTTTAGAGATGATAGTAGGCCACCAGGGGGGTTACTATCGTCTCTTCATTCATTCATTTCGTGTAACCTTTCTCGTCTCGCGCACGCGTCCGGGACTCGCGTCACTATTCGTACGGGTCGCGGAATTTTTTCCCGAACTTTCCCGAATTTCCGCGCAGCGGAATAGAAGCGATATAACCGAGCCCACGCGGGGCGAAGCCGCGGGGAACAGCTAGTATATATAAAATTTTAAAGAAATTTACATATTATTTTACATTTATATTTTAAAGAAATTTACATATATTAATTTACATATAATATTTCTTTGAGCTTGACATTTAAAATAATGAGAAACACGTTAAATGAAACTTGGTCAATTTTCAATGTATCATGGATTAAATCTTCCAATACATTAGGCTGGTAGAAGCACCAGCACAGCATACAGCAGCAGCACAGAATACTTAATAGTAATAACATACAGAAAGCTCACCACACATCAAGCCACAAAATACACATAGACAGAGTCAGACACTGGTTGTGGTCAACTTTTCGGAGTCAGACACGGGGTGTGGTTTACATCTCGATGTCAGTCACTGGGTATGGTCTACATCTCGGAGTCAGACACGGGGTGTGGTTTACATCTCGATGTCAGTCACTGGGTATGGTCTACATCTCGGAGTCAGACACTGGGTGTGATCTACATCTCGATGTCAGACACTAGGTGTGGTCAACTTATCGGAGTCAGACACTGGGCGTGGTCTACATCTCGATGTCAGGCACTGGTTGTGGTCTTCATCTCAATGTCAGACACTGGGTGTGGTCTACATTTCGATGTCAGAAACTGGGTGTGGTCAACATCTTGGAGTCAGATACTGGGTGTGGTCTACATCTCGTAATCAGATACTGGGTGTGATCTACATCTCGGAGTCAGACACTGGGCACACATACTGGGTGTGGTCTACATCTCGATGTCAGGCACTGGATATGGTCAACGTCTCGGAGTCAGATACTGGGTGTGGTCTACATCTCGGAGTCAGACACTGGGCACACTCAGTGTCTGTAGACCACAGTCTACATCTGGATGTCAGACACTGGCACCCATATTCTCAAACGTTTACTCAAACTCGACTCATCCTCACTCGACCTCAATGGTATTCATAGTTGACACTAGCTTACTCACCTTAAGGAAATTACTCAATGGAGGTGAGGAACGAACTGTCAAATATAAGGAAGCCTCGAACGTTTCGTTTAACGAAAGGTAGGTGCTTTTATTGAGGACCAGATTTAAAAGAATTTGTACCTACTATAATAAGTTCTTTGTGTATTTAAGTATTTTGTTGTTTTATAATAAATCTATGCTAGTTAGCTAAAATTTAAAAAGAAACTTTGTCAAAAACTCTCTTTACGTCAAAAAGTTAAGCGGTTTACCAACATACAGATATAAAACGGAACGTCATTCCTTGACTCATCCTCACTGGAGTTTGCTCAAGGAAACAATTAAGAATACCGTTTTTAAGGAAAGTTGGAGGACTTCCTTGAGGCGTCCTCGAATGAGGTTGAGTGGAGGAGATCTATAAGGTAACGTTTAAGAATATGGGTGTGGGTGTGGTCAACAATTCGGAGTCAGACACTGGGTGTGGTCAATATCTCGGAGTCAGATACTGGGTGTTCATGATTGATTGACTGCGATATCTACCCTAAACGATGATGATGAATCGGTCGAAATGTTTAGCGTAACAGATAGACTTTATAATATTGGTATGGATTACTGCGGTCGTGACGGGGTTTAAAATACTAATATTACTGTCATACTACATATTATACAATACATGACATACTAATAACACTGTCTCGCTAACTCACTGGATCTTGCATGGTTCTAAAAACGTTTTAGAGACGATAGTAACCCCCAGCCCGGCGACCGGCGTTCTAAATTAAATTGAAAACCACAACTGGCAACACTGAAAGCAATCTTCTAATCTTCTTTCTTTTTGGTCTGTCTTGTTATTTCAGATTGTTGAGGCGGGTTTTAAATCCTAGGTAATCATTAATTTATATTTATAATTATCTACTAAAGTGGATGTTGATATTTATGTATACAACGTCCATTGTCTGGAGAATATTATTTCTGTATTATTTACAGATATCTAATAGAAATAACCTTAAATTGATGTGTTTTGACATTTGTAGGATAGTGCAGTGCAGTTCTCTCTCATACTTTATAACCTTAACTTTTATTGTGATATTACAGCCATGGTGCGTATGAACGTATTGAGTGATGCGCTTAAATCAATCCACAATGCCGAGAAACGCGGCAAAAGGCAAGTGCTCATCAGGCCTTGTTCCAAAGTGATCGTCAAGTTTTTAACCGTGATGATGAAGCACGGTTACATCGGCGAATTTGAAATTGTTGATGATCACAGAGCCGGCAAGATCGTCGTTAACCTCACAGGCAGATTAAATAAGTGTGGAGTAATATCGCCTCGATTTGATGTACCAATCAATGACATTGAAAGATGGACTAACCTTTTACCTTCACGACAGTTTGGGTAAGATCCATATTTTTACTTATCTTCCGTATTACCAGTATTTAAAGTACCAATGTATAGTACCGCCGAAAGTTTGAAAACTGGTAAACGGGGTAAACCCACTCCAATAGTTATAAATGCCCTGTAATGTTAAAATGAATCTTACTGCAAACAAAGTTTTTTTTATCACACCTTTTAAGCAATACCCACTTTAACATTACCAGTCTTAGAATTGACGTTAATTACTGCATTTTTAATTAATATAAATTATACTAGGTATGTTTAAACCTAGTAATGATACAGACTAAAAACCACAATTTTGCCGACTGACAGAAAAAAGTTGTTAATTACACCTCCTGTAACTTGTGAATGGATAGACCAACTTTTATGTTTTTGGATTTGTGTTTGTCTGTAATAGGATATAAGATAATAAGTATAAAAATTATTAGGTTATTTATTTAAAAATAAATAAAATCCATTTTCCCATACAAAATGTTCCTGGTTTTCGTACACCTACCAAAAAAGTAGAAAAGTGTCAGTAGTGTAATAGGTTTGACATATTATTTGTCAAAAATAGCCACTGCGATTTGGCATCTTGATACTGAGAGCAACGTTACCAAAGTTACTGAGCTCTCAAGTGACTGATATAGTCAATTTTTGTGGAGAAAGTGTGTCCACATTCACTGCAAGTCAGCTCCTCTTGACATAATTTTGTTGGATGGCCTCACATAGTTTAGTATCAAGCTCTTATGATGTTGAAATATTAATGTCAGGAATTCATTTTGTGTAAAATGGCTAGTCCAATTTTTTACAGATGTCTAGTTGGAAAACCATTTAGAGGGATTCAGTTTGTGGTAATCTATATATATAAAAATGAAACCCGTTATCCGTTGTCACGACATAGCATGAAAACGGCTTGACCGATTTGGCTGATTTTTTTTTTTGGAGTTTTCTTATACTCTGTACAAGGTTCTTACGGAAAAAAATATTAAGAAAGGCGGTACGAAGTTCACCGGGTCAGCTAGTCAGTTTATAAAGCACATATTTTTTGAGATAGTCGCAAAAACCCAATGACCGTAATTTTCAAAAATTAACTGCAAGGTCTAACAAATTGTACAAGCCGCTTTGTGTGATGTAAGCGGCTTTCTCAATTTTTTTCTGTAAGTTGGCAAAATAGGGATTATATACTCTCTGCTTGAAGTACCACAAGCACAAGCCGGTCAAATCGTCATAATCTGTCATTGTCATATTTTTATTCCAGTTAAAATTAAATAAAAAAATATTTACAATTATAATTTTTTTTGGGTTGGCCAGGAATAACACAGGCTACTTTTTATCCCAAACATTACATGGGAAAGCTAGCTGATTATAAATAAGAGCATCAAGCTGTTAATGCATCCATATGATGTAAGCAACACTTTTCAGTTGTTGTAGAATTTGCACGACTACCGCGGATCGCCAATAGTTCTTGTTGGTCGTCATTTGATATGTTGTGCTAAAGAAAATAAACTGGTACAAATTGATGTCACTTTATTGTGAGCATTGGGTGTGCTATTTTATACATTATTTTATCCTGATGAATATTTATTTTAGATTCATTGATTCCGTTGTTACTAAAATTTGTTCTTTTTTTTACAGTTACCTTGTGCTTACCACCAGCGGTGGTATCATGGATCATGAAGAAGCCAGAAGGAAACATCTGGGAGGGAAAATCCTAGGCTTCTTTTTCTAAATTTACTCAATACATATAAAAATGTATTTCCTTTGTTTGATTTTGGACCTTAACAGTCCATTCCGTTAATTGACTCATTTAATCAATTTTGTATGCTATAGGTAGAACAACTCTTCAGCTTGCATGTGGCATGAAAGGTTTTTTCAAAAGCATCATATTTAGTGATGAATATTTTACAAAAGCGTAGATATTGTTATCCAATATGCTTTTTGTCAAATATTATGTTCAGTGAAGTTTGATAACTGAAGAATAAAAATGATACAGGTGATTTTGACTATTATAAAATTTAAGTGACAATAGTATGACCGTTTTGCATTTGTATTGACAACATTTGCTATTAATATTCAAAATTCAGCAAAATAAAAAAAATGTTGAAATCCTGTAATACCATGTGCACCATTGATCCGCACCAATGGTGCAGAGAGGCTTAATTAGTTTTGTTTGCACCATTAATATAAAATTACAACTAGGTACTTCACCTTACTTTCCTTGGTGCTCCATTGACCTGCACCATCTACGGACATTTAACCCAAATATGTCTTTTTTTTCTAGTTTTAGCAACATTATAAAAGGATTTAAAAGTTATTTTGTTATTTACATAAAAAAATTATTCGACCAATAATATATACATATTTATTTTATTTAGAAAATAAATGTTAAAAAACCCACTCGCGTTAGTTTGTACCGCACCACGAGTACATTTTGAGCACGAGTTCACTGACATAAAACAACTATTTGGCAGTATAAAAATATGATTAAACTTAGGTGTAAAAGGTTAAATAAATAACTGTTAATGTCAAATGTATACCCCAGGTACAAATTTAGAATAGAATGAGATAGTGTGAACACATCTCCTCAGCCTCTTCACTATCACTATCACTACATAGTATAAATCAAAGTCGCTTTCTCTGTCCCTTTGTATGCTTAAATCTTTAAAACTACGCAACGGATTTTGATGCGGTTTCTTTTAATAGATAGTGATTCAAGAGGAAGGTTTTTATGCCCATCCGAAGCCGGGGCGGGTCGCTAGTAGCTTATATTTTTTAATGTACTTTTTACTTGGGCTTTTAGATATTACTATTGTGGCGATGGCAACTGTCCGGTGAAATTGGTGAGAACATGATTTATGATTTGTATACTTACCAAAGATTAATTATTTGTATACCTACAGTCTTCTTCATCCTATCGTTTTCCCGTTTGCATCCTCAGCCGGTTGCCTCGGAGCCCAGGGTCCACTTTCCTACTTTTTCTACTCCACTTCGCCCCTGCAGCCTTCCTTAGGGCAAAAACAGGATCCACACTCCGAGACTGGATCTCTGGACTCTTCTGCTGGATCGAAGAGTCGAGAGGCTAATATACGCTTAAGCAGCTTCATGGTGTGGGACCACGACGTGACCTTTTATGGCGCGGTAACTTGCACTCTTCCACCGATCCCCTTCCCTTGAGTACTCGATTAATAAATAATAGTCAACACTCAACCTCCATTGGTCAGGCAGGGATATTCCCGCCGAAAAGAACACAGTGCGGGGCCATTGCTTTCCAGGCCTATATTAGAAATTTAGCTAATCGTCGGTTAAAGATTTTTAAAAACTGACTACAAATATAGCATGCCCCCGGATTTGTTCTAGTTTAGAGTGATACTAAACTAGGACCACGGAGGAAACTAGGACAAGTCCGGGGAAACCTGGACGGATGGCAACGCTAATTAACATTCATGTTATGCACAGAGCAAACGAAAATATTTGTGATGTTATGGGTTCTACGAGGGGTATGCCAAAAAAAACTAGATACTCGGAAATTATAATATTTATTTTTTATTACTATTATCTATCTTTTAAAGTATTCACCCTGGGCATGTATACATTTTTCCATGCGTTTAAACCACTTGGAAAACACCTCTGACCAATATTTTCGAGATACCTCGAAAATTTCGAAATTGTAGGCAGCTAGTGCATCTTCCTTGCTCTCAAATCTCTTAATTTTATTTTTTTCTTAAATTTGAGGGAACAAATAAAAATCGCAAGGTGCTAAGTCAGGGGAGTATGGTGGGTGAGGTAGAATAGATACATTTTTTGAATTAAAAAAATCTATTGTTCTGGCCGACGTGTGCGGCGACGCGTTGTCGTGGTGCCAGAGAATGTGCCGGATTCTTGACTTCGGTCGCTTGTCACACCAAGCTGTGCCCCTAGTATGAGTTTTTCTTAACGCAGACGCTAGCGACTGCGTTAGGATTTTGTATGGAATTTCTTAGTAGCCTTACTATCCGCCAGAGGCGCTGTACAGGTTTGGCATACTAAATCGCTAACGCAGTCGCTAGCGTCTGCGTTAAGAAAAACTCATACTAGGGGCACTGATAATACTGCTGGGGCACAAACTGACATAGTATACCACTCAGAATTAACTGTTTTTTGATCTTCTAATACCACAGTAGCGATATGACCGGTTTTAGAAAAAAACGAGGCAACCATTTGTTTCTGCGTGCTGCGCGCACGACATTTTGTTGGTGTTGTTTCATCATCAAAGCACCATACAGTCTATTATCGTTTTGTTTCGGGGTCGTAGTTATACAGCCATGTTTCGTCATCAGTAAGTATATCATATACGTTTTTTTTTCTCACCTCCGTCGAATTTCTCTATCATATATCGGCACCAATCTACACGGCGGTCTTTCTGCTCATCGGTCAGTTTGTGCGGCACCCATCTTGAACAACGCTTACGGAGAGAAAGGTGATCATGAACAATGGTTTGCATTGCTGCTGATCCAATGCCCAGCTCTCGCTCAAGCTCTACATATGTAATTCTTCGGTTTTAGCGAACCAGTTTTTCAACTGCTTGGACATTTTCTCGTGTGACTGCGGTTGGCGGCCTACCTGTCCTCACTTCATCTTCAAAGCTTCCCCGTCCTCTCTTAAATTCACCAAACCAATTAAAAACTGTTGCTCGTGAACAAGCAGACTCCCCAAAAGTAGAAACCAAAAGTTCAAAACATTCTTGGGGTTTTAAACCTTTTTTGTAATCATAATAAATCATAGCGCAAAAATCACGTCCATTGAGTTCCATTCTAGTATAGTATCTCCTCCCTAGTCTGTGGTTCCATTGTTGCAAGCGAATTCCCGCCAGATTCTCACAAAAAATAATCATTTATATGAAAAAATATTTGAATTCAAATATGTTCCATATTTAATTTTAACACTAGATAGTAAGTGTATATGATGGTGTATAACTTGCCAGTATCAAGTTATTGAGTAAAGAGTATCTAATTACTTTTAGCATGCCCCTCGTATAATTGGTAAGCCACTTATTAGTGTGAATAGTGGCATGGCCCCTTTAGGCGCGATTGGTCCAAAGTTCAAAAAAATGTCCAATTTTAGGTTGGTCCAAATCGCGATTGGTCCAATTCGCGGTTGGCCCAAATATACGATGTTTCCGAAATTTTATAATTTACATTCATATACATACCAATGACGTCTTAATCACTTACGGGGTAGACAGATATACATAGGTACATACAGATAGATTTTATGATTTTTATTTATTTTTTATTTTTATCCGCTCTTAAACCAGCGAGGTACCTATATAATATTCTAACAATAATAATCCTATCCTACTATACTTCCTACTATCCTAGTCCATACTTCCATACTTCCATACTTCCATACTTCCATACTTCCATACTTCCATACTATCCATACTATCCATACTTCCATACTAATATTATAAATGCGAAAGTCTGTCTGTCTGTCACTCTTCACGGCTAAACTGCTGGACCGATTGTGATGAAATTTGGTAGGGATGTAGTTAACGACCTGAGGTCAAACATAGGCTACTTTTGGGCGCAATATAACCGAGTCCCACGCGGGGCAAAGCCGCGGGGAACAGCTAGTAATGTATAAATGCGAAAGTTTGTATGTTTGGATGTTTGTAAGTTTGAATGTTTGTTACTCAATCACGCAAAAACGGATGAACGGATTTGAATAAAATTTTGCACAGGTATAGCCTATGACCAGGATTAACTATGGGATATTTTTTATTCTTGAAAATTACGCGGACGAAGACGCGGGCAATACATATATATAATCACGTCTTTATCCCATACGGGGTACACAGAGCCTAGGGCCAGAAGACCTTAGACCAGGTTTAGCATGATGAGTTGAAACAGGAAATCAATAGTAATGGGTTATGTCATGATTTCCCCATTTGCCAATTCCATCAGTCGACTTTTACGGCTTGCGCGGAAAGAGAAGCAGCTGGTACATTCTATGTTTTTTTTTTCTCCCAGTCCAGCTTGGAAGGATGTCGCGGGCAATATTAAAATAAATTCGCTTAGTACATTTCCATAGTATAAAACATATACATTACAAAAATATATGTATATGTTTTGTTATTTTATTTAATATTGGAAATAATTTACATTATTGTATAATTTGTTTGTTAATGGTACAATAAAGAGTATATCTATCTATTTATATTGGACCAATCGCGAATTGGACTAACCGCGAATTGGACCAATCGCGAATTGGCCCAATCGCGAAAAGGTGAATTGGACCAATGGCGAATTGGACCAATCGCAAATTGGACCAATCGCGCCTAAAGGGCGTGGCCAGGCAGCATCATACAATATAATAACATTCTGTATGTTTCGAGTTCATTTTTACCAGATTCTCTTCGTTTGACTTTCGAAAGTGTCGATCCAATGTTATACTCTGTTTAACCACAGAACAGGGATAATGTCCCTGTTCTGTGGTTAAACTCATGTGTGCATGATATCTATTTGCGCATTCTTCGCAAATAGATATCTCGTATACTTATATCCGAGAAAAGAATATATAACATAGCCTGGTGTATACGGGTACAGTAAATTAAAATATAAATAAATATATAGGGACAAATCACACAGATTGAGTTAGCCCCAAAGTAAGTTCGAGACTTGTGTTATGGGATACTAACTCAACGATACTATATTAAATAACAAATACATATATAGATAAACATTCAGGCCAAGACCCAGGTCAATCGGAGAAAAAGATAATTTTTCATCTTGAACTGACCGGGGAACGAACCCGGGACCTCCTGAGTAGCGGTCAGGCATGTTAACCATTACGCCACGACGGAGGTCGTGAAATAGTAGAGTCGACTAGCTTAATACTCTACCAATTCTAAGGACTGTACCAGTAATTTTACTAGTGTTTACATATAAATTTTTATTAAGCTATTGCATAGCCTTTACCGCGATGACCGAATCAATAAATTTCGTAACGCAAAATAAAACCTAACACCGCCTATCATGTAGCTCGGCTGAGCGTTTGTACTTATTGCCTATGTTGATAAAAAATGTAAGTTATCTCAATAGCCCGTTACGTTTTTTTTGTTATAAGAGGTTTTCCTGAACGCCACTATGGTGTACCTACTTACTAGAGATATTATCGAAAGAAACGCAATTAATTGACCTTAGAGAACGCTATGTACTCTACTAACCGTCTTGATCTAAGATAAAAATATAATTTTTACTCTACTTACTACTTATAGTTCAACCACAGAGTTTAATTTATGGAATATTGTACAAGTTTTATTTAATAGGTTTAATTGTTTTTGAAATGATTATTGAGCGTAATTTTATATATTTCGTACACATTGCCATTAAATGAAATTTTATTTTGTAGTTAATGCTAAAAATCAACTAAGTACCTATTATGCATTTTTCTCTATAATGTTAGGTCTTGGCCTTGGTTTACAATTTGCCTTTTTACGGTTCCGTACAAAATTGTAAAAACGGAACCCTTATAGGATCACTCGCGCGTCTGTCTGTCCGTCCGTCCGTCTGTCACAGCCAATTTTCTCTGAACTTACTGTACCAAAACAGATAAAATTTGGTAGGATGGCGTGATCCTGTGACCCAAACACATGTGCAAGGTAAATTCATATTTTTATAAAACAAGAACCATTTTCGGGGGACAAAATAGAAATTTAAAAAAAATGTTTAGTAAACCTTACCATGCTATATATCAAAAGAAAGAGCTCATTATGAGGATGTCAAATATATTTTTATTATTATTGTAACATAAATAGTTTTGATTTTATTCACGAGAGAAGACGAAAATTGACCATTGACCCCTGATCTCCGAAACTACTGAGCCTAAAATTTTGAAAAAAATACAAAATATAGTTTATAGCCTGTAGATTACAGGAAAGCCTAAAAGAACTCTGTCAATTGACAATTAAGTTGTAAAAATTCAATATAAAACGTTCACGGAAAATAGTTCACTAAAACACCACTAGATGGCGATAGTAGTAGTTTGTTGATATACCACAATTGAAATTAAAAACTGACATTGGCATTGTACGGAACCCTCTCCACGCGAGTTCAACTCGCACTTAACCGGTTTTTTATCAAAAGGGCTAGTGTGGCGTGGAGTGCATCCTGTAATGTATTATATTATTTCAGCTTAGAGTTGAGTTTATATTCACATGATTCAGTCGGAGCAGGTAGCAAACAGCAACCGCGCTGGCGACGCGACGCCTTCATAACTATTCTTGTGCCGGTTGTGTTGAGCCCCGCCACTCGACTCGATGTTTCGCTTCGACAGTTACGCGCCACACGGACTAAGCTACGCTCGTGAACACCGGATTAAAATGTGTGTCGTATTCACTGTGTAACATTACCTATTGTGATTGTGTTTCTGTTAAGATCCCGAGGGAACAATTAATTTAACCCATAAGAAGTAACAGAGGATGATGGCTCCCGAAACTGTAGTAACCGTTGATCACAACAAGCCGACAGGGCCACCGCCGCAGCAGCAGCAAGGCGGCCCTTTGGAATGGATCAAAATCAACCTAGATTATTTTAAAACGCCACCTGGTATACTCAAAATCATTGAATTGGTAAGTTTACATACGGGTTACGAAGAAAGGTACTTGTACCTATATCCGTATTCGTATTTTTACAAGGAAATAATATTGGTACAAATTCATTACCACCTAATTCAGTAATCTGCCTGTTTTTACGGCGTATAGCAAAACCTGTTTTATTTTGTCGATGTGATAAGTAGAACTATGTAGTCTTTTTATTCGGATCACAGACTAGGACGACGTAGGTAGGTATCTACTGCCCACTGTACGATTACGATAGCTATAGCAAGGTTTTCTATACATATAATATAACAGTAAAAATATTTTGTCTGTATATTAGGTATTGTTAACTGAAATGGATAGAGGACATTTAAAAAAAATTAAAGAAAGCTAAAATTTTTATTTTCTCTGTCTGTCTATACATCTACAAATGTACTGAATCGATTAACTTTAAACTTTCACCAATTGATTTGTTTTAACTCAGCAAAACATTTTAAGTTTGTTTCATCAAAATCGGTTCATTATAAAAATAAAATTCGTCATTTGAATGAACTCAAGTTCAACAAATCGAACTAATGCACCAAATCGAATATAATTCTTTTTTGTGTTGGTTATTGGCATAAACGAACCTCGAAATTCCCACGGGATCGGGAACGAAGCCCACGTGCACAAAGTCTCGGGCAACAGCTAGTATTCGTATATTTATCAAAATTGGATACATACCTAGTAGGTGGTACTATATAGCAAGATAGTATAAGAATAGTAATAGCGTAATCTCTACCTTATTGGGTTTGACATTCATGTAAGTATGAATCTCATCATCCGTCCATCAAACTACGACATGTTGTAGGTATTTAGGTAACTGTAGTTATGAGTAGATAATATACCGCAAATAATTATTTTTATATTTCACTTAGGTAAGTAAATTAAATTTCTATTTACCTACCACAACTTTAATTGTGATTCAAGTGTTCGGCATATTAAACACTAATTACCTACCTATAGAGGCCATTTGTAGTTTGTACCGCTGAGGCTGCATTTTTGGTGTCGTGGAGGTCAGTGGGTACTGTTAAGGTTACGGCGAAGTGGTATGACACAATTGATATTTTAGGTACTAGCTACTAGCAGGTATGGCATTTTTACCAGATTCTCTTCGTTTGACTTTCGTAAATGTAGATCCAATGTTATACTCACTCACATTACCCTGTTCTGTGGTTATACTCATGTGTGCAGGAGAATGCGCAAATAGATATATCTCGTATACTTATATGCGAGAAAAGATGTTAATGCATTTAATATGTAAGTAATAGTACTACCTAGTTACTCATAGCCTGGAGTACACGGATAGAGTAAATAGTAGAGTCGATTAGCTTAAGGCGCTGTGCATCAGGGGAATACCGTAAAACGTCTATTTTTTCGTCGCGCAGTTAGCTTTATTCTTCATTGAATACAAGCATGAAAAAAATATGATGTATAGTTCAAAGATCAAAATAAATGGATACATAAAAATATTAAAGAAATAATAATTAAAACCTAGCTAAATAAAATAGCAAAAAAGCTATATCCAGAAAAGGTTTCGTCGCGAATTACTTGATATCTTCAGCGACAACTACCAATTTTTTTACGTCTATAAAAAGAATAATATAATGACCCAGATGGATACCTAAAAAAATTACAAGATTTAGTCATAATTATTAAAATATTAAATTAAAACTGGAAAATTTCACCCGAAATGGCATTGAACGGAGACTAGTGACAGGCCAACCCAGTATCGCCACTTTCAACCTTATTTCATTTCGCGTACGTACTATAATCGCACTTCACTCCTCTTAAATACCTAAGGGTTGGGGATACAGCGCCTTAATACTCTACCAGTTCTGAAGACTGTACCAGTAGTTTTAGTTTTAAATTTTTAATCAGGCATACGGACTACAAAAAGATTCTAACAGATGGCGATATCAGTTGACTGGATTGAGTAAATATTCAATAGACGGCGCTATGTAAAAAAATACAAATATTAAGGGGTAACGGTAAAAGAAAATCAGTCATGGAGGTCGCCATGTTTCTTTACCAAGGGCATCTATGTAAGAAAGCATGGTGATCTTCATGACTGGTATTTTCCTGTTCCCCCCCTTGAACAGTTTACTACAATGAAGTAATATAACAAGCGCATAAGTTAGACGGATTGTATTACCAATGTTTAGGTTTTGAGGCGGTTAGGCAAGAAAGTGGAACTAATTAGAACCATTAAAACAAGAAAAATCTCATATCTTGGTCATATCTTAAGAAATCGATCATATCATCTTCTGCAGACCATCATGATAGGAAACTTCACCTTTGTGAAGTTAGGGATAAGCCGCCCAAGACGAAGACAGCTTTATTCACCAGGTTACTTCTTTTTACACCTGCGAGAATGCGTATTAAATAAAGAAGGGTAGTACCCACCTGTAAAGCCTGCTGTATACTGGTAACTGGTAAGTTGACTTTACCATTTACTCTACCCGTGTACAGCATATCTTACTACTCTATCAGGGCCAAGTACTCTTAACAGTTTTAGTAGTGTTTGTACTATACTGCTGTGATGTAGGTACTAAATATATTATCGAAAGAAACGCCTGTCATCTTAGAGAACGCCATTAACTCTACTAACCTTTTACATGGGTCCACTAGGCGGTATAGAGCGTACGGTAGAGTGGACGCCGCTGGGTAGGAGAAGGAGAGCTAGCTGCTCTACTCTACTATTTTTTTTATTATTTGAAAACCAATGCTGTCTGTATTAGAATAGTTAGTGGGGTAGTTAGTACTATACCGTGCTACTCTACCTAGCTAGCTACTGGGGGTAAAATCGCCACTTTGAGCAATTCATCGAATCGATTCATATTACGAATTCCTTAGCAATTCTGTAGCAATTCCTCTATTTTTGTAAAATAGCCAACTAAACTTTGCAATTCCTCTTCAAAAATTTTTAAAGAAATAGGAATTGTTAAAGGATTGCTAAGGAATTCGTAATATGAATTCGATTCGATGAATTGCTAAAGTGGCGTTTTTAGACCCACTGATAATAACTGCATAGATAAGGTTACTAACCCACAAGCTCCTTTTCTCTAGCTCTAGCAAATATGAACTTTTTGACATAGCTAAAAATAAAATGGAAGAATTATAGAACTAGAATTATATTACCTTTCAATAATAGAATGAGCTACCTGTAACAGTATACCTTATTACTTTGCTAATGTCCCCTAAATTAAATGAAAGTTATTAGATACCTACTAATACACAAAGTGGAGTGGATTTCGTCACAAATTATGTAGAATTAGTCGTGTAGGTACCTCGCCTACGTCTGGCTGGCTCATGCTGACATCATCAGTTGCTCGATGCCGTTTTATCCTTGCAAGGTTTATGCATGCCTTTCCAGTACTCACGATAAAGTTTCTACGTATCAACAGTGGTGCGGTATTTCATTTCTATAATAATTTCTTTGAAACGGTTGTACTTACTTTAATAAAAATTGGAAAGTATTGTAGTACGTTTGTTATCTATTCTGTGATTGATTGATTGACTGAAAGATCAATATCTTTCAGTCATTTCGATTATTGTAAGTAAGTAAGTAAGTAAGTATATCTTTATTCACAAAAAAACATGGTATACATTGGTGTTACAATTATTAAATATTGTGTCACATGTTTTGTCATATTAAATGACGTGTGAATGCATAACGTGTCATATTGAATTATAACTTAAATTTTACATTATAAACATATTATCAAAGAAAATTGCATATCATAACAAAAAAAATAATAATAGGAAATTCACATGCAAATGTCATTGTTTACTCTGAAGGTCAAAAAATTCATTAATGTCATAAAATGGTCTGTCATGTAGCCATATGCTTAGATTCTTTTTAAATGAATAGTTAGTCAAGTGTTTCATATCATTGGGCAAACAATTATAAATACGAATACACATATTATGTGGACTGTTTAAACATTTTTTTGAGTGTGCTATATCATCTAGTACAAGTCGATGTGGATTTCTTTGAGGTCTATTATTTACATCAATAGCTTTCCTAAACAATTTTATGTTTTTATGTACAAATAAACATATTTCATAAATGTACAGAGATGGTAATGTCAAAATACCCATTTTTTTATATAGTGGCTTACATGTGGTGCGTGGAGGGACTCCACATATTGCCCTCACGCATTTTTTCTGGGCTATGAATGTCTTTTGCCATTCTGTACTATTACCCCACATCATTATACCGTAGCGCAGTACCGATCCCACATAAGCATGATATGATGTGGTGGCCGTTCTCATATCAGTTGCTTTTTTTACCTGTCTCAGAGCATACACAAATTGATTAGTTCTCTTACCTATGACATCAATTTGTTTTTTCCAATTCAAATCTTGATCAATAATTACCCCTAAGAATTTAGCACTTGTGACTCTATTTATGTTTTTTATATTTAATGTAAAATTGCAGTGAGGATGTTTAGAATTATTAAATTGAATGTAATTTGATTTATTCAGATTAATATTTAAATTATTATATTGTAGCCATTGGATAACTTTGTCAATTGTATTATTAATGTCATTTTCATGCTCATTTATTCCCTCATTGTCACGTTTTTTTGCTTTTGTTGTTATAATTATAGAAATGTCGTCAGCATATAAGATGCACTTATGGTTTGTTATATTGAAAATGTCATTTATATATAGCAAAAACAACAATGGGCCCAGCACACTACCTTGTGGTACGCCATTATTTATTTTTTTGTAGGATGATATATAAGATGACATTTCATTATTTAATATTTTGTTAATTACAACGCCTTGATACCGTTCATTAAGATATGATGCTATCCACTGCAGCGCTATTCCTCTTATACCAATTCTCTCACATTTATTTAAAAGCCTATCGTGTGACACAAAGTCATATGCTTTAGATAAATCGAAAAAAAGTCCTGTAGTAAAGTGGTTATTATTCAAGCTGGTGAGGATTGTATTTATTAGTGTATAGATAGCTAAGTTGGTAGATTTATTTTTTTGAAAACCAAATTGATTTTCGTGTATTATTCCATGTTTGTTACAAAATTTCATTAGCCGTTTAAACATACATTTCTCGAAAACTTTAGAAAATATTGATAAGAGGGTAATTGGTCGATAGTTATTTATATCATTTCTTAAACCTTTTTTATGTAATGGTTTCACCAACGATAGTTTAAGTGCGTTTGGAAAGGTTCCGGAGGAGAAAGATAAATTTATGAGGTGAGTAAGTACAGTGAGTACTTCAGGGCAGCAAGATTTTAATATTTTTGTATTAACTCCGTCATATCCTTCCGAATTTGTATTTTTAAGGGATAGTATTTCCATTTTTACCTCCTCTTCTGACATTGGTTCTACAAAAAAGGAATTGGGTAAGATTTCGTTTGAGCATGTTTGCGGTCTTATATTTGATGTCAGGTTTTTATTAGTCAAATTAGTGAAATAGTTATTAAATGCATTTGCAATGTCACTAGGTTTATCTAATTGTTGATTATTAAATTTAATTTCCATTATAGAGTCATGTGATTTTTGATTAGAAATTTCATTCTTGATAACCGCCCATGTAGCTTTTGTTTTATTTTGACTTTTATCTATTAGAGCAATATTTGATTTCTTTTTTGCTTTTATAATACATTTTTTTAATAATTGTGAGTACTCTAAATAGCTTTTTTTATTTATTTCAGACTTATTTTTGTAGTATTTATATCTTAACAATCTTTTATTTTTACAACTAATTTTTAGGCCCCGACTAATCCATTTTTTATTGCTATTTGTTATATTATTAATTTTTATTCTTATTTTAGGGAAACAAAGATTATAAAATAGACAAAACAGTTCATGAAAGCGGTTAAACGCATTGTCTAAGTTTGATTCTTCATAAATCTCTGTCCACGAGAGACTACGGAGACATTCACGAAATTTGCAAATATTATCAAAACTATAATCCCTTCTATAGATCATGTATGACTTAGGTTTAGTACAGACAGATTGTATTTTAAAACTAAGCATCTGTGCCGTTTCGTGATCAGAAAGATACAGAGGTAAAACATCAGCAGAAGCATCCTCTATATTACTTAATATATGATCCAAACATGAGTTTTTTCGTGTAGGAACATTTATGTGGAGTTTAAAAGAGTAATTATTACATATATCATTCAGGTAGGTACTCTCTCTACTTGAATTGAGCGTATTGATATTTATATCTCCAATTATAACTACTTTGGACTTAAGTTTATTTTTCTTAGACATTTCGTGTAGCAAATTGTTAAGTTTGTCCAAGAATACTATTTTATCAGAGTCTGGAGTTCTATATACACATATGATAATTAACTTGATGTTAGGCACTTCTATTCCACAAACTTCAAACGTTGATTGTGCTTTGTATTTATTGGATAAAGTAAATTCATTATAAATTAAACCTTTTTTTACTAGAATGCAAGTACCACCTCTACATTTTGTTCTATTATATGAAGTAGCAAACTCATAGTCATTCATAGTTACAAATTTTTCAAGTCCATCCTTTAAGAATGATTCTGAAAAACACATTACATCAGGATATTTATTTTTTTCTTTAAGTTCCTCAAGCGTCAGTTCCAATAAATCTTTTTTGTCTAAAATACTAGCAATATTCTGATGAAAAATTTTAAATACATTTTGTTTGTCTTTATTAACTTTTGCCTTTGAACTTTTACGAGACACGAAAAAACTTTGATTTTTCAATTTTTGGAAAGTAGTTAAACAATGTACCTTTTTTGCTTATATTGGGTAATACTACATTTTCAACCTGTGGTTGAGAATTGAGTGTTTGACGCTTAAAATAATATGTTATTTTACCTTTGTGATTATCAGTACATTGCTTTTGATTATACAGTTCATTATTCATCGTTTTATTTCTTGCTAATAATATGTTTTTCAGTTCCCTAAAATTTAAATATTTTTTGCTATAATCTAAACAATCAATGACATGGTTAATTGACTGACATAAATAAAACAAATTTTTATACTTGCATCTCACAAAATTACAATTGTTATAAATGGAGCAAATTTCATTAATTCCATTATTTATATTGTTAATATTAATGTAATCATTCCTAAATATATTGAGTAAAAGTATGTCATTATTCCTAAACTTATAGCATAATTGCTTCAATTGCGATGTCAAAATTTTTAAATCGTAGTCATTTTCACCTGTACATATTACCAATTTGTCATTTATATTCATGTTAAAGTTATTAAAACAGTTTTTTATAACATCCGATGTGAGGGCATTAGGCTTAGTTTCTGATATGACAGTATATTCTTCATATTTGGAATTTATTCTAGACTGGATTAAAGCTGAAGCTAAATTGGAACATTGTTGCGTACCAAATATATAGATCTTCCTTTTTTCTGTGTTGTTCTCTGAGTTTTTATTTTTACACGACTGGTTATGTTTGGTTTCTTTATCTTCATTGGACAATTTCTGCTTCAGGAGGATTACGCAATTTTTTTGTTGTTCTATTTCTAATTCTATCTTTTTTATTTTATCTTCTATGTCCTCTATTTTAATTTTAGAATCTTCTTCTGGTGTCATTTCCAAATCCAATAAATTATTATTAATAGGAGTTGAGAATATTTCTGGGGATTGTATAAGACGTTGAATTTTCTTTTTTTTTATACTATTGATCAATTGATTTTCCGTAAGTGGTGATTGACATAATGATTTTAATGTTCTATTTTCTTCTATTAATTTATCGATTTGCCTTTTTAGTTGATTGTTTTCTATTATTATATTTTCTAGCTCTTGTACTGATACTTCTAGTTCTGATTTAAGTTTAATGTTGTGTTCTTTTAATTCATTAAGTGTTGTGGCATCTGTTGTTGTGAAATCAGCACTTCTTGACAAAAGGCTAGTGCTCATGTAAGAATCATCTACAATGTCAGTCATATTTGTTTGAGTAAGAACCTGTGAGTCTATGAGCCGGGATGATGAGTTAAGTGGTGTTTGTGGCGAAGGTTTATTTGTTTTCAGTGGTGATTTTTTACGTTTTGTTACATATGATACATTGCTCTTATTAAGTTCTACTGGAACTTTAGGCTTTTCTAAACAAATTTTACATTTCCACTTATTTTTTTTTTCCGTCTCCATTAAATTCCACAGTTTTTCCGAGAAGCCTGCACAGTCAAATTCATAATGATTTTTACATTGAGAGCATTTGAGCGCACTTTTTATGTCAATATGTTTTTTACATTTTTGACAAATAATTGGTATTGATGTCTTAGTACTGTTTGAAGTCTTTACCAATATTTTTGTGGACATAGTTGTGTATTTATATTAACGTGGAAAAATGTAACATTTATTGGGCTGTTCAACTTAATCCTTAACTCCTTTACTTCTTAATTGAAATTGATAGCTGTCACTGTCAGTGTCGTGAAATGTCATGTAATTTAGGCAGATGTCAATCTTGTGAAGTGTTGTTTATGTCGTGCGCCGGGTGACCGGTTGTGATGTAAAATGTGAATAATTGTTTCTAATTGGTCAATAATCCATGCAATATTTAAAATAATATCAGTTATTTAAATTCACAAAAACTTCTGAACGTGTTTTCTCCGATTATTATTGTGTTGTATTGAAACTTTTGTGATCATACCTTAGCGCAGGAATTGGAGGTTAGTTTCATCACTTATTTACACTAAACACTCTTTAATTTCTTTGTATAATTATCGATATCACTTGGAGCTTCAAATATACGTCTTACTTTGTTGACAACCGGAAGTGAAAAAAAAATTGAATCATACTGATATTATAAATAGGAAAGATTTACATGTTTGTATCTTTGTTTGTAATTAATAACCTCAAAACTACTGGACCGGTTTTAGTAACTCTTTCAACGTTAGATAGCTACGTAATCTTTTTTCCCTTAAAACAAAACCAACTTCATTTGTTTACCGACGCCAACTTGATCTTTGACAGATCAGAAAAACTCAAACACCTAGGTTTGCAGTATCAATTGACCTAGTACTCACACAGACTACAAATAAACAACAGTGGCAGTGCCCCATTGTAGAAACAATGATACCAAAGTATACAGGGTCGATAGATCACTCTGACACCACAGTGTGCAGGGTCCTTGCAAATAACACGATATGAATCATAAAACTAGGAATCGCGCGCGACGCGGCGCAATTTTTTTTTTAAATCTTTGATATTAATAGACCAATGGAAATCGAACGTCAAATATTAACGAGGCGGATCGCTAGTTTATGATAAGTAAGATGATAATAAATATCTAGGTACCAATATGATTTACAATTTGACAAAAAACTTAAATAAGTATTTTACTAAGTATTTTCTACGTCTACTTAATTTCAGTCTGTCCTACACACTAACTAGGCACTTGTTCCATCATTCGGCACAGCCATTTGAAAATATATATATTTATGAATGATAGTTTAAAAAATCAGGTCAGGGGTGTTCATGTTCAAGTATCTGTCCGATGGCTTGTTAACATGGCACATGGGTACGCGAACCCGACTTCCCGAGCTGCTACTTACCCAACCCCTATCCTTCCGAGTCAGTAGTATCCTAAAACCTTTTTCCTTATCTCATGCCGAACCTAATCCCATCCTTTCCTAAGCTTAAAACACTTCTGATGGGCAGCAGCGTCGGAAGTCCTATAATCCGCAGAAACTGCGCTCGCCAACCCGCCTGCCAAGCGTGGCGAGTATGGCAAAACCCCCCCCCAATGCGAAGACAAAGAAAGACCAGGCCGCCAGTCCCCGGCAGCCCCGCTATTCCTGGCTCCGGTAGCGGCGGGGCAAGGGGTGCTAAGAATCCCCGGCAGACGCCCGGCTACCACCCCCGACGAAGATATATCCGAAACGTGGTCCCTTACTATGGGCCTCATAAGAAAGCTCAAAGTCGCCCAAAGAGCTATGGAGAGGGCTATGCTAGGTGTTTCCCTTCGAGACCGCATCAGAAATGAGGAGATCCGTAGGAGAACAAAGGTTGCCGACATAGTCCAGCGGATTAGCTCTTTGAAGTGGCAGTGGGCAGGGCACATAGCGCGATGAACCGATGGCCGATGGGGCAGAAAGGTTCTCGAATGGCGACCACGCACCGGCAAGCGCAGCGTCGGACATCCAACGACTAGATGGTCAGATGACCTAAAGAAGGTCGCAGGCAGACGCTGGATGCAGGCCACTTCCAACCGGTCGTTCTGGAAATCCTTGGGGGAGGCCTACGTCCAGCAGTGGACGACCTGCGGCGGAAATGATGAGTTTAAAAAATAAAAATGTTGATCTAAGAAAAGGTAAAAAATGTAGGTATCTACTCAGGGTATTTGGAACACACAAATCTTATTATTCACAGTGGGTGTACCGCTAGGCAGTGAAACTCAGTCGTTGGTTCATATTGAGGTGGTCGCACATGGTTCATCACATTTTATACACTCGAATTTAGATAGGTTGATAGATAAATATTTTTCACTTTAAATCGATAAAGTGCAGTATGTGAGTAAAATGATTACTACAAAATTAACAAGGTAGGTAGCTTAATAATAAGGCGCATAGAAAATTTAGTTCTTATTAGGTACAAGCTTCAGCGACCAAAAACTCGAAGAAAGGAATGTTATGGGTAATGACGTGTTCATCCATGCCATAGGTCAAACGTAGCAGGTCAGTTAATTGACCTTACAATGAATGCAAACGACACGAAAGAAACTAGTTACAATTCATTGACCTCTTGCTGTGTACCTAATAGTTTGAACGATAAGATTAGTCGCACTGTATCATGGTTTACAATGTGTTTTAATTACAGATTATAATATAATTAATTATTGTATTGAAATATACCCAGAAACGGTCAACGAGACTTTTCGTATAAAAAGCCTAAAACAAGTCTAAAAGCAAAATAAATCTAATGGTAATAGGTTCTACCTAATTTCAATTCTATATACTTACTCGTACGTAAATTAGAATAAAAATTTGGCCTATGTAGAGTGAAAATATGCCATATTCAAAAATTAATTAATGATTTTGATTATTTATTGAATTTGAACAAAAATATGATAGTTAAGAAGGAGTTAAAGTATCACACATTTAGCGCAGAATGTTTCATTCTGAATTTGGCTTGTATTTAGGTATGTATTATACACCGTATACATACATAGGTACGAAACGTACTTAATGATAATAAGTTGCTAATAGGCGGACCGCGCCTAGGACAATATAAACGCTTTGTATAAATAAACGTTACTCAGTCAACCTTTCTCAGTGAACAAAGTTTACGTAATATTTACTAACATACCTATTTTATAAATTTTATAAATATTATATAAATTAAAGTGAGTTGAATATATAAATAAATATGTCCCTGAAAGGCTGAAAGGTGGAGAAAGGAGTCCCATCCCATGCAGCAAGCGTAGGCAATCTTGGCAGAAAGAACTCCCCAACTCGAACAGGCCATCTTCGAAGATGTATTCTAATTCAATATATTATGAGGCTCAGTCCCAAAAATAGGGCTGTCTGATGCCCCCTGATAGTGCTATATATAGGTGACTCATGCGACTGTTTTCTACCAGGAGGGCTGAAGTATGTCGCATGATTGCCTTATTATTATCTCAGAGATTTTCAGTTAGCTTCGGAACCTTGGTCCGCGCGATGTTTTTTTTTTTCATGTGATACTTATAATACAAACTAAGATTTGGCATTACTCACTTGCCTGACGTCAATCTCCCTAGAAAATCCTGTTGTTGGAAATCCGAAATCAGTTAGACCACAGATTATAGAATGCTATATGGTGGACAGAGGTTGAAGGACTTTTTATTTCTGTTTGTCCCATGTTACCTAGTCTCCTCTGCCTTATAACATCCAAGAGATGGACCGGTATTCCAGGTTGTTGCTGGTTGGACTGGTTTCAAGTATTGAAAAGTGCCTAACGATCTCCTTTATAACCAAATATACTATGAATATACATTTTACCCCTATCTATACATTTAAAAAGTAGGTGTAGACGCATCGATATTATTATTATGAAATCATGAAAGTAGAGACAGCCACAAACTCGCTTTCATATTTGTAAATTCGAATGAACATATCAACAGTCGATTAATATTTAGCATTCGTAACTTTTGAGAGCGACCAGTGAAAGTCGAAGTCGAAAGGAAAGTAGTTCTGCCATCAACATGTGGTCCGGTACGGGTCCGGCGGATGGCAAGCACCGCCGCCGGCGGTATACGCCACAGACCGTACGTCACGAGATACCAACTAAACTGTGACGGGTGCAGTGTATGTACAGTAAAAAAAAATATCTATAGGCACAGAATCACTATCACTATATAGTATAAAACAAAGTCGCTTTCTCTGTCCCTATGTCCCTTTGTATGCTTAAATCTTTAAAACTACGCAACGGATTTAGATGCGTTTTTTTTTAATAGATAGTGATTCAAGAGGAAGGTTTTTATGCCCATGCGAATCCGGGGTGGGTCGCTAGTTAGGAATATTACTAACTTATATAGGTAACTTACCTAACTTACCGAATTCAAGATTTTTGTAGAGTTTGCATGTAAGTACTTTTATCATTGAGCTATGCCATTTACTCAACTTAGTTCATAAAACTCCTAAACGGAAAAACGTATTAGGTAACTAGCTGTTTCCCATTGTTTTCTATAAACTTCCTTATGAATCAGGCTAGCATATCGTAGAAAGAAATTTTCAGTCAAGTACCTAGCGTAGTATACCTAAGTAGTATTCTAAGATATAGATATTAGTCAAAGTAAAAAAAATATGTACCTACGTCTACGTATAGGTAATGTCGTCAAAGAAACGTCATAAGAATAACGATCGCAAAATGCATTTCAATAGAACTTTCACTCGCAAAGGTTTGGTAGAGGCTTCAATAAAATTTTATATGGATTCAAAATCAATGGTGATTCTTTATTAAAAATATATGCAGTTTGTTCTGTTTGGTTTTTGAGGTTTTTAACGTTTACTGACGCAAGTATTACAATTTTTAAATAGATGATAGAGTCTGTACAACTGGAAAGTTTTGGTAGAGTCAACTCTACAAATGTTAGTTGATATCATAATTATTTATTTTCAACCGACTTTCAAAATGGAGGAGGCTCTCAATTCGCTGTTTTTTTTTTTTGTGAATGTGTGTTAATAGCAAGCTCAGTTGATCCTGCACACTGCGGTGTCAGAGTGGTCAAATTCGTTCGAAATTGCTAAGTATTATTATTATATTTGCAGGCAAACTCATGCCTTGAGTTCATTCAAATGACGATAACTTTTTTTTAATGAACCGATTTTGATAAAACAAACTACATGTTTTGCCGAGTTAAACAAAATAATTGGTTAAAGTTTTAAGTGAATCGGTTCAGTACTTTCGGAGATAGGCGTATCATACATACATACAGACAGAAAGAAAATATATATTTTTTTGCTTTCTACTATTTTTTTAAGTGACCTTTTATCCATTTCAGTCAAACATGATAAATGAACAGACAAAACATTTTTACTGTTTTGTATATGTATAGATATATGCTGTCATTTTCTAAATTTATAATTTAAATAAATAAATTACCTACCTGTATAGGTACACCAGCTAACGGTGAAGAATGAATACACTTTGTATGTAAGTAAGAAAATTATGAGGGCAATATAGTGGGAGAGGAAAGAGCAATTTAAAACATTTTGAGAATTAGTAGAAAGTATAACAATACAAATACAAACTCGAAGTCTCTCAGCCGAAACTGGAGGTCGGCGATAACACGCCAGCGGACATTATGTCATGCGTTTACTACCGTTTATCTGCCGCTTAACGTTAGTGTGTGTGTGGGTTATTTTGGGAGGACGATCATCTCTTGTTTTCTTTATTTTAGCAGTTTAAACTAAAACGATGTGATCTGGCCGAGAAAACGGGTCATGGGAGATTTATCTGCAAATACCAAAAGGTGCATTAATTAATGCTATAGGTACAATAACGTTGAACATAGTATAATTTTAGGAAAATTTAAAAGAAAAGTAATTAATTTGGACGTTAATATTATCGGGTTAAAGTACTTTTTTTAAAGATAAAGATTAATAGCTATACAAGATGACATAAGAGATCTTACCCATTTCAAAGAAAATATTCACTAATGCCCATTCTAATATAACGTGATCTCTATCTAGTTGACTCATGCATTGCATGAGTAACGATTTAACTTTAATGACTGTTTTCATTAACTTAGTCTAGTCCTAAATAAATCACATTGAATACTTACAAACACACTATGCAATGGTCGTAGTCAAGTACAATTATTTTAAAGAATTATTTACCCCGAAAAGACAAAAAAATAAATTGTACTGTTATTCTCTACATTGGGCCTATACTACCCTTGAAGTAGATAAAGATGACGACAGACCGTGTCCTGCTTATATCCATAACCTATAACTATTTATTTTGTAACTGAATTTAATTATACATGGATAAGCAACATCTATCAAGTATACTTATAACAAACTATGCATAAAATAAGTATAAAAATCTGTGTAGTAGTTCGGAAAATAACCCTCTCCAAACAAACTTACAAACTGACAAACATCATCATATTCATCATAAATGAATAGAGATAGAGATAGATTATTATACTATCTGTCAATTACTTATTGCTATATTTTTTTTGCTTATCCCTACTATACCTAGTATTTTTTATTAGTATTGTGTTCAGTTACCCTTCCTCTTGTATTTCAATTTGTGGCAATCAATTTGTTCATCCGTCATTTGTCTGTTGTAGTGTAGTAGCAATTTGTTTGTAAACATTGGCTGGCTCGAGCAATTCTGTGTCGGAACTACTCGAGTCACGCTCACGAAATCGAGGCCAATGAAATTGAAACAACTTTCGTTCAATGCTTATTTTCTACGTGACATTTCCTGGTCAAAGTAAAGCGATTTGTACGCATCAAGGTCAAGATTATTCGATCCGCGAATTCAATCGATAACTACCTACGTACTGGACGGGCAGCTATGAGGCATATAAAGACAAGGTAATGGGCAGTCGATTGAATAAAATTAATAAAGGTGACGCCTACTTATTAAACGATGACAGATTCTAAGCATTTAAAGTAGGTTTTCATATTTTTGGGTCGATTTCGTAAGAAAATAATAAGTTAGGAAAAATATGTATAAGTTCAGTGATAAACATTGTGTCACTTGTGTTGTTGTACCTAGTCATGATGTCATGCAGTGCAAATATGATTATAGACTTACTTTACTCGTATGTAAATTAAAATAGTATTAATTTTATGAAAATATGGATAAGGATGTGATGTCATGTGATGTATGATATGGTGTTCTGGATGCAAGAGTATCTAGACAGAGAACACAGGATGGTCGACGACCCCGATACGCGTCGCATAACATTCTGCTCGTATGCGCTTGCGCACAAATGGACACAATATATCGAAGTCATGAGGTGGTCTGGTATAACGATGACATGCCCTACCCAAATTTCATATCATTTCATTAAATTTTTGTTAAATAAAAAATAATTGTTTATATTGTAGGCGGTGCGTAGTTAGTTGAAGTTCGGTGAAATTTTTACTTACTTAACTAATCTTATCATGTCGCTCCTTCTTCAAAATTTCTGTACGATGATAAAATTTGTACATTATCGATTTGAAAAACACAAATGTAGTATAACGACCGTTAATTTACTGGCAATAATAAGTGAGGGTTGTTCAAGAAGTCTGTAAAGCATACCCGTTAGTAGTAAAAAGCGTTAGCATGATAGCATAGCTCTTAGCGCAGTGTGCTCTTAGTTGTTGTTGAGCCGGCGGAGTAATAAAATGGCCATGTAGGTTGGTTAACACGGTGGGCATCTCTAAAGCTTGGTGGAGATGACAGAATAGTGCGCGGTGGTATGGAGCGTCATCCTAGTCGTGATATACATAATGCCTAGACCTAGAAATTTTGTATGACATTTACTTTCTTTTTTTTTAATTTTTGCCTCTTTACAATAGTAGAACCATTGGTAAAAGCCAAACCTAAGATGTATTTAATTTGTGAATTTATTAACAGTCCACCTTAGGCAATTTCGCAACACAGCATGGTTATCATTATCACTTGACTAGCAGCTTTCTGAAATACGTAAACCATCAAACCTTAGAAATTTTCTTTTAACATAGAGTACCTCGTTAACCTAATGGGAAGTATGGGTCAATGAACAGACGTGAGCTGCTTAGTTAAGCTGTTTGGGTATACCGGTGCGGCACGCAGATACCCAGTGACCCGAATGTTTGTTACCTGACTGCATTTTCTTTCACTCGATTGCGTTGCATTCGAGGCTGGCGGCTAAGCTGTAGTAATGAAACGACCTACTAGTTGCTCGTTAGTTTGGCTGCTACAATATCACAATCGTATTTTATATAGTAAAGTAAACCGCGACTCTGCAAATCTGTGATCTACCTAGATAAAAAAAAATTTACTAGCCTCCCAGTTGCACGTGTGCCACAAGTACGATTTTATTTATGATTTTTTTTTACGAACTTTGTCCTGACAATAACGAGCAAAACAAAAAGAATGTCCATTTTGATGTTATCGTTCGGAATTTATGCACGAATAAGTACATTTCGAAGATAAATGTTTTATTTATAAAGATGATTTTATGTTTTGGGTACGTAGCCGCAAGGTAACGAATCAACGATGCAGGGAAATTATATTACTAGGTGCATATTTATATTTATTTTGTTGTATTTAAGAACATTATCATCCTGAACCCGGTCCGATAAGTAAGACACAATTTAAAATAGGAATCGCAAGCATTGAAATTTTGCTTTTGCTCGGTAATCGACTTATTATTTCTACGCGTAGAACTAAAGATTAATATAACTCAATAAAATTAATAAGCCTTGACTAGGCTAATGCTAGGTATTAAGTTTTTTCAATGTTACCAACATTGTATAATAAAACGGATGCATCATAAAATTCTCTTATCTATAACTTCTATTGTTTCACGTATATGTAGTTTTTTTAATGGTGTTATTTATGAGAGAATTTAAGTAAGCTATTTTTATATAAAACCATAAACAAGTATATAGCTTCCTGCCCTGCAAAGTTGTGGGTGTATAGGGTTTCTAAACATGCACGTTTGCCTAGTAAACGCTTACTAAACGTTTACAGCGCCACGTTGCTTACCAACTAGAAATACCAACTTTCATAACAGTCTATTGTTAAATCGGAAATCCGGCCACATTTGGTGATTTGGAGCGAGACTGAAGCTAGTCAAAGCGATAGATAATAGTTGTTAAACCTATTGATGGTGATACGACAGGGTTGGCCTTTGGGTCTCACACCACACCACGCTTATCAGTATTAGGAGCTAGGTATAGCTACGTGGCGCCAACGAAGTCATAGCTTGACGCACTTTCTCCATACGAGTATAGTGCAGAACTGCACATGTATTGTGACACAGATATTTGGCCCTGTTCGACGTTGTATTACGCAGATAGAATGGCTCTACACTCCGTTCTACCTATTTTTATTGTGATGTTAGTTAAATGGAAGTCCAAATAAATATTGAGGGAAGTAGTTGTAAATTAGGTCAGTTCTCTCATTTGTAAGTATTACGTATTTCCTGGGATTCACTGTAAGGTTTTTCTACGTCTTTATTATGTTGGACACCCCGTAGCAGAGGAACTCTCCCTTCGGTTTCTCGTCCTTTTAAACAAGATGGTTATCATTAAATAAATAAATACGGACAAATCGCACAGATCTCGTTCGATCCTCATCACTTTAGCGAAGTCTGCCCTTCTTAAGTTTATCTGTTATGTTACCACTTACGTCTGTATTCCCGTTAAATTGATCCCTTTCTATTAAGTATATTTTAGTATTCTCAATCTTTTTCAATTTATCAACGTCACTACCCAGATACCTACTATTAGTATAAATATTAGTAAATAAAATCTGCAGTCTTTTTTGGTTCTTGTTATTTCATGCGTCATCGTCTTATATTTTAATTAATAATGTAGTTAGATGGCACGTTTTATAATCGAACTCTCCATAATAGGACAATAAGCAAATTACTTGAAAGTAGTTTGACAACACCCATTGGTAATGTTGACTGAGAAGTTCAGTTATCATATGGAATTTCTACAAATAACACCTGTTAGCATTGCGACATCGTTCCGGGCCGACTCGCGAACGACACCAAACCGGTTAAGCATAACCACAAATTGTAGAGCTACACACCTACACTCAAACAAGTCAAGTAAAGACGTATGGTACTTAATTATCACCATATTTTAACACAATTTGTTCTTTTACACTCGTAGAATGGTGACAACTTATTAAGTATCACACAAAATGCGTACCTACCAGATTTTCCAAATTATTAAGGGAGTGCAGCTAAGGGGTAAGCTGGTATTAGGTATTTAAAAAATAAATACTAAGGTACACCAGAGAGGGTAGGAAGTAATGTTTTTCAAGGCGAAAAATTATGCTCAATGAACAGCGCTCAAGAACACATCTGTAGGTCTTCCTTACTTTGTGTTGTGGTTGTTTGTCTGAGCTGCGCCGCCGCCGCCACCGCCATAGCCACCGCCTTCACGCCACATCACAATATTCCACCGCCACCTGGCGGCAGCGGCTCGGCACCGCTTAGTGGTGCTGGGGATGGTACCGCTACTTTTATAATATTCTCAATCTTACGTGGACATAATTATGTAGGTACTTATACCGATGATTTTTATGAACAAAAATATTATATATGTATATTTATTTAGAAGTTCGTAAGTAAGTACTTACATATTACATCAATCAATTTGACCATTAAGTTAAATGAAGAATAGCCTAGAATAAAACTTTTGTTATAGTCACAATATTGAATTGATAACGAATAATTTAGATCAGGTTTATTGGAGAATAGAGTAAGATTGAATTTGACCGTTGTTAGAAGGTATGTATGTTACTTAACAATAACTGCCGATGACGTGAGCATAGACCATTGTGCAGATGACCCTGACTTACATAATTTGTTGTAAGTATTCATTTGTTTTTGTAGAGCTAGATGACGAAGCGGGGATGTTCGTAACCATAATGCGTGTCTTCATACGGATTACTGTTATCCGTTGTAATAAAAGTACCGCCAAATCTAAGACGATAATTAAAGCGTACCCTGGGCTCTGAAGCATAAGCTGATGATGATGTTGTTTTTCCTTCTACCACGCGTATTAGTATTTTTTTTGTCGAAATTATCGTTAACTATCTTACTGCGTATATGTTAGGAAATTCAATTAGAAAATTACTTTAATGAAATTCATTTTAATGGAGTCGGTTTCGTTTTTTTGGCAAAAAC
The DNA here is from genome assembly GCA_947044815.1 of Apomyelois bistriatella. NCBI lineage: Eukaryota > Metazoa > Arthropoda > Insecta > Lepidoptera > Pyralidae > Apomyelois > Apomyelois bistriatella. Next base: position 8,322,017 of record OX345690.1, read on the forward strand.
AATTATAACACTTGACATGCTGGCTGCTGACTTGAAAACTTTTTATGTTGTCAATTTTACATTAAAGTTGCATAACTTATTAATAAATTCCGTAAATGCAACGTCATTCACACCGAGAGTTTTTTTTTAATTCTTTATTTCATAAAAACAGTACATTATTACATTATATCTTGTCTGCCAAACTGCGAGGCAGTTTGTCGGCAGCGTTCTCGTGAACACGCATTCTTATTTATGTACTTACATAACTACTTACCCACCACACCATTGATGAAACCTATATTAGAATGCGTCTTATACGCACATAGATGCTTAGTAATATAAATTCAGTAACGACACAGATATGATAAGATAATCTTAAACCTGATAAACAGATGAGACAGACATAAATAGCTTAAAATGACATTTGTTGTGTTTGCATCTCCTTGATCACTGTCACACTCGATAAGAAGAAAAAGATATACAAATTACAATCAATATTGTCATCATTTTAGACACAAAACTAAACGTCCGCTAAACAGAGGTTTCCCTCATATCCCAATTGATCAGTCGGAAGCGGTTTGCATCCCGCGCTTTGGTAGATTTCAGGGGGCTCAACACTTTGGCGGACACTTGACGAGACACAATAGAAGTTTTATTGTTATAACTGCTATACCAGTCATGTGTCTGTCATCGTGTTAACCGAAGTCACAATTTCAAAACGTTAAAAATGTCGACAAGAACAAAATATATGGGATTGACATTCAATCGTACCTATGTCAACCCCATAGTTACATTTGTTCTTGTCGACATTCGTTAACGTTTTGAAATTGTGACTTTAGCTAAGCTTGTCCTTTGGAGTTTCCTGCTATGGTGTATTCAGAATAGTGATTAGTCACTTAGATGTCTTCGCAAAAGTCCACAAGATATGAACGTTGATAAGATAAAAAACCTATTTGAATAAAATTTATCGGAGCCAATAGTATTTCTGCCGTATGATAAAGACAAAACTCTATCGAGAATTCGAGAATATTGGTTCCCGGTTTATAAATAGCATTTTGGTACTTTTCATCGGTATCCATGAAAATAAAAGGTAACTAAAAAGGTATTACAGAGATAAAAACTGTTTCTCTCGAACTAGTGGCTAGTGGCGGATGCATTCTTCTATTGTTTTTTTTTTATTTAAACATACCAACCCTTAATTAATAGTTAGGTTAGATTTGAGGACGGGCCAGTAATGATAATAATGGTTTACTCATGAATACAAAAGTCTCGAACTTCGACTCTATGCATGAGTACATGTAGTACCTACGGTTATATTAATGACCTGTTGGTCTTTTTCAGGTTTTGGGCATCCTATGCATGGCATTGGGCTCTCCCCTGTACTCGACGTGGTTCGTTTTCGTGGCTGTCACCTGCTTCATCACGACCCTCATGTGGAGCTTCGTCTACTTCCTGAGCATTAGAGAAGCTCTCAAACTACCCATAAACTGGGTGTTATCGGTGAGTATAGCATATTTTACTTTTATTATACACCGGATTACACCGTCATTTTTAAAATACCTAATGAACTAAAACAACTGACTCAATTCTTAGGAAATATGTTACTAACATAGATTTAAAAATTTGTCTGTAGAGAGACCGCGATTAAGAAAATTGAACCTCGTATTCAAATAAATCAATCGCTGATCGTAGTGTACATCTAAAGTCGAGTTTTTATATATAAATTTTTCTATGTTCCTTTGGGAAAGTTTTTTATGACGGATTGAGGCATGGGAGAAATAATCGCTCTATTTAGAGAAATGAATATGTTATTTTTCGAGTCTCATTTTTATGAGATATGCTATTTATATATCAATGAGATGAGCGAGATATCCGTCTCAGAAGATATCATTAGTATTATTAGAACACAGATGTTTCAACCACTTTATCGGAAATAATGTAAAAAATACGCCCCGTTCGGGAGGATTTGACCTTTATTCTTGAGTAGATTTTTTTTATTTAGGTATTAGGTACTTATGCCTATCTATATGTCAAGATTTTTCTATATCCTATGTCCTATTTAAATATTTCGATAAGTCTATCATTTAGTACTTGACTTTGTATCGTGTAACTTTGTTGAACAATAATTTTATTTACGGCGACAATAATTGTCGTAGAGAAAAACACGCCTTATTCTTAATAATTAAGATCTCTCTTCTTTAAAATTTAATTGCGACGGACATTGCTCAAAGACGAGTAACTAGAAACCAACTTATTAGGTAGACTCTTAATCATTTGATATCATTTGTAATTATTTTTATAATAATAATAAATGCGTATGACTTCAATTTCATCTCGTAATTAGTGTCATTATTTTTTTCTTTTCAGGAGTTAATAAGCGTCGGCATCCAAACAATAATGTACTTTATTGCGTTCATCGTGCTATTTGCGGCTACGGGCACATACTACGGCGCATTTCATGGAAGCAATATTGCAGCTGCTGTAAGTTATTTCTAAAATAATGATAAATAAGAAATAAGAGTGTAAGCATTTCATCTTGGCCATTTTGGGAAAATAAGGGTTTTTCGTTTAAAAATAACTGAACTGAACCTGAACCGTCATCTCATTTTTGGTTACGTAAGCCGACGTCCACCGTCCATCACCAGATGTTCCGACAACCTAGCTACGTACAATGTACATACAGAGCTTGTAGTTGCAATTACAGGGCAATGTCTTGCAGTAAAAGTTTTGAAGATCTCAGTCTGCCTATGCCATCGTTTAGTTATAGCATGGTTAAGCTGTCCCTCAGTCTGATCATAGCGGAGATGAATGTTTTTTTTTTTTTTTTTATGTTGTACATAATATGATTTTTTGATATGTACTGATTAATTTATTCCTGCTATTTGATACAGCATTGGAAAAAAATTGTTTGATTCAGAGGTGCTTGTAAGTTTCAAACATATTTTGTTACTTGATGGAAAAAACGAGAAAAAAGTTACGAAATACAAATAGGAATCATTGAATTATAAAGTTTTTCTTAGAGCTCTGATTTTTTTGTTAAGTACGTTGTTTTATTACCTTAGAACTAGGGTTGCATGTTTTATTTTTTAAATGTCCATCATAATGCTATATTTTGCATTTCGCTGATTTCAAACAAACAAAATAAAGCATAATATCTTCAAATCTGTCAATAGTATTTTGAAAAATAAAACACAACTCTAGTTCTTTCTTAGGCATTAAAACAATATTACAAAATATCATCACTTTTACTATATGTATGGTAATATTTAGAGGGAATGGGAAACTTTTAACGGTAAAGTTCGGAAAAACATTAAGAAAAGGAACTGTTTATGGAGAACACATTACAAAGACTCTAAAAGTAGCTTAGTGACGTCACTGATTTCGATGTTGAGTCAATCATATGACTGCTTACATTTCACCACTTAAAAATAGATTTTTAATCCAAACGTAGTTTTGTATAGAATCGAATCGGTTATTTATTTCGCGATGTCAAATACGAGTGACAGGAAGTCATCTTCCTGAAAATAATGTAATCTTTTATTAGTTAAAAAAAATTCAACGAATTCCAATTTTCTCTTACTTTATTTTTTTATTTTGTCGTGTTGTCCATATCTTCTCAATAAAAACCGCGCTCTCCGTCAAATCTAGTTAGCAAGATTTTGGAACAGGTGAAACTTACGGTATTGGGTATTCATTATTCAATTATATATACTTAAATGTTGTCAACTTATTTCTAAGAATGTTCTTATTTGTGCAGGTGTTCGGTTTATTCAACACAGTGGCGTATGCGGGCAGCGCACTCCTGTTATTCAAAGAACACAAAAGCGGTGCGAGTGCTGCTGCGTAGAGTCAAGAAGTCGCGGCGGGAGTAGGGGGCCAGTAGCCACACCGACCATACCAACGTCTTTTATACATTGGCTAAGGATGAGATAAATAATGATGACTCAAAATTCATCATGACTAAATACAATTAGTTATTGTATTAATTACTTACATATTAATCAGCGGCACTCATTGATATTATTTTTACTTATTAATTTATAGGATTTAAAAAAATTGACTTAAATCAAGGCCATAGAGTTTATAATTAAGGGTACATGAATTTATAAGTGGGACCTAATATTGTCGTCTTTTGCTGTTAAAAAATTATATTCACGAAAATGCACAATATTATTTTTATGTCAAGAATGGATAGATGGTTCTATTACTACGATTATCTGAATGAGACTGTCTGTTTGGTCAAATATAAAATATTTTAATACATGTGACGAAGTGAGAAGATTTTGTCAAAACAAAAACAGCGTATAGAAACCTCATTTATTTATGCACAGTCACATTTAAAACATTTCTTAAGTATTATAGATTTTCTACAAATATCTACTTAAATTAATCATAATTTATTATGTGGTTGTTATATATGTCTAGAAATAGTTATATGACAAATGGCAAGTTTAACTCTGTGAAAATTTTAATAAGTGATAGAGATGTTTTTATCTGGTATGGTATCATAAACAAAAAAACGTATTTAGGAAACACGTATGTCACATGATTTTAATTTAAGTATGCAATAATACAGATTCATTGAGATTTCAAAGATGGACTGTTTTATATTATTGGTTGTGAAAGTCATAAATGTAGTCTTAGGGCCATAGTTTCAATCAGTTGCTGATTAACAGATTGATATGAGTAACCTCTATAAATTATCTGTTGGTTCATTTTATATCGCACTTTATAGGTATTTTGGTAACTAATTAGAAAGTTTGTCCGGTTTTAACATAGTTCCTAATTGTATGGTATCTAGCAGTTAATTGCATTATAACATTATTATTATCTAAATTATAATTAACATATCAGCAACTGAAAAACTAAACGATGGCTCTAGTCCCTAGATCTGCATTATCTTTTGGTAACATTTAAATCTTGTTTCGTTGAATTAAAGGTATAAAAAAATCTCTTAGATCTATGGAGCGTAACTAATATGATAAATCTTCATTCTTTTTAATTACGATAGCCCATTTGCAGACAACGGAAAGAGTTAAGTCACTTATAACTATCCTTGTTAAGAACTGAAATGTTTAAGTTATGTTAAACTCGTTTTTTGTGTTTTGTTACGAGAAAATAATTATTCTTTTTTTCATCTGAACGTTTTATCAGTTGCGTCCTGAACTGAACCGCCTGTTACTGACCCAGGGTCCGCATAAATTACTAATGTGTTGATAGAGCTGGCTTCATATCTACCAATATGATATTCTGTAATAGGTATCCCTTCTCGTAACAGAAAGTCACAAAGAGCTTAAAATAATGTTTTCATTAGTTAATTATTTAATTAATTTTGTATAAAGATAAATAAATATATTTTAACATATAGAATTTTGATTGTTGGTTATTTACAAGTTCTTATACCCATAGGATAGAGCGTTAAGAATTGTGCCACTACTTAAGGATTGGTCATATAAATATATGATAGTCATAATTTTAAAGTGCCACAAATTTATATAAGTGTATATTCCAGTGGTTAAGAAGAAGAATAAAAAAAATTTATTGCACCATACAAATGTATAAGTACTTACAAATATTATTTAATAATAATAATAAGCTAATGCAATCTCTTCCAGCCAACTTTAGGTTTCTGAACTTTTTTTACTGGTTACTGGAACTGGTTAAAATTCTGCATTACAATTCTGTAAGACTTCATACTGAACTTCGAATGTGAATCCGCTGTTTGTTGCTTGATTGGCATTCTAAAAACTCGGTTGATAATTCTTTTCTGTTCTTCGGAAGCCTCGTCGTCAAAGAATATTTAAATTAAAATAGATTTTACAAATGTTTTATTTTAACATGCTAGGTATTTTTTATGATCAACATAATAAACATAAAAAGTTTAGATGTTACAGACGATTTTTTTTGTGATAGTGTATTTTATTTAGCGCTATGTCTACTACTACTACTACTACTACTAAGTAGTAGTAGTCTGTGTAACTACCAATAAAATAAAGGAAGGTAAGTATATGAGTATTGTGAAGTCAAAAGAAAAAAAAGCAAGGCGGCATGGTCTACTTGGTGAGAAATTGCTTAGTTTGTACCAGGATCAAATACGACCAAATAGGGAATACTGGTGTGAACACCTCTCACAGCTTAGCTAAAATCCAAATCGCAACTCTAGCACTGCTTCCAATAGAAGGACCTCACTTCCCTCCACCTCCCATGGCTCTACCAACCTCTCGGTTATACGAGCCGAATCTCGGGAGAGTGCGCTGTACTAGCATTTAGATAGATCAATAGAAGGACCTGCTGGAGAAACCCGGTTTCCAGATATAATTCTCTGTAAGACTTCGCTCGCATTTAGGTATTAGAGTAGACATGGGCAGATGTTTGGCGGGGTTGTAGGACATAACCAGAGCGGAGATGAATAGAGGGGTCGCTCGACTCTACCAGAGTGGAGATGGTCAGATGTGTGCAGCGGGGTCGTTCAACTCTACCAGAGCGAATATGTGTGGCGGGCTTCGAGCAAAACGGCCTCCGTCCCAGAACGAAGTAGTCATACGCTCCATTTCCCTCTGTCAAAGTATAAGCCGAATCGGCATATGCAATTTATTAGTGTGTCTAATCTGTACGCAAATTATTTGCTGTTTAATTTGTTTATGTGTGTGTCATCATTACAGTCACGTGACAGTATAAGTTTTGTATGTAGGTATGCAGAACTGTAATTGTGTGTATTTACCCCCCTCAAAAAACTCCAGATTTATCAGAATAGTAAAATAGCGCTAATTAAGGCCCTAGTACTCTTCCGGTACGGAAGCCGTGTTACTCGAAGGTGGCGGGGTCGCTCGACTCTACCAGAATGGAGTTGGCAGATGTGTAGCGGGGTGCTATACTCCACCAGAGTGAAAATGGTCAGATGTGTAGCGGGGTCGATCGACTCTACTAAAACGGTGTTGGGAGATGTGTACGTGTGTCCACTCGAGTCCAGCAGTGGACGCTAATTGTAAAGCTGAGTTCAATGAAGTTTAAAGTTTTGGATAGAGAAGGAAATAATACCTGTAAAAATATATTTGTATGATAATGAATGAATGACCTACGCTCTGTGTACGACGCATGCGCGGTACTACGTCACCCACGTGAGTCATCAGGCGACCACAGTACACAGTCGCGGCAAACTTTGTGCCCTGGAAACACGCCCGCCTCCAACTTTAAACTTGAAGAATTTTTTTTTAATAAGCAGTAAGTACCCACGTACTCATTCACATTTCACGTTATATTTATTTTTATTGTTTTTTTTTAATGCAATACAGAACCTATCTCTTTGTTTATCAGTCAGTAGCTGCACAGCTGTATGCATATTGTACAGAAGTACCTAAACAATGTAAATACATTACCGATCTGTTTTTATTTTAAGCAAGTACATATTTTTATGTTGAGGAGGCATGTAAAAAAATCTTTCGTTTTAACCTTTTTGAAAGACGTACATAGGCACGTCTACTTATGTACGTTGCGTTTACTTAGTACTTACTAAAAGCATTGATTTTTTGATAAGTAAAATATAAATATCAAAAGCCAGAGCGTATTAAACTACCGATGAATAGCTAGCAACATTACTATATGTATTTATATTCTCAATAATAATTATATAATACGGTTTATGGCTACGAAATAAACATATTCAGATACTTACTTGTTTTGTGTTTAGAGAAATTTACATTATTAGCCCTTACCCTAGATAAAATGTTATGATTTGAGAACCATTTACGAAACCATTTCGCGAGCTTCGGATATTTCAGACCAAAAATTAAAATCAGTACATTAAAATGTGCTGTTTTTGGTGATACTTTTGCTGGCGCAGGGGGCACGACAACTGACACACGACACAAAAAGTCTTCCCTGGCGTCAAAACCGTGCGCGATTTCCAAATTCTCTGGGTTCAAAGGATTAGACGCTAATTAGTACGTCAATATTTTAAATAAAATTTTATCTAGATTTTTTTCAACTTCATGAAAATAAACAATATTGATATGGACTACAAAAACTTTTATTTTTGTGTATGGATAAAGGGCATTAGGTTTTTACTATTTTTTAATAATGGTTAGCTACTTTATAAAACATGCCAAAGTATTTAATATATAGTTTACTAACTGTTGTTGTTCTGAGACTCTTGTTATATCCCGCCCAAAAATAGCCTAGTTAGTTTATGATATCATAAAGTATGACATGTTAGTTGGTAGAGCAAGCTATTCTGCCTTATATGAAACAGGTATTTTTTATTATAGCATTTCAGAGGTGCTCGTCTAGACTGCTAGACTATCTGTAGGGGTGCAGGCAGCTACCTACCTACTAAGATGACGCATGACGGTCGTCGATATTTATTTACAACAGCAGACAAACCTTGTGCGCGTCGTGTATAACGCGGTCAATTATTTATCCTCTTACTTCATTCATTCATATCGTGTGGGTTTACCAAGGTCAGTCGACCCAACATACCTTGGCGTCACAGTTTTCTTCTCCTTATATTACTTATACTTACGTTAAACAACAATATTTCCGGATCTTTGAAGTTCGATAGCCAAAACCCGATTGTGGACGCTATATATTTATAATGTTTATGTTTTTAATTCATATTGTATATGTTTTTAAATACAAAGGTTTGAAGTTTGATAGTTTAAGGTTTATTTACTATTCGGTTAACTTAAATAATTTTTCCATATTTTTGGATCTCTATAACAGCCAAACTTCATAAGTTATTTTAAAAATATCTGCTGGCAATGATATCGATTGTTTAAAAAATGGTAAATATAAGAAGCAGAGAAATCCAAGAGTCACTTAAACACCAGTCAATTACCAGTTATTCTTTACCAGTCAATCAGACAAACATCATTAAAAACAAATCACTATCACTCGTCTTATAGATTCCAAAAATACTGAAGTCACGTCACGTCTTGGCCGATATTGTTAACAGCGATCCGATTTTTAAGTAATAAAAAATTAAATTTGAAATTGCTACTATCTTACGTTTTTATTAATTACCTGAAAATTATTTTGACTTAAAAAAAAAATATTGATTGCTTCAAACCGATATGAGTCAACGTCTACTCACATATGATTCGATATATTTATATATACATTTATATTTCATATAAATACACGCAAGTCAAGCATACTTTTATTCATAAGAGCAGTCGACCTCGACACCTTTACGCAGTGACGTCATGTTGGCCGTCATGCTGACTGGTCTGTCCATTTTCGGAGAAGAGACATGACATAATGTTTCCAGAAACCTTCGCGGGCACAACACCAGCATCCTAAAAATTTTATTTGCGGTCTCAATGACGACTTTAATATAGGTATTACGTATACATTTCTTATGACTGCTAACCGCGCTAATCTACTTCACATTGGTGCGGAGCGCTGATGTTATAAAGTTAAAGTTGCGTAAAATTTAATTACAAGTACAGTCGGAGGCAGTTAAATTTAACCCCTCTACCGTACTTGATGACTGCAGGGCTAGTTTTATCTGTCCCCGACTGTACATAAGTAACTACTTGTCATAGCAGCAAAATTATTCTTTTCATCAACACGATCAGCGGCGATTCGATGATAGTAATATATTAATAGAAAGAAAATACATTTTTTTAAATGTTTTCGTTTCAGTTGTAATTAAAGATGTCTCACTCCGTGACTATAACGCGCACGACAGCGGTATCTTCCGGCAATATCCTCTACATCAACAGCGGCTATGTGTCCTCACTGCCTGGCCTGCTCAAACTGGCGCAACTGGTAAAGAAATTCAATTAATTCGAGATACATATTCCAAGGTCAAGATATAAACCCTGGAATATGTAATATGTTTACTGAAAGTTAATAAAATAACAGATACCTTTACAGATAAGTAATATGGTCCACTATTTATTTATTGCGTCGACTTGACGGTACTGCCTTACTCCCAGATCTACTACCAATATAATGGTAAAACTTTTTTTTGGATTTCCAGATTTCCTTTTCGAGTCGAAATGACAATGCTATTTATATTTTCTAAATATGCTTCAACAGACAGTACATGGCCACGTTCATCGCTCTGTCGCTTGCCCACCTCCAAATCCTTAGCTTCCAGCAATCCAGATTCTATACTACTTATATCCAAATAGATACTGAGAATTCTGAAAATATTGGACTTATAATTTAATATAATAATTTGCATTATACGGACTTTTAATAGGTACCAATTTAAATGGTTCAAAACTGTATTTCTTTATTCAAAATCCCTCATCAGTTCAAAGGCCTACTACCCACCCTATTCAGCGAATTTCCTCTATGGATTGCGATTGTTATAGACATCATTTTCATTTCACCAGGTACTTGTTTCATTTAAAAATGCCACATAAAAAGTGATTCAATTTTATGGGCAATATGGTTTTAATATTATTAGCATAGAAAATTAATCTGATGACACCAAGGGCATCACTTCATATAGTATTAAATTAAATATTCAAATAGTATTTTTTTAATATATTGATATTATTAGCAAAAAATATCGTATGCCCTTTGATTTCGATCAACGGCTCGACGCAAGGTTTCCAGCCATATAAAACATTCTTCACATATTTCTGAACTGACCTAAATTCAAGAGCTTTAAATATTACGACCATTGTGCAACAGGATGAATATATAAGATGATCTCGATTCGAACAATTTGCAAGGTTTATTTTTTCGGTTACTCAATACAAATGCTAAAGGGAATAAGAACCATGATTTAAGAAAATAAAAGTGTATGGTAATAATAATATAAAAAAGAAATGATCAAAGTATTAATGTATAGATTACTATTACCTTTTCATCAAAATATTTGAGCTCGAAAGATGTGCCTTCAATTCCTCAAAAAGTAAACATTTACACCATTTACATATGTTTTTAAATTGGATTATATTTTTTGCTTTTTTTTTGAGTAATTCTGAAATCATTAAAATAAACTCGTAAAACTATTAAGTCAATTTTATGTCATGTTTATGATGATGTCATTGTGACTCAATAGTCTATTTTTGTAACAGGGACAATTATTTCATTAGAAGCATGATTCTTAACAACAAAACAATTATCAAGTATATAGACGACTTGGTTTAAGGTCGCAAGAAAATGCTGCATCTAGTATTTCCTTCGATTTTCTCAAATTGAGATATATGGCATGGCATATTACCAGCAGAGGGTTTCTTGCTTTTGTAATTATAATAAAAGGTATAAATGTGCTCAATAAGAATTATAAAAAAAAGGTTTACAAGAGTACCATTTTCAAAGAAATCGTCGATCAACGTTGAGTGTTTACTCTTAGGTTTCTAAAATAGCTTGCATGCGCGAGGTCATACCTACATCGTAAAGTTGCTAAAACCGCCGCCAGAAAATCGTATCATATACCTAGCATGCAGAAAATATTAATTAGATTACAGTGATCGAAAGAAAATAATGTAATAAAATATAATTAAAAATATCATATTTTTATTTTAAAGAATGCTTTTCATGACTTTTGAATTGTGGGCTTATGAATAAACCACGAAAAACACTAAAAAAATTATCAATATAAGTATCTATGTTTATATTTGTATAAGATTTTGGATGGCTGACAATGTTTTCTTTTTATTTTCAGTTGCTGGGTGCTGCATGCGTGGGAGTGATGACCTATTATTACGATCACAGCTACTCCAAAGTACTACCGAAAGCCGAATTATTCTTTCTACTAGTCGCTGTTACTTTCCTCGTTGGAACATTTTGTCTTTATGTATCATATTTAATATCATTGTCGACAGCTACAATGATATCGAAAACTGTTTATGTAAGTGTGTCAAACGTTTTATTTATTTTATTTTTTATCTTTAATTAAAGACATCAACGCGTTGTATTATTCTGCCCTTCAAAAAATTGTTAAAAAATGATTTTTTTAATAAATATAAGGTGAATTTAAGTGAAAGACTTGTGTTGGTTATACAAATAAAGCCAAATCTTGAAATGTCTTAAGTAGAAAAAAAATAGAGGCCTTGCGTTTTAACGGACCCCGGGCTCCGAAACCTAAAAGAAAATATTCTACGTAATCAAAGACAGATCCATATATTTTCGTTCTTGAAACAGGTTTATCTAACAGAAAAACAGTTTAGTAGGCAATAGATACAAAATTAGATAACAATATAACTACATGGCATACTTAACTCGATTGAGTTATAGGTCATATATTAAATTTCATATTAGTTCTCTTTTTCTACCTCAAAACATATGATTGGAATAAATCAATGTCAATTCTTTCACAGGAGGTGATATATCATGGCCTGGCATTTATTCTGTACCTTGCTGCCGGTATCACCTTGATCACCGAAGTCAATCAAAATAAACGATCCAACACCTATGAGGCCTATTTAGCAGCATCGGTAAATATTTATCATATAATATTAAATCTCCTATTTAAATAGGTAGCATACATTTTAGGATGGGTGAAAATATTCGAATTTGCGTCAATTTTTATTCAATTATTTTGTCCAGACTTGTACTTTTTTTATTAACTCACACTTTATTTTAGTAAAAATAAGTAAGTATATACTTATACATAGAATTAATAAGCTCGTTTCTTCATTTACTTCATAGATTTAAAAAAATTGCGTCACTTAAAACCGCGCGCGATTCCAAATTCTTTGATTCACTTACTTATTTTTGAACCCTTGGTTCATAAATGAGGTCGTGTTTTCTATAATATTTATTTATCGTTATTGTTTTCGGTTTCTAAAACCATATATTTCTGTATTTTTTTTCAGATAATGGGGCTCGTGTTAGCGGGACTTTATCTACTCAGTACAGTTTTCGCAAATCGTTCATACCGCAATCTGTAACTTATAATTATATAAATCTGTTGTATTAATTTATTTGGAAGAAAGTACTTTTTAAGAACTAAAGTTATTTCGAATTACGTTTTTATATTGTCACTAGCTGTAGCTCGCGACTTCCGGCGCATGGGCTTCGTTCCCGTTACCGTGGGAATTGTCCGGGAATTTCCCTTTTCTTTTATACAAAGTTTGTCATGACAATAATCAACACAAAAACAGAATTATCCAATTTGGTGCACGCGTTCGAAATTGCTATATATTTGCAGGCAAAACATGCCTTGAGTTCATTCAAATGATAACTTTTTTTTAATGAACCGATTTTGATGGAACAAATAAGATGGTATTCCGAGTTAAAAAAAAAAAATTGGTGAAAGTTTTAAGCAAATCGGTTCAGTACTTTGGAGATAAGCGATATATATATTTTTTTGCTTTCTATTATTCTTTTAAAATGTTCCTCTATCCATTTCAGTCAAAATTACTTAATTTACACACAAAATATTTTTACCATTTTATTATATGTATAGATATTATCCATTTATGTTAAGCCTACAATTTAAGAATTATTAATACTTTATAATAAGTCCCACCTAAACTGAATAAATTTAAATAAGCCATAAAAGAATATTTAACATGCCATGATGCCATGCCAAATTTCATCGAAATTAATCCAGCGGTTTAGCCAAAAAGTTAACAGACAGACAGATAGAAAGTATTTCGCATTTATAATATTAGAATTTATATAGATCTTCGTTAAAATTTGGAAGTTTCCAAAAAATACGCCATTATTATTAAAGTTTGTAAAAACATGAAAAAAGAGATCTCATAAAAAGAGATCATAGAGAGAGAGATTTTTTGAGTTTGAATTTTTTTTCGTATTTTTTATATAAGTTTATTTTATTGCGAAATATTTAAAAACACAAGAAAACAGTAACTAAAGTGGTCACTATCATCATTACCAAATTTTAAGGGGGTCATAAAGTCTAACAAATAAATACTATTTATACATTTTATTTATTTTATTAATAAATGCTAACTTAAAAAATATATTTATTAAGACTTTTAGGACCAAAATCTAGTAAATGCTATGTTTTATTTAGACAAACTTTTTTGTCGGGTTGTCTTCGTCCTATTGACTAAATAACGAATTTCTCATTGAAAAAAAAGTTAATCTGTACAATGTAATTCGAAAAACCAACAATATTTGAAAAGTTACACGAATCTTATTTTTTGTTACTTTAGAGTAAGGTAAGTTATCTGTGCTAGAGCTATTGAATTGATATTAATGGGCTTACTATGTGACTTCCAGTTATAATGCTTAACGTTTTTTTTATATTTATATTGTAAAATCTACAAAATGGTGTTATTTCAGGGACTCTAACATAGTAACACAGTCGGCGGCTGACAAACTGACCTACCGTACCTATTGCAATGACTGAGGTCAGTTTATAGGCCCCCCGACTTTACTTTGTTTATATTTTTATACGAGTAAAATGCGTAAACTAAGAACGAATTTTCTGAAATCTTTACAATGTTGTGTTTAAACTAGTCATTAAAATTTGTAACACTTGTAGAATTATACAATAGTAAGCATATTTAGCTTTATTAGCGTTAAGTCATAAGTATATACTTAACATTATATTCAAATTATATACGCGCTCCGCGCTATTAATATATGTGTTTTTGTACTCGTTTGCAGGTACTGTCTTTATTAGGAGTGTCTCTCTTTTTGTAAAGTATTTTTTGTAAAGGATAAAGTTTATTTTGTATCTTATTTTGTATGCCTTATTATTTTCTGTTGTTTTGTATGCCGGAAATTCGTTGATAAATGCCGCATAAGTCTATGCTTAAAAATATTGGTGCTGACGCCGTAAAGAGACACAAAAAAAAGATATCTAGTAAAAGAACGATTCTGGAGCAATATATTAATTCCACTTTTTGTATGTATTTATGGCTGTAAGATATTCTTTATAAAATTAATATATTACTTTTTCTTTCTTTATGGAGGAGTATTTTTTGCCATTTCATTTACCTACATTAATCTTAGTAATTCTTTAGTCGTTCCTGATCAAGCTTATGGTACTTATTACGGTAAAGATAGGAGCACCAACCCCGCTCCTATATATAATTTACACCAATTATTACTATCACCAACTGCTAATGAATTACTAATATTGACCACGTTAAGTAACCAATACACGTCTGTCTGCACCGCTTGCCAGAAGAATGAATGTTATGCCCCATCCTCACGCATGCCGTAAACTTCACAAACAGCCAACACAAACAGCATTCACCGACGTGTGGATGCCTGTTTGCTGTTTGTGACATTGTTGGCCGAGTGTTTGGCATTGATGTCGGTATTTTTCACAAATCAAAGGGTGTTCGGCAAACAAATTTTCGAGGCGTGTTGGCAAACACAACTGCCGAAAATACAAATAAACTACTTTTTCTTTCAAATATGCATTTTAACATATTTATACCTACATTTTTGTAATCGCCTTTTAATACCCTATATAATTCATTTTGATAAGGCACTCGATTAAGTGTTTTTTTTTTCAATCTGTTTTTAATTAAGTATTCTGTAATACACCTAAGTACATTTAGTTTTTATGTTTACGAGTACGTCACATAGTCTACTTGGAACAACAAAAGGAATTCAAAGATACCTCATATATCTGATAAGCAATTCAAGACTTAGGGTGGAATAATTAAACTCACATCATGGACGTTATAAGTACTTCTCACTTCTAACACGAACTCTGTTAACATAATATTACTCTCCTTTTTGGTCAGTCATGTAAATAATAATTTTTTTTTTTATACAATTTCGAAGGCAAATGCGCAAACACCCATTTCGCCAAACCGAAACTTGGTTAAGTTTTACAGCATCGTCTCATGTTACTGTCAAGTAATATACAACAACACCCAAATCCTACGAAAATAAGAAGTTTCCTTGATTTTCCAAGATTCCATAATCAAATCTTAACTTGATGACTATGGGACCATCTGGAAAGTATACATCTCTATTCAATAAAAAAAAATTGGTCTAGGCATTTTAGAGTAGTCGAGTAACATACATAAAAAATAAAATCTCCTTTTTAGAAGTCGGTTAAAAGATTTGCTGTAAAAGCAAGTCCGTGTTAGCCATATCGCTCACACTGACGTATTCGCATATATATGCACCCTTTGAGAGGGGTTTACCTTAAGCAAAGAAAATATATACTTTGCCTTAAATGGGGATAGATATAGGTACTAGGCGGCGGGCACTAACAATAGCTCTATTCTTTTCGTGGCTATAATATAAATTGTTGTAAAAATTTGTAGGTGATAAACTTCGACTTTATTAAATTCATATCAGGCTGGCTCCACACGCTTGGCGAACAACTTCCTGAACGCGTACACAAACAGCTAGTTTGGCTATAATTTCAAATATACAATCTGCATACAGCCAATATCAAACCGAATTAAGGTGGATTTATTCATACATTTAGAAATTTTTGTATTATAAAGCTTATTTTAAATTCCTGTGTTTTTAAAAATATTGTTTAACAATAGTTATTTGTATTATTTGTCTGCTACATCCGTGATCCACAAATAGTAGACACCCTCCGCGATGTCGTAGGGAGTTCATGAAGGACTATTTTTATCTTGCGCACACGCGGCGGATGAGCACGCGACAAACATTATTTGGTCTTTCATCCTTGAGTAATCAAGTTCTCTGTTATTTACTTACTGTTTTACTGTTTAGTTGTAATTAACTTTTAATAATTAGTAAAGCATATATTTTAATATTTCTTTAACTATTTGGAAAGAAACACATTGACACACGAACCTGTGAATTATTCTGTCCCACTTTCAATCCAGACGTTCCCAATATTTAGGTATTGAGGTGCAAGTTCGCTGAACCCTCTGTAAACGTAGCGAATATCTAAAAATATTGTGTTGTGGTGACTAACGCAGGCCGTGTAAATGTTTTAACTCTCCGGCATTCTCCCGGTTTCCTGCCATTTATGCTTATTCCTGTGAACTGTACAGTCTCGGTTTTCGACGAAGAAGAAACAATCGAATATTTTAAATAAATTGTGGTTTGTGATGACTCGTGGACCAACCATAGTTCGTGTGGCGCCAAGCGGGGGTGGCGGAGGTAGAGGAATCAAATGTTGCTGTTGCCGTTGCTGCGAATGCA
The DNA here is from genome assembly GCA_947044815.1 of Apomyelois bistriatella. Classification (NCBI taxonomy): domain Eukaryota; kingdom Metazoa; phylum Arthropoda; class Insecta; order Lepidoptera; family Pyralidae; genus Apomyelois; species Apomyelois bistriatella. The sequence goes on from OX345690.1 coordinate 8,339,027, forward strand.
TCAACTTCGGCTACCTCACCACTCAACATGGGCTCATTAAATTAGCAGAGGCTGTAAGTTTGTTTCATTATTTAATAAATCCATTTGATGTTGACAATAAACTTTGTCTGTCACTGGCTTGGAAGTTGGAAGCAGTTCGTATCTAACAGACGTTAGATAGACCTTGCGACTCTAATTAACGAATTAAACTTCGTACTTAGTATTTTTTTGAAAAATGTGTCTCCACAATTTATACACAATTTGACTCGTAAATATTAGATAAGTAAGTCGAAATTTTGTACTCCTGAAAAGTCTAATGTGATTAAAAACCATGTCGCTTAGTTCACAAAAGTGCTATCAAATACAAAAACAATGTTATATTCGAGTAATAACTGGAGGTACTTACCTATTAGTCGACTTCAACATTCTTTTCATCCAGAGTGAAATGAGTTCAAAAACAAATATATCCTTCTTTTTCCATGCCAATGGCAAATCAATACATATAATAAGACACTAAAATGCGAGTGTCTGTACATTTAATATTTTTCAAAAAAACTGATTGAGTGCGATTAAAAAAGAGTAACAGAAACCAAAAAGACAGTTTTTGGAATTTTTGTCTGTCTGTATGTATGTATGTATGTCTGTCTGGTACGTTATAACTTCGAAAATACTCAACGGATTTAAACGCGGTTTTCACAGTTGGATTACATATAATTAGGAGCGTTGTCAAAACTTTGTTTCGTCAAAATCGGTTAAGGGAAAAAGAAGTTATGGTCGATTGAAAATTTACTTCAAACACTGCTTCAAAACTTTTAATGCGTTTACTTACGTTTAATTTAATTTAGATAAGGCTAGGATTTATACTTTATATTATCCATATCAATAAAGACGAAAACACGCACTGCAGCTATTTTTTAATTTTAATAAAATAACACATTGCATTTGATCGTAAATTTAGTAACATAAAAGCTCAATAGATGGCGCTGACTTACTTTACAACTCGCTATGGTTACGTTTTCGCATTATGGTATAGCAGATTGAAATTAACCCTAGCAAATTAAAAAAATTGATGGTCTTTGACTTTGTGGTTCTTTTGGTTTGATTCTTTGGTTGTTGTCTATTGATTGGTTTGGTAAATGGACGGTTCGGTTCGCTATTGTTAGTTGTCTTGCTTGAATTGAAAATTGACTTTGTTGTAGAGGTGAGACATACTAGGTAAAACGCGGACTGAGTCTTGCGAGTACGCGTCCAGAAAAAGACTAGATCCAAAGACTAGGTCCACGAGTATTTACGAGTACGCGACTCAATGGACTCATTACGTAACCAAATGATTCGCGTAAATGCGCGTCTTGCGTATATGAACTAAGTAGTTTTACAAGTATTGAGTCTTAACACTTCGTATTTTTTTTATCCAATTTTTTAAATATTGACTTAAAACTTCCCTTCATACTTTATACAGGCTTAGGACTGTCAGCAGTTTTTATTAAAATTTCAATAAAAAAGTGTATTTAAGTAAAATATATATTAGAAGTTTTCAATCGATTTTATATACATTGATTAGTTTTATTTACATTTTTTTATATACAAAATGATTCTTAATCTTTTTTATTTATTATTTTGTTTTCTTGTTTTTTTTTTCAATACGTTTATACATAAGTACTTACATACTTTCATATTGAACTTTCGGCGAAAGCTAACAACTAACAACTGTTTGTTTTTAAAATTGCAAATTGTAAGTAAACAACAAGTATTATTATCACACCAAAACAAATATGCTACCAAAAGAAAATTACCTTATTGTGTTTGTAATAAAAGTGTTATTTGAATAAACAATAACTCGCCGAAATACATCGCTCGGCGGCTATGTGCGGCAGCGAGCGAGTCGAGCGATCCCGAAGTTTCACGACGACGTCTTCCGAATATAGTCCCGAACGCTCGCATCCTAGTTTTTGAGTTGCGCGGACCGGTGAAGTCGCCGTACTCGTAAATACTCGATACGCTAAAAGACTCGCATGCGGGAACGCGTACTTACGCGTCCAAGCCAAAACCTATTCCAAAAACCTGTTCCAGTAAATACGTCTCACCTCTACTTTGTTGTTTGACGGAACATACGATCGTGTCGTATATAAGGTGGACACAAATCAACTGCAAATATTTTAAGGGCAGATACAGACCACTATACTGAACAACTTTTCCAAATAAACTTATATCTAAATACGAAATTTTATTTTTCACTCTCCATACTAAACTAGATCAGCTGATTCTCAATTTGTATGGGAGATCAAAAAAATTTTTTCGTATTTCGACATAAGTTTATTTAGGAAAGTTGTTCAGTTGAGTGGTCTGAATCTGCCCTTAAAATATTTGCAGTTGATTTAAATTCACCTTATATAAAGTATTTTAATTATTTTAAATAATGCCTAGAAGGAAACGATTTAATCTGTCGCATCATTCCAGAATAGCTAAAAGCAGAAGGTTAGCTAGATCTCAAGAATCGAATGCGGATAGACAGATGCGACTCGATGAAGATAGGCAACGCCATGCATTGTCTCGGTCTTAAGAAACTTCTTCTGACAGAGAGTCTCGGTTGTCCGCTGACCGCGAGCGTCATGCGTCATCTCGGGCTTCGGAAACGTTTACCGAAACTCAAGGTTTTGGCGGAAATTGTCGGGGATGAAGTGATTTACACGTCATATAACAGTGTTATGCATCAGGATGATGCTACCACCTACCCTATCGAGTTTTTGAGTTCATTGGCTGCAAGTGGTCTTCCTGCTCATAACATTACCCTTAAAGTCAGCGTTCCCATTATGCTCCTAAGAAATCTTTCTCCGCCTAAACTATGCAACGGGACCCGACTCAAAGTAACGGTTTTGCAGCGCAACTTAATACAGGCCGAAATTCTCACAGGGTGTAGTTCAGGCGAAACGGTGTACATACCTCGAATACCACTCATCCCCAACAATTACCCCTTTCAATTTAAACGCACCCAGTTGCCAGTTGCTGTATGCTTTGCCATGACAATAAATATGTCGCAGAGACAAACCCTAAAAGCAGCTGGCATCAACCTAAGAACAAGTCAACAAGATGTTTCTCGCATGGACAACTGTATGTGGCTTGCTCGCGGGTCAGTAGCGCCGAAAATCTATTTTTATTAGCCTCTGAGGGAAGAACTGCTAATGTTGTCTACAAAGAGATTCTTTGAACTTAACTCTGAAACATGATATTTGTTTATATTTGAATAATGTCCTGGCTACTTCGATTGCGTCATTTCATTTCATTGTAACACAGGTTACGCGAAAAGCGACCTACACGCGGGCGGAGCCGCGGGTAACAGCTAGTCTTAAATAAAAGGGTTTAAAAAATGTTTGTATATTTATGAATAAGAATATTTATAATTTTGACCTAGTAGCCACAGCTAAATTATGCTCGTGCATGAGAAAGGCCAGCCCTTATGGCATACGGTAGCATATGGACCATATCTTTGTTGTATTATGTACTGTAATAAGAGTCGTTGATTTAGAGTACCCCACAACATGTTTAAAATTGTTCGAAAATACAACATTATCAGATGTTGGGTGGACTGTGCCAAAGCCTGCTAGTGAAGTACGGCATGTCGGAAGCTAGCAGCATGGGCTCAGCATTCCACGGTTTCCTGACGACGGCGTCCGCTTGTCTGCTCACCACAGCACTCCTCATTACCTGCTACGTGCTCTCATCAAACTCCCAGCAGCTTATAAGGCAGTCTATATTCGTATGTATGCAATTTTATGTTAAACTAGCTGACCCGGCGAACTCCTTACCTACTGAACATACTTTTCTCACCGCTTTAAACCTTCCAAAAATATTTCATGACGAAAATAAGCCAAGTAGTTCCAGCCGGTGGCTAGCCAGACTAACTAACAGAAATTGATTCATATATGTCGCAAACTGGTTAAAATAGCCATTTAATCAAACAGCTTATTTATCTACCCGTGATTTTTTAATATACCAAACTCAATAATCAGACTAACGTGCAAAAATATCTTCTTATTCTGTTTTATTTTATAGGTCCAAAGTTAAAGGCGTTAAAATAAACTTCAGTTTTATGATGTTATAGAATAATAAAGATTTCATTTGATAGATCCATACAGTGTAGTTTTCTGCCTCAGAGTTATCTACAATTTTACAGAAATAACGACTTACTGAAATATTCATATTGGTTATAATATGGTTTTAATAGAAAATACGAGTTAGTGAACGGCGTGCCTTTTGTCGACGACTATGTGTACTGCCTCATAAACCTGTCATTCAACTTCGCGTCTGCTTCTTAGCGAGTAGCAACGTAATAAAAACTAAACAAAAAATATCCACCACCACCTTAGGTTAATAAACCTTAATGGGCCGATTAAAATCATTTAAATGTTATTTTGATACGATGATTCAGTAGTTTTGTCCTAACAATGTTGAATCATTTTTACCTAACTATAATTCATATTGCATAAAGACATGTAATATTTGTGTTTCAGGAATGCCTGTTCAATGCCGTAGCCTGTTTCCTGTACCTGTCAGCCTCATCATACATGGGCGTGGCTGTCAACATCTACCTCTATCCGCGATATGCCCTCGTCAACATGTACGCTGCCTACCCCGCGATGACGGCTGTTTACGTAAGTATATAGACTTATCATCATGATAACAAAAGATCCCCATTTTCGTAGCGGATGCGTAGCTACTTTAATAATATTTGGGATATTATCACGTTAATTGCAAAGCGCTACGAGCGAGACGTCTACGACCGCTACGATGTGGCTACGACTTGATTCGTAGAGGATCTATCGGACCTATTTTTATTTACTTATAATTTACTTATCTCATTTCTCTTTATCTACAATAAATTACCGTAGTACAATGTCGCTCAATTAAGATATTTTATTTATATTTTCAATTAGTATTTTAATGAATAAAAATATTATTTGTTTTTATGTAGTGGTGGTCTTATACGTCATTGACTCACGATAACAACAATAAACTGCAGTGTATCATTGAATTTCTGTTTTATTAATATAAGTGTTAATGAAATATATTTTATTTCTTATTATTTGCAGTATATCGGAGTAATCGTCGGTATTCTACATGGAGTGGATGCGTATATATCGTATAAGGGTTTGAAAGGGTATCGATAGACATACCTTAGTTTATTAACTACTTTGGTACCTTGTGATAAGCGCAGTTGAAATAATAAATCAGATATATATATATATATATATATATATATATATATATACATATATTTATTTAATTTAATTAATGTAATTAAGATGATTATTGTAGGTAGAATATAATGCGAAATTAATAGTATGACTAAAATAATCGTTGTTCTCTGTAACTTTTTATACGGTATAAGTACAATTATGTAGTGTATGTAGTATGTATTGCTTTAAACTTCCACAAGAATCAGGCTAAATCATATATTTATTTTAATAAATATACGGTATTGCAAAAATATTTTTTCGAACATGACGTAGTTCTAGAGTGTAATTAAACTCTTCAGATTTAACTATAAATATGTTTTAATGTCGATATAGACAAATTAAATAAACTAGGTCGGATGCTAAACGCTTATAAGTTGGTGAGGAATGAACAATCAAGTAAAGATGAAAAATGATATTTTTCTGATTGGCCTGCATCCAACAAAGGTTTCGAACTTACTTTGGGGCTAACTCAATCTGTGTGATTTGTCCCTATATATTTATTTATTTCATTAATATTTCAGCCTCACGCTTTGACATAGGCCTCCCCCAAGGATTTTCAGAATTATCCGTTGGAAGCGGCTGCATCCAGCGCTTAATAATATAAAAACCTAATGTAGCCTGCTGGACCTCTACCACATTTGATTTTAATATGTAAGTCTAGTCATTCCAACTATTTTATATATTTTTTACTATAAAGGCAATTTAATTGTTCTTGTCTGATTAATATATAGTCATAAGTTTTACCTGTGTACCTTATATAGGTTCAAATAATACTGTAAACCTCTTCAAAAATATATTTTTATTTATAAATTTTCTTTTTCATTTAACACTTCCTGGTACTCCGTTGTATCGTTTCACAAAGTAAGTCAACTCTATATTCGTCCTCGGATCTAAAAAATCTCTATAATTTATCAAATTTAAATAGGTCGAGCGGTTTCAAGCATAAAAAAGTAACAAACAGTCATAAATTTACTTTCGGATTAATATATAAGTAGAGACCAACTAAGTAGCCCCCAGTAAATAGGACTATCCGCCCTAATTTTAACTAAAATTAATCGTGTTTAACAGTTTGTGGTGTCAACTTATATTTTAGAATACTTTTAAATAGAACTAGTTAATAGATAATGTATATTAAAAATAAACATGTATAATGTATATAAAATATTAAAATGATTCATGCAATTTTTTTTTTATCTTACTGACAAAGTGTTCGATTTCATGTATGTCCAATCGAAATATACATTCAGTACTTATTTATCAAAGTGAGCGTCACAACCATATTATCTTTTAACAATATTAGCATAGCATGACAAGTAGCATAATGGCTTAGCTATATTCGGCATCTAATCTTGGTAACTAATTTATGTGATTGTATAATTGAGGGTTAGTTTAAGAAAAAAACTACCATATATTTGACCTCGTATCTTCAACTAAAATCTCACCAAATTTATTAGCAGTTTAGTCGTGAAAGCGTAACAGACAGACTTTCGTAGTTATAATATAAAATATGGATAATAATATAGTTATCATCTCTCTCTCTCCCTCAGAGCTTTAGGAGTTTTGACACCATAGTGTACCTACCTATCCTGTTGATTAATCTTGCAACTGATATACCTACGGATCTCTTATTGGTACCCTATTACAAAATAAAATAAGCGATAATATTGTAAGATGGCCTCTAGATGTTAATTTTGGTGAGCCGGTATTTGTAATTATTAAACGTTTGCAAGTTTGTGCTCATATTATGGTTAGTGGATAGAATAAATTTTCTCAGCTGCATTGGAAGTTAAAATCAGTATTCAATATCAATACAGTTTTTAAAGTAAGTATTTGTTATTATCACTAAAAACTGAATGGATCGTAAAATAGTAGTAGCAGAGAACCTATTAAATATTCACGGCGAAAACAGCATTGTATTGTACCTCCCTGTTATTACTATTAAGTATTCTGTAGCAAAACGCATAAAAAAATATTTGGTTGGTTTAGACTTCAGTTATCATAATAGGTATTGTTGATTAATTGTTATTGATTTAAATTCTATAATACGTAATTTAACTAAATGGTAAGGTGACACCTAAGTAATTATTTGACGACCTTAGGAGTTTTTGGAGGGAAAGTAAACTGTCGCTATGTCCGCGCTATATTTAATTTCCAAAACTTAGGTTTTTTCGAGTGTTTGTGCATAATATTCGCAGTGTTCGTGAATAAGCGTGAGTGTTGGAAAGTGATACTTTTTATCTTTGACACCAAAATCTCCATGATATAGCTAAGTGAAATTTTTCCACCGCTTCACTTAGCCATCTGACTCAGACTAGACTTACTTACTTGACTGGACTTGACTATTGACTTGAATTTTTGACTCGACTGACTTAAGTAGGACTGAAGAAGATTAATAAATTCAAGAAAGGCCTTAATGGACTAGATTCCATGGCCGTATAAACTATTAAAAAAAAAAAAAATTGACGACCTTCGTGGCGTAATGGTTGACATGCTTGACCGTTACTCAGGAAGTTCCGGGTTCGATCCCCGGTCAGGTCAAGGTGAAGAATGATCTTTTTCTGATTGACCTGGGGCTTGGATGTTTATCTATGTATGTATTTATTATAGAAATATATTATCGTTGAGTTAGTTTACTTAGGTTGTTAGTTAGCTAGTTAGGTTACTTTGGGGCTTACTCAATCTGTGTGATTTGTCCCTATATATTTATTTATGTAAATAAGTGGATGAAAATTTATCAGCGTAATCATTTTTTTCCTGCTGACTATGTATGCCAGCAAAAGAGTATAACATATCGCTTGAGTTTTTATAACGTCTGGTTGTTGCTGTTGTCGGTGCCTGGCACGAGCGGCGCGGCTATCGTCAACAAACTGCGATGATAACACACGATTCATTGCTTGGATTTTGTTATGGGTGGCTCTGATCATTACTAATGAAATATAATACCGGCAACAGATGTACTGTTCTTTAACCTACTGCAAAAAATTGGCGGAGGTTCTCAATTCGTCGGAATCTTTTATCCCAATCGGGACGGTATAGTAATAGTAGCGCCTGGGGCAAGGGTGCTATCGAAGTAAAACTTAAGTTAGTACAAATAAGTTAGACACTTACTCGTAAGTTAGTATTCAAACTGTTTATATTACGATAGACGTTTCAGACAGTCAAACATTTAATTTACTTTTTTCATTGTTCTAACCGGGGCAGAAACGAAAAGAGGCGCCCCATGGGGGGCGATCTTGGAAGCCCGATTTTTGCGTCCCTTGGTTCTTAAATATAACTAACGAAAAGTTGTAAAAATAAGGTAACGAAGCAAGATGCTCGATGTTTAAAAACACCGAATAAACAATCTTTCGCAGTATCGAAACATCGCACGTTATATACTCTCATAGGGAACTCGTTTGAACAGCTGTTCAGCAGTTTGCAAGTTAAGCCCCGTTAAAAGAGTAACAGTCATGATATGTATTCTAAATAAGTAAAAATTTAAAATATTTTTTGAATAAGAATTTTTTTTACCCCCAATTATTATAGTAAGTTCGGTAGATCAGCCCCCGACTGTATATCAAAATTTTTCAATTTTTTTCCAAACAAAAATTATCTTTAGTGATATACCCAAGAGTAATAGTAAAAAGATATGTCTGCCTGACGTGAACTTTTCTTGCGAATGCTTCTTGGTAATCTACAACAGGAGGTGTAAGTAAACAGGGATCTTTCATCAAATAAATTCGCTCAAACATGTAGGTAATTTTATATTTATTCTATTTTTTAAATTATTTCGTATTTCAGGTAAACAAGTTCTGGAAGGTGAGCAGTGATTTACACAAACAGAGTCAATACTTACATCTAACTAAACATTTTTCTCCCACTGAGTTATAAACGTGGACATGACTTTCAATACGGGTTTCGTCATCGGCTCTGAGTGACGTGAAAGTGGGCCACCGACCGTGTCTGCCTCCTGATGTCGTTTTCATGGTAGGTACTATTTCTATTAAGAAACATAAAGAAATCTGTTGGCCTAAAATTTTTAGTACAAAACGTCTCCGTCTGACGTGGACGAGGTATGTATGTTAGATTTAAATTATGACTAATTATGAAAATAGAAACAATGTCTTAACATGAACAAACATAAAAAGATGAGAAGAATCTGAGTGATTGCAAATTTAAAGATAGTAAGCTCAATTATCCACTTCAAACGAATGTAAATTTCCATTCATATTAAAAAGGCTATGGTCTGCATTTTTTTTAAATTAAAAAATTAATTTGTCTTATTGTCTATTTAATCATTATCTATTGCTCAGGTCCGCTCTCTCTTAAGTCAACAACTAAATTGTTTGAGAAGTTCCTCTCTATTACATACTAATTTCACTTTCAGGTTAAGCCAGTAAAACTAGTTGGGGTTTTGTAACGTTTATTGACTCTTCTCAATCTCATATATGATAACGTTATCTTTATAGTGTGACCTGGAAAAGTAACGATTAGCGTTGGTTGGTGAAACATCACAGATTATGTACCCAAAGCTCGTAATGTAGTTAAGGTGGCCATCCTGGTAAGTATTATCTTGACCGATTCTCTCCTTGCAGCATTAAATACAACACCCTAGAGGCCATACATATCAGCCCCAGAATAGATGTGAATGGAAGAATTAGCAGCTGGCTGCCAATTCGGATTATGGTGGTCATGGTCACGAGTCAAGACTCTCATCTATGAAGAAAATAACTGAAAGAGCATAGATTAAAAAAAAAAAATTGCGTCACTTAAGATAGATATAACATATGACATTAAATGTATGGGAACCTAGCGCGCCGTTTGCGGGCGGTAAGGGCTGAGGTAAGGGAGGGTAGGAGGGGTGGGTGAGTCACCAAATACACACATTATGGAATGAGTTCACAAACTTTTCTTATTGCAAAATCAAACAAAAAAGACTTTATGACACAGGATTTAGTCTTAGTACAAATGCACTGTATTTCCACTCCGACCAACTAAGCAGTCTGAGCCTGTTAGACCCAGGGGTCGTGGGAGCTTATTTAGTTGTTTCCAGTTTGGTTAGGACATTGCAGGCTTGAATCACCTGACTGTCTGATAAAAAAGATGATTCTGTGCTTCGGAATGCACGTTAAGCCGTTGGTCCCAGCTGCCCTCTGGTAGTCGTTAAAGGAACCATGTCAGAGGCCGGGAAAGCCTTCCGACGAACTCTGACACCAGGGTATGCATGGCCGATTGACCGTGTCACCTACACAAAAAGATGAGTCTGAGCAGGAAAAGTTTCCATGTATATTCTCGAGCAATAGAAAAAAGTTTACATTCGTAAAAAAGTTCGAAGTGTACGTACGGTATTGCAGTTTGTAATGTTTGAGCGTAGGTTTTGTTCTGGTCTGGAGATAAAGATACCTTCTCGTTCTCAATACGACTATTATTTACCAAGTACATACAATTTTTTTTATTTATAATTACTAATATATATAAATAAATATGACACATAGGTCAGACGTCAATCGCTTCATTGAACCATGATTAATAGCGTACCCTGGGCTCTGAAGCGTAAGCTGAAGACGCAACCGGGAAAACCGGGAAAAACACGCTAGAGAGAAGATATAAAAATAAATATATAGTATATAATCATAATATAAAATAAGGCCGGGAAAAATGAGCGCACAGTTACTTTAGCCTATTTACGTTCGTGATACCACAGAATAGATAACAGTACTGATACATGGAGTATCACTAGTAATTACTATTATTTATTGTTATGTTTGAATACATGGTCTAATTAAATAGATAGACAGGAAAACGAACGGAATCATCCTCGAATTTATATGTACCTACTTATAGATGAGTGTACTTACAATAAAATTCTCTTTTGAAATTCTGACTGGAAAATTGGTATGAATTTATGCCCGATATATGTCTTATCTATTAGTCACAGTTTACTTAATTTCCATAAACTAGAGCAACATTATAAAATTATTTTTACTCGCTCTTTCAAATAATAGCACTGAATATGATAAACTGAACTAATCTTAATGAGCTGATATCCATAGGTCATCTAGACTATAACCAAATGTTAAGTACCAAATCTGTTAATAGATTTGCAGTAATATCAGAAAATTGCGTTGTTGCAGTCAGAGCAAGAATCTTGGAGCGCGGTAGTGGCACTGCAGCATATACATAAGCTTAAAATTTAGAATGTAATTAATGTTTAGTATGTAACCCAAGGGAAAACTAAAATATTTTGCAATTTCGGTCCAGTTTTCTAGATACACCAACTGCATAAATAACTTTGTAATATCATATAAATATATAGGATAACAAAGTTCATTCGCAGTGAACGAATCAGTGTACCTGCATACTTATACTTCGCCCGCGTTATCAAGAGGCAATATGTATGTCGTAAAGTAGTTATCTGTAATCTACAAAAAGAAATGAGATACCATCAAAAACAAAACTTATAAAAATTCCAAGTCTCGCTTAGTTGTTCTACCGTCAAAAGTTATGTATGAGATCCATGTAATACCAAGCCGGTTAATTTATTCAGTCCCTTCTTAAGCGGACCTCTTGTCTTCGGTTATCACTATCCTATATCCCTTTGTAAGCTTAAATCTTTAAAACTTCGCAACGGATTTTGATGCGTTTTTTTTAATAGATAGAGTGATTTAAGAGCAAGGTTATTATGCCCATGCAAAGCCGAAGTGGGTCGCTAGTTGCATAATAAGCTAACCTAATAACATCTTATAGTGACTATATCCATATTAAAAATCTGTTATGTTTTAAATAACCAGGGCGACTTGTCAATCGCACGAAACCATCTAATTAATTATAATTAATAGGTATGTATCATTAGTGAGATAAGAATGTGTTTTCACGTGATGGCCATATATATATTTTTCAGTGACAGAGACACGATGTTCAATGCTTATCGTCACTCTAAAAAGTAATAACTCATTCCATTTGTATAATTATTACGTCTATTTGTTGCCATTCTGACATGACAGCAGGCAAAATTAGTGAAGTAACAGATTCGCGTAGCATCGATATATCGAGAATACGTTGAATTATTATTGTTATTTTTTTATTGGTTTTTATTAATATTTGATTTCATTTCACTATTTAAATTTAATCATAATATAAGGTTTATATCTGTATGGGCTAGCATGGTCTGACTTGAAGAATTCTATTTATTAAACTATTAAACCACAAACAATGCATTGTCAGTGCCGGAGTACCTACTAGTTCTGACGATGGTGGTAATTAGCCAGACTCGACACGATAAGTATATCATGAAACAATATGAAAAAATAACCAGAAGTCGAAGCAAACAGGAGCATGAGCAAAATAGCCTGAGATGACTGGTTTCACTTGTGATTCCAGAATTCATTAGAACTGTCCGCCGCACTGGATGTGTGAAATATCGTGGAAAGAACGCGTTAGAAACTCCCACCACGTTCGGGACAGCCTTCATGTCCATGACATAGCAGATAGATAGCTTCTAAAGAGTGGCTTGCGATGGTACGATCACGTCTCGTGGAAACAGGTGTCTTGACCATGCCACCTCTCCCGGGGCTTGGTATGGTGAAGGGGCAAACCCAAGACGTGCCGGCTTGACGTCGTGGCGCATTATTAGTCAGGCTTGATTTAACGTTTTCAAGTTACTTGCATAATGTATTAATACCTTCTAAAGTCAATCGGCCTAATATACTGTAGAACTAATGTTTAATAGCTGCTGTAATGTTTTATATTGCGTTTGTTTCCCTTTTCGATTATTAATTCATATCAAGTGGGTAAAAAAGCTCAATTCACCCTGCACACTCTTGCGTCACAGAGGTCATTGGACCCTCTAAGGCCTGGCATCATTGTTTTGATATTTTTTTTTATTATATAACAATTTTGTCTGTAGTTCGACTTATTTCTCCCCCTCTGCCTCTCACCCATATATTTTCCAGGCATTAGGTGTTTTCCCCACTAATACCCCTAGAGCTTTTTCACAGCTTAACCTATTTTCATTCAACATTTTATTTTGTACTGTGGACGTGATGCGTTTTCATTTCAGACCCCACTCGAGTATATATTTGCAGGCATGCGGTTATTCTTTTCCCTTTTCACCCCCACAAGTTACAAACGACTCAACCGATTTTCATCAAACATATATCTAAAAACACTCGCACATAAGTTACCGTTAATACAAAAAAAAACTAAACTGAAATCGCTTTATCCATTACTACAGACAGATACGTCAAACTTATAATACCCCTCTTTTTGGGTTAAAAATTGCGTGAATGCCACTATTATGATTTTGTAGTCCATTGGACTTTGAAAATCCAATTATCTGATTTTTCTTAACCATCTCTCTGGGTTTAACGTTAAAACCCACGTCTAGTTTTACTTCAACAGATGTCACAGGGAGATAAGAAAACCAGGCATTTCGTTTTTTCTTTTCGATCCCGAAGATTGTCATATAATAAGTAAACATTTTTAGTAAGACGTTACAAACAAGAATAATAGCCATCTTCCGGAATTTAATGGTAACACTAGTAACTTTGGAAACTGGATTCTTCATTCATATCCCGTTGACATTTACCTACAAGAATGATGTTGATTATTAAACCCGAATTTTACTCCAAACTCGCCTCCTAACTTCGTTTATCGATACTTGACGAAAGAAACATAAGAGCAACAACACTATGCTTAGCACATGTTCTTGACTGAATAATATTTTTTTCATTCAAAATGGCGTTGATTTTGCTGTAGTATTTTACATAATATAAGGCTTTAACTTGTATAAAACGTAAAAAGAAGTATCAGGAGAACTCATATTTGGATTTATACAATTATTTTTACATATTGTGAAGGCATAAATCGGCATTAATACCCAAAATTGATTTTTTTTGTTGTCCTTGTATATACTCCGCAATAGACATTAGTAGACTGTGAACCCAAGGATGGCATACACGTAAATATCGTGTATGAGTGGTAAGACAGTTTAGCTTGTCATGCTACCTCTATTAGAGCCGCGTTCCTAGTTCTATGTGAAAGAGAGAACTTATGACTAGTCTTACCCATTAGAATTTCTAAATTGTCGTAAAGCTCAACTGAGATGATAAGATGGCCTTTGATGAGAATAAATTATCAAAGGAGGTGGCATTATATTTAATATACAAATAAACAAACTTGACAAAGTTATACTGCGATATTTAATTAGTACAATACTTAAGATGAATGACATTCGTAATGATGATGATGATTGCTACTAAATAATCACGTAGTTCACTGTAAAACGTACTTATATTGGGTTTGTTCGTTTTTGTATTGGGGCTATACCAGGTTTAATACGGAACTTTTTAAAAAATAATAAATATGAAGAATATTGCACTTATATTATACTATTATGTATGTAAGTTATTGTATTTGATTTAAAAAAATAAATAAACCCACTTCCATTCGTTTGAGATCAACTTGAAGACTGCCTCTGTGAACTACGACAGTAGCTGAGGCGGTTTGGAAACGATCATAACCATCACTACATAGTATAAAACAAAGTCGCTTTCTCTGTCCCTATGTCCCTTTGTATGCTTAAATCTTTAAAACTACGCAACGGTTTTCGATGCGGTTTTTTTAATAGGTAGAGTGGTTAAAGGTTTCTATGCCCATGCGAAGCCGGGGCGGGTCGCTAGTTATTTATATAAATGGATAGAGGGACACTAAAAAGAATAATAGAAAGCAAAAATTTTTTTTAAATTTTCTGTCTTTCGGTCTCTTTGTCTGTATGTTTGATCACGCTTATCTCCGAAAGTAATGAATGATTTGCTTAAAACGTTTACTAATTGTTTTAACTCAGCAAAACATCTAAAGTTTGTTTCATCAAAATCCGTTAATTAAAAAAAAAAGTTATCGTCATTTAAATGAACTCCAGACATGTTTGCCTACAAATATATAGCAAATTCGAAGGAATGCACCAAATTAATTCTTTTTTTTGTGTTGGTTATTGTCATCGCAAACTTTGTTTAAAAAAAAACGCGGATTCCCGGGAATTACCTGCGGCAATTTCGGGAATTATTGACGGAACCGGAGGGAAACCCACGCGCACGTAGTCCCGGGCGGTAGGCGGTACTATGTCATGTAGAGCAAAAGTTATGAAATAACTCTGAAAATAAAATTAGAATTTCCAAGAATTTTGCTGCGTCATTAATTTTACTAAAATTTTTTAACCGACTTCAATAAAAAGGAGGAGGTTCTCAATTCGTTTGTATTTTTTTTTTTTTATAAAAATAATAATTTATTTTTATAGTAATTTTTTTATAGTTATAAAACTTATCTAGCTAAGTATATTTAGTCTGTTTTTTATTGTTAAGAAAAGTATCAAGGTAATTTGTGTATTTATTTTCTTCATTGGGAGGTCTCGTTATGTGTTAAGCCATTGATCTCAATGTTGCAGTGTAGACTCAGTCACAACACAACAGTGAGAGGTGCGCTGCGGAGCGCTGCGCGTGCGCATACTTTTCATTAAAAACAAAGATTAAGCATTGTGGTTAAACCAGATTTTGATATGTTAATTAAAGTGCCAATGTTATTCTAACAAATCAGTTTATTTAGTGAAAATAAGTGAGTGCTGGACATTACAGTTGTTAAAATTGTCAAGTAAGTTCTAAGAAATTTACCAATAAATGTAGTTGGTGTATAGTCAAGTTATATATCCAAAGGTATATAGGTTCTATTGCCATGTATTTATTAATTAATTAATGAAAGACCCCTTAGTATATTCTAGTAATAGGAATTGAGCCTTGTGTATTTTTCCTTCAACTATTATGCCTCTTCAATGACATGAAATGTCTCTTTCCTATCTTCTGTACCTTATTTATTTAAGGAAAATAGCCACACAAAAAATAAAATAAACAAATTAAAACCAAATAAATTTTTTTACAATATTTATTTTTAATACAGGTTTTTAACAAACAATCCAAGGAATGTTCATCCAGTAGCATAAGAAACAGAGAGACAAAGAAGTAATAAATATATATAGAAAGAAATAGATAGAGAGAGCAGATCGACTGGTCAAATATTGTTCCCTTGTTTTGAAAAAAAAAGTAAAGTAGAAAAGGAAATAAAGTTGAGAGAAGTAATTGCTAACTGCAGGGCCGACCGATAATGAAGTCCTCAGCTGGCTATTGTTACCTTATTTAAAACGAGAAAGCTTTTTGTAGTAAAAGGCAAGTCCTCTTGTTCCTTATATAAATGAGCTCTCAGATCCCGCGCTTTTGTGACCTCTCTAGTTAAAGACCCGGAGAGAAAGGGGTCCCATTCGGTCCAGTGAATCTCTTCAGGCGCAATGCAAAAAACCCTGAAGAATATATTGGCTTGTGTAACAATGATTGTCAGATACAGTACAAACAGTGCGGAGCCCGGTGTTGAAAATTCTATTTCACACTCAAATTATTACTCAAAGTATGTAAAATTTAGTTAAAATAGAGTATGTTCATTGTATAATCATTGCTAAATCCGGTATGGTTGCAATTATCAACTAGAAATTCTCAACTTTATATTGTGGGTTGCCTGGCAATGAAATATCTGACTATTTTGAGAAAAATAGACCCTGTGTGAAATATTTTACATTTAATTTATATGTTCTTGGTTTATTCATGTGTACAAATAGTTAGAAATCATTTTAAGACAGAATCCAGACAAAATCTGGATACAAGAAACACTTGATAACTACCCTAAACTCAAAAATATAAATCTCACAAAGAATCTGATTTTACCAAGAAAATATAAGACCAAATGAGAGGATTTTACGGTTTATTTAGCATACTAACGTGGAAATAGAAAATTAGAACAAAACAAATTACCTTTTCAGGGTTTTCCAAAATATTTTTTAACAAAACTTGGTTGTCGGTAAAATACAACCTCCATGTACTTTTCGATTACAAATATTCGACTTTCGATATCTCGGCACTTTTTTAAAAGAATATTTATAAAAAAATACGTTTATTTAGCAACTTAATTGCAAAATAACGAAAAATAAATTCAAAGCCGGCATCTAATCGAACCACCAGCGAAATCCATTTGACAGCTAGCTCGTCCGTAGTGATGGGGCGAAGGTCGACAATTTCGATTCGTCTATCCATAATCGATCACAATCTGGTATCGACTACTCGATTCTCTTTCATCACAATTATACAATGCAAAATGAAAATCCTACGTGTGAATTATCGATCACCAATCGCAACTGTCATTGACAAAGGCGTCGATAAATAAAGATCTAAGTAACCCACCAATTTCGTAATTGCACATAGCGCTCAACCGCATCGTAGCCGAACTGCAACGACACATTTTGACGTTTCCCGTATTCCGCTACTAATTTAAAGACCAAATCGTAGTTCATCAGAAAATTCTCAAAATATCGATTCTCTCAACGATTCGATGCTTGGCAAGTTACTTTACTCGGATTTTTACATATTAAACAAGCTTTAATTGTAGATAGTCGGAGATTCACAATTGTGTTAGGGGAATACGAATATCGCGCAAACTTAATCGAGTCGGAATCGGATATCAGTTGTACGGGTTTCTTAGTTCAATAACGAAAAGTCGGCTAAATCGATCACTGAAAAATTGCGATGACAATCGACTTAAATTATTAATGTGAATTAAAAAATAACGTTACAACACCCCCTTCCCCGGATAAGAATTCACGTAGGGAATTCGCGGGACGTCCTCGGCCTTTTGTATACCATAAAGAAGATTAATATTCATTTACTTTTACTATAAGAATAGATAGAAAAGGCAATAAAATAAATCGAGACACAATCGATATAAACCAAATCATAGGATGGATTCAATCGATCGATTCATCAGATAACGATATCGATCCGAACATTTTCCGCACTACTTGACGTTGACAGTTAAAAATAAAAAACATACTACCGTCGAGTTGATTTACTTTTTTTTATGATATTTGAAGGTACCGACCATAATAATAAAAAAATCGAATTTATTACTGAAATATAGGTTATAATATAGAGGAATATATGAAAATGGATATTCAAAAATGAATGCCACTACTAAAGGACTGCTCAGGCAAATAACTACAGCGGGAGAATATCGGCCAGGCTTGCAAACGATTTGTTCGAAAAGAAATCGTTCAAGACTGATACATAATTACATAAGCATGTATTTTAGAATGTCTAGATATATATAGGGTAAAGATGGGTTAAACAGTTTGCAAATAAAGTCGCCACTGGAGATTACACAATGACAAAAAAAATAGACCAAGAAGGCATATAGCATTGTAAATAAATATTGATCTGGAAACTGTGTGGAAAATTAAGTGAAACCATAAACTACTGAATTAATTATTAGCCAAAATGGGTTGTATGTATCAATTTGGGATTTGAAAAATAAAAGAGTTTTGACAAAATTTTACAAAATCAGGTACTCTAAACAGGAAGCCTATTGTAATTTATATTTTTTCTTTAACTAACAAAGGGGCCAATTGTTTCTCACAGTTTCCAGTCAAGGAAAATAAACAAGAAAAGTAAATTATTAAAATGATAGGTTTCTGAAAACAGGAATGAATCCAAAGTAAAAATAAAATATACTTATTTCATTATGTATAAAAATAGGGTAAAACTCTTACTAGGTAAGTGAAAAGAAAAGTTAATTCCTGAAAACAGGAATGAACCCTTTGTAAAAATAAAAGTAGTTTAAAGGAGTAAAACAACAACTGATTAAAACCTTTGACTAGAGGTAAGTTATAATGTATAAAAAAAAGGAATGAAAAATAAAATTAAAGGTGTGACAACCAACCACTACTTACATCCCCATAAGGCCTGAAAAAATGACTAGTAAATCCGTAATAAAACCGTCTCCCAACCCTGTACAACAAAACAGTAGTAAAATAACCCATTATTCTCCGGAAACAAATAGACTCGCCTATATGAGTATATTATAATTGGGGAATAAATGTATTAAAATAATAAATCTACCAACACCGGTAGGGTGCAAATAGACATAATATAGTTGCTAATTGTCATGGGATCCCTTAGACAACGCAGCATAAAAGAAATTAAGTTTTCTTGTTATACCAGTTATAAAAATTGAGAGAAACTAAGTACAAATTTATGGTTTTCAAATTACACAAGATACACTAAATGGAATGGTAGATTGATATAAGTTGTGGTTAGGTAAGGATGGAAAACACCTAAAATAGTCCACAGTCGCCTCCTACGACACGTCCGGACATCAGACGGGGAGACAATTCTTTGAGGCCGATCATCCCACGGCCGTTGAAAGCTAGTCTAAACATTTCAAATCTTTTATATGCCATTTACCAATGTATTTTCCCTGGTCGTCCTCCAACTCATACACCAATGGTGAAAGCTTCCTGATAATCTTACATTTTTCATATTTCGGAGCAAGCTTCGCGGTGAAATACTTACTCGCAACGCTTTGTTTGTAAGTACGTTTCCAAATAATATCTCCTACATTAAAGGATACATCCCTACGCCTCTTGTTATAGTATTTCACATTCTTCTGATGCGCCTGCTTAAGTGAATTTTTTACATTATTGAAAATTTGAGAAAGTTGACCCAATTTTTGAACATGTGCATCAGGCGGAGTAATAGTTAATTCATTGACATCACTACAATCTTTATAAATATCACCATTGGCTATAGCTTCTCTACCATGGACTAGAAGGAACGGGCTATAAGAGGTGGATTCGTTAACCGAAGTGTTTATAGCAAATTGGATCTTTGGAATATTCTCATCCCAGGATCTATGGTCATTTTCCACAAAAGCCGAAACGGCGGTCATTACTGTACGATTATAGCGTTCAACGGGGTTAACTTGCGGACAATATACTGGGCCTAGGTGTATCTGGGGGATATTATATTTTTCATATAAGGCTAAAATGTCACGACCTGTAAATTGGGATCCGTTATCAGAAATTATGGTTTGCGGTATTCCATGCACCAGAAACACATGATCTTCTAATCTTTGCGCAATAACCTTTCCAGTGGCCCTGCGAAGTGGAAACAAAAAACAATATTTTGTAAAACAACAAATGACAACTAACAGGTAGTTATTTTGACGGCGGGACATTGGTAGCGGGCCGACTAGATCCACACTTATGCACTGGAATGGCCTTGTACAATTTTTTGGTTCTCCCATAAAGCCGGGTGTACACTGTGAGCTGTGTTTATAGGCACTACAAATGTCACAATTTTTAATGAAACTAACGGTATCTTTGTACATGCCAGGCCAAAAATATCTCAATTTTAAGCGTTTATATGTTTTGGCTACACCAAGGTGAGCGGCAGTAGGTTTAGAATGATTTTCAATAATTATACTTTCCCTAAGCTCAAGAGGTATAACTTCTTTCCACTGGAAATCACTACTGAGTTGGTTAGAAATTTTCGTAAAACGGAAAAGCCTACCATCCAAAAGTTGATAATTCGGACAAGCCCGGGGTCTCTCGGTGCAACGTTTTACAATATTAAGATACCATGCGTCCTTAATTGTAGTTAAATCTATGGCATTTACAGACACAGGTACGGACCGCGATAAAGCATCAGGTACTACATTTTGTGACCCTTTTCTATGCTCTATAATAAAGTTATAGGGAGATAGCCTACAACCCCAACGAGCCAAGCGACCGGTAGGATTTTCAAGATTTAAAAACCATTTCAAACTAGAATGATCCGTAACTATACGGAAAGGTTTACTGCCCTCCAGATAAGGTCGAAAATGCTCTACCACATGTACTACTGCGAGAGCTTCCCGCTCTGTCGCAGAATAATTTCTCTCTGCGGGGGAAAGCGAGCGACTACAATAAGCGATTGGATGTTCTTGTCCATCTATATTTTGAACTAAGGTCCCGCCTATTCCAAAATCCGACGCGTCACAGTGCACAGAAAATTCACGCGAAAAATCTGGACATGTTAGAACAGGTGCAGTGGTCAGAGCTAACTTTAAATCAGTAAAAGCTTTATCTGCCTCGGGAGTCCAACGGAAGGGTGGAGCTCCTTTGCGAGTTGACGTAAGCGCGTTTAAGGGACCGGCGCGATGACTGAAATTTTTAATAAATCGCCTATAGTATGAAGCAGTGCCTAGAAAACGCTTAACATCCTTTCGACATGTAGGGGTGGGAAAATCGACAATAGCCCCTACCTTATCGGGGTCAGTACGTAGACCAAATTCATCGACCACGTGACCTAAAAACTTTAATTGTTTTCTGAAAAATTGGCATTTACCCATATTAACAGTGAGATTTGCGGCCTGCAATTTCTCCCTGACTTTACGTAACAATTCTAAATGATCGGAAAAAGTTGAATGAATGATGATAAGATCATCCAAATAAATAAAAACTTTATTATCAAACTCCGGGCCGAACAACCTGTCCATAAGACGCTGTTGGGTCGCCGGGGCAGAGGTTAGGCCGAAACACATGACCTTAAAATGGAACAAACCTCGTGAAGGTATGGTAAATGCAGTTTTTTCACGAGATTCGTTCGAATCCAATGGTACTTGGAAATACGCAGATTTTAAATCAACAGAAGATAGGTATTTAGCATCCCTGAGTTGATCCAAAATATGGTTAATATAAGGTAGAGGATACGCGTCGTGCTTAGAGATAGCGTTGAGTTTTCGGCTGTCCAGGCAGAAGCGGAGTGTGCCGTCCGCCTTACGGGCTAGGGTGACGGGGTTATTCCAAGCGCTATTACTCGGTTCCACCACATCGTCCTTCAACATTTGATCAAGCTGCCGGTTCATTTCGGCTAGCTTCTCTGGAGACATCATGTAGTAACGTTGCTTGATTGGAGGGTGATCACCGGTATCAATACGGTGAGTCACCAAGTGAGTACGCCCTAATCCTCTCTTTTCGGCCGAAATTTCCTCAAATTCTCGAATCACTTCCCGAGCCAGTTCACACTCTGACTCGGAGAGCGAGTCAAAGTCTCGTAACGCTTTATCCTTGACGGCTACAGTATGGACTTCTCGAGTAGATTCAGACTGATTGTCATTTAACAGTGATAAAACGTCGGGAGCTATATTAAAAACTTTCCAAAAATCTATTCCAAAAAGTAAGTCAGTATTAATGTTTGGAATAATATAAAATTTAATAATTGCTGTTCTATCCTTTACTGTAACCGGCAAAAAGATACATCCAGTGACAGGTGCGGTAGAATCATTAGCAGTTTTAATATAGTGTAAATCCGCCGACTCGTGTACCGTGGTGAATTTTTGAAAATATGACACGGCACTGCCATGAATTATCGAAATTTGGCTGCCTGAATCCAAAAGGCCATTAAATACCCGACCGTGTATACTAGCCTTTAGATACGGCCGTCTGTCGAAGGAGTTGTCAACGTCGCTTGTCATCGAGATAGGTTCAATATCGGAATTACGAACCGACAACACGCGCTGGGGACGGGTTGATGAAAAGAAATTCTTCAAATAATTTAACCAAGACCGCCATTCTTCAGCACAGAAATTACTAGAAGCTGTAGAAGTATGTTGTCGATTCAAGCTTACTCGTTTTTTGGAATGGACGGCGGCGTTGGCGACTTGACAGTCTTCGACGGGGAACATTTAGGACAAGTTTTGGCGGTGACGTCCCTCTTTCCACAACGATAGCAAATTATGATGGCAGGCGCCTTGCAGGACTTCAACGTGTGACCATCTACACGACAACGGACGCAGAAGTTGCTACCATCAACCTGTGCCATCGTCGCGGCCACTTTAGGAACAGCAGGGCATCGGTTGCCCTTGTAAATAAGATCTGGGGCCAAACAAGAAGACGACAATTTAGGGGGCTCTGAAAATAACTTGGAACGCTCCTTTGCATCCTCAAGGAGTCTACATTTACGCTTCAAATCGGTCCACGAGTCAACTGGATTTAAACCTAATTGGGAAGTGTAGAAAGGTCTAATATTAAACATTACAATATTAAGTTTCTCCTCATCAGATAAGGGTTTGGACAAACGAGTGAAATAATTCTGCATAACACTCAGATAATTAACTATGTTTTCATCAGATCCTTGTGTGCGGGCTCTTATTTCTATCAAAAGTCGGTGATCATAATTAGCGGGCAGATACTCCTCCAGAAGGGCGGATTTTAATTCAGTCCAACCATTCACCTCATCGCGTACTCCACGATACCAGTACAGTGCCTCCTCAGTGAATAACTCGGCGGCAGAATTAAAAAGTTTGCAATCATTAATACCGCGGGACAAACAAAGTTCTTCTAAACGTTGCAAGAATGCCTTTACACAAGTTTTCCCATTAAAATGAAGGTTTAGCTTATAAATCTGAGAGTATGAATTTGAAGAATTATCAGATTTACTAGAAGGCATCGGCGGATTGGTTGCTGGGTTAGAAGAGTGATGATGCTGCGAAGAACTGCTTTTAAAATTATCCATGATCCCGTCAATTTTGAACAAAATGCGGTCTAATCGTTCCTGTAAGCTCTCAATTTGCGGGGTGTATTCTTCCACATCACCAGCATCCAATCTACCCAAACGATGAAACAAATGGTGTCCTAAGGTTTGAATTCTATTCAGTATTTTAAGAGAACCCGATTTACTACTTGTTCCTTTAATTAAACCCTCTAATTCAACCAATTTGTCTTTTATTATGTTCAATTCCTCCGCGATATTCGCATCACAAGTGAAAATCTCATCTGATGGGATTTCTTTACTAAGCGCGCGAACCTGAGCCCTCAGACCAATGACATTGTCCTTAGGTTGAGCGCCACGAATTCTTACTTCATACTCTAATTCGTCTTTGTGTAGCAAATTAAAGCAAATTGGCCTTTCACCCATTTTTAGCAAGTTGTAAATAGAAAACGGTAAAAAAACAATAGGGTTAAGAATATATTGACCAGACGTAACAAATGTTTGGTAAAAAGCAAAATTATTCTATATTGTAACTGACTTATTTTCAGATTGTAATGTAGGGTAGTAAAAATAAACTTAATTGATAAAAGTAAACAAGGGATCAATATTGACAGCTAATTCTGAGCAAAATGACCAGAAATAGGGTTATGGTTATTTACTTACTTAAATTTGCAAGCAATACAAGTTAATTTACCTCTTATCTGCTCGTCCCTGTTCGGGCGCCAATGAAATGTCTCTTTCCTATCTTCTGTACCTTATTTATTTAAGGAAAATAGCCACACAAAAAATAAAATAAACAAATTAAAACCAAATAAATTTTTTTACAATATTTATTTTTAATACAGGTTTTTAACAAACAATCCAAGGAATGTTCATCCAGTAGCATAAGAAACAGAGAGACAAAGAAGTAATAAATATATATAGAAAGAAATAGATAGAGAGAGCAGATCGACTGGTCAAATATTGTTCCCTTGTTTTGAAAAAAAAAGTAAAGTAGAAAAGGAAATAAAGTTGAGAGAAGTAATTGCTAACTGCAGGGCCGACCGATAATGAAGTCCTCAGCTGGCTATTGTTACCTTATTTAAAACGAGAAAGCTTTTTGTAGTAAAAGGCAAGTCCTCTTGTTCCTTATATAAATGAGCTCTCAGATCCCGCGCTTTTGTGACCTCTCTAGTTAAAGACCCGGAGAGAAAGGGGTCCCATTCGGTCCAGTGAATCTCTTCAGGCGCAATGCAAAAAACCCTGAAGAATATATTGGCTTGTGTAACAATGATTGTCAGATACAGTACAAACAGTGCGGAGCCCGGTGTTGAAAATTCTATTTCACACTCAAATTATTACTCAAAGTATGTAAAATTTAGTTAAAATAGAGTATGTTCATTGTATAATCATTGCTAAATCCGGTATGGTTGCAATTATCAACTAGAAATTCTCAACTTTATATTGTGGGTTGCCTGGCAATGAAATATCTGACTATTTTGAGAAAAATAGACCCTGTGTGAAATATTTTACATTTAATTTATATGTTCTTGGTTTATTCATGTGTACAAATAGTTAGAAATCATTTTAAGACAGAATCCAGACAAAATCTGGATACAAGAAACACTTGATAACTACCCTAAACTCAAAAATATAAATCTCACAAAGAATCTGATTTTACCAAGAAAATATAAGACCAAATGAGAGGATTTTACGGTTTATTTAGCATACTAACGTGGAAATAGAAAATTAGAACAAAACAAATTACCTTTTCAGGGTTTTCCAAAATATTTTTTAACAAAACTTGGTTGTCGGTAAAATACAACCTCCATGTACTTTTCGATTACAAATATTCGACTTTCGATATCTCGGCACTTTTTTAAAAGAATATTTATAAAAAAATACGTTTATTTAGCAACTTAATTGCAAAATAACGAAAAATAAATTCAAAGCCGGCATCTAATCGAACCACCAGCGAAATCCATTTGACAGCTAGCTCGTCCGTAGTGATGGGGCGAAGGTCGACAATTTCGATTCGTCTATCCATAATCGATCACAATCTGGTATCGACTACTCGATTCTCTTTCATCACAATTATACAATGCAAAATGAAAATCCTACGTGTGAATTATCGATCACCAATCGCAACTGTCATTGACAAAGGCGTCGATAAATAAAGATCTAAGTAACCCACCAATTTCGTAATTGCACATAGCGCTCAACCGCATCGTAGCCGAACTGCAACGACACATTTTGACGTTTCCCGTATTCCGCTACTAATTTAAAGACCAAATCGTAGTTCATCAGAAAATTCTCAAAATATCGATTCTCTCAACGATTCGATGCTTGGCAAGTTACTTTACTCGGATTTTTACATATTAAACAAGCTTTAATTGTAGATAGTCGGAGATTCACAATTGTGTTAGGGGAATACGAATATCGCGCAAACTTAATCGAGTCGGAATCGGATATCAGTTGTACGGGTTTCTTAGTTCAATAACGAAAAGTCGGCTAAATCGATCACTGAAAAATTGCGATGACAATCGACTTAAATTATTAATGTGAATTAAAAAATAACGTTACATATGTTACTATACAAAACGTGTCAAATCGGAATTTTAAATGTGAACAGGTATTGGCGCTTCATTGTCACTTCCTGAACGCTCGCTCTTGACATACATACTAGCGTCGTCAGTCAGGTCGTCAGGTCCGTTACATAGAAGATCCTTCGATCCTCCATCCTTTGACGTGTGCGTCATTCGCACGTCGCCTCGTGTATACTTGCGTACGAGTATAATCAGCAGCAATAAAATATTGACAACACGCTGACCACTTACTATTTGAAATCGATATTTCAATTCCGAATTTTTTTTAATACTTCCTTATTGTTTAAGTATTTCCTGAAGTAAGCCTCCGATGATTTGATTCGTTTATAAGAAAAATAGGATACAGGAAATGTGAGTTCAACTTATATTATGAGAGAGAAAATGCTTGAATACTAGAGATCAGCAAAAAGTAATCGTGATTAATGTGACCTGGTTTTAGATTTTTATTATTTCAATAAGTATTACGTCAGTATGCATGTTTATGGAAGTAAGTATATTTTTATACTAGCGGTTCCCCGCGATTAACTCGCTTGTGGTGAGTTTACCATATAATATAGCCTATAATATAACCTTTTCCAAGAATCACTAGGTACTATAAGCAGGAAGAAATTTTAATACCCGACTAAGAAGTAGGTTATGCCCATTCAAACAAATAAATTCTTCAGCTTTATTAACATACTAGCTGTTCCCCGCGGCTCCGCCCCGCGTGGGACTCGGTTATATCGCGCCCAAAAGTAGCCTATTTTTGACCTCAGGTCGTTAACTACATCCCTAGCAAATTTCATTACAATCGGTCAAGCTTAGCCGTAAAGAGGTGACAGACAGACAGACTTTCGCATTTATAATATTAGTATGGAAGTATGGATATGGAAGTATGGATATGGAAGTATGGATATGGAAGTATGGATATGGAAGTATGGATTTGTATTAGATAATAGATAGTACGGATATATGTTTGTTTGTCTTATCAATAATTTAAGATAGATCTTGATTATTTTATAAGATTCAATTAAAATTGAATAAGAACATTTCTTATCAATAATATGCCAGATTAGGCGCACATAAAAATGACTTATTCAAGTGAGAGCTTTAACGCTTCTTCAAAAAACTTCAATGAAGACAACTTCGTTTTGGGTTGCAATCATAACATGAAATATTGGTTCAAACAGAGAAGCTTAATATAAGATAAGATGAACGCTTGGAAGATTAATAATGTAGAGATACGTAAGCAAAGCAAAACTAATATGAAAAACCCACAGTTAATAGGTGTGTGTGTAGTCTTCGATCACGTTGACCACAGAACAGAGAAATTATCCGAATAGAAATGTATTACGTAGTACGAAGCCACCTAATATTATGGACCAATAACAGTGGCAATAAATGAAAGAATAGGAGAAAAAAAACAATAAAAAAATGTAGTTAATCTCCTTTACACTTTGAACAGACACTTTAAAAATATTAAATAGGTATATGTATAAAGAGCGTTTGATGGCTCCCTGGTTTACATATAAGTATTATGTGCCATTGGTGAAATGATTTAAACTTATTTAACTTAAAGTACTTATGAACGTGTTATAGCTAGGCTTATATCACCTAGCATAGTATGATAAATCATGTTCTAAACATTGCTTCCATATGAATGAGACGATTAAAAATAACTTTAGATAATATTTGATAAGATTCCGCTACTGGTACAGTAGCAGATATGGGTAGTGCATGACCATACATATCGATGTAGGTAAGTAATAGAAAAATAAATAAAGCCGCACGTATAAATATAATGAACATCGAAACGTTATGATATCGCTACTTACTGGAAATAAGTACCTATGTTTTTTTCTTACACATTTTTTTTTGTCTTCATCTGTTTACAAAGATCCGTGAATCCAAAAAAACAAGTAAGTCATTAATTTAAAAAATGGGAAACACAGAAGTAGGTATTATTTTTTTATTTTATTCATAATATTTTCACAGTAAAATAAATAAATTAATAGAATAAATTGAGATATGTACTTAGTAGATAGGTATAACTTTCACACATAGTATAAAACAAAGCCGCTTTTTCTGTCCCTATGCCCCTTTGTATGCATAAATCTTTAAAACTACGCAACGGATTTTGATGCGGTTTTTTTTAATAGATAGTGATTCAAGAGGAAGGTTTCTATGCCCATGCGAAGCTGGGGCGGGTCGCTAGTAACCACCGTGGAACCAACGGTCTGTGCGACGAATATGATGTAAAGGACGTACATAATAGGTGTGTATCAGGCCAGACCCAGACTGATTTGTAAAGTTAGAAGTTCTGTCAAAAATGATAGCACCCAAGGCGCATTGAAAACTTTGTACTTATATAAGGCTTGGTTTTTTACACATTTGTTAATGGTTTTTTGTGTTTGGAATATGAGAGTCATGTTAAATAAATGGTTTTATAGAATTCGATAGTATCCTATCAAAGGCAAAAAAAAATTCTTACCATAATTTGTACCTTTATAATGGCATGTGGTCCTATTGCCTGATAAAAAGATCTAGTTCTTTTTATTGCCAATAGTTAGCTCTACAAGAATTGAAAAAAATCGAATTTAGTTAAGATCTCGCTTGTTTTTGGCGAAAAAAGAGTGTGAATTATTAAAACATGTTTTATTCAAGTATCGTCATCCTATCACAAACTGATTTAGTGCTTTATTTCTTAAGTTATCGGAGTTAGAATCTCAGTTTCCCAAGTGGTCGATGGATGTTGTTAGTAAGTCTCAGCATGGGGAGACTACATTGGTACACTAAAAATAGGCGCGCTTCTTTGTATGGCGGTTGAATATCTGTGCTAGTATAGCATTCTATAATCTGTGATGAATAAAAATTAATGAAAAATTTAAGTAGGTATCCATTACACTTAATTTTTTTTTAATATTGTAAAGTAACTTATATTTGTGATCGATAAATGTATATTATCAGTACATGCCTATTGTTATCAGATTAACTATTCCCGATAACGTCAAAAACAAGAGACTGAGTAATCGTCGAATAACGATCTTAATTGTTATACGTCAATAATTACGATAATTAAGGTGAGCTTCGTGGAAATGTTTTCTTGCATGATAAGCAGTCGTCACTTATTCCTTCCATCTTGGTTTCCTAATACTGATTCAAGTAAAATTGTATTGTTGTTGAAATCACTAGAGAATATACACGCATCAGCTATGCTGCTAGTGTATAATTAAATAATAATAATAATAATATCTACCTACTTAGTATTAAGTAGAAGTACTTAGTTACAAGTGTATAACACGATACTAATTGAAAAACATGCACAAGTAAACAAAAACTAGAAATGAATCCAAAGAAATACACCAACATATTTGATATATCATAATGTAGAAGAGGTAGAAGACTACCGATTGTTTATCCATAAGACTATAATCAAGCGAAACAAAACAAAAGTTGTTACAAATGTAACACAATGGGAAGGTGAGGTAGGTATCTACCTACACTGAAATAATGGTTTGTTTCATTTGATACATTGTCATTCGTAATCTCTCTCTAAAGTGTATGTACAGTAGTATGGGCCGCATTTCTATGCTGACTCCAACTCACGCTGTCTACTCTTCCGCTGGACGTTTTCCTCTAATGCGTTTTTCCTTTTCTCTGCCTAGGTTATGGCATGTTAACGTTAACCACACTAAGGTGTTTATTTACCAGATGACCTGAAGAAGGTCGCAGACAGGCGCTGGACCGCTGGATGCAGGCCGCTTCCAACCGGTCGTTCTGGAAATCTTTGGGGGAGGCCTTTGTCCAGCAGTGGCATGGACAATGCCTAGGTTATGGCATGATATGGTTATGTGCAAAGTATTGTTGCCGAGTTCCGCTAGAATAGAGTCGTTTGTCTTCATAGCAGTCCATGGTATATAAGTAGCAATCTTCTCCAGCAGATATCTGACTGAGCTGAGAACATCAATCATTTCATTAATCAATCACCGATAGCGCACTCTGGAAACACATAATTATACCTATGGTCACGATCCTCAGTATTGAGGGACCAATGAAGAAAAAGAGGAATCGTGACTCTTAGTAGTGCAGAGGTGGGATGCGGCATCCCGGATGCCTCTTTATCCACAACCGCTTTAGAGACGCAGTTATTTTACATACATATACACTTATTTTAAGGGGTTTTAAATGGGGTGCCTGTCAGCCTGCAGGGAAGCACCCTACGTCAGCTCATTATCCAGCTCTAAAGCCGGTTTTGATGAACAATTTAATTTATAACTTTTATGATTACTACTTATCTAATCAAAACTCTGAGGATGAATTAATTTATAAATTGTTGTTTATATATGCTTCAAATCAAACATTTTAATAAATCTGAAGTCTTGTATCTTGAATGTTCTTGCTTCTGCTCTTCGTTGTTCTCGGTCCTGAATCAGAAAGCGATCTGTAAGAGCAATATAGATTTAATAAAGTCTTTAAAAGATACCAAGTGTAAATATAAATATTACATAATTATGCTAAATTCTGTCTGTCTTTGAATGGATATATGTAAGGACCAGGGGCTAAACAAACGCTATAGCTACTGGTTAAGTAAGTTAAGTACTTACTTAGCAGGCCAAAGTTTAATAATAAATAATCAAAGGTTATATAAAACTTTTTTTTTCAGATTAAGGCCACTTCTAAGAATTAACGATGGATGTATACGAAAAAGGTATGAAGTATACTTAATTAATTTTAAATCCAGTATGTCTACAGTAGTAGGAAAGCAAATGAAGAAATACTGATGTCCAGTGTTTAAAAATGTGATTTCAAGATTAGCGTTGCTAATTTTGCTAAAGAAAATATAGGTACCTCATTTTAATCTTATATTGAATGTGTTAGCTGAGAAATGATAAAGATAAATAGGAATACAATGTGAGTTCTAGATATGTGGGAAACACGTGGAAAATTATCAATTCAGAAATGGTCCACACTTTACTATTAACGTTTCAAGATCATTCCAGAACCTTAGCTATTTCTAACATGTGGCAGTGGCCGATTAAACCCTATGTCATCCGGTAATGACCTTTCATTTGAATTCATCAAACCTTGGTAGGTTTGATAAAAATAATAACAAATCTTAAACCTGCACGCCACGAAAGGTCAAGAATATATTAGATATGCCCATGCGAAGCCGGGGCGGGTGCCCCGGCTTCGCATGGGCATAAAAACCTTTCTCTTGAATCACTATCTATTAAAAAAAACCGCATCAAAATCCGTTGCGTAGTTTTAAAGATTTAGGCATACATAGGGCTAACTAAATGACTATTTCATAATTACTTACGTCTCATATGCATGATTTTCCAGAAATAACAGCTTCAACTGTAGAACCAGGAGTATCAATGTCAGTAATGGAGGAAGCTCCCACGATGACCGTAGCCACCATTGCAGGCGTCACCGTCGTGGTGCTGGTCGCCATTGCTGCTGTCTTTTTTCTGGGGGTGTTGCTAGACTTCCGACAACAGTAAGTAGTCCTATTCCTCTTTTGTAACAGTAAGGAATATTTCAGGGACTAAATATTATTACAAGCCTTATTTTAGTTTCACTCGATGTCTGCACATTGGGTAATGAAATGTAAATAGAAACAGAAAAAATGAGTATGAATAGAGAGACAGACAGCTGTCTGTTTCTCTGTAGCCTGTGACTTAACTGTGAAAAACAGATTTAAAAAAATTGCCTGTCGTCAAATCGCGCGCGATTTCCTATTTCAATGGTTTAAAAAGGAGAAACTTCGGCGTCTTCCAACATCAACTTGAATTCTTAGAAGATTTGAGAATTAGTTAATATTCGTTACATAAACAATTTTTTCTGTTGTTGTTTAGATCATAGACTCCTATAACCTCACAAATACACAATTTAAATAGTTTCTTATTATTTTTTGCATTTAAATCAAAGAGCCACAACAGATGGTTATCATTTTCTCAATGTGATTTTGAATTTTAAAATGAGTCAAAACCTTTATTTTACAGGCGAAGTTTAGAGAAGAAAATGGGAGAAGTGAAAAAACTGAAGAACCAGCGGCGAGTCAACGCACAATCAGATAGTGACGTGATTAGTATAGCGAACTACATGGAGCAGCCCGCCACCAGCGTCTCTCCTGCGGAAGTCTTGGCTTCCATCCCTTGAATATCTCTGTAAAATTTAAACTTTAGGATCTGACTGGATTAATTTTAATTTTTTGTATATTTGTTTTGCCAAACATTATGTAGGTTTAGGTTTGGTTTATACCTATACCTTGGTGAACACTAGCGCCATCATCAACTAAAATCATTATTCACTGAAAACACAAGTTATAAAAAATCCGTGTTATGTAATTAAGGTTCTGGATCTGAAGTTAATTTGAAACATTTTAAATTATTAAATTATAGTTCCTGTTATGTACATTTCCAATTTACATAAATATTTAATTTGATTTCACCCCATGACGTAATAATACAGAATACAACTATGGTTAATGGTTGCAAGACGGATATCATAACCACTTCATTTGGCTGAACGCTAAGAGACTCCTTCGCATCATAGAAGTAATCGTAATTTCAATACTGGCAACACTGACTTTGAGTGCTAGCATCAATGTAAAAAAAATTCTTGTTCTGAGAGTCTTTCGCGCGCTTTCTCAATTTGTGGTGTATTTTAATAATTCGAGGTTCCGCTTTCCCTGAAGTGTTGTGTGTGTGTGTTTCTAAAAGAAAAAGACTCCTTACTTCTCCCTCCTTCCTAGCTAGCAAGGAAAATAAACTGAAACAGCAGTCCTATGGTAAAATTGGTGAGACGACAAAAGACGCAAGCTGAAGGCCCGCGTGGTTTAAAGGTACCGTCTTAAATCTTCTTACCTGTTCCCTATAGTTACAAATTGCAATATTGCTTAAAACGGCCACTTTTAGCACTTTTGCAATTTGTATCTATATTGGAACTATAATTTAATATGATTAAAATTAACTTCAGATCCAGAACCTTAATTACATGAATTTTAGTTGATAGTGGGCTAGTGTTCACCAAGGTATCGTCTTAAGTAAAAGTAGTAAAAATATATGTGTAAATATATTGAATTAAGCTTAGGTAGTTCCATAATAAGGCTCATTATTCGTAGGGCTCATCATTATTTATTTATCCATGATGTTTAAAATGAAATCGCATAAGATGCAACTGGGACACTCAATCGCAATGGAATCATTCACTGTGAATGAATATAGTGGTTTTGTATGAACAAAACAGTAAAATGAAGACCTCAACATCCGTTTATTTATTTCTATTATCTGTGAAAGTTTCTCATTTCTAGCTATTAGTTAATGAGATAAAGCTCGACGTAAGTTCGAACAGACGGAAGGCTAAGAGATGAAACGGAATCCTTTTATTCCGTTTTACCGAATGGTCAGCTGCATTACTTAACTATCATTTAATTATTTGTAATTAATACACTTTTGTTATATGCTTTATATGTAGTATGTATGATATTATGAAGAAAAAAAATACAATTTAAATATTTTTTTTATTTATGAATGTGAAATCTAAAAACGGAACCTAATAGAAAATCATTTCGCGTTGATCGTATAATTACTTAAGTATATTGCAAGTCAAGTAAGTCAGTAAATATTTAATGAAAAGCTATAACTCCTATGTAGATATCTATCTTCTTCTATTCTATCTATTCTATATATAGGTATTAAAGAAAGTCGTGTTAGTTTCACAATTTATAACTGAAGAACGGCTGAACTGATTTGACTGAAAATTGGTGGGGAGGTAGCTTAGAACCAGGAGAAGGACATAGGGACATACCTTTAATCCCGGGAAAAAGCACTGTTCCTGAGGGACCCTTACATACGCTAATGGTCTATAGTGATATATAAGCCTTAATGATGTAAAATCTTAGATCATTTACTCTCTGTAAAATATTCTAAGGCGTAAGGCGTATATATACTATACTAATAAACTAACTCCAAGACAATTGTCTAAGTCCGAAACACTCATTACGAAATCTTGACATATATAGTTATGGAGGGTGACTACTTTGTACTGTTTGTCTTGTAGTCAGGACGGACTTCAGAAAATTCCAACGGGAGCGAAGCCATCAGTGACCGCTAGTTGCATATGCATTAAAAAAAGTAATATTTTAATATCATAAATCATTTCACTTGACTTGTAAAATATCCAGACCCATGCAATGCAGCGAATTAATCAAATCAATTTAATGCGGTCGTTATCACAAATATTAATCAGTATACCTCGATAAGCGCAAATACTAAAGACGGTCTTGTAAATATTTCTTCAGTTATTTTTGTACAACTTACCCAACTAGACAAGGGACAAGGAAAAGTGATAAAGAATATAATGATTATGTGACTGGTTTTTTGTTAAAAATGTGTATGTCAGATAGTGAGTCATAAACAGAAAAACCAGTTTTCTTGAAGATCGTTCGGCCCTTCCATTATTACCATGGGCAACGTCAAATCTAAGAAGTCTCAGAAAGAGATGGATAAATTTTTTGAAAGAGAGAGAATCAAAGATCAGAAAAGAGAAGAGAAAAAGCGAATGAAGAAGAATCCGTTGAACAAGAGAATAGGAGTGGCAGAAGGTCCTGTGAAACCTGTGGCATTCTCGCCTCCGAGTGCAGCGGTCGGCGTGGCAGCCACGCCCGCGCTGCGCTCCTACGACGACGAGATCCTGGATCTCATGCGGTACCAGCTACATTACGACTCTGATGCGTTCTTATTAAACAATATTCTTCTTTCGATACAATTTTTCAACAATTATGAAAGGTGAGTCTCTGATATCTTAGATTAAGTACCTGTGTAGCTATGATTTGTCATTTAGTGCATTTGGTCCAAAAATAAGATAGCGAAAGAAGTCAAACAAAGAAAAATCTTTGTTTGGCCAACTTTATACCATACAAAAACTAAGGACAAACAATCAGTGTAATTTTGTTTTTGTAACATTTTAAATAGTATGATTAGTATTCGTGCACTGGTGGATTGTGATATTTGGCCGGCCGTGAGCGAAATATTTACGAAATTAAGTTTGATTTTCTGTCTCAGGTGCGGCCACGATATGGGAAAATCTTTAGGTAGTACTAAATGTATGACTGATATGAAATTATTTAAAACTAGCTGTAGCCCGCGACTTCGTGCGCGTAGGCTTCGTTCCCGTTATCGTGGAAATTTCAGGAATTGCTCCCGTAATTCCCACGGGAATTGGTCCCTTTTCTTTTATACAAAGTTTGTAATGACAGTTACCAACACAAAATAAAAGAATTATGCAATTTGGTTCATTCGTTCGAAATCAAACATGCCTTGAGTTCATTCAAATGATAACTTTTTTTAAAGAAACGATTTTGATGAAATAAACTTTTGGTGAAAGTTTTAAGCAAATCAGTTTAGTACTTCCGGAGATAAGCGTATCATACATACAGACAGACAGACAAAAAAATTTACCTAAGGATGGTCTTCCTTTACTACCACTTCAACACTTCCAAAATACTTGTGTTTTATTTTCTTTTTTGTTTATTAAAAATATATATCAGATTGGTCCCTATGACTTTTACCAAGAAGGGTTAATACATAGAATTTGGAAAACGTGCGCGGTCAGGCATTTTTTTTAAATCTATGTTTGAATAGTTTAGTATAATTTTTCATGATTTGATACCTATTTATTGTTATATTGATTTTTTTAGATCTATCTAGCGGAGTGTCTTGCCAGTCTGTTATTGTAATAAGTGTATAAGGTACACCGGGGCTTTTGTAACTAGGGGGTGAATGAGACTAATCTGCATAATTATCTATACACAAATTTTAGTGACATTCGACATCAGTGATCTTAAACTATAATGATTACTTGTTGTTATAAACCACAGATGTCCCTAGTAGGATCAAAACTTTTCGAACTGCAAAGCTCTATGTCAAACCGTTATTTTAATTTTTTTCGACTCAATGGCACGGCAATTTGTTTTATTATGAAAAAAAATAT
The DNA here is from genome assembly GCA_947044815.1 of Apomyelois bistriatella. Lineage (NCBI taxonomy): Eukaryota > Metazoa > Arthropoda > Insecta > Lepidoptera > Pyralidae > Apomyelois > Apomyelois bistriatella. Next base: position 8,375,177 of record OX345690.1, read on the forward strand.
TTTTAACCTATTTTTCGTTTTTTATTGGTTGTATTTGTGATAAACGATAAACTTATTTGTATGAAACTGAATTCACTAGTGATGTATTGCGTCGACATAGTTAATATCGATAACTTAATTTATATGGATGAGTAATTGATATAATTTGCATTGTTTAATCTTATGGTCGTACTATCAAAGTGTACATTAACTTGGTTTTTGTTATTTTAGATGATTTGTAACTATAAAAGGAAAACAGTAACAGAATACTCGGAAGAAGACCAAAATAGGCCAGTAAAAGCAGAAAAAATAAACAAATGAACAGTTATGCAGCTACTGAAAACCTAGGTCTACAATAATTATAATATTGCCAAAGGCGAATGTTACCTTTCTTGTTAGTTTTGATCTCAATTAAGTACTCGTGATTACAAGGCTGATTAAGTGTCATTAATTATAAAGTAAGTACCGTCGGTACAAATATTATGTTACGTGCAATGTTATGTTATGTTATTAAAGATGATTATTTGATTATTAAATCACTTTTTTTTAAATCAAATTTATGTAAACTAAACTTCTTGTGTTTTAGTTTAAACTTGTAAATATAAGTGCGTTACCAGGTGTCCCAACACTAGTTCCTCTACAAATAGTCGCATTTACCCCAAATAGATGTAAAAGTTTGATTTAATCGAAAGACAATCTTATTTGCTGGAAACAGAGTCGAAATTCCTGTAAAACTTTTTTAAAGCTAAATATATGTTTTAGATTTATTCGAATAACCTATCAAATTTTTGTTTTATGGTGTTTGTTTAGTTGCCTTTACCCCCCTATGTGGGGTAAAGGCAACTATTTCTGCCTTCAACAAATTAATCATATATTTGACCTCTAAATATCAAGTTACTGGCCACATAATTTTTACTAAAACAATCTGCATGAAATGAAGAATGATACCCATCCGAAATCTATACTTATAATAAATCTGTAGAGAGGTCAATTCTGTACATGAAATATATTTTCAAAAAAACTATCAGAGGGTGATTAGTGATCGATATTGATGCCAAAAATGCAATCAGTAAAATTTTTGTCTGTCTGTCTGTCTGTATGTTCCTTATAGAAACAAAAACTTCTCGACGGATTTTAACGAAACTTGGTACAATCATTCTTCATACTCCTGGGCAGGTTATAGTATACTTTTCATCACGCCACAATCAATAGGAGCAGAGTGGTGAAGAGAAATGTTGGGAAAACGGGAGAAGTTACTCCATCTTTTAAGCTTCCGTCGCGTGTGCAGTCTTAATGGTTAAAGTTACATAGAAATCATGTATGACGGAAATGCAAAAGGATATTGCAAAATTCCCACGGGAACAAGTTAGCGGAAAAAAACTTTTGTATGAAAAAATCTAAACCGCGTAAGATAGATGATTGAAATTTGGCATGCAAGTAGCCTAATGAACGTAAAGCTTACTTGCAACGCGATATTACAAAATTCCCACGGGAACGGGAGTTATTGTAAAAAAAACTTTTGTATGTAAAAATCACATAAGATAAATGTTTTCAATCTAGCATGCATGCATACCTTAGTAAATATAAAGTTTAGTTATGGCAATATTTTGAAAAATTAAGTTAGCGGGAAAAAAATGTAGTATGAAAAAATCTAAACTGCATAAGTTAAATGCTTGAAATATTGTTAAAAATTCCCCTGGGAACAGGAAGCGAGTTAGAGAGCAACCAGAATGCGACAGACGCATGAGGGCAGATGTCGTTGATGGTCGTGTCAAATATTGAATTTTGCGGGCGAACTTTTCACTATTCTTGGACGGTTTAAATCTTTAGTAGGTAGTTTTCTGTTGTAGATTACTGTTAAATTTTCCAGGCGGACGTTTCACGGCCCATGAATTATCTTATAATTTTCTTTTGTATTTTCTAAATTTTGTTTAAATATTGTAGGTTATAAGTGTTTACGATGATTTTTTCTTAATTTTGTACGGAATTCTTCGTGCGCGAGTCCGACTCGCACTTGGCCGGTTTTTAGTTTTTATGTGGTCAAACTTTTTCATAACGACTGACATCCACATTCTCACCTCTGAATTCCAGACGAAAGCCTATAGGTACTTTAGGGTTAGCCTCCACTGATCGTATTTTCCTAAATGTATATCAAACCAAATTATCATAAACTAATAATCTTTAAATTAATAACAATTCATTATTCAACTGAGCTACTTATACTATAACCACATTTAAAAATAATAAAATTAAGCATTTTTTAACCTTCATCCCACACACACAAAGATCTCTCTTTTATAACACGCGGACGAAGTCGCGGGCAAAAGCTAGTACATATATACTAAAATGGTTGACAGGTAAGAGTAACAACAATTTTTAGTTGCAATAGCCCCGGTGCACCTTAAGTATGTATTGGTACGCATAATTTTCGTCAGGTCCAACAAATACCTACTTGGATTAGTATATAACTAGATAGCATAAGAAATAACAGTACTGCCGCACTTACTAGAATATACTCGTAGAGCTCGCATTGCCATACAAATCTAAGAAATAATTAATACTATAGATTTGCTTGTCACATACTCACCATATACTTCAGAGTGAATGTACCTAAAATTTATTATTATCCACAGTGATTCCCCGAGATAGGATATCAAAATTTAAAGTAATATAATTTAATATTTAACATTCGCTTGATTATATTTATTTTTGTTATATCTTTATGTAGGTATATGAGATTGGTCACTTGTGGTGTCCATCAATCGGTGATGATGGTCTCTTTGAATCAGGGAAGCCATGTTTTTACCAGTAGCTGTTCCCTGCGGATTTACTTGCACGTGGTATGAATGGACTATATAGCCTATAACCTTCCCCAAAATCATCAGGCTATCATCTGCAAAAATAATTTTTGAAATACGAGCTGCGGTTTGAGTTATAAGCGTTCAAACGAACAATTTTAGCTTTATTATATTGGTATCTCTTTTCTCGCTCTTTTTTTAAACTATTGACCATCTGTGAATTTTAGAATTTCAGCATTTTTGAGGGTCTTGGCCATCACCAGAAACTTACACCACGAATTCTTCCTGCCGACATGGTCAGCCCATTGCCACTTAAGCTTCGCTACACGTTCGATGACATCTGTGACTTTGTTGTGTATTCTGATCCAGTTGTTAGTTTTGCGGTCTTTGAGTGTGACGCCTACCAGTTTCCTCTCAGCTAACCTCTAAGCGAAGACCCAGGTCTTGAGACAAAGGAGATCGCAAGTAAGAACAGGCAAAATTAATTATCTGGTGTCAAGTTTATCTTGATTACATATTTGATTTTTGAATAGGCTGCCCAAGCTTATCTTATTCGCCTGTTTATCTTTTTGGTCTAGTTTCCTTCCCCATTTTTTGATCAAGATATATAAGTATGCTTTTGCACCATTTCATATCGTTTTCCACTTTGATGTTGATTTTGTTTTTAGGGCAGTTGGTTACGATCTTTGTTTTATTTAAGTTCATCTCTAGTCCGAACAGTCGTGAGGCATGGTTAGGTTCTTGTATCATATGCATTTCCAGTTTTTGGGGGTTTTAGAATATAAGACAATATCGTCTACGAATTTTAGGTTGGCGAATCTCTTTTCTTCAATACGAAGCGAACATTTTTCCCAATGAAATTTTTTGAAGATCTCTTTCAATTTTAAATTGAATTAATAATTGGTTTCGTTTTAAAAAAAAATATTCATGTTACATTTGTTGCCTTTTTTGAATTATATAATTAATGTTGCACATTCGCTGGTACTGTGCTCTCTTCAATACATTTATTGTAGAGATCTTTGAGATAGTGAATGATTTGATCCCCACCTTCCACCGGGAGAAGATAATATTATTTTAGAAATGATAAACATTTCTAAAATAATAGATATTATCATCTCCCGGTGTTCTTCCGTTAGACATTTTACTTAGTACTTACCATCTGGTAGTCGTTAAAGGAACCATGTCAGAGGCCGAGAGGCGGTTCTCTCAGAACTCTGATATCAGGGTGTGCATGGTCGATGATGACGATGATTCTACTTAGGGCGGTGTTGGTAATTTCGGGTAAGAACATCTTCTGAATCAACGTTCTGAACCTTCCGACCTTTGATATTAATAGGCTTGTGATTTTTAGAATGGTAAAAATCTTCGTAGTATTCCTTAACCACTTTTAGTAATTTGTTTGGTTCTGTTATCAAGATGTTTTGTCCCATAGCTCTAGCGTCCAGATGACAATGCTTTGCTAAATATTTTGGGATATTTATGTTTCTCGATGGTATCGATAAATATTATTTTATATATTAGTATATAGATTAGAAATCGAGTCATAAACCAGGTTAAGACCATGATTGTAACTATACTCAAACATGCAAGCTTTGGGAGATCCCATCGTTATTCTTTTTGTTCAGAATGTAACCGTTGCTATCGTTTTTACGATTCGTAGATGGCAAAGTCTAATAGGACCATAGAACAGAGAAATTATCCGAATAGAAATGTTATGCGCTATGCCACTTCTTGTTAATATTTATAAATTCTGTGAATAAGACATTGCATGCTTGTTTAAATCATCTGTGATAATTCCGTGCTTCGGAAGGACTTTGCCATTGGTCCCGGTTGCCGTTAAAAATTTATATTTTCTTTAATAATCAAAAAATGTCTTAACCTTTTACGCCTTGGCTTCCAAGTTTATAACCTAATATCATAAAATATCATAATAATTATTTAATACCTCATTGTGATTTATAATAATTGGTTGATAGATACTTAAGTAAAAAGTATATTCTTAAGTGTTAAAGATACCGACTCAACCGATAAATCGTAGTGAACGAGTATAAATTGATAAAGAAAAATTAATCTACCTACTTATCCTCTTTATCTTTATAGAATGTTGATGCGGTGATTTCTTTATGATTTAGTGTTATCATAATTAATGTGTTCAAGTGGCCATTCAAAACTCACACTGTACGAACGTGGTGCTTATACCTATTCAATGAGTTTTATCTCACTTTACCTGACACTCGATGACTCGAAGACAGCAATAGCAGTTTAATTGTCTATGTCGAGAGGTATAAGTGTCAGGGAAAGGGTGCATATGAATAAATTTTATTTTGGTCGGGCTGAGCTTTAAAAATACTTCCCATCTACCATGGAACAATATGACTCGCAAAGTTACGCGGTCTTATGAGACCACGTGGGAAAAGGACCTCAGTGGCACCGTGGTGTTTTAGGTGGTCCATGCAGGTAACGCCACGACGACGACGGACTTTAGAAACTAGGATTAGATCTTTTCCTAGGTGTTGCCCTTTGTGCCTTATAATAATGGAGATAATTTATATATTTGGTATAAATATGCAATTATTTTAAATGATATTTTATTTCATTACAGTGAACTGCATCATATTAAAAACAATCCGATTGGAGACCGTGAGCACTCCATTAATGACGCTATGGTTCAGCATCACAAACATGTGTTTTTCGCCGATCGTCTCCAAGAATGTGTATATGAGCATGTGCGCTATGAACGCTCTCGAGAGAAGACTGAGCCTCTAGTGGCACCCAAACTGTTCATCATATACGATAATGTGGAAGCAAGTGAGCCAGGTGACACTTCAGACTACAGTGCCGTCCTGGATGCACCTTTCTACAAGCTGTGTATAAAAGATACCAAAGAACCAGGTAAATGTTACAGTCTAGTTTGTAAGGATTAAGACGAGACCTTTGTGAGCACTAGCGCCACCATCATTTAAAAATATAATTCACTGAAAATACAAGTTATAAAAAATCCCTGTTATGTAATTAAGGTTCTGGATCTGAAGTTAATTTTAATCATATAAAATTATTAAATTATTATTCCATATAGTTACAAATTGCAAAACTGCTAAAAGTGGCCGTTTTAAGCAATATTGCAATTTGTAACTACAGGGTACTTACTATAATTTAATTATTTAATATGATTAAAATTAACTTCAGATTCAGAACCTTAATTACATAAGACGGTTTTTTGATAACTTGTGTTTTGGTGGCGCTAGTGTTCACCGAGGTATCACCTGATTGCTTCAATGTATTATGACTAAATAAAAAAAATATATTAAATTAAGGTAAGTGTATTTGGGACGCTTTTTTACTTAAACCAAAAGCCTCGTTTCAGCTCCGTCATAATGTAGATGTCTGTCGATAACTGCATAGATATAAAAAAAAAAAATTGCGTCTCGCGCGCGATTCTTCGTTCTATGATTTCAAGTGTGTGAAATATTTGAGCTGATTACGATAAGTGAACTGGGTTGTAAATCAAATTTATATTTTGCAAATTTTGATCACTGACATACCAAAGCCCAGAATAGGCGAAATCACATAACCCTATCAATTCGTCGAGATATCTAGGTAGGTATTTGAAATTGCAATACCTACCGTTTGAATCATTAAGTTATCCTGAGTATGTGGTATATTTAAAATTACTGACAAAATAAGAACTAGTTCAGTCGCCAAATTATAGGTATTTATATTATTCTATTGTGTAAGTAAAGTCTTTATTATTTTGTTTACAGGATATGTTAAATTACAAAAATTAGAAATTTTAAAAAGCACACTGATGAAAGAGTCAGAAAATCTTCATTTTCAGAACAACGATTCCGATGATAGCTTATACGCTGATTCAGAGAAAGAATCTATTGAGTCTGATGATATAACAGAGACTACAAAAGGCCATGAATTACTTGAAAAAATAAAAAAGAGATTAGATGAAACAAACACAAAAGAACTTTTTTTTAAAGAAAAGGACCAGTCCACCAATCAGTCCACCCTACCCAGTCCGGATTTAGAGTTGTCAGGCAGAAGAGCCAGTGGACCTTTAAAACAAATGAGTTGGCAAGTACAAAAAAGTAATATTGCACACCTTAAAAACTTTAGAAATACTAATTCTATATTACTAGAAAACACTGGTAACAGAGAACTTAATGTACATGAAGAAGAGAAAGAAGTATTCAATGAAAATGAAAAACCAAGAAAATCAATTCTCAAAAACTATACAAGAAGATTAAGTGGTCCAGTAAAAGAGATGAAAAACAAAAATTTCGCCGTAGACGTAATATCGGAGGATACTGAAACATCAGGTTACAGATCCAATTCAGGTAGCCGCCAAACCGAATTAAGTGAATCAGAGTCCGATTATGGGTATTCAACTATCACACAATCTACAACACCAAAGAAAGTAGAACTAAGTATTAGGTCGAAATATTTTGATTCTGGTGTTCTTCCTGAAGATACTTGGACATCTATAGATGTGCGTGTGGACTGGGAGGAGGACGATGAAGAGGATTTATCATCAAAAACTATTCAGGCACAAAATTTATATGAAACGCAGTATTATTTAAATTCTTTAGAATTTATGCGGAGTTTCATAGATATTTTTATAACAAACTTGGGGTCTAGCTTAGGACTAACACAAGAAGCTATCAAGAGTGCATTAACGCAGGGTGCAAGTATATATTGTGATACTTTAAAAAATGGACGTGCAGTTGGATGTGAAATGTATCCAGCTATTGTTGCTGCCTGGCCAAATTCAGCAAATCAATTTATTATACGTGAACGAAAAATAATCCAAAACCCAAGAACAAATTTTAGCTATCAGTGGCCCACTAAACAAATGGTTCACAAAACTATTGAATTAGGCTGCCTTCTTATTCCAGTTGGATTTAGACCAAAGCGTGGTTTAAATCCAGATCAACAATTACAATGGAAGGTAATATTTCCGGCAGCAGAACGTTATTTAGAAAAATGTCTTGCACATTCCCATGTGCGTTGTTATTTGTTTGCGCTAACATTACACAAAACATTTATGGAAAACGAAACTTCAAAAATTGGTATAGATGCAAGTCATTTTAAAAATCATTTATTTTGGCAATGTGAAGATAACTTTGCCAAATGGCCGGAAGATCGACTGGGAGAATCTCTGAGAACATTTTTACAAACGTTTTATGTTCATTTTGGCCAAAGCAGACTTCCAAATTATTTTATGAACAGCTGCAACGAGTTTAAGAGTATCCCTAAGCCACTCTTGCTAAAGCTTCAAAGAAAATTAGCAGATATTTTAGAAGCTCCGGTAACCCATATATTGTATGCTCTTAGTAAACTGAAATACAATAAGCAAGATTTTTATCCAAAGTTTAATGTCTACAAACTTTATGAAATATTAACGTGTAAAAATCCTCTTAGAATCGTTAATCCGAGCTTGCCATTACCAGCGGTACAATACGATGACTCGTCAGATAGTGAAAATGAAAACTCGTTTAACTTCTGGGATAAAGCTAAAGCTTTCGACAAGAACTATCGTTGGAAGAAAGAAAAGCATCGAAGAATAGAAGCCAAACGGAAGACTCTTAATAACAACAAGCACAAGAGTGGTGTTAAACAGGAGAAAGAAATGAATCCAAACGTAAGTTGTATTAGCTTTATTTCAATTTGTTTTAATATCTTAATTAATATTTCGAAATAAATTTAAATTATTTAGATTTATTCCTGAATATGTGCTATATTATATTGCTTCTTATCAAATTTCATGAATATAGTTTAACTAGAACTACCCCATAGGTTGGTATTTGAAATTGCAATATTTACGGTCATATGGTCGCGTTAATGTATAATTTTGATTAGGTTTTACATCCGAAAGAGGCCATAGACCTAAGTATTTGTTATAAAATATAGTATCGTTTAGTATCCCATAACACAAGTCTTGAACTTACTAGCTAGCTTAATCTGTGTGATTTATTACTAGCTGTTGCCCGCGGCTCCGCCCGCGTGTAGGTCGCTTTTCGCGTAACCTGTGAAAACTACAACTATCCAGACCTATAGTTAATTCTATAGTATCCTATTCCCGTGGCAATTTTATAAAGCCATTACATTGCTACGATATCATTAAATATTAGGGTCACTTCTTTCTCAAATACCGTTTTTAAAATCAATAAGAATCGGTATTAAACAGTCGTAAAATTCTGAAAAAATTATGTTTTTAGTTGAGGATCTAGCAGAGTGAAATTCGCTTACAGTAACACAATCAGACGAAAGTTTCCTCCTAATCTCCTTTTAAAGTTTATTTTCGATACTATGCCTAAAATAATAAACTTATTGACCTGATTTTTATACCAGCCTTTAGATAAAGTATTTATATAGTGAAAATCGCTGAAGTAGATTGTGTAGTGTTATTTTCCCAAATATGATGTCTAAATACCTACAAAATGAGTGAGCGCCGCGACTACACGGCTTACGGACAACGGACCTTCAGAAGAAGGAGCCCTTAACATTCATACTATCACATCTTTGTCTCTAAAAGAGTAGGCGCAGCCTATTACAGGGTCATTAGGACCTAAAAGCCACTCTTAAAGTTATAGTGGGCGTGAAAAGTGGAGAAAATCTCAATAAATAGTGATAAGTCAGATAAATTAGACCTTACGACACGACCGTATGTTTCGTCAAACTATTTTTTAAACCAAAGCCAAACCAAACCAACCACTCAATTCAAATAGCTTACAATACAACACAACAAACGACCGATAAACAAACCAACCAATAGTACTAAATCAACAACCAAAATTTATTTGTAAATAATTAGCATTAATTGCCGTAAGGAAAAATTTCAATCTGCTATTAAAATAAAGTCAGCGCCATCTATTGATATTTTATGTAACTAAATTATACGCCCACACACATTCAATGTGTTATTTTATAAAAATTTAATAGAGATTGCATTGTGTTTTTGTCTTTATTGATATCGATGAAACAAATTAGAAATTCTAGCTTTATCTAAATAAAATACGTTTATGTAAACCGCATTCAACTCTGTTTAAAAGTTTAGAAGCAGTGCCCCTAGTATGAGTTTTTCTTAACGCAGACGCTAGCGACTGCGTTAGGATTTTGTATGGGATTTTTTAGTTGCCTTACTATCCGCCAGAGGCGCTGTACAGGTTTGTCATACTAAATCGCTAACGCAGTCGCTAGCGTCTGCGTTAGGAAAAACTCATACTAGGGGCACATTACTTGTAGTAAACTTCAATTGACCATAACTTCTATTTCCCTTAACCGATTTTGATGAAACAAAGTTTTGACAACGGTCCTAATTATATGTAATCCACCTGTGAAAACAGCGTTCAAATCTGTTGAGTAGTTTTGAAATTATAACGTACCAGACAGACAGAAAGACAAACAGACAAAAATTGCAAAAATTGTTAAATATTTAATGTACAGACACTCGATTTTTACTGTCTTATTATATGTATATATAGATAGAAAAGTACAAAATACTTATATATCAACGGACTTAACACTAAGAGCGTTCTCTAAGTAAGAAAATAATACTAGAAAACAAATAAAAAACGAAAACAGAAAATTATTGTTTGTGGCAGGATTCGATCCAGCTACTTTCTAGAAACATTTCTTTACTAAAATATTTTAAAAAATATAGACTTCTAAAAAACATACAAAACAAAAAAAAGAGTAAAAAAAAGAAGTCGTCTCTACCAGGATTCGAACCAACTACTTAAAAAAATGATTCGCGACCTCTACCGATAGGCCAACATGCGTTGCTTGTTACTGGCGAAATTTCAAATGATTTTTGTCTATAGGTACGCAAATTTACCCCTTTTTTGGACTGTAAGGGTTGAAATTGTGAACAACCCTTTCTTATGTGGGCAGTATATAGTATAATGAAGACACTGACCAAATTTCACGTTTATAGCTTTTATAGTTTTGGTTTTGTGATGATAAATTAGTTTACCTCCCCCTTTTTACTACTTTAGATGTTGAATTTCAAAAAACGCTGAAACACGCCATTTGTTATTTTTGTTGAAAAGCATTCTTGCCAAGTTTCAAGAAAATCGGTGAAGATTTTAATTTTTTTTTCATACAAACTTTGCTCTCAATTTTGGCTGGGCGTTGATTTATCATTTACACTTGTTCTTTTATTTAAATAGATAGATATTGTTATTATAGTGATCGAAAAATATAGTCATGGCTAGCTTTTTTGTGTAGAAAAAGCATACTTGCCTATTATATTATATCAAGTGTTAAGTATTAGTACCTACTAGCTTTCGCCCGCGGCTTCGGCCGCGTGAATTTCCTTCGGGAATAGTATTTTTTCCCGGGATAAAAGGTACACTATGTCAAATTTCAGACAGATTGGCAAAGTAGATCTTGAGTTATGTGTTGTAACTAACACGACTTTCTTTTATATATACCTATATAGATTTTATTTGTTTATAACAGGTAAAATTACCCGCTAAATTGGATGCAGAGCGACGTCGTTTGGTTCTTGAACTTTTTATTCCTCACTTTATTGCGATGGCACGATCGAGTGAAAAATTTGAAGCTATTGGACAAGCTATCATATACTTGGAGCAAGCACAAAGGCTCTGTATGTTATTGACAGATGAACCGGCCGGTGATATCACAGCCAATGAATATTTGGATGTTATACGTGATAAATTAGTAGATTGTCAAAGAAAACTGGCAAAGCAAGGCGGTTATAATTTGCCTCATAGAACCGAAAATAATGCGGAGCGGCCTATGCGTAAGATAGTTCGCAAAAATCGGCCTAGGTTCGATAGTATAGTCAGCAATTCTCCTATTGATAGCCCAGGAATATCACCTTTTACTTTTGCCGATGTGCATCTCGACGAACAAAAGAAGAATGGATCTGTAATATTTAATGGTATACCTGATGAAGAAGAAGAATCGAAACTGTAACAGTCCGTCTCCGTCCCGTTTCCCGTGTCAGATTTTCGGGAAATCCTTTCTAAGCTTGCCTGCGTTATAAGCACGAAGCAAATACATAGGTTATAAGTCAACTATTTTGCGAGCCTATCGTGCGCATATGGATTAAGCTGTGTTGATAGGGTAAGTAATCATGATAAGATAGGGTTGCCTTTAAAATAAAATAAAAAAACTACGTGAATCTCTCATTACTTTGTATATTTAATTTTTCATGTAATATATGTAGCTATTTATTTTTTATGTATAGGTATTACCTTGTCTTTTAAGTTACAAACACTATTCACAATACTATTTACATGTCATGTATGTTCTTAACGTATATGTCAATAAAGTAAGCATTTCAAAAAAACAATAATTGTAATATCGACGCAATAAATAAATTAGTTTTCTTTAAGTTTTAGGCGGATTACTTCTAAAACTTATGAGTACGTAACGTACGAGGTTCTTAGATTTTTGATAGAAATTCTTGACAAAACTCCTATATAGTAAATTGAAGACGGGGTGACGACGGTTGCCACTTCACTAGCTATCAGCACACCGTAAGCCTGAAAGTTTGTTAATGATTAGTATATTTTTTTAACAAGCTGTATTCCGAATATTCTCTCGCTATGGATTTGTATGTACTAGGGATATAGCCCTTAAAATATAACTAACATAATGGATTGTGCTAAATAAATGAATTATTTACTTTAATCTTACCCAAGAATAAGAAAGTATTCGATATGTGTGACGAAACCTTTCAAGCGTCAGCGAAGAGTAAATGAGATTCGCTTCTTGAGCGTTTGACACTTGGCTGAGCCTGCTGTTTTTGGTGTGTATAATATGCCATCAAAAAACAAAACTTGTAAAAAATCCATGTCTCGCTTAGTTGTTCTACCCTTAAAAGTTGTGCTAGCCATTAATACCAAGTCGGTTAATTTATTCAGTCCCTTCTTAAGGGACCTTCTGTCTTCAGTTATCTTCAGTTATTACCTACGTAATAAGCTAACCTAACAACATCTTATAATGACCATATCAGTATTCTGTAAATCTATTGTTTTAAATGAACAGACTTGGCAATCGCACCAAATAATTTAATGTAATATAGTTACTATGTATCATGACATGAGTGAGATAATAATGTGTTTTCATGCGATGGCCAAGTCGTACAGTTTATTTAAAACAACAGATTTTTTAATATTGATATGGTCACTATAAGATGTTGTTAGGTTAGCTTATGACGTAATAACTGAAGACAGAAGGAAATTGCGACTTCACACGGGCTGTTTTAAACTTTCACCATTTTTAAATAAAAATTTTCCTTACCGATTTCCCTACAAAATGTAGTTCTTTTTTCAAATTTCATTCCCGCCTTAGGTAAGGAAGAAGCATTTTCCACCTGGTACTCGGATCAAGCAATCACTAGTTTCCAAGTATGAGAAATGAACAGTAGAGATAATAAACGGGTAAAAGTCCTTCTTGGACAAAACACCTCGTACTTTCGACCCTTGTATAACAATCTACTATTTTACGCTTAGTCAGCTAGCCCGAGTTCCAAGAACGATTGACTACGGGTTATTTTACCCGCCATTGTCAGCTTTCATAATAATTATTCTATCACATACTCAAATTATTGTTTTCATTGTAAAATTCACCTTTTTGTATTCTTTTTGCTGTGAACAATGTCTCTTTGTATTCTTATCATATAAAAATCATGTACTTTCAAGCGTCAGCGAAGAGTAAATGAGATTCGCTTCTTGAGCGTTTGACACTTGGCTGAGCCTGCTGTTTTTGGTGTGTATAATATGCCATCAAAAAACAAAACTTGTAAAAAATCCATGTCTCGCTTAGTTGTTCTACCCTTAAAAGTTGTGCAATCCATTAATACCAAGTCGGTTAATTTATTCAGTCCCTTCTTAAGGGACCTTCTGTCTTCAGTTATCTTCAGTTATTACCTACGTAATAAGCTAACCTAACAACATCTTATAATGACCATATCAGTATTCTGTAAATCTATTGTTTTAAATGAACAGACTTGGCAATCGCACCAAATAATTTAATGTAATATAGTTACTATGTATCATGACATGAGTGAGATAATAATGTGTTTTCATGCGATGGCCAAGTCGTACAGTTTATTTAAAACAACAGATTTTTTAATATTGATATGGTCACTATAAGATGTTGTTAGGTTAGCTTATGACGTAATAACTGAAGACAGAAGGAAATTGCGACTTCACACGGGCTGTTTTAAACTTTCACCATTTTTAAATAAAAATTTTCCTTACCGATTTCCCTACAAAATGTAGTTCTTTTTTCAAATTTCATTCCCGCCTTAGGTAAGGAAGAAGCATTTTCCACCTGGTACTCGGATCAAGCAATCACTAGTTTCCAAGTATGAGAAATGAACAGTAGAGATAATAAACGGGTAAAAGTCCTTCTTGGACAAAACACCTCGTACTTTCGACCCTTGTATAACAATCTACTATTTTACGCTTAGTCAGCTAGCCCGAGTTCCAAGAACGATTGACTACGGGTTATTTTACCCGCCATTGTCAGCTTTCATAATAATTATTCTATCACATACTCAAATTATTGTTTTCATTGTAAAATTCACCTTTTTGTATTCTTTTTGCTGTGAACAATGTCTCTTTGTATTCTTATCATATAAAAATCATGTACATCAGCAATTTCTGAAAAATAAAATATAAATGTACTTAGTTAATAGCTTAAATAAAACCTGTTTTCTTTATAAGCTTTTATTATCCAAAAACTTACCGGTACTTCATCCGGTGGTGAATGTTGTAGAACCACATCTAAAAATGTAATAATCCCTTTGATGGAGTGATTTAATTAGAAGCAACGACTATTAGCCTTTTCCTATTTGTCTAGCGCACGTTAAAAATACTCCTTTCAGCTTTTATACTTATTAATTATGGCAATACATATTTTTTGCAAGTCTTTTTGAAGTCTGAACGATATCGATGTTTATTACAGTTTGAATTTTTCCTTTTTGTAATGCTTTCATGACGTAAGATCCTGAGTGAGCAAACTCATCTGCTTGCTCTATAAAAAATCCACTCGGTCCCAGAATTAAAACATCGTTCGTTCTTGTATATAAGACGCGAAATGTAGTAATTTTTTTATCAACTGTCATGCTGGTTGCTTTATTCTGTTTATTTTCAGTTACACCTTAGTGTTTCTCATTGGTACAATACAATTACTTGTGTAAGTAACTGGTTATAGATACTGTAATTCCATCAGATATTCTTGAATCATGACTGAAATGTTATATTTTTTGATGGTATCATAGGTTCAAATTATATTCTTTATTTGCAAAAGTTATGTTGATTACTAACTTTCATTATTGTATTGTGCAAATGAATCTTAAATCTATGAATTTGTACTTATAATATGTCTTGGGATAATGGCACGCTTCAGATAAGTGGGTTAACACCAGCTACCATAGCTAGAAGTGCCATCCGCACATACATCCCGTATTCTGCCTGCCTGAAGTAGGCCGCTCTAGGATCTGAGTCAAATTCTGGCGAGATTTCATCCACCCGAGGAAGCGGATGCATAACCACCATGCGGCGGCGCGCACGCGTCATCAGTTGCGGCGTTACTACCAGCAAACCACGAGCCTGCAATTTTACAAAAAAAAATTAAATGGAATTTGGCTTTACGTACCAGTATAATTTATTTATTTTGTCTGTCTGTACATTAAGTTTTTTTAACTGAATTGGATATTTAAATAGAATATTAGAAAGCAAAAACATTTTTTTGAATTTTTTGTCTGTCTGTATGTATCTATAAGCTTATCTCCGAAAGTACTGAACAGATTTACTTAAAACTTTCACCAATTACTTTGTTTTAACTCAGCAAAACAATTAAATCTTGTTTCATCAAAATCGGTTCATTAAAAACAAAGTTATCGTCATTTAAATGAGTTCAAGGCAAATTCATGAATGAGTTTGCCTGCAAATATATAGCAATTTGGAACGAGTCCACCAAATTGGATAATTCCTCTATTGTGTTGGAGGTTGTCATGACAAACTGTAAAAAAACCGGGGATTTCCGAAGTTCTCACGGGAACGAAGCGAATGGTTTTTACCATTTTTTAACATTTTATTTCATGATACAACCTTCAGGTATTCCTGTTTCAAAGTACCTATGTTTTATTGCTAGAAATCCATACTTCCATACTAATCCATATCCATACTTCCATACTAATATTATAAATGCGAAAGTCTGTCTGTCTGTCTGTCTGTCTGTCACCTCTTCACGGCTAAACGGCTGGACCGATTGTGATGAAATTTGGTAGGGATGTAGTTAATGACCTGAGGTCAAACATAGGCTACTTTTGGGCGCGATATAACCGAGTCCCACGCGGGGCGGAGCCGCGGGGAACAGCTAGTATTAAATATTTGTTCATGCATGCACAGTTACCTTTTCATATTCCTCTTGACTTTGAAATCTCTCTCTTTGTATCCTCGTCATATAAAGAACATGTGTGTCAGCTAAAACATCCTCCAAGCGTTCGTAAACTCTTTGTTGTATGCCTTTGTCGGCAATATATTCCATAATATGCTTGGGCATACCCAGACCTGGAGGGCTCACATATTGTAACTGGACCTGGTAAAGTGTGAGAAGGCGGGCTAAAGAGTGGACAGTCCGTCCATTCTTTAAATCTCCCACCATTGTTATGGTTAGTCCATTAACAGTACCAATCTCTTCCCTAATTGTAAATATGTCCAGTAAGGCCTGTGTTGGATGTTCACCAACACCATCGCCTGCATTGATAATTGGTTTTCGACAACGTCGAGATGCTTTCTGAAAAATAAAACGTTTATATGAATAACTTAGACAAATAAACCCTCTGGATGTTAACTACTAGCATGTTCTTTTTTCAAAACTTACCGCTACTGCACCTGGTTCTGGATGTCGTAGGACAACCACATCTGAGTAGCTGGCCATAACAGCTACGCTATCTTCTAGTGTTTCACCTTTTTTAGCGGACGAGCTTGTTGCATCAGTATGAATAACTGAACCACCTAGCCTTTGCATAGCAGCCGCAAAGCTACAGCTAGTCCTAGTGCTAACCTCATAAAATATTGAAGCCATGACTTTTCCTCTTAAAATATCATCTACTAAACGGCTTTTTGCTATGTTCGTTTTCATAAATTGAGCTAGATTAAATATGTCATTTAGAGTTTCCTTGTTAAAAGAATCAACTGTTAGGATACTTTTCCCAAATAAGTCACTACGTTGACGGTGAGATATTGCTGTTTGAGTAGGATTATAATTAGAAGTACTATCACATCTTTGACGAGGTATACTTTGAGATGGTAATGGAGATGTACTTCTTAAAGCAGTAATTTCATTGAAATGTACATTTAATTTATTTTGTGTTTCTGGTTTTGATTCGACTTGATCAATATCAAAGTCACTGAAGCGATTTAACTCTGCAGAAATATGTGAGTCAAGAGCAGAATTTGGCCGACTAAATTCTTTTTCAACTTTTTCAATGGGTATCGGGAATGTCTGTTTTTTTGGTACAGGCCAATCTCGAACATTTTGTCCAAAACCTGGTGGAACAAGAATTTGTCCTTCAACATACGCTATCTCACCTCGCAATGTCACTCGATGAATACCGCCACATACTTGCAAGCCTGCAAAGGGTGTCCACTTAGATTTTGTGAATTCCATTTCAGTGGGTAGAGTCCATTCATAATCCATATCTACTTCTACATAAGTATTTGGTTGTTCAGGCAGGTTAAATATTTTGCGAGGATTTTTATGAAATTTGTTTATGAGATCTTCCATAGTCAGACGACCGCTATGTACCGCATTTAGTAATAATGGCAAAATCGTTTCTAAACCGGGAAAACCTGGTGGTGGCTTTTCTGAGTTCTTTTCATCTACTGAATGTGGTGCGTGATCCGTTGCAAATATATCAATGACATCCATATTTTTCCACAATTCAGCTTGGTCTTCAGGACTACACAATATTGGTCGTACTTCAGAACGTCCTTTTCCAATACGGTCTATGTCTGCAGTACTCAAAAATAGATGATGAGGGCACACTTCACAGGTTACCTTTAATCCTCTTTCCTTGGCAGCTTTTATAATTAAAATTTCTTCTTTTCGTGCCACGTGGCAGATGTGTATAGGTCGGTCCAATAGTGAAGCCATTAAAATAACAGCACCAGTCTTTTCCCGTTCGGCATGGGCACAAACTGGCATTTTCTTCGGCCAGTTTTGTAAATGCTTTTGCCATATGGTCATATCTTCAAGAGTTAAGGTAGAAAATGTTTGGTTAAGGTACATTTTCAAAGATGCGGCATGTGGAGCCAACTCATGGATTGTTTCAAAGTTATTTGATGAAGCTCCAACATAAAGCGCGTAATCGCAACGAGCACTAACATGTGCAAGGGTAGAAACGTATTCAAAAGATATCCTGTCAACTACTGGAGGATAAGTATTTGGCATAGCACATATCATTGTGACACCCCCAGCGAGAGCAGCGGCTGTGCATGAACTAAAATCTTCTTTGTAGGTAGCACCAGGCTCGCGAACATGTACGTGTACATCAATGAAGCCCGGTAATTTTATAATGTTACGAGAGGTCATACAGTCTGTATGCGTTTTCATAAGTGGCACTCCACCACACTGTTGCATAGCCTGAAAAAATAGTATGACTGAAGAGAATCCAGTATTTATATCTAAACTAGCTGTTCCCCGCGGCTTCGCCCGCGTGGGACTCAGTTATATCGCGCCCAAAAGTAGCCTATGTTTGACCTCATGTCGTTAACTACATCCCTACCAAATTTCATCACAATCGGTCCAGCAGTTTAGCCGTGAAGAGGTGACAGACAGACAGACTTTCGCATTTATAATATTAGTATAGAAGTATAGATGTTTGTGCGGTATATATCACGTAACTAATATTTGGTGTACCTAATAAAATAAATAATAAATAAATCATCGTTAGTCCGGTGTTGAGGTACCCTTTTTAAATGTCCGCATGTGTATCTGTGTACATAAAAATAAATAAAATTCAAGTGTCTGTCGTAAGTAATGTCAAAATCAGTCATTCATCATTTACTAAATGCTTATGTAATGTAAGTATATGTAAAACTTCCGCCCGCGGCTTTACCTGCGTGGATGTCGGTTATTGCGACTAAAATTAGTCATATGTCCATCCTCGTGGTTCAAGGTATTCCCCCCAGGCCAAATTTCATTCAAATCTGTCTCCGTTTCGACTTGTATGACGGAAATACATACAAACTTACACATTTTCCTATTATAATATTAGTATGGAACTACTAAATTCAAGTAGCGTACTAGTGTTAGTTGACATGATTCGGATCTAAGATTCATTTATTATACCTACATATATTGTTATAAATAAAAATTATTGTTCTAGTCTAGTTACTGTCAAGGCCAGAAATGGAGCCATTTACGGCCGAGTTATATTGCAAGGTCGAAGCGCAGCTGAGGCCTTGCCTTTTAAAAATACGAGGACGTAAATTGCAATTTCGGCCGAAGCTTGTATAGTACTTTACTTTCTCTGAAATCCTCTTGAGACGAAAACATCGTATCAAATTTTAAAATGGCGTCAACAACAAGCCATCATTCGCTGTGTTCTTTTTTTGAAACTTTGAAATGTTCCTACAAATTTTCAAACGATAAAAGAATAAATGGTTAGTACCAACCACGAAGCAAATTTGCTTCCTGGTACCAACCTAACAAAAGTGTCCAGTAATTTCCATTAACGACCGCTAGAATAGGTTTTTTTTGGTAGGCTGGCCATAGTGAAACTAAAAAACCTAATGTATGAAAACGTGTACATTAAAAAACCTCCATTAGCGGCCAGCAATGAGTCTATTGACGTATTGTTTTTTTTAAATAATTAAGTTATCAACATCATTACTTAGGAGAAGTATAGGTATAGAATAGCCTTTAGTCTTATAATGATGAATAAAATAAATGATATCTTAGATCTTGTCATGTTTCTTAAAATTGCTCTATTTTAATTTAGATATAAAACCTATCATATCACGTCTAGTTTAAAAAAATATAAGTAAGTTGTATTTACCTTTACTAGAAGTTTAGCACACTTTACATCAGTTACTAAGGGGACTGCATAATCTACAGCCAAGCGTCGTGTTCGATAGCCATGAGTGCTGAATGAGGAGACACGGCGAGCACCTCCTCGCATTGGTAAATTGATGACTAAATCCAGCTGACGTCTTGCCATAAAGTCGGCCAAGTGCATCAACTCACCATCGGCCCGTGCATCTTCTGGATCACCTATATGTTCGAATGTCCATTGAACGCTTTCAATCTGAAGAGGAAAAATAAATTATGTATATACCTATTCAAAACAAAAAAAAGTCGGGCAAAAAAAAAAACTTATATGGCTAATTTATTCGCATAAAATAGGGTAACATAAAATCTTGTTCAGTACAAATGTGCAGCTCAAATGTAAGATTCTTCTGTGACTTATCACGATTCCACCTGACGCTTAGTGCGGATGTGGTCTGAGATGATAATTCCAGCCAGCCAATTCACTTAAGCCTGATTTGAGAAACTAGATATTTCGACTTGACAGGAAAAGACTAAGTACTATACCTCTATCCCGTGTTCAGTATAAAAATCTCCAGTACCCATGCTAGCGTATAATTTGTATCCCATCCTCTGTAAAGCTCGTACGCTTTGTAGAAGCTCAATTTTATGCTGAAACAAATTAACGTTCGTTTTTATTTATTTTTTTCATTATAAGTAATAAAATAAACAGCATATAAAAGCATAATACTCGTAAATATTTACCTTGAATGTCCCGACAGATAACAGAATAGCCTTTTCTGGTATTTTAAAACCTGTACTCATCAAAGACTTTAAGTAAGCTTCATAACGATTTTCGCCGAAGCATGCTACTTCGCCTGTCGATGCCATTTCTACTCCAAGAGTAACATCCGCCCCTGACAATCTAGAGAATGAAAATTGTGGCACTTTTACCCCAACTTTTCCACAACCTGACATTACGTCAATCGGTTCTACAGGTATGCCGAGAATTATTTTAGTTGCCATCGCCACAAAATCATGATCTAATGTCTTCGATACAAAAGGAAAAGATCTAGAAACTCTGACGTTACATTCAATTACTTTTAAATCATTATCTTTAGCTATAAGTTGCATATTAAACGGTCCAGTCACATCCAACGTTTCTGCTATAATGCTAGATATTTCTTTGATTTTTTCCAGAGTTTGTTCATTAATATCCTGTGGTGGAGTGACTAGAGTTGCATCTCCGGAATGAACACCAGCGTTTTCAACATGTTCAGAAACCGCCATGCAATATACAATACCATCAGCGGCTACTACATCCACATCTATTTCTTTTGCATCCATGATGAATTTTGATATCACAACAGGGTGATCTTTACTAACTAAGCTTGCTGATTTAAGGTAAGTTTCTAACTCCTGATTAGAATGTGCCACATTCATTGCTGCACCACTAAGAACATATGAAGGCCGTACTAAACAAGGAAATCCTACTTCTTCACAAAATTGTGTAGCAGATACAAGATCGGTAAGTTCTTTCCATCTGGGTTGCAGAATGCCCTTTCGGTCCAACATTCGTGAAAACTTGAATCTGTTTTCTGCATTATCGATCATGTCAGGCGAGGTTCCTAATATTTTGGCTTGTTGGCGATGAAGATCCATTGCAATATTATTTGGCAATTGTCCTCCCATTGATAGAATTATTCCACATGGTTTTTCTATATTATAAATATCCATGACTACCTCAAAGGATATCTCTTCAAAGTATAATCTGTCACTCATGTCGTAATCAGTACTAACAGTTTCAGGATTATAATTAACCATTATTGTTTTCTTTCCTTGATTTCTTAATTCTCTTAAACAACCAACGGCACACCAATCGAATTCAACAGAGCTTCCAATTCTATAAACTCCTGATCCCAAAACCATAGTGTAATCACCCGGAAAGTCCAAATCATGTGTAGTTCCATTGTATGTTAAATATAAATAATTTGTAGAAGCTGGCCATTCAGCGGCAACAGTATCGATCTGTTTTACAAATGGTGTTATTTTAAATTCTTCTCGTAATTTTCTTACTGCAACTTCTGTGCTTTTTATTGTAGCAGCAATTTGTTTATCAGAAAATCCAATTTTTTTAGCTTCTTTCAAAATATCTGATGTTATTGTAGTGCTATCAACTGCCTCGAGAGTTTTGTAATAATTTATTATATTTTTAAATTTTTCAAGAAACCATCGATCAATGTTAGTTAAAGAATACAGTTTTTCTACACTATATCCTTCCTTTAGGGCAGCTGCTAACACAAACATGCGTTTGTCTGTAGGTTCTCTTAGCTCATTTTCGTTTACTTTCTTGATATTTGGATCAAAACCATTGACATTCTCATCGACCATTCTTAATGCTTTTTGAAACGCTTCCTCAAAACTTCTACCAATCGACATTACTTCCCCAACGCTCTTCATAGAACTTCCAATTTTGGTACTAACTTTATTAAATTTGGCTAAATCCCATCTGGGAATTTTAACTACACAATAATCCAAACTTGGTTCAAAACAGGCTGTTGTTACACCAGTTACCGAATTCTTAATAACAGGCAACGGAATTCCTAAGGCTAACTTAGCTGCTACATAAGCTAAAGGGTATCCGGTAGCTTTGCTAGCTAGTGCTGAACTTCTTGAGAGTCTTGCATTCACTTCTATGATATAAAACTCTTCTGAATTAGGATTAAGTGCATACTGTATATTACATTCTCCCACAATTCCAAAATGCCTTATAACTTTCATAGCTGTATGACGTAACATATAATATTCCTTATTAGAGAGTGTTTGACTAGGGGCAACGACTATTGATTCTCCGGTATGTATTCCAAGGGGATCAACATTTTCCATATTGCACACTGTAATACAATTATCATAAGCATCACGTACAACTTCATATTCTACTTCTTTCCAACCCTTCAGGGATTTGTCAATTATAAGTTGATCAGAATATGATAGCGCTTGATGAGCAAGTGATCTTAACTCATCTTCATTATTTGCAAAGCCCGATCCTAATCCCCCCAATGAGAATGCCGAACGTGCCATAACAGGGTATCCTATTTGTTGAGCAGCAACAAGAGCCTCTTCCACTGAATTGACAGCAGCGCTTGGCGCCACTTTTTCTCCTATATTATGAATTTTTTCAGCAAATATTTTTCTATCTTCGGTTTCTACAATAGACTGTATTGGTGTACCCAAAACAGAAACATTATATTTTTGGAACACTTTTGACTTTTCTAATTCGACTCCACAATTTAATGCAGTTTGTCCACCAAATGTTAAAAGTACTCCTGTGGGCCTTTCAGCTTTTATTACTTGTTCCACATAATCAGAAGTTATAGGCAAAAAGTACACTTTATCTGCAAGTCCTTTTGAAGTCTGAACGGTAGCTATGTTAGGATTTATTAAAACCGTTTGAATTTTCTCTTCTTGTAATGCTTTTACGCCTTGAGAACCTGAGTAATCAAATTCACCTGCTTGCCCTATAGACAAACCACCTGATCCCAGAATCAAAACTTTCTTAGGGCGTTCTTGTATTAAAGGCGCGAAACATAACTTGTTTTTGATCATTTCATCTATCACCACTGGTTGGTTGTTTTTAAAGGATTTGACAGCTTCAATGAATATGTCAAATAACCACTCTAAATCAGTTGGACCAGCAGTATGCTCTGGGTGAAATTGAACACTAAAGAATGGATCAGTTTCATGTATAATCCCTTCATTTGTTTTGTCGTTTTCATTTGTAAATAAAATTTTCCATTGAGGCGGTATAGAGTCTACATCAACAGCAAACCCATGATTTTGAGAAGTCATGAAACACCTTCCTGTTCCATTGTGGGTGCATGGTAAGTTGTGTCCCCGATTGCCGTACCTGTAATTATACAAATTAATTAAGTTTTTAACAAACTGAGTGAGAAAAATGAGTACTTAAGCTTTTTTATTGTTTTATGACTTCGATTTTACCGTGAATCGATTCTATCATCATTTTCAGTTTCGTCGAAAGCTGTATAGCGTCAAAGCCTTGCCTTATTATTTTACCGGATACTACACAGCTAAATACAGCAAGTCTAGTTTTGAATTGAATAAAATTTACGTGAGTACTTTCGTTACCCTGTTGTCAGCACTATTTTGAATTGTCACTTTTACTGGTAATAAGTTCTTTATTTACAACTTTAATTTATTTACAAGTGAATCTTACCTTGTTTTATAGGTTTTGCAACCCGCCGCTGTTGACAGGAGTTGGTGTCCAAGACATATTCCAAATATTGGTTTAATATTTTTGTTGTTAATGACTTCTTGTAAATTGTCAACAACTTTTTTACAAATTATTGGGTCACCGGGACCGTTACTAATAAATAAACCATCATAATTGTTTGGATCTAATTGGTGGTCCCAAGGCACTAATATCACTTTCGCGTTTCTCTTTGTTAGACATCTGATTTGGTTATATTTCAAGCCACAATCTACAGCTACAATGGTAACTTCACCTTTAGGATTATATATTCTCGGCTCCTGAAACATAACAAATAGCAGTTATTTTTAAAAGTTGAGGTTGGTACTTATATTGTGATGAATTTTATATTTTATTTTAATTAATTTAATCACTGGTAACTGAATTACTATTTTACTATAATCGTGCGTAACTTTCGCCAACAGAGGGGTTAACCTGTCGATTTTGGGGAATGGTGGTGGAAGGTTTCTACCCTCGTCAGTCAACGGCGAGGCGGCCGTGGTGGACCGTCTTACCCGGTGAGTTCGTTTTATATTATATTACCACCTGGTATTTATTTAAATGGATGTAGTTCTAATTAGTAATAGATCATTTTATATAGCCATATTATCCACGAAAGTTTTCTCAACCAACCAAGTAGTGTACTTGTTACCTTATTTAATCAGTGAATAACTGTCATGGTTAGTTAGTTAGTACGGTAGAACACAGAGATTCTTGTGATGTACTGTATAGCTAACGGGAGTGTGGGCGTTAAGTCTTTGCCGTGGTTAGGTAGGGCTTGAACCCTACACATCCTGTCATACATACCATACATACATACACACACATGGGAAACAACATATAGAGTTTACAATTTATTTATTCAAAACTTGAAAATACAAAAACTAATCTAAGCTAGCTGAAAATGTCAGTCAGAAGGATGTGTCCGAAATTGAGAAATTTCTAGCAGTATAAGTAACTGTGATCTAGAGACACTCACAGCGGTAAAAGCACCATTTTCAAAGAAAATTTCCATTTTCAAGCTGTAGAGGTGAAAAATTCTTTTCATTTAATGACTACCCTTGATATTTTTTAAACTCTTGTTAGTTTTACATAATTAACTGCGAATCGCCTTATACAAAATCCCACCATATCTCAAAAAGTTTTTCTCTTATTTAACTGGGTCGACGTGATGGAAGACATACTGAGAACAACTCACTGCACGTACTAATAATACTTAAAAAAATCTCGGCTTTAAAAATCAACATGTTTTAATAAGCGAATAATAAAGCAAATAACTACCTTAGTAGATACTTCAGCAACTAAATTTCTTGAATTCGGGTCGGAAAGAGGAGGAAGGGGTCCAAAAGGAGGGATGCCTTGCACTATGCGGCCTAGTGTAACGCCTTCTCTGAGGCGAAAGGTTAATGCCCTCGTATCTATATCACAGAGACCAGGAACTCCTCGGGATGCCAGCCAGGATCCAAGAGAAAGTTTTGCGCGCCAGTGACATGCCCTTGTGCTGACCTCACCTACTATTAAACCAGATGCCCAAATACGTTCTGACTCGAACCATCTGCAAAAAGTAGTGTTATATTAGGTCAATTGATGAAATGCGTTTCAAATTCTTTGTTATACTTACTCGTATATACCTACTTACTTACTTCTCGAACGCAGCCCATCCCAAAAGCGGTTTTTACTATATATAGAGTTTGATAATCGGAGTAGGTAAGTATTAGTGAGTCATATAATAATCCGATAGATTTTTTTACTGATGTTCGGGTAAGAGTATACCATACGTACGAAGTCAGGGCGCGGGCGAACGTCTATAGTCAATAACAAATAATACAAGAAAGGTCGTTAATTTAAATAAAAAAAAAACGCATTCAATTGTTTACTGGCCAATTTAAAAGTCAGTGTCCTTTCGAAACGGCGGAGACATGAGGTACCAAGAATAAAAAAAAAAAATTCGAATTGAAAACCTCCTCCCTTTGGAAGTCGGTTAAAAATATTTATAAGTTCCCGAGTACCTAGATAGGAAAAATAAATAGAGCAGCATGATTAATATAAAAACTAACTTGGGTATTCCTTGCTCATCACGTTCGTCGTCAGGAACACCGTAGTTTCCAATCAGAGGGTATGTTAGCACCAACAGCTGTCCATGATACGATGGATCTGTCAGTGATTCATTATAACCCACCATTCCGGTTTGAAATACTGTAAAAAAATTCAATATATGTTTATTTGGAACAAAAGAATAATATATGACTATATATTTGTTGAAATATGGAATAAACATTTTTATTGTACTTGTTACATACTAGTTAAGGTTTAGATTTTTTATAAATGGCCTTTTGAATGAAGTGCTTTCAATTTAATCGCAGAATGGATAATAGTTAGTACTATAATAACATATTTAATCTTCAGCGGTGGGGCTTGGTCATTGGTCAGTCGTGTGTGGCTCAAAGCCTTCTTAACCGATTTCACATAAAATACGCAAATAAATAGATAGAATGACATAGAAAGTATGTATAGAGTTATATCATAAACAACAGGGAGGTCCTAAATAATCGTCAATCGCTAATGTTTATATGTACATTAATAAGTAACATTTTTTTAAAGAATAATAAAAATTTGGGATACATTTAATACTAACCTACTTCTCCATCAGATGGCACTTGGGCTCCAAAGCTTCTGCCCTGGAATACAGAACCGTCCGCCAGCACGAGGCTGCATGGTGGTCCTACTTCACAGCTCAACTCTTCGCTGGACATTTTCACTGTGAAACAATAACAATGTAGGCTTGTTGAAAAAATAAAGGTACCTACTTAAATAAATCGATATTTTTGAGCGAAATTTAATGTTCCGATACGTAAGGTTTAAAAATAGATATTATAATTATTATAGTTACATTTATACTTAAGTACTTTTTACGATAAAAATCCTAAAAAGGAATACTTTTTATACTATTTTAAAAGTTGTTAAAAGATTCACGTAAAAGGCTGAGGGGCTGTTCCGAAAGAACTGGCAAGGTGACCATGGTCGATTGACCGTGTCACCTACACGAAATTATGTTGAAATATTTTTATCGGTATTATTGATTTATTAAAAATAATGTCTATTAATTAGTATTTATTTACTTATTTGATGTACTTAAAATGGTTGAAGTAGATTAGGCCAATTAACTAATTTTCAGAGATTTTTTTAACTTATTCTCATATTTTATAGTACCTACTAACTTAAAAAATAACCAAGCGCCTCATATTTCTAAAGGTTTTTTTTATACACCTAAATAGAAGTTATTTCTGTTTACGAAAGTTATCATTTTATATTACTAGTAGTTCGCCGCGAACTTAGACCTCGCGAGTATTAAGTATTCGTTCTATTAGCGTTTTATTTTATTTTTTTTATTTATAAATCAACATACAACTGCTTGCTTGCAGGATAGTTTTGGAGTTTCTTTGAACACCTTCCATCTCCATCATCAGACCCTGGGTTTCATGTAGTATGTAAGATTTTGCCAAGACAAATCTATTGAGCCCAAGCACGGTGGGCTTATGTTGTTTAGTTTTTGAGTTCCTTTGGACACCTTCCAGCTCCATCATCAGACCCTGGATATCATGTAGTACGTAAGATCTTGCCAAGACAAATCAAATGAGTCCAAACACGGTGGACTTATGTTGTTTAGTTTTGAAGATCCTTTGGACACCTTCCAGCTTCATCATCAGACCCTGGATATCATGTAGAATAGAATAGAATAGAAAACGGTTTATTTGAATTGCCACAGACACTAAAACAATGATAAAGAAAAGCTTAAACTAAGTAATACAAGTAACACAAAAATAATAATTAGTGTGCTGCAGCAAGGCAAAAAGGCCATAACTCAGTGATCTTACTGCACGTTAGTACAGAAGCACTGATTTTCAGTTATTGCCGTCAAAATAGGTGCGAGCGCTAAAGTTTAGTTAAATAGGTGTGTAGTGTTATTAATGTAGGTATATATAATATAATATAAATGTATTTCCAACAAGTAGGCATTATGATAATCATAAAATAAATATAACAAAGGAAAAGTCAAAGCAAAACATCCAGGGAATCAGGACAATAAATTACAACCACTACCTATCAAGAGGAATTTCGCCGCAGGCAACGTTTTGAAATACCAATTGTCTGTTTCTTTAGGAGAAGTGATCTTAGGTGTTTCTTGAACGTGTGGATGGAACCTAGCTGTCTTATTGGTGGAGGGATGTTGTTCCAACATTTTGTTGCCTGATAGCGGAAGCTTCCCCTGAAGGCCACCGTTTTGTGTGGTTGAATTGACAACAAAGGCTGAGCAGCCCTAGGCAACCTAAGATGCCGATGGAAAAAAATGAGCTTTGCGTACAAATACTGGGGTTTTTTGAATTTCATCACGCCGAACATCAATCTTGCCATGTGAAGCTGCCTTCGTGAGTCCATATTGAGCATGGAGGCCTTATTCAGAAAGGGGGAGATGTGACACCGAGGTGGAACATCAAAGCAGTATCTAGCACATGCATTTTGAACCCGTTGTATTAGACGCTGAGTCCTAGATAATAGGCGAGGTCCATAAACAACGTCACCATAGTTAAGCCTTGAAAGTATCAATGTCTCACAGAGCCGAATGCGAACATTTTCGGTTATTAAATTTCGGATCTTATATATTATTTTAAGTCTATAAAAGCAATTTCTTATTAAATTTGAAACATGACTTTCAAAGCGTAACTGTGGATCCATAATAAGCCCCAGATTTCTAACTTCATCAGCCCTTTCTATTGAATTACTTCCCATCTTTACATCTAGTGCCTGTCCCTGAATGCCCATAAGTTGAAATCTAGAACCAAGAGCCATAAATTTAGACTTGTTTGGGTTGAGGATTAGGGAATTACCACATGACCATTGTGCAATCTCACTCAAATCTTCATTCATTCTCTCTATAGCTTCAGACATGTTATTAGGTGATTCAGATATATACAACTGGAGATCGTCAGCATAGATGTGGAATTTGCAGTGTTTTATAACCTTCGCAACGTCAGCGCTATAAATTATAAAAAGAAGCGGTCCAAGAATAGACCCTTGAGGAACACCATGTTTTACCGGTTGGGATTGAGACATCAAGATCATCCCATTATCCTTTGACAACTTTACAGACTGATATCGATCAGACAAATATGACCGAAACCATGCAATAGCCCCCGAATCCACCCCATAATAGGATAGCTTGCAAATCAGAAGATTAATATTAAGGCTATCAAATGCACGAGAGTAATCCAAAAGTGTCAATATTGTAGCCTGACCTTTGTCCTGAGCAACAAGTATTTCGTCAGTTACATCTAATAGAGCTGTTACAGTTCCATGATCCTTGCGGAACCCAGATTGTTGCGAAGGTAATATATTATTAGAAACAACATATCTATCCAATTGTATATGCACCGCTTTTTCTAAAATTTTTGAAAGATATGGCAGTATACTAATTGGTCTCAGGTCGCCAAAACTGTCGGGATCCGAAGTTTTAGGAATCGGAGTAACCACCGCCTCCTTCCACTGATATGGCACCCTTCCAGTGAGAAGTGACCTATTTATTATATTGGTTATAGCAGGCAAAGAATTTGGGAGGGTGAGCAATATCATGTCTCTACTTATGTTATCAGTGCCAGTCGCATTTGATTTAATAGATATAATCAAATCAGCCACCTGCCTTTCGGATACTGCCTCCAAGTGGAAAGCTGCGTCGCAAAAACGGTGACTTTCAAAGAAAGAGAATTGACTATCAGGGACTTCTTCGAAGGGCACAGTCAAAAAGTGATTATTTATACTATCAGGGTTATCAAAAGAACTAGGCAATGTTTGACTTTTAGAAGGGTCTATTAGAATTTTCCTTTGAAGATTTTGCCAGAACGTTTTGCTATTATTTACCTGAGAATTAATCAGGTGGTTAAAATAGGCACGTTTCTCGTTAGCAATACTTTTTTTGGCCAATTTTTTTAATTCAATGTAATACCTTTTGTTGGCATCAGATCGCGTTTCTTTAAACTTTTTAAGAGCCTTGTCGCGCATATCCAAGATTAACCTACATGTATCTGTAACCCACGGCAAGGAATGATTGTCTGTAATTTTCTTAGACTTTAGTGGAGCATGTTTATCAAAGAGAGACAGAACGAGAGAATTGAATTTTGAAACCATGAGATCCACATTTAATTGCTCCGATACAGCTTTCCAGTCAATCTCACTTAAATCATTGTTAAAAGCATTCAAATCAATACTCTTGATAGACCTATACGTAATATAACGAGGGGGAAGTTTAGATTTAACCAGATACAGCTCAGCACATATCATGTAGTGACCCAGAGAATGAGTTATATTTGTGACGGTTACATTACGAGACCGCGCATTCGTACATACTAGGTCAATAAGGGTTTCCTTATATGTCCTATCAGGCAAGCGCGAAAGATGTGTCGGCTCAGTAACGATTTGTTTGAGATCTAGATATCGCAAAAACTCTATAACCTTAGGTCTGTCCGTATTATTACAGTTGAGCATGTCAACATTAAAGTCGCTTAGAAGCGCAACGTAATCGAAATCTGAAAAGTACATCATTGAGTCCGTCATGGCGTCCAAGAATCGATCTACATTAACCCATTGTGGTCTATAACCTGTCCCTATCAAAACATTAGAACCATTTATACGAGTAGACAACCATAATTGCTCAATATCGGCCATGGGATGTTTTAGAATACGGACACGGATCTCACGCTTTACATAAAAAGCCACACCACCTCCTCGACCCTTTTTCATGTGTGCCGGTCGGTGAGAATAATGCAACCGATAGCCAGGCGCCGCCGGTGCACAGGCCCCCATTCCATCACGTAACCATGTCTCATTGATTGCAATGATATCTGGCTTAAATTTATCAACAGCTAGAAGGAAATCATCCTGTTTAGTATTCAGAGAACCTGCATTATATAGAGCCAACCTTAAATATTTATTATTAATCATTTAAGATGATTATGTTTATTATATACTCCGATGAATATACCTTTAATATGTGCAATATTTTGCATATTGACAGGCTAATGCGATTATGACAATATGTTGAGTGTAGACTCAAGTACAAAATTATGTAAGATTGCGCTGCTGCTGCACACCAATTATAAAGACGTTTATACAATAAGGTACTAAATGTGAAACAGTTCCCAATATGATAAAAAGATGGGTAATAGTGTTTAATATTAACAGATAAATTCACTGTAAAAAAATCAAAACTACTTTCGGAAAACATTATGAATAGTTTTAAGTTTGGCATTACAAAAATAATTATGTTATATATATTATAGGGCCAGAAAATAACAGGAGAGTTTAGTTTACAGACCAATACAACATAAACAGAAGAACATTTCAGTATACAAAATCCACCATTCACATTCGTGTAGTTTAGTAAAAAGTAAACGCAATACAATACAAAGCTACAACTGAAAATGGTATAAACAGTACAAAATATAATACAAGACTTCATTGATCCAAGGGGGAACCAACTGCAATGGACCCAAAAATTCGTACGAGGTCCTGTTCCGACGATATACGATGCCGCGGAGCGTTAGTACCATGATGTTGCCTCACGTAAATTCTGCCATCTCTGGTCCAGACATATCGCCAGTTTAGCTGTGATACGACTTCACGCGTTCGCCGAAATAATTTTCGGTTGAATCTGGTGAGCCTCTCATTTATAAAAAACCGACGAGGAGCGCCCGCGAGGCCAGTCCCCTCGGTGGTAGCGCCCCGACGTACGCGCGCAGCCTTTATAAACTGGTCCCGCAGGGCACGACGCGTCAATCGAACCACAATTGGACGCGGGCGCGTGACTCCGGTCCCATCCTCCGTTTCCTGACGCCTTGGTCCAACTCGGACGGCACTCACCAAATCTTCTTCAACGAGCTTAACTCCCAATTTTTCGCCTAGAGTAATTGCTATGTGTGATAAATTTTCATTGCCATGTTCATCTATACAAGAAATTTCAATATCGTTTAATAACATTTCCTGGTCACGCTCATTCAACTCAGTCTTCAATTGCTCGATAGAGGATAGAAGCTTCCTGTCACCGCACTCCGCACCACAGTGTTCCGCCACCCTCTTCTCTATCATCTCAACACGAACCGAAAGTTGCTCAATACGGCCCTCATAGGCATCCAACCTCGTGCAGAGACGTGCAAGAGTCTCGTCTGATCTCTCTCTCTGAAGTCGGCCAGCAGCCATCTCCGCCTTAAAATCCTCCCTGAATTGACGCATTTCCTTAGCATACATTTGCATGTCTGTGATCTCGTTGAGGGAAGTCGTGTTAAGATCAAAACAGGACTCGTTGTGAATCTCCTCTGGACTCGCAATCGCCGCCCCACGTTTAGAAGTCACTCCCTCCGCACCACCTCTGACTGGAGTATTGGTGTTATCGGTTCGCGGCTGCTTACTTGTACAAGGGAAACATTTCCAGCTATTCTTGCGCTCCTTAGTCATAGTATTATAAAATCTCTGTGTTGAGACGTTTGCACATATAAGGTCGTACTTATGTCCACACAAACAACAGCATAAATGTTGCCGATCATCTATGGCATTAAAACATCCAGAACAAACCTCTCTCTCCTTCTCCATAGTGTTGTTGATAATAGCAACAAAATATAAAATTAATTAAAAAAAAATAGGAGAAAAAAAAAAAAAGAAAAATAAATGCCTGAGGCCGGATTCGAACCAGGGATCTAAATAGAGGCTTGAGGGGCAATGTATCGAGAAAAAAAGATTGTCTGCCACTAGCAAGGCTCGAACTCGGGGATTCTCAGACTGTAGGCAGATGTGTAGCGCAATGTTCCACGGCGCTTATAAGTACGATGGCGAAATTCAAAGTATATTGCTTAGCGATTGTGTTGTATGTATACAAGACGGGGTCGATGACTAATTATTGGTTTTGAAGGTGATCTAAATACTACCACACTATTTGCCACCGTCACTAGAACACTTAGATCCCAATTTTGCAATTAAAACAAAACTTCACGTACTTTGAATTTAACACAATTCGATTGCCTGTCACTTTATCTCTATTATGATATAAACTTTTATACAAATTGTGCAGAAAATACACTTATAATATTTTTGTACGGCAAGAGTAAACAAAACACGTCTAGCACGATCAACAGAGCACCGCGCACCCGCGCATGTAGTATGTAAGATCTTGCCAAGACAAATCAAATGAGCCCAAATACGGTAAACCTATGATGTTTAGTTAAAAGTTCCTTTGGACACCTTCCGGCTTCATCGTCAGACCCTGGAAATCATGTAGCACGTAAAATCTTGCCAAGTCAAATCTAATGACCCCAGTCTCGTGTCTCGCGGGTACTATTCGCGTTGTTTTAGCTTTTTATTCTATTTATATTAATAAATTATCTTCGTATAATATAATCGCGGGCATTTTTATTAATATTTTAAAAACTACTAAACCGATTTTGATACCCAACGAACTTGAAAATTCTATTGATATTGACATCATGCCCAGCAAATTTCATCAAAATCGGACCATCGGTTCGGTAGTTATTATCGCGGTAGAAACATACATACAAACAACGTGTTTTCGCCCCCAACTCGATTTAGAGACCTTCGCTCGCTTCGTTCGCTCGGTCAATTAATGAAAAAACTGCATTGTTTGACACTGAGTTCCCTCAATCCGTGCAAAATTGCCCCTCTGTGTGTCTGTTATGAATATAGGTACTGTGTGTGATTCTAGAAGAAGTGTGGTTACAAATATTATCATCATTATATTATCCTCTTATTTACTACACATAGTGAATATTGCCTACGCCTTAGCTTAATATAAATAAAATATTACTTATATAAGTAAATCAAAGCTACTAACACACGCATGATGAG
The DNA here is from genome assembly GCA_947044815.1 of Apomyelois bistriatella. Classification (NCBI taxonomy): domain Eukaryota; kingdom Metazoa; phylum Arthropoda; class Insecta; order Lepidoptera; family Pyralidae; genus Apomyelois; species Apomyelois bistriatella. The sequence goes on from OX345690.1 coordinate 8,409,149, forward strand.
CAACGCATCTATTTTTTTAGCTTTTAAAATTATTATTTATGGCGAGTGTAAAATATGGATGAGCGCTCAAACCTCGTCAGGATTCGAAATATGAAATGAAAAAATACCTACGTTTTATTTGTATCTACTTTCATCATTAAATCCATACTTCCATATCCGTACTAATATTATAAATGCGAAAGTCTGTCTGTCTGTCACCTCTTCACGGCTAAACTGCTGGAACGATTATAATGAAATTTGGCATGGATATAGTTATGCACTAGGAGTCAAACATAGCCTACTTTCGAGCGCGATATAACCGAGGTGCACGCGGGCGGAGCCGCGGGCAACAGCTAGTACTTCAATAAATAATAATTTAAGTAAACTCTACATTTATTTAGAAGCACTTAAATTTTGTTTAACTCCGAGACATAAAAAAGGTAGATTAAATGATATGCATAAATTTATAAACATACATAGGTACATAAGTAAGTACTTACCTAAAAGACTCATCAATACTAAAGACTTGAGCACAGAACTAAAAGTTCAGTGCTCTTGAGTCATATATCACTAGACGTAGCACAGATTACATACAAAATAAAGTAGACACAACAAACGTCACCGCATGAGCGTGTGATAATTATTTCAATAAAAAACTAATAATTGACCGTCGCTACATATGGTTAATATTTGTCACAATATGCCGTAATTATTTAAATATTCAATAGATAGGTACCTACTTACTTTTTGTTGAGCAGCGGTACCGCGTGCCGGCCACGTGGTTATTTAGAAGACCGCAGTGGAACGGTCCGATGCTGTCGAGGGTTCCACAACGACAGGCATCTGAGCTCTTGTTGCGTCGTTTGCGATACGAACAATAAACATTCCATTCCACTTTGATATTGCCATTCACGGTCATACAATGACACGAACACGACGCAAAATTTTACAATAGGACCTCAATTTATGTGGCATCTATATCCATACTAATATTATAATTGCGAAAGTTTGTCTGTCTATGTCTATTACGATTTCATGGTTAAACCGCTGGACCGATTTTGATGAAATTTGTTATGGACTAAGGATTTAAAACTATATAGGTACGATATAACGTGTGTGTTAAGCTATAGTATGTTCTCATTGGGTTCTGTCTCTCATATTTACATGATTATCATATATCCGAAATTAGGGTACTATAATTATGGGGAAAAAGAAGACATTTTAAATATTTGAATCATAATATTTAAAGCAAAACAGATGACTTATTTGCTTTAAATTAAAAAAAATTAAAGAGCACTTTATATTTCGGGATTACAACTTTCGGGCACGTGATATTATGTTTGGGCAAGGCATAATTCAGACATATGATTATTTCGAGAATTTTTTTTTAATAGGATTTTAAAATAAATTATGAATGTATATGATATGTGATAAAATAGAGAACCTTTTTTAACAATTATATCACATTTTTCCGGACCCTTTTGGGTTTTAAACTTTTTACCTTTTGATCTAGCACATATAATCCGTAACGGGTATGACAATGTCCCATTTTTTTTGTTGCTATAAACCAAAAAAAACCGTGTTCCTAGCTATAATACTGAATATTCGTCGTACTGTGAGTGGCTGGGTTTGAATCCGCTAACATCCTTAAAAAGACTAGTTTGTGTATTCACTCGCACAACATGCGCCCATATAAGTTTATTTCGCTCATACTCTTATCACTTTTCAGTTAAAACTGCTAACGACAGTTACTTACGACAGATAATCTTTGCTGGACTTTTAATTCGCTATATAAATATTATATCAAAGGCGGTTGTTCTGAATGTGACTAATTGTGAATCCAGTTATATAATACCTACATTATATACTAAAGTAGTAAAAAATATATATTGTATTTATTATAAGCATACCTTTATTTAGTCTACTCGTACATGATTGGCTTTACATCTAATTAATCGATAGAAAATACAACGGCCAAGTGAGAGTTGAACTCGCGTGGAGAGTCGACAATACAAATAAATAAACTAATTTTTCGTCCAAATTTATATTACAACATTATTATATATTTATTGCTTGGAGCACAGATTCCAAATAGGACTTATTTTAGCAACTACTCTACTAGTCTCTTCACAAAGTAATGTCAAAATTGTAAAACTAGCAATAAGTAAATACAGGGACAAATCACACAGATTGAGTTAGCCCCAAAGTAAGCTCGAGACTTGTGTTATGGGATACTAACTCAACGATACTATATTTTATAACAAATACAATATAGATAAACATCCAAGACCAAGCAATAAGTATAACCTAGCTTAAAGTTATACTTTTTTGCATAGAAGTAATAAATCGCGCGCGATTTTTCGGCAATTTTTTTTAATCTATGCCTAAATGTCACTCGGAAGAATGCAAGTTATCTAAAGATACCTCACACATCTGTATCTGATGAGTCGTTCAAGATTTATGATGGAATAATGAATCTCACATATATTTAAACATTTATACAAACTTAACATACATGTTGAAAACATAACACTCCTTTTTTGGTCAGTCGTGTAAAAAATTGTCATGATATGTGTACCTAAATTAAATTCGAACCTACCTACAAAATTAAACGTACGAAAAAACCTAAAATAACGAAACTGACAAACAACTTCATTGCATAACATACAGAATTAGTAATAGTACTACGCGGTGGACTTAAAGCCGTAGGCTTTTTCTACCAATCAAAAACTGGTGGATTAGTGAAAATGACGAGAAAGGAAACTGACCGGGGGTATGCTAACTTAACCAACCTGTGGTGCAAGGAGATTCATAGTACTGATTGATAAATAGAAATAATGAAATCTTTTCTCATAATAAAACCTTTGATTAGAGAATAAATAATCAAAAAATTAAACTTATACAAAAATGTATAAATTAATGTATAATTTGTGTAAACGCTACACATAAATTATCTTCTTAAATATAAAAATCAAATGTTCGTAGTCTCACTAAAACTCGAGAATGGCTGGACCGATTTGGTTAATTTTGGTCCTGAAATATTTGTAAAGTTCAGGGAAGGTTTAAACGGCGGGAATAGTGCGTTTAGAGCGGTACGGAGTTCACCGGGTTAGCTAGTAATACATACTTATATAATACATATCTCATGTAGAGCCAATTTTCTAACACCCTAACATGTAGTAAGTTAATAAGGGCGATAGAAGATTGGCTTACATGAGATACGATAACTTTTTCACAAGTGGTGCTTAGAAAAGTGGTCTCGTCTTTTTCGACCCGAATGGTTTATTGCATTTGAACTTCAACATATAACCCATAATTTCAACAAAGTTGTTTTGACAACATAATGAGCTCTTATTGCACTCATTGCACCAAAGAAGAAATATAAATAATTGGTTTTGCCAAAAAAATGAAACCGACTCCAATTACTTAACTAAATAGGATGAAATATTTATAAATTGTAGTTTAAATAAGCTTCATATCAAACATTTTATTAAATCTGATGTCGGTGATATGCTAATTAACGAGCGAGCACCTAGTCAACGAATTGGTAAAATTGGCACCAACTTCAAATTTATTAAATTGTTTGATATTAAGCATATTTAAACAACAATTAATTAATTTTTTCATCCTTTTTAGTTGAGTAATTGGAGTCGGTTTCGTTTTTTTTTTTGGCAAAAACAATTATTTTTCACTTTTTAATTTTAAATTCTCTATACATTACAAATAAAAAGTTGTAAACACTTTGCATTTTTGACTGTCGGTTAATCGTATTAGCATCGTCTTACCTTAATAAAAAAATACAGACGAATTGAGAACCTCCTCCTTTTTTAAAGTCGGTTAAAAATACCCAAATCGCAAACTTGAAGAGTTCTCTCGATTACTTCATGACTATCATCAGATCCTGATTTAATAAATACGGGACCATCAAGAAAGTATACTCTTTCTAACAAAAACACAATTTTTAAAATCGGTCCAGACGTCTTCGAGTAATTGGGCAAGATACATTACAAAAGTTGTGTATACGTTGCATTTTTGAAAGCGGGTTAAACGTTCCAGCGTCTCCTCACCTTATAACATGGAATATATAAAAAAATATTCAAATTGCAGTAAAACTTGAAGAATTCTCTCGATTTCTCCATGATTCCATTTTCAGATCATGACCTGATAAAATAGGACCAATTGGAAAGTAAACCCTATCAAACAAAAAAAATATTTCACAAATCCGTCTTCGAGTAATCTGGTAACATATATAAAAAATAAATAAATAAATAAACATTCCCACGAATTGAGAACCTCCCTTTTTTAAAGTCGGTTAAAGAGACAGACATCTCTAAAGCAATCTCTGCCATTACAACAATGACTATGAGGGACTGTCGAATACAATATAGGACAGGTACTTACTCATAATAAGTATTCATCTACCTGAGCAACTGCATGAACAACAAACAAGACAAATGAACAAGGTTCTATTTATAGTTTTACCTTACCCGGTTTTATGATATAACTACCTAAATAATAATTCCTAAAATTGAAGGTATGTCGCGACACCCAGGCGCGTCTATTGAAGAAGCTTGTCCTCTGTCCGTCCCAGACGGGTAACTGGACGTCTACACTATAAATACTAGGTAGGGAACACAGACTGGGTTATGATAAGAACGATATGCCGGGTCAGGTTTGAAAGAGGATAACGTTCGGAATAAATTTTATAAATATATTTTTTATACCTAAGTTCTTACACTAACCCTTGACTGGGTTGGGATTTCGGGTCAGGTTCGAAATAATCACCTTATTCAAACGTTTGTTGAGTCAATTTTAATTAAAAGGTATTAGTTGTGTACATATTCATATAACTGCAATAATTTGAAATTAAATTTGAATGTAGACAAAAGAGCTAGGTACATATATTAAACAAAAATGCCTGCCGCGCGCGATTCCAAATTATTTGGCTAGGTAAAATAATTGTCATGTATGTTGTGGACTAGGAGGGTGAATGTGTTGACTTAAAGAACCTGCTGGTCTGCCCTCTGGACAACAATTCAAATCCCGGTTTAGGATTCTAATTAAGTATCAGCTTTTTTTTGTCACAGTAATTACTTCTTTCGCAAAAACTGACTTTCATTTGTTTACTGAAAGTTGAACTTTGACAGGTTAAAAAATTTCAAGTACTTAGGTCGGTGCAGGGTCGATTGACCTAGTACTCAAATGGACTACAAAAAAACGAAAACGGTGACAGTGCCCCATTTTTAAAACAATGATACCATGGCATACAGGATCGATGGATAAATACCAAGGGAAATCGAACGTCAAGTATAAACCGCCGTGATGGGGTTTTAAAAAGCTAATACCGCGGGGCACACAGGATCATTTGACCTTGTAAATTACACTATTATCAAGCAAGCAACTTGTAAACACGAAAAATGAAATTATAAAGGTTTTCCAGTTATTTTGATTTTAAAACCCAACTACTGGGCCGATTTTGATAAAATTTCAATGGCACCAAATTAAAAGTAATATATCCATTCGAACCAAAAAAATATAATTTTTAATTAATCCAGAAATGACGGAGGTATGAGATAACAAACATTAAAAACAAAATATTCAGCCGAATTGAGAACCTCCTCCATTTTAAGAAGTCTGTTAACAATGACATGCACTTAAATAAAGCTTAGTTAGTGAAGGGGAACGGCGAAAAACAAAAAATAAAATAAAAATGTTCTGTTGTTTTTATTTCCTCATAGAAGTTAATTTATAACCATACATTTGACTATAACTATTTAACTAATAAAAAATACAATATTACTAAATACAGTTTAGTACTTCCTTTTATCCTAATTAAATAAAAGTCATTTAAAACCAATTGGACGTGTACCTAACAGATTTTACAGTTCTCGCCACGCTAAACGAACCTACCCACTTAGTAAGTACACACTCATATTCTGTTGTTTACTCTCTTAACTTAGCTTTATCCAGTTGCGTCCTCAGCTAGCTGGTTACTGCGGAACCCAGGATCCACTAGCTTGACTGACATGGTTTTATTTTTGTGCCTGATCAGTGCACTAAAATTTTAGTTCTTAAAACACGGATGGAAATCGAATGTCAAAAAATGCGGTGATTCTTAGAGAGTTATATGTACCTATTGATTTGGTAAGTTTTGTTTAGAAGTTATTTTTCTTTGTTCTATTTAATATGGGGTAACCAATAGACAAGATATATTGTGGTGGTGAGGCGGTCTCCAATTCGAGGATCTGAACACGGTTTAAGGCAGGTGGTGGTAGAAGCCAGACGCCAGGTAGGTAAAGTGTCACTTGCGGACCTTCATCTGGCCAGTATCTGCCAAGATTATGCCCATTTACCCAAATTGAACCCTGTGAAAAGAAATTAAATTCTAATAAATTACTAATATACCCTAGTGTTTTTACTTGTTTGTGTGTGTAACAGTTATGACTATATGGGTCCGAAACGTGGTCCCTTACTATGGGCCTCATAAGAAATATTACAGCTCATCGCATACATTTTTAGCCTTTATTATACCCAGCGTGTGCTGTTACAATAAGACAAAGGAAAGGATTCTCAAAATCGGCGCAGTCCATAGATTTATGGTTCAGTTAAATTAACTGGAATGCCATCCAAAGAAACTAAACTGACGTTGTGACTCTTTCATACGTTTTCACTGGTTTTGGATTTTTGGATAATAGTGTTTTTATTTAATTTAATTTTCATTCTATTGCAAATAAAAATCTTCATATGAAAACATAATTAAGTACATAACTTTGGTGTTGACACATTGTATGATTTTGTAGATAAATGTGGTTGACAGATCAGCGTTAGACAAACAAGTGTTTATGTCGAACGCTCGGAAGTTATTCTTGTTTATACTTTACATAAAATTCGGTCACACATAGCGAATACTCGCTACGATAATAGTCGCGGCGATAATTCGCTGCCTACCTATCACACACAGCGAGTTCCTAACGAGCGTAATGTTCTATTCCTAATGAGCTAAACTTCAAAGATAGCCGTCTGTCGTGGCTATGCGCAGCGAGCACTTTGTCACACACACACAGCAAATTATCGCGACAAGTGCGCATTTGCAGCGAGTAAAATTGAATATGTTCAATTCAAACCGCGGCAAATTCAACTCGCTGCGATTGATATTTGCTATTCGCATATATGTATACTTAATAGCCTGTCACTTAAAGTATACAGCGTGCAACGCCTTCTTAGAATCGGGAATATTCTCAATTAGAAAGCGTTTGCAGCGACAATTCTATATGTGCATTGCATAGTGCTATCAGTATCTTTATTCAATTCAATAAATTAATAAATATGTGACGCAGGCTTTCAAGCATAAGCGAAGAATGCATGAGAATCCCTTAGACACTTGGCTACGGGTGCAGTTCGTAAAACATCCTGCTCTTTATATTACTTTGTCGTTTTAATAGACCGCAAAACTTACTTTTCCCCAACCCGTAGTGTCCAAATATGTGTCCAGTGGTGCCAGGCCAGGTGGTAATGTGAAACTACCCTCGTAGAGCATAGGTCCCCATTGTGCTTCTTCCTGGTCGCTTTCAACAGCAATAGAAGTAGGGAGGACTTCTAAAGGATATCCAGTTATTCTCCACGTTCCATTCAGAATAGCATTGTATCGTACAATTTGTATTCCCTGCCACCAAATGTAAACCACAATTATAAACGAGTAAACATCAAAATAATACACTATTGCTGAAAGTAGGTTAGTAGATGACCAAGTAATCCAGCAGGTAGGCCCTTATCATACTTTATCCCGGTTGAACACATCCTGTCCGACGGTGAAGGAATATTTTCAACAGACTTCCAAAAAAGGTAATACTCAATTTCTTCGTCATTTCAAAACAGATTTTTTTCACACTGTACGAACGTGGTGCTTATACCTATTCAATGAGTTTTATCTCACTTTACCTGAC